>OU612013.1:18080000-19472500 GCA_914767945.1 Eilema depressum
TATATTGGGTTCTTCAAGTGCAACAAGAATAAGCATTAGTCAAGGATGTTGAGGTGGGGTAGGGACCACCATTTTGGGTTTCACAGCAACTGCAATGGTGGTCCTTATCATCTGGACTACACCCTAGCTTTACCTTCTAATGGCATGTAGTCAATTGACAGGCTGATTATACTACATATTTAAAAAAAATTAGCTTTGAGTTTTTTAGACAAATATCATCATTTGATGTGTTTATCAAATGATGATGCATTATATTCTATTCTGGATAGTGTACTTGCTAGTGTGTAGTAAAATTGAAAAAATATGTAAAACTTACTGCAACAGCCTGTTGGAAGTTTAAAGGCTTTGGGTTGCCGCGGTTACAGAGCATCCCTGCGTCCATCTTGGGGTCCATCATCTCAATGGCAGACATGGCCTCAAACAAACCAAACAGATGGCCATCGTGTAACAACTCTCCTATTTTAAGATCTGGAATTTCATAATGCATGATACAATTTTTTTTTTATTATTACTTTTAACGTTTGAGAAAATTAGTTCCAATTTGTATTAAGCATTTTAATTAAGTAGGTAAGTATATTTACGAGTAAGTTAAAAATTATATGCCCTGTGTTTTAATTACATCTAGTAGGTATATTGCGTTTTTCAATTAGATATCTAAATTAAAAATGATTTCAAGAAATTGAGGTTCCCAATCCATCAGAGTTTAAGATCTGAATCCAAAGTATTTGTTAAGTTTTTGTTATTACTACTTCATGCAGTATATTTATATAATTGTTATAGTATAGTTAAATTTGTTCTATTGCATGGTTTATCCATAAATAAAACCACTTAAATAAATAAAAATATAGTGCTATATTTCCAATCATCAAAAAGATGAGTGGAAATCTTCTTTTAAAATATAAAAATATTTATATACATTAGAAAGTCTATAAGTGTTATTAACTCTTCCATTCCAATCCATTTTAATTCCTTAAATTAATATATTTCATTACACTTTTAGTTAGCTACAAATTAAAAAAAAAAACATTCTCCCTGGATCTTACCTTGAATATGCTTGAAGAAATCTCCAGTAATATCAACCCAGTTATAGATGACCTCTGTTGTAGCCCCCAAAGAATCCATTGTCCTATTGATTTAAAAATGCAAACACTTTGTTTATGTATATTACACACAATATTAAAAACAGATAATATTGGTGGAACCTATTAAAATTTCAATCTTTATAACTTTGAGTAAGCTTTTGAGAAGAAAATTTACTACTTTCTTTAATTCCAGTTCAAGTAAAACAAAATCTGGTTTCAATTCATGAAGATTCAAAATGTGTGATATTATGTTTTCTAATATTTTGAGAAAAACAGCAAATTGCAGCAAGTCTACTTTTATAAAGCAAAAAAAAGCATACCGAACATGGCAAACTACCGAAGAATTTTGGTGATTGTACTTCAAAATAATAATATGTATGATAATATTAAAATGCATATCCATACTTAATATTATAAATGCGAAGTTAACTCATCTTTGTCTGTTATACTTTCACACCTAAACCACTGAACCAATTCCATTAGATTAGACCTTGGGAAAGGACATAAGCCATGTTTGGTTGCAATAACTGACATCCAAGCAGGTGGAGCCACGAGTAACAGCTAGTTTAAGATAATTATAACCATTATTTCATCTTCTGATCAAGGACTTAATTTATTAAAAAGAAAACAAACAATGGTATTCATGCTTGTGGCATGAATACCAAATATTCATAAGCGAAAGTTAGAATTGGTTGAATAAAATTAATGCACTAAAGAAACAAGTAAGAAGCTTATATAAATAATAGGCATACGAAAATAATTGCAGTTTGTTAGAACTAATCATTTAATTAGTAACTAAGAAATTGTAATGTATATTTAAATGATAAATAAATATTTTATTTAATTTCAGGCCCAATATATGCTATCACTAAACTGTTTATAACAGGAAGGAACTTCATTCAACAACTAAATTGTAGTATTCAAGTGTAAGGTGTTTTTAACATTTTGTACATAAGTATAGCTGATTGTAACTGAAAGCATAGTCTTGATTTGATTTTTTATGTCTAACTTTTTCTTTGACAGAGCCTAGGAAATAGAGGCTTTACACTAAATTTAAATGTAGTTCTGATCTGATGTTTGAAATTTTTTTAGATGATTACTAAATTCAAGATTCCCTAGGTTTTAAAGTCTAGAAACTTTAAGAATCATTGCTTGTAGAAGATATTTCAAAACTATCAATTTTTCTAAACCACTGATACCTTCTCAGTGCAACAATAACATCTTAACCAAAGATTTTAATGTATGTGACTTGTGATTTTAGTGGCATAAAATTACTATTAGTGTGAAGTATTTATTTACATTAACATGTACGGCTCTACTTAAAAAACTAATTATAAAATTGAAAGGTGACATATAAATGATAGCTAAACATGTAAATTAGGCAATAAATAAAAGAAAAATGCTGTACACTAACAAAATAAATATCTTTTTAATCTTATAAGTCAACATGTCCCACTGTGTCGGTATAATTTTATGTACCTACCTATAGTGTAATTAATTATACAGATGTTGCATACTATTTATAACAAATATTGATTTACGCAACAAAAGCCACATAATACATACATATAATACAAAAATAAGTATTGATTAGTAAAGCAAGACCAATACAAAATTAGTATCAAAACACTATCCGACATGCAAACTATACTAACCCGTCACCATCATAATAATCGTCATTATCGCCCATTTTAAATTTCACTTTATAATCCCTATGAAAGAGAAATTAAATTACCCTTGAGTTTGATGGTGGACGTCTTACATATAGAAATAAAATAAATTGAATTTGAGCTACAGTAATTTTACACAAAAAAAATCTTCACACCGCCCTTCAATTTCTTTTTGGCATCTGTCTAATCTCAAATCTGTCAAATTCAGGTAATTGTAATTTTTTTAATGGCCTTTGGATACAGGTCCTTATAGCAGTTATAGCCTTTGAGTTCGATGTGGCCACTTAAAAAATTATTATACCATGGGTGGCCAAATTATTAGGGACAGTACTCATATTTATGAACTTTATAGATTAGAACATTTGTGTGAACAGTGAGAGTGATTTCCAAAGGAGTGTTATATATATATTTTTTTTACTGGTATCATTATTATTATTTTTGTCAAGCGGCAACACAGGATAAGCACCTGATTGGTCAATTAAATGACGTTTCTTCGTGATCGGCCATTGTTTCTTGAAAAGCGCGCTTTTCTGCATTTTGATTTTAATTATTTATAATAGATATTTATAAACACCAAAATTTTATATAAAGGTAAGTAATGTTTCATAATACGATAGTTTTGCTTGTTTTTTTTTTTCGATTTTAAATTTTTTTTAAGGCTCGAAGCCGTTACCCTTAAATTTGTATTTTTTTAGAATGGGAAAGGCTTCAGACACGTCTCCAAGAAAATGTAGGGAGATACAAACTTTATTACTGCATTCTAAACATTCCCAGAGGCAAATAGCTAGTATTGCAGGGGTTTCAAAATCGGTCGTCAACCGAATTAAAATTAAAATAGACAATGAAAAGCCTCTCGAACCAAATCGTGTAGGAAAATGTGGTAGGAAAAGGATCACCAGTCTTCGTACCGATCGGAAAATTAGGAACATCTGCATCGAAAATCGCAAGAAGAGCGTTGGACAGTTGACTAGGATGATTAACGACGAAGGTGTAAAGGTTTCCGAAAGGACAATGCGGAGGCGGCTTGTCGAAGAGAACCTGGTAGCTCGGCGGCCTACCAAGAAACCACGCCTAACCGATATTATGAAAAAGAAACGACTACAATGGGCTAGACAGCATCGAAATATGACTGTTGAAGACTGGAATCAAGTTAGTAAAACTCTTTGGTAGAGCGTAATTTATAATTAATGGTTGTTGTTATTAATAAGATAATATTTTACAGGTGTGCTTTTCCGACGAATCAACTTTCCAAATTTTTGTTGATAAAAGTTCTTTCGTTAGACGGCGTCCTGGAGAGCAATTCCACGCAGATTGCCTTGTGGAGCGGGTTAAACACCCGGTGAGTGTCATGGTGTGGTCTGTGATATCAGCCAAAGGTATGGGACGCCTATATTTCGTAGAAGGAACGATGAAGCAAGACCAGTACAAGCGGGTGATGGAAACTCAGTTACTCCCTTAAGTCAATGAATGGTTCCCTGATGATGAAAACTATATTTTTATGCATGACTCGGCACCATGCCACAAGGCTAGAAGCGTAACAGCATACTTGGCTGATAAAAATATAACAGTTTTGCCTTGGCCAGGGAATTCGCCAGATATGAACCCCATAGAGAATATGTGGGAGCTGACCAAAAGAGTAATAGCCAGAACAGTGATCACCACAAAGCGCCAACTGATTGAAACTCTTATAAGAGAATGGCATCACAACCCAAAACTGAATTTAAATGCCAAGGCATGTATTGAGAGCATGCCCCGACGAATAGAAGCTCTTATTGCAGCTAAAGGCGGCATCACCAAGTATTAAAATTAATTTTATAATTTGTTGTCACTTGATTTAAGGAAATAAAAAAATATTCAAACAATAATGTTTTTGTTTTTATGATTGCAATAGAATAAAAATGTAAATTAAAAAGTCATATGACATCTACTTTACACCATTTCTTAGAGAAATCCAATTAAAGTCGAAAATACAAAATTTTGAGTACTGTCCCTAATAATATGGCCAACCACTGTATACTAATGATTTGATTTTTAATACGACAATATGGGATTATTATTTTTCACAACGATCTGTGAATTTTTGATCCGGTTCCTGCAGCCCATGAGCATAGATTACCCATGAAAACCAATTCCCGGGATAAAAAGTAATCTAAGTGTTATTCTAGACAAAAGGTACCTAACCTCCTATATATTACTATACTCTTTGTAACTAGGTACCTAACCTACCCCTGTACCAAAATGTAGTACCTACGTTGAATCGATGACCGACCGAGGCTCTGTCATAGGCTTTCCTCTTATACTCTAGGGTTGGGAGATCGAATGGCAGACAACAGTCATTCCCATAAAGGGTTGGAGAGCAAACTTCGAGCTACAAAGTGAAAGCTTCATAAACAACTGGGATTTTTGAACTCTGATGAGGAGGATAAGGTTAATGTTTTTTTTACCACTAAGGAGAAAGTTAAAAAAAATCCTACTATTTTGATGTTTTTATCATATTTTCGTAGATTGGCATATATATCAAATACTTATAATAGTACCTAGGTATATTGTAGCAATATGAGGCAGTTAATTTTGTATACCTAAGTACATGCACAGCACACTATACTTACCAGTACCTACTCATACTGGATTATTTCATTTTTAGCCTCGTCCTTAACACACCTTCGCCAATTAACAGGTAGGTAGGTAAGTACATAATGTTGGTAGTGTGCCAATCTACAGTCATCATCGTCATCGTTTTACCAAAGGAAAGTGTGCAGATATATACCTACCCTTGTATCTGCAGTCTGCACAGTGCACACTGGAAAAGCGCCTGAAGTAGGTATAGAGCTTGTAGAGTTTGATTTCAAACTCTACAAGCTCTATACCTACTCCAGGCGCTTTTCCAACCCCTTGCCACTCTTCTTTCTATCTCATAAGTAGGTACCTAAGTACTTAAGTATATCAACACTTTCCTACAATGTAAAAACTAGGTACCTATATTGTGACAAAAAAATATAAGATGCAATACTTAAAAATGAAAACCAGTGTGCTAATAAATTAATATATTATTATTTACAATTTACAATTACTTAAATTTACTACCATTGTTTATATTAGGAGATATTGTGGATGTATTTTCGGGTTCTGTAACCGGATCATAGACGTCAGCATTAAGTTGAGCTGGCTCTGATGCTGATGGGCTCTCATTCGAGCTACCAGGTTTTGATATGCTTACTCCACCGGCTCCCATGTCCATGCAGTCGAAATGTAAAATCTGTGAACATAAAGTGAACACCGAACGTTAAGTACCTGCCTTGGTACTAATTTCAATAAAATTAATTAAAAATTCCTCGGTTAAAGCTGAGTATATACCTAATCAATAAAATCATATTACCTACCTATATAATTGGTGTAGTAAGCCATTGATATTTTAAACTGCTGATCTCATGAGGGGCGTTGACATATTGATTGTTGATCTTATGAACTTTTGATCTCGCGTTTGTATTCCGATAGGTTCTATCTAGGTACCTGGGTGTCGCTAACGAGCTCATTGACGAATTTAAATTTGAATTTAGGTACTAGGAATACATACCTATTTAATTGAATTTACTTAATGTTAACATGAATAAAAGTCTTCTGTTCTATTTTGTGACCTACCTACTAATGTATAACCGTACCTACCTAATAATTCATTGTTTGAAAGACTACTTAGGTATTAACCTTCATCACAAGTAGGTACCTACCTATCTCAACAATCTAAGTAGTAGGTACTCACCACAACAGGTGCTTTGTCAATTCTGGTATCCCAGTCCATGCAAACATGCATTTTGTTCCAATTGAGAGTAACATCAAATAATCTGATGCACAAATCGAAGATAGGGATAGGCACGGCGGGAACCGGTATGGGTATACAGAACGGAGGTGGATTGGCAGCTGAAATTATAAAAAAATAAATGCTTACTTGCTACTCTTAACTTCATATTATAACTAGGTAGGTACTCGTAAGAAAAATATTACCTGAAAATGTTTTGTCCAATACGGTTTCGTTTCTCATTCTCACTTCCAAGTTTAATTGACCCTCGCTTTCATTGAAATTCAGCACCGCGCAAGCTGCAAAACATTATATATTTGAAGTTAGACAATCATCATAGCATAGTTATTTCCCAATTATACATACGTTCAAAGTTTGCATCCTGGAGCACAGGGTAGGGAAACTTATTACTTTTATGTCCGCTTTTCCGGGAGCAACAGCCATCTGTAGGTAGGTACTCTCAACCCCAAAAGGATAAAGCTTGATCCAGAGCCTGATCCGTCAATCAGGAGGTGTATCGGCTCGGCTTGCAGCAGAAGTTGATGTGGACCCCGCAGATCTTTGTTAAAACCCCCCAAAGGCCCCATAAATACCCTTTACTATCATCCTGACCAAATGTGATCCAATCCGGACCTTACACTTCCAATTGGAGTTGCTTATTCCTGCTCAGCAGTGTACTTGTGCGAACGTATTCCCACTACGCCTACTTCTGTTCTAGTTATTTCCCGGTACCCTGGTATAGTTTACTATCAATCATCTCGGTATTTCCCCAACAAAATATCTAATGAAACATTTGTTTTGAAGTTCTTCACTCTAGCGTTAATCCCAGTCGCATCCAAAGCGTTCCCCTCGGAGTCTGTGGTTCGCTATTTCCGATCTAACAGCGTGTTCAGCTGAATTTCGATATTTTTCGTGGAGTGACTGCCATCTAGGTCCATAACCCGTTGGTGATATCGAAGCGTTGTAGTTAGACCAGTTGTTGGTCTTTTTAGGGCTCCAACTACCCAAAAAGACTGCAATTTCGTGTGACAAGGGACCGACGGCTTAACGTGCTCTCCGAAGCACGACTAGACCAATTGAAATATCCATATTCATACATACAAATATTTGCATTGAGCGGGGATTGAACCCGGACCTCCAATGTGCCGGTTGCGTTCAATACCGCCACGTCACAGAGGTTGTTTTGAAGTTATGTAATACTAACTTTGTCTGTCGAAGCCCAACTGTGGGACGCGAATGCCGGCACAACAGTTGCACTTGAAGGTGTCACAGTCGCATTGGCCTCCCTTGAAAGGCAGGCGCAGTCGCCAGCCAGGCTGGTACCATGGGCGAGGCATCATGGCCTTCACTGTCTAAAAAGAAGATAGATATTCAGATTAAAATAATGCTTAGGTATTTTATAGAGATTACGAATACCTAAATAATTATTGTAGGACATTCTATACAGCTCCATCTAAGCCCAAAGTGAGCATAACTTAACTAGCTTGTATTTTGGGTTCTAGAATGCGGATAAACATAAGTACCTTACTAACCTAGATAAAATAATGTATATTTCGTAAATAGGTACTATCTACATAACTGTATATATTAGTATACCCTGACCAATAAATAAAGGTATTATTCATTCATACCAATATTTGCACTGAGCGGGAATCGAACTCACGAACTTTCAGTTAGAAGTCGAACGTCCTACCGCTACGTCACGAAATATGGGAGATTCAAAGCAACATAAATAATAAATGTCCCGTTAACTGTAATAGGTAGATAGGTACTAATGTTTAATTAGTTTTAAATTGTAGGTAAATATAAGTGATGAGTGATGACATTGGATTATATAGGTACCCCGTAGACTTTGTTCCTGGAAGAGAACAATAAATGTATGGGAATGACATGTATTGGAGGACGTCATCAAAATATCTTTTAACAATGATTGTTTTCTTTTACTTTTTACTTAATTTTATCAGTAGAATAAAGTAAAGACAAACACGAACACCTACAAGTCTTGTAAGTTCATAATAATATATTTTATTTGTACCGGTTCCTTGTTCAACTAAGTAAACGTTGAAAAACATTGATCTAATAAATACTTAGATACTTATTTTTTTGTGTTATTTTTATAACACAAAAAAACATGATATCATAATTTTATTATTACTCCTCCGTCTATTAAAAAAACTTTCATTTTTGCAACCTACGGCTGGTAACTGTAAAAAAAAAATGCGGGCTACATCTCATCGACGTTTCTTAACATTAATTATTACCTAGTATGTACCTAAGTAAAAGTAACAGAAAGTTTATATTTAAAATCGAATCAACAAAACCTACTTAGGTTATAAAAAAGTTACTTGTAACAAACAGATTTAATTAACAATACTTTATTTATACACAACTACTACGTCTATTGATAATAATAGTAAGTCTAGGTACCTACGTGCGAATGAGTATACTTTACTAGAAGTACTAGTGAAGAAAGGAATTCCCAGTAGCTTGGTGTGTCGTAATCCTCCTAACCACCTCCAAATTACTTGTATAATAAGTGGGTTCATATCACGGAGGACAGAATAGGATTAAGTGATTTTCTTCTCCATACATACCTACATACATATATACATACAATCATGCCTTTATCCCCGGAAGGTTAGGCAGAGGTGAATTAACACCCACATTTCACCAATCATTGTATCAGGTCCCACGTAATAGGGAGTGAGCCTATTGCCGTTTTCGGGTACTATTGTTGGCTCGAGCCATGTATAGGCTGAGTCTGGGCTGTATATATCTGTTTGATGATAAACAGCCCTATCCCTTAGTCGCCTTGTACAACACCGCATGAAAGGAGATGGGGTGGCCCAAATTCTACTCTGTCGGGAACCACGCAGTTCTCCATGGTTCATATAATTAGTAGAATAAATTAATGGCCAAGATTCAAACCCAGGAACTCTCGATCGTAAGGCTGACAACCAGTAAGCAACCGATAAGATTATAGAGAACATATTTTTCGGGCTATGGTAATTAATTGACAACTATCTACAAATTAATTTCCGATCCGAAACTCGATACCGTAAGATAAGGATCATTATTTGGAAAATACTAGCAATATTAATTAATGAAATTTACCTACTAGCGTTATCAGATTCGACTGCTATCAGTCTTATGAATAGTGCATAATATATTTCTATTATAATAAGTATAATAACTACTCACAGCATTTGTGTTCAGATCATAATACACAGAAAAATCCGTTACATCCATACTATTATCCTCTTTGGTAATCGGCATTTGGCGCCTGTTCGCAAGACCTGAAATCAAAAGAATTTAAACTGTAAACCCCCATAATCAATAACATACAGCATCCCTAGAACTAGCTAGCACTAGTGCTAATGTTAAAATATCGACAGTTTAAAATAATCAACAAAAAACATTTACCTACTTGACATTGATAAGATCTATAGTTAATTAAATCTCAACAATTAACTCTGTGTTTTTAATTAACAAAATCCAAGTCTAAGATCGATAAAAAAATATATTTTATCAACATGAAATCACTTACCTGGCTTACAGTACAAAAACATACACAACAGTACAGAAATCACAAATGTTTTCGTTTTCATTTTGTCAAAAGTTCGTTCAACTTATCGACTGCCGGCTCTAGGGACAAAATTCAAATGATCGGTTTCCGATACCCTATGTCTATACTTCCAAAGGTAACAAAGAATTTGTATGCAAGGTATGCAATGCGCGAGCGCAACTGACTTGCGGTACTTTCTAGAGAGAAACTCCTGCGTATCGGATCGATGCGATACCACCACTGTTCGGGCCAGGTGTTTTCACAGTAGATAAATCTTTTCACGGTTTTACTAATCCATATCCATACTAATATTTATAAATGCGAAAGTAACTCTATCTGTCTCTATGTCTGTCTGTTATGCTTTCACGCCTAAATCACTGAACCGATCTCCATGTAATTTATTTGGTACTGATATGAACTAGGCCTTGGGAAAGAAATAGGATTTTAACCATCCAAAGCTAGGTATATAGTTTACCCCGGAGCCCGTGCAAGTAGGATCTCGCAACCGCTGCGCTTCGGTCTTTACATTCTGTACTCTTCTTCCTCCTAGCGTTAATTCCCAGTCGCATCCGAAGCTTTCAGCTCGGAGTCTGGGGTCCGCTTTTACCAGCCATAGCTACAGATTTGGCTAGACCTCGATATTTTCCGTGAAGCGATTGCCATCTGACCTCCAGGACCCAATGTTAACATTAGGCGATATCGAAACTTTGCAGCTAGACCGTTGTTTTTGGACTTTTTAGGGCACCAACTACCCGTAACGACTGCCATAGATGTTCTTATGGCAACCGGGACCGACGGCTTAACGTGCTCTCCGAGGCACGACCAGACCAATGCAAATACCCATATTTAATGCACACATATATTTGCACTGAGCGGGGATCGAACCCGCGCCTCCTGCGTAGCGGCCGCGTTCACTACCGCTACGCCACGGATGCTGTCTTTACATTCTGTACTGTCAGTTACAATTATTGAAATCGTATTCCGTACAGTTTTAATTCAAAACTACAAAACTCAATGAAACGTGAACTCTAAAGATAGTAAGTCAATATAGAAATTACCTTCTTATCTGAAACGTGGTAACGTTCATGTTCTTTTAACGTATATTACGTGTTGTAATGAAACTACCGCTCCATTTTTGTAAATATATGGAACTGCTAAATGCCCTTCTGAATGGAGGCAAATAGCGCAAGCAAACAAAAAGATTACAAAGTTAGGATGATGGAATAACTCGTGGTACTCATTATTTCTTTAAAAAAATCATCTTACAGCAGCCCGGCGAGAGATCATGAAGAAAAAGAAAAAGTGGTGTAAAAGTGTGTATGATCTGATCCCTTAATGTGTACCTGCACATGTTGCTTCACAGTCAGTTGTAAGCGCATTTGAGTGATTACTTGGTAAGAAATCATTTTTTAATCACTGATAGACTTGATAGGCCATCAATGATCGTTATCTAATCGATACACGCTATCTATACACTTTCTATTAAACAAACTGGGAAATTCCTTTAATTTGATGAAGAGATAATACGAATTATCAGTTTTTTTCCTCATCCTGGGCATTTACTAGTGTCCGGCGGCCCTTCAAAGCATTTACTGCCATTTAAGTACCTACAACTGCAATATTTATTTTTTAATGTAGTTTGTGTTGACAATGAGCAACACCTTATATTATATAGGTAGGTAATCTTGGGGTGGCGGCGACGCGGCGGCGTGATGCGCGTCTCCCCTTTCCGGACGCAAGTTGGGGACACCGTAATTTTCACAGCCAAGGAGGCCATCTCGAAACCGGAGATGACCCTGGGTCAGCCAGAAGAGAGGGATATTTCTTAGGCAATCTTACACCCTGGCCTCTCACATCTGAAGACCCAAGACAGTATGCGCTTTTAGCCGATTCGATTCCGACATAATCGCACCACAGGACGGTATCCGCGAGGATATCCGCACGATAAAAAAGGTATTTATGACATGATATCAGTTAGGAGGACTTATTATTTTGCCTAATATGTCATCTCACAATTTCTGTCACAACACAGGTAAAAGAAAACTCAAAACAGAATCCATGTACTAATTTATTAAACTAATTAAATAGGTGCTCCAAATTGAAGCATTTACCACAGACTTATCGACGAGGGCACACCCTCGCTACAACTAAAGAATTCGCTAAATGGTACATATCTCTGTAAAACAACCAGAACATTATTTCTACCGATACGTGTTGCGTAACTTACGTAAGTTGCACTCGATAGATATAGATTCGAAAATACATAATGTATGACTAATAAATAAATAGACTAAAAATAACTAAGTAATAAATAAAGTCTACCTGCCTGAGCCTGAGTTTCACCTTTTCCTATCTTAATCGATTTGAATAGTTAGCATATTAATTGCTTTAAAATTTCTTCCGATAAATAAATAGTTATTAGCTTTACATGGTGAGGTAACTACCTATATAAAAAATACTTAATAAACATATTCCTACTTAGACTTGTTTAAACTCATTGACTCATTTTTCTTTTCTATCACAAGAATGCTTCATGGAGGTACTAAAATATCCGCCAAGTTGTTCCCGGCGCGGCAAATACCTACGTGTAGTTACAAGAGACACTGAACTATGTGAATCAATGCCGTATCATGTAATTTACATATTGACGTAACAGTGTAGCTAGAAGAAGGTCCAGAAATCCAGTAGAACCCAAATTATTGCAGGTTTCATTTCTATTTTCTATAGAACGAAGGTCAGCATGCTTGGTCACCATTAGGTATGACCTTAACTCTAAAATTATCAACACTAACTTTGATGCATAAAATATACAAACTATCGGTCGAAAAGATCATCGATCTCAGATAATAGTGACCTGACGACATTTTCATCGTAATCTTCGATGTCTTCTCCATCTCCACTATCGATGACTGCATCTACCCCACCTTGAGGATTTGGTATTGGAAGGCCACCATTGTCCTGGGGTTTCACCATAGCTAGGCCGTTTGCGCCCATCCTAAAAGAAAACAAAGAGATTTATAAATTACAGGAGGATCTGGACTTCCTATTGAGAAGTTACGCAACAGAATTGTACCAAAATAGCGAATGATAAGATATTATTATGGGGGGACGTAGTAAGCCTTCCAGAAGAGCGATACCTATGCTCGGGCCCTCTCCGTGAGTAGCGGCACCGCCGTGAAACCAATTACTACACCACGATGGCAATCGACAACGTCGTCGACTCGACAGAAGAAGAAGAATTATGAAATAATAGGCAAACTAAAACCTAAGCTAGAGCCAAACACATAACTTCAATTAGCTATGCTGTATTCGTCTCATGGTCACTTGATTTCAGGGTCAAAGTTAAAATCATTTCATGAATAGGTAGGTAGGTAACCTACATCGAAAAAGAGACTCATATCTAGTCGGCTAATGTGGAGAACTTATTTTATTTTTATCTGATCTCTTGAAAACGTCTGTAAACTTAACTACCCGTTCATTTCCGATATGAATCAACTCCTTACATAAGCTTTACCTCATAGCTTAGTTCAAGGTATTCGCGAGAATACTAGTTATGAACGACCCACATTAATAAATAGTATTAATTAAAATAAAAGTAGAAAGTTTTAGCCCCAAATGAAGATTTAATGTTAGAAAGTTATTGGTCATTGTTTGATATTTATATACTAATGTTATAAAGAAGGCCTCTTTCACGTGACTCACGCATCAACACAGTTGAAACTATACAAGTGAGTACTTACTACGAAATTCAGACAAAAGGTATAAAGTATGTAAGGTGTATCTTCTATAGTAAGTAATAAAAAATGATTTTGCTTATTTTGAGCAATCAATCTCTGAAGATGTAAAATTAATGTTGAATGTTTGTATGGAGTGGGTGAAAAAACATTATTAAGAAATATGTGAATCAACATCATGTATATTAAAATTCATAAGATAAGGTCATAACTTAATTATTAAAGTTTTGTTTGGTTAAAATATTTATTGTTTGACTAATGTCTTACAATTTTGGTAACAGCCTACCGATATCAAAAAGAGTGAAAATGAAAAAATAACTCATACATACCGGAGGCAATCAAATTTAAAATCGAAGAGTTCTAAAGCCCGCCAAGTTCCTGTCATTGCCAAACAAAAGTGAAAGTTCCTTCCCGGGAAAAATACATTATAAAATTTGGCGCAAACTTTCAAATTGCTTATTCTTGGCGGACTTATACATATCGGTCGGGGGTTCTTTCCTGAAAACAAATATACAATTTCGCTAGTCTTATTTGTAAAATAACTATTGATAAGAACTTAAATGCAAGTTATCATATTATAAATTTTACAAAGTGGTGAGATAATAATAATACTGGACGCTTCGTCATTAATAGACTTTTCAGCTTTAATATGAATATTGTAAATAGTGTTATAAATCAAAAGTAAGTTCTTCAATTAAACTTTACAACTTTTATTACTCAGCAGTTTGAGGGGACAATATGACAGAACTATCTTATTAAGGCCCAGAATGATATTCGATCCTGAATTTCGATTTTAATTGACAGATTGTCAATGACCGATTTGACAATAATTTGTCCTCAGTAGGTACTAGTTTTAAATCTAAATCCAAGACTGAGCATCGTCCAATGCGGGCCCAATTGTTATAAGTCATTTGTTTACATACCTGACATGGAGTTTTCGTAAAGTACTCTATTGTTTAAAGACATTGCCACATCAAAAGCAAAATCTCCAGGGTGATATGTAACTCGCATACAGGCTTTTTGATTTATCAAATCCATAATATAACCAGTACAGCACTTGCAAACACCCATTTGACAAACACAGCGCCTATCCTCAGAAGAACTGCTTGAGGATGTAGCATTTCCTTGACGTTGTTTGTGTCTCGCTACTGGCATAGCACGAACCAAAGATGAATTTGCTTTCAATTCTTGTATCATTAGCAAAAGATTATCTGGGACTTCTTTTCCTTTTAGATTTACATTTCCGTCACTAGTTTTATTCGCATTACTGTTTAAACTGACTGCAAATAAAAAAGATAGTATTTTATCTTAACAACAAACAACACCATACAGGTAACGTTGATATTTTAATGACTTACCTCCTTCCACACAAACAAAACACACAATAGTAAATAACCAAATCACTGAACACATTTTCTTAGACTAGATCGTGGTGTGAATATACGGGCACGCGGATCGTCAAACACTGGCTCAACACTACAATTTACATGTACAACCGTGAACCGGTTCAACAGAGGCAGAGAAAGATGTCTTTATCTTAATATCCGCAACTTTCACAAAAGTTTAGTGCTTAACTTTAAAGTTTAGTGTTTAAAAAATACTCAGTTTAAACGTATTCCTTTATTATTCTAAATAAATAAATAAATTACATGTTATGTCAATACTGTTAAGTTATAACTATGTACTCCAAAATCACAGTTTGTTATTATTCTAAATCTAAGAAGCCACCAAATGCTTCACCGATTCCATCGAAAGGTCCATCGTCACTAGAACCTCCTCCATCTCCCCCGCCCCCTCCGAACAAACCACCCTCTCCAAAAACAGTGCCCACTGTATTCTCGAAGAAGCCTCCACCACCGCTGTCATCTTTGTCACTACTGCTACTACTACCAAAGAGATTGACAGGTTTCGGGCCTGTTGAGGATACTGGTCTCGGTTTTTTCCCAGTTTGTAGACCCGATGCTCCAAACCTGACAAAAAAATATAATTTTTACCAACAAATTTTACAATTTTAAATCTATTTATTTCAGTATTTATCGTAGAGAAATCGGATACACATGGCCTACGATATACCTAACGTCCAGAACCGACTTTATTTTCGAAACCTACAAATACCTAGTTTTTTAACGAAAATCGATACAAGTTAATTATGCTATGTTTCTGCTGGGGAGGCAAGTATACTTATTGCCCCCGGAAACCCCTTGAACTTCACCTTATCAGTGCAAACGGTTAGGTTTGGATTCAAACCTACTAAAAGTGTAGTGTATCTTTATGTCTACCTGAGACGTGTCGAAAAACCAGTTAAGCGCAGAACAGAAAGAAGTGTGGCGTAACGCTCTGGAGTTGAAAGTGTCATTTCAAGTGTCAATAAACTCTTAAAGTCTTTACAATAGTAGGTATATTTGTAAATTTCTTACCTAAAACATCTAAACGAGGCTGAGTAAACGGGGAAATCTCCAATATTTGCATTTATGTCAAGGCAAGCGTTGACATTTTTGTTTCTAATCTGTATATTCGAAATTTCGGCACATACTTGTACAAATGGAGCTCTTCTAGGGTTGAAGCATATCGGTGGCGGGTCACTCGCTGAAATAACTTTCTATTAAGTACTGCCTTAGTCTAATGCTATTGTGTTTAAATTACTTACAAATTCGTAACACAGACACCTTATTATGTATTCTAAACGTTACGTTTCGTTACAAAAGATTGAATTATTTCTTAAAGAAAGTGTAAGTGCTCGTACTTGTATATTTGTATACATAGTCTCACCTGAAACTCTTCGTCTCACAACTGTTCTGTTGTTCACGTTCATATTAACATCAAAGACAAAGTCTTCCGGAATGAAAGTTATATTTCCGCAGGCCTTCATACTAAATCTTTCCATGAAAGTCCCAGTACAGCACCCACAGTGTCTCTGACGGCACTGACAAGGTAACCTTATTACTTGGCCAGGAATAGCTGGTGCCTGTGTTATGACTTCGTCTTGCAACGGAGGGGCCGGTGTTACTACCACAGGTGGTACAGGATCGTTTACAGTAACAACTGGTTCTTGTGATTCAAGTGTACCCTCATTTAATTCTGGTATTTCGTCTTCATCCAAGTCATCTGCTAAATTACTATCGTCTTGAACGTTTACAGGAATTGTGATAGTTACAGGAGATTTTAGTACGGGTGTAGGTTGTAGGGCTTGTCGCCAAACCGCTTGAGGTATTTTGAAATGTATAACTTTGTATGGCTTGTCGCCTGTAAAAAACGTTTGTAAACAAATAATTACCAGTATGTGCGATTACACATCAGTAAACCAATATAACTTAATAGCAGAATAATAAATAAAATGTATGAATAATTTTGAAGTCTATGGATAATAAATAAAAACCTACTATCTTCTCTAGGTCAAGCCATTATAAAATGTGTAATATCACTCACCATATCCAAAGTGGCACGAGGCTATCATAAATAATAGTGTGAAAAAGGAGTAAGAGCTCATTTTTCCTAAATAAATAAAAAGATGACCGGTTAAGCCAAACGGCTCATTACAAATTGTTAGCTCAGCAGGTCACAAGAGTATTTAACTGTCGACCACTAACATTCAATGTGTATTTTAAGCGTACAGTCATCGATTGGAACAAGTTTTAAATTTTAATGCCGGTACGAGAGAAAGTTGCAGCTGATTTTCCATGTACCTACGTGTAACGCATTCGTGTTGAAAATATATATCACATCATAATTGATATTATAAACTAGTTTCATTGCATAGTCAAATAACTAAAAATTTTTTTTTATTTAATTGATAATTTTATTTATGTTTACTTGTTCTGTGAGCGCCACTCTGAACTAGAAAGGGACAACATTTTCAACACTTCTAGTTGAGATTGAGACCCCTGTCTGTGGGTCATACCCCGGTGCCTTAGAAAAGAAATCCGTGAGGTCTTCATAAGGCCCCGTGCATTTTCTCGACGACCATTGTCTTTGTTGCCTACAGGCATTAAGGCTGCATAGGCCAGCATTACCGTTCGTGGTTATTTTTAAAACCATCCCCAATAGAAGTTGCGCAAAACTATTTTGATAAGTAGGCCGTATAATAATCCCAAAAAAATGACCTAGAAAAAGTAGGTATTCATAATATTTCATACCCGGTCTATATTAAATATAGAGTACCTACTCGGAAAATCTATAACATTATTACTAAAGTTTACCATTGTACATTAACTATAATACATGCTACCTACTTGTCATATTTGTTAAACCTATTGGTGTACAATAAAGAATTATCTATCTATATCTATCTTTAATTTCATTATATTCTGGTTTCGATTAAAATTTTGAGACTTAGCAGGAAGTTTTATATTGAGTGAATGTATTTTATTCATTCGAAAAATATTATACCGGACATAATGAATATTTGAAAATAATCGACCGCAAACCGGACTCCGAAATATTATATAACCGGAATTGCCGCGAATTTAAAAGCAAATAAACTGAGTACTGTGAAACCTCGTAAATAATATATTTTTCGAAGAAAAAGCCCGAATGCCACATTTCCCAGCTTTATAATTTCATGTAACTATATTGTTTCGCTGATGTCGTTGGAATACATTCTTATAACATAGAAATAAATAGGCTTACAAAATTAATATATGTACATATAATCACGCTTTTATCCCCGGAGGGTTAGGCAATGGTGAATTAACACCCGCATTTAACCAAGTATTATATTCAGTCCCACGTAATAGGGCGTGAGCCTATTGCCGTATTCCGGGCACTAATGTTGACTCGAGCCATACATCTGAGGCTGATCTGGGCTGTATTTATCTGTCTGATGTTAAATAGCCCTATCCCTTAGTCGCCTTGTACGACACCGCTTGAGAAGAGATTGGGCCTAAATTCTACTCTGCCGGGAACCACACGGCGCTAAAAAAATAAAATGAAGCTTGATTACTTTGATCTTCAAAAACTTCCTGTCTTTATTGTCTATGTGCGTTGTGCGTCCTGTTTTATTTCTAACTCCGCTTATTTATTTCTGGATAATTTCAATGCAGGTTTCAAGAGACTTTAACTTTACTTGGTTTTTAGTAGTGTTATAACCCGGTGAGTTCGCTAGTCTCTGAGTGATGTATCCAGTCTCCGAAATGACGGCCTCGGATGCGACCGGGAATAACGTAAGGATGATGACTATACCCTAGACTCTAGGTCTTAGTAAAGGTCAAAACGGATGAAACAAGCTCAAATTCGATAATTTGTTTGATGACGTGCGATGATGTGATCATCATCCACAATCTTGATTGCAAGGGGTTTACTTAGATGTTAAAAATAACTCGACTGTTTCATAATACTTTTTTAACTAACATAATGAAATAAAACAATTCTTAACGACCAGTATATAAACCGTTGACAACGGATTTATAATACAGAAAACAGATTTATTTCAATGTGTGATATTTACGTAAACTTTTGACAATATCCATACCAATATAGATCCAGACCTATGTGCCTGTTATTTTGTGTCGCTAAACCTATAACCATTTGAAAATTTTAGCGTTTATTCCCCAGATGCATCCTATAAGAGGTCTTCACCCCAGAAACCAGAGTCTACTTACACCTATATTTGGATTGATTTATATAGGAGCGACTACCGTCTTACCTTACAATCCCGAGAAGATAACCGGCGCCAGAGCCTTATCCGTCTGTCGAGTAGCAGGTTGCAGGTGGGACCGTATACATTCTCATATTTGTAGACAAATCCAATAATTAATATGTCTCTACACCGGTATAAACAAGTATGACATAATGAGATTTTGTTAAAACTATATAAGTAATTGTTTTGTAAACGTAACATTACATAACTAAATAATCACTTATGTGTTAGCAGTAATAATTGTTATGTATGTTTCGCTGAATTCACTTTGTGTTTGGAATAATATTTTGGAATTTTAATTATAATAGAGGCGTTTGAATTAGAATTACTCTAATGTGTGACGGATTTAAGATCCGTCCAGTTTTACTTAATTTCATTTGAAGATATTGATTTTTAACCGACTTCAAAAAAGGAGGAGGTTCTCAATTCAGATGTTTATATTATAAATATTGATTGGATATTTCTTAAATTCCAGATTAATTGTTAAAATAATGTTGATATAAATTATTGGCCAGGCTATATAGCTAGCATTAGTCATTTTCGTATTAAAATAAACATAATAATAATATAAATAGTGCATTTTTTATATTTTTGAATATATGTTTTATAGAATATATAAAAAATGTAATAATATATAGGGTTTTTAAAGATAATAAAGAGGAAATATAAGTAGTGAAAAGAAGACTGTAAGTTGCATACTTGCAGAAGGATTGAAGGATGATTTTTAAACAGGCGCTCACTTACCTATGCAAGTGCATCTTAAGCTGGGTCCACATTTTTAGCATTTCTGTGTATCGTATCTGCTTCTCGTGGCCTCAACGCGTATCTTGATACATCATTACAGCATTTACTGAGTATGGACGCGTTTTTTACGAAATACGCCTTAATGCTACGATATGGAAAAAATGAGCGTTCATATTTATGATACAAATACTCGATACGATACGACTGATCGTGATACGTCAAGATGCTAGAAATGTGGACCCAGCTTGACGATTCTTACGTGAGTTACATTATGCCAATTATGACAAACTATTTTAAAAATTTAATAAGTGCTATTGCCTCCTTCAATAATATTTTAATATTGTAGTACAATAAGATGATATCTGACAACATTATTACTTTTTCTAATTCTCTTGTACGATAACTTTATTCGCCATATACCCGGGGTACCTAAAGCTATCCAGCGGGGCAATGCCGCCAGCGTGATGGGCACATTTGCCCCAGGTTCGGTGAGAGGCGGGTTAATAGATAAGTTATAATATATTCCATGGACTGTATAATTTTGACTTTTAAAAATATTCTCTTCAGTTATAACTTCCTGTAATAGTCTGCATTGCTAATTAGATTTTGACAAGAGTTAAATGATGTAACTAATGATAATCATGAAACTTGCTCAAAGTTTACACTTAAAAGCCCAGGCTAAAATAATAGCTGACCCCAGGGTCAGCTATTATTTTTGTTTAGTTTTTAGCTATTACGAGAGCGATTGCCGTTGCCCGATCCGGAGAATAAGGCCTGCGCCTGTGCGCTATAATAAATCAGCACTATTGCTGAGCACTTGACATGATAAAGAGCACTATTACTGTGTTATTAATCGAACTATGTGTAATATGGTACAGTAAGTAGAATATGCACTGTTATTAAATGATGAAATATAAAATGATAAAAAATTGATTGTAAAAGTCTTTACTAACACTCATGCAAATAAATAATCTCATACAACTTTTAATATTTACAACACACGCAATAAATAATTCATTCATAAATTAAGTGTAAAATAAATAAATATTTCATAAAGCTACTTAATACTAGTCTGACTATGAGGCTGAAGGTTGACTTGACCATTCACCACGCATCATCTTATTCTGTCTTCTTCTGTCCTTTTTATGTCCTTTATCAGATTTACTCATCATTAAAGTATGACCTATAGCATCCACAAGGTCATCATAGTCATCATTTTTATCCTTTTCATTTTTTTGGAATTTTATCTTGTCTTGATTCTTTTTATTTTTTCCAAATATTCCTAACTCATCACCTAAACTCTCTCCAATTTTGCTCAGATTAAGGACATCCAGATCTTCCATATCAAATTGCTTGTTTTTAGGCTTTTTTGGTGCTGTAAGTCCTTCGTAATCGTCTTCAAGAAATGAATAGCTGTGATAGTTATGTCCACGACTGTCTTCACCAAAAACGGGTTCATTTTCTGGAGTTGTTTCATACGAGTCTAAATTATCCACTATTTGAATCAAATCTTTATTGTCAGCCTCCATAGAAGTGGAAGCAAAAGACATAGTTGATGGTGTTTTGGGTGTAATAGTTTTTATTTTTTCATAAACCGGCTCTTCTGGTTTATTAATCATAATTGCTTGTTTACTTTCTTCTGCAACCATTGGAGTTACCGGCATTGCAGATAACTGACCTGTAATGTGTGCTAGTGACATCTCAAGGCCAGAATCATCGAAAGTTGTTACACTTTTGGGAGTAGTGACTGCTAATACTAAAATAGAGGTAGAATTTTCAACATTCATTGGCTCTAAAACAGTCTTGTCTCCCTGAATTGTATTCATGGCTTGCGTCATTTCTGTAGTTTGAACTGTAGCTGATACTGTAGTTACTGAAGGCTTAACTGGAGTTGTTAAGCTTGTTGTTACTGTAGTTTCTGTCGTAGGTTTACGTGTAGGCCTCCTCGATGGTCTACGAGTGGGCCGTCTATTACCTGATGGTCTAACTTTAGTTGTAGTGGTACGTATTGGACGCAGCGTAGTACTTCTAGAGCTAGGTCTTCTTACGGGTCGTCGAGTTGTTCTAGGTCGTTTCGTTGTTGTTGTTGTTGTTGTTGCTTTTGTGATTGGTACTTGTTTCTTAACATTAGGTTTCTTTTTAGGTTTTTTAGTATCAGTTGAACCAAACAGGTCTCCTAATAAATCTTCTCCCAGAAGACTGAAACCGGTATAATCCGCACTGTCAATATCATTAACAGCATCTATGGTTCCTGAAAACGGAAAACTTATTTTGAAGCATGATTTATATAAATTTCAAATAAACGAAGATAAATTTGATCCTGGTTTATTCCAAGAAGATATTGAATCATATGACTAAAAGATTGAATGGCAATAAGTATTAGTTTACTGGGGTGAAATTGCCAACAAACTTCGCAACCGCTAAAATTTCGAGTTGAATACTACTTTTAAGATATGTAGGGGAAGCGGATCAAAATATAAATTTTATGAAATGATTACGTGGGTTACGAAACGATATCTCACCGAGAAAAAAGAAAGTGAAAAAGGCTTGCTTAATTGCCTCATTTTTTTTTCTAAAACTAAAAGCTAACCGAACCGTAAATCGCTACAACCGACATCCACACGGGTGCAACTGCGGGCATCAGCTTGTTATGTAATATTAGAAGCCTTACCATCGTCATCATCGTCATCGTCTTCGTCATCATCATCTTCATCGTCATCTCCACCCAGACCAAAAGCATCCTCATCGTAATCATCATCGTCATCATCATCATCATTTTTCTCATCTTTTGGAACTAACGGTAATGGATCAGCTGGCTCAGAAGTTACGCCACGCGGTCCAAATTTGAAGCAAGATACTCTAACTGCTGCTTCCACAGTCCTCTTTGATTGAAGTTCTAAGCCAAGGCAAGCTCGGAATTCTTCACCAGCTCTTGCTATATTATATACTCTTCCACAGAATTTTGATAATCCCCCTGGTAACGGCATGCAGACTGGACTAGGTTTGCGACCTGTTAAAAAAAACTAACTTTAGATAGGCTATTTATTGGGTGTAAACTAATACAATTATAAAATTTCTGAACGCTCTGAAATTTTATACAAGATGCTGAAAAGCAATTGAAATGTTGCTAATAATTTAAAACAGAAAAAATAACAACATAGATCGCTATTGAATGTACTAAAATTAGTTATAGGTATTGTAATCGTAACTATTTCTTTTTATTCGATTTAGCAATCTCAATGTTTATAGTAAACTCGTAAAATTAAAAGTGAAAATAGGGCCAATAATAGTAAAACTCACTTGAAAGAGTCCGGTTTGTGATGACCTTCTTTCCAAAACTTAAAGACACAGACATTTTGTCTCCATTGAGATACATTAAAGATGCGCATCCTGAAATAAGTAAATAAATTAATAAAATAGCCGGACATATTATTGTAGGTACTACCTACAAGCCAACCTCGATATTGCATCTAAGATCCGTATGTAATCCCAACTAGCAAAATGTTCTCTTAAAAATATCCCAAGACCAAAAGTTATAGATACTTATAATACACTTACAGATATCTGTAAGTGTGGCTTTAGGCGCACTTCTTAAGGGAATTTACTCTTATGAATATTTTACAGTGGGTTTCTTTAAGATTATTTCATCTTACAGCTATTTTGCTCATTCCACTGTAAAAAAAATCTTACTTGGGTGAGCCTTGCTTTAGGATGTCGTAAGGGCGATCAGTCTTTGAAAACTCTTACTAAATCCATCTTAAGTGTGATTTCACTTATGATACTCTCGGTAAGTTTATTGCAAGTGTATTATTTACACAGAAAGCGTGCTGTGTTGGTACTATTGAAAATTAAAGTATTTTCTACTTATAATAATAAAACTTTCATCTCCATTTTATTTTAATAATAATTGTATCTATGTCCTGCATGCTTTTAATTATTTATGTCCTTGCTATTGCAACTAATGAGCTGGCGGAGAAAATTTTTTCGAGTAGTTATGGAAAATAATTGGCAAAATTTTCACGGGCCCTCTTCGTAATGTATCTAGTGGAATAATAATTTACAAAATTTTTTGAAAATTTTTATTGTAAAGAAAAAGAAAATATGGCCGAACATACATAAGACTGACTGTTCTTCTCTAAGATAAGCATAAGGTTAATAGATCTTTTGTAATACTTATTAAGTCGACTCAAAGACAAAGTCGCTTGGATGAGACAAATTCTTGTAGCCATTTTAATAATTTTAGGGTTCCGCTTTTTTAAGCTATCACTATCACACATTGATGTAAATGTTACTTATATTATATACAGGGTGGAAGATTTTAACCTTACCTGGAGGGAAAGTACTTTAAATACTGGAGATA
Organism: Eilema depressum; assembly: GCA_914767945.1. NCBI lineage: Eukaryota > Metazoa > Arthropoda > Insecta > Lepidoptera > Erebidae > Eilema > Eilema depressum. Next base: position 18,104,584 of record OU612013.1, read on the forward strand.
GCTAATTTCACCCAAAGGAAACATTCCTTTATTTTTAAAAAGAAACAAAACTGCATTCATAGTTTTTTGAAAATTCCCTTGCCATGCCCGGTAATCGAACCGACTAAAATCCAAAAAAATAACATCCTGTATTTTTATAGCATCAATCGATAGTGTCAATCATGAGGATCGAAACTCTCTAATAAACATGGTAAAGTAAATGAAAGGAAGTCAATAAAATCTTAACTTATAAATTCCATTCCAACAGATACAGTACTTTTGCTCAACGTGCCATCACATACCTTATTAACAATAACGCCATTTATTTAGTAAAATGAGTACTAAATGACTAAACTTTGATTCCGATTTAGAATGTAACGTTATTGTGTGACTGCATGAGGTAGTCAAGTCTCCCGATTTTTTTTTTATAAAGAATATTAGTAACCGAAATTACTAATATTCCTGTTAACCCCCCAAGTAAGCTAAATTGCTTGTACTAGGAGTGGGTTCACGTCTGTAGTGTAATGGTCAGGATTCGAACCCGGGACCTCTCGATCGTAAAGCCGACTCCTTAACCACTAAGGTACCGACGGCGACGCTACTATTATGTCGATTTAGGTCCAAGATACGTGTCTCGAGGTATACTTGGTTGGGCTTGGAAAGCACTTCGTGGTACAACGCATCGCACCCTGGGCAACGGAGATGGCGAGAGAATTGCCTTATTGGTTCGTCTTATAATACTTTAATTGAGACTTTTGAATTAACCTGAGACGGCATGCGGTTTTAGTCGGTTTGAGTTGAGAGAGTGAATACCCCTGCTGGCCAGTGAGGGCCAGCCATGAAAAACAGGGACAAGTAATTTAAATATGGAATTTTATTCTTAATATGATAGGTGATGGATCCTTGAGTTAAGTTCTCTATTTTGTTAAATTGAATTTGAAAATTGAGTTTTCAGGAATTTCCTTTCATTTAATTAACCATGTTTCTTAGACAGATTTGATCCTTATGATTTATACTATTGATTGATGTCATAAAAATACAGGATGTTATTTTTTCGGATTATAGTTGGTTCGATTACCGGGTGTGGCAAGCGAATTTTCAAAAATCTATGAATGCAGTTTTATTTCTTTTTAAAAATAAAGGAATGTTTTCTTGGAGTGAAATTCGGTATCTCCAGTATTTAGAGAACTTTCCCTCCAGGTAAGGTTAAAATCTTCCACCCTGTATATTAATATCTTTGCTATCACAAAAACAAATTTTGATTATGTGGTACATACATGTCATTTATTGTTTTTTTTATTGTTTAATGTTTTACTTGTTTTACCTTTTTTTAATGTGGTTTTGACAGTGAATACTGCCAAGCCGAGTCAAGATTATTATAATGGTTGTCGTTATGGATGTTGACTGTTTTATGAGTTAAGTATCGCTTGTGGTTGTGATACTACAACGTACAAAATCAACGTGCCTGAAAAAAGATGTTGTAAAGCGGGAAACCGTAGTTCTACCGGGTAGAGGAATATGGTCATTTACAAAAAGTTTTTCTAGTTGATTCCTTAGGCTGTTGTGCCAATAATATCCAGTCCCTATGCTGGAAATTCGGATTTCTTGTTTTGTCGTTTCTAAGAGCGAGCGGGCATCCTTAGGTAAAACGTACTTATATCTGATATTAGTGACCTCAAAAAGCTGATTGCATGTTGAATGCGGTATGTTATTACTAATCGCCCACATTTTAATATTTTCCCGAAAAATCAAATCTTGGTTAAAATCAGTTCTGTTCGAATCGTCTTCACTAGTATCATTTACTGCTTCGTTATTACTTGAATTATCTAACTCTTCATTTTATATTATACGGAACCATCACAGTCATTAACAGCTCTAAATTTACATGGTTCCGCTAAGACTTGTACGTACTCCGGCTGTTGTAGTAATTCCGAGTTTACTTTGTTAATTTTTCTTCGGTAGCCTCCACTCCTTTTAAATCTTTTCCATTTTGATAATCCATATTATTTTAAGTTTCCACTACTAAAAATTATGGTTACAATAATTGTTACTTGTAAAAGAATTCACAAGACTATTGCTAGTGAGGATATTCTCAAAAAACTCTTATGAAAGAATTTTCAAGAGACTCTTCCTAGACAAACTGTCCTTAACCAATTCTATTTACATACCTTAGTTCTTAAATATGACTTTGGTGAGAAAAATTGAACTTACTGTTTGTTGCCCTTATAACAGTTATATGCAGGAATTTAGTAAGAATAAAAGTATTATGAGGTACGTAGTGGAGACTTTACTAAGAATATATTCCCTTCTTAAATGCTTAATCAAGTGTACACTAATCCTGAGGAGCAAGGACTCATATTCAAGGTACTTGTAAATCCTCTCTTCTGATAAATATCTTTAAAAGACTTCTTAAATACATCTATAAAAGTAGCTTGAAAGTTCGAATGCTCTTTGAGTGCAAAATGTTTTAATCTATGCATTTATAAGATATAATCTCATAGTCAAGATACCCATAAGCTTTTTATAATACTGCAGCACTTAAAAGGACTCGTTTGCAAGACAAATTTGCTAGTTGGGATGCTTCTAACGATGAGTCAGATCAAGACGTCAGAGAATTATATTTAGCATTATTATTTTAATCTGTTTATCTATCTGTTTGTTGTCAAGAATGATATATGTTTCATATTGAGTTTAAAGTTATATAAAATACTTATTTATTTACAATTATGCAATTTGAAATAATAAAATAAATAGTGCCTCAGATTCAGCACGTTCAATAAAACCAGCGTGGATACGGTCGTACAATATGTCCAGTAGCACAGTTTTCCATAGACCCTCTGTGCTATAGCTAGAAAAAAAAACTACAAAACTTCGGGTGGGTTGATATGTCTGGTACCTCAAAAATTGATATGGAAGTTCTGTAGTTAGACTTTTTGGTCCCATTACTCCGGCCACAGGTGTTCATTTCGTTTGGGGTCCAATACATTAAACTGTACTCATATTATGTCATACTGATAACTGCGAATATACTATTAGCGTGTATGGGTCGCCATCAAGATAAAAAACTAGACTAATGTTTAGTAAATGCACCACCGATTCGCAACGCGGTCTCTTCCTAAGAAGACCGCCGCAAGAAACTAAGCGGACTTGTTTTGGTCTATTTACAAATATGTTTACTTAATGAAATCAAATCATTTATCTGTATAAACACGTGTCAATATACATATGCATGCAAGATGATCAATAGTCTTTTATTTTATTTAATTTAAAAATAAATCCACGACGCTGAAATTACAAGAGGACCTCAATGGGTTCGAATATTACCGATGAAAACCCATTTCTAACATAATAAGCACTTTAGCTTAGCTAGAGGAGTTGCATTAGATAAAGTAATTATTACAGCATTTTGGGAACCATGTACAAACAAAAAAAAATTCTACAAACTATCTTATTGTAATATGTTGAGTAGTATAGTAGTGAATATTTAAACGGTGTTACCTGGTCCATTTAATTCCACTACTGGCAGTCGGAAGTCCCTGCAGCAGTTGCAGTGCCTTTCTACGCACTTGCAGTACTTATTGATGTTGTTTTCACCAACTTTGTCTCCTACATTATTATTTTGGCGTCTTTGGCTGATTTTTTTGATTTGGTGTTTTTCATGTTCTAAAATAGTAGGTTTTATTAAAATCACACACATACACGACTTTGGAAACCATGAAATTACAGGTCTATTAACAGGTTGACTTTTTAAGGTATTGTGTGTTTTACTGACTGCATGTATTTATCATTTGTAATTGACATTTCAACACAAACTATGTTTGTTCGGAAATAAAATAAATTGAATTGAATTGAATCATCTTTGTTTCAATTCGGAAAGGTCTGTTTGTTTTCCATTGTCACAGACAAACCTATTACTCTAATGGTACATAAAAACATAAAAATTAAGGGGAAGTACCCTTAAACCTCGTTTGCATGAATACTAATGTCACCAAACTCTCACTTATTACTCTACCGATCACGTCACACAAAACGGTGAATAATTTTATTAGTTACACTTAGTTGTAATTTATATCAAAGAATAAAACCTATTCGATATGAATCATACTGATCATGATGATCTACTCAGCATAGTGGTCCAAAAGCAGTAGTTGCTGAATACTTCCTCATGACTATATTCCAGTATAATTACAATCTTAATTGCCACCAGAAATTATCATTACAAAGAAATATGTAAGTATCTACGTAAAACAAAGCGAAAAAAAACTCGAAAAAATTTCCGAGTTATTAACGAATCAATAATAATATTCAATTATACAGCAAGAAAATATTAATGGACGCACGCTACATGTAAGCGTGTACTTTATGAAAACAATTCAACGAAAAAACTGGAAGACTACTGAATTAATATCGACTTTCACAGTTTTTCTAGAAGGACAATGTATTGAGTAATACTTTACCCAAGTTTCATGTAACACGTAAGTATTCAAGCACCTTATGTTACAATACAATCAGCAACAAAAATTGGTTCACATTAATCCAATTATTTTTTCATTGAAATTATCTAACTATCGTTCGACTGTCTGAAAATGTCTATAGGTGTTGGTCTAAGTGTTTCTATGTATATTATGTACGAATATGTATGTATTTACATAACATAATGTATTGAAGTAAGTTTGTATTTTTCTTCATTTCAAGAACCCATGTTACAAAGCTAGTTAAGGTATGCTTACTTTAGGTCTAGATAGCGATATAATTTTTACTGAATAAGGTTAGAAGATTTCATGTTTTGCTTGTTATTTTTTGTAAAGTATTATAACTAAACTGATGTCAAATTGAAATATGAGAAATTGTTTTGTTGTTGACTGTACATACTAGTTAAACTTGATACTTACTGACGCTCTTCGAAGCAGCAAATGCTAAGAGGATGAATATTAGAAGTAACTCGAAAACCAGGGAGAGCTTCATCCTGAAGACTGCCTCCCTGCCTACGAACAAAAAGTATTGTTTATATTAGTTTACATACATTTTAAATCATTAAACTATAAAGTACCGCTTACTCCTTCTCCTGCTTTTAGTTTGGCGGTTACGGTTGGGATGGCTCAAACCCGAGAGAAAAAGCTGCAACAGAACCTCGTCTATCAATCAGCAGGTTTGCAGATGAGGCTGGCTCCGAAGGTCTCTTCTTCTTCTGCCTAGCGTTAATTCCTAGTCGCATCCGAAGCTTTTACCTCGGAGACAGGGGTCCGCTTTACCAGTCTTAACTACGGATTTGGCTGGACCTCGATATTTTCCGTGAAGCGACTGCCATCTGACCTCCACAACCCAACGATGACATTAGGCGATATCGAAGCATTGCAGCTAGACCGTTGTTGTTGGACTTTTGAGGGCTCCAACTACCCGTAACGACTGCCATAGATGTTCATATCATCGCCTCCTGCGTAGCGGCCGCGTTTACTACCGCTACGCCACGGAGGCTATCTGAAGGTCTCTTGATATAACCCTATACACCCTCATGAATTAAATAAAAATATTTATTCAGTATTCCCGCACTAAATTTCTATGGAAAGTAACTACTGCCCCCCTAGACAAGTGGCAATTCGTTGCTCGGCAATCATGGAATAGAATGACGAATGTATAGGATATAAAGATTTGATTTGACGTTTTTGACATTCGTTGACGCCTATCATATACGTCAAATCCCATACATTTGGCATTCTATTCTACAAAAAACCGACCGAAGAATTGCCACTTGTCTAGAGGGGCTGAACGGGTATCGTCAGTTACTTCTCGCAGCCGTGAAATATAAGGCATACCTTCTTGACATATTCAAAGCAAACGGCACGTATCGCCGGGACGTGTAAGCTTAGTAGATTCAGACTTTCCTCTTGGGGTCAATACAAGCCAAATCAAAAGAAAGAGCAGGAGAGACAATCCTGGAGTCTGAAGTATAAGCTTCCAGCGCAACCAGGATAAACAGGAGTAGGGATCTATTCGAGTACTGATCCTATACATCACTAGCTGTCCCGGCGAACTTCGTACCGCCATATTTTTCCCGTTCCCGCTGCACCTCTTTTCTCACCCTTTAAACCTTCCCTGGACATCCACGAATATTTCAAGACTAAAGTTAGCCAAATCGGTTCAGCCGTTCTTGAGTTATAAACTAACAACGAAAAGTGGCATTGATTTTTATATTAGAAATATAGATTTTCTTCTTGTATACTACTGGGGATGTTACCAAAGAAATGTCTGAGAACCATGAATCATCTGTAGAGTTGCATTTTCAGGAGCATAATACTACAAGCTGCCTCAGTGGTGCAATAGTGCCAAATATTGCACCATTAAGGCACTCTACTGAGCTAGACTACTGTAAGTAGGTACAAGAAAGAGGTCTTAGGTTCGATTCCTATATCACACAAAATTTAATTAGAAAATTCTAAATTCTCTTCTAGATAGATGTAACACTTCCACTTCCATATTCTCACTACTGGACTCACTATATTGTAACTCTTTTACACGTTAATCAACATTACAGATAAGTACTAGAAAAATCCTAGAGAAAATTATACTTTTTTTGAAATCGCAACAAAATTAATTAGATGAAATAAATCAATTGAAGGACCAAAAATATACTGAATTTTATTTATCGGTACATGTATCGACCTATACAGGGCCTTATCAACACCATAGGAATCCAAGTTCACCTGCCTGCTAGTCGGTTCACCTGCTTAACAGGGCTACGAGGCACTGGCGCAGGTTTACTTCTCGAGGTTAGGTGATAAGACTATAGTCGCTCTCTTAAAGTTCAACAAACTGATTCAAAATGCTCGAAAGTTAAAACGTTCGTTCTCCAACCGAAAATGAACCCATTGGTCACTATTCTCTATACTTTTCAGTGTCATGTAACTATGTATGAGGGACTGAAAACATAGTTATAGCAATTTAGCTCGTAATACACTTCTGCCTATCCCTTTAAGGATATAAAGACATATAGATACATACATTTTTAGTGTATAAAGATATACGTGCGAGTGATATATGCAGGCGAGTCGAATTTGCCGCTCAATTGAACACATTCTGTTATTTTATGCGCGCGTTGAAGTCTTTTGAACCGAGCATTAAAACCGCACGTTATGAGCTTACACACGCATATTTACATTAATTAGCGCATATTACCAGTAATTTTCGCGCTCGTAAATGTTAGTTGTAAGTTGTAAACATAATTAAATTAAAAGCAATTAGAATTCTATTACAAATTATAGTACAATCATATCCAATATAATTAATATTGATAAAAATAGACACTAAACCTTAAATATTTATATTACCTTTTCGTACAAAACTTCAATGTCAAATATATAAACAAACACTTCGAATTTATGTTTCCAAAACAACACCTTGTCCGCGCTCTAATAAATACAATATTATCAGTAAACACTGAACGTATCTAAAAATGCAGACGACACCGTAGTAAGTAACAGCCACACTGATTTGTTGTAAACTCATAAGCGTTGAGTCGCGCCGGGAGAAATGTGCAGTGACGTATAACACTGGGTGAGAAAGGAAAACTGCCTGTCGGACCTCTCACTCTCGCATGAACAAACTGCTAAGGATGGGTGAAAGCGCAGAGACGCAGTTGGTCGGCTATGTAGAATTTAGTGTCACGTCGAGTCGGTATTTAAAATGTTGAGCGATTCTATGTGTTAAGGAAATGATCTGCAGATAATGTCAGTTTTTTGGGGCTGTCTGGGTTAATTGACGGAAGGCAGGCATTAGGCTATGTACTGTCTGTACGGCGATATTGTAGAACAGTTATATTTATGTCAAGAGTGAATTAATTACATGTATATTAATATGGCTTGGTCTAAATACATACTTATATCTGGAAAAACGAGTCAGTTAATTTTCGAAATTACAATTTTTAAATGTTTTTTCACATACTTACTATCACCGGATGCAATCGGATATATGCAGGTGTATCTGCATAGATCTCATGGTATCTTATCTTTGATAACCACTTTTCATCAACTAGGTACGTCAGTACGGTCACACCTAATAGGATATGAAGCGAACCCAGCACTTTTCGGACTTCGAGACTGCACTGCAGATTTCGTAAACAGAAATCCCTGGGGTCTGATTTGGGAATCGTAGGTTCTCAGTCTTGGTGGAGTGGTGGTAGCGAGTGCAGTACCACTACACCACCAAGACTAACAACATCTGTAGACTGTTTAACTATAATGCCAGAAACATTATATTTTCCTAGTAAGACTGAGGTCTGTCTGATATAAACTGAGATAATTACCTACTTAAGGTCTACTTAACGAGAATATTCGACCAGTATGGTAAATATTTCTATATGAACAGTTGCCACGTCGATAATAATAGTCAATCATAATAAGATAATTAGGATTATTTCCCCCATTTAAGTGGCAGACAAGGCCGATCCTGAACAAACCTTCTAATGCCCTTCTTTCAGCACCCCATATTGTAGTCGCTTGGGAAAACCACAGCAAGGGAGTTCATTCTACGGCTTGAACGTGCTTGGGATGAAGTTATTGCCTCACGCATGCAGAAGTGCATGCATGAGGCAATAACTTCATCCCATGATGCATGCATGATGTAATTACAAGAAAAAAGACATTGAAATGAGGTTAGCTCTATATTTTACTGACCTATGCTTTATGTTTAATATTGATGCTAAAAATATAGTTAAATTACTTTTAATCACCATCTAGACACCCCTTAGAATATCACTTTAAAATAAAGCTGCAATATCGGAATTGAACTATCTAAAACCAATACTTTTGTGATATCGGGACTTATCGCGATTAATTATTATGAACTTACTAAAAGTTTCCACCGCGATAGTTAAATAATAACGTTAACCAAATGGTGTTTAACCTAAGGTAGAATTTTCCAGAAGGTCTATAGAAAAATAAGTCGTGATCTTAATTCTACCCCGTATCAATTAACTAATTAAATCGATATCCTATAGGAACCCAGTTACCAATAGTCCGGCATACTGAGCACTTATCCATCATCAAGCTATGCCACTGTTTTATACCGTATATACCACCTAGTTATTAAATAAGAAAGAGATGCAGTACATTACGTAACATTCAAAAACCAGCGAGCATTGAAACATTGTAATAAAAGGCAGCAACCATTTCTCCGTAATACATTTCTTTTCGTCGAAACATCTAGAAACATATGGGTGCTCTCGGCTATAGAGCTGTTGCTGTGTATTGGCGTAAATCTTTGTAACTATCACAAATATGGAACAAAAATTGTTTATTAATGAAAAATGGTTTGTCCTTTTCGATATGGACATTAAGTCCGCCAATGTACTTGTGCATAAAGTTTTATAAATAACTAAATAAATAAATATGGGTAAAACTTTTTTGAAGTAGAAAAAATTATTGAAAACTATATTTTTCCTATATTCTACGTTTAGAATTCATAAACGCTGTTTAAGTATTATTATTTGTGGTATAATTAATAAGTAAACGTAATGTATAATTCATGTTATTTGAAGGCAAATATGTATTTAGCATCGATTATGACAAAGCATTTTAAAAATTGATACACAGCACCTCAGATAAGTACTTATAAAATGTATCGAGCTAAAAACGTCCTTCTTCAACGAATTCGGTTAGAAACATCAAACATTCGACATATTTTCCCCTTGAATGAAATGAAAGCATTTATATGTAGGCTACAATATACACCTAACAACAATTGATGATCAGAATATACATTACAGTTAAATAGAATTGGCAAGTTCAAGTTTCATACAATGCAAAAAGAGCCTCCTGCAGCGAAAGATGCTCAACTGTAACATCGATCGAATTATAAATAGGTAGGAAATAGAAATATGTAGTAGGAATAAACTAAGAAGAACTTCATACATCATATAATTAAGATCTTTCATTAATATTTATGTATGAGATTGAATTTATATTAGCCGTGATAAGGAATAAGGTTCTGAGGTCAATTGCAGCTAATGGCTCTCTTTCTAAATATATTTCTACTTTTTTCCCTCCTTATCTTGCAAAGCTTCTGTTTCTGAATTTAAACGGTCTAGATGCTTCATTCTAACGCTGCATATAATTGACCGCGATGTCGCTTAGTGAGATTCTTACGTACATATAATTTGAGCTATATTATATATTAAAATCATTACGATTGTATATATATAATTGTGTTTTATTTATAACAATTATTTATTACAGCATGTTTCACAATTCAAAATTGAATACGTCCGGTCCGGAAGCCGCCTGATGTGTATTTTTTTGACTGTATAAGAGATAACTTTTTTTTAAAATAATCTGAGCGAACTTAGCATTTTCATACTGCATGTATTACTATGCATCGTGTAGGGAGTCAGGTACTATCTTATATCCTACAGTACACAGTTCAGTCCACGTTCACTCCACAGTTCACTACATGTTTTTACGAAAGTTATTTGTTGCTGCAATGCCAATAGATTACCAGATACATTTATGGCTACAACATTTACACTTGCTTTGAAGATTTCCGTCGAAGTCTTTACTCTCCTATGACCTGATCAAACTTCATTGCCGCATTATTTTTCATTACAGGATTTTTTTTGGTCATATCCACATTTTGACGCGACCAATAGTTGAATAGGAATAAAAATATAGTTCAATAGAAATTTTTACAATGTTCCTAGTAGTCTTCTAATACTTCTTAACTACATTTGCGCAAAAGCTTTACAGGTTGTAGAGTTTTTCTAACTTTGGTGATATTGAAACGCACCACTCTTCTGTCAATCAGAATTCTGTCGGACGCAAACTAAGCGGAATGTGTTGACTCTATAAGATAAATTATTACATATTAAGTACTTCAATCAATTAGCCTACTGCAGTCCACTGCTGGACATAGGCCTCTCCCAATACGCGCCACGTTTGCCGATCCTCCGCCTTCCGCATCCAGTCCGTCCCAGCCACCTTTCGCAGGTTATCAGTCCACCTAGCTAGGGGGTGTCCCACCTTCCGTTTACCTTCGCGCGGTCTCCACTCTAGGACTCGTTTGCTCCAACGGCCATATTAAGTACTTACTATAAATGAAATTAATTCTCTTTATCTCCATTTTATCTCTAAGATTTTTAATCTTTATCCGATACCTACTCTGAATTTATTTTTAATACCTTCTTTGAAACCGGTTAACTTAGGTAATCTAGTTTCTAGAAAATAATATTCGATATTTATCGTACAGACTACCGCTCTACTTATTTATTAATAAATATACACTATCAAAATTTTAAATATATAAATTCCTAAATGTAAATTTTAACTTTCTACGTAATAATTTATGAACTTAGCGAAATAGTTTGTATTTTAATTGCTCTTTTCCAATTCACCCTTCTAGTGAATTCTATTTGCACGGTCCCATTTTAATACAAGAATTTTTCGACATCTAAACCTTTGACATCTCTTTTTATTCTTGTTACTACTACAACTATTATACGAGTATAATTTTATTGTAAATTGAAAATTTTTGTACGCGATGGACGCAAAAACTACTGAACGGATTTTGATGCAGTTTTTTTTTTGTTAGAAAGGTCTTGTTCAGACTTAAAATCTTACGTTTGTATGATTGCAATCTGTTGAAAAGAATTGAAGACAAGATATCGAAGAGAAGAGCGGGCGGAGCCGCGGGTGAAAGGCTAGTTCGTAATAAAGTTATTGTGAATTACATTGCTTAAGACTCTTATCTAAAAAAATAATATAATAATAGTCGAATTCTCTTAGAAAATTTCATAATAATATAGTAACTGGTCAATTCACGTCGGCCCTTCTACAGCCTTGCCGGGTCATTCACCAACATCTCGTTCATGTGTGGTCACTTTCCCAAGGTGAAAGTGGTTGGCATCGAATTCTGTATTTCAACAACATAATATACTTACGTTTACACCTCAATTGTAGGTCGTTAGCGGCTCTTCACCTGGTGTTGCAACCTTTTTGTTATAAATATTACGTATTGTTGTGTTATTTTGATTTGTTTATCTATATTTATAAATTTTGATGCATATTTTTGTCATGAAACAGTCATCTGTTATTTTTGTTATTCGATGTGAAATGCTATTATCGTTTTTAATATACATACATGCCTACATACATACATAATAATCACGCCTTTATCCCCCGAGGGTTAGACAGAGATGAATTAACACCCACATTTCACCAATCATTGTATTCGGTCCCACGTAATAGGGGGTGAGCACTATTGTTGATTTGAGTCATGTATCTGAAGCTAAGTCGGAGCTATATATATCTGTCTGATGTTAAACAGTCCTATCCCTTAGTCACCTTGTACGATACCACACGGGCAGAGTAAATACCCAAATTCTACTCTGCCGTGGACCACACGGTTTATTATTCACTGAATAGCTTAAGTTTTGGAATTAGGAATTGTATTTCCTACCAATATTTTTCATGAAACATCACTAGGCAAATAAATGAGGGTTAATTACTAATTAGTCATCATTATCCTTACGCTAGTCCCGGCCGTATCCTAGGCCTTCGCTTTGGAGTCCGGGGTCCGCTTAAATATGATTTGGTTTGGTTTTATGGAACTGCCACCTGATCTTCCAGCCGACAGAGTTGTTCAGGTCACCCATAAAGATATCCGTCTTCACCTAGCGATTATTGCCGCCGGGATGAATATTTACGTACCCTCCGGAGAACGGAAGCGCTCAGATAAAATATTACTAAGTGGTTACCCATCCAAATGGTAACCTACTAATTGTTTACCTAATAGTGAGAACACCTGGCCACGGGCGCTTCAACATTAGGTTGATTAGTGATTTTATTATAAAACGACTACCTTGCGGAATGAAACAAATTAGATATATTAATCTGATTGCGCTTTAATATGTTTGAGATTATTTATGCTTAAAATATTTTATATCAGGGTCCAATGCTTCCCCTTCTACTTTTTGAAAGGTGTTGCTGCTGCCGGTTAATGGTCTGTCGAGTAAAAAAAATCCGGTATCTTCTATTTTCCTATCCATCTAAGAATAGATAGAGATAGACTATCTATTCTTATATAATCTTTTTTCTATTTTTATATTTTCACTAGCTGGTCCGTCCCGGCTTCGCCTATGGCATATTTTGAAACCCCGTATCACCCTTTTAAGCCATACCTATATGCCCGCAATTTATTAATTTTCAAATAATGTATGAGAATCTGCCGGCTTTATTAACATTTATGTTAACTGCTCCGCTATCTTGCGTAGTAGCGTGAAGTTATACAAACCTATTAAGCTATTCAACAAAAAAAAATCATCGAACTAATAGTTCCTGCGATTAGCGCGTTCAACCAAACAAAAAAAAACAACCTAACTCTCCAGCTTTATACATTTGTATAGATATGCATATTTGATATCTTCTAAATATATAATTATATAACTCAAAGGTGACTGACTGACTGACTGACTGACATAGTGATCTATCAACGCACAGCCCAAACCATCCAGGCATCCAGGTAGATTTTATGACGTAGGCATCCGCAAAGAAAGGATTTTGGTTAATTCTACCCCCAAAGGGATAAAATAGGGGATGAAAGTTTGTATGAAACTTTGTCAATTTTAAACCGATCGGGCTGAGACTTTGCATGCATAAAGCTACTATGACGTAGGCATCCCATAAGAAAGGATTTTGATTAATTCTACCCGCAAGGGGATAAAATAGGGGATGAACAACATTCCGAACTTAACGTGGACGAAGTCGCGGGCAACAGCTAGTATTATATACATGTTTCAGGCCATTTCAGGCAATCTATACATTGCCTATAGTGTACCTGTATTATATAGAATACCTGAATTATACTGAATTATAATTAATAATATAGATGTATTCATGTTGAACTACTCGCGGTATTGATTACGAGTGCGTACCTTAGTTGCTACAATGTTCAACAGTATTTTTTGTACAGCTTTAAACGTGCGTTGCTCGCACAACGTTTACACGAGCGTGTTGTAGGCTGTGAAAAAACTGATTATGTTACTTAGCCGGAATAGGAATTTCATGAAATTCCATAGGGTAATTTCGTTTGGAACGAATCGTGTCGCAATTCATGAATTTTATTAATGTACGTACTTACAGTAGGTACGTAGTACTTTTATTTTCATTGGAGTTTGCACAAAAATACCTTTTGCTCAATTAATTTCGTATTTCCTATTCTAGACTAGATTCCTAATTCTAGACTCCTTCGTTTCACTTGTGGTTCAAGGTGTCCTCGTCGTAAAAATCCCTACTAATATTATAAATGTGAAAGTAACTCTGTCTGTCTGTCTGTCTGTCTGTCTGTCTGTCTCGCTTTCACGCCCAAACCACTGAACCGATTTTGATGAAATTTGGTATAGGGGTAGATTAGACCTTGAGAAAGGACATAGGCTATATTTGGTCGCGATAACCGACATCCACGCGGGCGGAGCCGCGGGCAAAAGCTAGTACTACATATTTTGCTCCTTGGTCGTACACTTTGACGACTATCTCACCTGTTAGTAAGTAATGATGTGGTCAACCGGTGGACGGTGGAGGGTAAATTAGATTTCTAAATATACTTTATAAATAAATTTCATTTAAAAATATTTAAATAGTTAATAGTAAAATATTTAATCACATTTAAATAGTACCCCAAAGGCATCGGCTACAGGACCAAGTAGCCGGTATTTAGGGAAAGGAGAGGAACTCTCTATGCGTGCCGTGCCTAACAGAACTGCCTTCTGTATCAAACCTTTGAGCCAGCTGCCTAAAAAGAGCCTCTTAAGATATTAATCGAGGCTCAGACAACCTACCAAAAGGTGTGTAAAAGTGTGTACCGAATATCAGATCAATCAGCCAACAGGAAGGAGAGTGAAATTTCAATTACTAAATTTAACTCACCTACATGCAAGCGAAACTAGATAAAACCGTTTAAAACCTATGCCTTTATAGAACGTGAACAAATTAAGGTTATTAAGAGTTGTATCACGTAAAGTGCTCCACACATGCAGGTTCAATAACCTTCATGTAGGCTAGTGGCGCATCGTGCACTCGAATGCTCACTGCTCAGACAGACATGCAGACAAACGGGAATGGACCAGCTTTCTATAGCCCATTTATGATCACTTGTATTATGTAACGCAGTGTTCAGAATATTATACCAAGACATACTAGGTATAAAGCGCTACTTATTAAACATTATTTCATATATTTTTCGTCAATACGTATTATATAATAAATAGATATATCCAGAATAATACTGTTTGCGTTAATTAGATATTCACAGGACCATACTTCTCATAATCGCAGGATCGTCAGCACTATTGCACTTCCCATCAGGTGGGCCACAAATTTGTGTGCTAAAAATATTATTTTCGTGTACAGAAATGTTAGAATTAAACATGCATCAAGTCCGTCTTCTTTGATTTGATATTGAAACACTCCTATTTATTAGACGGAAACGGTTTTTTTGCAGCACACCAGCCGTAAAAATTATATAATACTTATTTTAGGACATTCTATTCATCGCTATCTAGACCCAAAACACACATGCTTATTATATACCTATTAAGGGTTCTTAAACGTGGATAAATATTTTTGGTTATAAATACATACTTACAATACCTACATCATATAGTGA
Organism: Eilema depressum; assembly: GCA_914767945.1. NCBI lineage: Eukaryota > Metazoa > Arthropoda > Insecta > Lepidoptera > Erebidae > Eilema > Eilema depressum. The sequence goes on from OU612013.1 coordinate 18,120,211, forward strand.
AGCCATAGGAAATATACATATTCATACATACGAAATATTTGTACTGAACGGAAATAGTACCCACTACCTCAAACTTCGCAGTTGAACTCTCCACACAATTACATCACAGAGGAAAGAACCTAAGGAAGAGTTCGTTCAAATATGGTTACATCATTAAAATTGTGTTTCAGTTTTTTCTTTTTTCAATTTTAACTCATTAAAACGTAGTTTTTTACCATAGGTTCAGTAGTTATGTCAGCTTCCTTTCACTAGACCGTATTCATCATAAAGAAATAAAAGTTTATTGAAAGGTGAAGTCTAATTATATTTGTTGCATCACAAGTTACAGTACACAGTAGGTATAGGTTACTCTTCGTCTTTCACATTTCGTTAAAAAAAATAATGACGGTGTGCCGGGTTTATTTCCCGAGTTTCTCCGAGTTTTTTCTGTTAAGATATTGAAAATAGATTGATTTGTTGTATTTAACCAAATGCCTATCAACTAAAACGGTCTGGCTTTTGCGGAACGACATCCTAAAAGTAAACAAAATCTTTGATGACAGAAAGTACATTAGGTACTTAACTAAGTAAATTATATCTATGGTGATACCATGTAATTCCTGTAACTATTAACAGAGATCGAATTAATTATTCCAAACTCTTATACATGACGTATTACATGTTTAACTGATGATGAGGAAAATTTCTCTACAAAGAGTAAGAAAGTACAATGTAAACAAAATAGTATAAATAAAACGTGCTTACAACAGTTACCCTCCAACATTAAAAACAAACATTTGTAAGCCTCAATTACAGGTGCGGTGGCAGTCCGCTTTCTCGTTGCATCTCTCTGATGCATGTCTTTATAATACTGCGTTATGCTTTATTTAAATTTCACCTTCTATTGTGAGCGAAGTGAAACGGCCAGAGCGAGATCTGAGGAAAGGAGCAGTGTACGCCCGGCGGTTGCGACGATCGCCTCCTCCATGCTTACACCTCGTGCGAGCCCAGCTCCTTAGTAAAACGCGACAAAAAAATATAATTCAATTTTCGTCCGTTTTGACTACATCCGTGACTGTGACAGCTGATTGACATGTCGGTCAAACAAACGCTTTCTTTGCTCCTCGCGGCGGTAGCGATCGCTCACTGTGCAAACATATTAGGTGAGTACTTTAAGCTTGTATCGTTGATTAGAAAGTACTTGCGTATTAGGATAACAATTGCTTTGAAGTGATTAATTTAAGCATGACTGACCGTTGCGTGCGATGGCAGGAAGCTATTGAGGTTGCCTCTTATGAATAACCAGTTGCAATTTGAATTAACATTACACTCTTTATTTGTTTTGATACAATGTGGCATGCATAGGCATTGAAATGTTTATGTAAGTAGTTAATTTATGTATTTGCCAGTATATTTATGAGGTTCATTTATTTTGTTTAAGTATGAATAATCACAGATATTTGTTTTACGCACATAATTAATAAAAACTTGGAGACTAACAGTAATTACTATTCAGATATGTATGTACGTTATCAGCAAAAAAGAAAATATAATGATAGCACTGACTTGCGGTTCACCCACGTAAATCCTTATCCCGTGAAGGTAACGATATAAAAGTAGCCTGTGTAGTTAGGAGAGAAGTAGCAGTCTAATATTTTTTTAAATCGGTCCAATACTATTTGAGTTTTATCCTTAAAAAATCTGTCTCCTCTATAAAAATATGTTTGATTATAATACATTATTATTTAGACGCTAAATTGAGAAGAAGAATGGGGTGAAGAATGACAGTGGCGATGGACTTTTCTTACGAGTAAACAGCAGAAAAGTTCATCCTTGTAAAAGGTTCCTTTCACCCCTGTTGGGTGAATTTTCTAGCATGAAAAGCTCATCAATCTTTCCTTATTGATTGGTTGTATTTTATTTTCTCATCACTTGTGCCCAATTAAGTTTTGAATATTAATGTTTCTTGAAATGCAAGCTGTGTTTATTATTTTATATCCTTCAAAGAAACTGCATACTTTTAATTCGAGAACTAGCCATATATCATCAGTGTTGGCACCATAAGTCATAACAGGCAGGACGAACTGGTCGAAGACCTTTGTTTTGAGCACTAATGCAAAAAAATCCAACGCAATTTAAAACATATTCTTGGCCAATTTCGAGTGTCGACCCTTTGACGTCAATTGGTCTCAGTATACTTTACCTACCTACCTAGTATTTTTATGAATCTGCTAATTAATAAACTACTTAGAAAATTGAAAAACTTTTCGTGGCAATACTAATGTTTTTCTAATGTTTTAGTAAATAAGGAAAAGTTCTTTAAAAAAGAATGTGATATGATCTTATGATATAAGATATCCTTGAGACCCTTTTCTTTTTTTAAAGATTACTACTAACCGAAATTCTCACGTTAAGATTGGGTTCTCGTCGGTAATGTAGGTACTTGGTCAAGAATCGAGCTCGGGACATCTCGATCGTGAAACCGACTCTTTGATCACTGAGCTACCGCTTAGCTCATTATATTATTTTGGCCATTGTTAGATAGTTTTGACATGAATTATATTTTTGCAATAGTTGTAGCTGAATTTGAATTTGTTTAATGATATAGAACGGTGAAAAACAACAGACAATTTAACAAAATATTATGTACGTATATTTCAGTTTTTCTTTGTTTACTGTGTCACAGAAAAGGTATTTATCATCAAACCATTTATTTATAGTTGGATAACTTACAAAAAAAACGGGTATTTAGAGAAGCAATAAGATAATAAATTAATCGGCTTCTCTATATACCTTTTAAAATCAGAATCGACGGAATCCTTATTAAGTACTTACTTATAAGAACCGTGACTGCCCCCCTAGACAAGTGAAGCCACGGCCAATGTATGGGATTGACATGTATTTTGACGTTTATGTCACACGTTAACTGTCATAAACGTCAAAATACGCGTCAATCCCATACATATATCATTTATTCTACAATACGCTGGCCAACGAATTGCTTCTGGTCTAGGGAGGTTGATATTGCGTCCTGCCTCATTCTAGATTTCATTTTAATTCTTATGTAGGTATGAAACTTGCCGTGATTATATTCAAACTTATAAATTAGTTAATTTACGAACCATTTATCCCGGCAGAGTAGAATTCGGGCCACCCCATCTCCTCCTTTGCGGTGTCGTACAAGGCGACTAAGGGATAGGGCTGTTTAACATCAGACAGATATATACAGCCTCAGATACATGGCTCGAGTCAACAATAGTAGATACCCGGAATACGGTAATAGGCTCACCCCCTATGAACCAATTATTGGTGTTACCCTACGGGGATAAAGGCGTGATTGTGTGTGTGTGTTTGTGTGTGTGTGTAATTTACGAATGAATTAAAAACTAGTATGGTACCGATCCTTTTGTGAGAATGAATGGAAATGTAAAATCGCTAATAAAATAAGAAAGAAACATAAATCATATTACATAACATAGTCTAAGTGCGCATTGTTCATTCATATTATCGCACCAGTAGATCATAAAAACAAGTGCGCATAAGTGAAAGTCATAAGTGGTGTGAAAGTGACTTCAATATTTGGACGTGGTTTGTCATTATTGTCGTTACCTTTACTTGCTTTACCAGACCCGGTCAAACACGTACCCATTAGATATACAAGTTCCTCACCAACATGGATATAGAGACCACCCACAATAAACATAGATGTTCGTACTGTAAAAAAAAAAATACTAGCGGACCGGACAGACGTTGTCCTGCATGATATTTTCTGCAGCGCCATCTGTCGGGCTGATTTGTGAATCTTAACCATCAAGGGTGCCACCCAAACGCATACAAAAAAATATTTAGTGATATAAATACGTAATGTAGAATTATCCATACTTCCATATCCATACTAATATTATAAATGCGAAAGTAACTCTGACTGTATGTCTGTCTGTTACGCTTTCACGCCAAAACCACTGAACCAATTTTGATGAAATTTGGTATAGGGGTAGGCTATGTTCCGTCGCGATAACCGACATCCACGCGGGCGGAGCCGCGGGCGAAAGCTAGTATTATATAAAGATATTTTGAGATCTGCACATTTTGAGATCTGCACATTTTGAGACCTGCACATTTTGAGATCTGCACATTTTGCGACCTGGACGTTTTGCGTAGCCTGCACATTTTGCGACTTGCACATGATGCTATTAATTGAGATAAAATAAATAGAGTACGTAGTAGGTATAAGGTAATTATAAAGGGGGTTGGGTAATGTTGGCGTCGTCGTGTCGGAATTGAGCGGCCATCAATGAAATTGGTATAATATGAAAGTACAGTATAAAGTGATCAAAAGTTACTATGGACAAACTTCTCTAAACTATATCGGGACTTAGCTATACAGGGTGGTATTTTTCAACTTTACTTAGATGGAAGTACTCTAAATACTGAAGATAGCGAATTCCACTGAAAAGAAACATTCCCTTATTTTTAAAAAGAATCAAAACTGCATTCATAGTTTTCTGAAAATGCCACACCCGGTAGTCGAACCGACTAAAATCTTCCTATAACCTTCCATTTCATAGATTTCCTTTTACTTAATTTACCAAGTTTGTTAGAGAGATTTGAACCTTATGATCGAACCTATAGATTGATGTAATAAAAATACAGGGTGTTATTTTTTCGAATTGTAGTCGGTTCGATTATAAGGCGTGGTAAACGAGTTTTCAGCATTCCTTAAATGCAGTTCTGTTTCTTTTTTAAAAACATACTAAACTGTATGCAAAGTTTTCTGAAAATGCCACACCCGGTAGTCGAACCGACTAAAATCTTCCTAAATCTTCTTAAATCTTCTATTTCATGGATTTCCTTTTATTTAATTTACCAAGTTTGTTAGAGAGATTTGATCCTTATGATCGACCCTATCGATTGATGCAATAAAAATATAGGGTGTTATTTTTTCGAATTGTTCGATTATAGGGCGGGGCAAAGATTTTTCAGCATTCCTTAAATGCAGTTCTATTTCTTTTTTAAAAACATACTAAACTGTATTCAAAGTTTTCCGAAAATGCCACACCCGTTAGTCGAACCGACTAAAATCTTTCTAAATCTTCTATTTCATGGATTTCCTTTTATTTAATTTACCAAGTTTGTTAAAGAGATTTGATCCTTATAATTGACCCTATCGATTGATGCAATAAAAATACAGGGTGTTATTTTTTCAAATTGTAGTCGGTTCCATTATGAGGCGTGGCAAATGATTTTTCAGCATTCCTTCAATGCAGGGCTGTTTCTTTTTCAAAAACACACTAAACTGTATTCAAAGTTTTCTGAAAATGCCACACCTAGTAGTCGAACCGAATAAAATCTTTCTAAATCTTCTATTTCATGGATTTCCTTTCATTTAATTTACCAAGTTTGTTAGAGAGATTAGATCCTTATGATCAACCCTATCGATTGATGCAATAAAAATATAGGGTGTTATTTTTTTGAATTTTAGTCGGTTCGATTACAGGGCGTGGCAAGCGATCTTTCGAAATTCCTTAAATGCAGCTTTGTATTCTTTTTTAAATAAGAGAGTGTTTCCTTTGAATGAAATTAACTATCTCCGGTAGTAAGAGTAGGTACTCGTACCCGGTTCGACTACCGTGTGTGGCATTTTCAGAAAACTTTGAATACAGTTTAGTGTGTTTTTAAAAAAGAAACATGAAAAATCGTTTGCCACGCCTTATAATCGAACCGACTACAATTCGAAAAAATAACACCCTGTATTTTTATTACATCAATCGATAGGGTCGTTCATAGGGATCAAATCTCTCTAACAAACTTGGTAAATTAAATAAAAGGAAGTCCATGAAAAAGAAGGTTTTGTAAAATATTAGTCGGTTCGACTACCGGTTGTGGCATTTTCAAAAGTCTTTGAATGCAGTTTTGTTTCTTTTAAAAAATAAGGTAAAGTTTCCTTTAAGTAAAATTCGCTATCTTTAGTATGAGGGTACTTTCCTTCAAGGTAAAGTCGAAATGTTCCACCCTGTATATCGCAGCTCCGATATTACTTACAATGAAAATAATGACATTTGTACGTGTGTTTAACACAGTACAATGAAGTGGTATCAAAATTAATTATGGCCGCTGAAAAAATTAAGAACGCCACTGTCCATACTAGATTACCCAATCCCCTTTATGTTCTCTTTATTTTATTTTTTACTAAGAATGATTTACTAATATACACAATAACTTAATTAAAAACTAACTAAAATTAAAGTATTTACAAGAATAAAATAATTTATAATGATTTAAATTTCTTAATAGCGAAGTTACTTATAATATGCAATAGGTACATAGTTTTAATATTAATGGTGTAATTACTTTTTTTAATGTTTGAATACCCTAAACAATAGACTTCAATGTTACTTTTTTAAATCTGAACAAAATTATTAATAGGAATAGAGGTTGTATGCTATCAGTAGAAAAGCCAAAGGCTTGTGCTACGTGTATTCCTCGATGACTGCACAGAATTTCTTGGTTCTTACAGGGTCAGCATCACGAGATTGACTCGCCTCGTGTTGCACTAGTCCATAGGCCCACGGTGATCACTTTCCATCAGGTGGTTCGTATGCCTGTCTGTGACCTGATACGGTACAAAACAAAAATCGCAAGAGCGAGCTTATTTCAGTCGAAACTCGAAATGCAGTGGGCCGTATACTTATCTGCTACCTAAGTGGTAAAATAGTACATTATGGTACAAGTGAGCAAAGGTGGTGATTACCGCCGAGGCGCTATTGAGACCCGAGCCGTCAGGCGAGGGTCTTAAGAGGGCCGAGGACGGTAATCATCATGCTCACACGGGGCATACGACGTTTTACAACACACTTGCGAATAAAATAACACTACAAATACTAAATAAACAATACTACAAATGAATTCGTTTTCCTATGCGCGCGCATCTAACAATGGCGATCGGCCATATTTAAAAGAATGAGGTTTGACCAATGATATTTTCATAACATAGATATGTCATATGCTTACAAATCAACGTAGAAATAGCAATAACACATCTTTTTATATTTAACTAGCTGACCCGGCGAACTTCGTACCGCCATATTTGCCGCCCGCGTGTACCTTCTATTCAAATTTCCATGATAGATTCTAATCCCGTTCCCGCTGCACCATTCCCGACCTGTGCACGAACATGCCACATATAATTGACCATGGGAAAAATATGGCTTTTCTAGATTCAGACCCGTTCCCCGCTGTACCTTCTATTCAAACTTCCGTGTTAGATTCTGATCCCGTTCCCGATGCACCGTCCCCGACCCGTGAATAATGTGAACATGCCACGTATAGATAATTGACCATGGGAAAAACGTGACTTTTCTAGATTCAGACCCGTTCCCGCTGTACCTTCTATTCAAACTTCCATGTTAGATTCTGATCCCGTTCCCGCTGCACCGTCCTCGACCCGTGAACAATGTGAACATGCCACATATAATAGACCATGGGAAAAACATAGCTTTTCTAGATTCAGGCCCGTTCCCGCTGTACCTTCTATTCAAACTTCCATGTTAGATTCTGATCCCGTTCCCGCTGCACCGTCCCAGACCCGTGAACAATGTGAACATGCCACATTTTCTAGATTCAGACCACAACTTTTAAGGATTGTCCTTGTGATTTTGTTTATGGTCATGGCCAATGCAAGACGGATTGAAAATTGAAGTCGTTTAAATTCAAACGGCATGTCGGTTGGGATCATCGGGATCTTTGGAATGAGAACTTCCTCACCTTAGAATTTTCCTTTGAGTGAAAAAAAAAATATGTAAAAATAAAAAAAAGTATCCCATGTCCTTCTCCTGGTTCTAAGCTACCTTCCCACCAATTTTCAGCCAAATCAGTTCAGCCGTTCTTGACTTATAAGTGTTGTAACTAACACGACTTTCTTTTATACATATATATAGATTTTCATTTCATTTTCATTGATTTTAATATTTATTATGCTATTCAGGGCGGAGACAAATCCAACGAATCAATAACCATGAATATTGGTTCAGCAGATCTCGAGTTATAAGTGTTGTAACAAACACGACTTTCTTTTATATATATATAATAGATATCATTGGGTTTGACTTTAACTTTTTTTTTTACTGTTTTTTTTTCTGTACTTAGAGAAAAAAAAACGTTAAATTTGAGTGATAATTTTGTTTATTAAACGAGTATTACAAGTTGAAATTATTTATTTAAATACGAAAATGCATCAAATGACCATACAATGGGCATATTAATTTATTCGTACTATTAAACACCTTCTTTTTTGTATCAAAACTTTTTTAAGAACATAGACAATTATAGACACTTCCTATAAAATTTAAAAAAGAATCTATAACTCACTTTTGTGAATAATAGCAATGAAAAAGTCACAGTTTGATAATAGGTGTCATTACGTGCCTAATTGCGGTAAGATAATAGCGCTTTTATGAGCAGGTGTATTGTAAAATATATGTTATTATTTATTTTATTTCCGAAAACTTCAAGTCAGACACATAAATTCAAAAGAAGGTCAACTATGTAAAAGGTTTCACTTGCAAAAAACCATATTCGATATAGCATTAAAAAGTCGGAAATGTAATAAACTAATAACATTACTCAAATCCTGTCATTTTGTAAAACAAATATTTCTTCGCGATAACTATGTAAGCGTTAGTGTAAAAAAGATCGATTTAACATCCCGGCACGTCGCGTTGTTGTTCAAGCATAATATAGTATATCTACATACAACAGCAGGGAATGCGTTAAATAGTAGCACTTAGCCCTATAAAGATACATTTACTGCTGTTTAGACTTCGAGAACTGGTCGAGGTACTAGACTTTCATTCAAATTGGGAGCAGATCGACTAGGAATGTACCTACTTACTAGTATAACTACAAGTATAAAGATTTCCTGATAGTCCTACTAGTGATCTGATTCACAACTGCCAAAAGACATTCTAGTGTTACCGAGTGTAACAATTGAATAAACAATAGGTTCATTTATTTAATTTTTATAGGACATTCTAATACGCTACCTATTACGAAGCATAGCTTAACTAGCTTATATTATGAGTTCAAGAATTCGATAAACTATAACTATTAGTAAGATTTAATATCTTTGTGTACTATATAAAAACACCCAGTACTCAAGCATAGAAATATTTGCACGGAACGGGAATCGAAACCGCGAACTCCGATATCACAGTCAGAAGCACTACCGATATGCCCGCAGTGGTCGTGAATTAGAAAGAACGTTATGTTCATCATCATCTGCATATAGACGTATTCTCCTGATTGCATCCGTGGCCAAGATGACCTCGGAGCTCAGGGTCCGCCTTCCGGCTCTTCCTCCTCCACTTCGCATGATCTTGGGCGTCCATGGTAGTGAGACCATTAGCACGCATATCACCCTCCACGACGTCAAGCCAGGACTTCTTTGGCCTACCCCTTTTACCTGGACCCGGCGGAGGCACCATTGCCAGGCATTTGTTCCCCACGTAGCCTGGCGGTTGCCGCAAGACGTGGCCGCACCAGCGAAGGCGGCTCTCTTGCATTTTATCCGCGATGTCACGGACATGGAGGCTGCCGCGGATGCGAGAGTTCCGTACGCGATCTTTACGCGTAACGCCGCACATCCACCGCAACATTTTCATCTCCGTGACACGCAGCTAAACTAAGAACGTTATGTTATGAAACACAAATTATAGAACAATCGCGAAGGAAGGTTTTTTATTTCTATCTCAATATCATATCATAGTTAAAAAGCACACGTTTAAACATAAGTATGTTGTGGTATTGTGTTCTGTTTAGCGCCACTTTCATATTAAGTGTAGAGAGCGTATCGTTCAGGTACTACGCTCGTATGCAAAGTAAAATTACTTAATACCTACACAATAAGAAAACTATCAACAAAGAAAAACTGTTCCTTTTGCTTCTTATGTACTCTTTGTAGTAAGTTATAAGTCAATTAGATGATTACTATTTATATGGCGTTGTCGCTTTTGTCACCATTGTTCAGGAAGATAGAGGGACATTCTATGTCAGGTATAAAATTATGACATATGTTCACAATAATTTCACCTCCGGCAACCGACGGCCCACAGACGGCGCGTGGCGTGCGTTTTAGTCGGTTCGATTTCACCCTCTGGTGCCTATCCTTGAATTTTGGACACCTTGCATAATTGCTAATTTTTCGTGATTTAAAGACATGTTTACAACAGTTAGCTGGTTTTATAGTATGTAATCAACATACCGGCTCGCACGCAAGTTGCCGTTAGTGGTCAGTCACACTTTGTCGAATTACCTACTATCCACATAATTCATTTTTTTTGCTACCAGTACTACTATACTTTGAATTTCTTCAGGGTTCAATTACAATTTAGTTACTTTGTTATTTCACTATTTACACTAATTCCGACGTTTCGGATGTTTTTCAGCTGCCATGGTCTTGAGGAGATCTAAACTATACACTATACATTTGTGAACAACTGATTGTTTCCCAAATAAAACTAACTCTGTATCAATACTTTTAGACTCAAATATATGACTTTTAGGATAGATGGAATAACTTAGACTACTTGATAGAAAGGTCACTCATTTCTGAACTGCACTCCAGATAAAATTAAAACCATATCAGCTGTGCCTGCGTTTACACTCGACCCAGCTGCATCTGTCTGACTTTTTATAGTTCAGCTCCTAAAAGTCCTTAGCGTGGCGTTAAATCGCCTTCAAACTTCTCCAAAATCTGGGGTCTGGGCTTGCAAAACTTGCAAATCCAAACCAAATACAATGTTATTTCAAATTGCGCAAATAATTCCTTAAAATAACGTATTCAAACTAAATCTTCGGCCATATTATTTGTATAGAATTACAAATTTCTCAACTATTTATATTTTTTTGTCTAGACTTATTCAACTGGGAGGACGGGAAGAAATTATTAGAAGCTTCCCAGCCACAATCCACACCAGAACTCCGCAATGACATCAATTGCAAATGGAAGTGCAAAGGACCAGCTTGTGCGTGCTGCATTGATACCAACCTCACGAGCTATGATCCCGAAGGAGCAAGTAAGTATACCTAAAAATATATCAAGTATATTCCTGCTAAAGAGAGCAAGAATAAAGCCGCAAACACAGGCGCGTAAAAAAACGCGTAAAAAAAAATGAGAGATTTTCTGCTGTCAGTGGGAAAACCAAAGGCTTTGTCCTACTTATCTTTTGCACTGACGGCACAGAAACTCTCTGTTCTTATAGGGTCGGCAGCACGAGTGTGACTCCCCTGGTATTGCACTTGCCCATAGGCCACAGTAACTCTTACCATATGGAGGTCCGTGTGCTTGTCAGTAGTAGTAGGTAAGTAGTTAAAAAAATCAGTTGATAATAACCTAGGCGTCCGATTTCTCCCTATTCCTTCAAACAATTGCGTGCACTGTCATTACTGCAGCAGTGTATCGTCGTAGCCGCATCCTAATATTAATGTACTAAAAACAGATATCGCATAACGTGTGCGGTATTTATCGATCGATAATATAATCGTAGCAAGCCGATCTTCGCCAAACGCTCACTCTTCTAAAGGAACCCGGTACCTTCTTCATTCACTGTTACAAAAAAAGATAAAGATATTTGTGTTTTTTTTTCAGAGTGTATACACATGAGGTACATGTCAAAAGAAGAAGGATTCTTCGTACAAATCTCACACGGGAAGAAAATCGACTATGATAAAATTCAAAGTATGTATCAATAATTGTTTTTGTAAGATGGTGACTTATTCACATTATTACTTTTATACAAATTATATGTCTTGTCTGTACATCGCTGAATGGACAAGCAGTAGTATATTTTTCCACCTACGTTTAACCAACTGTTTTTGATCTTTCCTAAATTAGAGGTGACCATCATGATCATCAGATGAGCACTTTTGCCAGGACTTCATGCAACTAATAAGAATTTCCTTACTTCTTCTTCTTCTGTGGTGTCGACGCCATATCGTTTGTTAAATTTTGTTTGTCCAATGTGCACTCACCCCAATTACGCTCTGCAATTGGATTACATCGGAGGAACTAATGAGCGCCATTAGTTCCTCCGATGTAAAGTCATAAACATCGGGAGTTTCTTGCAGAACAAGGCAGGGATACTCTCCAGCCTCTACGAAAATGCCCAAAACTTTCTTTATAAAACCCATTACACTTTTAACTCGAAATCGTCCCAATATACAGCAATGGCAATTCCTACCACAGCACATCTTAGCCTTTCCTATATAATTATATTATTCGTACTGTATCAATCGAAGACAGTTGTAACTACTTCTAGCATTTTGAATTTACACCATTCAAATAATAACTGAAACTGTACAACTTTGATTGATTTATTGTTTCAACAGTTCAATTTGAGTACCTACCTATATTTAAGTGTAATTTATACATGCCCCAAATGGTGCAGTTTACGAATAGAAGTTTCAATAAGGGCACCTGAATTTCTAAAGAAAGTGGTTCCGCCTTAATGGCGGTTGCAATCGCCTGTATTTGTATCTAGAAATTTCTCGAACACCGTGAAAGTTGGATGTAATCGTTATTACAATTCGAGAATTCCAGTTCTTAAGACTTTCAAACAATTTTATGGTTATAATTCGTATTTTATGTTGCCAATATATCATTATGTATTTTCATCGAGAAGGTGAATATCTTCTCGATGTGCATTTGATTACACTACCTTTTATCGTGACTCATTACATAAACTCACTTGACAAGTTTCTATTCGGAATTAAGTTAGAACAATGTAATTTTTAAACTATCGCGGTGTAAACTCATAGTTTTTATGTTTCGGGACTTATCGCGATTAATTATTATTTGGAACTTACTTGTGCCGACGTTTCGGGTGCGTTGCAGCACCCGTGGTCACGACTGGCCCACACTGTGTACCGTAAACCCACTCACACAGACAGATACCTGCACGCCTCCTCGCATCATCACCCACTTCATTTGAAATCAGTAAGCTCGACGCTCATCAAGCGAGCAAATGACCTGTGTGACCCTGAACACCTGCAGCAGGAGTTAGATCATGTTCAGGAGGTTCTTCAAGTGAACGGGTATGGTACGAGTTCTAGAAAGCCGCGACGTGTACCGAGGAAGATGTTACCGGGTGTTGACCGCCAACCGGCGTACATGCCATATGTGAAAGGTATAACGGACAAGATCGGATCCTGCTTACGGAAGTTTTCCATTAAGACTATCTTCAAACCGTGCGCCAAAGTAGCGAAATATGTGCGAACATCGAAGGACGTCATACCTCTACAAACACCAGGTGTCTACAAAGTGGATTGCAGCTGCGGTAGTTCCTACATAGGCCAAACGAAGCGAACCATTGCAGAAAGGGTCAGAGAACATATCGCGGCTGTGAAAAACCGTCAGCACAATAAATCGGCAGTAGCAGAACATCTTGAGTCGGGGGCCAATCACTGGATTGAGTTTCATCAGCCTAGAGTCCTCTCCACTGATCGCCACTATTATCCACGGATTGTGCGTGAAGCTATTGAAATCAAAAAATATAAAAATTTCAATAGGGAAGATGGATTCAGGCTGTCTGGGACGTGGAATCCAGTGATTAAATTACTCAAACCCAAAAACACAGTGCCATTAAAAACTGACGTAGTGAGTGTTGTGTGTCGCCAGCCTTACCATTCACAAATAAGTAGTGGAGGGTAGGCACACAAATTAATCCCGCGCACCTCTCGACGCTCGCAGACCAGTCAAGTCGTGACCACGGGTGCTGCAACGCACCCGAAACGTCGGCACAAGTAAGTTCCAAATAATAATTAATCGCGATAAGTCCCGAAACATAAAAACTATGAATGTAATTTTTGTTATTATATATCATTTTTAAAAGGTTATTCCCACAGATCGTGGTTATTCCCATGGTTTGCAGACACGGGTTACACGAGATAGCGATTAAATTTTCTAAACCTGAAATGATAAATCCAGTAATTAATCTAAATCCGAACAAGTGCGAGTTTGAGAGAATATAGAACTGACAATGCTAAATCCATTTACTTTATGAACAGAAAAATATACTTTGTGCTTTTTCAAGAGCTAAGTAAGATAGGTAATAATGACCTTTTCTTTCTAAATTTCAGTGACAAATCCCGGTCCCTTATGCTTAGTCATGAGCATGTTATTCCAAATGTGTGCAGTCTTCAGCCGCATGGCTCCTACTACAGACGGCCTCCGAGGATGCGTGCATCTAGAGCCAGGGACCATATTTTTGACCCAGACTAAAATACCTTTGGGTTGTTTCAAAGCCAATGATGCAGGAATAGAAATGTCGGAGGCGCCAAAGGATTTGTAAGTTATTATTCTTAAGAGATATTTTAGAAGCATGCATTAGTTTAATTGTTAAGGCATACTATTAGTACCTACATAGTATTGTTTAAAAGAGATATAATGGCTTTTTCGTGTCTGCTTGGAAATCTTATATTCGTCAAAACGTATAAACATTTTTAACTATATCAATCTATATTATTATATTTATATATCCTTACTGGATCAATGTATTATACAACTAATTTTAAGGCTGATGTAGCGAGCACCATGAGCGTTATGAGTATCCAAATCTTCAAATTCAAATAATGAGAATGGTTGTTTGGATAATCAAATGTGATTCCCGCATGAATTAATCTGCAGCCTTGAAATACATTCTAATCGACTGATAACTTTGTATACCGGATAAGATACTATAATAAATCGTTTGGGTAAGAACCAAAATGTGAATATCTTTAAATATTGATTATTTTACAGGGTGGAGACAGAACCAGAAAATACTGATGACAGTACTACTGATGATGACGATGATAGTGAAAGTGGCCTGGACTTCGATCCTAACAAGTTCTTTGCCGGAGTATATCAAACTGCGCAGCAGAGCATCGCTTTACTCAGCAGTCTCTTGGAGACTCAGAGCAATTCTACGAAACCGGCAACACCTGAAGCAACTAGTTCATCTACACCTCAAGAAAATCCAGCAGAAAAATCTCAAAATAGGGGTCCTAAGAATTTGAAGCATCCTAATCAACTGTGATAGGATTTAATTCCTCGTTATATACAAATACAATGCATTTGTTAGGTAGATGATAGCCTGATGTAGATGTGTCCTATTTATTGCTTTAAAATAATGCAAGTAATTAAGTAATTATAAATAAATGGAATGTTTGTTTCATTCATACTTTTAATTCTTTGACAAGGTTAGAAAACCGTTTGTCTTAAGAAAGATCCTAAAACAGCAAATTGTAATGAATCAAGTTTCTGAATTAATTGTAACTATACCATTTTTAAGTAGAAAATAGTACGTAGTGTTCTATAAATCTATGTATAATTTCAAAAAACAAATTTTCCTGAAAGTTTGTGTATGTGAGTATTATATGAATAATAAAATACTATAATAATAACAAAACATTTTTAATTTTTATCGTATCCTAACTTATGTCGATGTACCTATACGAATTGTAGTACCTAGGTACTAAAGAGCAACGAGCTACTTTTATGAGCAGTAGAAGTAATTTATATGAATCACTTCCGTAAAGTCGCCCTGGTTTTCTGCAAATCCAACAGAATTAACATAATTATCAGAAAGTTCATGTTAAATATGACTAAACCCAAAACACTTAATATCCGGTAAAACCTAGTACCTTCTCCAGGTACTTATAGTACAACGAGAAGACTTTTAATCTTCACGTGGAATGGGTAAATACATAGGTACCACCTAACTTCAGGAGATAACGCAAACAGGTTCTTCGTGATGCTAAATAATTCTCACTGGCGTTTTTTTTAATATTAGGTCCGTCAATTGACTGCACCGCGTTAGATGGTAAAAAGCTGATGTGCAGTCCAGAAGATACGGAACACCATTTCTGATGATTTTGGGCTTAAAGTAGTGGTTCCTAAGTTAACGGCCTTGACAGATGTTTTTTTACGGTCGTCTTGAAGAACCCGGGACTGTAGGAAGAGGGAAACACGTGCGCGGGCAGAGCATTCCAGCTCTTTATCGTGCGGCAGACGAAGGAGACCTCAAACCGTTTGGTGCGAGACGGAATGGATTTCACCGTATGTCGGTGGCACCGCAGGCCAGCACGATCGCGCACGCCGCAGGGAAAAAAGTAAGTATAAAAAAAGTTTTCTATTTTTCACAGAAATGCACGAAAACCATACACGAAAAAAAACATAGAGCTAAAGTAACAAAGTCAACAAAGTTGCCGTATTATTATTTGTGGCAAGCCATTGGGTGCATCTTGGGTGCATCGTCACCTCATGAGTCACTGGGGCATTTTATCCATACAAATATACCTAATTGATTAATATTATTATGGATACTACCGTGGATAATCGCGATAGCCGATAACCAATTTAGGTAATAAAATGTTTTTATGTTACCTACTTAAAATTTAGATTACCTAATAATAATATTATAATTTCACTTGCAAAGCACTAGATATAAAATGCACTAGATCAGTTGGACTTATAATCAGATATTGATAGATATAACAGTAGATTGTAATAATTTATAATAATAGTAATATTTGATAAATACTGTGTTATTTTAATAGAAATAAATAAAACCTGGTTCTTAAAATTTACGTGAGCTTGATGCATTCTCCAAGCGGAGGGTGGCCGTGTACCGCATTCTTTTATTTTTCAGGAAATAGTAATGCCTATATGTGGCAATGTAACAAATCTTGGTATTTTACAAATAACTACAAGCTTAACAAACGCGATTGATTTAAGTCTCGCTACAATATTCACCTAGTGAAAAGTGCATGCCCTTATTGTTTGTTCAAAAATGGAGAATATCAAGCTTCAACAAACGCCATTGATCACTACACCGGATCACGAATTTGGATCGCAATTTGACATTTGCACATTATTACATACATTTACATTGACACAATTCGAGATTTGGATATTGATTGTCTATACACGTCCATACAACGTCTTATTATACATACTATTATTACTAATTGAATTAAATACGCTAACACAGTTTAAATAAAATGAAAGGTATGTATCGGTGAATTTCAGCCTTAGATTAAATTATGATACTAATCATTTTCTTCTTTCTTCTGATTTATCATAAAAGATAAATGTCCGCCGCAATTAATTAAAAAGTTGATAACACCTATCTAACCTATATTTGATTATTTAAATTTTCATTTTAACTGGAAATCAATTAAAAAAGATACCGCTACTATTTGTAACGGAAATGAAGATGATAATCAACAGATATTTAATCAGTCGGACTTACAATATTAGTTATCTACTGAATGTTATCTTTAATAAATGGTATAAATTCGTAATATACGTACATTATTATTTACTTAGTTTACAAAAATGTTCGCTGTGAAGTGTGCTCTATTTCTGTGTGCGGCGGTCTCAGGTACAATTTAATTGATGACTAGGTTTAAGAATATCGACAATTTACGTAATTTTTGCATAACAGTAAAAGTACTTAACAGTGCCAGCGTTTAGAGATCTATCGTAGTTACGGACAAAAAATCTTCTTCATTCAAACGCCAATCTCTATTGCATACTAAGCTTAAATATTGGAACCCGGATTCTACAAGCCCAGCAGCTACGAGAGCAACTGCCGCCTGACCCCCAACCCGAGAGGAAAGCCCACGCCCTAGACTCGGCCGTTTAACCCGAAGTACTTACAAAAACGTATACCCCAAAAGATACAATAACAATGTAATACTCGTAATTAGATTTGGAACAAATCAAAGTCATCTTGGCTCAAGCGACAGTAGATTAGTGCTCCATCCAGGGTTCTGTCAATGTGGCAGCTTAAGCTGTATACCTTCACATAGTATCTAACTATGTTCTTCACCAACTGGACACAAGAGATTGGACACATAAACATGTCAAACAAAAACCGTTCAAAACTACGAGTAATTTTGTGAATACAAACACAGTATTTTTTTTATGTAGGATACATCAATTTGATTTCACCTCGGTGGTAAGCAAAGAAAGTCTCAGGAAAGCGGGTGCGCATTATCTACAGACACGTACCATGCTAAAATGGTGGCATGTGGGCCACCAATGCTACCATTGTAACATGGTACAAGCTGTGGCTTGTACTAAAGAAATTTATTGTATGGTTCCGTTTCTTTAAGGATATAGAAGTTGATTAGAATCATAACAAATCATCATCATCCTGGTAACGTGTATCTCGGTCGCATCCGAGAGTCCGGGTTCTGATTGCCGGTTATTTTTCTTACACGCTTCGTAAGACAGTAGGTAGGTACTATTATCTGTTCTGTGACACGTTCTTCTTCATGCCGAACAGTGAGATTTGCCCGCCAATTTGCCGTTGTCATACCTTACGACAACGTCAAACTAGTATTACTTGGGTCAACTATAAGAATTCGTGCTAAAAATAACTAGACGTTGTATTTATTTATACTAGGACCTACCTTAATTCATAGTTACATTGGTCTTTTCTCCCTTAATCAGTTTATATCTTTTCGGTGGCATTGTAGAGCGATAAGCAAACTTATTGAGTGTCCTATCTGACTAGCACTAAAATAATAACGAAATAAACACCATGAGTAGGTATGAAGCGACAATATGGATAGGCCCATCTGACAGAAGTACCAAAGTTATTACCTATTGAAAAAGTTCAATAGCATACTGTTTCGACTTAAAATTTTATAAAATTTATGACAAAGATCTAATCAATCATTCAATCTACATTCACCATGTTCCTTGATAGAAATCATTAGTTTTTATTCAATATTTGAATAAATTTTATACATAAACAGAAAGACAAACATCGCTTAGTTTAAATCCCCACCAATTATCAGCATTTTTCAGTATCCTAAATTTTTTCCATGTTAGGAGGTTAATGGTATTTAACGAATTTTGAGAAAACGAATGAATACGAAAAATGAATATAATAAACCTATATTCTATAGTATAGTAGTTTAATATGATTTCAATTCTTATTTTCAGTGACTGCCTTCGAATTGGAAAACCTAGATGTCATCTTTCACTTATTTACTAGGTTAGTAAAGTATCTTGACATTATTTTTATAAAACGTCGTAGGTGATTGCGTATGAGTGTAAAATGTAAAATAATTATCAAAACAAATCCTAGATTTGACTCGGTACTTGGCAAAGGTACATGGCACAGATACAAGACTTAGCAAAGGTACTTCGTTAAGTTAGTTGGCAAAGGAACTTGGCAGAGGTACTTGGCAAACATAGATACTTGGTAAAGGTACTTGGCAAAGATTCGCTACGTTATGCGGTGGGGAGACCGCGCCGCGTTGCTGTTCGGTGCAAATAGTGTGCAATAAAGTGGTAAGTGGGTCATTCGGCCCATCACATTATAGGCGACAGATGCAGCCCGCCGGGCCCTGCTGAACGCAGAAGACATCCTGAGAGATATAAGTAAAATCATCCAGATTAAAAACCGAAATGTTCGACTGTTTATTCTGGAGATTGTAGCGCTTGGTGGAACTTGCTACACATATAATGAATAAAGTACTTGTACTTTTCCACAATTATTTATTATATTTATTCGAGAAAAATATTTTTTCTATAAAATTAAGGTCATTCTATTATTCAGAAAAGGGAATAAATACCTATTACAGACTGATCTCTCATTTCAACGACGTTTTCAATTCATCTTCAAAAGTCACAATACCTCATGTGCTATGATTATCTATGATTACCTACTAACGATGACTTAATATCATGCATTGAATCAATTCAATTCAAATTCTTCATTTTTCAAAATAGTACAAAAAAATTAAATCAGTATGACGTCAATTCTATTTAAACTAAGTTTGCCACCGCTTCTTAGACGCTAGTCTAGCCCAGGGTCTGTTTGGTATATTTTTGACTATTTGCTCTAATCTAGTATTAACTGACTTATAATCAGGTTTTTGAAATGTTCACAGGACTAATCCGCAGCTGAGTCAGCCGCTGTTACCATCGGCCGACTCCATCATGATCTCAAACTTTGATCCCGATCTCAAAACCGTGGTGACAATCCACTCCCACAACGATACAGTTGGCGGCAACTTCAACGCTTTTGTTGTCCCCGGTATGGTATTACAAAATTTTAAAGGCAAATTAGGTACAACATGCTTTGGTTTCGGAGCCCAGCATCTCCACTTTGCCGAAGTTTGGCCTGGGTTCACTAGGGTGCGATGGATATGCCTTAGGCAATCTAACATTCCGGCATCATCTGAAAACAAAGGCGGCGTGCGATTTTAATGCATTCCAGCCCGACATAACCACCCCCAACGGCCCAGGGCGGCGACGGTATGCGCGGGGACACATTGTTTCTTTCGAACCACCCGTTGGGCTTTTTTTTATTGTGCGAAAAATTCTCACGGAGACCTACCCCGCCGGAGTCAGCTATTATGTCGTACTCGAACCGACCAAAGTGCACCGGGGCATGCTGTCTGTGGGCCGACGGTTGCCCTCTGGCAACTTCACTTGCTAGTCAGTGCACCTGGACCCTGATTTTGCTAATTGTGAACCACTGTCTCACCACTGACACTGCAAAATTTTAGACTTTATTATTATAAACCTATAATCCAAAATGAAATGAAAAAGAGTTGATTACATTTTTTTATTCACTCTACAAGATGCCATTTAATTTTAGACTGAAACATAATAAAAGTAAAGTTTAAAACTAAATGGCATTTTTACAGTTTATGGCAGTGGTTAACATCTAGCAGAATCGGGGTTCTGCTAAACAACAGACGAGACTGTCTTTCCTCGTCCTTGATTAATTGTTTTTGTAAATATTTAGGTCAGATTTTTCCATACATAAGATTTTTATTTACAATTCAAATAAACAACTACTATCATTTTTTATTTCAGTACACTTACAAGCCGAGGATGTAAATATCATTGCCGTTGACTGGAGTCGCGGATCTAGAATGTACACGCAAGGTCTTGGAAACTCGCGGCAGTGTGGTGAAAGAATCGCCCTATTCATAAACATCTTAATCAACCAATTCTCGTACAGTGCGGACATGATCCGAATTGTCGGCGTAGGCCTTGGTGGTCACATAGCTGGTATTGCCGCTAGGGATGTCAATGGGAATATCCCACACATATTTGGTAAGTTAGCATTTTGGTTTGTTTAGTTAGAATAGAATACTAACACAAACTTCCTAGACAAGTGGCTGGCAAATGATGAAGGAATGGGATTTGACTATAATTATAACGATCGTTAACGCATATCATAAACGTCAAAATACGTCAAATCCCGTATATGTTCACCATTCTATTCTACAATTAGCCGGTCAACAAATTGTCATTTATCTATGGGGCAGGTCTGACAATTAAAAAAATTGAAGTGAAAATATAGAGTATTTTCACTTCAATTTAGAAAGGAAAATTAATCGACTTCGGGCGGGACTCGAACCCGTGATCTTTTCCTTACAGGGGGAATGCTCTTACCGCTAAGCCACCGAAGCCCGCACCAAGCCGATCCAAATTCCTCTATACTACCATCTTTGGGGCAACGGTGGAGCCATCTACCAAAACTCATACGAGCTGTAATCTATATGGGAAAGATTGCGGATTCGAGTCCCGCCCGAGTCGATTCTTTTTCCTTTCTAAATCGATTTGAATATTTAGCATAATAAATGCTCCAAAATTTCATTCAAATATCTTCACTTCATTTTTTTTTTATTGTCAGCTCATTTACTGCTTGAAGGTAACTTTCTCCAGACTATCCGAGATTCGATAGCAATGTGGGTAGGTAGACTAGAAATCTATGTGGTTGGTTCTTCCTAATTCAAACACTAGTACAAACAAAGGTGCATTTTATGACAACCACAAACCATCGTAATAAAATATAATTTAGTAAACTCAGCGTTGTTAAATTTTCCCAGAGTTTGGTGATATTTTTTTCCATGGCAATGTAGGTAATATGATTACAGTGTTTTCTTTTGTTTTAGTTAAAAATCTGCATGCATGTAGACTTCATAGGTCATTGACTTGATTTAAATTGACTTGATAGTCGGCTTCAGTAGCGTTTGTAGCGATAGAGCGTTCGACTGCTACTTAGGGGGTGTGGTTTCGATTCCCGCTCAGTGCAAATACATATTTGTATGCCTGAATATATATATATTGGTCTGGGTGTTTTACAAGCTTTTTTATTAACTTGCGCTGTATGTATGTAAGTTATTCGGGGCGAAGCCTGCAAATCATTTTTGAAGCTCTATATCCTCAACCGATTTTGAAAAAAAAAAATTCATACACGTTTAGTTTGGATGATAATGCTTTGCATATTAATACCATGGAGCTGGTCTGATGATGACAGTAGAAAACTGATTATAGGAACTTTTAAAATAAACATGATGAACATTATCGAGTTTTGGGTTCATATTTTGATTTTGTCTTAACAAACTCTCCCATTACACAGGTTAGTTAGTGCTTACTTTGAGTTTAAATAAAGGGTAAAATGTCGTAGCAGTAAATAATAATAATATTATTTAAAAAATGTCTACTACGAGTATTAATCATGTATTAATGATATATTTCCAGCTCTGGATCCTTCCCTCTTTGGCTGGACTCACAACCCAGATATCCTGTCTCCAAACGACGCAGACGTTGTTGAAGTTATACACACAACTGCTGGTTACCAAGGTTACGATGACCCCTTGGGAAGTGTTGACTTCTATCCCGGTGGTGGTTCATTCCAAAATGGTTGTTTTGGAGACATCGATTGCTCTCATCAGAAAAGTTACATATTCTACGCGGAATCTATCAGTCAGACAGTTGCTGGGGGCCCAACGTTCGTGGGTACTAAGTGCGCTGACTATGAAGCAGCAACCATTGGTGACTGTTCTGGCGCCAGAGATGCTACTTTTGGTGGTCTTGATGTCAAGGAAAGGTAAGTTGCCTGACATTATATGAAATGAAGTTTAAAAATTAAATATTTGGGTGAATTTCAACAAATGCCATTTTTTTTATCATATCGGTGAACTTTTTCATTTATATGTTTTTTGTACATTTTTAAGGTTTTATGTAATCTTTGTGATAATCATGTAACCCCAAATTTAATATCATCAACGTATCATTTAAGATTATGGAGAAAATTCAGTTTTAATTTTGGTTTCCACCGACATGACAAACCCGCACCGATTATTTTTTCTGTACACCGATTTTATAAGTTTATCCACCGAAATTATATACATATCCACCATTATGATAAAATATTCACCGAAATGATAATCTATCCACCTTTGAACATCAAAAAGGAAATAGTAGGTGCCTTATTTTTACAAGAGTGACTTAAAACTGAATGCCTGACCTGAAGAAGATCATATCCGACGAGAATAGAGTTCTTGAAGATCCAATGAAAATATTATATTTTTTGAAATTATATAGGTATCTATTTGATTATATTTACTTTCTTCTATTCTTTTTTTATAATATATAATTAATTTAAAAAAGAACGTTTATAAGCTGGTAACACAAATCAATCAATTAGCCTATTGCAGTCCACTGCTGGTCATAGGCCTCTCCCAATATGCGCCACGTTTGCTGATCCTCCGCCTTCCGCATCCAGTCCTTCCCAGCCACCTTTCGTAGGTCGTCAGTCCACCTGGCCAGGGGGTGTCCCACCTTCCGTTTTACTCCTCGCAGTCTCCACTCTAGGACTCGTCTGTTCCAACGGCAATCAGTCCATCGGCAGATGTGGCCAGCCCACTGCCACTTCAGCTTGCTTATTCTGCGAGCTATGTCGGTAACTTTGGTTGTAATGTCGGATGACCTCATTTCTAATTCTATCCATCAAAGAAACTCCAAGCATAGCTTGCTCCCATAGCCCGCTGTGCGATTTTTAGGTCACGGACTAACCCCACCTTCAGTGGCCACGTTTCGGCACCGTAAGTCATAACAGGCAGAACGCACTGGTCGGAAAACCTTTGTTTTAAGGCATTGCGGCAAGGGGGAGGAGAAGACCCGACGTAATTTGCCAAATGCTGCCCACCCCAGTTGGATTGTTCTGGCTTCTTCTTTCTCGAAGTTGTTTTTACCGAGCTGAATAACCTGCCCCAGATAGATATACCTATTTTTGAACAACTTCGAGTGTCGTTCCTTCGATGGCAATTGCTCTCGGTACAACATGTTCGTTTTGGATAAAACCAAGATTATGTATCTTGGTTTTATCCAAGTTTACACTGAGGCCGACTTGTCGAGAAGCTCCATTCAAGCTGTGCATCATTTTGCCCAGTTGTTCCAGCGACTCCGCAACTATTATGATGTCGTCGGCGAACCAAGGGTGCGAGATGTACTCACCGTTGATGTTGATACCCCGCCCAGTCCAGCCCAGAGTCTTAAAGACGTCCTCCAATGCGTTGGTAAATAGTTTGGGAGATATAACATCTCCCAGTCTCACTCCACGTTGGAGGCTAATGGGTTTTGTCTTCTTCTTCGACAGTGTAATACAAGCATCTCAGCACCTCGATGTGCAATCGAGGCGGCACCGCTGCAGCGCATCCAGCACTGCCCAGATTTCGATAGAGTCGAAGGCTTTTCCGTAGTCTACAAACGCCATACACAGCGGCTGGTTGTACTCCTGAGTCTTTTCTACAATCTGCCAAACAGTATATGGATGTGGTCCACGGTACTATGGTCTTTTCAAAACCTGACTTGCTCAGGTGGCTGGAACTCGTCGAGCTTACCTGCGAGGCGATTTGTGATGACTCTCGAGAACAACTTGTAGACATGACTCAGGAGTGAGATGGCCTGCGTTCTTCAGCAAGGTCTTGTCACCTTTTTTGAAGAACAGTACCACCGCACTCCCGCTCCATGCCCTAGGTGTTAGCCCTTGCGGGATGACGGAATTAAAGAGGCTTGCTAGCTCTTTCAGGATTGGAGCCCCACAATGCAATGGTTTGACCACTAGTCGGCCTTCCCGTCAATGCCTCCTTAGAGGTTTCCAGTATTGCGACCCTAGAGCTACTTGGAGCGGCGTAGGTGGGAGGGCTGACCTTATCATTCGGAATCTTGATATTTAGAGAGCCTCAGATAAGTCGGTAATCGCTTCCAGTATTAAACTTGTTGATCACACTTGTTGATCTCTGAATATGTGCTTAGGTACCATTATGAAAAAAGTCTATATCGTTCCTTATTATAGTCCACTGCTTGTGGGGTATTTTCTTAAAGAAACTATTCATTAAGAAGAGATGCCTGTGACTCGAGGAAGCTGACTAGCATTTGCCCCCTGCGATTTCTGCATACCACTCCTTATGATCCGATTTTCTTCTCGTCGCGTTCTTGTATTCCCACTTTGGCATTGAAGTCCCCCCTATGTATATATGTGTTTATATGTATGTTCTTGTATGTTCCATTTTTCCTTTGTATACTTAACGAAATCGCACGGGATCAACCGATATGATAAAACGACTCACCGAGATGAAAAAATATCTACCGATATGATAAAGCAATCCACCGATGTGACAAAACTGTGCATTGATCATGAATCAAAACACC
Organism: Eilema depressum; assembly: GCA_914767945.1. NCBI lineage: Eukaryota > Metazoa > Arthropoda > Insecta > Lepidoptera > Erebidae > Eilema > Eilema depressum. The sequence continues at coordinate 18,145,703 of OU612013.1, forward strand.
GATATTAGGTGTAAGACACCGATTCGTCTTTTCTTATCATTTTCGGTGTAAATTATCATATCCGTGGTAATAAAGACCACCGATTACACCGATATGCGAACACCGACGTGAGAAATTTCACACTTTTTAGAATATTAGAAAAAATGCATAATATCTAGGTTAAATTCAATAACAATCAATGAAGCTAATTCACTTTCTACCTCTATTAGAACCAAAAAACAATAATAAAACTGCTTACTACACTAGAAAGATGCCACCACCGATAGTATAAAATAATTGTCCGGGAGCAACTAAAATGGCGTACTTATATTATTGGCGGGAATATGCAGTGATTTAACATACGTCCGTCCTGACTGCGCACTAGCAGGCACTAACGAGAGAAATAAAATTGAGGTGGGGACACTGTCGGACTCGTCGATATAAAGTTATGTGTAAATTACTTTTGGTCACCGATTTGAGAACATTTCGCAGGACAAGTACGTTTGTGCCTCTCAGTAATAATATTCGTTAATTATATAATAAAATATGACTTAAATTAATAATAAAACTAATATTCTATGAAATAGAATAATTTATTATACTTAATTCACTTATTTTTATTAGTGTATAAGTTTTTTTGTTTGTAAAAAAAGTAGAGGGACAGCACCGATTTGAAGAAAATAGAGGTTTATGTATTTATTTCGACCTTTATATATAGTCCTAGCCTAAATATATTTTTGCCACAACTCATTAACAACCTATTGAATACTAAAAAAAATAATTCAGAACAATATTCCTTTTTTCAAATACTAATTTCACCGAAGACAAAAAAAAAAGCCATTTGGGAAATTCACCCATTTAAAAAAAACCCCGACCCAAAAAGGACCTATAAAAAGTAAAATAACTTATCATAACCTCACGCCTATATCCCCGAAGGGGTAGGTAAAAGTAAAATAATAACTACATATTACATTATGACCTAGGGTTAGTACTTAGGGTTGGTCATAATGTAATATGTAGTTATTATTTTACTTTTTATAGGTTTATTCTTTTTGGGTCGGGGGTTTTTTAATTTTTTTTTTTGTTATTTCATGCTTTTTATAGGTAACCGCTTAACCGATTTCCATAAAACCTGCTGTATTGTGATGTATAAATTATGACCTTTCATTTCATATCCAACACGGGTATATTTGAGAATATTAGATTTTGCATTGCCACTTTCACTCCTCATATCCTTCAAATGGCTGAACCGATTTTTATGAAACATAGCTAAGAACACTCTCGACTAAACCATCTTTCAAATAAAAGAAACAGAATCAAAATCGGTTCAGCCGTTTGACAGCTACGATGCCACAGACAGACTGACACACACACACACACACACACACACACACACACACACACGCTTCAAACTTATAACACCCCTCTTTTTTTTTGTCGGGGGTTAAAAACTAAAACCCAGCTACTGAAAAAATGCTCTCTAAAAAAGTATCAAACACTGAAATATTCTCAGCTGAAATCGTTATATAATTAATAGGTATTTAGATTGCTTTAATTACTGAATATTACCTATTGCTGAATTTTGACCAGATAGATATGTATTAATTATTACGATTGATCTGGTCGTGGCTCGGAGATCACGTTAAGCCGTCGGTCCCGGTTGCCATTTACGAACATCTGCTGCAGAAGTTACGGGTAGTTGGAGCCCTAAAAAGTCCAACAACTGGTTTAGCTAAAATGCTTCGATATCGCCCAATATCGAAGGCAGTTGCTTCACGAAAAATATCGAAATCCAGCCAAATTCACAGTCAGACTGGTCAAGCGGACCCCAGACTCTGAGATGAAAGCTTTGGATGCGACTGGGTTAATGCTAGGATGAAGAAGAGGATTTGTATTGCAAGAATAAATTAGCCCTCTGACCACGACACGACAAAAAACGTTTCATGTAATAATGAGGATGAGCTGTGACAGCGAGCCGAGCCATAACAAAAGAAAAAAAAATCATGAAAATTCTCTTCGTATTTTCATTTATTTTATAAGTCAGGTAATATCATTTATGTATACCTTATTTTATTTTTCTCTTTTACAGTGAATCCGGTATCTACTTCTTCATGACTAACTTTATCCAGCCTTTCGCCAGAGGTTGAACTTCGCCTACGATAAGACATGAATAAATTATAAGAATTGAAATTGGCCATAAAGTATTTTATATTATCCTCTCTGTTTTTATTATTATTTCTCAGTTAAAACAAAATAAGAATAAACTGCTACTTTGATCCTATCCTAGCAGTATTTTTTCCATAGATTTTCATTTCCCTGTTTTCGTCCTGAAAAATGCCTCTAGGATAAATTTTTTTGTTTACATAAAATCAAGATCTGCTGGATGCATGTCTGTGTTATTTTATTTTTGTCGGCAATCAAAAAATTAAAAAAATATGACTCTCCAAAGACGGTAAAAATATGTGATTTTTTACCGCCATGTTTGGACGACTACCAGACAAATTTGAAAAGGATTTTTCACAAAAAAAAATCACTGATACTGGGATACGCTATTTCTTAATAAAATGATGTCAAAAATGTTTCAATCGGCTCAGTTTCCGCTGAAAAAACAAGGGAATACGAAACCTCGATTTTACCAAAAAAATTATGTTGAGCAGTGCTATCCTTATCGCACTGGGTCTGGTTGCGCAGCGCGATGGTAATAGTGACATTCAAGCACCTTGTTTAGAATTCTTCCTTAGACCAGCTAACTTGCTTAACTGCCTCAATAAATAAGTCACTTGCCAGGAGAAGCGGTAGAGTTCTGCATAGTTCTCACCTGCCCTCGGCACCAATGTCTTCAACCTCATTCATTGCAAGGAGAGCGAGCCCATTGCAATTCAACCAACGTTTTCTTTTTAGTTATTTAAAAGTATATCCGTATCTTAGTAGTGCCTTCTCTAGTTCTATTTAGTGCCTGCCAAATTGAAATGGCAAACGCGCCTGAAAATTTTCATTTCAAAGAGGTGTTACATGTCACAGTTTATCAAATCTGGGCCCATACTACAGGTCAATAATTGCACTGCTGTCATTCTACAGACTGCAAATGTCACTTTGTAATCCTATTATATTTATATGACATTACAAAGTGACATTTGCAGTTGGCAAAATGACAGCGTTCAATTATTGACCTGTTTTAAGGTTTATGGTAAGGCCGCATGTCGTAATTTTGAAAAAATTAAAACTAAGTAACTTGTTAAGTGTATCCTTAAATTGTGACATCATGACGGTCGTGCATGCGGGACGCTGACGATGACGCGACTTTCATAATTTTAGTTCAATTTTTTTTTTCTATTGAAACTGCCTAACGCGCCTAAAGAAGTTGTCACTTCATAAATATAGCTCACAAGTTAAGTACGTGTATTTAGCTTGTAAACATCTTTATACAGTGCCTGATAAATAAGCAACCGCAACAATTTCATTCAATTGCTATTCTAACTATACCTATCAGAATAGCTAGGCGCATCAAACCTGTTCTTGGTGACTACCTTTCCTATGAACCACAGGTAATCCTAGTGTGGGATCCAGGAAGTAATGTAATGTTCATTTGTTTACGTGACAATATATTTTTTTTATGTAGGACACGTCAATTGGATGCCTAGATGAATGATTCGCCTCGCCTGATGGTAAGCTGAAGGCAAAGTCTCGGAAAAGAGGGTCTCCATTATAGACACGTACCATGTTACAATGGTGACACTCAGCTTGATGGTTTCATCAGATGCTTTTTCACGCCCCGTTTAAAGGACCTGGGTCATTTATTATGTATTATAAATATTCACGGATAAGTAAGTGTAGATGACAGCGTACATAGTACAGTAAAAATAACCTAAAGTCGAACTTTTAATTAGCTGCAGTAAAATGAGATGAGTATTATAGTGAGAAGAGAACAATCCAGAAAAAAAATAGTAGAGAATAGCAGGCGTCACCGATAAAATTCAGAAAAAGAAAAAAAATTACAATGTCTGCAGAATGGATGTATAAACAGTAAAAAGCGAGAACTACCGAATCTCTTATTCATCCTAGCGTTACCTTACTTCACCCCAGTCGCATCCGAAGCTTTCACCTCAGTTTTTAGAGCCCGCTTTTTCCAGTCTAACTGCGTTTTGGCTGAACTTCTATATTTTCCGTGAAGCGACTGCCATCTGACCTCCAAAATATCGAAGCACTACAGTTATATGACTTACGTTCTCTCTGAAGCACCCATATACAGGGTGATCAATCGGGTCAGTAGGAAGAAGTCAGAAACTATGAGAGATTAGCGAGATCTGTTCTTAGGAACCATGGCTTCGATTTTAGATTTAATAATAATGACATTCAAACTTTTCTTCAAACTCTCATACATAACTGGGAATCGAACCCTGGTCGGAGTCTCTGTAAACAAATTCAGATTCTTTTTTCGTTTTTTTTTTTCATTGTTTTTGTTGATGTTGCGAATCATAAGACACAGTACATAGCACATAACACAATAATAATGTGAAAGTTATCTAAAATTTAACATAAAGTGGTTTTGAAAAGGCTCCTTTGATTTAAAACACAATATTCATCCCAAGGAAACAAAAAGTTGTTAAATGTTCCATTTTCAAATCCATATCCACACGGCGCTCTTGGACAGTGGTGACCTAGTAGCATAATCGAGGAATCCAAGAAGTCATTAAACTTATTGCAAATGGCCTGCATGGCATACTTTGCAATCCAGTATCATCCCGGGTTAAAGGGTTAACCCATCATTTTTCAAATATCCTATGGGAATCTTTCGGCTTTGTTGACATTTGCAATTACTGCTCCGCTATCCTGAGCGAAAGCCTTCCTCGATATACGGTCTATTCGAAAAACATAAAAAAAATCGATTCGAACCTGTAGCTCCTGGGCTAAGCGCATGCAACCAAACAAACAAACTCTTCAGCTTTGTAATATGTATATACCTATATTAGTACAGATAAATCTTTTTATTATGGTGTAGATAAATTGGGGCTCAATAAATCAAATCGTATGATGTATAATGCCACTTGATCGATGATCGACGATGATCTATATATTTTACACAAACTATCATTGATTTCACTTGATAGAAATGAGGAGGAATGTACTCAATCATACTTAATTATGACGCGGTCCAATTAATAATTGCATTATACAACAATTTAGATAAAATTGACAGGGATAATGTTTCCTGACGTAAAATAAACACATGTAAAGCAAGATTAGATACTAAAATCGTTTGGGGTACGGAAATAATAAACCTCCTTGTGCTGAACTCTGGGTAAAGCAAGTAGCAATACCACTTTTCTTTGGTGAATGCATAGCTATATATACAATAAACTACAGTAGGTACATTGGCGACAACATATGAAATTGTACAAAGGGCATTGGAAGGTTTCGTCAGGGTCGGCAGCACGAGTGTAACGCCCCTGGTGTTGCATACGTCCATGCCTCGATATGACTTTCCATTAGGTTAGCCGTGTACTTATCTGCCACTTATGTGGTAAAAAAAACAATCAATAGGTATCTTCCTGCCGTATCCCGTATACCTACCACTTTTAATTCAGGACTGCCTGGTGTACGCGCAAAATCAATTGCTTATGATTATTCAATCTGTTACCGATGTACTCTAAGGAAAGTCTACCAATATCTACATAACTTAAAGTGCTACACTGTGTCTTTAAAAAAAATATCTCAAAAAATGTTGAGAGGACTTATGTAAGTATCTAACTAATAAAGTAACCATATCACAGTACATTTACTATCGATTATTACATACGAGAGTCGCAATATCGAGCGAGTTGACGACACAAAAATAATTTAAAACCGTAGTTGCCAACTCGCGCGCGCTAGCGAATTTTATTATCCATTGATCATCCATCCATCTTACATAGTATTAATTGATGGTGATAAGGGAATTAGTCAAAATATTTTTTTACATAAAAATCAGATAATAAAGGTCGTTTTATAATCATATTAAGTAATAGTATGTATTTATTTTTAGAATTAGCGAATATAAAAATCAGCTATAGCCAATTTGAACGATACACAATTCAAACGAATTACCCGACAACGAAGCTCTCCTTGGAATGAATTTATGAAGTGAATTTGTGAATGCCCGAAAGATTCGAAGTGGTGTATAAATATTAAAAGCAAACTAACAGCGTGTTAGCTACTGATTCCAAATTACAACTATGTACTCAGTTACTACTTCATTTGAAATTAAAAAATAAAGGAATCCTCAAAAGAAAATTAAACGAAATTATAAAATGGCGAGTCACCAGCAATTTGTCTTGACATCGCCAAAGCTTAAGATAGAGTGTGGAAGAAATCACTTCTTTCCAAGCTACCAGCCTTTGCTCTGCCTCTTAGATATACGACTGGGTGACTAGCCTCTTGCAGGATCGCCGTGCGAACCTCGAAGTTCTCGCAGGTAAATGCTGGCGCGTCGCCGGGGTCCGTCTTATCACACACTCTCTTTCTTCTGCAATATTCATTGCTATGCAGACGATAGCACTTTACAAGGGAGTTATCACGGACATCCTGCGGCCGAGCATTTCGATATCGCGGAAAAAAGGCAGGTTCTTGTCACTGAGCTTGACTGGTTCCTGAACCACATTTCGCAATGGGGCTCTGAGAACCTGGTCGAGTTCAATGCCAAGAAGGCAAAGGCATATGTGTTTACAGTAATGGTATCTTCTTTCCTTCCCATTCCCACTCTTCAGAGCACGCCACTGCTACTGCAGGATTATCTCAATATCCTCGGTATGGATGTTCGCTGCAAACTGAATAACAAAGACTACATTGAGACTTTCCTTCCCATTCCCACTCTTCAGAGCACGCCACTGCTACTGCAGGATTATCTCAATATCCTCGGTATGGATGTTCGCTGCAAACTGAATAACAAAGACTACATTGAGAGTATCATCAGTAGAGCCTCGTGTAAACTCGAAGTCCTGAACAAAGTGTGATATGTTTCCACACCGGAGCAGCAGTATCTCTGCACAAGACACAAATTTGCTCCTGTGTGGAATACTGCTCGTATCTCTGGGATGGGAGGTTGCAGCGACATGCAGTACTACTCTGCTCAACTAGAAGCTGCGCTTGTTGCTTTATAGCAATAGGGCCTATATGCTGGGCCCTTCATATAAATGAAGGGCCCAGCATAAACGAAGCTTCAAAAACCTATAGCATACCACGAACAACTCTGCGTAACAAGATAAATAATCAATATTTAAATGAGCATTGTGGAAAACAAACTGTTTTAAGGAAGGACGAAGAAATAAGATTTTTTATTATGATTATTTGAAGGCAGTTTCCTGTGACTGATTCTATTTTTTTTATTAATTAAAATAACAAAAAAGTGCGTTAAGTGTTGCAATAAATAATTATGATTATAATATAATAATATTGATCTCAAAACTATTGTTATTACATAATTAATACCTCAAAAACTATTTTTTATTTTATTTAATCGTTAGAAAAAGTGACAATTTCCTAGCGGTCGGTAAAAGAAGCAGAAAAAGCGGTAATAGAATCTTGCCGCATTCTATGGGTCGGTAATAGAATTAACTACTCTTTCGGATTAAACAATTATTTAATAAATATTGTGTTATTTAATATTGAATTTAAGTACTGAATTTCAAAGAATACTTAGTTGAGGTTATCTTTCCTAACATAACAGCTTATAACAATTTTTTTGAAGTGAATCCAAAGACAGCTAAAACTGGCGGTAATAGGAGCATTTACGTTATATTGTAGTCACTTGAAAAAACCACAGCAGATAACTTATTTCTCTTGCAAGTATCTAAGACCGCGTACTGTCATAGGAATCCTACTTTGGACAAACAAGTCAGGTTCCTAAATAATAATTTAATAGTATAATGGATTATGTTGCTAGTTGTAAGTGTAACTAACGATACTCCAATGCTGCAAATACAGTAGTATTGTTACAAATACTAAGTACTTTAAATTAATCTTTTTTGTCATAAATACAACAACGAAACAAATAAAATAAAACCAATGTTTTTATACTGTTAAATCGTTCATATATTAATAAAATAAATTCCTCAAGTTCTTTAGAAAGGGAAATTGGCGCCGGTTGTGAGTGCGAAGATGCCAGATCTGTGAAAGAAAAAATATTATACATTAAACAAAAATCTACGATGTAAAAAGTAAGTATTTAAATAACAGCATTCAGTGTTAATTATGTTAGTATGTGTGGTTCTTACGCTCTCTTGCCTACGATGCCGTTGCCCATCCTTTGAGTGCCACCTGTGCACTGGTTGGGATTGCTAACTTGATTGGTATTAGAGCAGCCTCTGCCGTTGAGATGGTTGTTACGAATAGTGGCCGCCATTAGTTCATACGCGCGACTATGAGAGCAAGTGCTGAGGCTGCATCCAGGCTGAGGGTTCCTGCCTCCATTGGGGTAGAAATCAGCATTAGCAATACGGTCGAAGATACCCAGAAGTCCACCATCTGTGTGGATGGTCTCGACGTAAACACCATCGTTTCCATTCAAAGCATTGGAGTTTCCGCCCCATTGAGGGCCAGCGGGATCCAGACCTAAAAAATAAATGACATGTTTCATTGATACTAAAATCATTTACGGTCTTATTATAAAACATTATCATAAACTCGAAAGTATGTTACAGGTAATAGACAGTACAAGCCTTGTTTTACAAAAGAAGTGAGTATAGTACCTGTGATACGGGAAGCGCGACGACCAGCTTGACGACCAGCATTACCGACAACGTGAGCTCCCAAACTGAAGCCAATCAAGTGTACGTTGTTCCAGTTGCCACCAGCGTTATTGATGAGCCACACGAGGAAATTGCCAAGGTGCTGGCCTACGCTTGGAACGCCATTGACAGCACTAGAGTATAATCCATTAGCAAGACCTCTCCAGTCCACTACGATGACGTTGACGTCCTGGGTATCAAGGAATGCAGAAGTGATTTGGGGATTTATTGCTGAGTTTCCATTGCTGTTCCATCCGTGAACGATGACTTTAAGGTGACGATTACCATTGTAGTTAGAATTCCTTACAGAGTTAATATTCCCATTGGTGAGGATCTGAGCGTTGTTCCGGTTTTGCCTGAAATATTTTTTCAAAGTAAATTTAAAAAAGCTCATCAACTTTCGCTACATGCTTTTATTCATACTATTTCATATTAATCATGTTACCTGGTAAAAAGCCAATACTGATTGTTTGCACCGTTTCTAGCTTGCACAAATTCTTCATTTGCAGGCTCGTGCAAGTCGACTAGGTGAGGTACTCCTTCACCATCGGGCATCCAGATATAGCGGCTTTCGCCCTCTACATAGTGGCTATTATCTCCGGGAGTAACCGGGAGTGCACCACCAGCGCAAACTATCAACAAATTGATTATGATAGTCAATTTTATTTTAGAAATAAAATTAATTTAAAAAAAACTGTTTTATAAAAGGAAATTAAATTTAAACTATATAAAAAATAATAAATAGGCAAACTCAGGAAACTGTAGGTCTACGTTTTAATGAGTGTTGTTATATCAATATAATTTATCATAAATAATTTCTCTTACATATATTTTTTTAAAACATCTAAATCTATGTTAGTAGATTAATAAAAAAGAGATAATGAACTTACGGGCAGTCACGGCAGCCAGCACTATTAAAAGTTTCATGGCTATATTTTGAAACAGCTTCAAGAATACACAAAGTGTCTGAACTACAGTATTTATAACACCATTTATCTTAATTCTGAGATACGTAAGAAGCTTAGAAGATAATAGTTATCACTGCTATAAGTACTGTATCTTCTTTAATTACTTACTAGTTAATTGTGTATTTATTGAGCATTTTTGGGAGAATCGTACATTCGTGCAGTAGTAGAATTTTTAAAATATAAAATCAAAATCTCCTTCATCATTATAATCAATCAGTGCAGGTTTAATTCACTGAAACCTGTAAAGAGAACCTGTAAACACACTGCAACAAAATTAACAAGAAAGTCATATTGAAGTTTCCTACGTAAAAAAACTTATTTGTAACCACTATCTCCGTTTCCACTCAACCGATTGCAATCAAACAAACGTAAGATTTTAAGTCTAACCAAGACCTTTTTAACAAAAAAAAATCGCATCAAAATAGGTTAAGTAGTTTTTGCGTCCATCGCGGACAAACATTTCCAATTTACAATTATATAATAGTATACTAGATTTTTCCCGCGGCTCCGCCCGCGTGGATGTCGGTTATCGCGTCCAACATAGCCTATGTCCTTTCCTAAGGTCTAATCTATCTTTGTACCAAATTTCATCAAGATTGGTTCAGTGGTTTAGGCGTGAAAGCGTAACAGACAGACAGACAGAGTTACTTTCGCGGATTTCGGATTTTCAAAATCCGTTCAGTACCTAGTTTTTGCGTCCATCGCGGATAATATAGTATTATTATTATTATACGAATATGACACCATGTGTTAATCAAGACTATAATATAATCAATCCCTGTTCCAAATTTCAGTCAGATCCGTTCAGCGGAGAGCGTGACTGAATCTATCTACCTATCTATCTATCCATACTTCCACACTAATATTATAAACGCGAAAGTAACTCTGTCCGTCTGTTTGTTACGCTTTCACGCCTAAACCACTGAACCGATCTTGATGAAATTTGGTACAGAGATAGATTAGACCTTAGGAAAGGACATAGGCTATGTTTGGACGCGATAACCGACATCCACGCGGGTGGAGCCGCGGGCAAAATCGAGTATAGGTACTATTATATAATTGTAAATTGGAAATGTTTGTCCGCGATGGACGCAAAAACTACTTAACCTATTTTGATGCGGTTTTTTTTTTGTTAAAAAGGTGTTGGTCAGACTTAAAATCTTACGTTTGTTTGAATGCAATCGGTTGAGTAGAACCGGAGAAAAGAGATCCACGTGGGTGGAGCCGCGGGCGGAAGTCTAGTAAATTATATAATAGGTACAAAAACTGAACCGCGTACAGGAAGACCATAATGAATGAGCCAGATAAGCATCTTACTAAACGCACATTTTTTTCTTAATTAAATACATTAAAATACAAATAACTAGCCAGCAGTGGTGAAGGGTGAACATTTTCAAAATGGAAGCCAATGGCAACTCATGCACATTTAAAAAATTTGAAATTTGGCCCGCGGGCCAGTTTTTAGGTGGGCGAGATATCCCATAACCCAATAAATCTTACGTCTTATAGAACGACAATAGCAATTTTGTATGGAATTCTGGGCCTTCTTGCCTCAGTATCTGAATTATAATAATTCTTAATTCAGTAGGTATTAAGAAAGCCCAGAATTGAAAGTTTCAGGTAGCTCGAAAATGGTCCAATAAAAAATTACATTCCTGTCCATATTTTTTACCAAGAACCTATGCATCAATCAAATCAATCAATCAAATTAATCTCAATCGTGGCGCATATTGGGAGAAGCCTATGTCCAGCTGTGGACTGCAATAGGCTAATTGATTGATTGACCTATGCATATACAACCCGTTATGGCTTCGTCGATGACGTTACATAGGCGCTAAGTCCAAACTTAAAGTAAACGAATTGTAAAAGGTATAATATTCAAGTTATAATTATTAAGATATTGCCTGCGGTTTCACCTACGTCATTCATCATCATCATTTCAGCCATAGGAAGTCCACTGCTGGACATAGGCCTCCCCTGTAGATCTCCAATAGGACCGGTTGGAAGCGGCTCGCATCCAGCGCGTTCCCGCGGCCTTAATGAGGTCGTCTGTCCACCTTGTGGGTGGATGTCCCACGCTGCGCTTGCCGATACGTGGCCTCCACTCGAGGACTTTTCGACCCCATCGGTCATCAGTCCTCCGTGCTATGTGCCCTGCCCACTGCCATTTCAAGTTGCTAATCCGCTGGGCTATGTCGGTAACCTTGGTTCTTCTACGGATCTCCTCATTTCTGATTCGATCTCGCAGAGAGACTCCGAGCATAGCCCTCTCCATAGCTCGTTGGGCTACTTTGAGCTTACTCATAAGGCCCATAGTGAGGGACCACGTTTCAGTGCCGTAAGTCATCACTGGTAACACACACTGGTCGAAAACCTTCGACTTGAGACACTGAGGTATGTCGGACGAGAAGACATTGCGCAATTTTCCGAACGCTGCCCAGCCGAGTTGGATTCGGCGATTGACCTCTTTCTTGAAGTTGGACCTACCTAACTGGACTACTTGTCCTAGGTAGACGTACGAGTCAACAACTTCAAGAACCGAGCTCTCAACAGATATTGGGGTAGGTACAACATGGGCATTGCACATCACCTTTGTCTTGTCCATGTTCATTTTAAGACCCACCTGTTGAGAAACTCGGTTGAGGCCTTCGAGCATCGTGTTGAGATCTTCCATCGATTCTGCCATGACTACAATATCGTCGGCAAACCGAAGGTGAGTGATGTATTCGCCATTAATATTGATGCCGAATCCTTTCCATTCCAGGAGCTTGAAGGCATTCTCCAAAGTGGCCGTAAACAGTTTCGGAGATATCACGTCTCCCTGTCTTACGCCTCTTTTCAAAGGGATCGCCCTCGAACTCTGTTCCTGTACTCGAACCGACATGGTGGCGTTATTATACAAACACTTCAACACTTCGATGTACCGATAGTCAATACGGCACCGCTGGAGAGACTCAAGCACAGCCCATGTCTCGACCGAATCAAAGGCTTTCTCATAGTCCACAAACGCTAAGCAAAGTGGCAAATTATACTCTTCGGTCTTCTGTATAACTTGCCGCAGCGTATGGATGTGGTCTATGGTACTGTAGCCTCTTCGGAAACCGGCTTGTTCGGAAGGCTGGAAGTCATCAAGCCTGCGCTCGAGACGGTTCGTAATGACCCTTGAAAACAGCTTGTAAACATGGCTCAGAAGCGAGATGGGTCTGTAATTCTTCAGTAAGGTATTGTCACCTTTCTTAAAGAACAGCACCACCACGCCTCTGTTCCACGCTTCTGGCGTTATGCCCTCGAGGACGACGGTGTTAAAAAGCCTCTGAAGGACTTTAAGTACCGGTGTTCCACCCGCTTTCAGAAGCTCTGAAGTGATTCCGTCGTCACCCGGCGCTTTGTTGTTCTTAAGCTGATTCAGGGCCATTCTAATCTCGTACAGGCTGATGTCTGGGATATCCTCGGTGAAGTGTCGGGTCAACTTGGCTCTTGGGTCGGTCGCCATGTTGCCAGCAGGATTAGCGACCGAAGCGTATAGCTGTCCATAGAACCTTTCGATCTCCTCCAAAACCTCAGCCTTGGTCGACGCTATACTGCCATCTTCTCTCTTCAGCTTAGTCAACTGGCTTTGCCCAACAGACAGATTTCTTGCGAACACTTTGGAGCCTTTGTTCCGCTCGATTGTCTCTTTAATATGTTCAGTATTAAAGAGACGTATATCGTGTCGCAGAGATTTGGAAATCTGTCTGTTGAGCTGCCTATATGAATCTGCATCATCGGAAGACTGCAGTCGAAGTGAGCGTCGTTTAGCCATGAGTTTTTGGGTGTGATCGGAGAGTTTCTGAGGTCTATTTGAACGGCGGGGTCTAAAGTGCTTAGAGCCCACCATTTGGACAGTTTCTACGAGCCTGTTGTTGATCTCGTCCACCGACGCAAAGTTTTCTAGGCAATCAAAGCGATTCGAAAGCTCAAGTTGAAAGTTCTCGGGGTTTTGGATTTGGGCACGAGTAGGTCGGAGTGTAGACTTCATCAGGCGGGACCTTTCGAGTTTAACGTTAATACCCAATGTGCCTCTTACGATTCTGTGATCACTACCGGTTTTCACCCTGTGAATCACGGAGACATCACTGAATATTCGTTTCTCGTTGGTCATGATGAAGTCTATCTCATTCCTCGTGGAACCATCAGGGCTCATCCAGGTCCATTTCCTGTGCGGCGGCTTCTGAAAGAAAGAGTTCATCATAAAGAGTCCCTCTTTCTCCAGAAAGTCAGCCAGCCTCTGTCCCCGCGGGTTCCGTTGTCCATGTCCAAATTGCCCCACTCTCAACTCATCATCGCTTTTCTTACCCAACTTTGCGTTGAAGTCCCCCATAACAACTGTGAAGTGGGTCTTAGACGTATGTATGGCCCTACTTACGTCCTCATACATAGTCTCCACTTCATCATCTGGGCGTGCCGAGGTCGGTGCGTATACCTGAATGACCTTCAGCGAATACCTCTTGGATATTCTGAGTATTAGGTATACAACCCTGCTCGACACACTTTCGATGGTAATGATGTTGTTAATGAGGGATCTGTGAACGAGAAAACCGACACCACCTTGCGACTGCTGGTCGCCTTCCCGGTAGTAGAGCAGGTTGCCGGATCCTAGGGTTATCGTGTCCTCGCCCTCTCTACGGACTTCAGACAACCCCACAATATCCCAGTGCAACCTACTCAACTCTTCTTCCAGCTCAGCAATCCTCTCGTCAGTCCTCATCGTGCGTACGTTGTGCGTTACCAGGGCCAGTCGTCGTTTGGGGTGGTAGCCGGATCTCTGCCGGGGATTCTTAGCACCCCCTGCTCCGCCGTTACCCTGGCCGCTACCGGAGCCAGGGCTAGCGGAGCTGCCGGGGACTAGGGGCCTGGTTCTATTTGTGCCTATCATAGGGGGAGTTTGCCCATAATCGCCACGCTGGGCAGGCGTGTTGGCAATCGCAGGGCGTAGCTTCGCGGCGAGGATGCTGCTGCCCATCCTCGCCCTGTGCCATTTTAGCTACGCCGATTTAAATGGTTATACCGCCATTGGTCGGTTCCGCTGTACCTCAGTCGGCTCCTACGACACCTGGTACTAGAGGGGGGTACTATTCTACTCTGCCGGTACCCCACGGCTGACTGCCGGTACCCCACGGCTGACGTGGTTCACCTACGTGGATGTTGCTTATTATAAGCATATTATAAACTTTCACACCCTATTTAAACTTCTTTTACCCTTTTTTTTTTGTCACTATGCCTGTCATTCAAAGCGTATCAGACAGACAGAGAGTCTGAGTTACTTTCGCATTTATAATATTAACTCAGGATCTCTTATTTATCCTAGCGTTAATCCCAGTCGCATCGGAGTCTGTGGTCCGCTTTTGCCCGCCTAAATGCGGGTTTGACTGAACTTCGATATTTTCCATGAAGTGACTGCCATCTGACCTCCATAACCCATTGGCGATATCGAAGCATTGCAGTGAGACCAGTTGTTGGACTTTTACTCTAACTACCCGTAACGACTGTCATAGATGTTCGTATGGCAACCGGGACTCGGGACCGACGGCTTAATGTGCTCTCCGAGGCACGACTAGAAAGCATATACCCATATTCATGCATACAAATATTTGCATTGAGCTGGGATCGAACCCGCGTCTCCTTCGTAGCGGTAGCGTTCACTACCACTTCGCCACAGAGGCTGTCAAAAGTTTAGAGTATTTGGGAGTTTGTCTCATTCAGAACCATTCTTCAACCCTGTGTAACTCGCTCCGTTTGCAATCAAGTGTATGAACTTGGACCGACTATATTTGCGTTAATAAGTAATAACATATCGCCAAAATTATATATCTGTAAACATTATCTTCTAAGCTGCTTATTTGTGATAGATTTCAGATAAATGTCATTTATAAATACTGTAGTTCAGAAAATTCCCGTACACCTTCTTGAAACTGCAGCCCCAATACAGCCATGAGGTTTCTAGTAGTGTTGGCAGCCGTGACTACACGTGAGTTTATTAGAAGCAATGGTGTTATATTAAAATGAGGTAGATACGACCCTGAAGCTTAAACGATAGTATTGAGATTAAATATTACCTCATTTTCATATAAGATCATTAGCAATAAGTACTTTCACGTACACGTACTTTCACTTAAAAGTTTTTTTTTTATTTTCTGCAATATGTCGTTCTTGTTTCCACTAATAACAATTTGCTATTATAATCGATTTATTCATTTCAACAGTATGCGCTGGCAGCGCAATTCCCGTCACACCTGGCGATAATAGTCATTATGTGGAGGGTGAAAGCCGTTACATTTGGATGCCTGATGGTGAAGGAGTACCTCATCTAGTGGACTTGCAAGAGCCTGCAGATGAAGAATTTGTGCAAGCTAGAAACGGCGCAAACAATCAGTATTGGCTCTTCACCAGGTATCTACTTTGTCTCTCTATCATGTCTTAAAATGATAATCATGCCTACATATGTATGGAATATAATTAATTAATTAAAAAAGAAAATAGGAAATTGGAGCGAAAAAGGCGTAACTAATGTTAGTTACGCCTTTTTCACTCCAATTACCTTCAGTTTTCTGTCATTCCACACATCCCAAGTTTCCTATACATCTCGAATGCTTCTGACCTATCATTTTTCAATACACTTTCAATATGATCTGTATATATTCTATGAGTTCATTTGACTTGCTTGCTCCCTCTTATGCTTAAATACGATATGTTGTGTGTATGATCGTTATAAATATTAAGTCAGTAAAAATTGTTTTCAGACAAAATCGCAATAATGCTCAGATCCTTACCAATGGGAATATTAACTCTGTGAGGAATTCTAACTACAATGGTAATCGTCACCTTAAAGTTATCGTTCACGGATGGAATGGTAATGGAAACTCGGGCATCAATCCCCTAGTCACTTCTGCGTTCCTTGATACTCAGGACGTCAACGTCATCGTAGTGGACTGGAGAGGTGTAGCTGGTGGAGCATACACAAGTGCTGTCTTAGGCGTGCCAGGCGTAGGCCAGCATCTTGGCAATTTCCTCGTGTGGCTCATCAATAACGCTGGTGGTAACTGGAACAACGTACACCTGATTGGCTTCAGTTTGGGAGCTCACGTTGTCGGTAATGCAGGTCGTACTGCTGGTGGTCGCGCTTCCCGTGTTACTGGTAGGTACTTCTTACATATATCTATATTTGTTACTTTATCCTTAATACAAGATCCACATTACAAAGATCTTGTACTAAGGTAGAGTTTAAAACTTTGTGCTTGGCGGGTTATAACAAAACATAAATGAGTTTTGAATCAGTATTACATTTTCATATATTTTCTAGGTCTGGATCCCGCTGGCCCTCTATGGGGTTCAAACTCGAATACTTTAAACGGAAACGATGGCCATCACGTCGAAACCATCCACACTGACGGTGGGCTATTGGGTATCTTCGACCGTATTGCTAATGCTGACTTCTATCCCAATGGAGGGAGAAACCGTCAGCCTGGATGTCCAGACAGCGGTTGCTCTCACAGTCGCGCGTATCAACTATTCGCATCCACTGTTCGTCATAATCATCTAGAAGGCAGAGCGTGTTCCAACATCAATCAAGTATCTAATCCAAGCCAGTGCACCGGTGCTGCTCTTAGGATGGGCAACGGCATAGTAGGCAAGAGAGGGTAAGAGCACATGTTTTAACTTGATTTTATCTAACTCTTACTAGTGGTTTTATTCGCAAAATTTGCAAACTTGTTAAACGGAATTTGTGTAAAATAAGCTTAAATTCTATACGCTTAATTCAAGCACATTCCGTCCACCAATTAATATATTTTATTAATTATTTAAAACTAACATATTTTCATATTTATTTTATTCAACCATTTTTCTACTTCTTTTTACAGAAACGGTATCTTCGCGCTCACAACCGGCAGTGCGTGGCCATTCTAAGGAACCTGTGGAATTTGATCTGCGAATGTATAAAATGACTTATCGATAATATAAAACCTTGTTTTATTTTAATAACTCAGTGACACTATTGATTTATTGATACTAAACAAAAGTAATATAGGGCTGTGATAAGGTAGCTTTTTCTTCGTTCTTTTTTCGCTGTCTGTGTATGTTTAAATTATGTTACGCAATATATCCGTTTCAGGTGCTCCAAAAATAAGTAAGGACGATGTAGTTTGGCATAATGCGGCAAAGTTCCAAGAGACCTTAGTTTTTAAAACTTTTTGTCTTTTTAAAAACACTATCTGTGAAGGAGAGAAATCACACAGAAATCTGAACTATTTAACTGAACCTAGTAAACATTACTATCGACAGCGGTTATGGGTGAATAGGACATTTGCTCAGGGAACAATAACTAAAGACAAAAATATACTAAGCTTTATTATTTTACACGTAGTAAGTACATACAGTAATAATATAAAAAGTAATTTAACACGAAAATAAAGTAGTTAAAGCTTGAATGAACAATTTTGTTGATACGAGTAGTCCATCTGGTTTCGATCAATATGGATAATTTCTGCCCGTATTCACTCTGAATATACCACGTCTGAAAATTAAAAATATAGAGAAAGTTTTATGAAAATATATCACAATTGCTCATCTCTACAGAGATATTAGAAACAAAATTTGATATCACTTCATCCTTAACACGCGTCCAACTCTTCAGGCAGTTACAGTTATACTTCATATTATACAATTTCAGTAAATAGTGAATTAATTGTAACCAATATTTTGACTAATTACTTGTAGGAAATGCCTCACTTTTCGATTGACTTTTATGTCCATTTTTTTAGATTAAACATATCATTTGTTACACACCTTGATTTATTAAGATCACTGTTACCCATGAAATTGAGAGTACCGTTGCATCTATTGCGCACAGCGTCGTTAACAGACTCACACTCATTGGCGAGGAAATGGTTATGCTCTACAGAACTAGCCATATATTCAAACGCACGGTTATGTGAACACCTGTTAACTATGCATCCAGGCATGCCATATCCTCCATTGGGATAAAAATCAGCATCTCCACACGGATCACTCCATCCAAGCATACGAGTGTCTGTGTGAATGACTTCCACGTATCGAGCGTCAGTATGTACCAATCGGTTTTCGTCTCGTCCCCACAGAGGAGCAGCAGGATCCAACGCTAAAACCCAATAATGGTAATTTAACAACTGAGACAGCGTTATAATATACATCAGAAAAGAAATTATTACCAGTAATTCGAGCGACTGTAGATCCAGCTTCCCTTCCAGCGTTTCCAACCAGATGGCCACCAAGACTAAAACCCACTAAATGTATTTTATGGTATGAGGCAAATCCAGCATCAACCAACCAGTTAATGAATTGGCCTAGTGCAATGCCAACAGCAGCCGTACCCCCCTTTGCCGTAACGTAATTTCTATCTGCTAGTTGACTCCAGTCAAGAACGATAACGTTTACATCATCGTTTTCTAAGAAGGCTGGAATTATGATAAATTCTGTTATCTCCATGATAAGTATAATGGAAGTAGTTTCGGACGTAATCACTGTTAAGCTCAATCAGCCGATTTTTAATCGAATGAAATGAAAAATAATAACAAAAGTTTTTGATATCGCTTTCCAAATCAGAGATATTATATCTATCAGACGATACTAAGTAATAACATTTTGTACTCTTCGTGGTTAATCTATAAGGGGTCCATCTTATGTACTTTAAATCAAGTAGGTAGTCTATTTCTGATTCTTACCAGATGTTAATATTTTGTTCATATAATGTTTGCCATCGCCTTTCCATCCATGTGCTATGAATACAGTAACTTTTTTAGAATCGTAGTTTGAACTCGTAACTGTGTCTATGTCATCAAAAAGCAATACATGTGCTGTGGTGGGATTGGTTCTAAAAATTAATAATGTTGATAAATTATTTATGCTTTTTTTATTGTGTTCTTATACTTCGTATAACCTTGAGTAACTTCAACTTCTTCTTAATGGCTTCTGCAGCAAATCGCCACAATTTCGCCAATGTCAAGTAAATTGTAAATGTTTATAAAATTATTAATGGCAAAACGCCAATGTCAAGTTTTTCAAGATATAATCTTGAGTAAGAATCTATTCCTTATTGTAATTCAAGTGAAGATATGGTCACACAACTGGGACACTTAGGTTCAATCAAAAATATTTTAGGATATGGTGGGAGCTTAGTATACGTAACTGGTTGAAAAGAAAGTATTTTTAATAAAAACGTTGCAATTAAGTATAGATTAGCGGATACCTTGTGAATAACCAGTATCCATTATTGTCGGGATTTCTCATATATCCGTCCAAATAATGTGTGTCTAAGGGCTCTTGAGTATCGATTACAAATGTGATGCCATCGTCTCCGGTGAAAGAAAAGTACCTGTCATCTTCTTTGTAACCCTGTATTGGGTTTCTGAGTACACTCGCAGCAGACTCTTGAATAGAAGAAAAATCAGAGTACATTACAAAATAGGTCTACCTAATGTGACCTCGGCGGTTATTTGCGTGCTATTTTTTATATAATTTAAGTGGCAGATATGCACACGGCCCACCTGATGGAAAGTGATTACCGTGGCCTGTGGACATGTACAACACTAGGGGCTTCACACTCGTGCTGCGGGCCCTTAAAAATGACCAATCAGTGAATTCTTAGTCCATAAGCTTCAACACGCTGGACCTAAAGTTGGTAGCACAACTCAATTTCCACAGTGATCGACAGTAGGGGGTTAATGGCAAACTGAGAATCAAAACACTCAGAGATTGAGAAGATTGAGAAGTCGATTTTATCCTTCAGGTTCTGACTACTGTATTTTAGACTCAGAAATATTTGCCAATTTAAGTAACATCCACAGTGATCGACAGTTAGGGGTTAATGGCAAACTGAGAATCAAAAAATTCAGAGATCGAGAAGATAGAGAGGTCGATTTTATCCTTCAGGTTCTGAGGTATGTTGTTTCTAAGTAATAATGATTATTATTTTGTTTATTGAAGTTAGAAATAGGTAAATTACGTATAAATACTCGTCATACGAAATGGGTAAGTGTCGTCAATATTTACCTGCAATAACAACGGATATAAGTAACAAGCACTTCATGATACAGGCGGTGTTGTGTATCGGTCTCACTATCTAGCTTGATAAAATAACAAGTTGTAATTATATTTGGAATAATGCACGTCTGATTTATATCAGTATCAAGATTAATGTAATGTTATTCTATTATTGTTAATACGTTTTATTATATATATCTCTTTGTTATAGTATTTGGCAATTTATTGACGATATCTATTAAACGCCTTAATAGTTAAATATTATCTATATCATTTAAGTATTTCTTGATCTAGTTTTCAAACAATAATTGTTAGAGATAAGAAACTAAGCATACTACAATACTGAAGTACCATCAACGACAAAATAAGCTCAACAATTGAATGAAATTTTGAAGCATTGATGACAAATCGATTCCTGAATGAATGAAAATTAAAAAAAAAAAATCGATTTACAAAGAGAAAAGAGAATCGACTTCGGCGGGATTCGAACCCGTGATCTTTCTCTTACAGGGGGAATGCTCTCGTTTCTCTTTTCTCTTTGTAAATCGATAAACGCAACAAATTCTATAATCGCTGTCATTCCTAAAACTCACATATAATAACGAAGGAAACATGAAATATAGTGAATTATTGATACCTACAAGTATTCCTGTAAATGTTTGTAAAAACATATTTCAGTGTCAATCAACTTAGAGTCAATCTCTACCCACAAGTCAGTAACATCAATCTAGACGAACAAAGTAGGTACTCAGAATGATCTTGCCTTGGTTTTGCCCTCTTCCTGTTAACTGATTGTTCTGATATCTGGTACACACCTTTAGCTCGGACATTAATACAATTGAAAGCAATAAAAAAACAGTTTGATTTGTTCTTAATACGTTGGTAAGTATTAGAATAAAGATAATTTTGAAACTTTGTAGTCAAGATCATTCTGACGTTGACTGTAGCTAATTTGTGTAGAACGTTTATGGTTGTTTACGGATTTTGTTTTCAAGAACTTCTCATATAGCTGACTAACTATAAAAAATAGATATCATAACAAATTGATAACCTTTTTGCAATTGAGATCCATCCGCTGATAAAATCTCAAATTCATAGAAACTTCCAGAATTGTTTCGTAAATGTTTCTATCCTACTGATATTATAAACGCGAAAGTATGTAAGTATGTAGGTTGGATGTTTGTTACTCTTTCACGTAAAAACTAGTGAATGGATTTTAATGAAACTTTAGATTACTATAGCTTTTACATCAGAATAACACATAGCCGTCATCTACGCGGGTGAAGCCGCCGGCTACAGCTTATAATATATTATTTATTAGCAAAATTTTGAAGCAATCAATATATTTATTTTTCCTATAAATTTAAATCGGACACGTCTACATCTACATAAATCAAATGAACTTGAACCCATAACCAGTCCCTTTCTACGAGGCTTTCTATACTTTGACCAACTGAGCTACCGGAATTATTACCGGAGTCAGGGTTAAAGAAGGCAGTTGCCTAAACCTCAGAATCTTTAATTACTTGGAAGAGGCCTATGTCCAGCAATGGACTGGAATTGATTTGGACTTTACTTCGATTCTCACCACAAATGCTCGTGGATAAACGGTTACAATGTTATCAGCATCCAGATGGCTTTGGGTCAGCGGGGGTGGCCGGGGTACGACGGATATGTCAGAGGCAATCTCAACCTCGGCAAATAATGACTCAAGAAGACGCACGGCGTGCGGTTTTAGTCGTTTCGAGTACGATATAACCATCACAAATAAATAAGTTATGTCTTTGTTAATCGAGTATTAGGTGACCAGTTCACCTGTTTAAAACTAAACTTCTTTTTATTATTTTTAAATTTATCTTCGTCATTGATTAACTTATCGAATAGATAATATTATTTTGAAGTACAAGTCTTTTAACCTTATCAAGGTCCCTGGGAGTTATCATCAATCATTACTAGTTACATTACTGATAAGTTGGTGATTGGAGAGGTTATTAGGTATGAAATAGGCCTAACACGTAATCAAATCTTTTATGATACTTTAAGATTAGAGAGAAGTTGTGTAAATTTCACGGACATTATCATCTTGGCGATGATTCCAGTTGTATTCGAGGGTTTCACCTTGGAGCCCAGGGTCCTTCTTCCATCTTTTCCTTCTCATCTCAGTCAGTCTTGGTCATTAATGGTAGTGAGACCATTCGCACCTATGTCACCCTTTAAGACCTCAGGCAAGCACTTTTTTGTTCTACCCTTCTACCTGAACCCGGCGGTACCATTGTCGTAACGTCTTTAAGATGATGATGACGATGTTAAAACACTATTTTACTGTTTAAATGGCGAGGTAGTAGGTACCTATCCAAGGGTTTTCACACGACAAAATACTTTCAGCATTAAATTTCAGAATAGATATAAATTTCCCTTTTATTGCTCATATGCCCACGTGGAATATAAGGTCAAGTATGTAATGAAACCTGCGTAATAATATTTATTTGTACGTAAGTATATTGCGTTATTGGTATATCGCCAAAATAGATATCTATAAAGATTATCTTCTAAGCTGCTTAAGTGTCATAGATCTCAGATAAATGACATTTATAAGTAGTGAAATCATAAACTTCCCATACACCTATTTGAAACTTTACCCCTAATACAACCATGAAGCTTCTGGTAGTGTTGGCAGCCGTCACTTCTCGTGAGTTTATTAATATGCAATGTATTAAAAAGAGGTAAATACGGCCCTAGAGCTTAAAAAGATCACTCAAAACTTGGCTAACACACTGCAGCAACACAAGGCCAGTAGAACATAAGCACTAGTCAGTGAATTCAAAGTGCAACAATAGGTACTTCGCAATAGTATTGAGATGGAATTTACCTCCTTTTAATATAAGATCATGGTTTACAACATAATGTTATAATTTACTTTCGCTTTATAGTTTTTTTTTCTGATATAGGTAATGTGTCGTTTTTATTTCTATAATAAAAGTCTGCTCATAAAATATCGATTTATTCATTTTAACAGTGTGCGCTGGTAGCGCCATTCCCGTCACACCTGGCGATAATAGTCATTATGTGGAGGGAGAAAGCCGTTACATTTGGATGCCTGATGGTGAAGGAGTTCCTCATCTAGTCGACTTGCAAGAGCCTGTAGATGAAGAATTTGTGCAAGCTAGAAATGGAGCGAACAATCAGTATTGGCTTTTTACCAGGTAAGATTAATATGAAATAGTATGAATAAGAGTATGTAGTGATAGTTGATGAGCTTCTTGATTTAGAAATGGTGCAAACAATGCCTATTGACATTTTACTAGATATATAGATACTAGCTTTTGCCCGCGGCTCCGCCCGCGTGGATGTCGGTTATCGCGACCAAACATAGCCTATGTCCTTTTTCAAGGTCTAACCTACCTCTATACCAAATTTTATCAAAATCGGTTCAGCGGTTTAGTCGTAAAAGTGAGACAGACAGACAGACAGACAGACAGACAGACAGACAGACAGACAGACAGAGTTACTTTCGCATTTATAATATTAGTAGGGATATATACTTGACATAATAAGTGTTACATCGTACATACAGTCACGTGCAATGAAATGTATACACGGACAGAATTTTGAATAAATGTTCACTCTGATAATTTCAAAAATAAATAGTCACATTATCAATATATTCTTTGTAATCATCGGGATTTCTCGAAATTTGTTGAAATTTTTGTCATTTTGCATTTTTTTTTGCATTTCTTGTATTGTGCAAACTTATCACTGTATACATATCGGTGCACGTGACTGTACATCTACTCACAGCTTACACCGATCTCCTTGTAGGGTAAGCTTTCTGTCCTTACTCAATAAACTTTGTCAGCCTGCCGCCGCCGCTCCGGTTTCGAGTGCTTCTGACCTACCAATGCTACTATATTTTTCTTTACACCATCTATTTGATATTGACGTTTGACGTGTTACTTATATCACCTTAGTAACTTAATAAATCCTTTTCAGGCAAAATCGCAATAACGCTCAGATCCTCGTCAATGGAAACCTGAACTCTGTGATCAATTCGAACTACAATCCTAATCGTCACCTTAAAGTCATAGTTCATGGATGGAATAGTAATGGAAACTCGGCCATTAATCCTCAAGTGACTGCTGCGTTCCTAGACACTCAGGATGTCAACATCATAGTAGTAGACTGGAGAGCTCTTGCCGGCGGTACATACACAGGTGCAGTCAGAGGTGTTCCAAGCGTAGGCCAGTTCCTGGGCAATTTCCTCGTGTGGCTCATCAATAACGCTGGTGGAAACTGGAACAACGTACACTTGATTGGCTTCAGTTTGGGAGCTCACGTTGTCGGTAATGCCGGCCGTACCGCTGGTCGTCGCGCTTCCCGTGTCACAGGTACATACTTTTCGTTGCTCCTTCTTTAATACAGGATCTTTACCATTCTTTATCCTAAAATTTTGAAATCAATAAAACTTTTCATATATTTTCTAGGATTGGATCCCGCTGGTCCTCAATGGGGTGGAAACTCAAATGCTTTAAACGCAAACGATGGTCATCACGTCGAGACCATTCACACTGACGGTGGACTTTTGGGTATCTTTGACCGTATTGCTGATGCTGATTTCTATCCTAATGGAGGGACAAACCGTCAGCCTGGATGTTTAGTCAGCACATGCTCCCACAGTCGCGCGTATGAACTATTCGCGGCCACTGTTCAACACAATCATCTAGATGGCAGAGGCTGTGCTAATACCAATCAAGTATCTAATCCAAACCAGTGCACCGGTCCCACTCTTAGGATGGGCAACGGCATAATTAACAAGAGAGGGTAAGAGTACTTGTTCTAACTAGCTGTTACTAGGCTTTATTCGCAAGAACCAGTCATTATTCCATAAGACGCTGTTACTGTTACCATTATTGACAAACCTTCTACTAGGTGGCGCTTTAATAAAATTCATAGTATACTCATATCACCAAGGATTTGAGAACTGTACGATAAACATTTTTATCAAGTTTTCACTTCTGTCGGCACTCCCAGAGTGCCACTTTTTTTTATTCAGTTATTATTTTCCGGTAGTAGAACCGGATATCAAACATATTATTTTTGTTGTTACAGAAATGGTATCTTCGCGCTCACAACCGGCAGTTCGTGGCCATTCTAAGGAACTTGTGGAATTTGATCTGTGAATATATAAATTATTTAATGTTAAATAAAACCTTGTTTTATTTAATAAATTCAGTAATGTTATTGACACTATACTAGAGCATCGGCTAACAGGTGAGGGAGCTTTGAGACCCGAGGATCTTAGTGGGCCCTTATTCGTTCCTCTATTCTTTACCTATATTGCTTTAGCAGAGCTCAATTACCTAAATAACAAAGCTCTTTTCGAGGGCAAAATTGGACTGTTGGTGAATCTCGAAACCGCGGTACGAGTACGAGAAAAATACCTTATGACGTGGCATGCGGTTTTAGTCGTTTCGATGCCGACATAACCGCATCCGCCCTTAACTGCTTTTAAGTATAATGTTGTAAAACGCGCGTATACCTACCCTGATATTTCTGGAGATTATCTTACGTTTAATTTTAACCATAATAAATATAGTGCATTATAAATTGTTGTGGTCCATTAGTACACAACATTTATTAATACTTGAAACCACATAGATAACCGTATAAGTAGGTACTTGAAACTGTTATGCTTCCTACCTAACCTATAAAGACATATTATTATTTATTATGTTAGAGTAGGTATTACACAGCATTAATGTATTAATGCTATGTAATACCTTCTCTCACTGATCAATTCTATTTCTTTGTCATGGACCTCCAATGATTGCTCATTGCCAACCACAGAATTGGAGGATTCTTAAATTCTGTGCTGCCAGCATTACCAACACCGAATCAAATAGGCAGTGGATACTATACTCCGTTTGGTAAGGTAGGTGGCGAGTGAGGCGATGACCAGTGGCGAGGGGTCGATTCTTGTCGGCTTCCCTTTGCAGAGATGGTAGAGATTGACAAACTAGATCGAGGCAACAACTTTTTTACCATCACTATTTTGGAAACTGTTCGCTACTGATGGGTACTCATCTAAAGTTAAACAATCTTCAAGTGTCTTCTTATTATGTTTACACGGTGTTTTACATAGTGAGCAAATAAAGTATTGGTTCGATTTCGGTTTTTATTCGCGTGTTTTATTTTTAAACTGAGTACTTGTGGCGATACCACATGTACCCAGCGCCATCTAGCGACAGTAAGCCGAACTACTACGTTGCTACAGATCCTGCATCGCGAAAGCGAAGTTCCAGCGCTCGTACAATATATCTACAACATCGCAACGACAATCCTTGGGCCGCGGCCTGCCAGGCCTGATCACCTTGCCTGGTCGGAGGATCCTCCCTTTGTTTTGGAGGAACATCACACCTTGTTCTTCCACATACCTACTTAAACATAAAAAGATCCAGAAATGGGGGTTTATCTTTAGTTATGTACCTAAGCAAACGGAGTATAAAAGAAGTCACATCCTGGCAAGTAGTTCACGACGGCTATCGGGTATGTTGAAAGCGAAGCCTGTACAAGGAAAATTTGAGCAAGGTTCAGTCAGACAGCTAATCTTGGAGCAGCGAAATCGGTTCCTGGCATACATAAGGGAAATCTAAATTATTGACATGTTGAAGCAGTCAATATGCTAACTTTTCCTGTATATTGAATATTTTTCTGATAGCTTGGTGGTTGTAAAGGTAGTACTTTTAGGTATGGAATTTGGTATTTTATATATATCTATGTGTGGAAACCCCCAGCGTTTACCACTTCACCAGGTCTAGTGAAGTGGCTATGTTGGGATTGAAACCATACGAACTTCCATTCATGTAAGTATTTTACCAGAAATCCCGGGTATACACTAGGGAAGATCTTCCCAGGAGCCCTGGCAGACTTTCTACCACCCAGTCATCTAAGAATACCCAAGACCGTTCGAAGTTAGGCGTAAATTCTGGAAAGCGAATCCTAAACTCCAAGGTGTGTAGCTGGATGCAACCGGTACTAACGCTAAATGGATGATTACGATATTTTACAATACTGTGTGGGTTCACTATCAATTTGCATAAAAAAAATAACCATAACCTATTTTGGTATATGGTAATTTAGACTAATGATCTTTTGGCATAATTATATAGTAAAATTATGCCAAGTATAATTATGCCAAAAAAATTATGCCAAAACATTTTTGGACAAAACATTTTATGTTAACGAAAGGGATCCCTACTGTGTGGTACTACTTCTCGAGTTAAGGACTTGTTTTTGTTATACTTATATTTTTGTTTGTATTCCAATGTATACGACAAACAACAGGCACGCCTTCATCAAAAAGATAATAATCGTGATATTAATGAGCTAATCCAATCGCGCTATATTGATTGAAACTACAGATAGCATATTTGAGCAAGCGCTTCTGATAAACAAATACATATCAATTATACAGATAAAGTGTGTTATTGAATACGCAAACTAATTAAAAGATTAAACAGACTGGTACAATCAGATTTTTCATGTATTGGTATTTTGCAGTTTTTTTTAACTTTCTAATTAATCCCACCCTCTCTTTTCCTATATAAGACAACACTTGCAGGATTTAGATGCTACCCGCATACGGTGCAGAATATTCCATCAAGAACCAAGCGGTTCGGCGACTCCTTCTTCTGCCGCATCATTAAGTCTTGGTATTCCTTACCAGTTCACGTGTTTCCCTCCTCCTACAGTCCCGGGTCCTTTAGGCGGGCGTGAAAAAGCATCTGATGAGGCCGTCAAGCTGAGTGCCACCATTGTAACATGGTACATGTCTGTAATGGTGACCCTCTTTTCAGAGACTTTACCTTCAGCTTACCATCTGGCGAGGCGAAGTCAAATTGACGTGTCCTATATAAAAAAAAAACTAAATTCACCCATTGGTTGACGCTTTTTATGGCGATGGAAATAGTTTTCCTATTGTGCTTCTTGCAACATTTGCCACCTGGTGCCTAGAGCGACGTTCCTCGCGCTCTACCGGCGCTGTTCGTGGTCCTACTGAGATGAGAAGTAACCCCCTTCAATCAACAAGAGCTGGTTCCGAGTGGAATTTGGCTCAGGCACCGCAGCCCTACGTTTTAATTCCCTTCATAATACTGTAATCCTACGTTATATTTAACACTTTCTACATGAGAAGGCTAACTAGAAAATTAAATTTAGTCATTTATTTTACATTTGTCATAATACCCATAATAATGCTGAATAAGGAGGGCCACACACCAAAGCAGCAGCTGTGCACACAACGAGTTGCCAAGAAAGATGCTTCGTGACAAAAGATGTGAAGAAGCACTTACAGCGTAAATGTAGAGCACCAAAGCAGCAATTATTATAAGCTAAGAGAACTTATCTATACTAAAAATGTGTCATTGCATATTTTAACCCTATCGATATGGTATTTTTCCATAATGGAACTAAATAATTGTACTACTGGGATATCGTATATGTAGACCCTTATCAAAATACTATGAAAGTTATAGTAAGTATTCGGATATCTGTGGTAAGTATAGAATAAGTAATTCCATCTATCTTGTTTATAAAGCGACAGTAAGACACGCAATTAACCATGCCATCGTATCAGTAGCATACGCAATCAATGTGATTGATAGGGAATCAATTAATTAATCACTAAATTCCACTCAACGGAACTAGATGGCACTGTACTAAAACTATTATTTTTTTATACCACTTAGGTGGCAGACAAGCACACGGCCCACCTGATGGGAAGTGGTCACCGTGGCCTAAGGACGTATGCAACACCAGGGGCGACACACTCGCGCTGCCGACCCTAAAGAAACCTTCTAATGCCTTCTTGCTTGAAGAACCCCATATTGTAGTCGCTTGAGTGTGCGTGGGACGAAGTTCCTTTCATACCGCACAGTGCGCACCGTTTCCGGATACAATATGTGAGGATCAATTCCCAGCCTGTGGCGAGAGGTTACTATACTACTATATTTTATTATACTAACTGTTTATTATTCTGCTACGATATTTCCGGCAGAGTAGAATTTGGGCCACCAGCCACATAATCTCCGGTGTCGTACAAGGCGATAGACGCAAGGGATATAGCTGTTTAAATTCAGACAGATATATACAGCCCAGACCCAGTCTCAGATACATGACTCGAGTCAACAATAGTGCCCGGAATACGGCAATAGACTCACCCCCTATTACGTGGGACTTAATACAATGATTAGTGAAATGTGGGGGTTAATTCATCTCTGCCTAACCCTCCGGGGATAAAAGCGTGATTATATGTATGTATGTTTATTATAGTATACTTCGAGACAAGTATCTTGGGAATAACTCGCGATACAAACGAGCCCTAGCAATAATTTTTGGGATGCTGTTTATTCGCGATGTACACAAAAATTACAAAAGGGATTTTGATGCGTTGATAAGCCCCTCTTGACAAGTGGCAATTCAATAGAATGACGAATGTATGGGATTTAACGTTTATGACATACGTTGACGTCTGTCATATACGTCAAATCCCATAGGTACATCCGTCATTCTATTCTACAATACGCCAGCCAACGAATTGCTACTGGAATTTGGATAGGTAGGGGGGGAACACTACTGACGGTGGAGGTGAGCGCTGATGCATCACAAGGTGGCCACCCTAAACCTACATCTGGGTCGCAAGTCCCAGTCGCCGTCACGGTGTTCCTCTCTGTATCACGCTATGGACCCGGCGACCGCACGGTGAATCCATGGAGTGCTGAGAATCGGATCTCTAGGGGCGGCAGATTTAAAATGTTACGTAAGTTTGATAGCAAACAGCTGAGTAGAACCGAAGATATGACCAATACTTCCAACAACCGACATCCACGCGGCCGGAGCCGCGGGCAAACGCTAAATAGTAAATTTATACCTACATGACTGCCTTCCGAGTTCATACGATAATATTGCAGAGATTATTACAACTGATACCTGGCAAATGAATATAATCATTTAATCATACTAAACTGGTCATCCATCACACAATGTGACATGCACCCTCCCCCACACGTTTTTATCTACATTCACGCTCACCTTAAATGTTTCTCTATGTTCTAGCTTCTGTATTTTAAACATATTATACCTACTCGTACTGCATTATAATATAATATATTGTTATAATGTTTTTTTTTTCTAAGACTGGTGATTGGTGCGATATTTGTACCTACGCGATTGAACTTAATAAGCTATTGAAGCATCGATATTTTTTATGGTGCCTGAGCCGGCTTGCATTATGGTGTAGTACATTTACCATACAAATCAAGGGAATCCCGTATCCCATATTTTAACATGAAAATAAATTTATGTGAAAGATATTGGAGGACTGCTTATTGTATAGCTGAATCACAAACCTGGGGGCCAAGTCTCGTAATATTAATCTGTTAAAAAAAAACAATCTCCAATCGATCTAATCTCAGTATCTCAATCTCCCAAAAGTTAAAAACCGTATTCACGAAACACAATTTTCATAGACATCGTTATCGTTTTTGACATTTAGGAGATTGAGATTAGATCGTGACTGAACTTTGGATACATTTTTATTAGGAGAATTCTAACATGCACGCGGTATGAACTAACCATGTTGTACTAATAACTAGAAAATATACTCCATAGATATACTACACATCTTGTCTCCGAGATCGCGCCTCCTAAAGTAATAAGACTGATGAAATAATGAGCTGGGTGCGACCACTTCATCGCAATCATACTGCAGAATTACGTGAGTGCCGGACAACGACAATGAGGCCAAATGCTTCAATTTTTAGGGCTCCGTATCTCAAATTGAAAAATAGAACCCAGTTCCCCATAGACAAGTGGCAATTCAATGGCCGGCGTATTGTAGAATTGAATGACGAATAACGGCGGATTTGACGTATATTATGACAGTCGTCAACGCATGTCATAAACGATAAAGCCCATACATTCGTCATTCTATTCTACAATACGCCTCTGATGGTTGGGTCTGTTTGACAAAATATACAGACATGTTGCAAAATATTCACAAAGATTCTAAGCCTATAGTCACTTTCCGGTGAGCTAGAATCATGACTTTTGGCAAGAAGCAAGTTTGTTTTATTATACATATTAGACACGTCAATATGACTTCACTTCAACAGAAAATAATGAGGTATATTGGCAAAATTCTCCAAAAACAATGTGAAATTTGTCCCTCAATGTACGGAACCATAATGCGTGAGTCTGACTCGCACTTGATCGGGTTTATAGCAGATATTGCAGCTAGAGGTCACCTTATTACTGTTTTCCAAGATTCAATCAATTGACCTATCGCAGTCCACTGCTGGACTTGGCCCACTTCCGATATTCGGAGGCTTTGGCCTACAACTGTTTATTCCGGCCAGACAGGTTGGTACAGAGTTTTATTTCGAGTTTTCGTGCTCTCGTATTGATACCGTCTGCGTATTTTTCCGCCACCCACCAGTCAGTGGTGAAACTTGTATTCTTTCTCCGTCACCACATGGACACACAAGATTAATAAATGAAAAATATTGCTATTTTCTTTAAAAAATATTCCAAGATGATAATCTCCATTTAAAACGTTTCGGATAGCAATCGATAAATACGTCATATTTATGTCAGATTAATATTTTGATAACAGAGAGCACTAAATCCATCAAAATCTATCTAATTAATATTTTTTTAGATAAGATACATCTTACATTCTTACCATACAGAATGATGAAGCGAAAATACATTTTCGCTTCATCATTTTGTAAAGGAGGTTTTATATACCAAAATGTACAAAACGTCCTTTATAAAATAGAAAACGTTCTAACAGCATGTGCCTGGTGGCCTGATCCTAATTTTTTGTTTCAGAGAAAGCGACACTCGTCTAAACCGAATATACATTCAAACTAAGAATAGTTTCATAGATCACAGTTAGAAAATTGTGATAAATTAATTATCTATTCATCGTTAATGCTCCTAGCTCCTGAGCTTTCACCTAACTTCTGAACTTTCCGAACACTCTGGTCACAGTAGTACCACTTCCTCAAATATGTATAATATGTAACAACCATTCGATTAAGAATGGAAAAAGCGAATCGCCTAGGCGGAACCAGTCCCTAGGGACTGAGATACCGGACCCGGCCTGTAGCGTTCAAAATTCTCCTGTACTTTACTACCTTCATGGCACGACGAGTTCGTACGAATATGGACTGGTCGCGGTTCGAGCCCCGCCAGTGCGATTCATTTTTTCTATTCTTAATAGAATTGAATAGTTAGCAAACTAATACTTTAAAGTTTCATTCACTAACAATAAAGATACATAATAAAAAAATAATAAATAAAAAACCATTCTTATTATCATCCATTTTCAAGATTTCAATATAGTAGTAAGATCAGCAGCAGTAACTAACCTGCGGATCATATCTGATCAGTTACTAACAACAATACGGTGTGAAGTTCAGTGTTAAATTTTATTTATTATCAGGTTCATTAAATTCAATGGCAAATGCTTTAAGTAGAAATGCCTCGAGTCAATGCTTCAATAGGTTATTATTCGAGTCACCAGACTGGTACTAGATACACTGTTATCAGCTTCCTCAAAAATACTATAATTGATAGGTTAGTTACAAACTGTTCAGCCGCTTAAATACTTGATAGAAAACACTAGAAGTGATCTTGATTTTTTTATAGTGGGATTTTCTATCTTACTAAGTATAATAACAACATGGATGAGTTTGTTAGACTGTGGTATAGGTACTATTGATTTAGTTGTCAAGAAAGAAGTAAAACGTTTATAAGAGTTGCTTTCCGCTTATCACGTTTTGTGATAAACTTATTTTAATAATATCATACAATCAAGTACATCGAAAATTTATCCAATAAGCCTGTGATAAATGGATTTAAAATATTCCTACAAAATCTACTTTACAAACTTAATTTACGAAGGTATTATACCATGACAGCAAATGCTTTATGGGTGGTATAAGGGATACATTATGGGTGGTCAAGAGGAGCATTTCAAAATAATTATCGAGATATTTGAGATGTTTTATAACTAAGGTCAGAAACTTAATTAAAACCCAGATTCCTACTAACAACATGAGTATTAGAAAACCAATCTGGATCGTGGTCTCTCCTTAGCATAAATTACGCGTTGGCTACGAGGCTACGAGTAGGACATCCTTGCCCAAACATTTTCCAAGATAACGCCATATTCAACATCATAACAATTCGATTATCTTGTACGATACGGGTACGGGAGTACGGGGAGCCCTAAAAAGTCCAACAACTGGCCTAGACTAGCTGCAATACTTCGATATCGCGATTGGGTTATGGAGATCAGATGGCAGTTGCTTCACGAAAATATCGAAATTCAGTCAAATCCGCAGTTAGAATGGTAAAGCGGACCTCAGATTCCGAGGTGAAAGCTTCGAATGCGTCTGGGATGATGGTGAGGATGATGAAGAAGAAGAGAAAGGCAACTCAAAGGAAAATGGCCGTTACTCGCAGTATTATCTTCGATTAACTTTAAGCTACAATAAAATGTATAAACAAATATTACATGTAAGATATTAGCAATATGTGACGTCTTTAAGCTCAAATAGTTATTTGTTATACAAGAGTGCAAAGTTGCTTTTTACCCGCGTGCTCAGTTTTGATGACCGAGCAAGCGAAAGATTCTAAATTTTGATTCACAAATTAGAATCTTGAGACTTAGCGAGGGAATCAAAAGAGCACAAGGTGAAAAATCTTTGCACTCGAGTGCAACACGTAACTTTTCATCCCACCTCAGCGAGGAAATAATGAAATGCTTCTCCTTCCTAGCGTTAATTCCCAGTCGCATCCGAAGCTTTCACCTCGGAGTCCGGGGTCCGCTTTACCAGTCTTAACTGCGGATTTGGCTGGACCTCGATATTTTCGATAGCGACTGCCATCTGACCTCCACAACCCAATGGTGACATTAGGCAATATCGAAGCATTGCAGCTAGACCGTTGTTGTTGAACTTTTTAGGGCTCCAACTACCCGTAACGACTGCCATAGATGTTCGTATGGCATCCATGACCGACGGCTTAACGTGCTCTCCAAGGCACGACCAGACCAATACAAATACCCATTTTCATGCATACAAAATATTTGCACTGAGCGGGGATCGAACCCGTGCCTCCTGCGTAGCGGCTGCGTTCACTACCACTACGCCACGGAGGCTGTATAATATGTGTATTAATACGAATAATAAAATACAAAAAAATTAAAATTCAACAACAATGTTCAACAATATGACGTGAAAAAAATTGATGCGCGCAAAGCAAATTTAAAAAAAAAGTACACCAAGGAGGTTCCGAGTCTGAGTTTTTCATAAATTAAAAAAAAGTTGTATGATAAATTCGGCACCATAGAGGTAGAAGTAAATAGGTTTAATGATGTTTTGAGTTCACAAACCCAGTACACACGATGTTCTAAATTCAAATTTACTTTATCCTCTAGAGGATAAAAACAACTTTTGCGCTCAGTTATCGAAGAGCAAAAATACTCTTTCCGAGATGGTGGGATGAAATAGTTATTTGTTATACAAGAGTGCAAAGTTGCTTTTTAACCGCGTGCTCAGTTTTGATGACCGAGCAAGCGAAAGATTCTAAATTTGAATCACGAGCATAGCGAGTGATTCACAAATTAGAATCTTGAGCGTTAGCGAGGGAATCAAAAGAGCACAAGGTGAAAAATCTTTGCACTCGAGTGCAACACGTAACTTTTCATCCCACCTCAGCGAGGAAATAATGAAATGCTTCTTCTTCCTAGCGTTAATTCCCAGTCGCATCCGAAGCTTTCTCCTCAGAGTCCGGGGTCCGCTTTACCAGTCTTAACTGCGGATTTGGCTGGACCTCGATATTTTCCGTGAAGTGACTGCCATCTGACCTCCACGACCCAATGGTGACATTAGGCGATATATTAGGCGAAGCATTGCAGCTAGACCGTTGTCGTTGAACTTTTTGGGACTTCAACTGCCCGTAACGACTGCCATAGATGTTTGTATGGCATCCGTGACCGACGGCTTAACGTGCTCTCCAAGGCACGACCAGACCAATGCAAATACCCATTTTCATGCATACAAAATATTTGAACTGAGCGGGGATCAAACCCGTGCCTCCTGCGTAGCGGCCGCGTTCACTACCACTACGCCACAGAGGCTGTATAATATGTGTATTAATACTAATAATTAATACTAATAATAAAATACAAAATAATAAAAATTTAACAACAATGTTCAACAATATGACGTGAAAAAAAATGATGCGCGTAAAGCAAATTTAAAAAAAAAAGTACACCAAGGAGGTTACGAGTCTGAGTTTTTCATAATTTAAAAAAAAGTTGTATGATAAATTCGGCACCATAGAGGTAGAAGTAAATAGGTTTAATGATGTTTTGAGTTCACAAACCTAGTATACACGATGTTCTAAATTCAAATTTACTTTATCCTCTAGAGCAGGGCTGTCCAAACTAGATGGGACCCAGGGCCAACAAAAATAACTAAATACATTGGGGGGCCACAAAATATCTAAAAAGTAAAATATAAGTAGGTATAATAGGTATCATCATTTCATTATTCACTTTTTCATTAATTTGCCTTTATATATTCTGTCAACATCCACCTCAATATTAGTAGTAGCTAAACGCAGTGCATGATTAAATGTCTGTCAATGAAGACCTGTATTTTGACTTTATAAACTTCATTGTTGAATATGCACTTTTAACTATTTTTAGCCCGAAATTCGTCAGTTTCGGGAAACGTTCAATAAGGAGCTTAAAAAACTCAATTCCTGTTTCTGTTCTGCCCTTGTAAAAGGGGTCTGATTGTAGATCACCCAGTTCCAGTTGATAATCAATCTTCACACTCTCAACTGCAATCGTTAATGGATGAGTGAAGAGTGCTATATCACTCTCAAATTTTTTAAAATCTGCGAAACGTTGCTCAAATTCGACGATTATTTCGTCCATGTAATTGAGGTGGTCCAAAAAATTAAATTCTTCAAAATTTTTCATCTCTAAATAATGTTCTTCACAACTTGGAAAAAAAGAAAAATCATTTTGTTGTAAAGACGTTTTGAACAATTTCAGTTTGCTCATAAATCCATTCACGTGTCCGTACAAGTTGGCTATATTGTGGTTTTTGCCTTGCAACTTTAAATTCAAGTCGTTCAAGTGTGTCACATCAGTTAAAAATGCCAGATCGGCCAGAAACTGAGGATCTTGCATTTTATTTTGTAATTCGGAAGTATCAGATGGTATTTCATTTTTTAGAAATAAAGGTATTTCTTTTCTCAAAGCGAAGAAGCGTAGCAAGCAATGTCCAGCATTTAGCCATCTGATTTCTGAATGTAATAATGAATCTCCATAGGCTGCATCGATTTCACTTAAAAAGTCCCTAAATTTTCTGTTAAATTTTCTGTCTAACTCCCATTTCTCATTGAATGTACGGTTTTCTTCACTTAACTTCCTCTTCTTTGCGGACATGATGAGATTAAGTTTAATATAGTTAAACACAAAGCGAACAACACAATAAGTAAGTTAAAAATAATGGAAAAGTCTTTAATAACTTGAGAGTATTCTTGCGTAATAAAAACTTTCGTCGCGTCGAATGACAAGAAAGATTGACAAGTGACTAACAATGCCCAATGAACGACGCGCGATGTACCTATTTTGTGTTCGGGGAATTCCCGCGTGATGTGCGCGGCGTGATCGAATACATACCCAAAACATTTGAATTACGTCGCGAGAAAAATAATTTGCTCATTAATGTATAAATTATATACAAAGATGATAAAAAAGATTCTGCGGGCCGCAACAATTCAAGCCGCGGGCCGCATGCGGCCCGCGGGCCATGGTTTGGACAGCCCTGCTCTAGAGGATAAAAACGACTTTTACGCTCAGACATCGAAGAGAAAAAATACTCTTTCCGAGATGGTGGGATGAAAAATATATTTATTACATTTACTTCTACATACTATGAAAATTACAACGAAAACACGAATAATGTATTCTTGCTCTTCGTAACAGGATTCGCGCGTCTTCTGACTCAAATTTGAGCAGTGCGGCGCCGCTCGTGTGGCCACCGATTCGCCGAAATTTTTGCGGTGCGGTGACGCACCGCGCCGTGTGGCCGCACCCTCACACTTATGCGGGCTAAGGGATCCGCAGTGCGTCCACTTGAATGAACGCGGACGGTGAAATGCGGCGGGAAGTATTTGATATTCAACTGTTCCTAATTACCCCTCTCTCCCCTAGGTGTTTGTTAGTCAATAGCGCTCAAACGGCTGAACGGAAATGACAGTTTGGTACACAGATAGATTATACTCTGGAATATTCCCCATGGGTTGCGGGACAAAATTCTAAGCGAACAGCGAAATTCAGCTAGAGACGCTTAGGATTTGTGTTGACACGTGATGGTAATTAACCACATTAACATTTTAATCACTGCGATATGTTTTGAGATAACACTACTATATAAAAATAAGATTATCTTCAGTCCAAGTAGATCTATTTTATTTAGACTCAGCCATGAAGGTCTTATTAGTGTTTGCCGGTTTCTTAGCGCGTAAGTGAATTCCTGCACCAAAATAAAACTTATCCCATTCAAAATTCAATAATCATTCCTTAAAAATCAGTAGTATGCACCGACGTGTTCCTTTTGCACTTACAAAAGTAAGTTAATAAACAAATATGGTTTACAGTTTGCGCCTCCGAAGCCATCCCGACCATCCCTGGGGATAACAGTCATTATGTAGAGGGCGAGAGCCGCTACATCTGGATGTCTGGCAAAAATGGCGATCCAGTCCTTGTAGATCTACACGAACCAGTCGACCAGAATTTCTTGAATGCAAGAAACGGTGCCGACAACCAATACTGGCTTTTCACTAGGTAAGCGAATTTAATTTAAATACTACTTACACCAAATGAATACTATCTGAGAAAGCCGATCGATCAATTGTTTTTGTCATATTTAGGTCTGTCCAAGGCAGAGCGCATCAAAATCCGTTCAGTAGTTTTGCGAACAAACAGACATGAATTCTAACAGTATATTATTAGGTTTAATATCGTTATTATAACATAATTCAAGTTCAAAAAGTTGTCCAATGCATAGACACAACTAATTTTCAATTTTGTAATCATAAGCATAACAATTTAAATGGGACGAAATCATTATTAAGAGTACATTTACCTAACGTTCTGTTTTCTTTGCAGGCAAAACCAAAATAATCGCCAAGTCCTCCAACACAACAACCCTAACTCTATCTGGGGTTCCAACTACCATGGAGGTCGCCACTTGAAAGTTATTGTCCACGGATGGAACAACGATGGCAACACTCACATGAACCCCCTCATCACATCTGCTTTCCTGGCTATCTGTGACTGCAACGTTATCGTTGTCGACTGGGGAAGGCTTGCCAGCCAGAGTTACAACACCGCTGCCGGTGGAGTCCCCAACGTAGGCCAGCATCTTGGTAACTTCCTGGTGTGGCTCATCAACACCGCTGGTGGAAACTGGAACAACGTACACTTGGTTGGGTTCAGTTTGGGTGCTCACGTTGTCGGTAATGCCGGTCGTCAGGCTGGTGGTCGCCCCTCTCGTGTTACTGGTTAGTTGACGTGCATTATACCTATTAAAACCTTAATATTTCAATCTTTACTTCAAAGCATGAGATATACAAAAGGTCGTGATGTTCAGGTCTGAACATGGCAACTTACAATTCAGTTAATTTAATTAATTTATGGTATTTAGATATTCATCCATTCCAGTGTTTATAAGTTTCTAGAACACAAAGCGTGACTGTGTGAAAAAAAACGGTTTCAGTTCCATTGACTTTGTATTAGTGAACGGAAAACCGTTCCTTTATAATCTAACGGGTTGTCTTCATTTTGCAATTTAACGACATACGCAAAAATTATATGATAAGACAAATTCTGGTTGTTTTTAGAACGAAGGAAAAACACCGACCTCCGTGATGACTTTGCACAATGTTGCGGTCAGACCACCAGCATGTTCAGTCATTATAA
The DNA here is from genome assembly GCA_914767945.1 of Eilema depressum. Taxonomy (NCBI): domain Eukaryota; kingdom Metazoa; phylum Arthropoda; class Insecta; order Lepidoptera; family Erebidae; genus Eilema; species Eilema depressum. Next base: position 18,185,536 of record OU612013.1, read on the forward strand.
TGACTGAATATGCTGGTATTATATTAAATTACGTGAGATCTTTACATTAAAAATATTTCAAAAAAATATTATATGACACGTTATATTATTAATTAATCGTTTGCATTGTAACGTACCTAAATGTGTCGATCATTTCATCTAGTTTTAGCTAGTTGAGTTGACTAACAATTTCGTTTATTTACAGGTCTCGACCCAGCTGGTCCTGGTTGGGGCGGTAATGGTAACGCTCTTAACCGCTACTCTGGTCATCACGTCGAATGCATCCACACAGACGGTCGCCTCTTAGGTATCATGAATAATATCGGTGATGCTGATTTCTACCCCAACGGTGGAATGAATCCTCAGCCCGGATGCTGGATCAGTACCTGCTCTCACGGACGCTCGACTGAACTCTTCGCCGCTTCTGTTCGCTATGACCGCTTCCCTGCCAGACGTTGTAACAACCTCTGGGAGGCAGAATTGAGCGACTGCCATGGAGGTACCATGCACATGGGTAACGGCCATATCAACAAGAGAGGGTACGTTTATAGAATTGAGTAAATTAAAATGTTTCAAAAGTTTGATTATTAATTCCATTTTTAAATTATTAATTTTTGTTACAGAGGTGGTATCTATGGTCTCCGAACTGGCGCTAACTGGCCTTTCTAAAGAATTTATCGACGACATCGACAGGAGGAATTTCCGCGTTTACAAATTAATATAATTTATTCAGTTTATAATTGTTTTTTTTTTATTTCTTGTGCTTACAACAACAATAACAACAACAAGCAACTTCTTTTCTAATTTCAAATATTTTTTACTTAGGTATCCTATTGCAAAAGGCTAATGAACAAAATGTCTTCACGTTCTTAGATTTATGTTTCTACGTAAACATATTAATAAACTACATTGTAATATAAATAAACTAAGTACCCATATAATGCTTATTAGTAAAATAAAACTTCCATCAGATTTCGTTTCATAGATTATGGTTATTGAAATGGGTTATCGCCATAATCACTACATATTATTATAAAACAAAGTCGCTGTCGCTGTCTGTCCATCCCTATGTACCTATGCTTAAATCTTCAAAACTACGCAGCAGATTTTGAAGCGGTTTTTTTAATAGATAGAGTGATTCAAGAGGAAGGTTTATGTATACTACATGCATAGATAATATTGTAGAGAAACACTGATAAATCGGGATCAGAATACCACGCGAGCAGAAAAGGCGGTACGAAGTTCGCAGGTCAGCTAGTTTATTAATAAATCATAGCAACAAAACAATATACGCTTGTGTAGCTACATTATAATTGGGTCTATTTTACAAGTACTTTTTTTCTAATACTCTTACTGTATAGTCCAGGTGCCAAGGTCCATTACAAGTAATTACTATCAATTTAAGTTTCTGTGAGTCAGCGTTATTTTGATAAGACACTCAACTTTTGTATTACAAAAATATTTCGTTTTGACTATTTTCAAAAATATATTGTGTAATGATGATTGTGTTTTTTTTATTAATTGTTAAAATTATTATTAACATTATTAAAAAAAAAACATTTATCCCACAGCCTGTAAGACAAAGGTTAGGCGTCTCATCTAAATAAAGCTAAGTACCTACTAATAATATAAATCCGTACAAAATTCAGTCTCCATCTAATCTCAATCTCCCAATTGTTAAAAACATTTGGAAGGTAATTAATTACGAGAATTGACCCTCAGGTGTTAGGTACTTACACATTAGTGGTTTTAGGCTAGGCAAATTTTAGTAACAGTGGCGAATCATCTTTATAACTCGATTCCTGCTGGCTTGCTCTGCAAAGAGAAGCCGTGGTAGAGAGAAATCTCTGCCACGGCTTCCCTTACCTACACCTGCTCTAATAAATAATATAGGTACCTAGTACATTATCTAAAACTAAAAAGTCTGAAATCAGAATGCCCAGAATTCCCATACAAATCTGCTCTGGTCTTTCTATAAGAGGTACTTATAAGATTTTTTCCACTGGGTTGCCTTTTGAAAGTTTCACCTCCGCTACTGTCGGTACTTTATCTTACATTTTAAATCAAAATTTGTACCTTATACCCATATTTTAGTTTATCATTGATGCAATTTAAAGCAATACTAACTACAACATAACAACAATACTTAAACAAAGCAAGCGATTTGGGAAGACTTACCTACAAAATTTTCGATTACGAAATTAATTTCTATTGTCGCTCAAGGAAGTAATCACGTAGGACAACCTACACATTGTTGTTCATTTTTCTTTTGGCTACAAGTACGTAGTGTGTTCCCGATTCGCTCTTGGGCTGCCGTTGGGGGGCGATCTCGCAACATCCTCTTTTAAATTGCGAGTTATCGTAATTGTTTCATTGTACCCCACAGATTGCGCTTACGTCTCGGCGAACTCGTGTATTCGAATATTGAGTGCCTTTGCCGCTAGGCATATTGATAGGATACTCTATAACAGTCTTGACTTGATTGTTAAGGGTACTTTTAAGGACATAAATAGTCAAATCTTAGTAAAATATATGGTGCCAAAAGAATTTGTTATGTTTTTATAATTTCCTAATATTTTTGCCATGATGGATGAAATGAAAGGAGATGTGACTGAGCTTACGCGTTTGATGCAAAGGTTCTCGTGGGTAGACTATGTTGTGTTTGTGTTCATGTTGGCCATCAGTGCTGTTGTAGGAGTCTACTGGGGCTTCATGAAGAAACAGACTACGCAAACTGATTATCTCCTCGGTGGAAGAAATATGAAAGTAATTCCGGTCTCCATGTCTTTAGTTGCCAGGTAAGTTCGTAAACTTTAAATATATGTAAAACGCAGTTCAGATACCCACTTGTACGGTTTGCGGGAAATAAAATAAAAGTGAATTTATAAGAAGTTAATCTAAGTCGCTACAAAAATTACCCTAGCGTCGGTTTATCTGATTTAATAACTTTATAGTAAAATACAAAAAAGAAAAACATGGGAAGGAAATAAATACAAAATTAATAATAAAACCAACTCAGTTTCAGAATTTTTCCTGAAAATCATTCCGCTGAATTACAAAAATAAAGTGTGAAACTTTCCAGATATTTATAGTAATTAATACCTTACTGTAGGTACCTATAGAACTCTCATTCAATTTATATAAAAATATATTCAGTTTTCAAACCTGGATTAACTACTGCATTTTAAGTGATGTCACTGCAACTGCAATCTATGTTTTTAAACACTTAATGAGCATAGGTCACTTAATGAGAAAACTAACAATTCATATAAAATGCAATTATTAGTTTTCTCCTTGTATGTGCCAAGTTCTAGTTTCTTTCTTGTCTTACATATTTCTAGCTCATCCATATCCATCCATACTAATATTATAAATGCGAAAGTAACTCTGTCTGTCTGTCTGTTACGCTTTCACGTCTAAACCACTGAACCGATTTTGATGAAATTCGGCATAGGGGTAGATTAGACCTTGAGAAAGGACATAGGCTATGTTTGGTCGCGATAACCGACATACATGCGAGCGGAGCCGCGGGCAAAAGCTAGTAGAAAATATATTATCTTACACCACGTAAGACATGATTTGCTAGCAAAGATCTAGGCATAAATGAACAATTGTTTAAAAATCTATTCATGTCCAAAATACTATATAATTATTTCAGTAATAATTATTCAGTGATATTTTTTGACAACATTGATATCGTATATCATGTCCCAATATTACAAAAAGTTGAGTGGAGCGCCTTTGGTAGCTACCAATTTGTCCCTTCATGCTATTATGTGGGATAAGATCAATTACTTTAGTATCCTCAGGAAGGAGTTTAGATTGAAGCGGATTGAAATTCAGTGTTCAAGTTACTGTACTTGCCATTTTATAATATGTATTTATCACCCCCAGCGTTTCTGCTAAATTGTTAGTAACTAATGGAAATTAATTTTCCTTTTGCAGCTTTGTTTCAGGTATAACCTTGCTTGGCTCACCAACTGAGGTCTACATGTATGGCACCCAGTACGCATACATTATCATAGCTATATTTTTGATGTCTATCATCATGACACAGGTCTATCTGCCTGTCTTTCATCAACTCAAGATTACATCTAATTACGAGGTAAGAGAGAAGTATTTTTGAAGTTGTATTGAGAAAATCGGCTACACGTGGCTCAATCATTATATTAAAATATATAATTTGCAAGTGATTAACTTTGTTTTCAGTACTTATCAATGAGATTTGACAACAGAGTTAGATTGTTCGGATCTCTTTTGTTCACATTTGCCTTGGTAAGTTAAGCTCTATAGACTTGCTCATAGAGATAACGTTCGTTATTATTTTATTTTATTGTATTTTATTAAATAACACGTAGTGTTTCAGTCTAAACCTTTATGTATGTAAGATATATTTTTTCATTTTCAGATAGGTTGGTTACCAATCGTTATTTATGTCCCGGCTTTGGCATTCAATCAAGGTAAAATTAACTGCATTCTTGTCATAAAACTGGTCGAATATCTAGTTAAACAAATACAAAACTGTTATCAACAACTAGGCACATAAATAAGCAAATGTTGAATGTGATAGTTATGTTCTATTTTTTTCAGTTACGGGTGTTGATATCCATGTTATAACACCAATAGTGTGTTTGGTCTGCATATTTTACACAAGCGCTGTAAGTTTTTTTTTTTATCTTATTTGAGTACCTAACCTTAACTTATCTTTAATGCCTATTATTATTCAACAGTATTTCTATAAGCTAATAATGGTGTACTGAAACTTAAAGTTATTTTATAAATCTTTCATTGACTTTGATTTCAAAAACTAATCATTATCAGGGGAAAAGAACGTGATAAATAAATGTCTGACAATTTTTGTAAAATCATAAAAATGGGATTGCTTAATCTGGTTTTAACAACTCTATAGAAGGATCGAACCGTCATATCAGTTCGATGTACGATAGAGAGGACGCTCTACGCCTCTACAAAACCTAAGCAAGGCGATCTTAGTCGAAGTTTAACTCTACTTCCTGATCAAAAACTAGCTTCTTTACATTAAAGATTATCTGAATATGTATAATTCCAGGGAGGATTACAAGCAGTAGTATGGACGGACGTTATTCAAATTACAGCAATGTTTGGTGCGATGGCCTTAGTAGCAATAAAGGGAACCATTGACGTTGGAGGGATAGGCGTTGTTTGGCAGAGGAATATGGACAGCAGAAGGATTGAATTACCAGAGTACGTATAGAAATTCATATTGAATTATACCTCAGCAGATTTCTCGCTTAATAATAATTAAACTGATTAGACATAAAGGAAAAGTTTTATAATTAAATTCGCAATTATTTAAGTTTATTTACTAATTCAATGAACTCGATATGCTTATTAAATGCATAAAATATAGTTGAAACTTAATGTTGTCGAGAGAATATATTATTTAATCTACATAATATACCTATCCACCTTTGTTTATTGTGTGGAAATCCCCACGGATACCAACCCATTCGGCCATCGGGTGTGGTATGTCAGCATCGGACCTACTAGAATTGAGACCCGAGACGTAGTTTTGTAGGTACCACTCTGGTAATTGTACCAGGGTGGTACCCACAAAACTACTCTACTCTCAAAAGTTGCTGAACACTTATTTCTTTACGTTCAATGGAACCATTGACGTTGGAGGGATAGGCGTTGTTTGGCAGAGGAATATGGACAGCAGAAGGATTGAATTACCAGAGTACGTATAGAAATTCATATTGAATTATACCTCAGCAGATTTCTCGCTTAATAATAATTAAACTGATTAGACATAAAGGAAAAGTTTTATAATTAAATTCGCAATTATTTAAGTTTATTTACTAATTCAATGAACTCGATATGCTTATTAAATGCATAAAATATAGTTGAAACTTAATGTTGTCGAGAGAATATATTATTTAATCTACATAATATACCTATCCACCTTTGTTTATTGTGTGGAAATCCCCACGGATACCAACCCATTCGGCCATCGGGTGTGGTATGTCAGCATCGGACCTACTAGAATTGAGACCCGAGACGTAGTTTTGTAGGTACCACTCTGGTAATTGTACCAGGGTGGTACCCACAAAACTACTCTACTCTCAAAAGTTGCTGAACACTTATTTCTTTACGTTCAATTTTAGCTGGGATCCAAATCCTCTGACTCGGCACACAATTTGGAGTCTCGTGATAGGAGGAACAATATACTGGCTTCAAGCTAATGCTGTGAACCAGACTATGGTGCAAAGATATCTTGCTTTGCCGACTTTAAGAGGTGCAAAATGGTAAGTTGAATATCAAACAAATAAACTACATGGAGGAGTCGAGATTGGCATTTGAGTAAAAGGACAAGACTTGCTTGCAATAGGACTCTCTGCATTGGGAGACAATAACTCTCAACTTTGTAGATAGCATATTTGAGAATTCTGTCACGTTCACTGCGGGAGGATTTTTAGTGTACTTTCATTTGGTGCGTGTGAGGTTATATAGACTCATGGATGACTTTTTAACTGTGCGTATGTGGTCATATTGACCCATAAAAAGTTCAGTTTTAATATAGGTTTTATTCAGTGGTGTTAGCGATTTTTGTGATTTTTTTTGCAGTATATAGACCTTTATATAGTGTATATGTGACTACCGGCGTTTTTGGCTCCCATGTTTTGTTTATGCTATAGAAGAGAAACAATTTGTGAGTTAATTTTGACCACACAACGCACTAAAGATATCAAAAAGCTAGTGATGGGAAACACTTCTGTTAATATTCATATTGATAAATTGACGCAGAGCTGTATTACTTATAGGTTAAACTAATACCATTGGAATTTTAGAGGCTTAAAATTGTTCATTTTTAACAAATATTTTTCGATATTCTGGGTTTTTCTTCTCTTCTATTCTGCTCTTCTCTTCGTTTTCTACCTCACTGTCATAATTTAGTTTTTTTCTACTTTGTTTAGGCATTTCTAACACTTGCCGAAAACACCACACTACCTAACGAATATAAAATACTAAAATTCAACGTTACAAGGAAGATCGAAAATGTAGGCGCTCAAATGTGACGTCTACGATGTCGATCTGCATTACAACACTACCCGCACAAAATGACGCCAGCGCATCGTTCAGTGCGGGTGTGAGGTGCGGAGAGTGTGTGGTCATATTGAACTCACACCGCACTAGATTGAAATATTTTTCTTCTGGTGCGGGTGATATTAGGTCACGAGTATTTAAAAATGCTGGATTGTTCACATTAAAGCGGTTATTATAATGGTATATTTATCTCTTTCCTGTAAAATAAATTCTTAAAGTTATCCCTCTCGCACCAGGGGAAAGTACGCTATTTTCGCCCCGCACCAGACAAAAGTTAGCTATGAGCCAAAATGACCTCACAACGCAGCGAACGTGTTAATTGAGAATAAGTTTCGATGATCATTTGATTGCAGGTATACCTCGGGGCACTTAACTTGAAGTGGCCGGAGGGACCTAAGTCACGAAACAAAAGAGGCCATGGCGCGCGCCGATTCTTTTGTAATAATCTATGCTTGGTGAATTTGGGTTTGTTCACCGCCGTATCACCCCGTGCTATCTTCAACAGATAGAGATATTTTGAGCACACTTCAAGTCCAAGATATATGTCCCGAGGTATACTTACTAGATATAGATAAGTGACTCTTTTCTGTCCACAGGTCAGTATTCCTATTCTGTATTGGGATATCGTTCTTGTATTGTTTCTGCTTGTACTGTGGATTATTAATTTACGCAAGATTTCACGACTGCGATCCTTTACAGACTAAGGTGATTTTTTTTTTCAATTATTACAATTAAACTATACACTTCGTTTTCCTCTGTTTGCGCATGTAGTACATCGAAGTTATATTGGAACTAATCACAATATTGTACTACTCAACGGTACTTTAACAAATATCATGGCAAAAAAGAGACAACGAGGGTGTCTCGACCGGGGGCGTGGCGGAAAAACAACGTTTCCACTGAGGGAGCCGCGTCCGATATGGAACCGTAACGGCCAACCCACCAATGACAAGGTTGCATTTTTTTAAATTATTCCAGTTTTTACTCATACGGAACCAATGATTTGGCAGTAAAACGTATAAATTACGTATGCGTTTACGTTTATTATTACTGTAAAAAGTAAAGTAACGTTTATTAAGTAAGGAAGGTAGTAAAATATAGGTAGTTTCATGATTTCGTAATGGGTTTCCAGCTAGCAAAAGCAAAGGATCAACTTCTTCCTCTTCTTGTGATGGATGTGCTTGGCGGCATCCCAGGCTTACCAGGAGTGTTCATAGCAGGCATTTTCAGTGCGGCATTGAGGTAAATTCTATATTAATATTAATAAGTATTATAAATTATGAATGTTTGTGAAAATATAATTTGGATGTTTGTCACACAATCAGGCTCAGACAGACACACAGACTGATATTTGGAACAGGGATAGATTATTATAGTTTGGAATATCACCTATGTGACTACTACTTTTAATCCTTGGAATAGTTTACCATGGAGTATGGGAACGAAATAGAATATTAAGAAAATTATAATTAAATAGATACCTATGCCTAATACATCATCCCCAAAAAATTAATTGAAAATTAATTTTACAGCTCCCTATCAACGAGTCTCAACTCAATGTCCGCAGTCGTTTTGGAAGATTTCTACAAGCCCTTCTTTAGCAGACAACTTACGGACAGAGAATCCACTTGGTTGATGAGGAGCGTTGTCATACTCCTGGGCACTCTCTGTGTAGGTAAATACTTATTTCTATATTTCTATTAGGCATTATTTAAAAAGCGTAGGGTGCTCGATGATGAGCTTCTATGAACGGGAATGCCCTAAAATTTCAAGGCGAGACCACCTGCATTACGACTGCTGACCCTTCTTCTATCGTCTCGTGGGCTCTGTGTCAGGGTTCCTGGCAAGTTTCTTAGTTATGCATCCCCGGCAATGCATAAAACGTCACGATAGGTGCGCTTGTACCATCGCTAAGCATCTGCCTCGGTACTGTTCTTACTCGTGCCTATGCTCGGCACAACGGACCCAAATGATACGCTCGCTCTCTATAATGTATACTCTAAGTGCCAAGCTAATTAAAGTGTGTAAAAAGTATTAGGGTTCCGAGTAAAAAAAAAGTGTGTGGACAACATGTCATCTATGTACAAAGTTGTACCTATATCTCATTTAAGAAGTTGTACTTTTCATCTACAAAGTTGTGGGCACACCAGGCTAGTGTTACAATCTATGACTGGTCATTCATCCACCCGTCAACCATCAATAAAATTACGTAGACTTTCGTAGGAATAGGTTACGTATTAAAATTATTTAGTATTAATGTTATAATTCCAGGTCTAGTTTTCATCGTGGAGAAGTTGGGAACAATCTTACAGTTGACGATGACACTTGAATCAATGACGATGGGCCCCCAGCTAGGCTTATTCACTATGGGCATTCTTATACCCGGAGTTGACGCTACGGTGAGCTTAAAAAACATGAACTACAAATTAGGTATAAGCTAATCTTAAGTATTCATTACAATGCCATGTGTGCTCTAAGCTGTGAAGATCATCGAGAAAGCGAGAGACTCCAAGTCACCTCCAATTAAATGAAACAGTCTGTCCGTCAATCAGCAGGTGTATGGATTACATGGGTACAGTGAAGACAGGATTTAACTCAACCAAATCATAAGTGTACGTACAATATTTTGTTTTAGGGTGCACTAGTAGGAGGTGTAAGTGGTCTAGCAGTGATGTCATGGTGGTGTCTCTCTTCACAACTGGCTATAGCCCGCGGTCAAATATTCCATTCTCACAAGTCTCTCACAACCGTTGGATGCCAGTACAATTTCACTGCTGTGGAAAATGTCATTGAACATGCCGATTTTAGGTAAGGTTCTGAAAAGTTCTATGAGTGCTAATACTTTGACGGTAACAGGTGAATCTCTTAACCACTCATAGAATTGATTTCTTATATTCGTACTAACCGGTCTGTGAACTGAAGGATGGCGCCAGCGTCCCTTCGCGAACTTATTTACAGTCACGTAGTCCAAGTTTATTCAACTTAGTTGTTGAGGAAGAAGTCTTCTCACTCCTAATTCCTTCGGTCATTTTGAATACCTAACTAGTCAAGATTATTTAATTAAATATATGAATTTTATGTATATTATATGTATTTGTGTAATATGTCTACTGTATGTAATGTATATGTACTTGTGATACCTATCTTCTTTTCTTAGTACTTGTGTTCTATATATTAATCTATATAATCTAATTTTATATATTAATCCTCTATAATTGTACACTTGTCTTTTACCCTTTTGTCGCGCTTTCTCCTCTATCCCCCAAAGGTTTGCTGGGAGAAAACTCAATACTGAGTTAAGCTCGCCTTTGTACATCAATATGTATTTGCTTTGACTCTGTGTATAATTTTTAGTGTGCAATAAAGAATTAAATTAAATTAAGATTGATCTGATGTAGACTGTATAAAAACTCACGCCTGATAAGGTAATAGTTTTGTTATACAAGAGTTGCTTTTTAACCGCGTGCTCAATTTTTATGACCGAACAAGCGAAGGATTCTAAAATTCAAAAATTAGAATCCTGAGCGTTAGCGAGGGAATCAAAAGAGTATAATGTGAAAAATCTTTGCAATCGAGTGTAACACGTAACTTTTCATTTCACCTCAGCGAGGAAATAACTAAATACAAAAAATCATTTACATTACGTGAAAAACATGGCGCGCGCAAAGCCGTATACCGAAGGATTTAGGAGTGAGAAGACTACTTCTGTATTTACATCATAGACCAACCTTTTGATCTGTATTGACATGTCATCACAAATCTAGGACTTAAGAAGTGGAAGAAAAAAGTGGGTAATTGCAGTTTACTTACCAAGCTAAAACTATAGTGAAAAATATCACGCTTCTTAATACTCTATTTTGAAATAATTTTTTTGGGCGCTTTGAACATTTTTGAAACATTTTGCAAACAATTGAACTCGTGACACAGTTACCGTTACTGTTACCGATACCTCTGTATATGTGTATCTATCTACACAATATTGTTCAAGTTTACATTTCTTTCGGCACTTTCAGAGTACCACTGTTTTGTGCTAGGCTATAGGTAAGACCTAGATAGCGTTGTGCAGAATGTCTTAGATTTTTTTCTACTTCTTACAGAGATGAAGTGAACCCCGTCCTCCGCGTATCCTACATGTGGTACACACTAGTGGGGATGCTAGTGACGATTTGCATCGGTGCTGTGACCTCCAGGATAAACCGTGCACGCGGAGTACCTTATGTGCCCCCAGCACCATCACTGCTTGCACCACAACTGAGGAGGTTGTACAAAGAACCTCCACATCCGAGTGATGAGCTGTTCATTAGAGCTTATGGACAAAATAAGGTTAGTGTGCAAAGATTTTTTTAAATATTATTTTAAGTTTATTGTCACACACATCAAAAGTAAAGAATGATTTACAAAAAGCATTAAAGCGTGCGCAAAGATGAGATGAGCCATTAACTATACAATGTTAGACAATCTTTTTAGATATAGGTAGAAAAAATATTGTGCCAAGGTTAACCTATCTAGTCTGTGGTCAAGGTTCCTGAGTGAGGCGGGAATACAAAATTTTTAGAGGAATCGTGATCGTTTTTGTCATTTAGGAGATTGAAATGAGATCAAGACAGAATTTTGAATTTATTATTTTAATTAGTAGATATTATAATACGAGAACTGACCCGATAAAATCGACTTGTTTTAGTTTTGTTAAATATTCTCTTTATAGCATAGCGCTTGTTTACAGCTTGCTCTCTTTGTAGCTAAAAGAAATTTTACATTTGAAAGGTATTAGATTATCAGTTTGCCCCTAAACAAGTGGCGATTCATTAGCCGTTAGAATCATAAATGTGTGGGATTGATACGTTTTAGATGTTTATGATAGTTGTCAACCTATGTCAATCCCATACATTATCAGTCAATTAATCTATTCTATTCTACAAACCTGCCGCTTGTCTAGAGGGGCGGGTATAATAAATGATAGAGACAACGCGCTGCAAATCCGAAATAAGTCCATTTTATCTTCTCCCCGACTTGCTAACAGCCGTTCCCAATTCTGTCTATCTCACTAGTTCTATTGAGTTGTCCCATCATGGGACAACTGAGACGATTACGTCCCAGTAGTTTCATGGGACAAGTGGAACTAATATTTTATCATATTGTTGTCCCAGTAGTTCCATTGCCGTCATCACCGTACATATCCGCAGTTAGAGATTGATGTCGTTTTTGTTGTCGAATGTCAAAACTAGTAGTAAATACGTTATAGGGAAGGATCGTAAATGAATAGCCGGTGCTATGGTTTAATATTTGAAACAATTCGAAGAATCTCTTTCCATATGATAATTATTCAAAAATCAATAATTAATTTTCTTAATATTTTACAATTACAGGAAGCCTGCCTCGTGAACGCGAACTCAATAAATATGAAACCCATAACCGAAAATGAAGAAATTGGTTAAGTTTTGATATTGTAATTAAATTAACTAAATACTTATATTTATTTAATAAATTGCTTGAAATAATGCCGCACCAGTTATTGGGAACTGACATCACTTTATTTCCTCGGACGGCATGAATGAGAGCCTCGTCCGTTAATCGTGAGGTGAATCGGCTTGCAGGTGAGGTTGACTTGGGTTCGGAAGATCTTGGAAGCACCTAGGATACGTACCAATATGCCAAATGCTCTATTGAGCGTTTGGCATATTGGCTATTCTCTCTCTCTCTGTGGAGAGCCAAGAGATAAAGGTCCTTTCAAGAGAATTTATATGCTAGGGATACACACACATGACGGATACCATCCCCGAGTGCATAATATGATACACCCGGAGACGGTCCCCATTAGGTACAGAGACTATTGCTGTACGCGATGGAAACTAGGTTTTGGGCTATGGGCCAGACGGCTCCCATCTGGCCTGTCGTGACAATAAGTCTCAAATTTTTTTAAAAGGCACGCGGTGACTTCCCAACTCATTGTATGGGCCTTAGTGCGGTCATGGGCGCAACATCTGTTGTTGTCATGCTGTCGAGATGTGAGTCTGCGGGGCGTAAAATCATATGTCGGTCAGCATGCCCCCGGCGTAATAACATTTTACACTTCCAACTTGGAGCATAAGTTCCGCTCTTGCGACCCCACTCACGGCCAGCCAATAAAGGCAAGCACTTGAGATGAGGGGGAATATGCCCCCGGCGTAATAACATTTTACACTTCCAACTTGGAGCATAAGTTCCGCTCTTGCGACCCCACTCACGGCCAGCCAATAAAGGCAAGCACTTGAGATGAGGGGGAATAAATTCGACCCTCCTCGGGAGAATCATCGTACGTGGTGTTGCCACTCACTAACAGCTCGCCACAAGCTGCCCCTACTTAGCTATTATTATTATTCATTTATGCTGATGCTGATGGGTGAACGTCCTGTGAACTCCTGTGCTCTGGAGATTTTGTCAAGTTTGTTTTTAAAGACATTCACATTGGGGCAATCACTATATGTGTATTAAAAAAAATACCAAACGTATAAATTACCTTGAAACATAAGTTAGGGTTGCAGGAAAATGAAAATGAAATACCCGTAAGTATTTATCTTAATTTTTTATTCAGTGGCGTGAAATAAGTAAGTACATACATTACCTATTTGATGTCGATCTAAAACGCCGTCGTCATCTATCATTGAACAATACATTCTTTTATGTCAAAGTTAGAATGCATAAACTTTCGAGTTCCGCTCCCTTTTGTGGTAGCATGATTTTATATGTTACTCCCAGATAATGTAGCTTTCTATAGGTGAAAGAATTATTGAAATCGGTCCAGTAGTTTCGGAGCCTATTCGTTACAAACAAACAAAAAAAAACAAATCTTTCCTCTTTATAATATTATTAGTGTAGATGTAGATTTAGTGCCGCGAAGACGTGAAATAAGTACCTACTTAAACACATACATATCTACTTGCTGCGATCTAAAAACGCCACATATCATTGAACAATTCACATTCCATGGAAGAGTTAGAATGGATAAAGCTTCGAGATAATAATGGTAGCAGTGTTTGGTAAACATTGGCTGTGTTCACTCTGAATATACCGGATCTGAAAAAGAAAACTCCACTCCAGTATTTCTTTTTTTAATCTTCTATATGGAGTCTACCACCGGTCAGACCTCTGTAAGGGGAATAATGCGGGTTCGAGTCCCGCCCGAGATCGATTTTCTTTTCTCTCTTAATCGATTTGAATAGTTTGCATAATAAAAGCTTCAAATTTCATTCAATTGCTTGGACGGAGTCAACAAAAATAAAGGTTTAAAAATGATTGTACAATCCGATAGTTCGTACGAGTATCGGTAGATGACTCCTACCGTCGTCGCCCAAGATAGATATATACAAAAATTTGGATCGGCTTCGGGCGGGCCTCGGTGGCTTAGTGGTCAGAGCATTCCCCCTGTAAAGTAAAGATCGCGGGTTTGAGTCCCGCCGAGGTTGATTCTCTTTTCTGTATCTTAATCGATAAACAATCAATTTGAGTCCAAATTTATAACTTTTTAGATTCTTTAATTTCAAATTATTTTTTTTATCAAATAAGTCTGGCCCTGAAGGGAAACTACCTTAAATCCTTAAGTTGGTTCATTTTACTTATAAGAGACATTCCTCTATTTCTAAAAAGAAACAAAACTGCATTTAAATTAAATTTTAGCCGGTAATCGAACCGACTAAAATCTGAAAAAATAAAATGTCATAAAAATACAGGATGTAACTTTTTCGAATTTTAGTTCATTCTGTTCGATTAGGTACCGGGTGAGGCAAGCGAGTTTTCAAAAATCGCTGAATACAGTTTTGTTTCTTTTTAGGAATGTTTCCTTTAAGTAAAATGAGCCAACTTAAAGATTTAAGGTAGTTTCCTGTATACGTGTAAACGAAACTAGATAAAAGCGATATTCTCTTGCGCTCAATGCATTTGCACCACATTACAATAAATGCGTGATGTCACGCTTTGGTAACAATTTTGCCTAGAGCGTTCTCGGGCAGACCGACAAATTGAATTTTCAAAATCAAATATCGTTAAAACTGTTTGTTATAATAAAATTTTACTTTAGCAGTTCATTATATTACTGTACCATTTTTCGAGAATAAAAAAAATAGTCACCATCCCTATTCCCGTTAACCCCGCCAGCTAAGCTATATTGCTAGAGGTGTGTTCATGTCGATAGTGTAACGACCAGGATTCGAACCCGGGACCTCTCGATTGTGAAGTGATCTCCTGAGAATAATGGAAAAGTAAAAAAAAGTTCTCGCCTATCACCTCTCACCTGTTTTTTGTTAGATCACTATTGCCCATTGGATATAGTTCTCCATCACAACTGTCTGAATGAACTTCTTTAATATTTGAGCATTGCCTAGCGTACATGTTATTATTTATTATAGTTTCAGCCATGTAAAGGTATGCCTTAGAGTGGGAACAACCACTAGTAAAACAATCGGGCATACGCTCTCCGCCATTGGGGAAAAAATCAGCATCCCCTAATAGGCCATCATATCCGAAGCATTTAGTATTTGTGTGTATTGCTTCCACATATTGAGCATCAGTCTTGGCCAAACGAAAGGGTATTATCGCCCAAAAAGGTCCCGCCGGATCTAACCCTAAAAGGACATTTATTTAAAAAATGTTTTAAAAATATAAGCTGAATTACACGTCTCGTATGCCTGGATTTGAACTCGGAATCTCTCGGATACCGACGACGACGCTTCGTAGTATAAAAATATTACAGCTGCTTCAATCGGGCGCAGTAAACATGCTCTGACGTCGTAGGAGAATCAATCAATGTACGAGGAATACAATAGGTCTATGTGTATAATGATGATGAATAATAAAATTGATAACCTGCCTAATACGTACCAGTTATTCTTTTGATTCTGGCCTGAGTGTTCCTACCGGCCACTCCTGCCGCATGAGCTCCGAGACTATGACCAACAACATGCACCTTTTCATATGACATACCGAGAGATGTCAGCCACTCAATAAACTGACCCACATATTCACCAACATGTTGTACTGCGAGTGAGGCGCTAAAATAATTAGCTCTTGCTATCGCCCCCCAATCGACTACGATTACATTGACGTCATCGTCCTGTAAAAAAGCTTCAATAAAACCTATAATAAACAAATGTGACGTATAAAACGTACTGAATTGAATCATTCTATCAAGATACATACCTTTAGTTAGCAAAGTATTGATAACACATTTGCGGTTGCAAAGCCATCCGTGAATTAGAAATACTGTAACTTTACTGCTATTAAATTTCGAATTGTTTATACTGTCCATATCTTTGTAAATTAATATGTCTTCTGTGAGAGGATTTTCTTTAGAAAGGTACAAGTGTAAAAGCTTTTAAATGAATAAATATGAAACTGGAATACATAGTTAAAAGGTGCTACCTAAGCTGCTTTCGGTTCCGGTGCTAGATTAGGCAGACGCTTGTCAGTGCTCTCCAAAAGAAAATTAAAAACTCAGTTTAAAAGGCTTAAAAAAACAGTGATAATAACATTAAAAGTAACGCTAAGAGAAAAAATGGTTACGCGTGTTCTGTACCTTCGCGTCGTGCCACCTCGCGGCTACTCAGAGTCCGCGGCCTTGCTGAAACACAGCAAGTACGTCGCCCTGGAGGCCGCGAGATACGATTTCGTCCCGTTCGCGGTGGCCTCTTCTATGGGGCCTCGAGGCCAAGAAGTTCGTGGCCTATTTGGGGTGCCGACGGCGGCAGGAAGAGTGGAAACCGCGCTCGGGCCAATATTCGGCACAAAATATTACATAACCCTGGCCATACCCAGGGGTAACGCCGCTGTATGCCTGATGATGTGCACGTTTGGGCACACAAATTATAATGTTATCAATTATGTATTAAGAAACACATTTTTAAATTGAGAATAAAAACCGTGTAATTGGGGATGTATACGTATTGAGCTTAATTAAATAATAGCAATGCATGAGCAATAACGATGTACACGTAGCAGAACAATAATTTGAACTGTAATTATGCGTGAAGTTCCCTAATTAGAAAGTAGTTCGTTTGATAATAAAATAGTACATTATGGTACAAGCGTGTAAAGTTGGTGATTACTGCTGAGGCGACATTGAGACCCGAGCCGCAAGGCGAGGGTCTTAAGAGAGCCGAGGACGGTAATCACCATACACGCGAGTGGCATACGATTATTTTCAACACACTTGCGAATAAAATAATACTAAAAATACTACATAACACAATCAAAACACAATTGTAAAAATCTATTTGTTGTCATACTTGTCATAAATATGCGCGCGCATCTAACATTTTTTTTATTTGTTCCTTTCGGAACAGGCTAAGGTGCTATCATACTGCCTTGTCATCTACTTACTTATTTGAATTATGTTTTTTTTTCTCTGTAAATACCCACAGAGAAAAAAAATACATTTTAGTGAAAGTTTTGTTTCTTAAACACGTACTACAAGTTGAAATTGTCTTTTAAAATACGAAGTTGTATGAAATGACCAAGCAATAAGTATATTAATTCGTTTGTAATATTCGACACGATCTTTTTTGTATCATAACTTTTTTAAGAACAAAGCAACTTAATCAATGAAATTAAAAAAGAGAAGTCTATAACTCACTTTTGTGAATAATAGCAATGAAAAAGTCACAGTTTTATAATAGGTGTCATTCCGTACTTAATTGCGGTGAAATAAAAGCCTGTTTATAAGCAAGTGTGTTGAAAATAATGTTATCTGGGAAAAATGTGATATTTATGGTTTCAGAAATAAGGGCTATTTGTATTTGTACGTGTACCTATGCTGATTTATCTTGATTTCCTTTCCAAAATAACGCTCAGTAGTAAATCGCCCCTCATAATGACATTAGAACTGTCAATCTGTCCTCAGATCTAGATACAAATCGAGATTCAGGACTGAGTATCGTTCTGGAATACGGGCCTAAAACTTTCGCTTTGTAATGAACGCACATCCGGCGTTTCCACCAATCCCGGTTGCATGCAAAATTTACTCTTTATAGCCCGGGGCTCGCTCTTCTACTCCTTCTTAAAACTTTTGCGGAAACAGCTACCGTCTGGCCCCACGACCCGGAATGGGGTCCATTAACCGACGTCTGTCGATCGGTGGACGACACCTGTTTGCAGATGTTGTTGACTTGGATCCAGAAAATCTTGGAAGAATCCCATATACCCATTCAGCGTTTGCAATACGACAGGTAAGAAAAATTTAATATAAGTAAATCAATTAAAATTGAATTGTTTGTTTTTTATAAGTAAAACTATTTACCATCTACCTAATTTTTCATTACTATCATTAATCTATCAATTACCTATCAAGTTTGAAGTTTTGGATTATAATCCTTTCAATATACCTAGGTAATACCTAATCTGTAACAAGAATGTATGAGTGAGTTAGGTCGCCACCCGTCAGTTTCTCTAATTGGTCATTTTCCCTAAATCGTCAGTTGCCTTATTCGTCAGTTTTTTAGATTTCGTTAAGTGATCAGTTTCGCTATCTCGTCAGTATCCCTAATTCGTCAGTTTCTCTAACTAGTCAGTTTAAATGATTCGTCAATGGCGTACATTCGGAACGAAAAATAAAAACAAATTATTTAATAAGCTACTTTACTTTACTCGTTTCATATATCTTACAGTATTAATTAGACTTAATTTTGAAAGACAAGCCCATAAGCAATTGTTAGCCTCAAATATATCGTCTACCAAGAAATGAGAAACGATTTCTGTAATGCGTCTATCTAGAAAAATATCTTTTTTTCCTATTCTTCTCACCAAAATATACTTTTTTGTCTCACTTTAAAGTCTACATAATTGGCTTCTCTTTTTAATATGGAAAGAAACATAAATAAATTTGGTTTCCGTTGCAAAAGACGCAAACGTAATCGATTGTGCCAAGATTCTACCAAATTAATCGTTCTGTGTCGTTCATTGTAGACAGATATCAAATCTATGTATGTGTTCATCCATGTTTCAGCCATGTAAGCATTAAAAGCTTCAAAGTTGTCGCCCGACGGTGTATGGGATAAAATTACTAACCATGCTTCGTGTAAATAATGTTTTGGCAAAAAAGCCATAGAAGCGCATATGGCTATATGTTTGCGACCTTCTTTGGTAGAAATTAAATTTAAATCTTTTGCCTTTCGCATTAGGCTTTGCCGGTAATGAAAAAAACATCCAACTACTTTTGCCTGCGGAAAAATAGTTTTCATTGCGTTGATGGCTGCCAGTTCGAAATCCACGTGAAATATTTCAGGATTTATTTCATTTTTAAGGCATTCAAATACTATCAAGTATGTTGACTCTTTTTTATCTGGTAAAAGACAATAAATCAATGGCACAACGTTTGTTTCCTCAGATGTGCTTCCAATGTCAGCGTGAAAAGAGTATAGTTGTTTGAATGATTTTGAAACGCTGAACATTCCATCGCAGAAATATTCTTTAACTTCTGAAAACATTTTTCATGCTTGAGGTGTTATCATTTAAATCATCTTCATGAACAAGAAAATCTTTTCCCAAATCCTCTGGTACGATGACATCTTGTACATTTTTAAATATTGTATTTTTAACACCAAGATGTTTATGCCTTGCATTATAAAGCATATTTTTGACGCTGGTAAAGTTTGGAACGTCATCAACAAATTCAGATTCAGCGTCCTTTAAATGATGAACGCTTTCTTCGTAAATCGCTCGCACCGAACCATATTCTGTACTCACGCGAGTTTTACATAATATGTCTAATGCTTCAGACACAATGTTGGAAGCAATGTCTGGTTCACATAAATGTGTGGACCGTCGCAGTATGGCTGTTAAATCTATATTTAGAGTAACACTGCCTCTACATCTACTTCTGTTTTTACATCTCCACCACGACGATCCATTTTTATTTTTTTGTGACATGTTGTACTGAAAACCGTTGTGTAACAATGCCTTACGACCTCTTTCGGATGATATAAAAATTAGCTCTTCACCCATTGTATTATATTGTAAATACGAGTAATATTAAATACTACAGAAAACAGGATAAAGTCAAATGTCATCGGAAAAATCAGTCATACAGAAAAAGTAATATATTTTCCTTCGAAAGAGGTCGTAGATATCCATATTGTTGGCACCTTCCTTGTTAGAACAGAATAATCCTTACATATCTAAAAATAATTTCTTAAAATAAATCCTTACATAGGTACATTGATTACACAATAAACATTTATTAATGACTGTACATTTACTGACTAATTTGAGAAAAGTGACGAATCATGTAAACTGACTAGTTAAGGAAACTGACGAATTAGGGAGACTGACGAGATAGTGAAACTGACCATTTAACGAAATCTACAAAACTGACGAATAGGGAAACTGACGATTTATGGAAAATGACCAATTAGAGAAACTGACGGGTGGCGACCTAACTCGTATGAGTACACTCACCTGGTATAAAGACAGTAAACATTTAGATCAGATTCATCGTCAAATACTCGAAGTGTTAAATCTTCAGAAGTGGAAAAAACATCAGAAGGATTTTCGAAAGAGGTATGAAAAATATTAGAACGAAATTGATATTCATCTATTCTCTGAGCCGTAGTTATGAAGCGTCCTGTAAAGAATTCAGTGGTATCTTAAAGTAAGTATTCAGCGCGGTATTAACGATAGATACAAATACCAAACTGGATTTTGTATAGATTATTCAAACAGTGCTGAAGAAATTAATAATATCTTCACTAAGTCTAATATTATCTTTCTCTTGACGACCTTCTATAGGTGCTATAATGGCAATATTTATTTTCCCCATCTCATAGTATTTTTACTCTTTAGGATTTTTAAATTTGAATTTAGAACATCGTGTGCACTAATTTTGTGAATTGAAAACATCATAAACCTATTTACTTTTAACTCTATGGTGCCGAATTTATATGTATATTGTTAAATGTTTTTTTTTTTTGCATTTAGTTATTTCCTCGCTGAGGTGGGATGAAAAGTTACGTATTGCACTCGAGTGCAAAATTTTTTCACCTTGTGCAATTTTGATTCCCCTGCTGACCCTCAGGATTTTCGCATGCGGTTAAAAAGCAACTTTTGCTCTCTTGTATAACAAATACATTGGTTTTGTTTGCACTCTTGTAAAACAAAATATAGGTAATGCTATAAATAGGTGAATTTGAAAAAAAACCATAAACCTTATAGTTCGAAATATCTAACATGATACGTATACCTACGCGAGAATGTAGCCTATTGATTTAGTTAAAAAAAACTTCATTCGCATGTACTTTGATTAACGACCGACATAATATCCATCCAATTATTCTTCTTCATCCTAGCGTCAATTCCCAGTCGCATCCGAGGCTTTCACCTCGGAGTCTGGGGTCCGCTTTACTAGTCTTAACTGCGGATTTGGCTGGACCTCATATTTTCCGTAAAGCGACTGCCATCTGACGGTCTGACCTCCACCACCCAATGGTGACATTAGGCGATATCGAAGCATTGCGGCTAGACAGCAAGACATCCAATTGTTATACTTATTTAACAAAATTATAGTGGAATATTAGACAATGACAATTAGTATGGTTCGAATCAAAAGTATAAATCATATTTATTCTGTAAAAGTAGATCTAATTTAATATTAGTACATATAAATAGCAAAATAATAATGAAAAAAATTAAATTTACTTATGTTTACTCTCGATTAAGTACTGTATATAGATCCAACACACGAGCCATCTACACAGGTGATGATTCCCTTATATTCAACCACATCAACCACCTGATCTCGTGGAGTTACCAATCAGGGTTCCAGGTAAAGTAAATACATAAGAATAGGCAGATTTTAAATTATAAAATTTACTTTTATTGATTTTATATTTAACTTACACCTACCTGCGGCAGTGACATAGACGTATAATATTAATATGAATCGATGCATTTTTAAACAACTCATAATAAAACACTACAAAACAATGCATAAAACTCACTTATATAGGTACAGAATACCTACTGTTTTGTTACAAGGGCACAGATAATAAGGGTAATATTAATTTTTCTATACTTATTAGTAGGTAGGTACAGTTAGTAATTATTATTACAACCGGATCAAATTTACCGTGAAATGATTTTAAAGAACGTCTTATTCAGAACCTTGCAACGACCCTCTGTTACTAGTAACCGACTATTAATACAGCAACATCTCCAACCACCACCAGTAGATCCGGGCCAACCTTTTGAGAAGAACAAGCAAGGGGGGACCTGCAGGTCTAAAAAGGCCACATTATTGGAATCGTTCCTATCAGGATAATATTTCGTCATGCGAGGTTATTTACACGAAATTAGAATCTGCTCCTGCTCATATCACAAAAGGTGAACGCATCAACTATAAACCTTTTTTCTCTTCTCTTCTAATCAGTAGAGAGGCAGAGTTTTCGAAACATGGCTCATTCTCATCGCCCATCAAGTTGCCCACTAGCCGACAGCAGATAATCTTTTCGTGACGCCGCTTTCCCTTTACGACAAAGGCCAACGCCTTCCCTAAAGCTGGTGAAGAGCCGCTGCCAGTCCCCTTTACCTAGGGTGCACCACAAAAGTTATGTAGCCCGTAAGACACGACCGGAAGAGGAAGCTGAGAAACTGTATGAAAATCTTATAATCCGAGAGCTGATACGATTTTTTGAGAACGTTCTTGGGCAAGCTGAAACCTTGTCAGTCAACTCTCCTGTCATACCTCAACACGAAGGTGCAGACCTAACTGGTGGGAACGGGGGTTAAATCAACCATCAAATTTTTAAACATTACATGTATTGTTAAAAAAAATCCAAAGAAACGTGTTCGCGTGGACGCGGCTGCTACCGTACGCAGGAGGCGCCCGCGGTACCGACTGTGGTATCGATCCTCGCTCAGTGCAAATATTTGTTTTTGTTGTTTTTTTTATTTGGAAATTACCTTTGAACCCGCCTGGCAATGGTAAATCCCACCAAATCGCCAGTCTTTTTTTGTGTATCCCTTATATTTTCCCGAATTTTTTTTTGTACCAGCTGTGTAGTGATACTTTATGAAAAATATGAGCTTAGAGTTCAAAGTCATCAATAATGGCAACAGATACGACAATATTGAAAATTAAATAATCTATAATATAAAAATGGATCGCTGAATGTGTTGCTGACTGCAAATCTCGAGAACAGTTGCGTGACATACCTACTTCGAACGCCCGCGCCCGTTGTACCCTTTTAGCCCATGCCCGTAACCGTAATTAGTTTTCAAATAATGTATGGCAATCTAGCGGATTTATTGACATTTATAATTTCGTAATATCTTTTGAATGGGTACACTACATAAATACGAAAAGCCTTATTCCGAAAGTTACAATCACGAATTTCAAAATTCCGAATTTCATGATTCCGAATCATTCAAAATTCCGAAAGTCAGATATCCGATGTATCATAAATCCTATTTATTGAAAACCCGAATTTAAAAATTCCCAATGATTATAACTGCGAATATTAGAATTCCGAATTTGAAGATACCGAACCATTAGGTACAATTCCGATTTATTAATAATCCGAAATATCATTAGGTAATACGAATTCCGATTATCAAAATTTCGAAACAACACAAACCCGACAATCAAGCGCCTTGTAAACCTGCATGAGGTAAGTCGGATAGTTGCTATTCTCGGGGTATACGAGATAAACATGAAATAGAATTATTGAACTATTATTTTATTTACTTAAGCTAATGATTACAAAATACACGTTGCCATACAACTTTCAGCAACAAGCATGCATGCAGGCAAGCATGCATTCAGAAAAGCATGCATTCTGGCAAGCATGCATTCAAACATGCATGCAGGCAAGCATGCATGCAGGCAAGCATGCATTCCGGCAAGCATGCATGCAGGTAAGCATGCAAGCAAGTATGCAGGCAAGCATGCAAGCAAGTATGCAGGCAAGCATGCAGGCAAATATGCAGGCAAGCATGCAGGCATGCATTAGTTTCGCTCTTCTCCGGCACTACGGGATGTGCAGTCCTTCCGCCCTTGCGTAACAAAGTTCGGGCACCCATGCTCGCTTACGCAGCTTCGGCTTGCTGGTCGCCTCCGGCTTCGTTACTGCGGGCGAGGACTGCCCTCCCTCCGCGCCTCCGGTTTTTAAATAACACTTTAGTGTAGGGCAAACAAGTACCACGGCAGTAGGACCACGGCAAGTCGGGTTTGGCCTAATTTGTATACGTAATAATTGGTGAGAAAATTAATCTACTAATATAAAAAATCAATCTCTAAATGCGCAACATGTCAAATCAATTTTAACTTTTACCTATTTTTGATACAAATTTTCAATTTGAGCAATGAATTTTCGGAAACTTGAAATTCGGAATAACGTTTTTCGGGCCAATAATACTACGGATTTTTAATTATTCGGAAAAATTAAATTCGGAAGGATGAACATTCGTATTTATAACTTTCGGGTAAATAACTATCGTGTTTTTGAATACTCGGAGTTTTGTTTCTTAGGAATTATAATATTCGGAATTTTGAAAATCGGAATATTGAAATTCGGAATTAAATATTTCGGAATTGTTGGGTGTTCCCTTTTTGAATAGAACGTCCGATTTCAATTGTGGGGACGAATGCTGACGCCGAAAATATATGTCATACGTCCAAGCGCCCAGCGCGTTCGCCAGTCTCAATCGACAGACGGACATAGACACAAAGAGTAAGAAATCCATATTAAAAACCACTCGCAGCGGTAGAAGTGTCAAGCCGACGGTCAGGTTTGATTTGTAGACAGAAGGATATTAGCGCGAGGTATGCCAGTAATGAGGAATGGAAGAAGTTGCGGGCGTTGTCGTGATGGACGCTGCGGATCCCAAGGGATGTAATTAATTATGGCAGAGCGGGTCATCACGGCAACTACCATTTCAAAAGGCATGACTGGAGACATAGCTCTTATGTCTTATTATTAAGTAGGCTTATTTAAGTCGGACCGCTACACGGATCTGCAAACAACCTATATATGAACTAGTTAAGTAAGCAACAGAGTAAGCAATAAGTCAATATATAAATGTAAAATCAGTAGACATAATTGTCATTAACACACAGTAGCGGCATATGGCCATTTTCGTGGGAAATCAACAGGCCAAGAACCACTAAGTAGTGATTGCGCAAACAGGCTCCGACAATTCTGCACGAGCCGAGTTAGAAAGGAAAATTGAGATGTACGGTATACTCATTTTCGTAATTGTGTTTTTGGTACTAAGTGTTTGCATATACGGGTTCAGCGGAAAGTGCGGAAAGTACGCTAAGCGGAAAATAGTTAACGAACTGATAGCAACAGTCAGCGTGTCAAGGAATCCAGTACCCCAGTGCAAACGATGGGTTTAGCTATGGTGTACTGAAATGTAACCAGGTATCTTTAAATTTGTGTATGCTGTACATGGAATCGTATTAAATCAAAAGTTTTTTGTATTCGGAACAGATATTATGTACTTTATAATAAGTCAATGTGAACAAAGCCTAAGTTAAGTAGAACAATGTAACCAGCTAACCTACTGCTCGCGACTTACGGCAGGCATTCTGTCGCGATAACACAGCAACAATTGTACACTTAGAATTAATTGTTTGAAAGTGAATGATATGCTACTACGATAGCAAAATATTGTATTGAAAATTAGAATTGCCTGATTTTTCTGTTTTGTTTTTTCTTCTCTCATAAAAGGGGGGGAGTACTGTGGGGACAGGAATGCTGACGCCGAAAATATGTGTCATACGTCCAAGCGCCCGGCGCACTCGCCAGTCGCAATCGATCCGGGCAGTAGGTTGAACACGTACACGTTAAGTGATAACCTTTGTAACCCTTGTAACCTTGTGTAACCAAAATTGAGTTCAGTAAACATTTAACTATTCCTTCTGACTTTCTCTTACGTGACTTACCCCCGACAACGTAGATACCCCAACACAATCATTCAAAAAGTAATCAACAGGTATTGAAACAATCTTTAATACCAAATAATTTATTTATATAAGAAATAATACAAAGGTAAAGATTCCGTAGTCTGATTTTGAGCGGCATTTCTGTTGAATTTATTTCACCTTAATATTTTTTCATGTTGCGATAACTCTTCAATTATTCATGGCAAGTATAATTATAGCGTAAATGGCAATTTTGATCTATATTAAAAGTACCTACGACGTATCTAACGTATTTAATTGGATAAGGAATAACACTGTATTGTTAAAAAAGCTTCGAAAATGACACATTTTTTTTGTAATTCTTAAAAGATAAAAATGGTTACTGTGGCCCGTCCGCTACCCTTCTTATTAGATAGACATAAATGCTATCGCGGACTTTTATATAAACCTTTTTAAATTATACATTTCCACAGTACATCATTTTGTTAACCGACTTCAAAAAGAGGAGGTTCTCAATTCGATGGGTTTTTATATACCTATTCAATAGTTTTCGCAGCGCACGCGATGTAAATGTAAGGAATTTTTAGGTAATTTTTTTACACCTTGGGTTACATTATTGAAGTTTTAGTAAGGATCCCTAACTTTTTTGAAAATGTAATATACCTATGTTAGTCAATGATAGCGTAGCTTTCTAGCGGTATAATAATTTTTGAAATCGGTTCAGTAGTTACTCGAATACAAAAATTGAAATAATTTTATTAAATGACAATCATTGATTTAATGACATTTATGCTCACTGCTCCGCTCTCTTTTGTGGTAGCGTGATTTTATATAGCCTATGTTACTCCCAGATAATGTAGCTTTCTATAGGTGAAAGAATTATTGAAATCGGTCCAGTAGTTTCGGAGCCTATTCGTTACAAACAAACAAAAAAAAACAAATCTTTCCTCTTTATAATATTATTAGTGTAGATGTAGATTTAGTGCCGCGAAGACGTGAAATAAGTACCTACCTAAACACATACATATCTACTTGCTGCGATCTAAAAACGCCACATATCATTGAACAATTCACATTCCATGGAAGAGTTAGAATGGATAAAGCTTCGAGATAATAATGGTAGCAGTGTTTGGTGAACTTTGACTGAGTTCACTCTGAATATACCGGATCTGAAAAAGAAAACTCCACTCTAGTATTTTTTTTTTCAATCTTCATTAAAATGAAATCTATGTACCTATTTGAGTTTTTTTGGAAAATCCGCTGGTAATAAAATTTCACATTAACAGTAAGTTCATTAAATTATTGTAAACTGGTCATTTTTCGAGAATTAAAAAATAGTCACCATCCCTATTCCCGTTAAGCCCTCCAGCTAAACTAAATTACTGTTCACGCGGGTAGTGTGTTCACGTCGAGTCTGATACGTTACTTAGAAAAGTGTAACACCGAATAACACGTCCCCGTAAGTTTACGAATACGAAACACAACAACGAATGCACGCTACCACGAAAAACTTGACGCCGCGCGCCGTCGCAATGCGATCTCGAATAACTAAATCTCAAAATTTCACTTTTTCGAAATATGTACTTACTAGCTTTTGCCCGCGGCTCCGCCCGCGTGGATGTCGGTTATCGCGACAAAACATAGCCTATGTCCTTTCTCGAGGTCTAATCTACCCCTATACCAAATTTCATCAAAATCGGTTCAGTGGTTTGGGCATGAAAGCGAGACAGACAGACAGACAGACAGACAGAGTTACTTTCACATTTATAATATTAGTAGGGATTTCGAAAAAGTGATAGAAAATTAAAAAAAGTTCTCACCTATCACCACTCACCTGTTTTTTTTTAGATCGCTGTTGCCCATTGGATATAGTTCTCCATGACAACTATTTGAATGAACTTCTTCCATATTTGAGCATTGCCTAGCGTATATGTTATTTTTTATAGTTTCAGCCATGTACAGGTATGCTTTACTGTGGGAACAAGCACTAATAGAACAATCAGGCATACGCTCTCCACCGTTGGGGAAAAAATCAGCATCCCCTAATAGGCCATCATATCCGAAGCATTTAGTATTTGTGTATATTGCTTCCACATATTGAGCATCAGTTTTGGCCAAACGAAAGGGTAATATCGCCCAAAGAGGTCCTGCCGGATCTAACCCTAAAAGGAAATTTATTTAAAAAAATATTCAAAAATATAAGCTGAACTGCATGTCAATGGCCAGGAGTTGAACTCGGTATCTCTCGGACACCGACGACGCGACGTGGATACAAAAATTACAAGTCATGCTGTGACGTCATTGGAGATGTTAGATATGAATATGCGAGGAATATAATAGATATAATATGTGTATTATTGATGATGAATAATAATTATTATTATTTTTTTTTTTATATAGGACACGTCAATTTGACTTCGCCTCGCCTGATGGTAAGCTGAAGGCAAAGCATCAGGGGCTAAAGAATTAATAAGCTGCCTGATACGTACCAGTTATTCTTTTAATTCTGGCTTGAGTGATCCTTCCGGCCACTCCTGCCACATGAGCTCCGAGACTATGACCAACGACATGCACCTTTTCATATGACATACCGAGAGTTGTCAGCCACTCAATAAACTGACCCACATATTCACCAACACGTTGTACTGCGAGTGAGGCGCTAAAATAATTAGCTCTTGCTATCGCCCCCCAATCGACTACGATTACATTGACGTCATCGTCCTGTAAAAATGCTTCAATAAAACCTATATTATACAAAAGTGACGTATAAAACGCACCTAATTGAATCATACTATCAAGAAACATACCTTTAGTTAGCAAAGTATTGAACCGACTTTTACGGTTGCAAACCCATCCGTGAAGCAGAAATACTGTAACTTTACTACTATTATACTTCGAAGTATTTATACTGTTCATATCTTTGTAAATTAATATATCTTCTGTGAGGCGATTTTCTCTAGAAAGGTATAAGTGTAAGAGCATTTATATTAATTATGAAACTGAAATACAATTTAAAAGTTATTATGGCCTAAGGCCCGTATTCCATAACAACGGCAACGCTCAGTTGTGAATCGACTCTCATAATGACATTAGAACTGTCATCTAGAATGCAAGCTGTTCAGATCTACGAGTATACCTATAGGTATAAATCAAGATTTAGGATTGAGTATCGTTCCGAAATACGGGCCCAAAACTATCACTTTGTAATGAACACCATCTGGCGTTTCCACCAATCCCGGTTGTTTTTCATAAAACTTTAACGGGAGGCCGCCAACTGGCCCCCAAGACCTGGAAAGACAAGCCTGCAAGTTCATCCATTAACCGAAGTCTGTCGGTCGATAGCCGAGACCTGTTTGCAGATATTGTTGACTTGGGTCCGGAAAATCTTGGATAGGTACACCCATAAGGTGCAGACGCAGCCTGAAATTTGGGGGGAGGTCCTTTTTTTAAGTGCGGCAATTTCTTTAGTCTTCCCATATTGAATAAATCACAGAAATCACTTGTACTTTTCCACAATAATTATTTATTTGAACCTTACCGGTTTCGCCTTACGGCATTCTCAAAGGTTTACAATTTTGAACCTTACCGTTTACCTTTGAGAATGCCGTAAGGCGAAACCAGTAAGGTTCAAATAAATAATTGTGGAAAAGTACAAGTGATTTCTATGATTTATTCAATACTAGCTGACCCGGCGAACTTCGTACCGCCATATTTTCGCCCGCGTGCTATTCTGATCCCTATTTATCAGTGTTTTTCTACAATATTATGCATGTATTATACATTTAAACCTTCCTCTTGAATCACTCTATCTATTAAAAAAAACGCTTCAAAATCCGCTGCGTAGTTTTGAAGATTTAAGCATACATACATAGGGACGGACAGACAGCGACTTCGTTTTATAATAATGTAGTGATGATGTGTAGCAAGTTCCACCAAGTGCCATCAATCTCCAGTATAAACAGTCTATAGTCTTCCTTTTTAGAAGACTTTTCAATTAGACGTGCACGATTTTGGGTGGGGTCATGTCCCCTGTGACTCCTTCTCGGACCGCGCATGAATCCCATCCGGCGTTTGCAATACGACAGGTAAGAAAAGAATGAATCTAAATCAATTAAAACATACAGCCGATGACTCAAGTGTCCGCTTGACGCCCATATGCTCGCCCCCTATTAGGTACGCTTACGCACAGATTAATAAATAGTGCGTACGTGGCACTAAAAATCGTGATAGGCGAAATGTGGATATGAATGCACCTCTGCCTATCCCTTTTTTACAGGCCAATATTCTATCAGCCACCTATCAATTTAACAATACAAGGTAGGTATAGGTACATTTTTGAAGTCTACAATGGTAATAGTTTCTATTATATACTTAACTAATTAGGTACCTAGGTATTCTTTGAAAAGGCACGAGTGCCTACACTTACCTGGTATAAAGACAATAAACATTTTGATCTTCTTTTTCTAAACTTTCGATTATATATTTATCGACAGGTTCATTGTCAGATTTTCGAAACGATAACTCTTCAGAAGCGGAAAAGCCATCAGAAGGATTTTCAAAAGAGGCATAAAAAATATCAGAACGTAATTGATATTCATCTATCATCTGAGCCGTAGTTAAGAAGCATCCTGTAAAGAATTCAGTGGCATGTTAAAGTTAGTATGTACTATGTAGCGCGGTCTGCGCGGTAGGTATTAACGATAGATGCAAATACCAAATTGGTTTTTTTATAGATTTATTCAAACAGTGCTGAAGAAATCAATAATATCTATCTTCACAGTTTACTCTCGATTAAGTACTATAAAGATCCTACCTACACACGACCCATCCACACAGGTGATGGATGACCCCTTAAAATCCAACCACATGATGTCCTGATCGACCACCTGATCTCGTGAAGCTACCAATCAGGGTTCCATGTAAGGTAAACGCAATGCTCTATTAAGAAGGATGCCATAAAAATAGGATTCAGAAAATTCATTCGTTCACTACTTACAGATAATATATTTAAAATAAAAATTTACTTTTATTTTTAAGAAAGTATTTAAATTACGCCTACCTGCGGCAGTGATATAGACGTATATTAATATATATCGATACATTGCTAAAAACGCAATAAAACAATGTATTAAACTCATATTATTACTATTTTCTTACATTTGCATAAGGGTACCTTATATATAATTATATAAAATTTTCTATACTTAATTACAAATTACTGCACATTAAAGTGCAACCGGATAAATTTTACCGTGAAGTGATATGAAAGAATGGCCTATTCAGAACTTTACAACGCGCCACTGTCGCTATTAAAATAATCAACTATTAATACCTACAGTACCAAGGACCATTACATTTTTATAACTTCGCATCTACCAACGGTTAGCCTGGCCGGGCCAATCTTCGTCGTGCACCCTATCTCCTCTAGCTCGTATATTGGAATAACGGGCCACAATCAGGGTTATTTAAAGGCTACAAATCTGAAAACTACGACTACTGTATTACGACTAGGTATCTACTGCGCTCTACTAAGACCACTGCACCTCGCTACGAGCCCTTTCCTCCCAGCTACCGTTTCTGGCCTTACCGGTCTGAGTTATGAATTTGCCAAATGGAGCTCTTTCACAAACTATGAATGCACCAACTGATAACGTTAAGGTCCCGTCTCTCCACTTCATGCTCTGCTAATCAGTAGAGAGGCAGAGTTTTAGAAACTTGGGTCACTCTAATCTAAATTGCACACTAGCTGACAGCAGATAATCTTTTCTCAACGCCGCTTTTCCTTTAGGGCAAAGGTCAACGCCTTCCCCAAAGTTATGCGAAGAGGCGCTGCCACTCCCGTTACCTAGACTAGGGTGCACCAAGAAAAGTTCCCTCCGGACTCGTGGTCCCCCTGTGATGTTCCCCTGGGGGGACTACGAGTAAATCGCATTCGCTCGTGGTCCCTCCGATTCACTCTTGACCATTAATACATAAAAGGCATATGGTATGTAATTGGCTTTTTGTGCATAATATGAGAATAGTACCTACGTCTATGATGACTACTTCGCATTATGTTGCCCGTAAGACATGACCGGAAGTGGAATTTGAGAAACAGCATAATTATAAAATAGGTAGGTATGGTTTATATTTTCAAACTACATAAAGGCACAGATTAATAAATAGTTAAGGTAACCTTCATTTCATCGGAATACGGACTACTTATGTGTACCTAACGAATCTATTATCTAATTAGTAATGTGCGCTTTACAACCGTGACAGTTTTAAGTCAGTTGCTCTCCGGTTTTAAAACTGTTAAAATTAAATCAAACCAGATTACTTATAACGTTAAGTTATAACTAAGTATTATTTTTATAATAAGTAGAGTCATATCAGATCATCCGATGTAGCCTTGTCTCATCATCTTCTTTACAAACACACTCAAAGTTATAATACAAATAAATAATTATCAATACACAATCTTTATTCATGAAATCCACAATCCCACAAATACATAAGTAGTGTTGCCACAACATAGACTATGGCTTTGCCCAAAGTCTGATCTAACTTTGTAGGTATCTCTTAATATTATACTCTTCGCTTTGTATCAAATTTCATTAAAATCTGTTCAGTAGTTTAGGCATACAGGCAAGAGTTAAGGCCTGTTCAAACATAAGCGGTATTCGCTGCCGCTGTGGGTATAGTTACATCCCGCGCGGGTTTCGCTCAGGAATTTAGTATGAAGTTCCGCGGCTAGAGCGGAATCGTTGGTACCGCAGTACCGCGTAGGTAAATTTCGCTTGATAGGCGAAACAGATTCTGCCAGTCGACATGGTGCGGGAGCAGCGGCATGCAATCATTTTTATTCGGTATAGACCATCAAAATGGCACTTACAAAACGTATTTTTTTTATAGGACACGTCAACTTGACTTCGCCTCGCCCGATGGTAAGCAGTCTCTGAAAAGAAGGTCACCACTACAGACACATACCATGTTACAATGGTGGCACTCAGCTTGACGGCCTCATCAGAAAATTAACAAAAAATAAATATGTTAAACTAAAGAAATTAGTAACTGGCGAAAACTTCCTGAGCGCATACCGCGTCCCGCGCGGTATTCTACCCAGAAGGATAGCGAAATTCGCTTTGGTGTGGTGTGAACAGTAATATTACCGGATACCCACTCGGTTTTCTGTACCGCACAGGCGGCAGCGAATACCGCTTGTGTTTGAACCGTGGCCTTCTTTCGAATTTGGGAATCTACCTAATTCTACTATTTTTTGACATAACATCTTATAAAATTACGTGTGGCAACGCTGTTGTGCCAAATTGTCAATGTGTAGTGATGTGCCATCTCAGATAAACACGACTCGAGTTCGTTTGATTTGAAATTCCTTTACTCGAATTAAATTCAATTAAACTTGTAGAACTCGAGTTTGCAAGAGAAAGCTAAGTAGGAGAAAAAGGAATTAATGTCTTGCAAGGATATATTATAAGTTATAGTATAAATTATAACCTTCCCCGTTATTCGGACTATTCAACACAAAAATATTTTTTCAATAACAAACAAAACAACTTTTCAGTTTTATAATATTATTATAACATTAAACTGCGATATTAGTATAAAATATATGTATATATATTCATGAATACGGTTTAATTTATGATCTTACTTCCCGCTCTCGACTCGACACTTTCGGTATTTCACTTTGTAGACTTGAGTTGAGTCATTCATATTCATATAACAACCAATCCAAACACGAGTTCATTTGAGTTATGTTACGAAGAATCCAATAGAAAGACATCGAGTTACGAAGAATCTAACTAGCAAAGATAATTGCCACTCGAGTTTGTAATCGTAACGTAAATCGAGATGACAGATTCACATCACATTCACATCTCTATTGTATTGATTGATTTGATTGTGGATTCGGATCGGATTGTTTGTGTTGACTTGCGCGTGTATTTCGGATTCGATTCTTTTCTTTCAAAATAAAATAAATACCTAAACTTTATCCTTTTTAATATACTGACTTAAATTTGATGGTTTAAAGAAATTACTCCAAAGAACTCAAACTAGAAGAAACCTTTAAAATGGCTGGGCTTTTACTGAGTCCTACAGAGAAAATATTTATAATTCACGGTGTTGAAGTAAGAAATTACCTCATATAACCTAAATAATAGTAATTTAAAACAGCTTAGTGGCAGCCTGTATTCTAGAAATAGGAGTAAAGAATTATTCTGAAAAATTACAGTATTTCTCCAATAATATACCTGCTACTGAATTACCTGTCCTGCAACCAGTCTCCTAATTCGAAATACTAATGACATTCTTTAAGGAACAGTGTAATAAATGTAGAAAAGAGAATGTATCTAACACTTGTATATTTACAGGATGACTACCGCTCTGATGGGAGATCCAACATTGACTATCGCCCAATGGAGCTGGAAACAGACGTTGTGAGCCATGCCAGTGGATCTGCACGCCTACGGCTTGCCAACACAGACATACTTGTTGGGGTCAAGACAGAGATTGATGTACCAAGCCCTGATAAGCCAAAGGAAGGCAAGATCGAATTCTTTGTTGATTGGTGAGATTTAAATACAATTGTACTTTTTATTATAGTTATATTTTCATTAAATATCTCTTTGCTTGATGTAGTCTGGTCTTATGCAAGTGTTTGCTTAGCCCCTACAACAATCCCTACTAATATTATAAATGCAAAAGTAACTTCGTCTGTCTGTCGGTTACACTTTCGCGCCTAAACCACTGAACCGATTTTGATAATAATAGGTACAGAGATAGATTAGACCTTGGGAAAGGATATAGGCTTTTGGACGCGATAACCGACATCCACGCGGGCGGAGCCGCGGGCAACAGCTATTTAGAAATAGAAGTTTGAATTCAATGGAATTCCTGTACTATAAAAACAATTTCAACTCACAGTTCATTGGCAAGTTAATTTTTTTTCCATCTCAAAAAATTCTTAATGCACCTAAAGAAGTTTTAACTACAACAATAAATAACCCTGATACATCTAACACCATAGGGTCAATCACCACTGAAAGAGCAGCGGCCAGCAGCGACTTTTTAGACAAAATATTGCACACCATTTTGAATCTTAGCTACAGGAGAAAAGTTCATAGAAATTTGAAGGCTAGAGTGGGGCCACGCGAGTGTTCTCGCAATCATCTCTAGTTCAAAAAGTCTGACTGCTGCCCTTTCAGTGTCTTCAGTATCTTCATACTGTATGAGACTATTTTAAAACATGAACTTATTTAATTTCAGTTCAGCTAATGCCACTCCAGAGTTTGAAGGCAGGGGTGGAGAACAGTTATCAATTGGTATATCAACCCTAATGCTGAGAGCATATCATACCTCACAGGCCTTAGACCTGAAACAGTTGTGTATATTTGAGGGTAAACAGTGCTGGAAACTGTATATTGATATATTGGTAAGATTATTCACCAGAAATGTTAATTTACTAGAATAAAAATTCTTATTTTATGGGTAAATTAAGAATTGATGCAATCGGTAATCTGTAGAGGCGTGCATTTCTCAACTTATTCAGATAATCACTTAAACTCAATATTACGCGCCGGTAGCTTAGTGGGTAAGGAGTCGGCCTTACGATCGAGAGGTCCCGGGTTCGAATCCTGGCCATTACACTACCGACGTGAACCCACTCCTAGCAAAAGCAATTTAGCTTAGTTGGAGGGGTTAACGGGAATATTAGTAATTACGGTTGCTAATATTCTTTAAAAAAAAAAAAACTTATTTTTATTCTTCTTCATCCTAGCGTTATTTCCCAGTCGCATCTGAAGCTTTTCAGCTCGGAGTCTGGGGTCCGCTTTACCAGTCTTAACTATGGATTTGGCTAGACCTAAACTCAATATTACTTAACTAGACAAAACTCTTATCAACTAACAGTAAACTGCTTCAGAAAAGCCAAAGGCCTTACCCACTACCTATCTATGAAATAAACCTTCTCTTTCTCTTCATCTTTATTTCATAGATAGAGCAGGTGATAGGGTAGGGTAGCAAACTTTCTTTACTAGTCTAAGGTTGATAGGCTCTTGTTTGACCACTATCTCACCTCTTGGTAAGCGACAATATGGTTGAGGGTGGAGCATGCTTGCCTAGAAGTAACCTATTCACTCTAGTCTTAAAGACCCACCTATTTAACCTATTTTAACAACTTTTTATACCTTTTATAAACACCTATCTTAATAATAGGTAACTTAACAAACTATTTAAATATATTTGTATTGTATACTAGCTTTTGCCCGCGGCTCCGCCCGCGTGGATGTCGGTTATCGCGACCAAACATAGCCTATGTCCTTTCCCAAGGTCTAATCTACCTCTATACCAAATTTCATCAAAATCGGTTCAGCGGTTTAGTCGTAAAAGTGAGACAGACAGACAGACAGAGTTACTTTCGCATTTATAATATTAGTAGGGATAATGAATAATTTAACATGTGCTTTAAGATTTTGGAATGTGGAGGCAACCTATGTGATGCAGTATCACTGGCTGTAAAAGCTGCTTTGTACAATACAAGGATTCCATTGGTGAAAGCGGCCCTTATGGATGGAGGCAATGTGGATTTGCAGCTATCTGATGATCCATATGACAGTAAACTTCTGAGTGTTGGCTCAGCACCTTTACTGGTAAGACTGAAAATTAATATTTTAACCTTAACATGATTCCCAGTGGTTCCTCTTTTTCAGCTTTTATAGGAGTAACTGCCATACGACCTTCCAACCACGAGGAGCCTCGACTATAGATCAACAGGTGTATTGGCTTGCTAAATAACTTTGCCCCAAATATCTTGGTAGGGTCCCATAAACCTGTATTATTTTATCATTTTTCTTAATGTTTAGTCAATATCCAATAGGTATGAATACCACATGTTCAATTAATCAAATTTTAGGTTTCAAGTTCAGCTTTGATTAGTACAGGATAAGGGTCAACTCCCACACTGAAAGAGCAGCGGCAAAATATCACAAACCAATTTGAATCTTACATGATAGAAAAAATTGGTAGTCATTTGAAGGAAAGTCGCGAGACTGCACGAATCTCCTCGCGGCCATTCCTTGTAACGAATTGTGGGCGCTGCCTGCCGCTGCCTGCCGCTGCTTTTTCAGGTGGAAATTGACCCTAACTGTTCCCTTTCTTAAATGAACTTATGCATTGATTGTTATATAATTTTGGTTGGACCGTTGGAACATGGATTAAATGACCACTTAAACTAAAAAAAATAAATAAAAACAATTACTATTTCAGGTTACACTATGTAAAATAGGTGATAAATGTGTAGTAGACCCATCGGCTGAAGAAGAAAGCTGCAGTGTAATATCAGTAATAGTCGGGATCACTGGCACTCCTAGTTGCTATTATGATGGTGGAGATTCTAATCAAGATAGGGATGGCAAATTCACAACTGTTGACATGATTGGGCCTGGCAGTCTGGCACCTAAGACATTGAAAAATGCTATCAACCAGGGAATGTAAGTATCAGTTTTTAAGTATTCAACTTATTGCTTTAGGGACTAAAGTCGGTGTTAAATGATATAACCCGTGCTACGTATCTTGGACCTAAAATGTGCTCAAAACGTGCCCTATACGCGCAGTACACATTTCTTGGGTGTCTTTTGAGGATAGCACGGGGTGCTACTGCGTTAGACGAACTCAAATTCACGGGCGCCAGAGCCTCGTATGTCTTACGATTTAGGTCCAAGATACGTGGCACAGGCTATACACACACTGACACACAGGTACGCATGCATGTTCTCCATAATTAACCAGAACTTTATCACTTGTCTATGAAAAAGTAAGGATTTAAGTGATCTAAATCTTGAAAACGTGACTTATTCCTAATACGCCTAAAGACACAAGAATATAATTATTTGCCCCTTTTATTTGTGTAGATCTTAGTACACACTTTCACTTCTTTTGTTCTCCAATAGGAGTGGTACTCAACACCACATTGATTTTTAGATTTGATTAATTGACTTTAAAAATACAACCGTAAAAAGCTTAAATTGTCTCACTGTATCATACATAGCAATGCTCATCCCTCAAGTGTATATCTTATAAGGTATCCATGTATCATTGCAGAGTTGCAGCCAAGTTACTCGACAGGGCACTCGGCCAGGCACTTCTACAGGAGAGACAAGAAAATGTAACACTCAAAAAGCATTCATATGGATTTTTGAAATAAAATTATTATTAGAATTTTTATCCTTTATTATTATAATCATAAACTAAGTACTATGTAATATGTCAAATTATATAAGTAATATAATTACTGTTTCAACATTATAATCCATACATATTGTGTATTATTTAGATCTCTTTAGCGAAATATCGAAAAATAGAAGAAAATATTATATTAAAATTATTAAATAAAAACAATATAAG
Organism: Eilema depressum; assembly: GCA_914767945.1. Classification (NCBI taxonomy): domain Eukaryota; kingdom Metazoa; phylum Arthropoda; class Insecta; order Lepidoptera; family Erebidae; genus Eilema; species Eilema depressum. Next base: position 18,223,889 of record OU612013.1, read on the forward strand.
TAAACGTAACATGCCTTTGGGAATGTAGAATGAATGAGTTTTACAACAAATTGCATATGGTTATTAAAAAAAAAATTTTGGGTGATATTTTATCTCTATCTGACTATATAGAACCTAGCCGTGTTGTTATTGCTCAAAACAACAGGAGTCAGTGTCCTTAAAGCTAAATTTCACCAGTGAAAATCAGTCATCTAAACTGAGCTAAAGCTCAGTGATATTCACTGAGCAAAAAATTACAACAGTTTAGTTTTAACTGATCTCCATGGTAAAATCCGTATTCAGTAAAAGAACAAGGCTGCTTTAGCAATTTTGACAAATAAATAGCGAGCAGACTACGGCAGCTATAATTTAGCCGTCATTGGGAGCTACACAAAATCGAATGCTATGGTACTCCTGTTGGCCTACCATAACTTGCTATAGGTTCGTGTTTTAGACGAAAAAGAGGGAAGGAGCTATACACCCTGTATAGCTCCATCCTTTCTCACCCGCAATGCGAATACTTATAACATTATGGTAGAGTTGCTTGCGCGACCATATTGTTTTATAATCAATCTTTTCAATTTATTTTGAAGACCATTTTCATTATACTCAGTTACGATTGAATCAATTTCGAAGCTTCTCTTCCCACTATACACGATTGACGAGAAATAGATGAATACTTAAAAAATATATTAATAATAATTGCTCACTTTATTTCGTACAAGTGTACCTTTTATATGAAAAAATAATAGTTATACAATTTAAATATCACAAAATATGCTACTACGTATATAACCAACACCCATAATACATTTGGGATTTAAGTAAAATGAATATTTCATTATTTTCAAAGATATTGGTGGTTATGTATAACCAACTGGCAAATTAATCAAGTCAGCCATTGTTTCAATGAAATTAACATACAATTGTATATTCAGAGAGTAAGTATAATATTATGTGACATTGGAAATATTTGTGAACATTGACTTGGAGGTGTCATAGAACATTTCTTTTTTTTTTCAGAAGTTTATGTCTGCAAGTGTTGTAGCACTCAATAGTATAAGTGCTGGCAAACATTTAGAACAAAAGATGGTAAGTTCGCGCATGTGCACTGCACAAAGTTGGCAAATAAAAGTTTAATAATAATAATGATTTGTTAATTAGCGTGCCTATAAAACACGATTTCTATGCAGTTACAGTAATAGTCAAGATATTTGCCATGTTAATAATAATTGTACTATGTAGCGAACACTCTTTTACATAGTAACAATCATCATCAAAGCAAATTCTGCTCACAAATATAGCCTTCGTAACAATCTATATCTAATCATAATAATAAAGTAGGCCTAATGGCAAGAAATCACAAAATCTTCTTATTTTACTTCTTGGGGTTGACCGGGGTAAGCAGGTCCAACACAGCGGCGATATTGCCGTCCTTGCTCTCGAGGAGTTGGGTCAACCACTCGCCGTCGTTTGTGAAGCCCATGGACAACATTTGCTCGATAGCAGCGTCAATGTGTGGCTCTGTAAAGTAGAAACAAGAATATTTATTAATGATACTGATATAAAAATATAAATTATAATACTGTTTGCTCTAGCTCTAGCATCTAGTCGAAATCTGTTATTTTTGACGGTCAAGAGTATAAATCCTCTCCTATCTATCCTTATACTCTTAGCGCAAAGTGGTCATGACTACTACAAAATGGCGTGATTGAAGAACCCGTTAGATTGTGTTTAGATTTCTCGGCAAATCGGCACACATTACAAACATAGCTTCACACATTACAAACTACCGACTCTAAACTCTTGCATAAGTAGGTAATAGGTAGTAAGTAGGTAACATGTATTAAACAGAAATCGAAAAAGAAATCTACAGCGATTACAAATCTATAGGTACGTTTGTGAATCTGTATATTAGCAACTTCTGACGGTGACTCGTACAGTTGTTTAGTAGGTAGGTACTGCGATAATGGTAACTGTATCTGGGTGAAAGCTGGACTGTACATAAAAGATGAGTCAACAGCAACACCTATGATAGCTAAGAAACAATAATAATGAACGCGATAAGATATGTAGGCACAATACTGTTTGAATATAATATAAAAACAATACAGTCATGTTGTTAAGGGTAAGACACATTTATCGACATCGGTTCTCATTTAGCTGTATGGCTGTATCTGTATCGCTTAATTGCGCTTTGAAACATCCGTAATCATAGCGAGATAAACGAAAGAGTGCGTACGCTATATTCGATAGAGGTACAGCTAAATATGAAATGCCGAATGTGTTTTGCTTGACCCGAATTTATGCATACTTAACCTACTCATTTTAGTGTGTAAGTAGGTACAACAATCACTGTGTGTACGTGTGTGATAAATGCTTATCATGCCCACAAGGCTGTTAACGTGCTATGACTCAGAGGTGGGCTTATTTTCACTCTGTCTCTTTTTGATTATATTATAGGTAACTTGGTACTTTGAGTACGGAATATTACTAGTGACGCGCGCGTCTAGTTCAATTGTAATGATACACTTATGATTGTAATTTCATTATACTTAATAGTCATAGGATTTCGAACACTAACCACTACACTCTTAAGACAGACCAGCTTAGGTTAGATTTCACCTGAAAAATTCCGTTCAGCTAAATTAAACAGCGATAACAGTTTAGCTGAATTACGCTACGTATGCCAATCAGATCGCGGATGTTTTAATTTAAGGAAAGGTCAGGTCAAGAGTATCTTGGACCTTTGCGAGACAAACGAGGCCCTGGCGCCCGTAGATTGTTTTGTAATCATCTATGCTTGGTGAATTTCAGCTCGTCCATCGCCCTAGCACCCCGTGCTATTCTCACAAGACACCCAAGAAACGTTTACTGCACGTATTGCGCGTGCGTTTAGAACACATTTTAAGTTCAAGATTATGTGTGCCAAGCAATATTCGTAACCGGTGTGAAGATATGAAAGTATAAAACTACCTCTGCCTATCCCAATGGCATTGAGACGTGGCTGTATGCATGGATGTATGTTTCAAGTCCAGCGTCTATTTCTTCTTCCTCTTAGCGTTAATTCCCAGTCGCATCCGAAGCTTTCAGCTCGGAGTCTGGGGTCCGCTTTTACCAGTCTTAACCACGGATTTGGCTAGACCTCGATATTTTCCGTGAAGCGATTGTCATCTGACCTCCACAACCCAATGTTAACATTAGGCGATATCGAAGTTTTGCAGTTAGACCGTTGTTTTTGGATTTTTGAGGGCTCCAACTACGCGTAACGACTGCCATAGATGTTCTCATGGCAACCGGGACCGACGGCTTAACGTGCTCTCCGAGGCACGACCAGACCAATGCAAATACTCATATTTCATTCACACAAATATTTGCACTGAGCGGGGATCGAACCCGCGCCTCCTGCGTAGCGGCCGCGTTCACTACCGCTACGCCACGGAGGCCGTCTATTTATCTCTGCATTACTACCATTAACTATTACGGAATCCGTGGTAACAGCGGAATCGAAACACTTACTTGGGTGACGTCTCCTGGGTTTAGGCTGCGGTTGGGGTGTGGGCTTAGCCACAGGCGGAGCGGGAGCGGGCTTCGGTTGCGCGGGCGCAGCCGCCGCTCCCTCGGGCTCCGGGGCGCTCGGTGGAGCGTGGGGCCGCACTTCCGGTACTTGAGGATTCAACACTAAATGGTCAGCTATCGTCAATATTGATGGAGGTACGCCACAATGAGAGAACTAATATATTATTTTGAACTTTGTAATACGGGATGAATTTCAGACTTTAGTTGTGTTGTGGTGAAAAAATTTAGTACAAAACCATGAGCTGGTTTCTTCTAAATTGAGAAATAACCCAATATAAAGTTTATTTCATGAACTTCACTGAGATTTTGGTAAAACAATTCTAAATCAATTTCCTGGAATTCAATAGCTATTTCTAAGTCTAGTTCCTGAAGGGAATTTAAATTAGAAATGCGAATTATGAAAAAGATGGTACTGTTAATACACAACAATGAAATGTCGCTAGCTCACATAAAAAATGGTGAATAGTAAGTTAACAGTTCAAAAAAGGCACTTACCAGCAGTAGAAGTATTCAGAGGAGGGTAAAGACTGCCACCCTCGTGGATCTTGACGCGTTCTTGGAACTCCTCGGGCAAATTGAAACCAATAGGAGGGCCAGCTTCGGTTGAGGTGGAGGAGGCAGCCACGTCCATTAAGTCTGTAAAAGTTATATAGGTATTTTCATTTTATTTTGACTCCTTTATAGGCAAAGAGCAAATATTTTGACTAATCTACGTATATCCTTCTCAAATTTGGTGTACATTGTCATACCACCATGGTATACTTGTTGATAGTTTCTAAACAAATTTGTATGCGCTTAGCGTTGGCCCCAGTGTTGGCCTTAGGTAGAGCATCCTTGGTCACTCCAGAAGTCAGGTGGTGCCAAAAATCAAACAATTTCTAGCTCACGCACAATGGCCCAAAAAAGAGGTTATCTGAATAAAAGAGTCCTCTTTCCAGCTCTAAATTAAATTTTGATGGCTTTTTTGAGCGGGGAAAGTGCCAACTTTGGTGGTTTTCACGAAAGATAATCCTGCTGCACCATGATCAAGGGCCTGGATATTTGGAGTTTTTCTAATGTAAATCTAACATCAAACTAATTCAGATCCTGGTAATCTCAAACTAAATTCTGACAATAAAATATTCCAAAATTTCTGTTCCGTATTATTGCGTGAACATCATTCAGTTATACTTTGTACTACAATGAAACCGTTCTGTGTTGGTAAATAGCTAGCAGAAAATCAACAATGAGTCATTTATATTTTAACAAAACATATGTCGGGGAAAGAGCGTAAGTGCGCACTTTGCGATAAGATCAATCGATCGATCAATGACGCTAGAGGAACATATACTTTATTATCTAATAATAGAAAATAATGATGAAGTTTTCTATAATACAAGTATTAATAATTAGATGTTATATATTAATTTTCTTACCTTTCTCATTATTAATCACAGTCCAGTCATCTCCTTTATCCGGGGAGGTTTCTTTATAGAAATCAGCGTTAATACTTGAATCCACAGAGACCTCTGATCTAGCAGAGGACTCTGACTTCACTTCAGAAGTGGCTGATTTCATAGAAGTCTCAGAATTCACAGTGACGTTATCAGCCTCTGGCGCTTTCCTGTCACCTTGTCCCATCTCTACATCAGTACCCTGTGGTGCTGCCGGACGCAAGTCATTCAAGAACATGTGCAGTAAACCCTGGAGACTTTGTACATTGATGCCTGGAGGAATATTGAAAGGACATTCATTCTGAGCATTCTGAGAAGTACCAGGCTCTGGTTGTTTAGGAGCCTCAGCAGATTCGCTGGCAGTCTTTTTTGCTTGCTCCTCAGTTTCAGGAGTCTTCTTTTCTTGAGGTTTCGTTTCAGGCGTCTTCTTGTCAACGTTATCAGTTGGATCAATATCGCCAGCAAGATTAGCGAATTCGTTCATGTAAGTGGCGAATGTGTCTAGCCAGCTGGAACGCGAACGGCGGTGGTGTTCACCTCCGTGGGGCCCGTGGGGGCCGTGGTGTCCACCGTGGTGGCCACGGTGTCTCCTCTCGCCACTCTTGTCGCGACGGCGTTTCATGTATGGACACTCTTCACCATTCATGTTAGCGGCGACCGATTTAAGGAAAGTACGGGACCTCTTGATAGCAGCTTTAATGAGAGTGCGCTATGAAAAACAACATTACATGTCAAAATTGGTCACTTTAAGTTTTAGGTTATTTGCAGATTTTAAATAGATATAGATAATTATACTATAATTCAGATTTATCCATATCCATACTACCATACTTCACGTTCATATCCATACGACATAGGCTCTGTTTGGTTGCGATGAACGACTTCCACGCGGGCGGAGCCGCGGGCAAAAGCTAGTCAGCATATAAAGTGGACGTTGCGAATTCTGCCACATTTGCAAATTGCAGTTACTTACCGGCATTGTTGGAGTAGGTACTCGCACCATGCAATGTTCCGGATGACAGCCCGCGGCTTCACATTGCGAACATAGGTCAAAGTCATCGCAAACTGTACACTTGTAGCGGAAACCCACGATCGCGCTGTCACAGGAATCGCAGACCACGCCTAAATGCAAGCCCGTAGCCGCAATACCTGGGAGGAATGATAAATAAAACATGCAAATTGGAAAATACAATGTCTGTGTTTGCTTAATCATGTATGTATGTTTTCTTGTAAATTTTAAAATGGCATAATGAACATCCTAGACAGGGCTACTCTCAATGACTATCTAAACTACATGGGCCTGTAAGAGAAACCCCAAAATCTCCAGCACATGAAATGAAATTTGCAAAGATGCAACATCATCACATAATATAATATAATAATAATTTACACAATCAAATACTTTATCTGAAGTGATGAATGAATAATTCAATTACCTGAAGGCATCCTTGTAGAGCATTGCGGAATGGAAGTGGTTACAAAGAAACTGCAGTCATCCTTCTTGGCCAGTCCCTTGCAATAGACATACAGTTTAAGATTGTCATAGTTTGTGAAATGCAGAGCAGTCTTCAACTCCATATCAGAAGAGATGACCACATCATCTCCATCTTCATCTAAAATACGAGATTTAGTTAGTAATAATTACATATATAGGCAGTTGATACACAATTACACTTGAGGCCACTCGGCTGTACAGTCAACATCAACAGTATAAAGTACACAATGATTGCACAGACTTTGAAAATAAAAAATCTGATCTTTATTATATTTTATTCAAAATGTTAAATATTTCATTTGGCCCACTACATTACCCAAAAACTATATATTTAATCTTATTTATTGATACTGACAAAAAAAAAGTCGCTGGTCCAAAGTGGTGGCAAACAGCTCAGGATAGAGAGAAGTGGACATCGTTGGAGGAGGCCCTCACCCAACCTGGGGAGTGGGGACCTTGCTAATAATTCAAACTAAGTGTTATAGATAGTACCTACATTAAGAAATGTAGCAGGATCAAATAAAGGCTTTTTTATTTTTATTTTATTTTATTTATTATTGATGCTGACTGTACATATGAGACAGTGGTTGAAGTGCAATTACATCAAACAACTAAGGAAGTTGTTTTATAGTGTTTGGAAACCTTGTTAAACTTTATTTTTTAAACACTAGTAAAACTGGTTTTGTGACTTTCATTAGCTATAGTGAACCACAGTAACTGTAATATCTCAAGAAATCTCAACAATATTATATGTTCACCTTGAAAACTAGTCACGTTGCATAAAACACTATAAAAAAGTAAATTATTCAACCTTTTGCTATGTTAATATTTCAAGATGAGTCATCAGGTCATCACCCTACATGCAAAGTTTACACTTTGGAACTTGGGGTCCACTAATTATGTTCACTTTTATCTGAGCAACTGTCCACTCAACCCATACAGAAAAGCCTGTGCCAATGCCTCATCAGTTGTTTAACAGGTGCATTGATTAGCAAATGAGGTTGACTTTGGCCCCAAAGACGTTAGTAGGGCCTTATTCCCTCCCCCTCTTACCCCCTTAATAATAATATAATTTATTTATTCAAGTAACTTGACTCATTGTGTTAGTTGTGTTAGTAACAATAATGGCTTATAAACTATGTTAGTGCCAATTGTTCTTTAGAATGACATAATACAGTGCTCAATGAGTATTATTTCAATGTAGTATAAAATATGTACCTTTCCAAGCCACGGTGTAGCTCTTGTCCTTAAGCCCAGGGTATATTTCCAAAAGCTTTTGACTCAGGAAGAAGAAACTCTCAACACTGGGTTTCATAACCCCGAACCTCCTGACCTCAGGCTTATCATTCTCATTCCAGAAGGTATACACCTTAAATGGTATCTCCCTTAAGTTGTCCATGTTGGAGCTAAGAGTTGTAATCAATTTCAAACTGTAAAAGAAATAATGATGATGTAATAAGTTGACACCATAAGCAACAGTGGAATAAAAAAAATCAGAAATATTTAAACCATAAACTCAAATCATAATATATTACTTTATTAAAAAGGAAGGAAGGAAGGAAACCTCGAAATGCCTAGACACTGAGTTGTGGAACCAGACAGTTATACAGACAATTATATTTTCATGCTAATATGAATAGGGTTTGTGTGCTTCATATGCTTATTCTTTTAGAGTAAATAATCTGCTAGTGATATAGTAAGGCCCTAGCATTCCTAGACCTTATGATATATTCACACACATTTGGTAGGTCTCATAATATAGAATAATATTTTATACCTCTAAAGAGAAATGAAACAAAAAATAGTATTCAGTACAAGTACAAGTAAACTGAAAGTCACATAGTCAGCTAAAATGAAAGGAATCAAATACATTTAATCAAATTCACTAGGTTTAGGTTTTAAATTAATATAATTCAGTATTATAATTTGTATGATACCTAGTTATCAGCTGGTGCAGGTATAAAATGACTGTAGTACTGGAGTCACACTATGTATTTATACAGACTACTGACTACAGACTTTAAGGAATACCAATAAGGCTGAGTAGGCATGATGCAATATGTACAAGTATTATTTTACATAAACCATAATATAGGCCACTTATTCAGGGTCATTGTACTGGAAATGGTTTTAAACAAAGATCCCTTCTAAAAGGTAAAAGGTGAATCCCTAGTCCTTAGTAATTATTAGCATGTATTGTGCACTATGATACATGATACGCAGAAGTTAAATCAAAAGTTTAGCTTATTTTATATTTATTCCTTTGTTAACCACTAAATGACAACTACGAAGCAATATCAGATGATATAAAAAAATTATAAGCTATTTCGCACTTTTATCTTTTTAATCCAGCAGAGGCCATTTTGATTCACACTAGAAATTTATAGCTGCTGAGTGCCAGCTGAGTCTATAATTATAGCAAAACAAAGTTACCAGTGCCCAGTATTCGAACAAGTTTCACTATTTTAGTGCAATAAATACTTACCGACAATGTAAATTTCTTCAATGTTTCAACACAGTTACACTATCACAGGAATACGTCGCACTATGTAGAAGTTTTCTCAATGAATGTTGTTGTCGACAAGGTCTTCCGTATATATACTTCAAAATATTATGATTCACCGATCAATAGAACATTGGAGAAAAACAAACTTATTTTGTTGTGCAATAACTGTCAAAATAAAAAGTCATCCAACACATTTCGGGATCTCGAAGTTAATATCGGTAGCACTTTGTGCCTTATTTTTATTTATTTCTCGCTCTAATGTTAGTAGTATGTGTTTTATGTCCTTTTCTTGCAGTATTCATGGCTAAATTCTTGACTGTTTGTTATATGGAACACGCTTTTTCGATACATTTCATTACACGCTGTAGATTGATTTTTCTATGCGAAGAGATAATAAAATTCAAAATACTCAATTCATGAAAATGATGAAAATATAATAATCATTGTGTTGACGTCATCATGATTTGAATTTTATGTATAGGCATGTAGAACTGACTTTCGCAATAAATAGCCAGGTTTCATTTCAACATAATATACATAGTCCTCAGACTAGAAACATAGTCTTCTACTTATTTATGAGAATTTTTCTTATGCATGTGCATGCATTTCGGGTACCCGTGCCTTGTCTCAGATATCTCCGACACGACACATCTTTAGCTCCATCTTATAGTTAGTTTCAAGTTAGGCAGAAGCAAGGTATAAATTGTAGATATATTAAATACTGCCATTCAACTCAACTACATGCTACACATTGTGATGGATTTATAATTTACTAGCTTTTGCCCGCGGCTCCGCCCGCGTGGATGTCGGTTATCGCGACCAAACCAAACATAGCCTATGTCCTTTCTCAAGGTCTAATCTACCCCTATACCAAATTTCATCAAAATCGGTTCAGCGGTTTAGTCGTAAAAGCGAGACAGACAGACAGACAGACAGAGTTACTTTCGCATATAAATTATTAATAGGGATTTAACTACTAGCTTTTGCCCGCGGCTCCGCCCGCGTGGATGTCGGTTATCGCGACCAAACATAGCCTATGTCCTTTCTCAAGGTCTAACCTACCTCTATACCAAATTTCATCAAAATCGGTTCAGCGGTTTAGTCGTAAAAGTGAGACAGACAGACAGACAGACAGAGTTACTTTCGCATTTATAATATTAAGTAGGGAACTAGTAGGGAAAGTAGGGATAACACGATTCCTACTGGCCTCCTTTTTAAGACTTCTTAGTAGAACAATACTTCGAATAGGTATGGGTAGTAAAATATATTTTCATAAGTTGCTGAATGCTGGATAACCACAAACTAACCCGTTGGGAGGGCATGATGGAGACAGTCATCTTTTCTTAAAAATCCAGGCCACTGCCAAAAATCAAGCAAGAAGGGAGAAGGTGATGAAATTCTTGCACGTGACATAACGGAACATTCCAATCCCTCTGGAATTTCCGGAACTTTTACCAAGGAAAGAGGCAACACCAGATGCTGTGAGTGAAACCTAACTTCATAATATGAATTCGAATGGATATACCTACATGTCATACATACCTACATAAATAAGATCATCAAAAGATCTTTACAAGTTACAAATGCAGAAACAGTCATCAGTCATCCGGACCACCAGACCATTACATACATAGGTACATACAGTCACGCACGCCTCTTTCCCAGTGGGGTAGGCAGAGACCACAGTTTTCCATTTGCTACGATCCTGGCATAGGTACATCTTTCGCTTCGTCATCTACATTTAAAAATCGAAACACATAATAGGATGATGACGAGAGGTATTTTAAATAGCCGATTTTTTTTTGGGCCTCTGACTCTCTCCAACAAGGGAACTTCTTTTATTTCCTCCCTTGTTGATCAGTAGAGGTGGTTAACTCGGACTTAAACCGACGAAAACTGCGCGTTGACCCAAAAAGGTAATTACCTCACAGGCAGGGTGCTCAGGGAACTGACCCTGGGCACAGAACAGATAACAGTACCTACCTACTGCAGAGCCAATTATGGCTTTGAGCTCTTGGGCGTGCGTGGTAACTTATCAAACCACCGCGGTGGTTAGATAGGTTATCCGCCTCTTGCTCTGGAAATGGGTAGCGCGTGTTGCACCACCGCAGCAGTCTGCCTCCTCCTGTCCTCATATCCCAGGCCAGGCCTAACCTATTGCAGTATACTGCTGGCCATAGATAGGCCTCTCCCACCACATAGCCGTGCTTGGGATGAGTTAAACTGATCTCCCTCAAGGTGAAAGTTGGTGGAACGACGAGGACTAAGCCGAAGATACACCTTGTATGGAACAGAGGTTAGGATGCACGCTAAGCTAGTTTTCCTCCGCCTGTCTCAACTAGCGAAGAGTGTCTAGCAGCTGTAGGCACATGCCAGCGGTTCCAGCCACCAACCGACACCAAGGAATAGGATTTGTAGGGCAGGAAAAGACTAGAAGACCAATAAGATATAGGTTCAGGCATGTACTAGACGCAAATTGAGCTTAAGATAAGCTGCTTATGTGAAATAATTGACAGGATTTCTAAAAGCATCATCAGAGAATAGAAAAAATCTGTTGCAATAATTAAATACTTTTCATAATATTTTTCTCTATACTCTATCTATATGAATCAATTTTATAAGGTCTTTGAAGAAAATTGAAATTTGATTGAAAATCTTTGAAAACTAATTTATTGAATAGTTCTGAACTGTATTGAAATAAATTTTGCTGAGTCATTGCTATTTCAGTTTATTTTTTGTGATGTGTATAAACAAGGTATAAACTCTAATTGCACACATGTATATTGCTGTTTAATTTGATTTACTAGCTTCAATAGTTTCAAGTATATTGTAACAAATAACTTTGGATTGCAACTAAAACACGAAATATATAACAATAATTAACTATGTACTCTTTTACAAACAATATATTGTACTTAAATAAGACTATTCTAGATGTTCTTTAATCACGGTCTTCTTTGGAATATTCTGTGGATATTTTTCTTGGTCTGCAAACTTTGTAGGTCCACCTAGTTGAACAGTTTCTGGAATGTTCAATTCTTCATTCAGTTTCTTGGCAAGGAAATATATTTCAGCCAAGGCGATAATCAGGGCGCACATAACGCCCATGAGTAGTCTAAATCCAAAATCAAGGTGGCCAATCATCCATTCCACTCCTTTGAATCCAAAAAGGAAGCCAGCGAATATTGAAATGATAAACTGTCCAATAGCTATGAGCTGGCGGTTTACTTGCTTCACTGAAAAAAGGAAATATTATTATGTATATCATACATATTAAACTAGTTTCTACCTAGTTATTGTCTTTTTTATTATATTACTAGCTTTTGCCCGCGGCTCCGCCCGCGTGGATGTCGGTTATCGCGACCAAACATAGCCTATGTCCTTTCTCGAGGTCTAATCTACCCCTATACCAAATTTCATCAAAATCGGTACAGTGGTTTGGGCGTGACAGACAGACAGACAGACAGACAGACAGACAGACAGACAGACAGACAGAGTTACTTTCACATTTATAATATTAATAGGGATAAGGGAAATATGACCTGAAAATGATGGTTAATGAACATAATTATATCTAAATATAATAAGGTGTTTGATTTAGGGAAAATGGATGAAGGATGAAATGGCTTGCAGAAGTTGCGGGTGGATCCACAAGTAGTAGACCCCAGGCATTTGCTCTTGAAATTATATCACTATTCATACTTACACTGATAAGAAATGCTGTCTTCTGGGAATCTCATCCTGACATTGTCAACAGACTTTGTCATTTTCCTGTAGTCTCTTGCTTCTTGTTGAGCTCTTAATTTCACACACCTAGCTTCTAAGATAGGATTTCTTTTTAAAATTTCATTCTTGGGAGTTTCAATTTGAGCACCTTCTAGTAATGTGTGCAAGTATGGAATATTTTTTTCACCTTTATTTCTACGTTTTTGAAGATGGGCATATAACCAATCAATATCAGAAGTAGTTAAATGGGGTTTTTCAACATCTTTATCACTTTTATTTTGGTTGCAATTGATTTCTGATTTCTTTGTTTTTTCATTGCAATCATTTTTTGCCTGTTTTGATTTGTCCTCAGGTTCAACTGGTGATTTGGTTGCATCATTGGTGTCTGCCTCAGATTCCTTACTATTATCTTCCTGAGGTGAATCAGTTTCTTTTGATTCCACTTTGACCACTGCTCTTATTTTGTGTAGATTTTCAATATCTTTACTATCAAGATATATTGGAATAGTATCATCCTTGATTACTTTTTGCTTTACTTCAGATGGTTTTATTTCAACAAATTTCAAAATATTTTCTGGCACACTATCATCAACTGATATAGATTTTAGAAAGTTCAACAAGTTGTTAGTTGGGTAAACTCTGAGGTTAGTATCAACAAGTGACCCTTGCAAATCCATAGTTTATTTGTGTGCAATATTCAGTTTGTGATTAAGGTCAGCATACAAATCTCTCAGCTCTTCCTCTTTTTCTTCAAATGTGTTGTCTATTCTCTGGCACTTGAAGTTCATATCATCAATGAATTGGTCCCATTCCTTCTGTCTTTTCTCGTGGTTAATTTGGCATTTCTTCTCACACACCTAAAAAAATCTTATTACATTACTTTATGCTTTTCAGTTATCATATTAGAAATTTTAGGCAAGCAAAACTTCAAAGTAATAGAAACTAGTTTTCTATTACTTTGAAGTTTTGCTTGCCTAAAATTTCTCTTTCTAATTTACGGGCCTAAGGGAACACCTACTTAGGCCAGTATTACAGAATAACGCTGTTATGAATTGTCTGTCCTCAAAGGTCTAGTTATAAATTGAGACTGAGTATTGTTTTGGAATATAGGCTCCAGTTTTCTATAACAATGAAGCTTTGCTGCTCTGCCTGTAACCAACAGAAACTTATTGCCAGGAAAAAAATATAGCATTTATGGCATTAAAAATTTAAAATCTCCATCGTCCACTTCTGTTCAGTTATTTTGCATGAAAGAATAATAAACATCCACATGTACATACATAAAAGTGAAATTTTGGGAGGATGTGTGTACTACATACACACATCGTCCCAAAATTTCACTTTTATATTAGTAGTTATATTTTATAATATTTATATTTTATATTAGTTTTATATTACCTTCTGATGGTCCAAATACTGCTTTTCAACTTCTTCACAGCGCTGTAATGATTGTTCCAATTTCTCTGCCAAAACTGACAAACCAGTTTCACCACTCTTTTTTATTTTCTCCACTTGACTGTCTTTTATGTCTGTCAATTCCTCAAGGATAGCAAACAGGTTTTCTACTTCTCTATCACCACGCTTTTCCTAAAAATATTAAAAATTGAAGTTTTTTTATTTCATACCTACTACTTATTGCCAGTTAGTTAAACATAATGTAACCCATTTTCACAAAATGATTTGATTTGAATAGTAACACTGAAGTTTTTAGGTACATCAAATTCTATATCTTCATATAACATACATAATATTTTATTTTGATTATCAGGGATGAAAGTACATCTTCCTTGACTGTGTGTTGACAAGTTTGAATGATGAATGATTAGGTAGTTGCAGGACTGGCTACTTGGAAAGTAATAGTTATAATGCAATATTGAAAAGTAACAATGATTGATGGACTAAGGATTACGGATACTTAGGACCACCAATCAGAACAATATTGTTCTGATTGGTATGATTATTACCAATTAGTTTATGCAAGACATAATTAATATAAAAAGGGTGGTAAAGGTGGCAAGATACCATTTAACCTGTTAACACGATTATAGTTACCTCAAATTCTTTTAGCATAAATTTTATTTCTCCATTCAGGAACGGTCGGTGGTCGAATAGTCTTGACCAGATTTCTCCTATCTCTGTAAAAAAATTACAGGGCCATCAATATAAAAAGTGCTATATAAAAATGTGGAGGAGTGGACTTCAATGTCTTGATTCGCATAAGGGTGAATATAGCTCATTGTTTCAATAAATATTTGTATTCTCTGTGCATAACATTAATCTAAATTAAATGTAAAAAAAAATGAAACTTGCTTGGTAAATATTTCTGTTAAATGTAAATTTCAAGTTTGTTTGCAATAAGTTTCTTTTGTATCGTAGTAGGAGGAATAAAAAAGGAAGAAAGTGAACACGTAAACATAGGAACACACTTTTATCAATAATTAAATTAAGTATCGTAGTTTTGATACACACCTCGTGACAGCTCCGTCATTATAATTTTTGTAGTTCACTAAGTTCAATTAGTTCATTCTGGGATACTTTTCATTCAATGTTTTGACATTTCATTAAACAAACACGTATGACTTCCGTTTTACGTTTGGATATTCCTAATATTTTTTCAGAGCATTACGGGCAAGATAAATAATAAAAAATAAATACTGAAAAGTTAAAGTATTAAAAAAACTGATACCTAGGCCGCTAGTTAATAATATTATTATAGATGTACCAATGAACGGCTAATATCGGAATTACGGTTGTCCCTACCCTGCATACCGTTTTATTACACATTAAATTCAATTTAGCACGATGGATTTGACAACAGTGAAGGGACGGACGGTGCCGGTGGTGCCAACCTTTACTTTAAATCTGTGAGCATTATTTACGAAAATACCGAACCGTAGAGCTATAATCCGAACATAGCGGTAAACGTCACACTGTCATTCGGTCACAGTGCACCGGAAATAGTGCTAGAGTGAGTAAGTCAGCTCTGTTCATTCATTTGTTTTTTTCTCTCCTTTTTAGTTCATCGTTCTTCAATCTTTCTTCAATCAATTTAGTAACTTCATTCACGTTGTTAAGAATGGGCGGTTCGTGAGTTGTCGTGTTGAGATTCGATATTGTTTTTATTTGCGCAGAAGTGTTTTGCTGGTGACAATGTGTTCGATTTGTATTCTGATAATCATTAATTTGGTGTGATTGTGAACATAGTCGATGTGAAGTTTGGGACTTGAACCAAAGGATCTTCGTGTTTTGGCCACCATGCCGGGTCTTATTGGTATTGGTGAATTCATTGAGGAAACTCGAGAGGATTACAGTTCACCTACTACCTCGACTTTCGTCTCCCGCATGCCACAATGTCGCCAAACCATCAGCGCGTTGGAAGAGGTAATTTCCAATAACAAATAATATTTAAATACACTGCTAATTAATTACGTTAAAATTAGAAAAAATCAAGAGTGTCAAGATATTCCTTCATGATACATAATCACTTGAACTCATTATTAGACAAGAAAACACTTGTATCATAATTAACAATAAAATTAGAAACAATAATTTCATATCAATAACTTATCAGTAAACGAACGAATTGCATTGTTTTGAGGTAGTAGAATAAATTTTGCATCGGAAGTCAGATTTGAGCCAAGACAGTTTGTCATTCTTATAAGATTAGGTAATTTACGATAAGTGGCGTATTATCATTTTATTAAGTAGGAACAACATGTTTCTTGCTAAACATTTATTTTGATAATGTGCAGTTTATTTCTGTAACCAGGACGTTATGATTGCGGCTGGGGAGTAGGCGCGCCTCGACCTTGGGTACGCCCCTCGTTGAACAAAAAATAATAACACAACCCTATCTATTTATTTTATGCCAGTGCTTAATATCTGCCCACGCAGTAAGCCAGTAACGATTGTAACAAATAACTCGTCACCGTAATAGGTACATACTATATTCATTGTAAAAGGGGATTACCAACCTTATTTTCTGTCGGTTTATCGTTAAATTTTGCCACAAACACTTGTGATTCTGGCACGTACGTAGTACTATTACTTATTCTGTGGTACTGGTATCATTTTTACATGACTTAACTGTTGTATATATCTCGGGACACGTTGGACCTAAATCGCGAAACAAACGAGGTCCTGTCACGTGCGGAATGTTTTGTAATTATAATAATATGTAATAATCTATGCTTGGCAAGTTTGAGCTCGTCCACCGCCGTAGCACCCCGTGCTAACTTCAAAAGACAACCAAGAAACGTGTACTGCGCGTGCAGAGTACATTTAATTTTTGAGCATATTAGGTCCAAGATATATGTCCCGAGCAATACTATGATAGCAAGCAGTTATTGTCGCATTTGAACTCAAGCGCATGACCAACCCTTACACGGGCTGGTTTATAAGTTTCTATGTCCTTTTTGATAAAGAGGCTGTAGTCCGCGAAAACGATCATAAGATAAGATTGGCACCCGGAAATTATAATGAATATTGACCATACACCTAGTTAATGAATACCTTTTTACGTGCGTGAACCCCCTCGGGATTTCAACTAACCGGAGCTAACGACGAGGTGAATACTTGTCGCGTCCGACACTCGACAAGCCAAATCGGAAATTATAATGAACATTGACCATAATATATACCTAGTTCATGCCTTTTTGCGTGCGTGAACCCCCTCGGGTTTCAGCTCACTGCAGCTAATGACGAGGTGGATGTGTCGGACTGGAACGAACCAACTAAACAGCATGGTGTTTTGTCATATCGGCCTGGGCGGTGATCATTAATGAGTCCATATGGTTTAATTAAAACGATAATAAAAATGTTAAATAATGACGTCCACCTGTAAAAGCTTTATCATGTGGACGTCAATATTTAAAATCAACTCCTAGTGCAAAAAGATAATATCGAATGTAAATATGAGTATCGCTGATAAAATCGACAAACAAACTAAAAATATACCTCGGGCCGGCCAATTTTACAGAATATTCATCATAACTGAAAGGATAATTAACTCATTCTAATGAAAAGGATTTTATGTTAAGCATAAAAACCAATTACAAACGTAATTAAAGTCATCAGCAATATTTGGACGCGAATATTAGCTGGTAACGTGTGAAGCGGGTTTGCAGATTGAACCAGAAAATCACTCGTCATAGCATCATAGCGTCATAGCGTCAGTCATAGCATCACACCCTTGGCAATGAGATTGGCAACTCTGACCTTCTTTTTTGGGGATAGGTTTTTGTCTTTCTAGATGTCATCATCAGCTACAACGACGACATCGCTCGGCCATCTCATCTCAGTTAAGTTGGACTCGATCCGTCTAAAACCGCACGTAACTGCGTATGTGGTGACCCCAGGCTGCGTTCATGGAGGTCGGAGACATTTCGCGAATTGTCGAAAATTCCATATTTACAGGCAAAGAACCGCCCAGCTAGAGATTTTGCCTCTCTATGCTTGTTCCACCCGTTAAATATTGTTATGAGTTCAGACTAATTTTTCGACAAGATGCCCACGGTGACATTTTTATCATCGCACGGCTTGCCACAGAGAGGGAATTCATCCTCACACGTTGCAACCGGAAACAATGCAGTGCAGAGGTACAAAAATAACTTTATTTCACGCTCCAACTGTGGAATAATCTTCCTGCTGTGCTATTTCCAAGCTAGGTACTACAATATGGGGTTCTTATAGAAGATCATTAGAAGGTTTTTGCAGGGACGTCACTCGTCAGCACAAGTGTGACCTTCCTAGTGTTTCACACGTCCATAGGCCATAGGCATCGGTAACCGATTCCCATGGTAAGTGTTTTGCCGATTCCCATTGGTGATCCCTTTTCCGAGAAAGGAGCCTTCAGCTTACCATCAGGCGAAGTGACGTCAAATTGAAGTGTCCAATATAAATAAATCACTGCCTTCAGGTGGGCCGTTTTCTTGTCTGGCACCTAAATTACAACTTTTTAATATTTCAGTGAATAAACACATTATAATCTATGTTACCAAAAACTGCTAATGCTTAGTCAGCCAATATGACGCCACACTTCACGAGCCAGTAAGCACTATCATTATTATTATCTTACTATGAGGTAATAAAGTTGTGTAGTATAGTAATACATGACTACTGGTAAATAAATGGGTAATTCTTTCATAACTTTATTTATTACTAGCTGACCCGGCGAACGTCGTACCGCCATATTTTCCGCCCGCGTGTTATTATCACTAAATTTATCAGTGTTTCTCTACAATATTATGCATGTATTATACATATAAACCTTCCTCTTGAATCACTCTATCTATTAAAAAAAGCCGCTTCAAAATCGGTTGCGTAGTTTTGAAGATTTAAGCATACAGGGACGGACAGACAGCGACAGTGACTTTGTTTTATAATATGTAGTGATACCTAGCCACAAGGATGAAATTGATACTCGTAGAATCTAGGTAGCAAATATTGAAATTGAGAGCTCTGCTTAGTTGCTTGATTCAGTCAGGATGACAAGTCGCTCTGGGATAACTTAAAAAAAAAAATTAAATAATTATTCATTTGTGGGTGTGTATCATCGCCTTACCACAACGTTATAAGAGACAGTACCTAATTATGAAGCACGCGTCAATATCCACTTTAGCTCCTAGTTATGCCAAATAACGAACATTTATTATCTTTAGCCTCTGCCGACTGAGCAGTAAAACTGGTTATGTTTTTAGAGAAAGTTTGACTTTAATATCTTTGACTATTTAGTGTTTACCTAATGCAAAACGAAACCTTGACCGGTTAGTCGACTGATCGCCAAACAAGTTTCAGGTTGCGGAAGCGTTACGTGAAAGAAAAATCTTGTAATGTAATTAATAAGTGAATTCAACACAAGTCTCGTGTTTGATGAATGCTGACAGTGAAAGTAAATAAATCTGATTTTATAGGTTGCTCAGTAATAAAAATGGCTCAGCGTATAAATATTATAGTATGTCGCAGAATCCAGATGATTCTGTGTCATTGCTAGGGATAGTGGCACAAAAAGGAAGTATTTTTCCGTTTTGTGCCATCAGTGCAGATCCAGAGGCAAACAACGAAATTGTTATTCTGTTCTGACTTCTGTGCCACTGATTGTGACGGTGCACGGTGCAAAGGAAGTATTTTTTCGTTTTGTGCCACTAGTGGCACATCCAGTGGCATAAGCCGGAGTATATCGGTGAAACCATCCAATTAGCTAATTGAACACCTCGGCTGTTCTTAACTGCCGGAATTCAATCGAATGGCTAGGCCGATAGTTTAAGGAATTAAAGAAAATAACTAAGTAATACATGAATCAGACCATTGGTAAAACGTTTCGCTCAATGATTTGTCAGCAGTTGATTGGATGTTGTTGACTGGCTGACTTAATCAGATAGCTGGGATAAATATAAAAGAAAAACCAAACTCCTTCCTATGGGGTGACGTGGCGGATGAATCCCACTTTCGCCACACCACCCCATAAATTGAGAACGCCTTTACCGACTTAATTCATCTTTTTGTTAAAGTTTTCTGACATTATGTGCAAGAGAAAATTGGAAAAAAAAAGAAAAAAACCTTTTGATAACGTCAGCATTCCAATTTCACCTCTTTCCGAGACCTTTTTCAACCAAAGAATTAGAAAACACAAAAATGTTCCAAACTAATGATTGCGTGAGTCTAGTTCTTTACCTGATTGGACGTTAGCGTGTCGTTTATCGTTAATCTAGATTTTAGATATTTTACATATTTGTAGTAAATACATAATGTATACTAAATATTTTAAATAAATCTGCTATAATTAATAATATCACCTCCAAAATCTTTTGATTAAGTAGTGCTGGTACATTTCATTTCAGATTCCTAGACTGTCTTATTAGTTATTTAGTCACCACTCACCAATAAAATATCAATTACGCTACAGTCCTTTGTAATTAGGCAAAATACCTTAGGTACCTACCGACCTGGTAAAATGCTTTCCTACTATGTATTGCCATCGCCCATCGCACTGTTCGTCCACATTACACGTGTCATATCCAACAATGAAATATGTAGTAGGTACAGTGCAAGGTACGAGTTTGGAGCCGACCGCATACAGCAACAAGCAGTGCAACAGACGCGCCGTCTGACTGCACGTTTGATCCATAGAAACAGAAGAGTACAAGTGACATTAGTATCGGTCCCATGATTATCTCATTGGACTAACTTAATTTTTTCATATGCTTATCAAACTGCTATCGTCTGCTGCTGCTGTATGCAAGCAGCTATGAACTCATACCCTATTTGTCTTACTTTCTTCAGTAAGTGTCACCAGTACCACAGTGTCAAAGCTCGCCTATTAAAATGTAATTTATGTGACTAAAAATCAGGCTCAAGATTATTTTATGAACGTTTCTAAATCGATCTTGTTCGTGAAACTTGCCTGTGAACAATTTGCTCATATCAAAGTAGTTACCGGTGCCAGTTTTCAATTTCCTGCGAGAGTTTGCCCACCAGCCGGTTTCTGCTAACAAGTAAAACAAACTGAGATAGAAAGGTGATTGCTTCATGAACATGCGTTGAGGTCACTGGGTCGCTAAGCCTTCGCATTTATGGAAATTTCAATTTAAAAGTCATTATCATTGGAAAGTTGTAATATTAATATTAACTAACATTAACACACATGTGGAATGTGAGTAATTGGATTGTTAATGAAACGTGCAATTAAACCATACTGGGCCCCGCCTAGTGGTAACCTGTTAAAAGTCATTAGCATGCAAGTTAATGTGGCCTAGTAAAATTGAACAAGACTGCTGATTTTTTATGAAGCTCATCTATATCACTATATCACACCACACTACGTGGCTATACGTAAACCTGCTTGATGGTATGTTTACGGGCATGATACGGAATCTGATGACTCAAATCAAGATTCACAACATCATGGTACCTATATTTTTGTTTTTTGAAACAGGCAGAAGTACGCAATGTTGATAACAGTAGCGAATATGATGTCATTGATTGCAAAGCTGTATACAAATTATCTAATTAAGAGTTCTGCGCGGCGTGATAAATTTGCAGAGTTGCACATACAATACGAACCCAAATTATCCACTGCTCAGTGAACTCCTATGACATACATTAAATGCTGATGTCTTTTTGACGACATGGCCACTTAAAGACAGCTATTTAGACGATTGAGAAATGATAATATCGCCATTGTTGGGGAATAAATCCAAAATATTCTCCCAGCATTGTGAAAAATAGATAAAATTATTTACGTATCTCCATTTTGGCAGTTGATAGACACTACGTGGGTGCCGTCAGAAATGAAAGTGGATTCTTTTTTTACGTTAACAAAATGATAATGTGTTTCTGTATGCATTAGAGTATACATAACCTAATTATGTATTTATAATTCGATTCACGAGCTTCATAAATTTCCATAACCATTAAACAGAAAAATGTTAATCAATGTTGATTAGACTAATTAAACCTCACGGCTACTGTAACTATAGCCTCTATGGTTGTACATCTTTGAAAACACTTTAGAAGATGCTCTTTGGTAACAAGTAATTTAGAAATAGTACACAGATTGTACAATGTGTTTAATAGTTTTGGCATCAGTCCAAAAGAGTGGAATACAAATTGAATAACGCATCGGTGGGCAAGTACTTAATCACTGTCAGATACGCAAACAGTTCGGCGAAAAGGAATTTGCTATTGAAAAGCACAAGCACATAGGTATATTATGTACCCTACCCTACCTACCTACTTGGTGAAAATTAGGTTTACACGCTTCCGCTAAATACTTTAATTAGTATGTTGATTAAAATCTAAATCGCTTTCGCCTTTATCGATATGAACTAGATTTTAGACTTTTATTTTAAAAATTACGAAAGTAGGAAAAGTAACGTTTTCGATCTAACAAAGATATACATAGTCTTGTTTATAAATTTCTTTGATTATTATTGTTGATTCATAAAATTCTGGTCTAGAAATTAATAAATTAGCCTCAAAAAGTAGACGAACGGAAAATGGTTACCTAAATAAGTTAGGCGTAGTCGTAAGAATGGTGTTACGAGCATCATTGTGTAAATAGGCTTTAAAAGGTCAACAACCAATGACTCATCATTGATGCGACTATCTCTGCATCATTGCGGTGGCTTTGGGATGCGATGCGACTGTGAGTAGTTCATATTTGTAAAGATAAAAATTTTAAAACTGTGAGTCATACGTGTCTAGTAGGAAACTTTTTTATATTTCCTACCCATACTTTATACCTAGTGTGCCTACTGCTAATCCTAGTCTCCATCTTAGAACCACCTTTTATTTTTTGTCATATCAATATTTATTAATTTAGGTTATGCACGTAGGTCTTGTATTATGTAAGTCCAAGACTGCATCCACTAGACTAGACTCCTCCCTTCGAACCCCTCGACGCGACGGTGGTAGAGTTACGCGCACTTGAGCACGCCAGGTTACTTACTTTAAAGTAACTGAAACGGTAATGTTGTTAGCCCCTGCATCGAAGTGTTGCGGCATTTTATATGAGGACAGGTTACATAAGAACAGTTTTTAAGTGTCTAGGAGGTAGTGTGGCGGCTATTTGTAGCCTACATTTTTGCTAATAGAAATAAAACTCAATTTATTATTACCAAAGTCGTGAATGTCGTGATATGAGGATATTACGACGCGACGATACTTTCACTTACGATAAAACCTGCTTCATAGGTATTATCAATATGTAAAAAATCTGATTCCTACCTAAACCCATTTGTCGCCTTATCTCTATATACCTACATACGTGTGTGGTGTGATTGATCGATTTTCGTTACTTATGGTCGCAAAAACCGTACATTATTGGGCTACATTACCAAGAAAATATTGAATATCGTCTTAGCCGTAGGTACCTAATATTTTTGGGCCCTTGCCGAAATTACACGAACGTAAAAACATAGTCTTCTGAATGAATGAAAGAGGATGGGTAAGAAGGTCGTTTACCTCACAATAAGCATTACAATTACAATACAAAATAGCCTAGTCGACGCCTACTAAATAACAGAAAGGAATAAAGAAAGGTTACGAACAAAATGGTTTTCTATACAAGGCGACAACACCGAGGAAACAATAGCTAATATGCTGTACCTATGTATATGCAGTATTGAAAAATATATCAAGCATAACGAATTGGGAGCACCATTCCATTAGGCTCTTGTTGATGTTTAAGGAGTATCACTGTGTAAATTAGACTTAAGAAGACAAAGAAAATGTAAATGTCTGTTGAAGTCCCAGTTCACAAAATTTCTTGGTAAAATATTGGATAACAGCTTTGCGGTCATATCAGGACATACATCTCATACTAAAGGAAGTACGAGTTACCCGAAGTAGTGAGTGAGACTAAATTAGCTCAACGAATAAATGAAGTTATGTATTACATATTACGTGTACTAATACAACTTTTTTAAAATTCCCTATGTATAACGTAGAATATACATACCTGGTTAAAATTAAAACTATGTATAACTCAAATAAAGAAGAGACAGCATGTCCGGTGGCAAAGGGATCAAACTTACCAACGAGTTTTTCCAAACAAGGTAGTAAGTACCAATGACCCGTGTCGTACCCATACCAAATCCAATATTGTGCACCATGTTTATGACTTCGCGCAATTGCAAGCTACAACTTGAGACCTTGAGAAAGTTTTGTCGTAAATAGAGGTACCGGCTGCTCATAAAATACGAACAACAAAATAAAAAATTTCATCACAGAGAGATTTTCTAAACATAAAATGTTTGTTACGTTAAGCATTTATTACTAAGCAAAAAGTAATTTATTTTCACTGCAGGAGAATTTTAATTTTTACTATCAGTAACTATTGCTAAGAAAGCTAAATCACTTACAATGAGCAGTTTTCCAGTAGGTATAATAATCAGTTGGTTTTTAATTCATCAAGAGATGGCGCTAGCATAACTTTTGGTAATTTTAATATAATCTGTGGTTTGTTGTTGTTCTTTTCGCGTCGGTCTGTAATTTAAAATAATAATATTATAATTTAAAATAATTTCATCAGAAAACATGTCAAAACATCTATGTAAAGTAAATCAATACAAAACCGAAGATCATTTTTTTTCCATAAATTAGTTACCAAAAGTGCCGGCTGCGCCATCTAGCTTGTCTTTAGGAACCCTATAAATACCTACTGGAAAACTGCTCATTGTAAAAAAATACACCGCCTATCGAAATGTAAAATAACATGTGCGTTCCCTGATCGGATGTGATAAAGCGAAAGTACACAGCTACCTACTTACTCGCAGCCTATATACACTTTGTAATGAACTTTCTCTTAAATAAGTGTGGGCTGTGTGTGTATGCCTATTACACGAATACAGTTTCCGAACGATTTGAGTAATCATGTAATCAATATGTAAATATATTGTAATTGCATTCGAAACTGTAGGGCAAAATAATCGAAAGAACATTAAAGTAATTGAAATTTTATTTTATTGACTTTTTAAATAATGCATCTTGAAATGAAAAGTGTACTTAATGTAATTATTATCTATCAGTTATGTACTACTAGCTGTTGCTCACGGCTCCGCCCGCGTGGATGTCGGTTATAGCGACCAAACATAGCCTGTCCTTTCTCAAGTTCTAAACTACCTCTATACCAAATTTCATCATAATCGGTTCAGTGGTTTAGGCGTGAAAGCGTAACAGACAGACAGACAGAGTTACTTTCGCATTTATAATATTAGTATGTAATATGGATGAGCCCTCTAGGTAGTTTTCCTTGACCTTCATATCTTTTCTTGTCTACTAGAAAGAACCCTAAATTCTTTTAGTCTGAGCCCTAAACCACTTCAACCGAAAGTTTAATCTTATATATAAAATTCTCGTGTCACAATTTTCGTTCCCGTACTCCTCCGAAACGGCTTGACCGATTCTCATGAAATTTAGTGAGCATATTGAGTAGGCTGAGAATCGACCAACATCTATTTTTCATACCCCTAAGTGATAAGGGTGCAGCGGGAACGGGATTTGAATACCACGCGGGCCGAAAATATGGCGGTACGAAGTTCGCCGGGGCAGCTAGTTAGTATATACAGGGTGTCCCAAAATTCAAGGATAAGCCGGTAACAGAGGGTGGCCCTACTTATGGCTGCTCTGGAAAAAATAAGAAAAAAAATGTATCTCTATTTTTTTTTTAATTATTTAAACTTTTTTAAAATCTTTGGAAATTCAGTACCCCTAATGATATTTTCAACTACCAGGTCCACAATTTTGCAAATATTTCTGAACTCTTTTCTGTATTAGCAAGCTAAGAAGTATGACTAACCACCAACACCCTGAAAAATTCTAGAATATTTGTGGTTATTTTACAAAAATAAGTCAAAATATTTTTTTGTCGTCAAATTTTCATACATTTTTACTTTCTACCCACTTTATCTTATCTCGGTGAAAAAAAAAAGTATGAACACCACTATGGCATTCTTTTTCAAAAATTGGCGCAACTATCCAAGATTTCAAAATGGTATCAGGCGACTGCCACCTGACCTCCACAACCCATTGGCGATATCAAAGTTATGTAGTGCGTCCAGTTGTTGGACTTTTAGGGGTCCGACTACCTGTAACAACTGTCATAGATGCTCGTATGGCCACTACGATCGACGGCCTAACGTACTTTCTGAGGAATGGAGGTGTCTCAATGTCTTAAGAATGGTCATCCATCCGAAAACCACCCTGGCTTATGTTGCTTAACCTCGTAATGTGATAACCTACTCGGTTACCACTTTGTCACAAGTCCCGTCAATGATTTTTTATTGAGGATGAATGCATTGTGTACAAAGTAAATCTGGTGATTTTCAATAAGAGCAATGTATTAAATGTGATTCTTATTTACAAAAAAAATTTTTTTTTAGTATTTCATTGTAGTATCATACCCAAATTATACCATTTTGAAATCTTGGATAGTTGCGCCAATTTTTGAAAAAGAATGCCATAGTGGTGTCCATACTTTTTTTTTTCACCGAGATAAGATAAAGTGGATCGAAAGTAAAAATGTATGAAAATTTGACGACGAAAAAATATTTTGACTTATTTTTGTAAAATAACTACTAATATCCTATAATTTTTCAGGGTGGTGATGGATAGCTATGCTTCTTAGCTTGCTAATACAGAAAAGAGTTCAAAAATATTTGCAAAATTGTGGACCTGGTAGTTGAAAATATCATTAAGGGTACCGAATTTCGAGGGATTTTAAAAAAGTTCGAGTAATTAAAAAAAAAATAGAGATATATTTTTTTTCTTTTTTTTCCTGAGCAGCCATAAGTAGGGCCACCCCCTGTTGCCAGCTTATCCTTGAATTTTGGGACACCCTGTATATGAAATTATTTATATTGAAACAAACAGTAAATATATTGTATAATATTTGTATTATAAATATCAATCGCAGAAAAGCGGCTACATGGACGGATAATCCAAATCTCTATCAAAGCAAAGAACATCAAAAATCGGTTGGTAGGTATATCCTCTGTCGAATTTATTCGTGCTTCTCTGGTAATAAAGAACTAATGTTTTGAATATTTTTACTCAACCCTTATAAAAAAAGCGTGTGTTACCTCTTGGAATTGTTATAAAATATTGATTGAACAATCGCAGCGCGGCAAGATATCGCAATTTGAAGTAATACGAGTGGCATGCAACAGAATTCGTAATGTGTTACTTATCCAAAAACTGTGCAAATCGTTCTAAATCTATATAGAGAAGTAGGTATAGTATTCTACTTGCTACTGCTCGCGGCTTCGTCCGGTACAGTCTATTGTGAGGAAAATCTACTATCTCTGTGCTCAATTTCATCCGCATCCTGTTCAAGTTCAACTGATTTTGTCTGAAACAGAACAATCGTCCATTCATCCTCACAAATTTTCACATTTATCCTGTAACGTTGTGGAATCCCGATTGCCGGCTGTGAATACCGTTTGGCGTTTAGTATAAATTCCGGAATCGTCTCATAAAACATGATTTATGCGTAAGACAGTGAATAACCGCACGTAATGTACCTATTGCATTACTTGCAAAAAGTAATAAGAACTGAGATATGTGGGGCGTTTCATTTATTTGACCTACTGAAGATCAAGTTTGCTATTACTGCAGCATTTTTTATCATGTGTAGATTACAGGTGCAGATAAATTGGTAAATATAATGTAATACCGGTAACTAACCGTGAAGTATATTAAATTAAATGGTCTTGGTTTTTTATAGACCGTTTATCTTCCAATAAATATAATTAAAAAAAAAGTAGTACATATCTACTATCTACCAGCTTTTGCCGCACTAACTAGACCTATCACCTGGTACCTGGTACTATGCTGGTACGTATATGCCTAAATATAGCTGTGTTTGAATAAGTTTTGCAGTAAAATAATTCTCAAATCGAACCAAGTCAGTTATTCATTTCTTTTCATTTGAAGGTTTTATTGATATCGATACGTGCAGTGCATATCAAATCGATCTTTGTACAGAAGTATGTTCAGGGCAATCGATATCTCTCATGTTCTTGTCCTTGATCTACTCACAACGATTGCTTTTCAGGGCGTTAATAAACCTTGTTTTAAAGTAAACAGAAGTTGATTTGAAATATAGTAAATTCGTCAAAACGGATGCAAAGCACGGAAGCTCTAAGAGAGTTTTACCTTTATATGGGATTGGACACCCAGAAAAAGGCAGGTAGGCCGCAGTGGCTGATAGATTTGATTGAAATATTATGCTAATAAAATAGGTGCTTCTAGCTTTGGAGGTCAAATGATATTTTAAACAAAAACTTTCATTGGTACTCGATATCTTAATAAAATTTGGCAGATGTTGACTCACTATTAACATTAACTCACCAGATGGGTTCTGCGTAGGGCTTCTACGTAAAATTTTATAACCGCTTTGTATTTTGCCATAAGAATACAAATAATGGCAACACATGAACGTCTAGGCGAGTCCAGCGGTTTAGCTACTTTTAAAGTTGTTAAATAGCCGTACAGAGCATATCAATACTAATAATAGAAATGCCAAAGTAACTCGCGTCTTTTGGTCTGTCTGTGTGTCTGTTACGCTTTCACGCTTAAACCACTGCACCGTTTTTGATAGAATTTGGTACAGATATAGCTTAGATCTTGGGAAAGGACATAGAGTCATAGACTATGTTTGGTCGCGATAACCGACATCCACGCAAGCGGAACCGCGGGCAACAGCTAGTATTTACCATATTTGCAAATAAGCACCGAAATTACAATTGATCGAAAATACAAGTACATATTCGTCAGTTTAGTTTTCAGTTTTCCAAACCCTAGTCCCATCCCGTAATGAAGCTGTAAACATCAGCGAACGTGTTAATGCTTTAATTTGAATCAAGTACAATGTGTTTACTAACTAACTAACCTAAATAAACTAACCGAACACTTCAGAGTAGTTTAGTGTTATGGTTATCCGATAGCGTAAACAGGATCTTAATACTTCGATAATGTTCTTGACATCCTTGCTTGATCTAATTAAATAAACAGTGCTTGAATAATACACTCAACAAAGTAGATTGTAAGAAAATGTAATTATTTTTGATAGTAGTTACTATTGCAGTCCACTGCTGGACATAGGCCTCTCCCAATATGCGCCACGTCTGCCGATCCTCCGCTTTCCGCATCCAGTCTATCCCAGCCACCTAGCCAATCAATCAATTAGCCACATTAGGCAAATTAATTGATTGATTGATTGATTGAAGTCATAACAATCAGTTCTCAGAATATTGTTTTGATCTAGGACGAGTGTCTCGGCGACTAGACGGCTAGACTCCCTTTATACATTTTAAAGTTTAGCTCCAGAGACTGTAAGTTTGCGCTAATAATTTTGTTTAATGTAATGCTGACTATCACTATAATAAATTAGTATTTCAACAACCTTTTACCTGCGATTTGTCATTACGGTACGAGTGTACGACATACAAAAGATATGCTAATAATAAAAACAAAAAAAAACAGCATGATAAATAAATTAATCGGCTTTGCGGTAGTTCAACGCGTCAGTTGACGACATGTAGAATACTCATGGTCAACCACATTCGGCACAAGAACTTATACAATACACGTGCATATACATACTGTAGGTCTAGATTTCTAGAATTTTACAATTGAGAGATTCAATTGAATTAATCTTTATATGAAGCAGGATTCATTATTAAGAATTATGAAGAATAATTGTACTTACCTAATTTTATTTTATCTAACAAATTATGTATGTAAAATATGCAATATTACGTTTAATTAACGAAAAAAAAAGAAATAAGAAAGGATTTAATCCTCCTCTTTGAAAATAGGGTACCAGAAGGAACCTGGATAAAAAGAAAGATAAAACTTCCCATCGTCTCACTTGTCAGTCCAAAGTTATGGCTAATGTTAAGGATTTGATTCGGCTTATGTATAACTCAAGCATTATATTAGCATCTTGCAATGGCAACCAAATGGTACCCAAAATTTCCCGGCTGTCTGAGCAGGTAACACAGTTGGAGCCACAAAACCGCTATAATATGCATGATGGCACAGGAGAATTACGTAAAGGAGGTGTAAGACATTGCACTAAGAACTGACATAAATGTACTCCAACTATAAGTGATTTATAAGAAGCTGAAGAACATCCGCATATGACGCATAATGGCGCTTACGGCGGAAAATTATTAAGTAACAATACACGCTATTGAGTCACACTAAACATCATTGTACTGAAAACCGTATCGTATCCGAGCCCCGACCATTCACTGTCCTGCTAAAACGAATAAAAAACGTTCAGAGCGATACTTATGTAATTAACGTCAGTTTAATTACACATGCATCCTATTTCCAACAGCTGCTGGTTTATTTCAGTAGTCAATAAATTTTGGACATAAACATTTAAGTATTGTGTAATTTATGTTTTACTAGCTTTTGCCCGCGGCTCCGCCCGCGTGGATGTCGGTTATCGCGACCAAACACAGCCTATGTCCTTTCTCAAGGTCTAATCTACCCCTATACCAAATTTCATCAAAATTGGTTCAGTGGTTTAGGACAGACAGACGGACAGACAGACAGACAGACAGACAGACAGAGTTACTTTCGCATTTATAATATTAGTAGGGATTAAATCTTGTAGGTACTATGGTGATAAAGCCCGTAAACATAATTTATTTGGATCAATGACAAAACATGCACTTTTTGAAAAGGTAGCCTTAAAAAACCAGAGAGAAATACCACACTGGTTTGGTCGGCATGGCACACAATTTTTAGGGTAGGTACCAAAGATTTTTCTTCAGCATACAATCATAAAACTAATTAAACCACTTCTCGTATATATTTATAATACATAGTTCAGACAAGGAAAAGCGATAGAAGCCTTTTATAATGTACTAGCTTTTCGCCCGCAGCTCCGCCTGCGTGGATGTCGACTACCACCACCAATAGTATTTTTTCTAAACTGACGGACTTGTTGTACAAATATAGGTATCCCGATAGTTCTAATAGTAATTGTTGTATAAACCTCAGTAGTGTGTTTTTCAAAATATTAAATGAAAACTGTAAGAAACATCGGCCTTGTCTTACAAAAAAGTGGTAGATTTTTGGAATATTACCTACATCAAAACAAAAATAATATTAATATCTTTATATCAATAGCTAGTAAATGGCTAGAAAAAGACTGGTAAGAAAAAAATACTATTACCTAACATTTCATTCTTATCAATCAATCAATTAGCCTATTTCAGTCCACTGTTGGACTTAGGCCTCACCCAATGTATGCCGTAGCACTCGATCCTCCGCCGTATGTCTCCACAGTCAGTTTGCACATTTCGGCCCCATGAGTCATAACATACCATACATAGTAGAAACCTCGACGAATTTTCCCAATGTTGCCCAACCCTTGTCGACCCTTCGACGTATATCTCCTTCTAGGTTTTGTTTTCTAATCTAAATTTAGCATCTCAGCAATGAAAATATCGTATCAGCACGACACCGTCGTAGACAATCCAAAAATGCCCAGGTCTAGATGATGTCAGAAGGCTTCTCGTATAATGTATTTTTCAATACACTTGCTCGTAACTGGCGTTTTACTTCACCGCAATTAAGCACGTAAGTACACCTATTATGAAACTGTGAATTTTTCATTACTATTATTCACAAAAGTGAGTTATAGATTCTTTTTTTTTTATTGGTTGAGTTTCTTAAAAAAAGTTGGGTAACCAAAAAGATCGTGTTCAATAGTAACCTACAAATAAATTGATATTCATCATGCAACTTCATATTTAAATAGATAATTTCAACTTATACATGTTTATTAAATAAAACTTTCACTTTTTTATTTTATTTTGTCTACAAAAAACTTTAAATTCCCCATGTTGAGTCCAAAACGCTATCAAAAAAAAGAAACTTCATTCTTTTAGTCTATGGCCGATACATTGTTAGATTAATCTGTGGTTAGATGCGCGCGCATTCGAAAACTTATTAATGTTTCCCGCCGTTAAGAAAAAAATTACCTACACAACTCATTTTAAGTGTCGAAATTATAGTTATTTATTATAAAATGTCTACAAGTATGTACTAGTTGTGAAGAAAATGATTTATTTTGTACACCGCCCGATATAAAATGTGAAGCCCTTAACGTTATGGAAAGTTTACTACCTGAAAACTCCAAGGAAAAATATCTATTAACGTACAAAAATTTTATACAATGGCAAAACAACAAGAATACGTAGTCTTTTTCAGAAAATGTGTTCATGGCATACTTTAAAGAATTATCTTCTAAGTATAAACACCGTCCGAACAAAGAATGGAGTGGACTTAAAAACGTACTCTAATTTGAAAGCTTATCTAAAGAGACTATCCGATGGATTTAGAAGCAAAAAATCAAAGGTTTTAATCATCTAACGATATTGAAAAATTCAAAAAAGATGCTCCAGATAACCATTATCTGGCTACTAAGGTTAGTTAAATTAATGTACTATTCACTTTTTTGGTTTATTTTAAGTACGCGACTTTGCCGAGTTGTGTGTTGAACTTAAATTATTGTTCATCTTTTTCAGGTCGTTAATATTTGGTGTAACTGGTGCATGTAGGATACAAGAATTAACAAATATAACTGTGAAAGACATAGAGAACCATGGTCAGATGCTTTTAGTGAAGATACCTATGACGAAAAATAAAATACCGAGGTCATTCACCATACACGGTCCATTCTACGAAATAGTTAAGAAGTATGAAAGTTTGCGTTGTAAATAAACTTTTTTTTCTACTATATAAAATGACTTTTTAGTATTATTTTCCTCACAAGTGTATTGAAAAACGTCGTATGCCACGCGTGAGTATGATGATTACCGTCCTCGGCCCTCTTAAGACCCTCGCCTGCCGGCTCGGGTCTCAATGGCGCCTCGGCGGTAATCACCAACTTTACTCACTTGTACCATAATGTACTATTATCCATTTATTTACATTGAACAACAGAGATGCGTAAGCTATTTTTAGGAAAAATTTTACTCTCTAGTGAATAAAAAGGTGTACTTTTAACTAACAGTTGGATCTGACCGGATTGCTGTAGAACGTGGAACAAAGGGACGATTGCTGGTCGGGTCAAACCACAGATATGGTCAAACAGAGCAGACGACGTTATTAGCATTATTCAGTGTACCCAGTGAAGTTGAATCCGGTCTTTGTCCACACATAGCACACTGCACTAGAAAATAGTTCATGGATGAAGTACTAGAGGTAGACAATTGTCATCTCAAACAAGTTTAATAAGTAATTTAAATTATGAAAAGTGCCTCGGAGAGCACGTTAAGCCGTCGGTTCCGGTTGCCATAAGAATATCTATGGCAGTCGTTACAAGTAGTTAGAGCCCTAAAAAGTCCAAAAAAAAAAAAAAAACCGTCTAGCTGCAAAGCTTCGATATCGCCTAATGTTACCATTGGGTCGTGCAGAATCGCTTCACGGAAAATATCGAGATCTAGCCAAATCCGTAGTTAAGACTGGTAAAGCGGACCCCAAGACTCCGATGCTGAAAAGCTTCGGATGCGACTGGGAATTAACGCTAGGATGAAGAAGAATTTAAATTATGTAAAGTCTTCTCAAGAAGCTTCAACTATGAGATGTCAGCTTACTGCCAATACGAGTACCTATCTACTACTTTTCCGGTATCATCCTGTTCTCATCGTCCTCCTCGAGACATTTCCGTGAAGACTGCCAACTGCTATCTGTAATTTGTACAGCTGAAATCATATTCGCACTAAGAAATTTGATATCTCGCTGAGCATTCACTTGCGCGTCGAGATCAACCGTGGTATCATATCAACAATGCTGTGTAAGAACGTTTATATGCATCTCGATACATATGCCTACGTTCTTACAGAATAGCATGATTTACTTCCACAACCCACTGGCGATATCGCAGTTCTTTAACGGTCTCTATTTGGTATAACACACTAAGTAACATACCATACCGTATCTACTATGCATTATAATCGTTATGAAGATTATGTTGACTAATTCCTTGCTTCTGGTGACGTGGTTTACACAACCTCCATGCGTCGTTGATCACGAGCAAGAAAGCTAATTCTCATTGTCTTGTTATCTTTAACTTATCTACTTATGGTTAAACAAACGTATTATGCAAGAATAATCTTCACGGGCGTTACCAACAGTAAGTGGAACCGTCAATGTAGTAAATGATAGCGTAATTACTTTCCAGTTTAAGATTGTGTAATAATGTTATTTTTATTTTTATCTTCCTTTCATAATGTCGTAGTTTCACTCTAGCCTAGATGTGCCTATCACAGTACTTAGACTTTACAAGCCAAATTAGGATAGGAGTCCTGTCTACAAACACAAAGTGCAAGCTTTGTATGCAAAAAGGGGATTGGTACTCGGATGAAGAAATGAAGTTTGCTTGACTTGTTGTGTCTGGGGCGGTTTCACCAATTTTGTAAATTGTATGGTTAGAATCTTTTCTCCTTAGGACTAACGCGTGCAAACCTAAAAAGCTCTTATGGGTGCTTATAACTCAATATTGTAGGTAAATTGCAAACTCTTTAGCTTTTAGATGCTGTCCCTGTCTGCGACATCGTTCACTATTTTGCAAAATGTGATAAAATACTTACCACTAATCGCGTTGTAATGCCACTCAAAAAAAGAAAGTGTCAAGGCACTCCTAGGTTGAAATTACTCGAGTGCTGCCTATTGTTAAATTTCTGTTAGTACTAAATTGGGAACATTCGGGTTCTTGAGCACAGTACCACTTTAATATTTCATCGCAATCAGGCGAGTGGTTTAGGAAGGCCCGAATTAACAAGCAAACATTTTTAATATGTAGGTACCTATCGTTTGGTCTACTTTTTAGAACGAGATAAGTACAAGTCAAGATTTGGTAGCGGCACGGTATCCGTAGCTACATGGTAGGTACCTTGTAGCAACCTAGCAACAAGTACGTACTACTTTCACCCAAGAGGGAGCGACTGACAAAAATAAAAAGTATCTACCTATTAATAATGTGGTACATTGCGTGTATTCTAAATTGCGCGTATCTTAAATAGGTAACTACTTACTAATGTCTTGATTGGACTAGCTGTAATGACATTTTAGTCATGGTTCGCAGCTCTAGAGTCTGACTAGAGATCAGAATCGAGGCATTCTGGTTAGAATAAAATAAGTAGGCACTCTGTTTACCCAGGAATTTCTTTTAACGTACTCATAAAATAAATTTCATGAATTTCAAATTGATTCCCATGATTCAAAACGATGAAGGCACCTAGTTTTGTAAAAATAAAACGGTACCTACCTATGAGAAAAGGAAAGGAAAGGAAAAGGTTAAATTAACATCGTCACGCCACATTCGTCCTTTAAAATAAGGGTTGTGAAATCATTACGTTACTAGGAACACAACAGTTGCCATTGCCACCTCATTCATTTGTTATTGCCTTATGGTAATTTACCATCACTGTGCAAGTGTGCACCCGTCGTTTAATACAATCTACATCGTAATACAGCACCCGGTGGTCTATGTATTCTGAGAGGGACAGGTAAGATGGCCTGACATAGTAGTAAAATAATCATATTACACATCGCTATCTAGACCCAAACTAATCATAATTTGTACTAAACAAATATCGTAATACATTAGACATATACTGGGCGTCCCACGGCGATGCCACATGGAGGGAAAGTACCTTAAATCCTTAAGTTAGCTCATTTTACTTAAAGGAGACATCATTTAATTTTTTTAAAGAAACAAAACTGCATTCAAAGATTCTTTTAAAGTCGCTTGCTACACCCGGTAATCGAACCGACTAAAATCCGAAAAAGTAACATCCTGTATTTTTATGGCATCAATCGATAGTGTCAATCACAAGGATCAAATCTCTCTAAGAAACATGGTAAATTAAATGAAAGGAAGTCCTTGAAACCTAAAATTATAAATTCAATTTCGCAAAATAAAACACTTTTACTCAAAGTTCATCCATCCATCTGATACCATATTAACAATCAAATTCCATATTTAAATTACTTTTCTTTTTTTATCGTGCGGAGACCGCTGCTGGTCAGCAGCAGTTTTTAGGTATGTCGAACTCAAACCGACTAAAATCACACGCCGTCTCAATTAACAGGTTATAAGTTGATCCAATAGGGCAATTCTCTCGCCATCTTCGTTGCCCAGGGTACACCGCGTGCAGTTTTCTGAACAAGCACCTACCCTAACAATAATTACCTACCCTACCTACACATACCTCATGCAGTTATCCAATAAAGTTACATTCTAAACAGGTAACAAAGTTCATTCATTTAGTACTCATTTTACTAAATAAATTTCATCAAAGATATCTCTAGTGTTGATAACTTTTTAACCAACTTCAAAAAAGGAGGAGGTTCTCAATTCGGATGTTTATATTTTAAGATATCTTATCTGATGGTTCCTTAAGTAAAAATGCTGTGTCTTTTCGCATTGAATTTATAAGTTAAGATTTAGAGAACTTTCTTTCATTTAATTTACCATGTTTCTTAAAGAGATTTGATCCTTATGATTGACACTATCGATTGATGCCATATAAATACAGGATGTTACTTTTTCGGATTTTAGTCGGTTTGATTACCGGGTGTGGCAAGCGAATTTTTAAAAATCTTTGAATGCAGTTTTGTTTCTTTTTAAAAATAAAATGATGTCTCCTTTAAGTAAAATGAGCTAACTTAAGGATTTAAGGTACTTTCCCTCCATGTGGCATCGCCGTGGGACGCCCTGTATACCTAATCTAACACAAATATCGAAAGTAGGGTTTCTGTATCAGCCTTACCCTTTGAGTAATTAACCCCGTTATTTGCTTAATGCCCTGACCATCTTAAAACTTATTTTTGAACCTGAAAATCAGATAACAAACACAGTTTATATTCAGTATTATTACGAAAATATCCCAATTATACTTTACTATACTATTGCATCGAAGTTTTTACACCCTACTATTCAAAAATGTAGATTGTAGATACAAAGGTCGTTGATCTTCACTAATTGCTTATCATTTAATATCAACATCAATTAAAGAGTTCAATTAACTAACTCCTTTGTACCGAATAGCCGTATGACTCAACTTAAAACTCGTAGTCAAGGTGCACCATCGATTCGTTGTGAGTTTTATTTTGGTACGGGCCGATTGCTTTATTCAGGGGGACCATTGACTAATCGCCGGCTGGGGCGACAGATGTTCGAAGTGCTCCCAAAAAGTTGAACGGCTCGTGGCTCCTATTGTGAACAAGTCTTTATGCCGGTGACAGCTTGTCGACGTTACAGTTTGGAGCAAATCTTCTTTCGCAACAACCATCGTGATGTTCAAACTCATTCGATTCGTTGACATGTTTTAATCTATATTTTATCTTGTTTCAGACGTTGGATTTCGACCGCGAAGGCCTAACGAAATTAAAAAAAGCTATAAAAGCAATACATAACTCTGGCAATGGTAAGTACCTTATTTATTTCTATATACATCATATACTACATTAGTATGCGTTTACGATACAAGAGGAAAATATCGTTACATAGTAGGTATAATCTATTCTCATGTTATGGACTAAAGATAAATAATCACTGTGTAGTAAGTGGTTTCTAGAGTAGGTAGTAACAATAACACACATTTGTATCCTGCAAATTGATTTAAAATGATAAACAATAGGAATTAATCGTAGGTACAGATGCTATACTAACAATCGTACCAACTAATAAACAATTTCTTTTACTTCAAATTGAACAAAAAAATGAACTCTCTGAATGAATCTGAAACTGAGTTATTTTTTTAAGTCAGCACATCCTAACTTCACAAACATAAGTACCTGATGAAATAAAAAAGAAAAGGCCATAATGCAGTAAATGTAATGATAAGCTTTTAAGCTACATTTTATACCCCTTTATGTCACATCACTGTTCTAGCTTTATGCCGCGTATCCGACTGCATACGATATTACGAACAATATCCGTTGTGAGACTTGTGAGTGATTTGTATTCTATTTTCTAGTGGCGTTATCCATGCGACAGGCGAACGAAACTTTATTAAAATAGATATAGAGGAAGTTATATGAATAGAACTGACTGGAATAGACTGAATATCCGATGCATCGCTCGGTTGCTTTAAAAATAAAATCCATTTCGATACTTGAAAGTTCGACTCATCTTCAGCGCATAAATTGCCTATGTAGACGACGAACGTCTAACAATATCAGTATCACATGAATCGAAAAATGCGCCTTTCCTATATAGGCGCATTTTTCAATATCACAACTGGGGTGGATGAATGGATGAAGGTATAATAAACTAGTATGTACGTATGTATCTAATACGCGTACCTATTTTCAGGAAGTTTAATAAAATTACTTTCTGTATGTATCAAAGAATTCCCGTTTCTTGTACACATCACATATCACGGTACATAATGTGATGTTTTGATGAATAATTAAGAAATTACGTTGAAGCGAATGAAAGCAATAATAAAATATTTCCTCTCTTTCTTTTATTTTTATAATATGAGCTCTTATTCTGCAAACTCATGTTTATGCAAGTATATATTAACAAAAAATAATGTTGGTTATGTTATTACTTATTTGTAATTATCGTAACGTATTTGTAATAACGCCTGATAACAAGGTTTAACGGTGTAAAATTATGTAGAGTTCCATAAGAGTTCTAAATAAAGTAATAAGTGCGGTCTATGAGCCGGTCGGCGGCCTGTGGGCTTATTAATTTACAAATAGGAAAATTGAACAAAAATATTAAAATACATAATTACACCATTTGCGAAAAAATCACGAAATTACACAGAAATATATTCCTCGGCATACCTTTTTGTGGTTGATTGACAAAATTGTAATTATACTTCTCAGTTATTGTCAATATGTACCCCACCCCTCAGTTATTAGTATATAATAGCAACTAGTTAGGATACTTGAATAGTGTTGCAGTCGAGACTAGAACCGGCTTCCTAGGACGAAAGGCCGTTCAACTCGCTGAACTAGAATGACCCAAATATCGCAACAAATAGTAGGTACTTGTAGACAGAAACGAATGCATTATTAGTAAACACTCCATTCACAGCTAATATAAACACAGTCATGATTATGATATAAAAATACATACAGACTGATAACAATCACGCCTATCAGGTTTTAGGTAGAACTGATAAGACTTTGAATTGCAGATTGTGTAGGCAGTTATTTTTCATAATATTATGTAAAATAAGCGAGTGTGTTGATATTTCTGTGATTTAGAGTTTCAGTCAGAGAACATAATTTACAGTAGTTGGTATATCTCTAATATTGTCAGTTCTGACTTTCTGATACACTCATATTTTGTCCGTTATCGTTTTATAGCTATACAGGTGTTTTTTTCTCGCCATCAACTGCTCCAGTTCGGTTCCTGCAGTTCAATTTTCTTCTTTAATAAAATACGCTTTAAAAATGCAAAGATGTCTGCGGACTATACTGTTCTAAGGTCTGAACAAATCTTAATGACTGCAATATCTAGATAGGTAGTCTGGTGGTGGCTACTAGCGCTAAGAAATGATAAACCCTCCTAATCTAATCTTATCGTGGCAAGAAAGGTATTAGAGATATGTGTTCGGGCACCGTAACTCCTCCGGTCTTAAACACCGGAAGCGTATAATGATATCGCTTTTCTGGGTGTTGTGTCTTCGTATTATGTAGCAGGAGCAGCATTATGTATTTGTACAGAATATTGTTGACCTAGCTGATATTATTTAGATAAAAGTCCTCTTACAGCCGACGCTTATTCTGCAGGTTGGTTCTTTAGTTCGTTGACACACTGGGGAAAACACTCTAAGTGATCTAAGTTGTTTCCAACCTAATTTAGCTCAGTTTTGTAGTGGTCAACTGGTTGCTTTATAGTACTGCTACGTGCTGAAGGACAGGCAACACTGTAGGATCCCTTGTGTGACTCCAGGAATTGTCATTAAAAACAAAATCTAAAGGTAGATATCTGAGAAACATAATCGTCGCATACTTCAGTAGTCAATAATACAGGCATGTCTTCCCATTTGTTTAAAAAACGGGTACTACAATGGTTTTCCGGGTATATAAGCCGCTAAAGCAGCCTCCGTGGCGTAGCGGTAGTGAACGCGGCCGCTACGCAGGAGGCGTGGGTTCGATGCCCGCTCAGTGCAAATATTTGTGTTCATGAAATATGGGAATTTGCATTGGTCTGGTCGTGCCTCGGAGAGCACGTTAAGCCGTCGGTCCCGGTTGCCATAAGAACATCTATGGCAGTCGTTACGGGTAGTTGGAGCCCTCAAAAATCCAAAAAAAAAAAAAAAAAAAAAAACAACAGTCTAGCTGCAAAGCTTCGATATCGCCTAATGTTACCATTGGGATGTGGAGGTCAGATGGCAATCGCTTCACAGAAAATATCGAGGTCTAGCCAAATCCGTAGTTAAGACTGGCAAAAGCGGACCCCACCCCCCGGACTGAAAGCTTCGGATGCGACTGGGAATTAACGCTAAGAGGAAGAAGAAGATAAGCCGCTAATCCTCCTCTTGCTATTTACTAATTATCTTAGTCACATTGTAATTTAGAATCAATGTAGCTATGTGCTAGGTACTTCTGGAACTCAGGCAACTATCAATGTATTTAAGTTGAAAATCTCCACCTAAACAAACGTAACTTGAAATATCAAACTGATTCGCGTAGAGGTGGTTAGTCACGAATGAATTTCCCTTCATGTGCGACTTGTCAAGGAAAGTAGGTCGAATGTCTGGTTTCTTTGGCCGCAGTATACTGTACTAGACAATAAATACTTGTAATATATATTATGTTATCGCTTTGGAGTCGACGTAATAGATTGGGAAAGGATTTCGCACCTGCCATTGCTTCCGAAAAAGGGAATCGAAAGGTGGGTGCGGAGCCTTACACGGTACAGCATTTCTAGCAATATGTATGAATGTACTAAAATTTTGTCCTGCAGATTAGATAACCCCAACAGTATTTACACAACAAATAGGTATAGGTGTCAACATGCTATTTATGACAGAACTTCCCTGAACCTGAATGAGTAGGTATTCTATTATTAGCACACAGTCGAGTCTTAATATTAGTGCCATTCGTTTTTTCTGTGCAATAAGTACAGGTTACTTCAGTGCAATTCCATCGCGTGCTACGATTTGTTTATTGTGGTTGTATTGTATTAAGTGCCGTGCCGCGCCGCGGGCTGCATTGAGCCAAACTCTTCGCTCGGAACTGGTCGTGCGAGTTCGGATTGTGCGCTGGCGCAGCTGGCAAGGTCGTGCGCTCTACGCGCACGCGCCCGCAAAAACAACCAATCAAAAACACCAGCATTCCTATACAATGATGTAGTGTTTGGGAAAGATCGCCTCAATGTTTATATCATTTCCCAGAACTGTTTTACTGAAGAAGGTTTTCGGCCCCGATGTTCACAGATTTTAGTATTGTTATACGTTAACGAAAGGACACGTTCTTGGAACTGTGCCAGCATTCATAAATATGTTTGAGCCACTATTTTATCTTACACTACCTTCCATGTCTTTTATAGCATCGCAACAAGTTTGACATAATGTATTGAACTGCTTACATTTTTAAATCACCTGCATTATGTTTTTCACCAAATTCTCCTGTCTTTAGTTAGGTATATTACAAGCACAAGTCACGACCTAACTTTCTTTGTTTATTGAAACCCTGTTTTGTTGACAATTCAAATGACCATTTTGACGAAACCCCGCTTGAGGGCTATGTAACCCATACTAAGTGGAAGGTTAAAGAAGAGTTCTGCGGAGAAATTTAAGGCTTGTTCTTTAATATTCAGAAAGCGTCTGCGGGATTGAGCTAGGCAAATGTGGGCCGCGACACGGATCTTTTGAGACTCTTTCATCAGTTAACTGTCTATATACGATGTACATTTTATACATATTTACTATTTTAGAACAAATGACTGGGTGTGAAGTATTTTCTATCTATACGAATAATAAAGGTGAAGAAATTGTTTTTTTTTTTGGTTTTTTTGAACAAAAAATCATAAGATCAACAAAAATTGAAGAAGCTTAGTGAAGGTTATTGGCTATATAACATTGCTATACGATCCTCAGAAGCCGAGCAATAATGTGCAAAGTGCTGTTTACAGTGGAATTAGTGTTACAACGAAATATTCTTTATATCATACATCACCAGGACTTATTAGTTATTGCTTCCGGATAGGGTGTATCCGGAAGCAATAAACTTTCAATGGATAATTTTGCAGAAACATTAGAACAAATAAGCATATTTTGTTCGTTTTTAATCAACTTTTCATGATTATTATTATTATCCTTCTTTATTAGAGTAACGTGCGCATTCGCTAGATCACAGCATTTTAGTGTTGTGCTTCTTTTGGCAGCGTCATTAAGTTGGTGCTTAATAGAGCAATCCAATCAAATTACTTAACTAATAAGCTCAACTAACTTAGCCAATAGTTCTCTTTTACGGCGTCAGAGTAAATCCGACTGAGAGCTAATTAAACTCCAGACATTCGAGACGATAAAACGAGTCCTC
Source organism: Eilema depressum (assembly GCA_914767945.1). Classification (NCBI taxonomy): domain Eukaryota; kingdom Metazoa; phylum Arthropoda; class Insecta; order Lepidoptera; family Erebidae; genus Eilema; species Eilema depressum. The sequence goes on from OU612013.1 coordinate 18,266,646, forward strand.
GTCGAACAACCTAGAAATTGTACGAACGAAATAGTACTTTTCATTCGAAGAACATTCTGCTGATATGTTTATCTGTCCTAGTTAACTCTAACGATAGCATTTAATTAAGGCAAGGGACCATTCTTCAAATGCATGTGTTCTTGTAGCACTAATTAATTTTAGCTCTGTTAGTGGACTTACCGGTCCCTTTTGATTGTTTCCTGTGTGTGCTTACCAGAGGCGAAAGGGGAATTGTTGCTTCGCCTTGCGCACGCAGAATCGTGTTATATGGAAGCTTCACTACTTATCCTTAGTCTTACCATAGTCTTAATTATATTATTAAGAATGCAAGCAAAAAAGGATAGGGGTAGGTAGCAAGGAGTCTATTAAAATGTCAGAGTTGTGTTTTAGTACGCATCCTAGCGTTGTATCATCAAATTATTTTCTCATGAGTTGTTTCTAGTTAAAAAAAATCTATATTTTATTTGTACAGCACACGTGGACAATGAGATGTACTTGTCGCGGGCGTTGGAGCGGCTCGGAGGAAATGCGCTCAGCAAAGATTCGGAGCCAGACATAGGCGCGGCATTCTTCAAGTTTGCCGTCGTCACCAAAGAACTGTCTGCGCTCATGAAAACATTGGTAAGTTCTTCCAAAATATTTCTTTGTAACGAAAGTTAATCCACAAAATATGAGTAAGCCTTCTTCTATTGTATAGTATAGACGTAGTAGTCTTGAGCAGAGAAGTTGCCAGCCGGTCACTCTGTTCTCTTGTATAACTTGCACTGCTCCGTATCAAACTAATAAATTTACACATTATCATTTAGGTCGTTTGGCTTTTGGATCGATTACGGTGTGTAGCACTGAATGGATGTCAACGCATAATAGTAAAAAATAGGTGTCAGAGACACTTTCCCCGGCATGATCAAGCCGGTTCGACGGGTGACGTACTTACTACTCTAACCACTCTCCTACTTACATATTACGTTAAGTAGCATATTGCTGTGTTCTTACGGTATACCACTAACGTAAATAAACACAGCCCAATTGCCCAATTGGTAAGTGTTTACCATGCCCTAACATTTGCATCATCCTTTGACACCCATAGGGGGAAGAGGGGTGGTGAAAACCAGAAAATGAAAAAATAAAGTGACACTGAATGAAAACACACTTCTTTCAAAGGTTTCATTCAGCATTGAAGTTGCTCAAAGATTTATTTGGTCCCACTATTTTAATCATTTTGTTTTCCATGAAGATTTCAATATTCTTTTAAAGCAGCCCCTCGTCTTTCTTCACTGCCGTACTTCCTCTTTCAATGTAACGGCGGCTAGGGCTTTATTTTATTATACTTGCTCATCTTTTCTTTATAACATTTTTATGGCACATTGATTTTAAGAAATCCATTTTTTACGTACGGCACGGTGCGCTGCGTGCGCACTTCCGGACTTTTATATGGTGCGATGTTATATTTTCTATATTTTATTGGACACGGTGAGTTGTTTGGATAATTGTAAAATATCTAAGAAATAGAGTCAGTCACCTACATGTTTTTTTTTGTATTTGTACTAACTGCCGTTTCCGTTTTCGTACTCATTAAGGGAACCTGATTAGGAGTAGCTGCACTGATGGTGCAAGTAACAGAGATGATTCCCCGCTTCTGTTGCATACGGACAGCAATATTTTTAAGGTCTATTGATTGCTATCTTCTCCAGTTTATGAATACTTCACCATAAGAGTTTTCACTACCCAAACTTTTCTTCCATTAAAAAAATGAAAACAATTTTGTAAACATTTAATTCAAAACAATTTACATGTCACTAGCATGTGTCCCAGTTTGTGGTTGTTTGCACGAAACGGTATATAATATGGCCGTCGTGTCGACCGTATTTACGATGTAGCTACAGTGCAATAAATATTACACATAGCAGTTACATTACAACACCTCACGGGTATAAACCTAGAAACATTTTAAAATCGCAAGAACAAACGTCCAGTTTATGTAGACTGTACTGTAATCAGTACATTTTCATAATTTATCTTCATGCACATGAAGATGTTCATCCGTTTTTGCGTGGGAAAGTGTTGTTACTTTTTCTCTACTTACAATATCAATCCATTCATCCTCACAATCTTGCACATGTATATTACCTATTCAGTTCTATCTTATAGGTAGGTACTATTTTCGTATATCAATGCAAGTAAACCGACCTCTAATGTGCTTTCAAGATCGCGTTAAGGTCAAACATTCCGAAGAAATCACCGATACGGACGAAACCGGCTTTCCAATGACACAAAAAAATATCTTAAAGCTATCCTTTAAAAGTGAAAGCAATCTTAGATACTTGCTTTCACTTAATCTCTCGTAGATTAGATTACACAGGTTATAATACTTAAGCATATGCCACAACATCACGTAAATCATAATTTGTAATGGCGAACATACTCGTAGGTACGTGGTTTGTAATGTTATGGTTGTGGTTTACTACTTAGTGCTTGGTTGGGGCCCTATTTGGGTCTGCGCGATGATTGGATTTTGCTGTATTAATGTTATTAGTAATTTATTGTATTGCTGTAATAATTCACATTGTGCAGATAACTCAAATAAAACTTTTTTCTTTCTTTCTTTCTTTCTTTCTTTCTTTCTGGTTACTTTTCTTTAAAAAAAATAAAGATTTAAACGCATGTCTAAGCGAAACCGACGGAATGTAAGTGGGTACCAGCACCTTTTAACACTTGCAACACTACACAGTAACAGTATTGTGCTCTCTATAAATTTGTACATTTTGATTAGAAAATTCAGACGTATGGTATGAATAGTACTTGCAATAGGTTCTTTTGTACGCATCATAATACGAGTAAATTCAATACACTCACACGTTACTGACCCAATTCGCGAAGAGCTCTATCGGCTCAACATCTTCGGCAGGGTGCAATTACCCCCTTACCGGCTTCTCTCCCTATCTCTTGAAAAGGACTAAATAAAGTTTACGTAGTAATAATATGCAAAGTAGCCCATTTTCAATTAGCGTTTGAGTTGCGAATTTAACGACTTTTGGCTAATTCAATGGCTTTCGTAGTGAACATTTTATTAATGGGTAAATCGCAAGTCTTACACTAGCTATCTCAATTATCCGTCATCTACCCAAGTGCGATCGGTGTCGGTCGGAGAGAGATGTCGTGCGGTGTTCCGCAGGGATCGGTCCTGGGGCCGCTCCTGTGGAACATCGGATACGACTGGGTGCTTCGCAGTGAGCTCGCGGATGGTGCTGCCGTGACGTGTTATGCGGACGACACGCTAGTGACGGCAAGCGGGGCTACACACCGCGAAGCGACCCGGAAGGCCACGACCGCGGTTGCCCAAGTTGTGGAAAGGATCCGGCGGCTGGGTCTCGCGGTGGATCCGCAGAAAACCAAGGCAATGTTCTTTCATGGACCTCGGCGCGGACCACCTGCGGGATCCAGCATCACAGTGGGAGGCACTCTCATCGGCATCAAGCCCCAGATGAAATATCTGGGGCTCGTGCTCGACGGTCGATGGGACTTCGGGGAGCATTTCCGAAGCCTGGTCCCCAAATTGGTGCTCACAGTTAACGCTTTGACGCGTCTGCTGCCCAATTTGAGGGGCCCGGAGGACTCCTGCAGGAGACTCTACGCGGGTATCGTGCGGTCCATGGCACTATATGGGTGCCCCGTATGGGCGGACAACCTGAGGGCCAAGTACGTGGACCTGCTGCGTAAACCGCAGCGGAAAATGGCCATCAGGACCATCAGGGGGTACCGCACGATATCCTTTGAAGCGGCGAGTCTCCTCGCCGGATCGTTACCGTGGATCCTGGAAGCGAGATCCCTTTCGGCGCGATACCGCTTCCGAAAGGCGGCGCGGGAACGGGGACACGATCCTGAGCCTGAAGAAATTCGGGCCGTGAGATCCCGGCTCCACAGGGACATGGTGGCGGAGTGGGAGCTACAACTTGGGCAACCACGCGCAGGGCGCGCCGTAGTAGCGGCGGTAAGACCCATCATGGGGGAGTGGCTAGAGAGGCCACACGGCGGCCTCTCGTTCTGGCTGACGCAGATCATCACCGATCATGGATGCTTCGGACGGTATCTGCATCGGACCGCGAAGAAAGAGCCAACGTCCGAGTGCCATCACTGCGACGCGAGCGAGGACTCGGCGCTGCACACACTCACCGAGTGTCCGGCGTGGGAGACGCCGAGACGGGAGCTGGTGGCGACCCTGGGAGTGAGAGCTCTCACGCTCGCCACTTTGCTCGCGGCGATGGTTCGCTGCGCGGATGCGTGGGCCGCCGGCGCCTCCTTCTGCGAGCAAGTGATGCTCGTGAAGGAGGCGGCGGAGCGGGAGCGAAGGAGAATCGCAGACCTTGCGGCCCGCGAGGAGCGAAGGAGAATCGCAAACCGCGCGGCCCGCGACGAGCGGCGGCAACTCGGGCGTCGGAGGTCGCAGAATGACCTCCGTCCCCCATGAGCGCGGGCCTGGGGGTGACGGGTGGGGTCGCCTGTCACCCTAGCAGAAGCAGGCCACGGCGGTGGCACGCATTGCGTGCCCCCCCCATACCCGGGGGCGAGTTGGGGACTCCGTTGTCCCCACACCGGAAGAGGGCCAGATCGAGAGATATGGCCCTGGGTCGGCCGGGGTGCGAGAGATATGGCTATGACAATCTCACCTCCGGCAACTGACGGCCCACAGAAGGCGTGCGTTTTAGTCGGTTCGAGTCCGACATAACCTCCTCCTCCGACCCCGGCGGGGGAGGTATCCGTGGGGATTTTTCGCACGATAAAAAAAAAAAAAAAAAAAAAAAAAAGCTATCTCAATTATAAAGAGAAAAGTAATGTTCTGCGTGCCAGCACTACCAGCAGTCTTAAGTTAATGTTGTTTTAACTACTTTCATTAACGAGAAAGGTTCCTTTTGACCTTTCGTTAATTTAGCACTAGAAATATCCAAAGAATGTCGAGTGTTAATTTGCCAAGAAACTTTCACGTTATGTGACTACAAAATTAATTATATTTAATGTAGGTATGTAATGTATTTATGTTCGACTACGTTTAATGCCGTTGTACTAGTCGTGGTCGAAACCTCAGACAGTTCAAAGCTATATCCATCTATGTCTATACCATGATAGAGGCAACTCTCATAAAAATAACTGTATAATATTACCTATCAACTACTTCATCAACCCTCGATTTCAATGTAATCAGAATCCGTCGCAAAAGTAAGCGGAAATTATATCTAGCGCCGAGGGAGCTCGCGGCGGATATCTCGCAAGTATCTCATTGAGAAGAGGGAACGACCGAGGCTGAACGACCCTGCCGACTCAAATATAAATCTACATCAAACGTTGCTACGTCACAGCCTGCGAATTAATTGGAATACGGACACGTTTTCCTGTCTGATTTATTACTTTTCCATATCGTTCACACTTGACTGATTTATTGTTTAATGATATAAGCACGCTCATTTTTCTCAAGTTCAGGTTTTATGAACGTATCTTCATAGAGCCCCTTATTTTATAACAATAATGTATATTTCTGTTGCTGTTCTGTAATTAATGTTACATTTATAGACGAAATCTGCTTAAGTCACTTACCGAATATAAAGCTTGACTCGTACCTAAATAAGTTTAGAGTCTAAATATATTCCACTTGGTAATTTTGGACTCCGCCACTTATCACATCCCATTGTGATTTTTCAATTTCCAATTTGATTCTAATCTGAAGCAGCCATGTGTTGATGCTTCTTAATTTCCATGCTTTCATACAACCCTTCATCCTTCGTTGAACACTCCGCGGAGTGAAATTTCTGAAAGTAAGTAACTACCTACGCTTACAACCACTATTGCACTATAAAAGGCATCGACTGCCAAGCCAAGCGGTTACACTCGGCATTGATGAATCAGTCAGGCAGTCAAAACAAGTAATTATTGTAAACGAAGATTTGTGTGAATTACAACTACATCCTTTATTAAAGTCATGTACAGTCAACGCCAAAAGTCAATGAACGTGTACAAACTTCCACAATTCGTTTACTTACTTGTTACCACTATTACAATTAATTACATTTTTGTTTGAATTAGTGTATACTAAAGCATAATATAGTCTTAATCTCAATGACTTATAATTTTTTTATGCAAACTAACCAGCGCCATAGGTACTTTTGTACGCATCTTAATAAATTTCGTATATTATTATACATAATTGTTTTTATCTGGCATTAAATATGCTTGTACACATATCGTCCTTCTTGGAAGGCGAGTCATTAGATATTCAGTTTCAAACATGCGATAACTGGCGGTTAGCCGTCGCTGCGTAGGCGCATCGGCCAACACAGATTTGCTTTTAAATGGGTCAGGGTACTGACACGACCTGGGTTATGTTGCTAGCCAGCAAATACATTGTTTAATTATGGATAGTTAAACAAAGCCTATGTATTGTTTCTTTCCGAATCGTACAGCGGTTTGATGATCGCGTTAATTGGCTAAAATCAATGGTTAAATCGGCTACTTAAAAAGTTAATTAAAAGTAATGTCCCTGTGTGGTAAATCTTAAATTCTACGTTACCGGATTAGTATTATACCTGTACATAAATCACTGACGTTTTTACCATATCATTCCTTGAAAATGTTGGACGTTTATTTAATTCCTTTGTGTTTAGGTTAAATATTATAATTGGCTAACTAGGCGGCCATAACATTTTACTACGCACATCAAAGGACTACTTACGTATAGAATTCTAGAACAACTATATAATTTAATAGCCACACCATTGCTGTAAGCTTGTTTGAAAATGTAGGACAGCTCAGAAATTGTTTTCTAGTTCTTGAGCAAAATGAGAAAAATGTGCAAGTTTCTAGTTTTTAAGTGGTGTTCCCACTTTCTTGGCCACATTTTGGAAACAGGGTCTAACCTCGCTCCAATTTTGCACTTGTTGAAAACGTGTCGAAATCCCGACCCCTTTAATGCGCAGAATCCTCGACCTGCCCTTGACACGATCTTTTGTCCTTCCTCCCAGGTCCCTGGCCACGTACAAGGTAATATTTTATTGCCAAAATACAAAGAGAAATTAATTGACATTCAAGTCCGCCCTAGAAATTGTATATTCCTAAATATTATTTTATTACTTAAACGAATAGGATGATATTAAAATCTTTATCAAATATATTACGTTCAAAAGATCTTGATGGCTCCTTGGTTCTTTTCCTTTATCATTCGTTTTATTTTTTATTATCTTTATGATTTCGTAAAATTCAAGGATGATACTGTTATTAGATATGAAAACTGTTTTCATCACGCGAATTGTTGAAATCAACTCGGCAGAACGTAAAACTGGTAAAACATTCTGTTTGTAGATAATAGCCACAATAGGATAACTATTTGTTACTGTACTAACACTTGTATGTAGATTAACATGCTCCGTACCCATATCTAGCTTCAAACTACAAGTTCTGTTGCATCCAGGTGCTTGGGTTTGATTTACAAAGTTTATATTATAGATGAAAATGCATCGTCCAACTTGTCCAGAATTACTTGCCGATGACTCGACAACTTGTCGTGTTTCGCATGAGGTGACACCGCTCTCCGCTCCGTTTATTCCGAATTGTGTCTGTAACTGTAATAATGATAATGTATGACTAAACTTACCTTAATTGTGCTGTTAGACTGTTTCACTCGCATACTCGACTGCACAAACAACATTTATATATGAAATATATAATATATTCTCTATACCTAGAATGTACATTTTAGTGTTTCTTGGAATAAAGTCGAAATTACGTTTTTATTCAAATGTGTTTGTATAGTGGTTTCATTAGTCATGTAGAGTCTAACAACACAACACTCACGAGAGGCCTTTATCAAGACATTATTTGCGGTCGGGAATGAAAAATAAGTCATACAAGTACATAACGCCTATAACCATATCGGACTATTTATGCCATCATCAGTGTTTGGCTAGACTGCTGGCCATAGATTTACTATCTCTATTTAACTTGATTAATACACATATTAATTATTTTTGTGTACCCTACAAGGTCGAACCACGACCGTGACTCTTAATGAAACAGTATTCTTGTATTTTAATTTTGCTCCTCTATTTTTGAAACACTAGATCAAACTGTATCTAATGCACCGCGAAGCTATATCTACAGGATTGGAACGTATTTGCCTATTTCGAGAATCTATAAATGGAATTTATATTTCATTGTCATTCAAACTTAATCTTGCAAATGACAGGACATGTAGGAGGTCCTGTCATTTACAATTAATTACAACAATGTTCGTTCACCAATGTTCTATGTCGTTTTATTCATTGGACGTGTGTCACCGTTGTATGAATAAAATATACCTGCGCAGAGTCCTGTAAATTTTTAATTCGTCTGTTGACCTATCACCAAACCCTTTTAAGTCTTTCTTTACCCTTCGTTATAGCGTAAAGTTTAACGAACGTAGTCATTTTGGATCACAATTAGATAAATCTACCAGAAATTTATTAGGTAGATAAATGGATAATTATTTATTAGGTAGATAAATAGATAATTATTTATTGTACATAAATAGATACATAGATAGCATTGGGAAATATCCGTTATTCGAAACTCATACTCAAATGGCAATCTAAGCCATGGTAGAGCTATCAAACTAAACACCGCCCCTCGCCGAACTGACTTGAAGGTGTTATAAATTTTAATGTTATAATAACTAAACATTTTAACAAAATACCCAACTAAATGTAGGTATTAATGGTGTATTGCCGTGCGACTAAAAATTAACATACAATAGTTAAGCGTACAGATCGCACGTGCTCTTGTTTGAAACAATGATCATTGTTACGCTAATGTAACATGGCCCAACAAACAGTTCTTTTTTGCACCCATTTTGTGCTGTAATTGTGTGCTGGGTTCTTGCTAGAAATGCTTTATGACATTTATGATGCAATGATATCTAGCAACAATGTGTTTTTATCTATTTGATAACAGTTTAAGGTATTTACGTAATTTGCATTGGAATCGTAATTTATTACCATATCTTATCAAAGCTGAACGATAGCAAGTTCTCATAATAGTGGTGACATTGAACGGAACCAAATTTCCTTCTATGTCTGTCATAGTCATCTGTTATATCCACATATTATTTTAAAGTACTTAGCGCGTTTATTTATGTACTGATGTATGTTGCATAAAATCGTATCAATTCCACTTCAACGAATAATTCAATCCCGTTTCTCACGCTGCGCATATAATTCGATCCTCTGGTACATTTGCGTAACTTCACAGAACATGGAAAGCGAGAGAGATCTCGTTCGAAATTTAAGTCTGCGTTCGGATAAGCGTTTCGGGATTAATCGAGCGGGCATGTCACATGCCGGATTGGAGTATCGGAAACGAATAAAAATTGTGTTCGAGTTTTATCGAGATTCGTGATTCGTACAGATTATACTGGCTGCTTGCAAGTTTTGCAACTATGTAGGTACTACAGATTCGTTTCTTCGGGGCTGAATTGACCTTGCGAAGTCAATTTGTGCTCATCGATTAGTGATGTTCGTGTTTACCGCGGTAACAGTAGTTACAACTACGCAAATTCACGTATGATGTATGAACATTCACTAAGATGATTGACGCTTCATTGAGTACCTGCTCGTGCAAGGTAATAATATGAATGTAAGGATATTAGCTATACTCCCACTTACGATTACAAAATCGCTTTAAGTTGCTATGCGTCACAATTTATATGCTGAAAGCTCTGAGCTTCTTATTACTACTTGCGTCACACTATCATACACAATGGAATATTTCCTGAAATTATCTTGATTAGCTACATTCAACACACAAACATCTCAAATTAAAATTAGCATTTATTTTGTATGTCTTTAATTATCCTATTAAATACGTGGCGGAATCTTGTTTACGTAAATTTAAGTAACAACTGAAGCTGTTTCTAAGTAAATCTACTATCTGTAAATGCATTATTTTTGTTGAAATTTACTTATACATATTATAAAATTTTATGCGTATTTGTCCTCTAGGCATTCTTATATGATTCATCTGATTGCGTTACAAATAGTTGCACATGCCTGTGAAGGTTTCTAAATTCTAACATATGAAAGAAGAGGATCGGTCTAGCTGCAATGCTTCGATATCGCTTAATGTCACCATTAGGTTGTGGAGGTCAGGTGGCAGTGTGGCTTCACGGAAAATATCGAGGTCTAGTCAAATCCGCAGTTAAGACTGCTAAAGCGGACCCCAGACTCCGATGTGAAAGCTTTGGACGCGACTGGGAGTTACCGCTAGGATGAAGAAGAAGAAAAAGAAAAGGAATGGCAATTGGCAACGCACGCTGGCCTTAAGCAAATTAAAGGAAACAACTGCCAACACTGACATTGTTTCGGCAAAAAATATCAAGTACTTAAAGGATAAACATGATCGCCATTTTCCTGTGACCAAATAAATTAATTAGCTTAATATTCAATGACCAGTGACAATGTACGGAAAGGGTTTCCATGTTTACATACCCTTTGTTCCCGGCTGCCTCCCGAGTCTCGTCTGTCACTAGCGTGTTCGCTTCATTGATTCCATAATCGACGCTCCATGAATGGAGTACCCATATAGCGTGTTGACTTTTTGTACTCATCTGTTTAATTACTTTATCTGTTGAATCCATTATTGTAAGTGTCGCTTTTAACGAGGCACGCCACACGCCTCGATGTTTTGTTCCCACTGGAGCCATACTATAAACAATTTAATCGATGCTGTTCTTTATGCTGTAATTGTAGCATGTTTTTGTAACTATGAATGCAATCAATTGTGACTCAAGATATAGGTCTAGGTTACATTTTTGCCTATATTTCCGTAAGCTATGAGATGTGCAGAATGTGCACGTACGTTTTTGGGGTCCGACCAAGATCTTGGGGCACAAGACAATCTCACTGGTATCAAAAATAAGTGAACAAAATGTTATTGAAACCTGCCGTATTTCTACCGTATCCATTTACTTCTCTCTATCTATTTTTACTTGTTTTTAAAACATTAGGATTATTAACCTATAACAGATGTCAGATATTCAATACTATGTGTACTCGTTGGGTATATATGTTCCAATATTATCTAATTTAAAACCAATATTTTGTTCACAGATGCAAAACATAAACAACATAGTCATGTTTCCGGTCGATAGCCTTTTAAAAGGTGACCTCCGAGGAGTAAAGGGGGACCTGAAGAGGCCATTTGATAAAGCATCTAAAGACTATGAGTCCAAGTACCTGAAAATTGAAAAGGAAAAGAAATCACAGGCGAAGGAAGCGGGTTTGATACGAAGTGAAGTAACACCAGCGGAAATAGCCGATGAAATGGAAAAAGAGAGAAGGTTGTTCCAGTTGCAAATGTGTGAGGTAAGCGAACTGAAATATGTTAAGAATGCGTTAAAACGTCCATTAAACCGAACCATCGGTGTTTATTACGTCATGATGCAAACAAAATGAAGTATTTGTTCTTCACGGACTTCAAATATAAATAAAGCTTACCATTTGTTTACTTAACTGCCTGCCCCTCATTTGTTTTATGAGGCAGTTATATTAGTTTTTAGTGTTTAAAGGAATACGCCTTGGGAATAAGTTGTATGATGTGGGTCAAATTGTCTATATTTCTATGTAATTTTCAAAATAATTTTAAGTAAGTTACAAAACTTACAAATATAGAAAAATCGGTTAACTTGATTTAATCTCTTGTGCAGCTACAACTTTTTGGTGTCTTCATTGATGTTCTAAAGATCACTATTTGAACGAATAACTCGAAATTGAATCGTAACAAGCAAGAGACAAAGAAAATTTAATACTGAACAATTTATGTTCGTTTCACGCACCCTGTGGGCACGGATTAGTTGCGCCCTAACCTCTTTAATAAAGTAATTTTCTCGTATACTTACGTATTTATGTATAGGGATTGAAATTATACCTAACTGGCTTAGCTAACGACTTTTTTACACTTTAGTTCAATGATGTATTATAAACATCATGTAATACATCATTGCTTTAGTTCGTTTAAAGATATTTTTAACCTGAAGATTATTTCAATTGCTTCGCAGTTTCTAACAAATCATTTGAAAGGTGGTTGTGGTTAACGGAAATTTAATCCTTTGATCCCTATTGCCGCTCTCATCTCCATTTGAATAACCTCCAAATATAGTACAGTACAGCGGAACTGATCTATTGTATTTCATTATAAAACAGACGGAGCGTAATAAACAGACATTAATGAATATGTCAGTAACACGTGTTGTTACAATTATGAGACAATATTTTTCCGTCTCGTTGTACTTGATACGCGAATTAGTTAGCAAATATAAATATGACAATTGAATTATATTACTCAATTTGGATCTTTTACATCACTTTGTTTATACGTATTCGTATCAAGGTCAATAATATATGACAAGTTGACAAGTATATTCGGTGCTTCCTATTTGAAATAGGACGATGGTGGGCTATAAAACTTCTTCGTGAGGCAATATGGGAAACGAAAGTGGATATTTTATTTGGGAAATATTTGTTTCTTGGAGCAAGTGTTGCTACTTGCTACTACTGGTTAGGTTAGGTTAGTATCTAATATTACGGTGCTTCACGATTCGGGTTTCTATCCCTGTTTAGCTTTTTGATTAAGCGGCTGGATTAGATAGTCAATTTCTTTGGAACGATGGACATGTTTGCCACGATCATTCTGTAAAAACAGATTTGTATAAAAAAAAATTACACCAGGTGCGGCATGAGGGGCGATTTCACTGTCTGCGAATTCGTTAAATGACGGTGAATGTCGATGCACATTACTGACCCTGTAAAAACTTTTTTATACCATTTGTAACGAACCTCTTACTTATTTATAACTGATTTTTTTTTTGAAAGTTGAAGTTAAAGGCAATATGTTGTCTTTGATGGCGCAAATAAATTGTAATGTAGGTACCTCTTCAAAGTTCCTCAACAAGTTATTTCGCTAACCTCGTTCATAACAGTGAGGAGTAACGACCTAAAGAATACTGTTATAGTTAACTAAATATCCACCCAGCACATTAAACACACTGCGCTGCACTAGAATGTGATTAACAATGCGTGTGTAACAATAATTTGTCCGTGACAGCCGTTTACATACGCAACAGTACTATCACCTACTCCGCATAATAGCAGTGTCAATTAAAATCGTTGGAATATTAGATATTGATTTCCAGTGCATCTCAAGTTAATGTTTAATTTAATGTCAGGAATATACACAGATTATTTCACCGAGGTTATTTTGTCACTATTCTCGTGGCTACTCCGTAAAACAATCTGGACCCCACTTTGCCAAGGGTACGACAAAGCTGTTATATCGGGAATAAAACTAACTCAAACCCTACGGTCTCCGACATCAAACCAATAGCCACTAAAGGAATGACCCCCAGCCTGTAGCAAGTTCTGGTCTTCATTGCTGATAATAACCCTGCCTCTTGGCAAATCTACTCCTCACTTCAGACTTTAAATCAAGTACCCTGCGCTTCTCTAGTGCGGCAACTATAAAATGTCCATTCTAAGTAGGTACTTATATTCTGTATTCTGTAGTGCCTATACTACATACCATTATGCCATTCTCACCAGAGCATTATTGTATTGTGTATTTCGCAGACCAGCTAGTTGATGTTAGGTACAGTTTTATGGTAAGATGATATCTATGAAGCGATACCCGTCCATTCTAAATTTTCGGCCGCCAGAGGTCTTGCGGAAACGCACGCCGTTGCTGGCAATGATTACCGCATGCATACCGACCACTGTCGGCTGCGCGTGAATTGAGCCTAAGTGTCGTCATTATAATAACCTAGATAGCATAATGCTGAGAGGTCATATGTCCGTTGTCATTGAAAATCGTGTACAGTTACATTAATGTTGCATTACGTCAATTATGAAGTCTGATTTCGTATAATTAATACAATAATTACATGATAATCGTTAGCTGATCCGATAAACGATGTTTTACTACTTTAAAAAAATTGGGGGTTTATGGTCGAAGGGTGAAAATTAAGTGTTACGTACAGTTACGTATATTTTTAATGCCAATTCAAAAAAATGTCCTGAAAAGAGAAAAGTCTTTCAGTTTATGATTTGGAAATGCGTACCAGCTGCTATCAAAATAGTGATTGTACATAGTAATGAGTCATTTTATTGCACATCTGCAGTCGCGTTATCAGTTAAAAAATTAACATAATATGTACCCACGCAAACAACTGATTAGATCTTTAGTCATGTGGAATGAAGCGTCGTCGTCCTGTTAGGATTCTCTTACAGTAAGCATTTACTTTTTGATAAGAGACACTGCATCATAAAAATAAAGATAAGTATGAAGCACTTATAGAAATAAAACAATAAATGCAGTACATGTACAAGTGATTTCAATTATTGGTTAAGAATTTATGAGCTACTAGCTGACCCCGCGAACTACGTACCGCCTAAAAGTCGATCCGCTCGACTGATTTTGTGCAAACTTCACATAAACCATCTACTAAATAGTCCGAACAAAGCCTTAACATTTGGTTTGGATAGGTCAACCCGTTCTTGAGTTATAAACTAACAACGAAAAGTGGCATTGATTTTTATATATTAGACTAGCTGTCCCGGCGAACTTCGTACCGCCATATTTTTCCCGTTCCCGCTGCACCTATTTTCTCATCCTTTAAACTTTCCCTGGACATCCACGAACATTTCAAGACTAAAGTTAGCCAAATCGGTTCAGCCGTTCTTGAGTTATAAAATAACAACGAAAAGTGGCATTGATTTTTATATATTAGATTAGATTAGATGATTGGCACATAATGTATTTTGTTTTTTATTATAATATTTTAACGATATGAAAAGATGGATTGAATGCGTGATTGACGGATATGACGATAATTGTTATAACTGTCCCAACATCTCACCAACATTTTATTTGAATTTTAGCTGTAAACACAAAGGTGAAACAAAAGTGAAATTGCCTGTCTCTGAACATGCATCATACTGTATTTGTACACATTGATGTTATAATTAAAATATTAGCAAATAAGGCGCTCTGTTTTCATATGACATAATTCTAAACAATGATTGTGTATTTTATTTACCGCATAGCACTTTCAAAATGTCATACATATTATTAAGTAAAGGCGAAAAAATAATGAATTTTAATTACATTCTATATGAATTTTAAACACATATCTAAGCAGTTAATGTTACTACCCGAATGGAGTACAATACATATACATGAACTCACGCCTGTAAATCCCCGAAGGCGTAGGCAGAAGCGTTTCAACACTCGCATGGAGTACAACTATTGATTAATTAGTAGATTATTGCACTGTAAACGGTGGCACAAACTGCACCGTTATATCAACGCGTGTGTGTGATTAAAACTATAAAGTTTTTAGATTTAGTTTCTAGCACACAGGCTCCTTATTTATCGGAAAGTATGATTTCTCGTAGCGTGTGTGCCACCAATAATGTTTTTAATTTTTCTGAGTTTGAACGTAGTCTGTGTCACTTTATTGCGTATTTACACAAAGACTTGTTTTGTGGCAAGTGTTGGTTAGGTTAGGTACAGTCTTAACAATAAAATTGTACGTAATATAATTTAAAATTTTAAGCAATTAATATGCTAACTTAATTTGCAACAAATGACTCCAACATCGCCCCATACTCGGGGGCGATGTTGGAGCAAGTAAAGGAGAATTTCTGCTATCCATGACGGGACAGGTCCAGGAACACTGATCAACTGAGGTGTACAGTTATGCAGTGTTCGCCCTAGAATGTTATGGGTCTGATCACGGGTTCAAGTCCCTTCCTGGATGTTTGACTTTCCTCACACGTTATAAATCAACAGTCACATGTAATGACGCAAATTGCATCAACTGTTTTGCACCATAATATTTTATAATCTAGAAAATGCTTTATCTACAAGAGCAACATTAATATTAATTATAGAAATGACTGTTGCCGGAAGATTTTGGAATAAACATTAGGAATGAGTCACAAAATTTATTACTCATGAATTGGTAAGTATGCAAGCGCAAGAAACCACGAAACCTCATCTATACTTCGTCTCTGTTTGTTACACGTGATAAAAGAAGACAAATCGTCTCGTGTGATCTGTTTTAACCATCATGAGATCACCAGTTTTTGAGTAGTATCCAGGTACATTACACACCATGTCAATATAACCGAAATTGCAAGTGCTTTGTTGTAGGTAGGTTAGGTAATAATAATATAGATACTTATAAACCTGTTTTGTAGAGCAGAATGCAATGCCAAATCTTGTTAAATTTATCTTTAGCTGAAAGCAAAACTTGCCAAATGGCGAGGGAGTTCACGGGCAAATTGCTAAACCTCAATTGATGACTGTAATCGCGGACAAGGGTATTTGATGCGCCAAACATTGTTCATAAATAAATGAACTATTTTCATACAGTAATAAGAATAACACTTCTAAAAGGAGAGCCGTGACTTCACTAAGACGCAGAATGGACTGGCTCTCCCGGGAAAATACCTGAAACCATGTTTGTTTTGTTAATATCGTAACAGTGCGCTGGATATAATTCGGTCTAATGTAAACATTTAAAACAATCAAGTCAGTCCTCAAAGAGACTATATTAAAGCACTTGAGTGCCAGTATATTAGTCAAATGGCTATGAAAGAAATTCTACTTTAGTATTAAGTAGCAGAAGCATTCCTATCCAAACGATTGCTCGGTCGAAGGAAAATATAACTTTGAATGCCTTCTACACTACAAAGCATTATTCTCCAGACTGTGACCATTCCACTGGGGTCAGTGAAGGTCACCGTGCGTCAGTGCTATTCTTTTGTTTATCTGCATACCAGAAATATATCTCATGGATTTGTCACCATACAAACTTCCGTTAAAGAGTAAACCGAAACATTGTTTAGACAGGTGTTAGCGTCGAGGAACGTGGTATTAGTTAGACAAGTGGGAAATTTTAAGCATTTAATCAGATGTACGAAAGTAAGTTTAGAGGTGATTTAGGAAAAATAAAGGACCAGTTATGAAGTTATAAAAATCTAGAAGCCCTATACTGTTGAATCAGTGCGGTACCGAGGTGGCGCGCGTCAGGTCGACGACCGGCCTTGCGCGGCGCAGGGCCGACGACGACGCTCTGACCCTCGCTTTGTTCCAAGTCTCACTCACTGCGAATACCGCCACAGCCATAAAGTACCCACAACCCACGCATTAGCCTGTGTTGTTAACCTAAGCGTCATAGTACCTATACATCTACGTTGAGGAACCACTACGGTTGCTTCGTATTTAGTAAAATAAAGACTCAAAGAATCAAGAATCAATTGCGTTTTCATACAATTAATAATAATAACGAAGGAATCTTAGCGCCAAGAAGTTGTACAAGGTCGCGCTGAGCTTTATTATTACACAACCGTGCAATACAAATCTGGATCCATTATACCGCAAAATGCGCGTGCGTCATCAAATATAATTTTAACTAGCGGAAGGGCACGTACAGTAATATCGGTGCGTTTCCACAGTCCCGGGTGCCACTATATAGTGTCTGTCTCGCGTTCCATTAGACATGGTCGCTGATGAAGTAATAAGCACACTCGTGCCCACGCAATGTTTTCGGCGTCGCTCGGTCTGTCTCCATGTCTACAAAACTGGCTCCATTCCATGCTTGTTTGTTGTTTTGAGTAGCGGTGCTAAGACCTGCACAAGATTTGATTATTATATTATATTTCCTATTGTTATAGTACCTGATAAAGTTCAACGAGATAAAGACGAAGAAGGGGATAGAGCTTCTCCAACACTTGGTAGAATATTATCACGCACAGACGAATTACTTCCAAGACGGACTAAAGACGATTGAACACTTCGGTGTTTACGTAGCTGACTTGAGCGTGCAATTACAGAAAATTAGGCAGCAACAGGATGATGAACGTCGGAGGTTACTTGAACTAAGAAGTATGCTGAGAGCAGCTGCGCCACAAGACAGAGAGGTGATTGATCTCATACTCATTACCTTTTACTATAGGTATGTTCATATAGGTTTACATTGTCTCTAACCGAAATTATGTTTTTATTTAAGATGGCAACGCAGGTTGGCGGCTACTCTCTTCATCAAATGCAGGGTGATAAGCAGCACGGAGTTAGTCGAAGTGGTTATTTGCTCAAGAAGTCTGAAGGAAAAGTTCGCCGAGTATGGCAAAAGCGGCGTTGTCGAGTCACTGCCGAGGGCTTCCTAGATATATTTCACGCAGACGAAAATAAAACGCCAGCCAGAGTCAATCTCCTTACGTGCCAAATAAAAGTTGCCGCTGAAGACAAGAGGGCATTCGATCTAGTCTCATGTGAGTAAACAAACAATAGTATAATTCTAGTATGTTCTTTGCCGATAGTGAGTAAACTTGTTATTCCGTATGGTAATTCTTATACAGTCTAATACAGTCTTATGATGATTTTGTTTTAGATAATAGAACATACCATTTTCAAGCTGAGGACGAGAATGAACAACGTGCCTGGACGTCTGTACTTGTTAACTGTAAAGAAGGTGCCCTGTTGAGGGCGTTTCACCAACAAGCTGGTGATAACACAAATAACGACACTGGACACTCTTTACTGGACTTGCAAAGGTCGATCATTAGAGCCGTACGAGCAATGCCTGGGAATCAGGTCTGTGCCGACTGCGGTTCCACTAATGGTAAGCTTTTAACAAGCGGGTTACAAGTTTTATAAACTTATATTATAGACAAAAATATTAATAATAATTGATAATTTTGCGTAGTTGTTAATGAATAATGAATAGTCAGTATGCCTGAAATATAGCCTAACTTACAATACTCGTACGAGACCTATTTACTTCCAACAAAATATTTAATATTTTTTTCGTTGCGACTTTTTTTTCTTAAGTTATACCCATGGGTCCACGAACCGTCCACGAACCAAGAAAAACCCATAAAATACAATGTTGATGTTTTAGGCAAATTCGCGCTCTTTCCTTACTCTCGATTAGGCCGCTCCACAGGTTATGCAAATTTCGTAACAAATAGAACGACACAAAAGCAGCTCCCCTCATAAACGAGTTTTGCGAACTTATGTTTTTGTTTGGCCCCATGGACAACACCCAATCTCAGTATGGGATTTTTATGGTGATCCTATGGAAGATAATAATGATTTTCTTGAAACGAGGTATTGGAAGCATTTACCTCTGACTGAGTCGTCTCGGCACCATGTCTTTGGAACCATGTTATTTTATCTCAAAACATGTAGTCATTTCAGTCTGACGAAATTGACCAATATTATCTTACAACACTTCAACACTGATATTGTTAACGCTGAACGAATTGAAATTTAATAAAAATAGAGTGCTTATATCCTTCCTTTATAGATATAGCGTCCTTGAAAATCCCACCAGATCACATTACGTAGTTTTGTGATAATACGAGTACTTTTATTTATCTGTACGTACTTCCTTCGAATATTATCAGGTTGGTTTGTACCAACTTTGTTTTACTAACTTGTAAAACAAAAAAAGACACAAACATAATGAACCCTGGACTCCGAGGTGAAAGCTTCCGATGCGACTGGGATTAACACCAGGAGGTAAAAGACGCATAATGAATTGAAAAAAATACGTAGGTTATTTTCGACTTATACCTAGGTACTGAAGTCATTCACCAAGCCACACTGACTGCTAGCTGGAGTAGCATGAAACAAAGGCTTTGTTTTTTACTTACCCAAAACAATGTTATGTCCCGATTGCATACGAGGTCTTCACGTCGGAGTCCGGGTCACCTTCTGGCTTTTACTCCTGGGGTCACCGCTTGCAATGGCACCAATGTACTTTTTGGATATTATTTTATAGGATAAAATACATGGTTTCAATATAGATCTTAATTTATTATTATTGTTTTCCAGACCCTACTTGGCTATCAACAAACTTCGGTATTATCGTCTGTATAGAGTGCTCCGGTAGTCACCGAGAGTTAGGTGTACACATATCCCGAATACAATCTTTGACGCTGGACCGACTGAGCACCTCACAACTGTTACTTGCAAGGCATATGGGCAACCAGATGTTCAACGAGATCATGGAGCATACGCTTGACGAAAGGGACAAGTTGACACCAGAAAGTACTATGTGAGTTTTTTTTGGACAATATTTTACGTTTTGAAAGATGCAACGAACAGAATCAGAGAGATTGTAAGATCATTTTAAGATACCTACAATAAAAAAATGTATTGATCTCAAAATACTAGCAGATTTGAAATCTATGAATATCATCATCATCCTTATAGCAATTTTCTAGTTGCGTTCAAAGTTTGGAGTCCGAGGTCCGATTGTTAATGTTAGATTGGTATGTCGGTTCTTCCGGGAGCGACTGCTGTTTGACGTCTCAACCCTGAAAGGACAGCTTATGTGCAATAAACTCTTCTGTGCTTTAGCAGGAGCACCGAGTTGCAAGTGAGATGGCTTGGGTCTCTAGGATGTTGTAGGCTCATGTACAACCAAAATCTATGAACGATATCCCTTTTTAATGGGCTTCTACAGAAGTACAGTACTCGGAACTCTCTTCCTGTCTAAAATTGTTGGTAGAGAATCGCCACTTGACTTTCATATACAATAGTGTGATTATTTATTTCTTTGTGGTCTTAAACCACAGACACAGTTCTATGATATGAGCTAATAAAGGAAACAACATATTTATAATATTATAATCTGTGGTGATAAATATCATCATAATTCCCTCCAGCAATGGAACTAATTTGAATGTAATATATTTCCAGGGAAGAAAGGCTCAGGTTTATCCGTGAGAAGTACGTGTACCGAGCGTGGGCGGCGCGAACATGTTGCGATGCAGCCGAACGCTTGTCTGAAGTGGAACACGCCGTCAATAACGGACACCTACAGAACTTACTACAGGCGTATGCTGAAGGTGCTGATCTGGCTGCACCTTTACCCGAATCGGTACGTGCTCAACACCATCATCCTCATAGCGATTTCTCGGCGTATTACTCGAAGAACACCTAGTAGGTCGTCAAAGTGTTCAACGGGAACATTTTTGTACCCGTAAATCACCCAAAAAGTGTTCCACGGGTACCTAGAACAAACTGTGATACCCGTAGTTCACCTGAAACGTGTTTCATGGATGCGCAAATCAGTTGCGCCTAATGTGTGCACTTTGGAACTAGGGGTCCGCATATTAGTTTTGATTGGTATGTCGTATGTCGACTTATCTAGAAGATGCTGCTATCAGCCCCTCTAGACAAGTGGCAATTCGTTGCTCGGCGTATGATAGAATAGAATGCCAAATGTATGGGATTTGACTTATATGACAGGCGTCAACTAATGTCAAAAACGTCAAATCCTATACATTTCTCATTTTATTCCATCATACGCCGAGCAATGAATTGCCACTTGTCTAAGGGGGCTGACTTCCCAACGTCATGAGGAAAGCCTGCGTCAGACTCTCGTCTATTGTTAAGCAGGTGAGATAGGCGTGGGGCACGAAGATGTTGGTAGGTCCCTGTACACCGAATCGGTACGTGCTATTATTACAAAATTATAACTGTAGCAATACTATAATTTTGTGTTGTCCGTCCGTTCCGTGTTACACGCGTTCTGACACAACACTTGACCAATCTGAATATTTTTTGCAGAATTATTCAGTTTGGAATTAAGTGGTGCAACATCAAAAAAAATCCAAGCTTTACAGCAGTGGAGCCCATTCTTCTATCACAGTTTTTATCGATTACTTTTATGTGCGCAGATTTTTCGCCACAAACGTCAAGTTTTGTATATTAGGAACTGACTTAATTGAGACATCCCTGATGATAATATTGTGATTTATGAAGTATGTTTAGAGTAATAGTACCAAGTGGTATTATTGATCTATTTCTAGCTGCATTATTTGATAGATATCATGTGTGAGATTGCGATTTGTCAGGTGTTCGTTATGGTACTGTTATCGCGTCGATAGCGTACAAGGAATGTTGCACTCTCTATACCTATATTAGAGAAATAATAATTTAGCATTATTAGTGCAAAAACAACTACACTTCAATTTATGTATAAGGTATTATTATTCTAATTCGTAGATACCATCCGATAATAATCCGACATTAGTGCGATAACGGTTCAAATAATTTTTGTTGTTGATAGATTGACGATACTTTCTAGATATTATATATATCTCTTTCTCTACGCAAAAATGCTTACATTAAAAAATATCAGATTATATCATATCAGAATATATGATCAGATCAATAAATAAATAAATAACCAACAGTTCAAATCGATTTACAAAGAGAAACCTTTATAAATCGATTTCAACAATCAGCATAATAAATACTTCAAAATTTCGTTCAGTAACCAACAGTTGTTATATTTCGTTTTTTGTATGAATTTGTCTTCCCGAAAAAAAAAAAACAAGAAAGCCATGTCGATGACTCGTCAATAGTGGCGAAGGCTGAACATTAAAAGGGAAGCCGGTCGAAAAAAGTTGTTACCTCGATCTAGTTTGTCAAATTAAACATCACTCTCTACCATCTCTGCAAAGGGAAACCGCAGAAATGGGGTTATAAGGACCCTTCGCCCTAGGTCTAACTATACCAAGAGAGAAAATAACTTTAGCAGGTTTAATAATTATTAAATCAAATTATATGAATTTCAGGACATCGGAGAAACAGCTCTTCACCTAGCCATCTCTCGGGAACTGGGCGACGGTTCCGCATTACATATAGTCGATTTTCTAGTCCAAAACGGTGGTTCACAAGTATTAGATAAGCAAACGTCTACGGGCATGACGGCTTTGCACTTTTGCGCGGCCACTGACCGAACGGAACCTATGAAATTATTACTCAAGGCTGGAGCGGACTCTACGATAAAGGACGGCAGTGGACGGACTCCCTTGCAAATAGCGAGGCAGTATGGACATCATGCTTGTCAGGAATTGGTGCGTATTTTATATTTTATTATCTTTTATTTTTATGCTACGAGAAATAGTTACGATTGTTATGTACCGATTAAAGTGCACCAATAATTCGTTAAACTTAAATTCCCTGATTTATAAAATCCGAAATTTTCTAACAAAATAATTATTAAAATAAATGTAGAAAATGCAACCACTTGTATAAGTCATTAAATAGTTTCATCCATTGCTTTAAAGTCATTGACTGTGTCATACATAAGTCATTAATAAATACGCACACACCTTCACACACACACAACAACTTCACACACACACACACACACAACAATAGGCATAGTAGGTAACTTACTTGAACAGCTAAGCGGCAACATGCGATTCTACAGAGTGCTCAAAGTTGTTCAAATTCTATAAAATTAAAACTCTAGTTTCTGCCCTTAATACTAGACCAATTTTGTTCAAACTTTTCCTGCTTGAAGCTTAGGGGGTACCAAGTATATGGTTTCAATTATTGCCTATATGTCGTATCCATATTGTATACCAACCATTAAGGTATGATTCCGACGGAAACCGCATTCGACATTTTTTTTGTTGTTTATTTTGTTATTGATTGAATAAATGAATGAATGAAAGACGCACGCAGTAGTAACGCTGGTATAGTTGGCGGCATTTAACTTGGCAACAAACACGTCACAAAATGTACTCTTTATGCGCAGTGTGCGCGTATAATTCATTGCGGCTTTTCAATGGTCCCCCTTAACCGTATCGGAGTTTAACAAGTAATTGGTAAGCTGAATCTACTACATGCGTCTGCAGTCGTCGTATGCGGTCGGCATCAGAATCATACCTTTACTCCTACTTTTTATCCCGTGTTTTGTTTTAATTTATAGTTTATATTTATTCGAACATTTTATGATTTTTTAACCTTAACACATTTAAATTTTGTTACTAATCATCAATAATTATGATTAGGTAGTGCAATTCGAGGTCGATAACCTTAAATATTAACGAGTAGGTCTCGACTTGCTTGGTCTTTTTTTTTGTACTTATAAATTGTACCTATTTTTATATTCCATTACTATCAATTAAGATTTTGTATGGAAATCTTGGGAAATTGCACTACCTACCCTACACCTACCTAATCCTGTCGCTGTTAATAATTAATATCATAATTCTATTATTATTGTTATTAACTTTTCTTTTATACTAATGATTTTGCATTATTATTTCATCATTTTATGTTCTTTTTGTTTTTAACACTAACATTCTCTTCTTTTAGTTATTGAAGTCATGTTTTCAGTTGGAAAGCGTTGACAAACGTGAGAAGAGTATATTTGAGAATATTAATATAGACTGGAACTTGTCACACGATGACGGCTCAACGGATTTCTCTGATGACGACACTGTTATTGATGAAAGAGTAAGTATATCGTACGTCATTTCCTTTATTCTCATACTAATTGTTGCCCACTTCTCCACCCTCGTGGATGTTGGTCATCACGACCAAACATGTAGGTAGTCTACCATTAAACCAAATTTCATCAAAATCGGTTCAATGATTTATGCGTGAAATTGTAACTGATAGACAGAATTACTTTCGCATTTATGATATTAGTGCAGATTCATTAGTTTTTACTTTTAGGCAATGTTAATGGACATATAATTCGTTGACCGACACCTTAGTCATTAGGTTAGCAACGATAATTTCGACCTAGATTGCCGATAGCTAATACTCAGCGCTTACACTAACTTACCAATCAACTCCACCTAATTGCAGCAAAACGGCAGCCTAACCCCCGAGAAGAAATGCCCACGGTCACGGCCCCCTTCGTACGCGGGAGGTACCGTAATGCCTCTGCCTGAACGTGCGGGGAGTGCGGGAATCCCTCCGACCGCGGGTAACGTGGGACCGGCACTAGCGGCTTGCGGTGACTCGCCAGTGTTACGTTCTCGTTCCTCGACTTGCGACTCGCTACACCACGCACCACCCACGCCCACCACTTTGCCCAGGAAACCCAACGTTTGTGAGTACTCTGATTTCATTATTTCCGTTAGTTTCAACTTATAACTGAGCAAAGTTCAGAACTTTGCTCGATTGTTGAATAGGATAACTATTGTTCAACAAGTGAGCAAAGTTAGTTTTTGCTGCGAGTTTTGACCGACTTGATCATGCATTGGCAAAGACTACTGTACACAGGAAGTGACTGAAAGGTCATGCCATTAAGTCATTCCCTGTACAAAAAAAAAATGCTCACATGACATGACACATCGCTCATTTTTTTAAAATTTTGTAATGATCCATAGTTTCCAGTATATTTTTCTTGCTATGTAAGTACGTAGGCTGATTTTTTTCGTAATTGAATGTTTCAGACAACATCGGAAGCCTAAAGAAACGGGTAGCGCCGTTACCCCCAGCAGTGGGATTGGCACATGTGGGATTGGGCACACACACTGGCCACGTACAACACCCGCCTCCACACCCGCGCTCGACTCCATCACCTTCTGCTGACAGCGCGAGATCATTACACGGTAAACAATTACTTTCTATTATACCACTCTATTTTTCATCATTGTTATAATATACATGTCGACACCTCTGGGTTCAATTGGCGTATAAACCATTTTGGCCAAAATGAGTTATATACACCGTTTAGTTCAGAATTTTTTTCTCTATCGATCTGTATATTTAAAATGTTCAAATTCGCAAAAAAAATGCTTTTACGACCCAAAAAATTTTGATCATCCTACCACAAAAAAGATAAAATGTTAATGTAACAGCCAAATTTTTCTTTTTTAAATTTTTAGTAAGACGTTATGACCAAGATTTTTACCAACCCGGGGCGTAAGATCTGCCTTGATTGTAAATGGTTTTTACACCGTGACGAATAAATATATTTCTTAAACGTAATTTAAAATTGAGGTCGTAAATCCAAACCTTTAAATGACATATGGACGTATAAACCATATCCATTGCAAAAAATGGTATTCAATTTTAGACTTTATTGCTATAGAATTAAAGTCCAAAATTAAATGACAATATTTTTACTACACGCTTTCGTTCACTCTACAATAGGCCATTTAATTTTAGATTTTACATACATTGCTTTAAAGTCCTAAATTAAATGGTAAAATGTCAAAAAATTATTACAGTGTCCGTGTTATGACGGTGGTTTTGCTTTAGCAGAATCGAGGCTCGAGGCCCTGGCCCTCGATTCTGCTAAAGTAAAACCACTGCACGAACAGTCATGTGGGTGACAGGTGTGAGGAGTTTGGACATGCCCACGGTGGTTTTGGACACGGTAGCCGTAACCCAGAGGGTGAGCACATCCTCAAAACGTGTACGGCCTCCGAACTTGCCGTCATGAACAGGTTCTTCAAAAAGAAAGCCGAACTTCTTGTCACCTGCAAGAGCGGAGAGCACGCTACCCAGATCGATTTCCTACTCACTAAGAGGCATAGCATCAGCAGGGTGGCCAACTGCAAGGTAATACCCGGAGAGAGTCTCACTAGCCAACACCGTCTCCATGTCATGGACCTCTGCGTGAAACTCAAAGACAAACGCGCCGAGCGTGGCCAACGCAGAATCAGGTGGTGGTGAAGCCAAGTCCCAAAGTCTCGTTTCAGCTATCGGTGACAAGTGCGCTGATGCTGTAGACGAACCAGTACAGGTTTGCTGGGACAGGATTCAGGCAGCTATCCTTGAGGCGGGGAGGGCGGTGCTCGGTACGTCTAAGGGTGGACGCATCTATGACAGGGACACTTGGTGGTGGAACGACACAGTGCAGAGAGAGATCAGGGTGAAGAAAGCCCTCCTTAAAAAAGTGGCAAGCGTCCAAATCTTCCGATGACCACAACGCGTACAAAGATGCAAAACGCGCCACCAGGAAAGTGGTAGCCAGGGCCAAACGAGACCACTTGCAACCGCTATATAACAAGTTGCAATCGTCTGAGGGGCAAAAGCTTATCTATAAGTTGGCGCGGTCCCCGGCCAAAATGGCGCAGGCTCTGTTCAAGTGCCGCTGAATTAAAGACAAAGACCCTGAGGACAATCTGATGTACGAGGAAGTCGCGGTGAAGGAGAGATGGCTGTGGAAGAGCTACAGATTTAAATAATTGCCTTTATTAGTTTGGTAATCTGATCATGATTGATAATGTGTGCCATAATTATCTGTTTTATTTAATAAAACTAAGTTAATTTCGTTTCTGGTAGTTTAATTTCGTATATTATATCGACCACAATTCTGTAGTAAGACTAATACTAATGTAATTCTGCCACATTCTAACAGTATCGAGATTATTTTTATTAATTATAATTCTATTGATGTGCTAAGTAAATAGTTTTTACAGCAAAAAAATCTACAGTTACGTGCTTTTACATCAGTAAATGTGAACTTAATTTTACCAAATATGGATATAAATACAGCTTATATCCATATTTGGTTTTTCATCCAATTTTCATGGGGTGTATACACCATAAATTGGTATTTTCTAAGACGTATATCCATGCTAACTTCCAAACCAAAGAAGATAGATATGATTGAATGATTTAGCCTTCTTCATCCCCAAATTCTAAGAATCTTTCTCTTTGGAATATTTTATGTAGCTTCTAAAACAAAAAAGTTATGATTTTTTTTCTAAAAATAAAATCGTTTTTTTGCTCTCCTGAAAAGTCGTGTTTTGGTTTATACGCCAATTGAACCCAGAGGTGTCGATGTGATATTATTTTTGATGGATTTTTATATAGGATACATCCTTATGAATGTAACTGGTTTGATGGTATGCTAAAGGGGAAGCCTCAGTTATGAGGGGTTGGTCACGCCTTGCCATATTTAATTTTATATCTACACTAGCTGCCCCGGCGAACTTCGTACCGCCATTTTTTCGGCCCGCGTGGTATTCAAATCCCGTTCCCGCTGCACCCTTATCACTTAGGGGGATGAAAAATAGATTTTGGCCGATTCTCATAGATACCGGATAAGCACAAAAAAATTCATCAAAATCGGTCAAGCCGTTTCGGAGGAGTTCGATTACGCACCCCGTGACAGAAGAATTTTATATATTAGATTTTCCGTCTGACCTACCCACCCAAAAAGGAAAATCTGCCTTGTAGGTTCATCAACAGGTGTACCGGCTAGTAGAAGAAGTTGACTTGGGCCCCATAGGCCTTAGTGCGGCCCTCATACACCTTAGATTTACTGTAACATTAATCAATTACGCTCATTGTCCACAGTGGCGAGTGGTGTGGTGAAGCATCGGCCGCAGCAACCTCCGCCAACGCCGCCACCCGTCGCTCTTCACAACGGAGCCCACCACCGAGACGAACCCACACCTCCTCCTAGGAAGGTAAACATTGTATATTTTCCCTTATTTTCCGTTTAAAAAATATTAATTACTCCCCTTGTCTGTCGGACTGTCGGTCGTGTCAAATGTTTGTACCGTATTTCCTTTGTAGAGGTCAAATAGACGTCGTATTCGCGCTAAGTCATCTAATTTAATTCTAGTTTATCGTACTCATTCATAATTCTGGTTTTGTTATCACGCGAAATGGTTACAAGGTTAATTCAATTTAAAAAAAAATGTATTTATGTGTAAGGGATCAAATAAATTGTGACACTATTGTACAAAGTAAAAGACTATCTTGATTGCCTTATAATGGCGTAGGTAGCCTCAATTCTAGGCTACTTCGCTAATTCGAAATTTAATGTCGGCACTCGGTGCAAAAAATAAGTTTGCTGAATGAGGATGAATCACATAATGGAATATTGTATTTTTAATCAGTATACCCGTTGCGCTATACCTTTCTGAGTATCCTATTTTTTAAATAATCAAAATCCGTCAAGAAATGACGAAGCTATTAGGGATTTCTTAACGAGTACTTAAAAACGCCCGCTTACACTGCGATTTAGACGATGACGTCATCTGTTATGAACGCGTCCCGACTAGCGCAGTCGCCAGTCAGTCAGTACAAATTCTTTCGTGGATCGACTAGTAGTGCTTGCGTTTTATTGGTTTTCTTAGTACTTTATTTGTGTTTTAAGTTCTTTGGTGATATTCAAATACAGTTTGTTTTTAAAATACTTTATAATATACGTAGTTCGTCCTAACGCTTGTACTTATTTACCTACCTTATGATGTTCTGTCGAAAGTTGTAACTACTGTGTTGTCAAGCGAGTAATAAACCACTTTAGAAATGACGTGAAATAACTGAAGCTAGTATAATACAGGTTCAGAAAAGGAAAAGGTATTAAGTTTTATAATAAAATGAAGTACTTAAGTAGGTATTGCCGTCATGACCACTTCAAAAGTATTTAGGAGACTTATTCGTAGTGGTGCAAGTCTGTAACTTTTAAAAATGATAGAATAGGTAGGTAAGCCTGCAGGATAATCTCTAGACTGAATTTTGTTATCATGTATAGACATAGGTAGGTACGCAATATAGGTATTTAAACTTTCATGGCCTTTCACATTACTATTAGGGTCCAACCCCATCAAACGGACGGCATCGGAACGGATTTTACAATATTTAAACAAAATAAATCTTATATCACAGCATTTAAAGTTTATATTACCATGTCACGCACAACAGCTTGACAGCGACGTGCGGCGGCATGACGCACGTCAAGCTGTCATGCGTGACTTGGTAATATAAACTTTTACCGCTCGGTGAGTCGTCGACGACACAAACTGGCAGAGGGCTGCCGAACGCCCGCCTGAGCGCGTATTTAATTGGATAAGGAATGATACTGTATTGTTAAAAATAGCTTCGATAATGACACATTATTATTTTGTAATTTTTTAAAAGATAAAAATGATTGCTGTGGGTTTTTCTTAGGAGATAGACATATGCTATCGCGGACTTTTATGTAGACCTTTTTAAGTTGTATATTTCCGCAGTACATTATTTTATTCTATCATCAATAGTTTTCGCAGCGCACGCGATGTAAGAAATATTTTAAGTATTTTTTTTACATCTTGGATTTCATTATTGAAGTTTTAGTAAGGATTCCTAATTTGTTTGAAAATAAAATAAAGTCTATGTTAGTCAGTGATAATGCAGCTTTCTAATGGTAAAAGAATTTTCGAAATCGGTCTAGTAGTTTTTGAGTTTAATCGAATACAAAAATACAATTCTTCCCTCTTTATTACTATGTTAACATAGATGTATGGAAGTCTGCCGGATTTGTTGACATTTATGAACACTGCTCCGCTCCCTTTTGTAGTAGCGTGATGTTATATAGCCTATAACCTTCATCGATAAATGGACTATTCAACAGAAAAAGAGCTTTTCAATTCGAACCGGTGGTTCCTGAGATTAGCGCGTTCAAACAAACAAACTCTTCAGTTTCATAATATTATAAGTAGGTATAGATATAATTATTTTTGTTAAAAAAAATATTGAAGTAAATAGCACAAAAACTATATTATTAGAAGCTTTGTAAATTACTTAAAATCCGTACAAAATTTTAAAATTATACGTTACGAAATAAAACAGCTATGGAGTCTTAACCCAAAAGAGCCCTAAGTCTTCATACTCTCCATAGCGGCGGCGCGCGCTGTCATAACAGATGACGTCACACAGTATTTTGGTGCGGCGGCGAGCGTTTTTGAGATTACTGCATTAAAATTGCTGTATCTTCGTCATTTTTGATCGGATTGAAATAATTTTTTCACAGTGTTTATTGTTTTTTTAATCATTATAAATCTGCATACTCAGCTAAAAACGTGAATGATCCTCATTGTTGAGCAAATAAACACTGTTCAACAAACGAGCAAAGTCATTTTTGGCTGCAAATACTGACATTAAATAACGAACAATTTTTTGACAATTACGTGGTGTGTATACAGATAAGCAAAATTAAGAATTTTGTTACGGGTCAGTTGCTTTTTACTTATAGGTACTCGTATATTTTTATAAAATGTATTTTTATAGCATTGTCGCATTGACATAACGTCATAATAGTTTAAAACAATGGATTCTGCACCTAAACGCCTTTGTTATAAGTACAGCTTTGACGTATGTAGAATAGGAAGTTTTCATTTCAGTAAATAATCATTTATGTGTTACAGAATAATATTATTAAATAAATGTGTCACAAATCAGTAAATGTAGTAAATATGTAAATACAATATTAAAATAATTAACTCACTCAATTAAAAACTATTGCTAATAATAAATTGAAAATAGCAACTAACATAATGTTGAATAGTACAGGGTTATATTTGTTTTTGCTACAGAAGAAAAATAGATTGCACCTGGAAAAGGCTGTGAAAGCGAAACTCAAAAGGGTAACAATCGTCTGAAGAAAACTTAGTGTACTTACTTGCTTACCCTTGTTTGATTTATGCCCTTATATTAATATTGTTTTACTTTTATTGTCAAGAGAAACGCCGAAATTTACACGTGCCTATATCTAAATCACATGAACTCCAAAATCGTGCACGCTATTATAGCTTTTATATTTAAGCAGAAAGTAGTCGTAATCGCTTAATAGCCTACACTATTTTGAAAAGCGGTGCATCTACATATATCTGGTTCGCGACTATTTCCTGTATTTTGGACAATGGAACAGTTGGAAATCTGCTCTTGACAAGTGTTTCCTGTGAATATCATAAACTATGCATATTATTTGTGTATAATTTATGGATAATTTTAAACTCACTGCATGTTATCTAACGGCTTTCGGCTTTCTTATATTTTATAACAAACAATCCCTTTTAGACCCTTTTTCCATAGAGTACCATAGATGTATTTATAAGTATACAAATAATATTTGTGTAGATCACATATGTACACTAAAATATATTAATATATTCTATCCAAAGGAATAAATGTTGCCGTGCCTATTACTACTTCACTCTTGTGTCTAACATAGTGTGGAACATTAACTATTGAAATTGTTCTGCATGTCTTCTCATCTATTAAAACACAAATTTAATACAAACAACAATAAACAATAAGATACTTAAACTCTAAAATTAAATTTATTTATGACACAATTCTTTTTTTGTTTCCTACCATTGATATCATTGATTACCGACGTTTCACGATAAAGATTATTATAAAAGCTTTTTCTTCTTATTGACTTCCAAATTTGCAGCTAAAAAAAACAATAAACGTACTTTAAAACATTGGAACAAATAAACACAGTAAAGGTATGATTCTAAAGCTGTCCGCATACGACAACTGCCGACGCACGCAGCAGATACGCGTAATTCATTGCGGCTTATGAATCGTCCCCTTTATCCGTATCGGAGTTTAACAAGTAATGGATAATGCTGTATCTGCTGTATGCGTCTATCGTTATCGTAAGCAGGACTTCGGAATCATACCTTTAGACACATACAGTCTAACATCAGACAAATTCTATAATTGCACCTGGTATTCCAGGAATGTTCTAGTCAAGACTCGTCGCTGGAGTTGTGCGACATAACGGACGCGTGTCTCGACGACAGCCGGCTGGCGTCCGCGCTGTCGTGCGACAGTTCGCGCTCGCGAGAACGCTCAAGGCGTTGCGACAGTCGCTCGCTCGACGTCTCTGACACGAGTAGTGTGCACTCGAGATCACCTTCCGCCTCTATCACTATGGTATGTTATGAGCAAGCGTATCACTTCACTTAGCTGTTTTTTTTTTGTTTTCAATTCATTATGAACACTTTTTTTATGCTATTACGGTAACCAGCACAGATCTGCCTGCTGTGGCTGCTATAAATGTCGACAAACATCTTGAACAAAATTCATCAAGTTCGGGCATATGGAATCATATACGGATCAAAACCGTTTAAAAGGATTTATCAACCACTGACTGTGCCCTCCCGTGATTGTATGTAATGTACTCGTAATCTATGATTGGTTAATTGGCGTACCTCGTCGTCGTTTCCCGCACTACAATCAAAAACAATTTCTGCGAAGCTAGACTACCTTAGGCCATATACTGTATAGACACAGCCTTCTTACAAAAACATCGCTAAAAAAAAACGACGTCAAATGCGATTTTCGTGAGTAAGCTAATGTCAATATTGTTATTTAAACTGTCATGTCTTGAGATGTGTGTATACGTCATCTTATACCGAAGTAGTTGCCATTTTTTATGTCGCGTTGAAATGACACTTGCTGCGTCTAGGTATAGAGTTTGTATATATTCTTAGTAGACTACATTGTCAAGTTGTTTGTCGGTCATTTTATCAGTTGGCACATAGTTATTTTTCATAACCACTTTAATAAATTGTGAGATATTTGTATCTCTCACCACTTGTAGAAATTTCGTAATCTACCCTCAATATTCTGCAATTTAAATATCATATTTGATAATACAGATGGGAGGACTAAGACGGTGTCGTGCTCTCTACGATTGCTCGGCAGACAACGAAGATGAACTTTCATTTCGCGAAGGAGAGGTCATAGTAGTCATCAACGAACGCACAGAAGACGACAATTGGATGGAAGGACAAGTTGAAGGGACGGGTCGACGCGGCATGTTCCCCGTCTCTTTCGTACACATGCTGCCAGACTAAGACCAGAAAGAGATGTAAGTGGATGTAGATCGACACTAATGTTTGTAGAATCTGTATAGGTAGTACGTTGTATGTACGAGTACGTCATAGATCAGTACTGCAAGCTTAGAATTGTATTCAAACCAAGGCCATAAAACTGACGAGTTCAAAAATGGCAGTCAACGCTGGAAGGTATATTTAAAGATGTATAATGAGCTCTGTATCAACAGAAAATAATATAATAATTTATAAATTATATTCCTCTTATAAATATAATGGAAACCAAAAAATCAAGTGAGTGTAGTGTTGGGTTGTACTGATGAGTCTGAAGGTATGAATTCTGTGTTCAAAATTATTCTACAAGCACCAGCGTATCGTGACTCTGGATGTGTCTAAACGAATTTCATGTTTGAAGACTTTACTAATATTTTTACTTGGCCTAAAGCTTGGCTTTTGTTTGTACGGCTACGAGCTTATTTACTCTAGCATTTTGTACACATAGAGATCAATTCGAAAAGGATGTTGCTATCTCTGTCGTGGTTTGTCAAAATAGACAGAGATAGCAAGCCTTTCGAAATGAACCTCTTCAGCTTGAACATCATCACGGGTTATTGTTGTAAAGACGCCGTTTTCACTCTAAACAATTTTTTTTAAAACTTTATTGACGTCATCGTAATATCTTCCAATGTTTTTATAAACTGTTTGAACTATACAACATTGTTTTATACACAGTTTTAATACGCAATCATTTTAACCATTCCATTTTGGATACTTGTCTATCTACAAATGACAGCTGTTGTTACTGGGGATGTTGCAGTTTCATTGAACTCATGTTGTTTACAGCCCCCTAGACAAGTGACAATTCGTTGGCCGGTGTATTGTAGAATTGAATAATGAATGTATGGGATTTGACGTATATGACATGACGACTGTCATATACGTCAAATCGTATAAATACGTATGTCACAAACGTCAAAATACGTGTCATATACGTCAAATCCCATACATTCATCATTCTATTCGACAATATATTATACAATTAATTGCCACTTGTCTAGAGAGGCAGCTTTAGCATCGCTACGAATTTATAACACCAATATTGTAAGTTTTGCCAGTAGACGGTCCGTCCTCACGCGGATTTTTAACTCACATTTACTCACATTCTTGAATTTTTTGAAGTTTTATCTTGTATAGTTTTGTAGTAATAAAAATAATTGCTGTGTAAAATTTGTAAATGATCAATCAACTTGAAATGCTCATAATATTTGTAAGAAGTTTGATGTAGAATAGTGATTCTACTTGTTCAAATAAATCTAAACCAATATCTAATTCAATAATTGTTAACAAATTAAAAAAAAAAAGCAATGAGGCGTCATTAAAATATTAGTTTAGTGCAATTCGTCTCAACGAACACTCATTCTTCACTATAAACACAACATATAAACTTTATACATATAAGATTCATAATCATTAAAAATGTTATCTTTAATAATATTGAATCTAAGGAAATAAAATATATTCTTGAGCATAAATTTCAGCTATAAAAGAAATCTTATATTATCACATTTGTGACTGCCATTTGTATGCATTTTAATTGACCTGAATGGACACGGAATGTTCTAACGGTATGAACTTTAAATTTCAGTGATATATACAATTATGTTTACGGGAATTAACGCGATCATGCGATGGGAACGCGAAAGTCCAATTCAATGTTCGTGCGTATCACAGCTTGCTTGAACTGGCGTCTAGGCACGGTCTAGCATAAATCATCGATTATACGATGAAGTCTGAACAATATTCTGGAAAAAAATGTATAGTATGGCCTGTTACGAAAGTGATTGTCAGGTTTCTTTTCAAATACGGGTCCAGGAGAATTGGTATTTTCGTAAGTGTCGTTGAAACTTTATCAATAACAAAGTTAACGGTAATTTATTGAACATTTCATAAATGTTAGATTCGTTCTATTTAATAGTCGTTTATTAGTAAACACAATTTATGTTTCGTTATATCAATATGTTTAGGTCAAACGGGGTGAATGGTAACTCGTACTGGAACAACAGTACTTACAATAAACAATCCCTACTAATATTATAAATGTGAAAGTAACTCTGTCTGTCTGTCTGTTACGCTTTCACGCCCAAACCACTGAACCGATTTTGATGAAATTTGGTATAGGGGTAGATTAGACATTGAGAAAGGACATAGGCTATGTTTGGTCGCGATAACCGACATCCACGCGGGTGGAGCCGCGGGCAAAAACTAGTACTTAATATGAATAATTTTATTACAGACCAGTGAGTCTACTACAATGCACATAAGCGATTCACTTTCAGCTGTTCAGAGCCATCTCGAAAACGGAATCGCAATTGGATCGCTTTTGAGCATCGTGGTAGGCTCCCAGAAAATTTTAATAGTGTAAATAACAATTGGGAAGACCTAAAGTTATGAATTGTGGAAACAAAGATAGTTGTCTAAGTACCTCGGTTTCTGTTCACCTCGTGAGTCGTACGACAATATTTAGTAACGAAACAAATGTGTTGCCAGCTCAGTTAGATTTGCCAAATATGTATTGTGATGAGTAGTTTTAGTTTAACCATTGAATAAATCTATCTCATTGCTAGGTTTATTCAATGGTAAGCTATCGGACCAGTGACTGTTTGTTGTATATTCATTCTCGTAGATAATATTGAGGTGTCTTAGATTGTTGGTGCATGCGTCTATAGAAGTCGTGTTCTTGCTGCGAGACTATAGGCTCTATTTATGTATTAATACATTTGAAAATCAGTTGCGTCAGTTGTGTTATTATTCGTCAACTACCAGTTTTTCAATATGGACCAAAGAAATTTGTTGTAGTTATTATATGAGAATAGTTCGCCTATAGTCTTTCATGTGATGACGACACAGAAAATTGTTGTTACGTGTTAAATTTTAACAATTTTCACATTTTAAGAGACGGAAATATCATTATTAGCACTAGAGAATCACGGTTGAAAGTTTAAAAAAATGAAAATAATATATAATGTCCTATCCACACTATTTCTCCCTTGTTCAAGTTTCAAAAATAACTTACTCTTACTTGATACACATTCCCATATTTATAATCGTACTTTTCTGTATATTACGTTCTTAAATTATCACGTTATAGCTATAGATAGTAAGAATGAACAGCTAATACATTATAATATAGTTACCCTTAATAACTGCGCGCGTTGCCATACACTAGTATTAACCGAAAGTGAGTGAAACCACATCTGTTTTAAAACCCACGATAGCAATAATTGTTATAGATCTATTGTATGTGGTTCGTATTTCCTTGCACAATTTCCATTTGGCGTCATGTAATGTAGGTACCAAGTTTATTTCTAAGAAATATTTTGTAAAAATGTGATTAATATAATCGTTGCCATGAATGAATTTGCGTGTAGTGTAGTAACACTGCAGTCATGTAAATAGATATTTTACCTATTAGTTCGTATGTAGATATGTAGGAGAGACATAAGTTATATAATTATTTCGATATATTATTTTAGGGAAATGCTGAAAATTGTTTTATATTCTTATTTGGAGCTGTAAATCGTATTTATTTCATAATATATTGTGAAATCTAATTGTGATGAAATATTTTAATGCCATTTTAGCCGTCAGTATGTTACTTATTGAACGTTATGTAACCAAATGATGCTAATAGTGTGTAAGATGTTTTATCCCTCATGGAGCTGTAGCTGAAATTGAAATAGTTTTTTCTAATGTGTATTATGTGAATGAAATCTGTATGAATTTATTAATACATCACTTGGATGTCTAAACTGCATTTTATTTCATTAAAACTCAGCGGCTGTAGATACATATTGCTCGGGACATATATCTTGGACCTAAAATGTGCTCTTTGCGCGCAGTACACGTTTCTTGGGTGTCTTTTGAAGATAGCACGGGTCTACTGCGATAGACGAGCTCTGATTCATCAAGGATAGATTATTACAAAACAATCCGCAGGCGCCAGGGTCTCGTTTGTATCGTGATTTAGGTCCAAGATACGTGTCGTCCCGAGGTATATCAATAGATGTGACGCTCAAGCCTTTTTAGGGTTCCGTAGCCAAATGGCAAAAAACGGAACCCTTATAGATTCGTCATGTCTGTCCGTCCGTCTGTCTGTCTGTTCGTCCGTATGTCACAGCCATTTTTTGTATAAAAGTCAGTCCGTCAATGGACTGCACCCGAGTTGTATGGCTGTATGGTAAGGGTACACTAATTTCTAGACAAATCAACCAGATTTTGATCTCATCGAACATTTCCTATCATATACAGCCACAAAAGCAATACTCTTTTTTCTTAAAAGTTGCTATCCTGCATTACTAACCCATTTAGTATAATAACTATAGGAATTATACACAAATATCGATGCTACTTGATTTTTGTTCAGTCCGAAATACAAAATTTCACACTTCATTGTGACGATTAGTAGTCAAGAAGCCTGGGGCTGGTAGATGTGTCTAAAAGCATAGAATAAATAATAGTACTACGTACAAGACATACGGATACTACTACTACGGTGACCTACGGCCTATCCCACAGACCGATCACAATAATTATGTTTGCGCAAGTTACGTCACGTGTGCTCTTGCCAGCGCACGCCAGCCCCTCTGCTGTAACAACTCTGAGTTGTTGGGTACTTATTTCTGCAGGTACGGGCGAGTGACGGAGGCCTCTTAGAAGCTAGAAAGTATGCAGGTATAATGCTTCTGCAGGCGAAATATGTAGATGACTCACCGCTAAAAATCAAGTTAAATGATTCAGTAGCTGCAGGGAAACCCCAACTCAAAACTTAAATGTTATTGATTTCCCTGTTGTACATACAATAGACCTTTAATTATTATGGCGATTACAAGTGGTTCAGTAATTTTTACCGCAATTAATTGGTATGTATTTAACTGGATGTGAGTAACTCATTAATTAATTAGTTTAATCGTTCGGTACCTATGTAATTTTACCTGTTGTAAACTAAAGGAAGATTTACTTACCATTTATCTTTACCTCACTGTTTGACTATACAGAGCCTAAACAGGTGCTGGGCCAATAAACTTGAAATTTCGAAGAGTCGGTGTCTTTCTTTTTACGCTTATTTAAGAAGCAGGTACTAATAAAATATATAATTTTATTTTTATTTTTTTATATAGGACACGTCAATTTGACTTCGCCTCGCCTGATGGTAAGCTGAAGGCAAAGTCTCTGAAAAGAGGGTCACCATTACAGACACGTATCATGTTACAATGGTGGCACTCAGCTTGACGGCCTCATCAGATGCTTTTTCACGCCCCGCTTAAAGGACCCCAAAACGGCACGGAAACGACCACAAAAATATTGGGCCAGACCCCATCTTCGGACATGAAGACCTCCCAGGTCTCTACCATAAAGAGAACTCGGCTGCAGCTGTAAAGAAGCAGATCTTAGTGCAACAGGTGTTGATGGTTATGCAGGGGCAACAGCTGCAGCCCCTACAACAGCCTCCACAGCATCCACCGCAACACATTTTGTCTAAAGCCGCGTATTCATTAGGCAACATTTGTTAATAAACTGTATATGAACTTGATCATCGTGTTTATAAACAAGTTTACCGTAAACACTGTTCCTGAAACTTGGCAGTCCACACTTGTCAGTTGTTGCTAGGATGTCGCCTGAGGAGGTAGTGATGCTCGCTGCTGCTTACATAATAATTCATGAGAGTGTTAATAGAAAAAAAAAAGAAGAAAAGGTGGTGGATTCGAAATTATCTCTTGAATAGAAGTTATGTATTCCATGACCTCCGCGGATTTGATGGGTCCTTTCAGAATTGCACCTGTTGACTTCTGTTTATAAACAAGATGTTTACGCGTGCTCTCCACTCAAAGTGGAGAGCACGGCAACATGTTTCTGAAACAATGTTTCATCATCTTTGTTTATAAACTGTTTACATTGATGATGAAACACTGTTTATAAACAGTGTTTATTAACAAATGTTGCCTAATGAATACACGGCTTTAGGTACATTTTTCTCTTTTTCATGTCTTTGGTGTTTAAATAGACGTAAAACGCTTTCTGGGCAGGCTGAGCAGGTAGGTATATAGTAATATAGTCAAGTTGTTACTTTGCTGGTCACTAAACAAACATACCTTATATTTCGCAAGGCGCTAGATTCTAGAATTTATAACAGAACGTAAATCAAGTTCATATAAAGTAATACTGGCGCCAGCTGCATTGACAGTAAATTATTGCATAATATTATTATTAGTCATACCTAGTCAGTCAGCCGACTTTTTCAAAACGACTCCCATTAAGTAATTAGGTACATACGTTTCTTCCTCAAATAATTATTGTATTATTTTTTATAAGTAGATATGTATTTACTTTATATCCCCAGCTTACTGATGAGATGACACACCTTCGTAATAAGTTCCTTTAAATTAAACACATTGCAACTGGCTAAACCGCATTATTAAAGAATTCATTGCATAATTACTAATGACCCGTTTATTAAAATAATATGTATAGGTATCTACCTAATGATTACTATATTAGGAAGAATAATTAGTACTGGTGAGGCGTTATTAACACGATTCTCAATGGCTTCTCTTTTGAATGGGCGATGAACACTTCAACTGTTATGTATTGATGTCAGTTATCGATTACAATTATACATACACAGGTAGCTGTTAAAGCTCGCCATCATAAAAAAATAAAACTCTAGTAGATTATCTACCTAGCTGCTAACTGTGCCTTTACCACATTCATGCACTATTAATGAAAAAATAGGTTATCAGTCGTTTACCATTCACGTCAATTGTCATAGAAGGAAACGAGTCATTACTGTGCTGTGCTCGCACACAATAGGCCGCTGGCAAGGATGACCTTAGCATACAAACCATTATGATAGAATGCCTGACATCCCACCTAGATTGACAATAATCTAACATTCCAAAATAATTGAACTAACCTGTAAATAGAGTCGGTCATCGAAAGATGGTTCGAGAAAACGGCGGCGGCGGCGGAAATATCAGGTTGCAGGTACTCAATGCCCAATTTAGAAATAATTATAGACCAATTACGATAATTATTGGTAATTAATAAAAATAATTATATTAATGGTCAGTAATTGATAATTGACTGCCTCTGTGGCGTAGCGGTAGTGAACGCGGCCGCTACGCAGGAGGCGCGGGTTCAATCCCCGCTCAGTGCAAATATTTGTGTGCATGAAATATGAATATTTGCATTGGTCTGGGTGTTTCTATGTATAATATGTATGTATTTACGAAAAAAAAAGTATCTAAGTATGTTTATCTGCATTCTAGAACCCATAACACAAGCTAGTTAAGCTATGCTTACTTTGGGTCTAGATAGCGTTG
Source organism: Eilema depressum (assembly GCA_914767945.1). Lineage (NCBI taxonomy): Eukaryota > Metazoa > Arthropoda > Insecta > Lepidoptera > Erebidae > Eilema > Eilema depressum. The sequence goes on from OU612013.1 coordinate 18,307,438, forward strand.
TGTAGAATGTCCTACAATATTTATTTACACACACACTTTGGTGCCTTGGAAGATGGGCACTGGCAGGCCTTTGGTGTGGGACGCAACATGCGTCGACACCCTTGCGCCTTCCCATCTTCCAAGTAGGTACGACGGGCTGCGTCTGTGCTGCTGCGGCATCTGCGGAGACCCTCAAACGGCGCAAATATGATAATATAACCTGTACGGGCCACGTACATTATAAAATTGCTAACTCAAGCAACATTCGCGGAAGCGGCGCGGTCGCACCGATTGCCATCTAATTAAACAGTTCAACCTAAGATCTTACGGGAATCGGGCGCGACCAAACCGTAGCTACGCGGCATAACGTGTATTGTAATTACTTACCTAATATCAGTTGTGACCTTTGAATACATCTTGCAACTAAAAACTTATCTTTTATTTGTCGGGAATCGAGCTCCCTACAAATTTGGTCCTTCGAAGCCTTACGCGAAAATCGTGGGTGTGAAACAGTTGACCTTGTGTAAGTGCCGTGGTTTGGTGAGATTTAGCAGTCAGCAGGAGCTAGCATAGCAGAGAAAGCAGAACAGAAAGTACAGAGGGAGTATCAGTCAGCGGTTTCCAAGTAAGATCTTTCCATATTTTTAGAATTAGCAATATGGAGAATTTATTTATCAATCAGGCGGAACTCACCGACGCTATCGAAAAATTTATCAAGAATTTACAAAAAGCAGGTTTAGAGAGGAGAACAGCAGATTACTTTAACAGGCGATTAGATATCCTTGAAAATTATTGGGCGGAGTATAGAAATAATCACGAGAGCATCTGTGCGCTAGGTATTAAGGAACATCCTTACTATGAAAATTCAGAATATGAGCGTACGAAAGCCCTGTATCTATCTGCTATGGAGCGGATTAAGCAGCAACGTGAGGAAATATCAGGGCCATCTACTTCTGCATTGAAATCTCCGGTAGTGGAGGCAAAAAAGAGCGAACGGAGGTCAGAAGAAACATTATCAGATACGGCAGTACACGCTCCTCGACCATTGTTGGTGTCGAGAGGTGCAGCAAGCAAATCTGACGATTTGCTTCGAAAGCAGTTTGTTAACTTTAAAGCGTTTATGAGAACGGTTAATACCATCAATTTAGACGCGATCAACGAAAAGTGGGAGTTCGAAGATATTTTAAGAGAATTGCAGTGTCGTTGGTCAACCATTGATTCCCTTCACTGGAACATACACATGGAATTAAACGGAGAGGATGAAGAGTATGAGGTATTATTTACTAAACACGAAGCAAAATATATAGCTCTAAAAAAGGCCGTCAATCAAAAACTTTGGTCGGTATCTCACCGGGAAAAAACGGTTCCAAATATCGAAATACCAACTTTTTCCGGAAATTATCAGCAGTGGACGTCGTTTAAAGATCTATTTAAGGAAACTATTCATGACAATCCGTCTCTGTCCTTAGCTCAAAAGATGCAATTTTTAAAAGGAAAATTGCGTTCGGAACCCGAGAGGCTGATACAGCATCTTCACGTTAGCTCAGAAAATTATAGTGCATGTTGGGAAATTCTCAACAACCGCTACAACAACAATAAATTAATCTTCACAGCACATTTAAATACATTATTAGCGTTACCTACTATTAACCAGCAGCAATCTTTATCACAAATAAAGAAGATGCATGACGTCACGCTAGAGACGCTTCATGCAGTCGAGAATTTGGGTGTCGATGTAACTTCTTGGGATCCATTTTTAGTCCACATCTTATCCCAAAAACTAGATAGTGAAACATACAATGACTACATGGATTCACTGACGAATCCACGGGATTTACCTATTTTGAAGGAATTCCTATCTTACTTAGAAAGTAAATTCACTCGTCTTGAATCAGCAAAACGAAAGCAGGACCAGGTTATACCAAAGTCCTCAATACAGCATCCTTCTAGACAGCAGCACTCGGGGAAGAAGCCCTATAATTCTAACAACCAAAATAATCCCAACAAATCATTCAACATTACCGCAATTAAATGTCCGCTTTGCGGTGAAGATCATAGTCTTTTCCATTGTTCGAGTTTCAACTCTTTGTCAAGTGAAATAAAGTTGAAAAAGGCTAAAGAATTGAAAACTTGCATAAATTGTTTATTTAACCATAATGGAAAGCAATGCATTTCAACGAAGCGGTGTCGCAAATGCAATGGGAAACACAACACTTTGATACATGACGCTATCGTCAAAGCTAAGCCGACACATAGCAACAACGTATCCACACCTGCGGTGTCGGAGTCCGTGGGAAACAACTTGCACGTATCGAAAGCTGGTACCGGAAAAATACTGCTTGCCACAGCACTTATCAAAATCATTTCTGGAGATGGAACATGCCATATTATGAGGGCATTAATAGATCAAGGTTCACAAATCTCCTTAATCTCAGAAAGTGCCGCTCAACGGCTGGGCGCGAAAAGAAACTTCTGTAGGGGTGTTATTTATGGCATAGGGGAGAAAGCAACTAACTCTAAAGGAATGATTAGCGTTACGTGTATGTCGATATATAACGATTTTAAATTTAGCACCGATGTACTTATCATGAACAACTTGATTAAAAATTTGCCTCAAACTACTTTTACGAAACCGTCATGGCAGTTTATTCAGAATATAGATTTAGCGGATCCGGAGTTCTACGTAAGTCGACCTATAGACTTACTGCTTGGATCAGATATTTATGCCATGATTAAGATGGGAGGAATCAGCAGAGCAGAAGAGCCATCCCTACCGTTAGCAGAGCAAACTCAACTAGGTTGGATTTTATTTGGGAAAATGCAATCTTATCACTGCAACGTGATATTAAATAATATAGAGGATTTACAGCGATTTTGGGAGGTGGAGGACATAGAGGTCGACTCCGAGGTATCATCCGAAGAACAAGCATGTATAGACCTATTTTCATCCACCACGAAGCGTCGTCCAGATGGTCGGTATGAGGTCAAGTTGCCTATGAAGCAGGAAGTATACGATAAATTAGGGTTATCGAAAGGCAAGGCCATAGCCCAGTTACGCAGCTTAGAGAATAAATTTGAAAAGCAGCCTCATTTAGCAGATCAATATAAGAAATTTATAAGCGAGTACAGCACATTACAGCATATGATTCCATCGAATTATACACGCAAGAGTAATGATATATCGTCGGTACCTTGTTTTCTACCTCATCACGCCGTACAACGTGCGGAATCATCTACTACTAAGCTCAGAGTAGTGTTTAACGCCTCAGCGAAGACATCAAGTGGTTTCAGCGTCAACGATATGATGTACAAAGGGCCGAAACTACAAAAGGACCTTCAGTCTTTAATTTTAAAATGGCGTACTTATAAATACGCATTTACATCAGATATCGAAAAGATGTATCGACAAATTATGGTTAACGAAGAGGACCAAGTATTTCAACATATCGTATGGAGAGAGTCAAGATATCAACCCATACAATCATATCAGTTAACTACAGTAGCATTCGGGGTCAAGGCATCGCCATTTCTTGCAATGATGACGTTGAAAAAACTAGCAGCGGATGAACGACACAAGTATCCCCAAGCAGCACAGGTGGTTGAAGAAGCCATGTTTGTCGATGATGTCATACACGGTGTTCATGACCTTCACAGTGGGAAGCAACTGATAGCAGACCTCAACAGTATAATGAAATCGGGAGGGTTCACTCTTAGGAAGTGGATTTCAAACGAACCACGACTGCTAGAAGGTATAAGCGATGAAGGATGTCAAGGGAAACCAATATTTAACTTTAAATCAGAGGGGACCTCGAAAACTTTAGGTTTACGGTGGGACTCGCAAAGGGATACATTCATATTTAGATATGATATAGTCAATCAAACAAACAGCATTAACAGTAAACGAACAATTTTATCAGAAATTTCCAAATTATTTGACCCCCTAGGATGGTTGGGTCCACTAACCACTAGCTTGAAATTATTATTTCAAAAGGTGTGGTCAGCTAATTTACAATGGGATGATGTATTGCCAGAAAATATTAATCTCGAATGGATAAAAATCAGATCAGATATCCACCACTTAAACGAATGTGAAGTACCCAGGTGGATCGGGTATCATCAGGGTGACGTCATACAGTTACACGGATTCTGTGACGCGTCACTAAAAGCATACGCTAGTGTTATTTACGCACGAATCGTTATCAAAGATCAGGTTAAGGTGATTCTGCTTACTTCAAAATCTCGATTGGTTCCGTGTAGCAAAACTATCTCATTACCTCGGTTAGAAGTATGTGGTGCTGACCTACTAGCAAAATTGATGAGCAAGGTTATACAATCTATTCCCCAAGCAGAAATACAAATCTATGGTTGGACCGATTCTATGGTGGTCCTGGGTTGGCTACAAGGTGACCCAAATCGATGGAAAACTTTTGTATCGAATCGTGTCAAAACCATCGTTAAAACAATTCCGCCAAACAGTTGGCGTTATGTAAAATCAGGCGAGAATCCCGCTGACGCAGCGAGCAGAGGACTCTTAGCATCTCAATTAGCTGGTTCATCTCTTTGGTGGCAAGGACCTAAATGGTTAAAATCATTTACGGATAACGATAATCAAACTAAGTACGACACCGAAGAAGAAGTAATTAAGGGAAAGCAAGTCAATTGCATTCAGCAAAATAGCGATGACAGCATTATTTTGGAACTATTACTAAAGTATAGTTCACTAGCAAAAACCATTAGAATCTTAGCGTGGATATTGCGTGCATTTGATAAAACTACTATTTCTAAAAGCGAATGTAAACAAAGGCCAGCGTATCTTACGTTACGAGAATTAAAGCAAGCCAAGCAACTTATCATTAAATATGTACAGCAATGCGAATTCCAGGATGATATTGAGCATTATCGAAAGCAAAAAACGGTTAAAAATACAAGCAAACTATTAAATTTAAACCCATTTTTGGACAGTGATGGAATTCTACGAGTTGGAGGTCGTTTGAAAAATGCTCAAATTCATAACGATATGAAATATCCTATTGTATTACCCCACGGCGGTATCTTCACTACACGTTTAATAGAACAAGCACATTCACTTACTTATCATGGTGGTCCGCGCTTGACATTATCGAATTTAAGGCAGAAGTACTGGATTATTTCTGGAAACAGAGCAGTTAAGAAGGAGGTACGAAAATGTGTCAAGTGTCGAAAGCATGACCCTAAGCTACAATGTCAATTGATGGGAAACTTACCTGCAGCTCGGGTCAATCCAGCACCTCCGTTCTATTATACAGGTGTTGACTACACCGGATTCGTCGAAATAAAGGCCCACAAGGGGCGAGGCATAAAAACGAGTAAAGGTTACGTCGCGTTATTTATCTGTATGGTGACGAAAGCCATACACCTGGAGTTGGTTTCGGATCTCAGCAGTACAGCATTTTTAGCAGCCCTTCGAAGAATGGCTGCCAGGAGAGGGGCACCTAAACATATGTTTAGTGACAATGGTAGCAATTTCGTCGGAGCTAACCGAATTCTAAATCAAGAATTTCATGATCTGAAAAGTACCTTAGATGAAGCATTCTTCAAAGAAATTACCGATCTTAACATCGAATGGCATTTTAACGCACCAGCCTTCCCTTCAGGAGGAGGATATTGGGAGCGAGGTATTCGCAGCATAAAATATCACCTTAAACGTATCGTAGGCGAACAAAGGCTGACTTTCGAGGAGTTTAGCACACTTCTATCCCAGTTGGAAGCATGTATAAACTCGCGTCCGCTGTGTCCATTGTCTGAAGATGTGGAAGATTTAGATTTCTTGACACCGTCACATTTCCTTGCTGGAAGAGCGGGAAATACTATCATAGAAACCGCACAAGATGCGAGAACTCGGTGGCACTTAGCCCACAAGCTAGCACAGGATATCTGGAAACGATTTAAGGTTGAATACCTAACGCAATTATCAGTACGGAGTAAGTGGCTTAAGAAGCAAGAAAATTTAAAGATTGGAGATATGGTCACTATTCATGACGATAATCTACCCCCTGGTAAATGGATGATGGGTCGAGTTGTTGAGGTACATAAGGGATCTGACGGATTAGTGAGAATAGTCTCTTTAAAAACGAAGAACGGAGTCATACAGAGGCCAATTGTCAAACTTTCAATATTACCTGTACCGTCGTCGAGCTTAGCAGTAGTACCCGACGAACAAGCAAACAATACTGAAAACCAAGCAAATCAAAATATACCTAGCAGCAAGACTCGGTTGAAACCTAACAAAGGTTTTTTGGCTATGTGTTTATCGTTATTTTTACTTATAACTACCTTAGCAAGCAGCTCCTATGCAGCATACAATATAACACAACTAAATAAGCATCAAGGTTTGTTCTTCGACAAAATCAGCAACATGAAATTAATACGAGATCAATGGAAACTTGTTGTTTATTACAACATGGAACCTTACTGGAACGGAATAGTAGCTCTAGAAAAATATCAAAATTATCTTGAGCAAACTTGCGCACGAGTTAGCTCACTATCACAGTGTGACGTAATTCTGTTGCAGCTACGTCACAGTTACCAAGAATTGCAGTTCACTAACCAAGTACTACTTGGTCAGCATAATGACACGCGATCGCGCACGCGACGCGGTCTTATCAACGGCGTAGGATACCTTGCGAATACACTATTCGGAGTACTGGACGATCATTTTGCAGAACAATATCAAAAGGACATCACTATGCTACGAGAAAATCAGCGGTATTTAGCAACGTTATGGAAAAATCAGACATCAGTGGTGGAAGGAGAATACAATGTTTTGCAGAGAATTGAAGAATCTATTAATAAACAGCATAAGGTTATTGACGGGCGTCTGAACGAGTTAGTTAATGCAACGCTTACTATAAACGAGCACCTTAAAACTGTTGAAGTTATAAATGACTTCACCATGTCAGCTATGATCACCCAAACGCTTATTTCTAATATCCGAGGAATTCAAGACAAATTGGTGGAAATGTTAACGGACGTTCATCATCAGCAGTTTAATACGCACATTCTTTCTCCACAACAAATGTTGGAAGAACTGAACATCATAGCAGGACAGTTGACGAAAGACTTGTCACTACCTATTGAGCATATACACTTAGATATTGCTACGATTTATCAGTTATTGAAGGTCAGAGCTCGATTAACGAGTCATTATTTCATATTTGAAATAAACATACCCCTAGTTACTAGAGATAGTTACGAGCTATATTTAATAATACCTATTCCTCTTCGACAAGCTAATAGCACGATATCTATAGTGCCGATATCCGACTACGTAGCAATAAATTTAAAAAAGGACACATACATCCCTTTGAAGAAAAATGAAGTACAGCGGTGTGTGCACACAAACTCATTTACCTGCCTATGCAACGTGCACACCCTCATCTATAATCTGAAATCTGATAACAATTTATGTCATCCTGACGCTTCGTTGCGTAATTGTCAAACTATCACAGCTGACTGTAATAACAAATGGATACAATTAAGTAGCATCAATACTTATTTCTTTTATTGTTGTAGTCAAAGCACACTACGCTTTATGTGCGGAGATCAACTTACCGTAGAAAAAGTGCAGGGAGCCCACGTCATTAAGCTTGAGCCGAACTGTATTATCCGAGAAGAGCAGCTTACTGCATACGCTCAAAACACTAAACTATCGAATACATTAAGTTTTGATGCAGATGTTTATAGCCCACAGATTGCACAAATTAATCATGTGATTAACATTTCTTTAACTCCAAGCCAAAACGGAACCGCTGACATAGAATTGGACGAATTGACCAACCTTGGAGAGAAGGTCAAAAATTTGCGAGCAGTCAACGTCACAGAGGATCATTATGAATTCTACCATCATGTACATCATTATGCGATAAGCTACACTTTAGTGACTGCGGCAGTAGCAGCAGTAGCAGTGTTCCTGTGGCGGCGGAGTCGCCGGGCGGGCAGACGCGGGCTTACCGCGCCACCGACGCCTCCCAGCAGTATCAGTGTCATTAGCATGCGACAGCTAAGAAGGGCTGTCGAACAGCCAGTGTCAGTGCAAAGTGTGTGCAATAAAAAAGACCAGGCGTGTTCACCACTACCGCGCAGATCGGACAATACTTTTATGTCTTAATATTTGTTTTTTAACTTTGTCTTTTATATTGTTTTTTCTTTATCTTTTCGCCCGGGAGCATGTACGGGCCACGTACATTATAAAATTGCTAACTCAAGCAACATTCGCGGAAGCGGCGCGGTCGCACCGATTGCCATCTAATTAAACAGTTCAACCTAAGATCTTACGGGAATCGGGCGCGACCAAACCGTAGCTACGCGGCATAACGTGTATTGTAATTACTTACCTAATATCAGTTGTGACCTTTGAATACATCTTGCAACTAAAAACTTATCTTTTATTTGTCGGGAATCGAGCTCCCTACATAACCAACAATTATATATTTGAGCCGTTTGGGGTCGAAACGTTGGGTTCGTGGGGTCCGAGCGCACGGTCGCTTTACACGGAAATTGCAAAGCGACTGGTCGATGCTTCGCGTGACCAAAGGGCTGGCCTATATTTTGCCCAAAGGATTGGCATTGCCATCCAACGGGGTAATGCCGCCAGCCTTTTGGGTACGTTACTAGTCGACATCGATGGGGAGGAATTCTTCGACACCTGACCCCTTTTTCCTTTCCCTTTTTTTTTTTAATCTTTTAAATATTTTTATTTATTAATTTAGTTTTGTTTATCTGTATATATTTAGACTATAACCTTAGTTTAATTATTGTAAATAATATTGTAATGTTTTAATAAATTGGTTCAGATTTATGTAAAAAAAAAAAAAACTACATTACACTCAGTAATAGATAATAGTTATTTGTTATACAAGAGTGCAAAGTTGCTTTTTAACCGCGTGCTCAGTTTTGATGACCGAGCAAGCGAAAGATTCTAAATTTGAATCACGAGAGTAGCGAGTGATTCACAAATTAGAATCTTGAGCGTTAGCGAGGGAATCAAAAGAGCGCAAGGTGAAAAATCTTTGCACTCGAGTGCAACACGTAACTTTTCATCCCACCTCAGCGAGGAAATAATGAAATGCTTCTCCTTCCTAGCGTTAATTCCCAGTCGCATCCGAAGCTTTCACGTCGGAGTCCGGGTCCGCTTTACCAGTCTTAACTGCGGATTTGGCTGGACCTCGATATTGTCCGTGAAGCGACTGCCATCTGACCTCCACAACCCAATGGTGACATTAGGCGATATCGAAGCATTGCAGCTAGACCGTTGTTGTTGAACTTTTTAGGGCTCCAACTACCCGTAACGACTGCCATAGATGTTCGTATGGCATCCGTGACCGACGGCTTAACGTGCTCTCCAAGCCACGACCAGACCAATGCAAATACCCATTTTCATGCATACAAAATATTTGCACTGAGCGGGGATCGAACCCGTGCCTCCTGCGTAGCGGCCACGTTCACTACCATTACGCCACGGAAGCTGTATAATATGTGTATTAATACTAATAATAAAATACAAAAAAAATAAAAATTCAACAACAATATTCAACAATATGACGTGAAAAAAATTTATGCGTGCAAAGCAAATTTAAAAAAAAAAGTACCTACACCAAGGAGGTTCCGAGTCTGAGTTTTTCATAAATTAAAAAAAAGTTGTATGATAAATTCGGCACCATACAGGTAGAAGCACGTAGTACTATTACTTATTCTGTGGTAGAAGTAAATAGGTTCAATGATGTTTTGATTTCACAAACCTAGTACACACGATGTTCTAAATTCAAATTTACTTTATCCTCTAGAGGATAAAAACGACTTTTACGCTCAGTTATCGAAGAGCAAAAATACACTTTCCGAGATGGTGGGATGAAAAAATAATTAATTATCTGGGAAAGTTATTGAAAATTGTATCTATATGAGTCTGAGTAATAAATCCAGACGTTTTCAAAAGTTATTAAAATACTAACTGACAGGAAAAAACTATTGTCAGATAAATGTTTTGAAGAAAAAAAACTTGTTCATCTTTCGTTGAACAGACTCTAGAAATTCCAATTAAAAAAAGGTCGCCATTGTTGAAGCAAAGACCTATTATTATCCAAACATTAGGTTTACGCGATTATCTATGTTGGTAATGAAATCAACGATATAAGTAGGTAGGTATTTAACTAGGTAATTATATATATATTGGGCCATTTGAAGTCTCCGGTTTTTAACTTAACAGTAATATCATTGTGTAATCGTCTGACGTCACACTGCGGTTGCGGATGGCCATCTTGGGCTCACGTTATGACGCCATCCTAATTATCATTAGCGATGACGTCAATGCATTATCGATATTATCAGTATCCATATATTGCAAGCACATTTTGTGCAACCGACATTTTTTTTAAAGACTCAAGAAAAGTCAAGCTAAGTCGCGCTAAAAGAGCCGACCCTATTTTCCAATGTGCAAGCGATGAATGCAACCGGAAATCCCGCTGCGGAGATGATTATTTTTTTAAATTTAATCAGCTATGGAGTTAAAACAAAACAATAATACTTAGTGTTTAATTTTTAATAATTTTAAGTACATAAAATAAACCTATTAACTAATTTGTATAATATATAATAATATGTATAATCTTAAATTAATTTGTTGTAATTTGACTTCCATTTGTTACTTTATATTCAAAAGCGCTAGATTGAAAACATTGGTCGCATTGCTCGAGTGGACATAAAGGCACTGTACTAAGAAATGTTTGTTAGATATGTATTCGGCTGTGACTAGCGCTTACAACTATCACTTACAGCTGATGTAAGAGTTAACGCAATTGTTAGTATACTTTTAACTCTGACATGTACGATTTGTTCTGCGATTCAGACCGCTTCTGGCACGATGTTATTGTGATGGAAAGGGCTACTTTCGTAGGACATGTTAGACGCGTTAACAGTCACACTGTGTAGAGGCGCGTAACGGTTCAACTTGGGCGTTGCCGGGCTTGTCAGGTCTTCCGTCAACTGCTGGTATACAAGCCCGCAGTCCTTCTTCGTACGGCCGGCTTGACTCATGGCAGCGATTATGGCACTGTTGTATCTAATTTGTTTTGTTCTCTTGGTGCACATCATCATGACGACCTTAGCGATCACGATGAGGAGTAGTAATGTTCCCAGAATAGCGATCACAATTGGCCACAAATATTCGTAGCGACCGTGTTCTTCTTCGAGTTCGATGGCTTCTTGTACGTATAAGGTATTTGGTGCTGCATCACTGACAGCTTCGTTTTCAAGTAAGTGAATCTTAATATTAACATCATTTTCGTTTGCTTTTAATACTTTGTTAACATTTGGTGCCTTAGTGGTAGTTGTAGTAGATTTCTCAATGAGTTTAACATTTAGCTCGACGTCATCGTCATCACCGTCGTAGTCCTCACCATCATCGTCGTCATCTCCTTCAATGTCGGCATCCTCATCATCTTCGTCCTCCTCATCATCATCAGTATCATTTTTGTCATTATCACTTGGTTCATCGTCCAAGAATTTACTAGCATCAGCTACTTTGCCGTCATCCAGAGTATTCTTCAGGTCGAAGTTACCATCTGCATCTTTATCAATTCTTTCCCAAATCTCTTCATCAGATACGGGCGGCAGAGGTTCTACTGGATGCGACAACGCAGTTCCACAAGTCTTACGAGTTAAAAAGTCCCAACTGTATGTTTCAATGTCGTCATCCTTCTTGTCCCATGCTAGGTTGGCAATGTTATTGCTTCCACCGGCACTTGGAGATACCTTGCCTTTACTCAACCACGTCATAAGATTTTCAAAGTCGCGACTGCATGCCAGTGGGTTATTACTGATGTCAAGTGTATTTAGTTTGTCCAAGTGATCAAGTTCGGCTTGTTTGATCTCGGTGATACGGTTATGCGAGACATTAAGGAACGTCAAGTTACTGAGCAGAGTTGCGGACCGGTTTTTATCTGCTTTCCATAATGATGTCAATTCAGCATGGCTCATATCCAAGTAAGTAATCATCGGAGTGTGTACGAACACTTCAGCAGATAGCACTTTCAGAGGATTGCCTTGAAGGTACAGTTTACCTAATTCGTTATTCTTTTCAAAAACTTTAGCGTCTAAAGTAGTCAAATGATTATAAGACAAATTGATTTCCACGAGCTTAGGGCACACCGTGAATACTTTGGTACCGATGGTACTAATCTCATTATTTGACAAATTGACTACAGATAGAGCAGAGAAAGTTTTCAACGAATCGTCGTAGATTTCTTGGAGGCCACAGTTTGACGCATCGAATAAGTAGATGTTGAATTGATCGACGGAGCACTGGAATCCTTCAGCTGGTAAGTGCGTTAATTTAGGATTGTTTGAAATTTTGAAGATATCTAATTCAATATTTTCTTTGATAAGAATGTTAGAAATGAAGTCCAAGTCATTGTAAGAAAGATCCAGATAATTCAGTTCGACAAGTTTGTGGAAAGCTTGGTTGTGAATTTTTTCAATGTTATTCCCGCTCAGGTTGAGATTTGCAATGTATGTCATGCCATTGAACATTGATGGGCCAACAAATCTAATATTAGTTTGACCGGCATTTAATGTTAATAAATCTGAAATCTGTAATCCATATACTGTGTCTACTGGATTCCTTGAAATATGAAGGGTAGCTAGTTCATTGTTTTCAGAAAAGATGTCATCTGGTAGAGTTTTGATGTTATTATCGCTTAGGTCAAGCTCTTCCAAGTCCAATAGTTTCTTGAATGTGTCAGGATCCATGTTGGACAGGCTGTTGCCAGCCAAGTTCAGGTACATCAAACCAGGCATATTCACAAAAGTGTTAGCTGTGATATATTTCATGTTGCAGTACGAAATATCAAGTTCTTGTACGGAAGAAGTGTTAAGGAAATAATCTTTCGAACCTACTACAGGGAACTTAAGAGGATTGTTTGATAGAGTAAGCAGTAATAATTTCTTGTTATGCGCGAATGTTTCAGGATGTAAGATCTTCAACTTATCATTGGATAAATTAACAGCGTATAGGTTAGGTAGACCGTGGAATGCGTTAGGTCCAATAAAATCGATCGTGCTGTTGACAATCTTCACAGTTGTAACTTGGTGGAGACCGAGTTTTTTGAAAAGGAAATCTGTCAGCTGAATTGGATACTTGGGGTCGGCGTTTTCAATCACAAGATCAGTGATATCGTCACCAAACTTTTGTGTGCCGATTTCAAGACGATCGCACTTGGCTGTTCTGTATCCTTGAGATACAGTGCAGATGCAGTCCCTTGGGCACGGTCTGTTCTCATTGAAGAGAACCTCCTGGTCATCTCCAGCATCGAAGTCATCGTACTGGTAAAGGAAGGTATCAGCATCTTCTTTTTTCTTACTGTCAGCTGTCTTAGTCTCAGTTGTCTTGTTGTCGGCCGCCTTGTTGACAGGCTCGCTGAGTGCCAGCGCGCACACAGCCAGGAGCAGTGCTAACTCCCGGGTCCTCACCCCCATCTCGTAGCGAACTCTGGAAAGAAGAAACGAGTCATGTTATTTCTCAATTGACTACAAAATATTACTTCAATTATGAAATTTCTCGAAACACGAGGTGGATCACGTTTACAAAATAACAGTTGTGGAAAACAATGGTTTGAAGCATTTTCTTTTTTTGTAAAATAGTTTTAGTAAGCTAACAATGTGTTAACATAGTGTTGATGTTAGCCGAACAATGAAAAAAAAAACAGCTCCAAATAATGCTTTTCACCGTTGTTTGAACTCGCTAGCTAGAGAGTGAGTTCTTTTATATGCACTCACACTCACACATACCTACACTACACTACATGAGAGTTATATATAAGTGTGCGTGCATATAAAAGGACCCACTATTTTAACGAACACAAACACATAAGAAATAGTTCAACAAAATAGCACAAAGATCAGTAGGTAGGTACAAATCCAAAATACGCATGCAGGTAGGTACGCTAGCGAAATAATCAGATGATACCATCTTATCTATATAAACTTTCCTATAAGAGTAGAACTGATATAATGACAAATGTTTATAGCTACTTTATAGGTAGGTACCTAACTCTTCTACACATTGCACAGATGTCAGGCATTGTTCTAGTGAAATCTTATCTGCGCTTTGTCCATCTGTCGGTCTGACGTGGTGACTGCAGATGCAGACATATGATACAAGGCTGTCTTTGTCAAATTAAATTGTATCAAAACTGCTTAAAAAGAACAGAGTGAATGATGATACTATTTGCTTTTTATATTCATTCTTAACGAGCTTCCGTGGTCATTACAATTTAAATAGGTAAGTATAATCAGAAAATAAAATTAACACTGTATTCGTAAGTGGAACTTTAAAAGAATGATAGGCTAGAAAACTGGTGCAAACGAGCTCAATGTAACTTCTAACTCTAGATACATTTTTATTCGATTTGAAGATTCAAGATTCGGGATTCTATGTTAATCATAACTTATAACTATATGAGTAGATTTAAGGAAGGAATTTCCTTGTTGGCTGGTTGTTATGGTGACCCAATTTCTTGAGACTGCCATGAGATTACCATCAGGCGAGGTAAAGTATAATAGACGTGACGATGTAAAAAAGGACGATTAACTTGTATTAAAAAAAGCTTCACTAATTCAGAGTAAATATTTCAACTCCGTTTACTTGAATGGATAATATTCGCTATCGTAGATAGAGTATTCAATTAGCAATTGACTCTGGTTCATTTATCCTTTAAGTCATCATCATCGTATAAAGTCGTTTCCAGTTGTATTCGAGGCTTACGATTTACGGCTAAGTATAACAAGTATGACGTTATGCTTAGGACATGCTTTACGGCTTACACGACTCTTATTAGGTTTATTTTTAAATCCAAGTAGGGCGATCAAATCATTGTGATTCACCTAAGAACTAAGAACCCCATAAACCATGACAGAGAAAGATTTAATTTTATAGTTAATTAATATTTCACTCTTACTAACTATGTATTAAAAGCGCCAATCCCGTTTGCATCAAAAGTTAGATCGCTCAATGACCTCCGTCTTCCACGAGCGCGGACCTGGGGGTGGCAGGTGGAATCACCTGTCTCCCTATGAAAAGGACACTTTGGACCCTAGGGTCCGCTCGCCTACACATCCTTTTCATGATTTGGATTGGTTGGTGTCTACGGGTGCGACTCTCATCTAATCTCCTAATCCCGAGAGGTAGTCTGTTTCAGTGCCCTGTCCGTCAATTAGCGCCAATGTTAAACATATCTGACGCCTTCTTCATATGAAGATTCCTACTATGAAGCTAAAAATCTATTGAGTTACGTATTTAGTCTTTTAGCTTAGCTAGTAGGTAACATAATATGTTATATAGAACAACTTCTACCCAGTTGACTGTCAAATCAAATCAGAGGGTTATCATTGACATCCGAAACTTTGGAACCGCGCGAAGCAAATACCAAGAAGTGTTTACGTGCCATGAGCTTACTTTGAATCCTTAAACTCGGATTGAGGCCCAGCGAAATATATAAAAGCGATTTCATGGTACTAATTAGCCGAAACTTCGGCACGTTTCATGGTAGACCCCAGTTTTTATTGAACGTCCAAACGGTAAGATCTATAACTTGTAGGTAGGTAGGTACGTAGGTAAACTTGTATGAAAGAATAAGGTATGACGCCATACCTCGCTATTGTCAAATAATTCACTATAAGTGGTTGGGTGGATCAATAATAACGATAAAATAAGAACTGACGTAGGAACCTACCTATCTTTAAACGATGTTGCTATTCATAATTACATAAGCTCAGTGAAACTATTTTAAGTATAGAAAACCAATTGAATTATCACGAACTATTTTATTTCGTAATAAATAAATAACTTTCGTAATAAATAAAAAATCGTATGAAATATGCCTTGGGGATTGGAAATATAATAATTTGAATACGAAAATGATTCTTCACTACTCACATGATAAGTTGTCGCAATGATCAAGTTCGGATTTCACTCTTATCGAATATAAGACAAGTTTCGTCCAACTATGTTCGTATTGTAGAAAGTCAACCACTTTCACGTTTAACACGGCACAATAAAGCACAGCCACGAAATGATATTGACTATTGACTCTTAGTTTATTTGACTGAAGCGCGTTACACGTTTTGTTTTTCGCACACAGCACGTAGTTACACTAGCTGGATGGAACTCGAATGTTGTATCAGGTTAACGCGAAACACGACCTTCTCGAAACTCGTCGGTCGACATACTACTTTACCTTTACGCTGCATCTACATAAATATATACGTAACTAACTAAATTGGCATTTCGGGACGATGACGATGATTCACAAGTTGCTAAAACATTAAATTGATGTTTGTTTACAAAGCGGAGGTCGCGTCGCGTCGTAAACTATTACTTCGCCGGTCTCACGATAGTTTTTACTATTATGAAAATTGTTTCAGACTATCGACTGCCAACAAGTAACGTTCCGTGATTTGCGAAAACAATGCGATCGTTGATTCTATTTGTAATTAGCTGCAGCTCTGCCCGCGTGTATCGCTTTTTGTATGCAATTTTCGGAATTTTCCTTTCCTGAGAATGAGATCGGCAAAATCGTTCTCAAGTTTGGCGTGACCAAGGGAGATATATAGAAGAAAAATATAAGTACATTTGGTTTTTTATACATTTAATTGCATGTATATCTAATTCGTGTTTAACTCACGGATAATATCTACACCCAGACTCGGAGCAACTATTTACAAATGTCGTGGATAAAGTCTCATGAGTATCGAATAAACAACATCACGTGGTTACCACTTAAAATCACGCCATTTGTGCAATTACATGGTATTTAACTTAATAACTATTTAGGTACATGTACCTAGTTAGAAACAGGGCATGTCTCAGAACGAGAATTAGCGTTGACCTGCTCTAAAAATCCAGATATTCAATCAAATAATTTGTTATTCACAAGTCCGTCACTCTTCAGAAAATTTGCACACCGTACCATAGAAGCATTATATTATGTACTTATTAATACCTAATATAAACCCTTTGTTGACGAGAGGTGAACGAAATGTGTGCGATATCACATCGACGAGACGAGAGAATCTCTGATAAGATAGAGTTTGTACACATTAGCAATGGCGCTGTAGAGAATATTGAAAAACAGATGATCATGTTTGCGATTCTTTACTTAGATTTTTCAGGTGTACCTAATATGTCTTTTGGACGATATATTTTCTAGAAGACGTCAACAACTCAGCCCACACACACTTATTTAGGTTAGATATGAAGCTGAAGTAAACATGATTATAAATTATCACTTTTATAGGTTTTCATGGCAGAACATTATTATTTTAAAAATCCTATTCATGACTGAAAACTGACTTTTGTAATCATTTAAACAATAGGTTTACAATTGAAGTGAAGTGAAAGAAGACGTTATTGATGTAAGACTATCAGTTTCATACAATGAATAGATATATCACAAAAGTTTGTTAAACCTCTAAGATAAATTGCACAATGTCAATATTGAACGTCTTGAACAAAATAATTCATAACGCGATTCTACTAATTGATATTTATAACAGAGACCGGTGAAAAGATCCTCCTTTCTAGATGGGCTGCTGGGACTCTATTCAGTTATCCGGTTGACTCAGCTTAGGGCAGGTACACCTGGCACCATCAAGATTTTCTTGTGTTTAAAATTGTAAACAAATCATTTTATTGTTTTGTGTGACGTTACTGATCCTAATAATATACATATGTAAGAGTTTGAAGACACTTATTCCATACCAACTAACTAAGTTTAAAGGCAAATTCCAAAGTAGTGAATGAACCAGTAAACAAATATTGTTGAGTAATTAGTGTAATTACGCTCTCGAATGTAGAGGTACTTCCCCAGAGGTCGATTCCAAATATAAACGGAGCGGAATTGCAATATAAAATTAAAAGGCAGTTAGTTCTACGAGGTAAAGTGAGAACAAGGTCGTAGATTAAAAAAAAATAGCAGTACGTTATAAAAACAACTAGAAGATGAACATATTATATACTTATACTAGCTTATAGAAACTGATTCCGTTCTACAGAATTGCAAAATAGATTTATGAGAGAATTATTTAGTCTAGAATCGGTACATTCTTCCGGAGGTGATGTAGTATTGACGCCTTTGAAGATGTACCTGCTTAGAAGATATACCCGAACAGATACCTTTATGATGCTTCACGAAATCATTTTTTTTTGCAATGAGTTTGAAATTGAATTTGAATTTATATTTCTGTCTTGTCTTAGCCTAAATATGGGCTCATGATTACCTACCTGAAAGAAAAATACTGTTATTCTTGATTGTGTAAAATTAAACCATAAAGCGCTCGTAACCTTCCAAGTTCTAATGGCAATGGATGACATTTTGCCGATTGTTACGCTACGTCAACGATGATCCTAATGTGAAGGGTCAAACCTATTACCATTAACCTGACAAAGTTGTACAATAAACGTCTACGTAAAAGTAATTCTATTCTTACTTAAAGACAATAGCAATGAAGGGTTTTGAATTCTGTTCAATAATATCTTAATAGAACTTGATGAAACAAATTCAATTTTGAAGTAGACCTTGTTTCCGCACAAAAAAAAACACATTAAATACTTTCAGTTGAGGTCGTAAAGTTTTCTTCAAATTGTGTAAAACCTTAGAAATGAAACTGATTTAGGAATGAAATGGGATACGAAAATCTATCCTGAAACTGAAACTACCAGTTCAATCTAAAATATTAAAACCTCTAAATGAATTTTGAAGAATGGGAAATGAAATTGTACTCGTGCGCTAGACTCAAGTCATCATCATCATCATCGTCTGCATGTAGACACATTTTCCTGATTGCATCCGAGGCCAAACTGACCTCGGAGCTCAGGGTCCGCCTTCCGGCTCTTCCTGCTCCATTTCGCACGATCTTGGGCGTCCATGGTAGTGAGACCACGTCAAGCCAGGACTTCTTGGGCCTAACCCTTCAACCTGGACCTGGCGGGGACGCCATTGCCAGGTATTTGCTACTCACGTAGCTTGGCGTAGCTCATAAGTAAATGCAAAGATATTATATTAGATTCTACGCTGCTCTTGCAAAAAATACCGCTTTACATAAATATCATTAGATTTTTTTGCTTTAAGACAGTCGTTATAAGTATATTTACATAACCCTGTACATCGCGGACTGACAACGTGACAATCAAGCGACATCTGGCAATTTTAAACAATGGTATGCTCACGTCACGCCACTCATCTGTGCCATCTTTGTTCGTCCGTTCATGAATATAATTGTCCGCGACGATTTAGGAAATGGGATTATTGTTTCTTAGAACAGCACATCATGAAATTGTTAGCAGGGTTTGTTCGTAGGTAAAAAATGACGATTGGATATGGATAGTAACCATCAGTCTGGAGCCGTGTGTTGTGGTTGACGTGTAGAGTCGATTTCTGAGTTGATGTGGTTAAAAAGTAATCAGACTTATATATTTTATGTACATATATATTTATATCAACTGTGACTCATACAGAAAATATTTCTCATAAACATACAATTCCAGAGCGCTTAATATCTTGTTTGCATCCAAAGTATACATTTTATAGCATGAGCGTCGTTCTCCATTATTTCCATTTTTTGTTTATTTCGCCATGAGCGACTGCCGTGTGGCCTCCTAACCCGAGAGAAAGACCTCGTCCTGCATGAAACTAATGCTCTTATTAGTGACGATGTTATTTTAAAAATATATTTTAGCTTTTGATTTTCATGCTGCAAAATAATTAATGACTTCGCTGTGTTGTATTTCCTCCCACGTCATAACATATTTAAAATCAACTGTCGTAGTGGTAGAAACCTAGGTCTGATTATAAACTTGTTTTAATACGTCGAGAGTAGTTTCCAAACGTAGCGATGTTGAGCCAAAGTCTACATTCTGTTGGTCGGAGGTATTTCCCAGTTGGCGGCTCTAGATTTGAATACGTATAGGTAAAGCATTTTTGCGTACTTTGACGTTTTTGTACGATTCCAGTTTCGAAAATAACACTTTTTTTCTGTTGAATTTAATTTGTAGCATGTAATTTTGTTTGCAAGGATAAAAGTTATGTGTTACTAGCTGCTGCCTACTAAGCTGTAGGTACCTTTCAAAAAAATATATGTAGGTAAGTAGGTACTTTTTACATTAGTAAAATCTTCGAGAAGTAGTTTTTGGGATTTTAAAAGAGTTATATAGTTATAATATAATATATAATATATGATGAACTTAAAATATAAATATACGTCTTGACGTTTCAATTTATTTTTACGGCTCCACTCGCGTGGAAATTTTTTACCTATCGTAGTAGGTCCTATTAATCATTTCTGGCGAACTAATCCCGTCCTTTTGAAGATATTATGCTAGTGACGTGGGAATATCAAAACAATGATAATGTCATTGCTACAAAGTACCCGGTCTAATAAACAAAGCGAGTAGTCGCATGACAATAATATTGGATGATGAAGTAGCCATCCGACATAAAATGTATGAAAATATACCTTTTGCGTTCAAGTCCTCACGTATTGTCCAGTGCAGATAAGATTACGTCACACATCTAAGTGCCTACCCACTAGATAGCATATTTAAAATGTGTTTCAAGTGGAACAATCTCATTAATTGATAGGTAGTTACCATTGCGACTAGTTTGTAACTGCTTTGCTTCTAAGCTAAAGAATTGTAAACGAAAAGTCCTAGGTCACAGGTAACCAAGGAACAAATGTCTAAGTATAATAGGTATCTCGTTGTTTACAATATTTAACAGTTCTTATTATTCCTTTTTATAGGTTAGCAGTGGTATTCTTTCGAACATCGCTTTTAAAAGCAGGTCGCTTCTAGGATGTATGACCTACTTTTAGTAATTTTTGAAGCGGTTTTTTTTGTTTAAAAGGTCTGGGTCAGACTAAAATGTTACGTAAGTTTGATTGCAATCGGTTGAGTAGTACCGAAGATATGACTAAAAACCGCGATAATCGACATTCACGTGGGCGGAGCTGCGGACATAGACTATGTAATATAATAATAACTGCAGTACTATTGTATTACATCTCTACTAATATTATAAATGCGAAAGTAACTCTGTCTGTCTGTCTGTCTCACTTTTACGACTAAACCGCTGAACCGATTTTGATGAAATTTGGTATAGAGGTAGGTTAGACCTTGAGAAAGGACATAGGCTATGTTTGGTCGCGATAACCGACATTCACGCGGGCGGAGCCGCGGGCAAAAGCTAGTAGTCTATGATATACAGTGCACTGTGTACTACACAGTGCACTGTATATCCGCACGGATACCTCCCCCGCCGGAACCGGAGGAGGAGGTTATGTCGGACTCGAACCGACTAAAACGCACGCCGTCTGTGGGCCGTCAGTTCCCGGAGGTGAGTTTGTCGTAGCCATATCCCTCGCACCCCGGCCGACCCAGGGCCATATCTCTCGATCTGGCCCTCATCTGGTGTGGGGACCACGGGGTCCCTAACTCGCCCCCGGGTATGGGGAGGGACCCATGACCACCTGCTGAGAAGCAGCGCGCGCGCCTCTGAAGGATCGTGAGGTTGTTTGACAGCTCACTTATTGAATGATCTTATTTTTAAAACATACTTAGTACCTTAGTATTATTTTTGATTCACAATTTCTATGCTGCATTTTTATTATACAATGATCATCTATTAAATAAGTCATTATGTTATTTGCGTGATGACTTGCTTCACAATATTTTCCTCCACGTCAGTGTATCTACTTAAAACCCAAATACCAGAAAATAAAATGTCTGGTTATGTTTTATAAAATTAGATATGATTTTAAACTTGTTCTGTTCTGATACGTAGCGTCGGTATTTGTAGTCTACGAACGTCATTGAATCACTTTTCAACCCAACTGTACGCAGCGTGTGCGTCATGTTATCTTGTGGGGAAGACTTTAGGAAGCTCACTGCAAAAAAAGCGGATGTCAAGACAATTTCTTAGTATTTATTAGTCCATACCAGGCTTAACACGTCAAGTGTATGGACAGCCTTAAGTGGCGTCTGGCATTACGAACAATATCGAATAACGATACCGCCTTGGAAGCGACACCGCATATTAAACATTGGCTAGATAAATGATTTGGTTTGCATACAATTGTTATTGGAGGCCCTCCTCGCTGACGTGAAGGCGCGTGCAGAAATGCGCAGTTAGTTCGCACGCAGAGACGCGTTACTGACATAGTTTATATTGTATAATCCTGACCTAATTCATCACGACGTCATGTCTTACAAACTAATTTGAATATGTAAAAAATATTTATGATTCACTGCTGACGTCAGTGGATTTCCCGTGTTAACGGTTTACCTGGATGTTGAAATTACCGAGTGGAGGTAGACTCTAGTACTCTAGACCTTGGGTTACGCTTAAAGTACTTACAACTAGCTAACATAAACGTCATTAATATGAGGTAGATTTGTTGTCAAAAGTGTATCGCATTGTGTGCCATACCTACTTTGTTGATTGATCTCGTTTGCACTCACTGATTCAAGGAGATTCGAGTGCATATTTCTGTCTTACTCGTGCTTGCGTTGATATAGCCTAGGTTTGAGTGCCATCTACTTCTTCATAATAAAGATTAAAATACTGTTTTCCAGGGAGACCAGTTCGAATATTTTATTCATATCCAATCATTTCCAACAATTGTAGGAGGTAGGACACGACGGTATCTCCCGTCTCAAATCGAGCAGTCCGACTGGGGTAGTACCTCCGCCCTACAGAAGATCGCGGTTTAGCAACCTTGAGTTGTGTTTTCCGTGGTGAGTAGGGTCGCCAGAGCTCACTGGAGGGGTCTTGTGCTGTCAGCGGGAAGACCAAAGGCTTGGGTTAACACCGCTGACTGGTATGGGCGTGAAATGTTGGCGCGGCGGTCAGGGAGACCCGGTGAAACGGTTATCCGCTGGCCGCCCGCAGGCTGTACGGTTCCCGAACCTGGGGAATACTTAATCTCCGCCCCAGGAGGCTGATCCAGCAGCCTGTGTAAAGTTCCCGGTGCTGTAGTCGTGCCGGAGGAGGAGACCGGGGTGGACCCGGCTACAGTATCTGGGAGGGGACCGGGGGCCCTTCCGCCCGCCGCGCCAGCCAGTCACAAAACCTTAGCTCGTCAGTGGTGGCATGGAGCCTTGCTTTGTCTTTTACGCTGACGGCACAAAAACTCTCTTTACCTTCCCCCCCCCCCCCCCCCCTTCTATAAATATGGCCAGAAAAAAGAACAGAAAAAAGGTTTACACAGCGGCGCCGACGTCCACGATTAAAGTGGACTTTTGCAACATCAGGGGCCTACACTCCAACCTGAACGAGGTCCACCACCACCTCGAAACAACACAACCGACCCTGTTCTTCTTAACGGAGACGCAGATTTCATGCCCGGCCGATACAGCCTACCTAATGTACCCCGGCTACAAACTCGAGCACAAATTTCTGAGTAAAGCCGGGGTATGCTTGTACGTCCGGGATGACATTTGCTGCCGCCGTCTTAACGGCCTTGAAGACGGAGACCTGTCCACTCTATGGGTGCGTATAGATCACGGTGGCCACACCCGTATCTATGCGTGCCTCTACAGGTCTCATAGCGGTGACTGGGGCACGACTCAACTGTATGAGCACCTGCAACGGTCGGCTGACAGGGTAATTGAGCAGTATCCCTCCGCGGACTTGGTATTCTTGGGGGACTTCAACGCTCACCACGTGGAGTGGCTGGGGTCTCCCGTGACTAATTTTGCGGGAAGAGCTGCTCATGACTTCGCCCTGACCTATGGGTTCTCTCAACTGGTGCATTCTGTTACTAGAACGCCAGATATTGAGACCCACAGAAGCTCTATACTAGACCTTCTGCTGACTACGCGTCCGGATGAATACTCCATAACTGTGGAAGCACCTCTCGGTACTTCGGACCACAGCCTCATCCAGGCGCAAGTGACTCTCGCGCGGCCTGAACCACCGCGGCCACCCCAGTGGCGGCATGTTTGGCACTACAAGTCGGCAGACTGGGACGGACTGCGAGAATTCTTCGCGTCGTACCCGTGGAGGCAGCTTTGCTTCACTTCAGAAGATCCAAGCTCCTGTGCAACAGCAGTCGCTGACGCGATCCTAGCGGGCATGGAATGCTATATCCCCAACCGTTGGGTCGCGACAGGAGCGAGTAAGCGGCCGTGGTTTAATAAGTCCTGCAGAGAAGCGAGAACTCGCAAACAATCTGCTTATAAGGCATGGACCACGGCCCTTGCCAGCAAGGACCCGAACATCTCTGAAGTGAAACGGAAATTGAATGCCGCCTCGAGGTCTAGTAAGAAGGCAACCGCCAGGGCTAAGTCAGAATTCATCGGCAGAATTGGTGAGCGGCTTGCGCGGTACCCATCTGGTAGTCGCGCATTTTGGTCGCTCGCCAAAGCTGCCGAGGGAAACTTCTGCCGGTCCTGCCTTCCGCCGCTGCTGAAACCCGACGGTAGTCTGGCCCATGGCGCCAAGGAGAAAGCCGATCTTTTAGGTAATCTCTTTGCGTCAAACTCGACTATGAACGATGGGAATGCCGATCCACCTATTATCCCCTGGTGCGGAACCTCAATGCATGAAGTAAAAATCACGCAACGGATGGTTCGGCGGGTACTTAATTCCCTAGATGTTCGAAAGTCGAGTGGGCCGGATGGCATACCGGCGTTGGTGCTTAAGCGCTGTGCTCCCGAGTTGTGCCCTGTACTTACACGACTTTTTGCGCTTTCACTCTCTGCGGGACGAGTTCCAGCTTCATGGAAGACCGCATACGTGCATCCTGTGCCCAAAAAAGGTGATAGGACAGACCCGTCCAATTACAGGCCTATTGCTATCACCTCCCTCCTCTCGAAGGTGATGGAGCGTGTCATTAATACACAGCTTCTGGGATACCTTGAAGGTAACGATCTCCTGAGCGACCGACAGTACGGCTTTCGCCACCGTCGCTCAACCGGTGACCTTCTTGTGTATCTCACAAACCGTTGGGCGCAAGCCATCGAGACTCGAGGTGAGGCACTGGCGGTTAGCCTCGATATAGCAAAGGCCTTTGATCGGGTCTGGCACAGAGGTCTTCTTGCAAAACTACCATCTTATGGACTCCCCGAGGGATTATGCGTATGGATTGCCAGCTTTTTGTCCAACAGAAGTATCCAAGCCGTCGTTGACGGCAGCTGCTCGGATCGCATGGACATAAACGCTGGTGTCCCACAAGGCTCCGTGTTGTCTCCAACCCTGTTTCTGCTGCATATCAATGACATGCTGTCGGATGACTCCATTCATTGCTATGCGGACGACAGTACTGGAGACGCTTGTTACTCGGGCCGTGCAAATATCCCTCAGCACGAAGTAGAGGAAAGTCGCGAACAACTTGTGTCTGAAATCGAGACTACGTTATCTAGAGTATCCGATTGGGGCAGACTAAATTTAGTCCAATTCAACCCCTCTAAGACACAAGTATGTGTATTCACCGCTAAGAAAACTCCATTCATTGTAGCACCGCAATTCCTGGGCACACCGCTTACCATTTCCTCGAGTATCGGGATTCTTGGTATCGATATCTCCAGCGACGTCCAATACCGTAGTCATTTAGAAGACAAGGTGAAGCTGGCATCAAAGAAGCTTGGGGTGCTCAACAGGGCGAAGCAGTACTTCACTGCAGGGCAACGACTCATGCTTTATAAGGCGCAGGTTCGGCCCCACATGGAGTACTGCTGTCACCTTTTTGCTGGGGCACCTGCATGCCAGCTTGAGCCCTTTGACTCGGTACAAAGACGGGCGTTGAGGCTCGTCGGCAATCCCATACTCGCAGGCAATGTGGAACCTCTCAGTCTCAGAAGAGACTTTGCCTCACTGTGTGTGTTTTACCGTCTATACAATGGTTTGTGCTCAGAAGAACTGTTTGACATGATGCCAACAGCTACATTCTATCATCGCACCTCTCGCCACAGGCAGGGAATTCATCCTCACACATTGCGTCCGGAAACGGTACGCACTGTGCGGTTTGAAAGGCATTTCATCCCACGCACACTCAGGCTGTGGAATGAACTCCCTGCGGTGGTTTTTCCAAGCGACTACAATATGGGGTTCTTCAAGAAGGGCATTAGAAGGTTTCTTCAGGGTCGGCAGCGCGAGTGTGACGCCCCTGGTGTTGCATGCGTCCATAGGCCACGGCGACCGCTTCCCATCAGGTGGGCCGTGTGCTTGTCTGCCAACTTAGTGGTATAAAAAAAAAAAAAAGAAAAAAAAATTTTGTTTGGATCAGATGCACGGAAGTACACAGTTCTTACGGTGAAACATAGAAAAAAGTATTGTGGTCTTTATGTACTCTGACATCTTGAAAATTTATGTTAAAGTCTTTAACAACACCTTTTCTTTTACTCGAGGTACCTAAGGTCTTCAGACCCGTGAGTCACCTGAAGCGAACGGCAAAACACACAGGGAAGACCGGCATTTAAAAAGTGATTATATTAGTAAGCGACCAGTTTAGGGAAATCCCCTTTAGAACCAATCTTACCATTTGAAAAATTATTACGAGAAACTATTATCTACTGTATACGTAGCTACAATGCTTTGTATTGTGCTGCATGTAGGTAGCTACTTCCAACCCACGCTTGCAGTATTATGAGTTCGATATACGGACCCAATGATCAATATCTATATATATAATAAATTCATTTTTAACAAAAAAGTATAACCGACTTCAAGAAACGAAAAAGAGGCACTGAAAAGCGAATAATAACTTAATTTACAGACTTACTGATTTATTAGAAGTCGGTGCCTAGCCCAAGGGAGGCCATATTCCAATTGATTGCATCATAGTAATGTAGTTCAGACACAACAAACAAAGTTGGCTGGCACCGACTTCTAATAAATCAGTAAGTCTGTAAATTAAGTTATTATTCGCTTTTCAGTGCCTCTTTTTCGTTTCTTGAAGTCGGTTATACTTTTTTGTTAAAAATGAATTTATTTTTCTCTTTTTAGTGAGTTTGTACAGTCTCACGAATGTACATCGCATGTATAGTGACCTGACTGTACATACGCTGCTGACGCTACACTACAGATCGAACCGGCCACGCTAAATAAAAAAATATTAAAGCATTATTCATAAATAATTTTTAAAATCAATGCATATACACCGGAAATATAGCTGAATACTCTGAACACTTCTGCGTACCCCTTTAAAGGACTCAGGCGTGATGTTATGATGTGTAATGGCAGAAACATTGCAATAATATGCCATTGCAGCAATCGCGGCTGATTTCCTGGTACTTTTTGAAGAGTTCCTTGGTCTAATCTCGGAAACCCATCATCAGATCTTTACGAAATTTAAATGGGACCACTTCGGAATAATCTACTTACGAACAGAAAAAGAATTTTCAAAATCCGTCTAGAATTGGCTTCACAATCGCGTAACAAACATACAAAAAAAAAAAAAAAAATTGCGTACGAATTGAGAACCTCCTTTTTTGAAGTCGGTTAAAAATGAAAACCGTTTTCCGTTGTTACGACATGGCATGAAAACGGCTGGACCAATTTCGATAATTATTTTTTTAGAACATTCCTTAAAGTATGGGGATGGTTCTTACGGAGAGAAAAATTGAAAAAAAAAAAGAATTGACTGTTAGGCGGTACGAAGTTCGCGGGGTCAGCTAGTTAAAAATAAAAAGATTTGACACGGGTGCTTAAAATTTGTCCCTGAAAATGAGGTAATGCATAAATTTCTGTCAATAAAGACGCGCTACACCTTTGGTTTGCGATAGTAATGATGATATAACATAGTAGATTATCTACATAAATGCGGTGATGTCTTTATCCCTCCGGGGTAGGTACTGTAGGTAGAGACAACCGCGATCTACTTCTATCCTTACTCTACATCGCGGGCAAAGAGGTTTTGATATATAATTTCTATTATTTTACGTACTATATGTACCAATGTTTCAACATCCAATTAATGTTATGTTTGTTTTGTGTGTGCTTCTTAAATAAAAAAAATAATAAGTTAAAAAATAATGACCAAACTTTGTTGCTAACCCAACTTTTTGTTGAGAATCTAATAAGAATTGACTAATTACCTTCTCAACAAAAAGCGGTACATTAATTAATTATGTTTTTGCCTCAACGACGATTGTAATGATCGTCATCACGGCATAAGTAGCAAAATAACCTTATCAAATCATAAGATGCAGGAATTTGAGCAGACGTCAAAACAACATTTTATAAATGGTAATCAAAATCAATGGTTGCTGAATGGCAGGGTCTATATAGTACAAAGCGATTGATATAGATAGGATTCAGATATCCGACTAGGATGGGCTGGCTTTGTTACATCGGACTGACGACAGCTTGAATAGCTTCGGTTTTAACCACTCTAAAAAGATATCAAGCGAAACAGGCAGGCCGGGCGATATAGACACTATACAAAACTGAAGCAAACTGATAGCAGTCGGAATCTGGCTATTTTTCGCGAAGTGCCAATTCAAAAGCCGCTACTTAAGCCCATAACTCATAACATAACATAAATGGCACTAACAGAACACATGTACCTAACATAATTCTTTCTTACATATTATGTGCTTTGCCAGTGTAGTTTGCACAGATTGCACTCATAATATTTTAAGTCTGAGCCAGTGGAACATATATAACGGCAGTTCTAAAATTTCTCCAAACTATCAAATGTTTATAAAACATTATAATTTTCGGCTAAATATTTGAATCGATACGTAACTTTGAGTTTTAGGCCCAACTATTTAGGTTATCTGTAGTTTTAGCCAAGGTTCAGGGACCTATAGGTTGTGGTAATCGTTTGTGTCAGTAGGAATACGAAAGGCGTTGGAATTTTTTTTCCAAAGAGAATATATTACGTTACTTGCGACGATCCTGGCACACTCTTCGTTTCTTTTACTTCCATGATTACTATCATACAGGTACGTAACTTGCGGGGATTTTAATATACTTGTTTAACGGAAAATGTCCACTTAAGAAGTTATGATTATTTTATACTAGGTAGCGTCAGAGATTTTTCCACTTAGCAGAGTACATGCGGGTACAATTTATCCTGTTATAAAAACGGTATCTGCTATCTGCTTATAGCACAATAACTGCCTCAATCAGTTCAGATTTTTTTTTGATTGTATATTCCATCACCTTCATGGGCATATGCACAAACACGCTAAAGTTGCACAGCGATGAGATACATTGGTAAAAGAACATACAAGGGACCAAACGGAATTTCAACAGAAAGTGCCCTCAAACATTGTAACTCTTTAGTGTCATAAAACCGTGGTTTTGTGATAATATAGCACCTTTACTGTGGCCATCCTCTTAAAGATGATCATGTCCAGAACATGGCGCAACAGAGAATTTGAATCCGAAAAAGTCTACATCCAGCAACAAGTTACTTCCTAGGGGAAATACTTGGAACAACTCCTGACAAATCTTAGAAAGCTGATATCTTTTACAAATATGATAAACATCTATCTTTTACAAATGACTTGGAGGGACTGCCAAATGATATAGAATGACAAAATGTATTCCATACATTTTTTTGGCGTAAGTAGGTATAGGTATGACAGTTGTCAACGTATGCCACAAACGTCAAATGCCATACATTCCATTCATTTTATTCTACAATACGCCGGCCAACGAATGGCCACTTGTATAAGGAAACTGGACGTTTCCGTTTTCTTTATACAAAAAATGTAAGCACATTTCATTAAAGAGCTTACTTTTTCTTTTTAAGAGGCTAGTTAGTTCAAAGCAAGGTACATATTTTGTATTATTCACTAGATGCCCTAAAGCCCCTATGTCAATTATTATTTTACATATTATTCGAAGTCTAAGTATGAATTACTATAACTGTAGCTCTAATTTCTTTTATGTAAAAAAGAGAGGCCATGGTCAGTAAGGGTTCACTTCACCATTGTCAAAGTTGGGTGCGTGACTCGATATCATTATCCTAATTTGTATTGTGACTTCAAAAAAAGCGTTACTGTTTTTTATACCATATGTAGGGGAAAATAGGCTAAAGCAGATGGGCTAACAAAAAGGACACTATAATTTCATTGTCCTTGAGTACCTACCTACTTATTAGGTATATAAATTACATGTTAACTAGTTATTTGTAACTTCTGTTTATGATTTATTTCTATTACCTAATTTGTTCATCACTTGTGTCGAAATATTATAAAGTTTTTTGAGATAATTCTCAAGATAATTAGAAATCCCGAATAAGCCACCAGATTATCCACCGTTCATATTTTTTATTTTTTTTAATTTGTAGTTAAGAACATGGACCAATGTGAAATATGTTTGCCCAGTAAATGCTCAGTATTGTTTTTGCAAAGCCTAATACCAAATTTAAAAAAACATAAAATAAATGTTTAATCTATGATTCGGAAACGGAAAGAATTAATTACGTTTACATTTGCATAAATAATGAATTCTTTTTAGGTAGTTACATTCACTTTAGGTCACTTTCCCCAAGTTAACTTGACCTTCGTCTTTAGTAACACATGAATTTAAAGACTAAAATTATATATTTTTTGTTCAAAAGTTTTTATTGACTAACTTTGTAAGTCGACGAGCTAAGAACATACAAGGGTCAAATTTGATCGAACGTGATAATTTGACATACCTAGGTCACCGAAAAATTGTATCCAAACATGTCAACATTATGAAAATGTTTTTTTTTAAACAATTTAATAATATTATACATATTGAGGTACGAAGTATTCGATGAACCATTACGGTAACTGGTTCTACGCAATCAGAATTTCATCCAGAGGGGTCGTTTCCGTTTACTTCGAATTCAAGAACATATTCTGCTGAGAAAGTTTTGGTTGGAATCTGACCCTTAAATAAATTCTTGTAAGCAGTAAGCAGTTCCACTTCTCTCGAAGACTTGCAATTGCCATATTGGAGAGACAGTAGCTTTAAAATCGATTTCAGTTCGAGAAGGCAAAATGCAGACACCCGGAGACAAAATAAAGCAAACAAAACTGGTTATACAGTATACAGTGTAATCTGATATGATTAAAGTCAATTTTGATAATACTGATTTTAATCGTAACTGCTTGCATTGTGGAACCAGTAATGATTAAAATCAGCATTGTAGTAAAATAAACGGCTTTTGATGTAAGTTACAGTAAAAGGCGTTATCAAATAAATGATCATCATCATTAATACAGAGTTAGTTCCGAGCCAAAGCTTGCCTTTTGGAATCCTTTGGTTTCGAACCGTGGGTTAAAAAAGCAAACTTTGGCTCGGACTAAGGCTAACCAAGATGAGCCAAATCAATCAAATTAGAGTAGGAGATCGATCTCTTACTCTTTTTCTTGATTTGGATTATCTTGGTTTTTATGGGCGCGACTGCCGTCTGATTACCCAACCCCGAAAAGAAAGCCTGCACCACAGCTTTGTCTGTCCGTCAGCAGGAGAACCGGAAAAGTACTCAAGTATTAGAATTTTCAGACTAAACGTACCTATATTTCCTCGTTCAGCTATTCAACAACTCGTAGTTAAAATCTGTAACAATAAAAAAAATACGTCAATGTCACCGTTATGTTTCCGACTCATACACAAATGGGACGTTCGTACTCATAATAGCATTGTCGAATAAAGGGGTAACTCAGCATAGAGGTCAATCACACCGCATTAACAACTTAGTGCGTATAGATCGTTATATTTTAAATAGAAAAAGAGGGTCGATACAATGATCTAATATTAAAAAGAGATGGATAGAGTACCTACTGGCACCAAAACTAGGCGTATTAGCATAACTCAAGGTAAGTACGAGTGCAACAGAAATTGCAGTAATCAGCGAGTGCGAACGAGAACAAGGTATGACCACAAAACAGATAATAGTGTATGACTTACGCGGTACACTTATACATCATCATGATGATATTGAGATAACATATCTATCTCATTTTGAAATAAGATCGTTGGGTCAATATAACATTTAATTAACACAATTTTAAATTTAATCTTACGTGTAAGACATGCTCACGACATCAGTAGTTTCAGTATGATGGTAAAGATCTGTGTCCGTCGATTCTCTTTCATTGTTTAACAGAAAAATCTTTCACGTGACGAAAATGACTCATGTCATTGGTAAACGAGACTCGATGATGAGTCTACGTATCTCGTGGCGTGTGACGGGTGCAGGTAAGTTCTTTTTGAGTGTGTGAGTGAATCAAGTTCACAACAATCTATTTTGTTCAAGACGTTTAACAGAGGTTTTGTCTTTGTTCGTGCGTGTCTGTTGTTTCAGCTTTAGGGAATCCATTTTTGAGATTCAACAACTGTTCCTTTTCAGTCCTGTGTAGGTACTCAACATTTCCAGAAGCCATTAATGTAGCAGGTAGAGCATTAGCATGTGTGGTTAATTCTTGTTTCAAAGTGTTGAGTCCCAGAACTCCCAAATTAACGAGGGCAGGTAAGTAAGAGAGAAAAGTATTAATACGTCGAATCCTTTTTAATTTGTTAACATAAAGGAAATGCTATCTAAACAAGTTCAAACATAGTATTCAAATGATTTGAAAATATGAAATGTAAACTCATACAGCATAACAAAAGTAAAAAGCACGGTAAAAGCTTCAACGAACAGATGGCACAGGTCACTGGCCAACCGATGAACTACACAGCTTATTCCGATTACTATATCGATTTGTATAATATCGAGTAGGCGTAAATAATATCGATGCATCGATACACAAGCACAGGATGGGCGTGGTTACATTACT
Organism: Eilema depressum; assembly: GCA_914767945.1. Classification (NCBI taxonomy): domain Eukaryota; kingdom Metazoa; phylum Arthropoda; class Insecta; order Lepidoptera; family Erebidae; genus Eilema; species Eilema depressum. Next base: position 18,340,208 of record OU612013.1, read on the forward strand.
AGTGCTAAGACTAGTTCTCGCTCAACCGGCCCTGTTGTAAGATGGAAGGAGTATGAAACGAAAATTTCGTTGTACATTCATATAATTTGTTTCTATGAATCTTGGTATAAGGATGAAATACGTAAATTGCAATTTCTATAAGAAGGAATGGATTGTAAGGTTCCTGGTGCCTGTGAGTAATAAATAATCTATTACTTACTAAGTAAGTTACGCTGTTATTTATAAAGTCAGCCTTTAGTAAGTTAATGGTTTGTTGCTGAAGTTAAGTAGAATGGACTAGGGGTTCTTGTGTTTGTATTTTAGTAAGATCGTAATAGCTTCGTTTCATATCTGTTTGTTGAACAAGTAAGTAAGAGGTGCCAAATATTTCGTGTTCTGTGGGTGGTACCATAGAGGTATGAGGTAGGTATATAAACTGCTGACGATACTGTGTCTTGTGAGGAGTGAGAATAAGATGACGTTTTATTGTCTATGGCCTACGGTATCATACAAAAATGGTTTTAATGATTGATTAGGTATCGTTTAATTCCAGCCACTTCTTTTCTGCAAAATTTTTTCGATCAACGAAATGATTATTTTTGAAAGACTTTTTTGACACTTCATCGTTCGAACTCAGACTAAAAGAATAAGACGTTCGAAGTTTACTTTGCCGTGGTTGTAGAAGGTTATATATGTATGAAGTAAAGAAAATAATGGTAATGTAGACACAATGTGAGTACGGTAGAACACATTTTTTGTGTTAAGTTTGCCCGAAGCACTGTCGGAAGTACCTACGAAGGTAGAAAGGAAATACGGTTGAATGTTGCGGTTAGGGTAATGGATTGCGGGGCTAGCAGTGGTAACGATACTGCGAACTCAGCCTATTTAAACTTGTGCTTTGAAACTTTTTGTCCGAGTACTAAATTCTCAATGCAATTTACGCAAGTTTAGTTTTCAAAGATGTTACGCTAGTTTCTATTAAAGATATATATGTACTTATCTCATTAAACTAACTAGAATAGAGCACACTGTTGATATTCCGCAAGCCATAAAAAATATCTATGCCAGAAAACTGCTTATTTAGAGGTATTTATTTAATCTACAGATAAGGTCTTTAGCGTTTTACAGTATAACCAGTAGATCTTCAAAATTAAAATATCTGTTTACGTTAGTTAATCATATTGTTGCATCCCGTAACACCTGTGACTTGTTGAGAATTTTTTTTCCAATCAGTAACAGTGTTACTGGTTTGGGCGTTACTGGATCGGTATATACCATTTATTGAAATAAAACTACTATTTAACGGATTCTATCACGATATGTTTGTTATTATTTACTTGTAGCTTTAGATAGAATCCGTTAATCCTAGTTTTATTTCAATGAGTGAGGTTCATGTAAATTTCAGACAGTATCTTATTATTTAATCATTATCATAACGTTTATTCTTTTCAGGTGTTCGTTTCCTGGTATTTTTGTCAGCTAAAGTTAGACTGCAGCAATGTTTAGTCTAGAACTCTAGACGCTTGTTTATTATAAGTATGTTATACTGTTGAAGAATTAATGGTTAAGTGACGACTTCTACGATTGAAACGATAGCATTGAGTCGTGAATAAATAATCCTGAAGTGAACTCGAGTTTTCCACAAGTACCTAATTTAGCTTTGATAAAGAGATTAATGCGGATTATCGCTAGGATAACATCATTCAGAGGGTTTATCAAATGCAACAATGTAAGCTGTTCACCTCTACACGGAAGCATAGAGGTTAAATTCAAATGCCTGTATCGAGACATCACATGGTTCGATTCGATTCATGTGGAATCGCCTTGAATGTTGAATAAGGTCGTCAAATCTAGCCGCGACATGAATTTATAATGCGTAACATTTGACTAAACCGTTCGTTACCGTATGAGAATGGGCAGTGTTCTTGACTCCAACCAGAGACAACTTTTTTGTTTACATTATCCCATGAAAATGCGGCTTTTAAAGAGTCTACACGTAAGAAGATCGATGTAGATCTTATAGCTTATCAGTAGAGTAAGAACTTCTTTCTATACTGAGTCTATGATCAAATAAGAAATCGTCTTTTTGGAATCGTGAATGTTTCACAAAATGTTCTATTGTTTCATTCATGAATTAATTGTTACCTATGTTATTTGTTAACATCGATGCGATACTATCATTTTTATGTAAAAATATCACGTATGAAGACGTAAGTAGGTAGATACAATGATAAATGTATGAATCTTGTGTGAATTCAGATAGTGGTATATTTTTTACTATTCACTCGTGTAGGTATAGGTAAGTATCCTTTAATTTTGAGGCATATCATTTGGTAATGCAATCTTTAATCGTACTAATATTATTTCCTACAGAGGAACTAATTTTAATTCATATTTAGTATCCGCACGTAACGCCGCGCCGCGAGTAACAACTAGTCATGAAACAAATGGAACGGAGGAATGTGTATCTAAGCCTGTGTGACTATAAACGTACCATTTTGATTAGCTTTCAATATGGCGCGATGGCCTAGTCTTTTACCAATAAGGCTGTGTTTATTATATTAAACTTCCAGTCGCAGTGGTCGGCCGCTCGTACCGCCTTTGATTGACTTTTTATACAATGTCGTCACTATGCCATAAAGAAAGTTTCTTCTCTGATACAAGGAACTATTCAGTCTATTCAGTGCTTGAAAGAAAATCTTTTTGCTGTGTGTTTTATTGCGTCTATAGACAATGGAATTACAGCAGATACCAAGACTCGGGTTTAAAGTAGAAAAAACTACTTATTTATTGTGAATATAATATTTTTTATGACGCTACCTTGTAACAAAACCAGTTCCTTATATTAGCCGTTACGTAAGTTGAACAAAAATGACATTTTCTTGTAACAATGCTGTAGGGTCGCCAAAGTTATCATCTTGGCAGAAGATAGGTATTATGTTACCTACTACTTAATGGTAGGTAATTTTAATCAAAGAGGTAGTTTCCTTAAATATTTTTAATAAAAACGTAGGTACGTGATAATATAGATAAAATAATAAATGATTAAATTTTGTAGTGATAGAGCACAGGTGCGACAGAGCGTATTCAAATATTTATTAATTCATTATTATTATGTTAGATCATTGGCAGCAAGAATGTAAAGTAAACAATGAATGTTGTTGATATTTTATTTCATAGATTTCATTTTCATTTCATTTTTCTGTACCTCTCCATTATCATCAAGAATATAAGTCCCGCTTGAATGCGAGGTTTGGACATCAGAGCCCGGGGTACACTTTTTCGTTTTACTTTTCCACTTCTTCACTTTCTGCACTTCTCCATAAGAACTTTAAGTGTGCCCAATCTCCCAAAGGTATCCGAGGCTTTCGCTTCTCATTTAATTTCTGTATCTGTTTGTAAGTATCTAAGTTATCTACATTACCTATACTTAATATCCAAATAAGCCCACGCAATCGTCCGCTGCAAGTATCTGTGTGGATGCTGGCACAGTTTGCAATAGTTTACGACGAATGCGAGAATAATTGTAGGAATATTTCAAGGAAATTACATTCAGGAAGATTCTACAACAGTTCAAAAACCCGAGTCGAAATGTAAAATAAATGCAAACATGTTAGTAGTTCATTACATCTGTACTTAGTAATAAATAAATGAGGATTTAACTTGAAGAATGTCATTGAATATTTAATTCCCTCCAAATTTATTTCGACTAGAACGCAACTCCCGTACGACAGAAACAAATCCATTCTAAGGTGACATTAGTGTAATATTATTAAGGTGTTACAGCATTTTCAACTCCGATAACCCAAAGAAAATATCCCTTTGTCTGTAAAGCAGATGCTTCTCGGTTCTCATTAGTTCATTAACGAGAACCTTAACGAAATAATGAGAGCCCTCACACTCACCATGGAAAAACAACAAAGAAAAATAAACGGAGTAGCTACCTAAAGAAAAGTGTTCTTTTTTATCATAATGGCGGCCTGCATGTGTTGACCACCTGACACACTACACATTGAATAACAGCTGGATTCAGCCTTGGAATATTGTATATCATTGTTTCGAACAATAAAGTCATAGCCCTTGTAAAACCTTGAAAACAAACATTTGCCGCATGTTGATCAATAATTTATTCTAGCAATTTCTATAGACGTTGCACTACTACTTTAAGATTTTTTTTTTATAAGGCACTAGTTGATGACCGGCATTCACTGCAAATGCTGCAATGCCTGTTTTTAATTAAGTGCAAGATACCAACTAAAATATGACGATTTTTTTTTGCGTCTGCTTCGTTGGTGCGAATTTTTCGATAAATCTTTTGACAAACTAAATCTGAAATTTGTAGGTAGATGTCTGATTTAAAACATTTCGTATTCAATCAATAGCCTTTCTACTTCTTCTCCAATTGATAAGAATAATAGTTTGAACACTGTATGCAATGTAAACATTTAATATAACATTAAACGCAATGTGAATTGAAGCACTATACCATATTTTGTATCTTAGTGACATTAAACTTAAAAATTCGAGATTTTTCCTCCTTCACCTTGAACCCCATTGACATTTATAATTATTAACCATAATAAACGGGCTGACTGAGTTACCCCGGGAAGTCAGAAGACGGGAAGTGGAAACCTGGTTTGCTAAGGAAATTTTTGCAACATTGACTCCTTTCACCGAGATTGGTGGGATAGAGAGAAGTGGAAATGTTTTGGGAAGGCATTTAACCAACAGTGTGAAGAAGTGGTTTATATACAAAAAAAGTAAGCCGCTGTAGTACCCTATTGTTTGAGGCTTCTATTATCTTCGAGAACGCAAGGCCTGCAACTGCATAATGTATAAGATCATTGCACCTACACACTCGACACTATGGATTTGCCCACCACTACAACCAACGCGTTATCCGCATATTTGCTTATTGATTACAATCACTATAGCTTCTTTAGATAAGGCTACGTCTGTGCTTTATTCTAGGTATCTATCATAATCAAAAGCTTAGCTAGCTTAGCTAGCTGGCTTGCGTGCAAATGGTCTCACTATCATGGACGGCTAAGATCGTGCGAAGTGGAGGAGGAAGAGCCGGAAGGTGGACCCTGAGCTCCGAGGTCATCTTGGCCTCGGATGCAATCAGGAAAATGCGTCTGCGTGCCGTGAAGATGATGATGAAACAAAAGCTTGCATTTTGGATCCTGAGGTTTGTTCTCCTACGTATCCTGTCTTTAAGGAACGGTTACCATCTAATCCTTAACTGAGAGGAAAGCCTGCGTGAGAGCCTCTGTAAATCAATAAATATAGCGGCTCACAGGTAGACTTTGGACTCAAAGATTTTGCTGGGGCCTCATACACCTGTGTTCTATTACATCTATAACATAGTAACATTCAATTTAATAAAAGTGGTAATTCGACATGATCATATTACAGCGCTGGCCAGGTGGTTAGGTCAAATATATTATAGTACAAATTATGCAAATTGACGTATCGGCGGCTCGTTTGTTGTACTTGTGCGTTCTGTTTGCAGTTGGACCTTGTTTTTACGGTCAGTTGCTCTTTGAATTTATATTTCTTTTCGTTTTACATGAAGGTGATATATTAAGTTGTGGTGCGTAAGGAACAATGACGTAGGTACCTAAGTATTTGTTAGAAATTATAACACAATTGTTCTAATAAGTTGTAACACACTCCTTGATACTTAGATGAAAATATGAAAAATATAACGCAGCATTACCTATTTTCTTTGTGTTTGTTCTTATCGATATCATAAATACTAGTAGCACCATAGACTTGGAATAAAAAAGCAGAAGAAACGTATAAAATAGGTGGAAAAAAATCAATACCTAGATTGACCTAGGTAGACTATCATTGGTAATATCGACGGGCGATGTCGACCTTGTGTATTTCTACACACCTGTTGCGGAAGGACTTGTAGTTGGAATAATTACACGATAATTTGCTTTTCAATAAATCACTGCATTTCCCCCTAAGTATAAAACTAAAGAGCTAAGATTAAGTTATCATCTTTTTGTTTTGCTAATCTACGCTTTTGCAATCACAGGTTTCAGGACTCTTAAATATAAACGGAAACGTCAAGAAACTAAAATCATAGAATAAACTCTACGAATAATCTCTGTCAGTAGCCTGAATCATCATCATCATTTCAGCCATAGGAAGTCCACTGCTGGACATAGGTCTCCCCTATAGATCTCAAGGTGGACCGACGACCTCATTAAGGCCGCGGGAACGCGCTGTATGCGAGCCGCTTCCATCCGGTCTTATTGGAGATCTATAGGGGAGGCCTATGTAGCCTGAATACTTGCTTTTAATTTAGGTTAGTTATTTAATTATATTATCATTATGGATATTTTTTAGAGACATACACAATTATAATAATGTAAATTATTAGGATAAAATATTTTTTTAACTATAGGTACAAAAACACCGAATGTCATAAATGTATAGTAAGTAACCATTCGACAGTTTGTGATTGGTTAAAGTTGAAAAGATGAACAGCAATGGCTTTGCGTAAGTTACGTTATCCTACAGATTCTGCTTTCTACAGGGTCCGGGTCAGGGTGAGCTGGTGACCCTACTCACCAGCCAAAATTCAACACTAAGCAAGTAAGTGCGTTTTGCTAGAGGATAGGTAACTTCCTTCGAACGGGCTTAAATTTGAACGGGTACTCCCATTATGTGCTAACTAGATATCTTCACGATGACGATATAGATAAAATTCATTTTTACAATATTTTAGAGATCATAATAATATTTCTTGATTTGTTAGTTTTGTCGACACATCTCTGCCTACCGCTTGAAGAATGTGTAAAATTAAGACGTTATTCTTGCAGCCATTGTTAATTTCCCCAACGACTATTGTAAATATTTGATAATAATAGGTTATCAATGGAAGTTTGCACGGCCTAGATGCGAAGGCCTTGCGCTTAATTGGTGTTCAAGATGTGTGGCAAAAGTATGAAAAAATATTGTGCCAGGTGTTCTGGCGGTTGACAGTAGCATCTGTATATACCTACTAGAATATAATCAATTACCAAACCTGTTCATAGACTCCGCCAAGGGGTCGCAAGCCAGATATGATAAAACGAAACATGATACACTTTACAAATTCGTTAGTTTTAATTTATCGATAGGTTTTACCTAGAGTCTAGAGGCGGAGATGATGTGGTGACATTTATAAAAAAATGGACACCTGACGAACAGGAAATGTTGATAGTTAGTAGTTTTTTTGTAGATTGTATAGTGTCGTCACAATCATTTAATAAGTAGGAAAACACGTTTACGTATTTCGGTAGACTCTTGTCTTCTGCATTGACGGCACAGAAACTGTGTTCTTACAGGGTTGGCAGCACGAGTGTGACTCCCCTGATATTGCACACGTCCATAGGCCACGGTAACTGCTTTCCATCAGGTGGACCTTGTGCTTGTCTGCCACTTAAGTGGTATAAAGAAAACTTAGCAATATACTCGTAGCTGGGATATGTGATTCTGCTCCAGTAGCAAAGCATTATGACTAGCGTCTCTAGTGATTCTTCTCTAGTGTGTCCTTGATATTGATTTTTCGGCTGGTCTTAGAGCTTCGCGACTCCAGTCCTCTGACGCATTCATCAAGAATAATCTAAACTCAAAATTGATAAAAAAAACCTATCTTAGAATCTGAAGTACGAAACTCTACTGACTGTGTCAGGTCAGGAGCTGGATAATGAAATTATAATCGGTAGAAACTAATTAAACGGGGAAACTTGTAGGCCGAGGTCGTAAAACTAATCCTATTGAGATAAAATAAGTATCTACGTATGTACATAAATTCAACTTCATAAGTAAGTACTTACGTACAACGAGCACTTAACTCGGGTTAGCATAGCTAACCCAGGTACGCGCAAGTGGGCCTAAGTGTGACTAACTCTGTACCATTTATTTTACCACCGATATAGACATGCGGAAAAGTTCGAAAGAAAAATCGTCGATTTCTAAGAACTGCTGTTATATTCTGTTACCTGTCACAATAATTATAGTAACTAAGCATAGTTTATAGGCGCCATTACATTGTATGATTTCCTTATAGATGTTACGAAGTAATGGTACTTGCATATTTTGAGGTCATACGTGATTTCTTGTGAATAATACCACAACTAAGTTAGTAAACATGAAATTTGGGGTAGAGTAATTGATGATTAGGTTAAACCAATATAACGGGTATGCATCGACGCCAATTTATGAGTCGGGTTATTTTCGTTTTAAGGAAGGAATTATGTAGCGACAAATTAATGAATAACTCATAAAGAGAAGATGATGCAGTTGGAGTATATTTAATAATAGACTAATTATTCATTCATTTTGCAACGACTAGTTGATTAGAGGGAGAGTTGTAAAATTATCGACTATTAACTTTTATTCTCATCCTGGGCCTCGATTCTGCTAAAGCACAACCATTGTCACACCACAGAGACTGCGACAAAATTTCCATTTGATTTTAGCCTTTAAAGTAATGCTTTAAAAGTTTAAAATTGAATGGCTTTTTGTAGAGTGAATGAAAGAGTGTAATGTAACTCTTTACATTTAATTTTTTTACTACTCGTATTAGTCTATAGAAATAAGGTCTAAATTTAATGCCATTTTTTGCAGTTATGACAGTGGTTGTGCTTTAGCAGAATCGAGGGCTTGGTGTAATGTTTATTAACTCACTAATTTTTTCGACTACTTGAAGACTAACTATCTTAACTTTAATGATAGCATCAAGTTTAGTTTTCATTCAAACTAACGATGTCTTCATGGTTATTACTTTACTTATTAAAATGACTGAAAAATAACTAAAAATAGTCATTGAAGTTTTGACCTCATTTCATGTAAAAGTGAATTGCTGTCTATGCAGTCTGTGTATCTTCCAAAAGCTAGACAAATATTTAGTCAATGTACCTACGTTTTTTTCTACATAAGCAATAAGACTACCTGTTGCAATCAACCGGACACTTATTCCGGACACCGTACTGCTACTTAAGAATTTCCAAACAGAAAAACCCAACATAACTTCTTCGTTTTGCAGAGCAGTCGGCACACGCTCACTCACTACCGCCACTATTGCACCATCGAGACTTGGTTTTTCCCCTTACTAACAACGCGATACCAATGCGTGTATCGTGTTCTTTTTATAAATGGTTGTTACCTAAAATACTAGAATTCCCACTGACTCCTCCCAGTCAAGTTAAACTGCAATGCAATTCTGTAAGCGAACAACGACGAGCACAACGTTCCGACAGCCTTGATTTGATTTAGATTGTCATTGGTCGATCTCCAGTGACGTCACCCAGTCCCACCAATCTCTATCAAGGTTGTTTGCTCGTCGTTATGCGTTTTTTTTTCTTTTTATATAGGATTCGTCAATTTGACTTCGCCTTGTTTACAGATTTGCATTGCTGTAACACTGTTCTGTAACTGCCTGGATCTCAATCGTATGACCGACTCCTTCATTACTAATCTATATAATAGTATAGTATAGTATAATAACTTTTTTTTTGTGCGAGTCACTTTAATACATATGATGTACTAAGTGTAATGATAGCTTACTGTAATTATAGATTTTATAATATTATACATGCGGTGTTTACCTTTAATTAATTGTAACATTTTTATTTGTATTTTGGAATGTATTAGATGTAAGTTTTTATGTTAACAAATTGTTGGTAGACCTAAATAAATAAATAAATAAATAATCTACCGACGGATATACAGGTTTTTTGTATGATGAAGAACATCATACTTATCTTAAGCCGTGCACATAATCTTTCATATTTACCTAACACGATTCTACGATTATTACTTTCTTAATTACATTGCTTTAATTATTACATTCGAGATTTTAATTAGAAAGCTAACGTTTTAATGAACTTCTATACCCTCCATTTTCTCGTTTGACATTTCGTGTCACACGTCACTGACGTCACACGATAACATCGTCTTTTATGCCTATGGCAATGTTAAATCGCTTCGCAGTTTAAAACCAACGCGATAAACGGCTGCCTAGAATTCTGACCACCCAAGATCGTGACGTACATGTAAACAAAGAAATTCTTGCGCACCTACAAATATATAAGTTTAGACTGATTCCGACACGAATGGGTTGCAATTCAATCCCTTATGATTTCCTGTTCGTATACACATGGGTCGGTTTCGGTTCTCAGTACTATTAATTGTGTTCATATTATGTTTGTATCACGTTAGCCGGAGGCACGTTTTAATTATTCAGTAATTTAGACCATGCGTGTGTTATATCAATGTACCTAATATTTGTGGGCATATTAACTGATTCTAGGTTGATTTGACTCATACATAGCAGTATAATACTTCAACACGACACAATCATATTAGTTAATTTATTAACATGTTTTATTAATTTCCTGATTTTTATATTGTGTCAGGTTCCACCTCATCGGAGACCGGAACTAACGAGGAAAGGAGTATTGACTCGAACCGATTAAAACCGCACGGTGATTTGTCACATCTGCCCGCTAGAGAAGATATACTTGAACCCATTTAATGCTGCCTAGAAATAAAGTAGTCGTGCCTACATACATTTTCTTTGAAAACAATTGAATACATTATGTAGGTATTAAAATATTTAGAAACTACCTACAAAATACACGTTGCATAGATAGACAGCCAACATTATCATTGCAGCCAACAAAAACAATGATCTTTGAAATCTTTTGTAGGTATGTACATATATATTAGTCACGTCAACTAAAGACCAACCACAAATAATATACCTAACATGTTCCGATCCAGTGTGTTTCATTGTGTATATAAATGCCCTAGCGTCATAAATCGTGCCCCATGAAGCGACATTGTACACCACAGAATAATCACGGCTATAGTGCAAAACTAACGGGACATTGACCCATTTCGTATAGGTCACATGATGGGGTCACGTGGTTTTATGTCAAATTACGAACTCTTTTTACGATTAAGGTAACTGTACCAATGCTCGACACTGTACCAATGCTAGACACTTTCGAACAAAACCCAGTATTTTGAGAAAATTATCCATTTGTTTTATAAGACTATTGACTTAAAAGATGCCTAATGGTATCTATAAGATATGTTCAAATATTCGCAACACCATCCGAAGTAAATTTAGAAAGACTGTTGACAGCAAATAATGTGACTCCGTGAACACGGTCGTGTTATTTCTTAAGATTTTTGCCAAGGTTTTGATTTTTATAGGTGTGATTTTTTTGTTTATAAGTTATGATTATTACTAATTTTAGTATAAACGTTATAAATATTGAAGTTATTGACATACTTGGACCATTGGGACAATGATGTCTAGCATTGGTGTTTTCGACTAAGTGCATAATAATTTAATTTAAAGTAAAAGTATGATAGATTTTAAAGATTTTATGGGCAAAAGTTAATGTCTAATTGTTGCTGTAACAGTTAAAAAAGAATGTAACGACCATGCTGTAATTAATTTGTTAATTTTTTTAGATTGAAATTTTATTTTTCCTTAAAGTGTCGAGCATTGGTACAGTTACCTTATATGGTAAACAATTAAGTAACACGTGATGATTCTACTATGATTCTACTGTGATTGTACTATGATTCTGAAACGTTACTTTTGTAACTATATAAATCAACTAGCTTTTCGCCCGCAGCTCCGCCTGCGTGGATGTCCACTACTGCCACCAATAGTATTTTTTCTAAAGTGACGGACTTGTTGTATAACCTTTCGGCGCCTTATTTCGCTATCTCAGTAGGTAGTGAGTTTTTAAAAAAAAATATGAAACCTGTAGGCCTTATCATACACATAAGTGGTAGATTTCTAGAAAATAAGTACATCAAAATAAAAATATTATTAGTATCTTTATATCAATAGCTAGTAAATGGCTAGAAAAAGACTGGTAAGAAAAAGTTACTATTATCTAACATTTCGTTCTTATCAATCAATCAATCAATTAGCCTATTTCAGTCCACTGTTGGATTTAAGCATCAAAGAATCAAAGAATCAATTTCGTTTATTCAATTTAGGCACATATAGAGCACATATGAACGTCAAAATATTACAATTGTGTCAAGAAGTATGTGAACAAAAAATAAAATATTAAATAAATTAAAGTAAACCATTTGAAAATGATTCTTTCGCTGGTTCGGTAGTTGGTTCTACTGAGAAGATACCAGCAAGAAACTCAGAGAACTCAATTATCCTTTTTTATTTTTTTTTTATTTTTAATACGGTTTTTATACAATTTACAATGTGCGGGCAACAAGCCTCACCCAATGTATGCCACAGCACTCGATCCTCCACCGTATGTCCCCACTGTCAGTTCCCACATTTCGGCTCCATGAGTCATAACAGGGGATTAAAAATTTCGACGACTTTGCCCAATGTTGCCCAACCCTTATCGATCTTTCGACGTATATCTCCTTCTGGGTTTCGTCTTCTAATCTAAAATTAGCATCTCAGCAATGAAATATCGTATCAGCACTACACCGTCGTAGACAATCCAGAATTCGCCATGTTTAAACGATCCTCCGCCTTCTTCATCCAGTCCGTCCCAGCCACCTTTCGCAGGTCGTCGGTCCACCTGGCTAAGGGGTCCCACCTTCTGTTGTCCTTCTCCACTCTAGGTCTCGTCTGCTTCAACGGCCATCAGTCGGCAGATGTGGCCAGCCCACTGCTACTTTAGATTGCTTATTCTGCGAGCTATGTCGGTAACTTTGCTTCTATGTCGGATGACTTCGTTTCGAATTCTATCCTTCAAAGATACTCCAAGCATAGCTCGCTCCATAGCCCGCTGCGGATGGGCTAACCCCACCTTCAGTGGCCACGTTTCGGCACCGTAGGTCATAACATAACAGGCAGGACGCACTGTTCGAAAATCTTTGTTTTGAGGCATTGCGGCAGGGGTGAGGAGAAGGAGAAGACCCGACGTAGTTTGCCAAATGCTGCCCACTCCAGTTGGATTCCTCTGGCTATTTCTTTCTCGAAATTGGTTTTACCGAGCTGGATAACCTGCGATAGGCAGATAATATTTTTGAACAACTTCGAATGCTGAACATACTCTTGGTTTTATCCAAGTTTACACCGAGGCCTACTTATCGAGAAGCTCCATTCAGGCTGTGCAGCATTTCGCCCAGTTGTTCCAGCGACTCCGCAACTATGATGATGTCGTCGGCGAACCGAAGGTATGATATTTACCTACTCCAGAGTCTTGAAGACGTCCTCCAATGCGTTGGTAAATGTTGAGGCAATTAATATAAATAAAACAACATATAGGTAATTTGTGGTGGTTTAGTTTATAATAGTAAGAAAATAAACATTTCGTATTATATTCTTTGTCATCTTAATCAGAAGTGCCCTGTGCTTGACTAATTGAGCCCACAGCTGATAAAAGGAAGTTATTAAATTGTGTTCTGCCATCTCTAATAATTATTGCCTTAGTATACTTCTCGTGAAGTTTTCTAGATGGCAGGCGTTCGCCCATTTGGTGAAACGTTTCGAGCCATTTTGATATAAATTGTTACTTTTTTTCTAGCCATGAAGCCGCCCCTTGTGTTATATCGGCGTCAATAGATTTAAATTCACATACCTTACTGTTTGAGAGCTTGTAAGTGAGTATTCATCTGGATGGTAATGTGCTGTATTACTTTTAGGCTTTCTTTTATATGCAGTACATCTATACTTCGACTTTTAATTAGCTGCAGTAAAATTATATTTTTATAGAGCTATCATCGCTGTGCTATCATGTCGTGTAGTCAATGATCGAGTGATGAAATACGCGTGGTGCAATATGATTCGTTAGAAACTGTAGTTTGGTATCATCCGGCGCATTAAAGGTAGCTGACGCAGTATATGCTCTAGAATATTATTTAATGCTCGATGCCAATAATACCAATAATAGGTCTGATAATTATGTAGTTTCGGATGTTGTTCTCGCGACGCACGCTGACCATAGACCTCATGGACTTTGTAACAACTATATGGCATATAGTACTTAGTGCAGGGCAGTGTTGCCTTTGTCAATATTATTCTAATGTTTTTTGGTTTCTCTCTTTTATATCCGAATGAATGGTTTGTAACTCTGTATAGTTAATGTGTACATTTGTGATATTTGCTTTGATTGTATTGTGTGCTGCGGGTCAGAATAAATATATTTTTCTTTCTTTCTTTTCTTTTTTCTTAATTTATACCACTCGTCGGGGTCCGTAGAACTTACTGAAGATTGGATTCACCATCGAAGTGAGCCACTCTCAAAAACTTATTTTCTGTTTCCAATCAATTAAATAAAGAAACTGCAGTCCATACAATAATATTTTTTACATTCTTGCTTATACGTGACTGAGAGTGACGTTTTAAGAATATTAACATTTGACAGATCAAAATGTGACACCATCACTTTAGTTCCGTTGTCATGGTAACAATTTTGCTAGCTATATTAGCGCCATAATATTTCGTATTTTCTTTAATATTATAATATTTCGTGAATTTATCACATTTTAATTGTGATAATTGCTATTCGGCGACAAAACCAAATTCAAAAAACCAAAGATCATGAAAATCTATTCAGCCGTTCTTGAGTTTTAAGAAAGTACGTTTTTGGCACTTTTTAGGCACTTAGGGTCTAAATTTCGAAAAATCGTTTCTTAGTACACCTCCACACATCAAAACATACACTCTCTATAAATTTCAAGTCTCTAGGACCAGCGGTTTAGGCTGTGCGTTGTCTCTAAGTCAATCAGTCAGTCAGTCAGTCAGTCAGGACTAAGAGTTTTATATATAAGATAGTTATAGCTTTGCTCACGGTTTAGGTTCAAGCTAGTTTTGTAACCTACATAAGAAATGTGCACTTAGGTAACAGACTAGCAAACGGTCCACCTGATGGATAGTGGTTACCGTGGCACATGGATGTGTGCATTACGAGGAGTCGCTTGGAAAAACCATAGCAGGGAGCTCATTCCACAGCGTGAGTGTATTTCAAATAAGAATAAACGTTTCTATCATAATAATATCATTGTTTTTATGGGTACAGCCACCAAAATTCGCTTGCGATAGATTAGTTACGTTCATTAACAAAAAGAAGAAATAAAAAGGTACCCAACTAGTTTGCGTAGGGTTACATAATACTACGGTACAGCGGGAATAGAACCTACATGCCTGCTTTATATTGGGCGAGCCTATTGTCGTCTAGCCGGCACTTTGCCATGAGCTGTATGTTTACAGTCGGATGGGGAACAGCCCTATCCCTTAGTTGCCTGTTACGACACCTACAGGAAGAGATGGGGTGGCCTTATTCTACTCCACCGGGAACCAACACGGCTGTACCTGTTGTGTACAACCCGTGGCAAAGTGCCCAGTAGACGTCAATGGGCTCGCCCCGTATTACGTGGGACCGGTCATAGTTGGCGAAATGTGGGTGTTAATACATCTATGCCTACCCCTTCGGGGATTTACAGGCGTGTGTATAAATGTATGTTTTTTATTGATGGTTAAGTACTTAATTTTTATCTTTAATAGATTTATTATCTTGATCCGATCTGTCATACGGGGTGAAAATATTTGCTACAAGATAAGAATCGGCTTAACACGTCTGAGGCAGTACATGGTGTTAATGGATATTCGTTAAACCTTTTTTCCTATTTAATGACGATGTGGGTCACACTGCCAGTGTGAAATTAACGATGTAACTGGTCGTAAAGATGGCCGTCGTGTTTGCATTTGCGAGTTTATTGCCGCGTCTGATCGTACGCATACTTAATAGTCATGTAACTATCTATTAAACACAGTTTAGTGAAATTTCTGCGAAAAATAAACACTGACTACACTATTTTTCTTTTTTTCAGTTGATAATTATATTGTAATTTGTTATTTTTAGGTATTTTTGAATTTATATTTTACCTCTGGTTCTGGCTAGACAACAGTAACCCAAATGCCCGGTTTACACGAGGCTAGTTTTTCAAGCTAGGATAGTAAGCTAGTTTTTTACTAATCTGTCCTGGCTTGCTGACTTACCTTGGAGCATGCTAGTTCTGTTTACACGAGGCTTCTATTTTTGAAGCTATAAACTGCCAGGTTGGTCTGCGCTAGAGCCTCATCCGTTAGAGGTTTGACTTTGGCCACGAATAAATTGCTGGCCATACACCTTATTAAATTTATTTACAACCATTATTAACTAGTTCTAGATTCTATGTACCAAATATCACGTAAGTATATTATATCTGCACAAACAAAATGTTAACAACAACAACAAAATTAAAATCACCCTTTTGCCGAAAAAGCCACTTTTGACAGGAGCTGCAGAAAGGAAAAGACAATGGAGAAAATGAAAGGGAGGTGATCCGCAGCATTTTACACCAGTATCATAAACTATTACTTTAACGACGAGATTAACTGAGAGTTACTTTACCAGTCCAGACGCCACCGCACTACTTTGACCTTAACCTCTATAACTAAGCTAAATGCCTGTGATAGTTCTCGTAGGTAATGTAATACGGTAATGTATCTATTGTTCAGTGTAGGCATATCTAAAGAGAAACTTTCAGCTTGACCTCTAGGTAGCCTCCTAAATGAGGTCCTGGCACAGGCTGATTGTCTTGTAATAATCATGTTTGGTGTATTTGAGCTCGTCCACCGCAGTAGCACTCTGTACTATCCCCAAAAGACTCCCAAAAAACGTGAACTGCGCATATAGAGCATGGTATAGTCTCGAGCAATACCTACCTTTATAGTTATTTCATTAAAAATATAAATAAATTTCACATATAACTTAATGCGATTGTTATCAAACAACCGATGTAAGAAACAATGGTTTATTTTATTATTGTTGTTATATTTGAAGTGAGTATAAAATTACATAATACATAATTATGTAATTTAATATCCGGTGCTCATAATATTGTAAACACGGAAAAATTCACCCAAGTTCACACATGAACAATTATTTCTGTTGTAACCAGTGCGTGCCTTTTAATGCAATCTTGGAAAGGGCGTGAATAGCGTGAACTATACAGAAAAGGCAAAAGGAATAAAACGTAGGTTATAATCAAAGCAAAATCGTATTTATTGACACGATTTTGTTTTGCGATCGCGTCCTTATGCCAAACATACCTAGCCACCTTATTGCATTTACTTTACGTGCCGTGGTACTTAAACTTTCAAACCAGTCTTTCAACATACTTTAAGGTTTTATTTACATCTGCTACAATACGGGCTTTGTCACGTTATAGTTTTGGGGGTTGTTCAGTACATAATACGTATCAAATCTCGTTATTATTCACGTGAATAGGTTGTGTGTTATCATCGATTCAAATTCGGACCACATCCAATCGATTGCAATGATTGCACTTATTGCAATCTTTCTGTGACCGTATGTAGCCGTGTGCTTACGGAAAGAACAATAAAAAAAAACTTGGTGACAAACGTGATTGTTACCTACCATGTAAAATGAAACAAATATAGGTAAACTGGTTTAATTGAGGCCAGAGGAAAGGGTCATTATGGATACAATTATTTTTATTATAATCTTCCTACACTTCCTACCATTCGAAAACAGTAGCGGACTCTTTCTCTCTTTCACATACGATGGGTGCGAGAAAAGAGACAGAACAATTGCAATATTTAGCCATTATTATTTTTCATTGAAAAACAAAATAATTAAGGCCAAAGTAAAAGTTCCTACATAATACCTACAGGTGAGCGGACTTAAAACTTCCTTCCACAGTGACTGATTGGCCTAATCATTCACGATAAGTAAGATAAAGTAGTATGAATTTAAAGATGTATTTTATTACTAGCTATACTGCCCGCGGCTCTACACGCAAGAAATACTAATCCCGTACCCGCTCTCTCTCTCTTACTGTCACTCTCCCGTTCCCGTATTTGATTTCTACAAAGATTTTTGCATAAAAAAAAACAATTTTCACATAAATAACCTATTAGTTAGGTATTAGGATAAGGAATTCTTGGAATTCGAATAAGTTGGTATTTTGCATTTTATGACAAATACAAATTGTTTGTACCTACGAGTCAGCTATTTAGTACGTAACCATGAATGAATAATTAGGTATTAGAATTACCTCGTAAACAATAGAAAATGTACAGCTTGCGGTTATTATGTACAACTAGGCATTGACCGTAGTTCAGCGGGGCTAAAATCCAGTCATTAACTATGCATTAGTGTCTACCTTGGAAGAAGTTACAGTCTAGACTTGAAGAATATTACCTAGTTAATAATTTAAATGTAAACATTGTTGAGAAAAACCTTCGACGGCTAAGTTGATAAAGAATTTCAAAGTCAAGGTAAATTAAAATGGAGTTATTCAATTGTTTTAGTTTCACACGAGTCAGCATTAAATGTCAGTATTTAAAACAAAATTAGCTATCGTTCATGATTATCTAAGATAAGGTTTATTCGAGGATTTGTGATAAAATTCTTTCACAAAAAAAATTGTTGCTAAGAGTAATTTTTCATCCTAGCGAGCGGTGTCACAGTTGCCTTTTAAGCTTCCATTTTACCGGTGTAATGGCGTATTGGACGGGCACGACCATGCCGTTTGACCGCCTAAACTCAGAAAGGAAAGCCTGCGCTAGAGCCTCGTTCGTTATTCCGCAGGTGAGAGTGTTTGGTCCCGAATGTTTTGGTACAGTCCCTAAATTTACCAATAGTTCTAACAGTTATTGGCCGGGAAGTGCCGCAATGCACCACTTCTGATAAAGAATAGAACTTCCAAGGCTATATACAGCCAACATAATTATTTTTAACTGTCAGTTACTATTGAATATGCAATTTCGAAAAGGGCACAAGTCGCATATTTTGGCAAATACGTTTTTTCATGTAAATGTAATCTACGTGCTTCCATGCACCTATTACGTGCAAAAATGGTTCCATTCTGATATTAATTGCATTATCTACGTCATGATGTGTACAGCAATAATTTCGAAAAGGTCACATCTCTAGATTTAATTCTAGAAGATGTGCCCTTTTCGGAATTATTATTTTAGGCATAAGCCTGACATTAGTCTTAAAACTGGCAGATTTTACAGACTTTTATGACGAAATATTTGGATTACCCAACTATAAACGAAAGACAGCCTCTAGAAGATGATTTTTTGAGAAAGTCTGTAATTTTTGTTAGCTGTTGCTCGCGGCTTTGCCCTCGTCGAATTCTGATTCCGTTCACGCTACATCTTTTATTTAAATGACCCTTTCTCCCCAGTTTCACCCGTGACATAATTTGAACCCCCATTGCACCGATTTAACCTACATAATATGCCCGTAATTTAATAGATTGCAAATAATATATGAGAATCTACCGGATTTATCGACAATTATGATTACTGCTCCGCTCCCTTAGGTAGTAGCGTGATGATATATAGCTTATATTATTCACTAATAATGTGGCTTCCTATTGGCATAAGAATTTTTCAAATCGGTTTAGTAGTTTTGGAACCTATTCAATACAAAAAATACATCCAAACAAACAGACAAACAAACAATCAAATCTTACTTCTCTGTAACATAAAGTATAGATTTAAGTATTATGTTTAATTTATGTACCTAAAACAAAAGATTCGCAAAATGAATAATGGAGATTTTCTTCAAATGTTATGTGTTGAATACTGTCAATTTCGAAAACGGCATATCTCATAGATATGCAATATGTAAATTCGTATATAAAATAACATTTTACATATAAAATTTCTGTAATTTTCCATAGGTAATTGAACCCAAATTGTAACTCAAAAATAAATTTTATAAATTCTACACAACTTAAGAAAATACTTAGTTTTTTTCGTTTCTTGAACATTTTGCATTTTCAGACTTGTGACCTTTTCGAAATTGCATATTCTATTATACACGATATTTTTTGATTTTCTAGATACAGTTTTATTAATGTTACTAACGTAGAGTTGTGGTGATGGATTGCACTGAAATTCACATTACCTTCAGTTTTAAAATTTGATTATTTTCGTATTAATTTCTTTACTTTTCATTTTTGCAAGTTAATATTGGTAAACCTTTTTTCTATAATAAGGAACTCAAGCACATTTATTCCTTATTTAGTCCGTGGATTCACGTCGCCAATAGCCATCTGGTTTCAAATGTGTAACTACGTCTCTGGTACTTGTTTTAAAATAGTTCTAAAAACATAATTTGCTATTCTAGACGATAACACGTACCACATTCAATAAAGTGCTATATACTGTACAGTTAATCTTTAGTAGGTAGGTGAATAATAGGTAAAATACCAGCACAAAACCATAATTACGTCAGTAGCGGTCACCGAAGACATTTATTACTACAGCGTGGGTTCGGTGACACATTGAAAGACCTCCATGCGAGCTCATCGGTTGAATGTCCCGTCCCATATTTCGACTCCGCAAGTTTTACTCCAACATTTTATCGTGTCATTCATAACCCTACTAAATATCACTAGAACGTATAAGTCTTTTGTTGACTTCAATTTATTCATTGTCATAAAATTTCTATTCACTAATATACGTTTAATATGTTCAATCGAATCGGATTCGATTCCCACGCTGGTTCGGTTGCAGGTCTACTTTATTGGTATCAGTTGATCTTGATAAAGGCAATTAAAATCGAGAGTTTGATAGTTGCTTCCTAGTACGTGTCGTTTTATGGCACTTTTTAACTGTATTTTTGTAAAATAATCTCTAGAGTAATGACAGCGCAATTGGCAAATATGTTTGCATATGTTGGAAAATTGGGCTTTAAAAAATATCATAATGGTGCAGATTATTTTTAAATTACTAAACGTTCAATTTTCAAAGATGGGCATGATGCAATATGCATATATCTAACGTACCAGTGTATAAACAAAGAATTAATCTAAAATGTGGCGGACTAACCATAACTATTTATTATAACATCTTTTAGACCTCTACTAAACTAAGAGTTTTCAAAGAGCGCTCTTGCAACATCCCTTATTTGCCTTCCTGCTATGATAGTGTCCAATAATCATCATCAAGTAGTGATACGTGTGCGTGATCCTATTGATTATATCGATAATATGGAATATCGACATGGGTAGCGAGTAGATCGAAACTTTTTTGCATTTCTATCTCTATTGGAATAATATATAGTTATATTTGAATTATGAATTTTATGTCGTATTTTATTAAAATATAAATCGAAACTGACATTAAGCGAAACCGGGGCGATCTGTTACTAATAAGAATATAAATGACTTCTTAATAGGTATACCTAAGTAGCTAGGTATTCTTGATATCTGTCGTGTCACTTATTTCTACTCGATATGTTGAAGACAGACGAGAAATTGCTTTTTTATCTTGTTATGAGTACTAGGCTTTCAAAGTGAAAATGTAGCATGTCAAATGATTGATTAAATATGCCGAAAGGGCAAGTACCTACATAATCCGATAAACTCGTTAAACATGGTAAGCTCCTTTTATCTACAGATAGACCAATGTTTTGCTAATAAATGAGCGAAATTATGCAATAAAATACACATTGCATGTCGCATATCTTTCCATCCGAGGGTCAATTCCGGTTGCATCCAAATCTTACACTTCGGCGTCAGGATTTATTTTTACTCCTCCTCCTTTCCTTATGAAGTAGTTTATCTTGACGGTTTTAGCGTAATTAATTCAAATCTTAATTATTTTATATGTCAAAAACATCCAAATATAGACTGGAAAAGCGGACCCCAGACTCCGAAGTGAACCCTTCGGATGCGACTGGGATTAACGCTTAGAAGAAGAAGAGATCGTTTTTCAATTACATGTCTAACAATGACCGCAGAAGCTGTAAATCCTCACAGTACAGAAGCAAAATTCTTGCTTGTTATTATTCAACATCCTTTGCACTGCTATGGAATGGTTTTAAAATGCAACAAAATCGATATGAATGCGGATAATGTCCAACTTAGTGCAGTGCTTGTATTCTCCATGATACAAGTACAGACGCTTATGAACTGCAATTATGGATACATTGGAGATTAGTACAAATGGGCGGATGCGGGACAACCTAAAAGGTAGCTAGGATAGACTGGATACAGAAGGCGTAGGACTCGATGCTATGGCACATATTGGGAAAGGCCTATGTCCAACAGAGGACTGGAATTCCTAGGTTAGTTGAAAAAGGAAAGGTATAACTTGACCATTTAAAGTTTAGTCTAACCCCGTGTCGGTTTGACGTCTAAAAAATGAGATGTGCATCAATGGTCAGATTAGCCAGGGATGTCGACTGTATGGCTGGACGTAATCGATATAACTAGGATTGACCAATTTATAGCAACAAAAATCTTCAACAAATATATTACTCATTCAGCAAGTAAATATTAAAATTCCAAGGCTGTTTGGAAGCTGGACGATCTCTTTAGCATAACCCGAAAAGTACATTGAAGACACGACATAGCAAATAAATGTGATAGTGTTGAAATCACACGTACATAATAATTCAGTAACAAGTAGTTAACTAGTTATTGACCGGTACAAAACATAATGGAACTTTATTTATGTTTCACTTGGTGCCTTCAACATGCGGGCGCACATTTAAATTCAGCAGCAGATAAAACTACTCAAGGATAAATATATTATTTCGGACATTCGTGATTCCTCGCGTGTCGTGTGTAAATCAAAAGGCAGGCGCCAAAACTCATACGCTAATTCGGTGTCTCGGGAACGAAGCAATATATATCTACCTAAGGTCATGAGTTGAATTGTAAATACAAACAGAATTCTCATTGATTAATGTCTGCCTCCTCCGTCCCGTCATTCTTGTCCATCACTACTGTTGCATTTAAAAACATCCGCGTCTGTGTCTGTGCTCACGGACATTTTGGGTCTATGGTTCCAATATTAAACTACACGACAAGAATTTAAAATAAGTACTTTATTTATTAAATATTCTGAACGTTGTGTGATGGAAGAATATTCATGAGCCTCTATTAATTTAAGCTGTGATATAGGCCACCTAGAATCTAAACTTGTTAAGATGAGTTATTAGCAATTTTGAAACTTGGTTGGTCGATGTAAATACGTAAGTAATTAGGACATCGTCAATTTAGCACAAAAATAATAATGAAAACATATGACTTCTATACTACTAGACTAGACAAACTGTTTAGAACCAAAAATGTGTCACGGTTTCTTGTTCAGTAAATAATTGAAACGAATTTTCGAATCCTCGCAATTAGATTGGAGAAAGTGGACCCGGGATTCCGAAGTAAAGACCTCGGATGCGATCGGAAGGAGCAAGTGAGGAGCGACTAACGCAAGGAGGATGACGATGAAGAAGTTTATTCTATGAAATTGGTAGTTAATGACATCCTACGAAAATATACTGTAGCCAGTATTGGAAGCCTCGTGATATAGGTAATTCCCAAAAAGTAGGACATTTTTAAACGAACGAACAGGTGTGTAGTCGTGACTGCTGCAACATTGGCGATCAGTATTGTTTGTATTGACTCTGATAAAACAAAAGATAAGCGCTAGTATCTACCCATTTGTGATAGTACGAACGATGGTGCTAGATAGTGGAGTGGAACTAAGTACTTATAACTCATGAGTACTTAATTCCACCAACTCTGCTGATTCAAGTAGTACCTGTCTAACATTCGAGAAACAACGATCCATTGATATCTTATAGTTATGAATACTGATTCATGTCTATTGAATAAATGATTGATAGCAGAAAATATATTCTTATATCTGTGTTGGAAAGCAAAATTTTACACAATGACAAGAGAAAATTCTCTACTTTCAAATTGTTTTCATACATACATGTTCAGCGGTTGCTCTTGATCTTTAGATATACACGTACCTGTAAAAAAGAGCAGAGTTTTAAAATTTTGGCACATTGATTTTCAATTAGGCAATTCGTCTATAAAAGCCGAACCTCATCGCAACAGTCCATTCATAGTGATAATTAATTCTGCCACCTTAAATGTCCTTGAACCAATAAACATCTCGTACGCTGTTGAACTAGCGCTGGCGCGGGGCGGTACGTCACCGACTAAAATAAATCAATTGGACGTTTGCGTGCCGACATTGGATTTATTACTAAGCATTAACACTTTAAGAGCCTCTTGAGACTATGAGATCAGGCGTTTACGACCGATAGCGATGTTACCCTGACGTATCACAGGTTATATAATTTGTTTCATATGTGTGAAGAGGGCGGGCGGTGACGTCATGTTGAACGTGCGGGTTGTAGTGTCAGTGGGGTTAAGAATGTTGCTGGTCCTTGCAAAATATACAACTAATTTCTTGTTACCAATCCTGAGTGCACTAACATGGCCATAGCCTACCTAAATATTAAATAAGCGACAAAGAAAATGTCTTTTCGCAGTTCATTTAAAGTTTTTACGACATCTAGTACTAAACACCAGAGAATATCTCTGTAATCTACATACATAACATTAAATATATTATCAGTTTGTACTCAGTCATCTACTTCATGTCTGATTAGAGTTCTAGTTTATTTCACGACATTAAATTAAAACAAATCTAAGTTCCTCTACGCTAGTAAAGTCCCGTCATTTGAAAGGTCAGGCTTGATTCGTGAGGTTAAACTATTAAACTATGTAATGTGATGTCAAATAGCTCGATATGGTCAATTACTTAAGCACTAGTAACCTTAATTTTCTTATAATATACTTTATAGAGCACAGTTTCCCCCGTTATAAGGAAATAAACGAAATTATTGGCAACATCATGAATTCTTGAAGCATAACTTAGCAGAAAGAGAGAAACGCATCGCCAAGAAAAGGCGGCAAAAATGCAAGCGGAATGACAATTGCCTCGTCGTCATTAAGAGGCGGTAGTTCTTAGAAGAACTGGTTTGTACATCAACTTTTCTAATGAGGTAATAGACATCGCGGTAATTGTGACCCTAATTGTCTACATCAGTGGTCATTTAGTATCGATTCCGAAAATAGGTCTTTTAAGAGTCAGGTTATGGTATCCTTACTAAAATATTGTCGTTATTGTGGTGTGTCATGGTGTCTGTATCGAATATATTTTGTCGTTTTTATCAGTAACGTCTGTTCAAGTAGGTTCTAATCGCAGTTGATAAATCGATTGTCACGCTCAAAAACAAACTTTTGTTTATAACTATGTTTGTTTTGTATTTTATATTGATGTGCACTGACTTGGGCACAAAGATATTGAAATTTGTGAAGGGAAATTTTCACTTAGCGCATATCTATCTATATAAAAAAATCAAAATTAGTCCAAAGAAATTATTTGAAGTATTATGAATGTGTGTGAATTTAGATATAATATACAATCAACCTATCAAAACTGAACTGTAAAGTAAGACGTGAAATAATCACAATTAGTTTATCCAACCTTGTCGTATATAAATACTTAGGTATTATAGATAAGCTTTCTCTAGGAACAAATAAAGTAATTTTAGGTAGGTACCTATTTAATTAACAAAAATACAAGCAATAAAACTAAATATAGTTGACAGTTAATAGTTTTTTAATGTAAGTTTAACAAGCTGTATTTGAGTTACAATTCTGCTTTGCTCCCTTGAGTCGTAGCACTCGTAGCTGATTGTTATATTTACGTAGTAACTATTATCTAATCTGTGGTTATTACACCCAGTTTTTTTGGTGCTAAGCTGCACTGAGATACATGAATATTGATATGTAATATTGGATTAATGGATAACACATTGTCTGCTTCTATTCTATCGGTCATTGATATTTATATAGCTTTTTTATGATCCTATCAATAAAAAAGTTTCTGAAGATGTTTTGATGTTTGTTATTCAATCACGCTATAACAGCTCAACGGTTCTAGCTGAAAATTTGTACATGTATAGAGTGTAGTCTGGACAACATACTTTCTTCCCGGGAAAAGGTCCCCATGGTTTGCGGAAACGGGATCAAATTTTCACGCGGGGGAAGCCCCGGATATCAGCTAGTACTTTATAAATGCCAGTATACTTTTTTCTCCTTAATGAGGCATTTAAGAAAGATACAAAATAACTAAATAACATTTAAGTAATTGTATTCCAGGAAAAGCAACTTGAATAAACGCCTTATAAACAAAAAGCGAACAAAGAGGAAACAACAAATTACTGTTGGCTGTAGAAGATAATATAAACGTTAAAACCTAGCCTCCAGTAACCCGTTACTCCTTATCTGAAGCACTTTAAGCGCGTTTTATCAACACATTTGTAATTATCCAAACACTACGAAACTTGTAGAACTGAAGCATGTTAATGTAGGAATTCCAGTAAGTTATATAAAGGATATATTATACTGTTTATACTCGTAGTTTTAGGAGCTATATTTCTCGTAGAGAGTGGGGAGATATATTGGTTAAGGATCTTGGGACTGATAATAAAGAATAGAATAGAATAGAATAGAAATAAACTTTATTGTACACCAAACAAAAAGAAAAGTATACATAAAATAAATGGCAAACGTAATTAGGTAATGTACAAATGGCGGCCTTATCGCTAAAAGCAATATCTTACAGGCAACCTTAATTATTAAGACCCATAGATATGTATACTTAGTCCAAGCCGTTTTATCGACTTGGACGTTGATTGATCATTCGAAGAAGGTAGCTGGAATGGGCTGAATGCGACAGGCGGAGGACCTGCGAGGAGGCATTGCAAGTCATCTGTTTAACAGTAGTCTGCAATAGGCCATTTTTTGTGCAGATATGCCCATGCAACTAATGCAAGAAGTTAATTTGATCTGTACCTTTGTAATGTGAAGTTTTAAAACTTTTGGATGATAAATATTAATTAACTATATTTCCTACATTGTGATTAGGCAATAAGTCCGCTGTGACCTATATTTTATAAGTCGGTTGACCATAAATTGTAATGAATTTAGTGGACAATGGAATCAGACTGACTAAAAACCACAGGCATCTACAGTCGCGGTGGCCTGCGTTCAATCGTGCGGGTATCATTAATCATCATTCATCACTGACCGCATTGTCCTTATTTTTATATCTCGAGGTTATAGGTACATATGTAAAATATCTACGATATTAACAGTTTTCCTTCTACTATATTAATTTGAAATTAAAGTTTGAAAATCACACTTCTTGTCTACTTTTCCTGTCATTGCTGTATTCAACTTGAAGTTTAGTAGGTAGCCCACGTATTATGAGAAGTTATATTAAATATTTAGCTTACGAATGTATAAAATCATAGACATTATCATAATATGAAGCTGCTTTCAAATGAAACCCCATTTAAGAGCTGACAGATCGAGAGGTCAATTGACACATTTTTTCAACAACTATCCACGGATGACGTGAGCTCAAAAGGCCTCATCCACCAACCATATTAACTATGAAACATCTGTCTATTGGCAGCAAGTGTTGATTTGTTCTTATTCTTATTTTGTTAGTTTCAAAGATATTTGAAGTTGTAGAACTCTTTGTCTATAATATGTCCTATACAGGTCATCATGAGTCGATGAGCATCAAATCTGCTATATAGTTGCACGACTTCGTGTGATGCTTTATAGACTAGCCTTGAGTCATTCATGTTGAAGTCACAGAAACAATGTGGAACTTATTCAACGCGTTTAGATTGAACGAGTAGGTACCTTGTCAACACCAGTATTTAAACGTAGATTAAAACGAGAAAAGAATCTTGTCTAGACGAGTTGCGGCCTCACTTGCTTAATGTTTACCTTAATGCTTATTGCCGCCGACGCACGCTGAGCCACAGAAATAAAACACACCCACGGAATAACCAGTTAAATTTTAAACTCACACTTTTCAATAGGAAAACGTCTGGCGATTGAACTTCTCAATTTGTCCGAGAAATCGAATGCAACTAGTGGGAGAAGGTGAACGGTGCGGTTACATATCGTAACATTGTGAATGGCGGACGATTCGTCTCGCTCGGTTTCCTTGAGTTGTGCGAGACAAAAGAATTCTTTTTAAACATCGATCGGTGGAAACTTAGCACTAATAACAAAAATTGGGATATTTATAAATTCTTTAGTAGAAGAAAGGTTTTAATATTCAGTACGTAAGTCATACTTCAAATAAGTCAATAATGACGTTAATATTTTAATTGGTGTGGAGATTTCATTGACGTAGCAATAAAATGTAATTACTTAGTGAGCAAAAAGATACGAACAGCAAAGTAATGGTATATTTACAGTATTTCAAGGAGTCTTAGAAGCATGATGCATGACCGATCTATTGTCATCAGAGCATTTCTTGAAATGGCTCATTGCGTTTCAGTGAAGTGTGAAACAGTTCAACTGTTTGATAAGATATTGGGTGAGAACATTAAAACTAGCTTTCCTGAAACTGGTGTAGAGGTGATAAATCATGACTTATTACCTAATTTCGATTACGCAGGAAGTTTCTAAGTTTTAGTTCATTAATGTACAAGTCAACCTTTGCTACGAAGGCGGGACTTTGTTGATAATAGATAGAATCGGTCGCTGTTCTAAATTTTTGTTATAGTGTAGTTATAGCGTAGTTATAGTGGATGCGCGGACGGCCAATTCCTTGAAAATTTACCATTTCTGTCAATGACATGAATTTTACTTGCAACTATTGTAATAATATTTATTTTTTATTTATTTATCAGCGCCTCCACTACTAGCACTATTCTGTGCTCCGAACACGCCTAGCATTTTCTTTGCCTCAATATGAGAGGAGTTACATTATTAATCTTGTTGGTCTGCTAATTCGTTCTAGGCCAGCGAGGTGCTAACCCAGAACGGATTAGCAGACCGTGACACCCATTATGTACCTACTCGTTCTCTTGAATGTTTTTGAAGATTTTCACAAATCTAAGAAACACCGTGGTCAACATCCAGGAATGCAGGATGCAGGAAAGAGATGAGGGACCTACAGCATACAGAACCAGAAGAGCGTAATATCTTTAGTATAAATAATGCCGGTCACCTATGAAGGGTTATAATAAGCCGTATGTTTAACTGTATCTTATCTCTATTCCATAAAGAGCGTAAAGACTAAAATATGTTTGTTTTAATAATGCTTCACTGTTTGAACTAAAAATTCTTCAGCGATAACGCGACTCTGTCGTCTGAATTATGTAGAATGATCATTTTCTTGCTAACAAACAGAATTCTTTTGCCAATTACCTAAATATTTTGGTTCATACTCATTTAGACTACGTATATTTTAGTATTTAGATTATTCATGATATATTTGACTTGCATATCGTTTTATCGCGTGACAGATTCAGTAAATCGTCGAATAAAATATAATATTATATCTTTGGTAGAGGAAATATTGTTAATCGAGACTTCATCGAGAATCTCGAGATTACATCTATTGGCATATTGTAGTCCACGGTTGGATATAGGTATAGACCTCTCCCAATATGTCTTATAGCACCCGAACTGACCTAGAATACTTATTAATGCTTGAGGAGAGAAAAATTACTGCAAAGTCAGTGGAAAACGTCATGTTTTTAACAATAAAGCGCCAGTGAGCTGTGAAAGGTTTGTCACTAACCAAATTTGCCAGAAATACTTTTCGTAGTTTTTTATTAGATAATAGCTTAGAATCAATTATCGAAATTCACTTTCAATAAGTAGCTGTACCATGAAAAACTGAGACAACCTTGAAGAAACATTTATCCTTCATTGCTGGTCGAAATAAGTAGTTATTTAGTTAGATCAATATGTTTGTGATTTACTACGCCTAAAGAAAAACTTAAAACAGCAAATTACTTCAATAGATTTACTTCAAATAATTACGACTACCAACCAATATAAGATTGACACAATGCGTGATATTTACTGATGGTTAAGGGACGATTGTGAAGGCTGATTAAAACGGATTATGAGAATAGATATCTGATTTTGATGATGGATTTTTACCCACGATCGGTGAGCGTTTGCACAAAACGTGAAAACAAATGGATTTTTTCTGGTGAAATCCGCCCATTATATTCAGTGTGGTGACAGAGAATGAATACAAGTATCACCACTCCATTTTATCCGAAGGGTGTCGTAAGAGGCGACTAGTGGAAAAATACGCAGATGATATCACTGCGAGAGAAGGAAAAATCGAAATAAGACCGACAGTAGGCCAAAGCCTGCCAACATTGGGAGAGGGTATGTCCAGCAGTGGACAACGATTGGCTAATTGGATGTCAAAGTTAGCTAATTTTTTTGGTACATATTTATTACTTTGAAGAGAAAGTCACGCTGGTCCACTCCTCTATATAAGTAAGATTGAAGATATTGCTCGACTGGTCTAACATGTAACTAGGCAGGTGACAACAAATTTAATGTAAATGTGCTTTTTATAAGCCGCTTAACATAATTATCGTCTGCTTATTACTAGTTATGAGATTATTCATGGCAATGTCTAAATTTGTTGAGCCAAAAACATTTAGAAAGCGATTTTTACTTTATTTTGAGCAAGGCAATTCAAAGTTTTGTATGATTAAGCATGTTAAAGACATAAGTAAGTTATTTGCAGTTCTCAGAAGTTAACTATACGATAATAATAGCAAAAAGAAAGAACATATTAATAAACTTGATATTTGGCATTTCTTTATAGAGTGTAGAGTTCCGCTAGGAACGGATTTTTCGAAACTCCACTCCTAAGGAGGTAAAACGAACTCCACGCGTTGGAAGTCGTGGACAGTCGCTTGGTTAGGTTAGGTTTATTAGGTTAGTTTCCATGAAACGTTCACGGTTGAGGACTATTTCCATCTTTTTCTAGTTGTCAATTGCGGATTTTTCCAGATAATACGAAGAACGTCATTATATTCTGACGTCATTATAGTTCCGTATTTTTCCGATAAGTTGTTGACGTCTACATAAGTTGAAATCTTCGTTTGCAAGTAACTAACATGTCCAATTAATAAAAATGCGGACAAAAGGTGACTCGCTACGTGCGTCTGTGTGTGTAGCGGTTCTATCTTATTAGATATTCAAGATTACAAACTGAATATACAATGATACTACTAAAATTAGAGGCATGTTGCGTAGTAACAAGTGTTTTATGTTGGTTGTGGGGGCGATGTAACATGCAGAGGAATTAAATCTTAGATTCCATCCGATTACAGATACCGGCAAACATCTTGACCAAAAGTTTGAGCATGTGCATTATACGAACTAATAGAAGGACTGATCACTCAATATTTTTTCTCAGAGTATATTATTACATTAGTCATCCTCATCATTTTATAAAAATAAATTAAAACGTCAATACATGTATTATAAAGTTCATCATCTAATAATGAAGTAGATATTTTCAAATCAGTTGAAATATTTTATAATAAGTCCTTTAAAATTCCAAGAACTACTTCTTGAAGATTTTCCTCATATAAAAAGTACCTACTTACATATATTTTTTGAACAGTACCTACAGTTTAGTTGGTGTATATGTATACAAATGACATTAATTAAACATCTTAAGAGCATATTAAAAACCTACCGGACTACCATAAGGTAGACCTTACCTAATATAGTCAAAATACCTACTCGATAACTACACGCTAATAATTCATATATAATTATGCCAATAGGCCTAGAGACCTATTGCCTAATTGCCATGAACCAAAGAACTAACTTGTTCATAATTCATTACTCGAATATCATCATTCCGGAATTAGGAAGGGTCAAACGTCAAACCGGATTTAAAAGTGAAAATTTTTTCGGTATTATATACACGGTTGACTACTTCTGTAGGTGACTGTACACTTCCGTCGCGAATACGGTTACCTGAGAATTGCGACACAGTTGAATCAACTTTAAGGCAAGTTTGAAGGTCGCAATATGGTCCATTGATGAATTTATGTGTTACTATTCAGACTTCT
Source organism: Eilema depressum (assembly GCA_914767945.1). Taxonomy (NCBI): domain Eukaryota; kingdom Metazoa; phylum Arthropoda; class Insecta; order Lepidoptera; family Erebidae; genus Eilema; species Eilema depressum. Next base: position 18,371,974 of record OU612013.1, read on the forward strand.
AGAATGAAAATGATACTTAAGCCTTTTTATAGTAGGTGGATTAGAAAAAAAGTGTTATAGTATTTCCACGCTTAGAGTATACATTGCTATAGAGCGCGCCTTACATGTATGAACAGTACCGAGGCTCCTGCCTGGCTCAACCTCAATCAGTAGCAAAACAATACCCATCAAAATGACTTCGCAAATAATATTTAATTCGATATGTTAAATCAAAAGTTTATACAACATCGTATATTTGTAGTAATAATGACGCAAAAATAAAGCAAAATGACGCCATTTTTTGTGTTTTGGCTTTAATTTTATCCACGCATATCAAATCGAACAAAAATCTTCATAACAACAAACTACATTAATAAGTGCATCTATTGATATTTTCGGTAATGCATGAAACGTCACTATAGGTGCGCTATACCATCGCAAAGTATCTGCTAACACTCGGCGGCAAATACCTGAGTGATAGGCGCGCTCTATATATAATGTAAACTCTAAGATTTCCACGTGTAACTGGGCAAGCTAGCCGGGGTTGACCTCGCAGAATATTTTCTTCTCCATTTTAGCGTTAATCCCAGTCGCATTCAAAGCTTTCACCTCGAAGTCTGGGGTCCGCTTTACCAGTTTAACTGCGGATTTGGCTGGACTTCGATATTTTCCGTGGAGTGACTACCACCTGAACTCCATAAGGACTCCCTTCGCAAGGATGAACTCCATAACCCAATGGCGATATTGGGCGATATCGAAGCATTGCAGCTAGACCTATTATCAAATTGACTATACCTATTTAGGTATATTGCAAAAATATCAGGTCGAAATAGCTTGTCGCTTGTCGGGTATAAGAAGTAGCTCTACAATGTAATTATGTAGGTACGGGATAACCTAAAAGCAAGCAAAATAACGACTTATAATCTCGTTCTGAGATCAGTGTTGAGCACATATTTCCTTGGCTTATCTTGCTTACTAATTTCTTAATCCATTACCCTTAGATACCTAAACATATTGACAGGGTACCTACTTACTTTATACTGTGGTATTAGCTAGTAGTCGAAGTTAGTAGGAAAATATATTAATAAACTAAGGGTCACGCAGTTCAAACATTCGGATTAAGAGCGAATTACACCACTGTAAAGAACCGGAACAAAACTTTGTTATGCAGTTTTACTCAATGACTACCAGTAAAAAGTACAGTATAAGGTCCAAATAATCACTAAACTTGTTCTATCTGTTTCTAGTCTTAAAAATATTCACACGCGAGTTGTACGGTTGTTGCGGATATAGCTGAAAATGAATTCAAAAATCCATTTTTTTAACACCTGGCAACGATAAACTATTCAGTAATGACGTCTTTGAATAAATCGATTCGTTCATTTTACTAACAAATACTTTAGCGATAAAGTATTGTAATATTATTAGTTTCGATGTGAATAAGTCTAATAGGAATGTTAATGGTGAACGTGCCAATTTTACGCAAGTTTTGTTTCGATAACACTTGGTTTCTTCCTCGCCTGGAGACTCTCAGAGAAGGGATGGAAATTGAGTAGTACTCTGTTTAACATCAGATAGATAATTATATTATACAGGCCAGACTCAGCCTCAAATGTATGGCTCGAGTCAAAAATAGTACCTAGAATACAGTGATAGGCTCATCCCCTTTGCGTGGGACATATTATAATGATTGGTGAAATGTGGGTTTATCCCTGCCTAACTCTCTGGTGATATATGTTATGTATGTATGGCGTGATTATAAATATGTATGTAGCTATAATAATACATAATTACAAATTGATGTAATGACAGTTGGTCCGACATGTAGGTACTCTAAGTACACACTATTACACCCACAATCCAATCTCTACAATACATTGATCGCTGTTGATTACATATTTTATTACAAAAAATCCGTCACATATATGGCTATGTAATCGTTTGGCCATGGCTTCAAAGATTACGTCATGTTATCAACTCATTCATTTACTCAAACAATTTGACATTGGCATTAGAACAATCAAAATCTATCAAAGCCCATAAAACACTAATTAAGAAGTTGTTTAATTAAAATTAATTTATGTACTTTAATAAACCTGACAAAGAATAGAACGTATTGCAGAAACATTTTTTGGTAATCAAAATCATATATAAAATATTAATTCGCTCGTCGATATATAAACTGAATGAAAGGTTCATTCATATTTTAATTCATTCATTCGTAACTTTTTACAGAACGCACTTTGTTCTTTGTTTGTTTTTATCTTTGGATACCTACCCATCTATAGTCACCTGATAATCCTGATATACAGAGTGTAATGGCAAAATACAGACTTTTGACCAGATGTCCATATCAGAGTTTAGTATTACATTATTGAGTATTTCTATTTATATCTATAATGTATGTATTTCTAAAAAGAATCCTGTCTACATATTTTTACATGCAATCCAAATCTCTCGAAATCCTTTAACACAAGCTTGATAAACTATGCTTACTTTGGGCCCAGATTCTAGGTCTAGATTGGTCTAGTTAACGTTGTGTCGAATGTCATATTTATTTATTTATTAACTATGAGTATCTATCTATCGATCTATTGTTATCTACGAGTATCTATTTATCTATCTATTGACAAGTGTATGTACATGACATTATTTAAATATACTTTGTATTGGACTTGTTTTCAATCACACCTATTTTATAAATCTGAGAGAAAATTCCAGAAGAATTCTCTAATCTCATGGGTCCAGATTGAGTCAAAATTCATCTTTCTTTCTTCCTTTGAGTATCCTATATTTGTGAATATCCCAAAATCTGCGCTTTTTTTCCATCCGTCTCCTCCGTCTTCCTCTCTCCTTGTAAACTGTCCACTTCTATATTTAATGTTTCCTTTACACCAATACTTTCAACCCTACGCATCACATACTCGAACTTGGACAAGCAATTTCCACGTAATTGACGCTTTTAAACTTCGTTCACTTTTATAACGGATGATAATCACAGGAAATAAATTTTACAGGTTTTATGAATACTAGATTAGCAATAAGTTGATATATGTACTGGACCAATTTAAAGAAAAGTAGTTCAAATTATTAGCACGTGTAATTCAGGCCTCAATACCTCACTGTAATTATCTAGGCAGATTATGAAATTCAAACCGACGAAATAACTATAAAGGAACAACTACAGTTACTATTCCAATAAAAGAATGATATACCGCAAACGGATATACGCTGTTATTGTGTTCAATATGTTGATCAGTGATGTCATTGTAGCCAGTCTATGATCACCAGTCACATAGTTTAGAGCCAAATACGTGTACATACACTTGTTGCTTACTGGCATACATATATAGAAGAAACGTATGAAGTAGGTACAGTACTATTTTAGGACTAAGACGTAGCCGTACACAAGCGGAAGTAAGGTAGCTTTAAATTTTCTTTATTGATGTGTCAAGTACTCGATAAGAATAAAATAATTTGTATTTTGTATCAGAATTTTTTAGGCCATCAGGAATATAACATATCTAATAACTAGGGTAGCTAAACAACTTGAGGGGCCCGGAGGACTCCTGCAGGAGACTCTACGCGGGTGTCGTGCGGTCCATGGCTTTATATGGGAGCCCCGTATGGGCCGACAACCTGCGAGCCAGCCACGTGGACCTGCTGCGTAGACCGCAGCGGGTTGTGGCCATCAGGGCCATCAGGGGGTACCGCACGATATCCTTTGAAGCAGCGAGTCTCCTCGCCGGATCGCTACCGTGGATCCTGGAAGCGAGATCCCTTTCGGCGCTATACCGCTTCCGAAAGGCGGCGCGGGAGCGGGGACACGATCCTGAGCCTGAAGAAATTCGGGCCGTGAGATCCCGGCTCCACAGGAACATGGTGGCGGAGTGGGAGCTACAACTTGGGCAACCACGCGCAGGGCGCGCCGTAGTAGCGGCGGTAAGACCCATCATGGGGGAGTGGCTAGAGAGGCCACACGGCGGCCTCTCGTTCTGGCTGACGCAGATCATCACCGATCATGGATGCTTCGGACGGTATCTGCATCGGACCGCGAAGAAAGAGCCAACGTCCGAGTGCCATCACTGCGACGCGAGCGAGGACTCGGCGCTGCACACGCTCACTGAGTGTCCGGCGTGGGAGACGCCGAGACGGGAGCTGGTGGCGACCCTGGGAGTGAGAGCTCTCACACTCGCCACCTTGCTCGCAGCGATGGTTCGCTGCGCGGATGCGTGGGCCGCCGGCGCCTCCTTCTGCGAGCAAGTGATGCTCGTGAAGTGGGCGGCGGAGAGCGAGCGAAGGAGAATCGCAGCCCTTGCGGCCCGCGAGGAGCGAAGGAGAATCGCAGACCGCGCGGCCCGCGACGAGCGGCGGCAACTCGGGCGTCGGAGGTCGCAGAATGACCTCCGCCCCCCATGAGCGCGGGCCTGGGGGTGACGGGTGGGGTCGCCTGTCACCCTAGCAGAAGCAGGCCACGGCGGTGGCACGCATTGCGTGCCCCCCCATACCCGGGGGCGAGTTGGGGACTCCGTGGTCCCCACACCGGAAGAGGGCCATATCGAGAGATATGGCCCTGGGTCGGCCGGGGTGCGAGGGATATGGCTATGCCAATCTCACCTCCGGCAACTGACGGCCCACAGAAGGCGTGCGTTTTAGTCGGTTCGAGTCCGACATAACCTCCTCCTCCGACCCCGGCGGGGGAGGTATCCGTGGGGATTTTTCGCACGATAAAAAAAAAAAAAAAAAAAGGGTAGCTAAACAACAATGTTAAGCCGTCTGTCCCGGTTGCCACGAAAATCTATGGCAGACGTTACGAGTAGTTGGAGCCATAAAAAGTCCAACACTGGTCTAACTACAGAACTTCGAATTCGTCAGAATCGAAGTTCAGCCGCTTCGCAGTGAGACCAGAAAAAGAGGAACCCAGACTCCGAGGCCTTCACCCTTGGATGGTACTGGAACTAACGCAAGGATGGTGACAAAGTATGGTAGATATAGATAAGAACTGCATTTGACTCTTGTGAGCAATATAAAGAACCACACGCTGTGTGTTTGTAATATTAAAATTGTTAGGAAATTGTACCAAAGTTAAGAATATTTATTAGCGCAACATCGGTATTCGGTAGTGTCTCATTAGCAGCTCTCACAGACAGACCTCAACTTCTGTGTTTTATTGGAAATTAATTATCACTTAACATAACGGTAAAGTTTTGTAAGGAAATCTGTATAGGTGATACATATGTTCTTTATTGCGAGCAATCATGTGCTGTGCCACTATGACCTTACAAATTGCAATTTATGAAGAGGCCCGTGCTCAGAAGCGGGACAATGAAAGGTAGTCTGATATTGTATTATTATTAGTCATCGAACTAGTCTTGTAATGCTTAGTCATATATTGTGTGTGCAGCTGAGCACTTGCAACTATATATTTCTATTCATATTTACCTATTTACATATATCTTTTTGTTCAAATTGAGTTAGTGCCCTCATTGTCCAATGAATAGGTGAGGTATCATTATTGTCAAACGTATAGTTGTTGTAAGAACCGACAGATTGGCAGATTTATCGGTTTATTGCACATTGTAAATATGTAGAGTTGTAGAGACATGTTTGCATTTGTACCAAATCACATCTCGTTTAGACTTACGTCATTTTACCCGCATCAACATCATTTCGCACACCCTTGAGAGGAATGAGAGTCATTTTAGTCTGAGAGTTCAACTATGATTGACTTGCTTCTGGTTTGTAAAACATTCACTCCGTCGCGCACTGCATGTCTACCTATGTCTACAGATAGAATATTTAAAAGCACATTCCTGGTCCATCCATGCAGGTTAACAAATCCGCCAATGAATAGCCCGCTTAACAATAAACACATGGCAACAACAAAAGGCCTATTATTTCGTAGGTGTTTAGAACTGGTTACGTTTGTCGTTTTAAGAGGAGTAAAGTTGCAGTATTATATTCTATGCTCAGGTAGGCACGTCATGGCTGAAAAGAGCATGACCATAAATATTGCTCTCTGAGCATGACAGACAAAAAACATCAGTTTAAAATGTGGCCATATGTTTGCTACAAATGTTATGGTTTTACGTCGAGAGACTTGGCAGTAACAACCATTTTGTATAGGTACTTATAGAGTTATTGCGTGATGTTTGTTCAAATATAAATAGAATAATACTAAAAATATCTACGTATGAACAAAACATACTGACGTATTACAGTCAAAAGTAACTACTTTTTTATGGTAATTAATTAGTTTATCAGAGATAAACGCTACTAGACTCTACCTCTGGAATTTAAAAGAACACATAAACAAGTCTATTCAACTAATTAGTAGAGATAATGGAGAAGTGAAATAATAATGGAGGTAAGTACTGCTAAAGTTGCTTGAAAGGAAAGGGAAGATCAAGTTTCTCGGATTTCTCGGTTTTCGGATTAAGTTTCCCTTCGTACTATTTTCTCAAAAGTTCGTAATCCAATTAATATTCTTTTAGCTGTTTTAATGTGATCAGGCAATAAACATACAGACTGACAATTACGAATTGTTAAAATGTAGTAAGTGTCGCCACCGAAATTTGGTAAGTATGTATAGGTACCTAATGTAGGTAACTTCACGCTGTCATCGAAGATTTCTAAGTTTCTTCAAATAAACATTATATAGGTTTGTACATGACAACAAGCAATAAATCCTCGTAACAATGGATGTGGTCTATTTACTTTTTGTGACAAAACGCCTTGTAGTCAGACACCAATTACTTTTCTTATCAATATTACCTTCAACACAAAGGAAGCAAGCAGTGGCGGATCCAGGGGGGGGGTCGTGGGGGTCATGACCCCCCCCTGGGCGGGTCTCCTACTAAAAAATATCCCAATGTCACTGATAAATTTTAAAAAATACCACGCATAAGAAGACTGTCTCTTTGTACCTAATAGTATTATAATTTTATGAGGCACCAAACATCAGTATGAATATTATTCGCACGATTGAAAATTTCAATTTATCGTGCAGCGCAGCCGATCAACCGATGGACTCGAATAGTTTTCGGACCTGACACTCTGTCCGCTATGTTAAAGAAATAAGCGCGAATGACTAACCAGGCCGGCAGTCGAAGGTCTGGAGCTGACAGCCATGAGGTCCTTTTTCGATTCGGGCAACAACTTGACTTGGGCTCAGCTTCAAAGCCCCGTATTTATGTTACTGTTTGCTTACAAAATCTTTTTGTGAACTTGGAAGAAGCCTTCCTTTCTGGATCCGACGTAGGTAGTCACCAAAGCACCCGTGCCCGGTAATAACCTGCGTCAGCCGGTACGAGAGGCAGCCATGTGGCCTCTCTAGCCACTCTCCATAGGATGGGATGGGCCTTACTACCACTATTACCGCGGGCCCAGCGGTTGTCGCCAGTGGCCATCTTCTGCTGCGGATGACGCAGCTGGCTCATATGCCTGGTCCTTTTTTTTTTATCGTGCGAAAAATCCCCGCGGATACCTCCCCCGCCGGAGCCGGAGGAGGAGGTTATGTCGGGCTCGAACCGACTAAAACGTACGCCGTCTGTGGGCCGTCAGTTGCCGGAGGTGAGATTGTCGTAGCCATATGCCTCGCACCCCGGCCGACCCAGGGCCATATCTCTCGCTCTGGTCCTCTTCCGGTGTAGGGACCATAGAGTCCCCAGCTCGCTCCCAGTTATGGGGAGGCACGCAATGCGCGCCGCCGCGGCCTGCTTCTGCTAGGGTGACAGGCGGCTCCACCCGTCACCCCCAGGTCCGTGCTCATGGGGGACGGAGGTCATTCTGCGACCTCCGACCCGTCGACGTCCGACGCGTCGCGGGCCTAGCGGTTTGCGATTCTCCTTCGCTCCTCGCGGGCCGCAAGGTCTGCGATTCTCCTTCGCTCCCGCTCCGCCGCCTACTTCACGAGCATAAGAAGGATGCGCCGGCGGCCCACGCATCCGCGCAGCGCACCATCGCTGCGAGCAAAGTGGCGAGCGTAAGAGCTCTCACTCCCAGCATATGCCTGGCCTTACATCTGCACATTCTACGACGTCAAGCTAGCACTTTTTGGGGCTACCCCTCCCACAGGGGCCCGCCCGGGGTGCCATTGCCAGACATTTGGTATCCACCTAGCCTGGTGGTTGCCGCAAAAGTTGCTGTTCGCATAGGCGATGACTTGGTCGAGCGCACGGACCAGGTTGAGTACCTGGGGGGCGCGCCGTTATGAACGAGAACGAGACGCCACATGGTGGCCTCTCGTTCTGGCTGACGCAGATTATCACCGGCCATGGGTACTTCGGGCGGTATCTGCATCGGACCGTGAAGAAAGAGCCAACGTCCGAGTGCCATCGCTGCGACGCGAGCGAGGACTCGGCGCTGCACACGCTCACCGAGTGTCCGGCGTGGGACGCCGAGACGGGAGCTGGTGGCGACCTTGGGAGTGAGAGTTCTCACGCTCGCCACTTTGCTCGCAGCGATGGTTCGCTGCGCGGATGCGTGGGCCGCCGGCGCCTCCTTCTGCGAGCAAATAATGCTCGTGAGGTGGGCGGCGGAGCGGGAGCGAAGGAGAATCGCAGACCTTGCGGCCCGCGAGGAGCGCAGGAGAATCGCTAACCGCGCGGCCCGCAACGAGCATCGGCAACTCGGGCGTAGGAGGGCGCAGAATGACCTCCGTCCCCCATGAACGCGGGCCTGGGGGTGACGGGTGGAGCCGCCTGTCACCCTAATCTCACCTAACCTGCAAATGGTCTCATCTCACCACCATGGACGCCCAACGTCGTACGAAGTACGAGCTCCGAGGTCACCTCGGATTCGGAAGCAATCAGGAAAATATGTACGATAATCATGAAAGGGGGAGGCGCGCATCGCGCCGCCAACGCGGCCTGCTTCTTCTAGAGTGTCAGGCGGTTTCCCCTGTCATTTCCAGGCCCGTGCTAATGGGGACCGATATGGAGATATTAATACGATAATGGAGATGTTGAGTGACCTACGTCGCCCGAGTCCTTCGCGCATTGTGTGTTATGCGGAATGGGAAACAACTGAATCTTCTCCAGACCCGTTCCCTCGCCTCCTTCTCGAGCATTACTTGCTCTCAGATGGAGGCGGTGGCAGCCGCGAGCTTACGGTTTTACGCCATCACTGTAAGCAAGCGAGAGAGAGTGCTGAGCGAGAGAACTCCCATCCCGAGGGCCACCACAAGGACCCGCTTCGGCGTTTCCCATGCCGGGTATTCGGTCGGCGTATGCAGCCTCGTGTCCTCGTTTGCATTACAGTGATGACACCCGGGCGATGGCTCCTTCTGAATTCGCCGCAGCTAACTTCCAAAACATCCATATCCGGTGATCATCTGCGTCAACCGCTACGAGAGTTCCCCATTGAAGCCTTTCTAGCCAGTTCTCCATGATGGGTGATAGTTAGCTGCGGCTAGCTAGTTCAGCGTGATAGTGGTGGTAAGAAATGCCACCACTATCACGGCGTGCCCTGCGCTTGGTTGTCCAAGTCGTAGTTTCAACTCCACCATGTCCCGATAAAGCTGGGACTTCGTAGCCTCGATTTCTCGCCTTTTGATACGGATTTTGTACCGAAGGTGCTCTGACATCTTTTTTCGCCATAGAGTCTCCTGCAGGAGTCCTCCAGCCCCCTCAAGCCAGAGTGCCAGCTGCGTCCTTAAACTTGGGGGCCAGCAGCTTAACCGGGTTCTGGATCGTATTTAACAACAGTCGTTCAAGGTATCTTACTTTTCTCCTCTCACCTCATTCCTCCTCCATTATTTCGTCATGAATTTCATACACATTTATTTTCATTGTATTGTTCAATGACATTTTATTGGGAGACTAGACAAACCCCCCCCCTCCCTCCTCCCCCCCCCCCCCCGAAACTATGTCTCGGCTACACCATGACCCCCCCCTGAATTGAAAGCTGGATCCGCCCCTGGAAGCAAGACTCAATGCAACTGCAAGTGCATTACGTATGTGAACATATAATTATGAAATGTTAAGCACCCGCAGCGGTAATCATTTCATTAACTCCCTTGACTTGAAGAAAAAATAAACATGGTGTGGCGGTAAAGCGTTCAGCTACAGGGTAAGTCAGATGACGCCGGATTTTCACGGTGCAAGGTTTCACGGATGTAGGACGACACGGACGCATTTACGTACTATGACAAACGTGTCTGTAGTATCGTGATACGTATCTTGGACCTATATCGCGGGATTAACTAGGCCCTGGCGCGCTCGAATGGTTTTTTAATAATCTATGCTTGGTGAATTTGAACTCTTCCACTGCCGTAGCACCCTGTGCTGTCCTCAAAAAACATCCAAGAAACGTGTACTGCATGTATAGAGCACATTTAAAGACAAAGGTATATGTCCCGAGCAATATCACGGACGAATTTTTGTCCACGGTGCGTGGTCCGCGAAATCGCACACACGTCTGTAAAAACGCGGATCGTGGAAAGCGGCTCTTAGATTACGTCGCCAGTGCAAATATTTGTATACATGAATATGTTTACTTGCATTGGTCTGTGTGTTTCTATGCATAATAAGTATGTATTTACAAAAGAAAATGTATCTACTCAAGTATGTTTATCCGCATTTTAGAACTAATATTACCTACGAGTATTACGACTTAGTCAAGCTATGTTTACTTGAGATCTACATGCCACAGCTGCGTAGTTATGTCATATAGTTTATGTAATTTACCTTTAAACTTAATGAATGTACATTATTGTTAAGAGCTTTAAAGGTAATTTATATACAAACTAGCAGTTGCACGTGGGTCCTTCCGCGGTGAATGTTGGTTATCGCGACAAAACATAGCCTATGTCCTTTCTCAAGCTCTAATCTACTCCTGTTCAAAATTTTAACAAAACGGTTTAGTGGCTTGAGCGTGAAAGCGTAACAGACAGACCGACAGACAGAGTTACTTTCGCATTTATAATATTAACTAGTATGGAAGAAGGCGGTTTGATTAAAAGCTATAAAGGTCGAAAAGTGGTTTGTAGACGCGTGTGCGGCATGCAGAATGCGAAGAATGTCTCCAGCGGAGTCCTGCGCTTCTTAGAACGAAGGATGGAGCTCATTCTTTAGGTAGATGAATTTTGCACCATTCACTTTTTATCGGCATTTCTGAAGTACCGCCGTCCCATTTTTGTGGGGCTGTCTGGAGATAATTTGTTAATATTGAAAGCATTTATCCACTTATGTACAAAAAATGTCTTGAGTTATATCCGTCACTCTCATGGCATAATAATATGTCGAAGAATATTGAAGAGGACCACTGACATTTGTAAATGAAGTGCTTCAATTAAGCGTATAGGTGTAAGCAAGTTAGTTAACTTGTAAGTTGACTTTTTTAATTTTTAGTTCTATATATATTTACTTACTTATAAACATTTTATTGAAATTAGAATACGAGTAGAAAAAGTGGAATAGTAGGACCTATTCCCCAAGAATATCCTCAAATAAGCTAAAATTAAACAAAATTATAATTACATTAAACTTATGTAATTAACATCAACAGAAGAATCTAATTTCAGCACAATTTAGAATGCTAATGATAACGATATGATAATAGAGAATAAACTAAATTTTCAGGTTACCGGCACAATTAATAAATGTGTTCACGATGTCGTCATCGTCAATATATAAGTACTTTTTTTAATGACGTCATTAACACAGAAATTTTTAGTTTCTAGAGTGTTAATAGCAATTCTTCTCAACTAACACTACATTACTTTTCGATGTTATACGTACGTGCGAACTCATAGTGTAGCGCTTTAGTTACCGTGACTAAGACGAAAAAAACTGAGATCATGTAACTGTAATTCAGTTACATGATCTTAGATTTTTACAAAACAGGTAAAAATTCACGACTTTACAGTAGGTATGGTATTTAAAATATGCCAGAAAAACCAGAACACATTGCTAAATATGTGCTAGCCTTATCAGTGATTGTGAAAAAATGCAGTAACGTCTTGTTTGTTTGTCAGATGGTTTGTAATCTCCAATATGTTATAACCACCATTGTTGAATGCACAGCATATGCTACACAAGAGGTTAGACTACTAACCTCCCTAACAAATTACTTGACAGCTTACGAAAATAAACATTTCAATTCTGGTCAGGTTCTCTACAAAATTACGTCATTTATTTCTGAAAGGTAATTACAACAAACAAAACAAAGTTCCTGTGCTTACCTAATTAAAGTAATAATTGATTTGGTTACGCAGTTGTCGAATTCATTGTTATAAGGATTACGTATATCCGATTTGAGGTTTTTCTATTTACTTAAGTTTAACAGCTGCCTAAATAACGTAATTTACGTTACAAAATAGTAATGTCAGTTACGTTATTTTAGCAGCTGTTAGGTGTTACCTATACAACAATAATTCAATCAGTTCTTAAATGTATATATTTGTGGTTTTATAAAATTAAACTCTATTCCTACCTACTATAAAATTACCTAGATGAACTCAGGGAAAGTATCGTAAAAATTGATTGACTGAGTACTAAAGAACAGTAAAAAGTAAATATAAAGCAAAGATCTTTTCTTGGAATAAATGTATGTATCAATAGTCTTTCAGTATAATGGAAAGGTTCGTGCTGGGGCAGTCAGCAGGGGGTGACTGTAGGGCGTTGCTTCAAGACATCGAGCATGCTTTACGGGCTCAGACCTAACGTGGCTGTTCTTTACAGTTTGAAAAAACTAATTTCTTCATTGTTCATCTACTTGTACTTTATCTATGGACCGACAGATGGTTGTAAATTAAAATGTTATCGTTAACATCGCGCCTTAATTGCTTCCAAATGTGTGAAAATGAGGTTAACACCATTTAGCTCTTGAAGTTCTTATATCTTTGGAAATATTTGAGATCTTTTATGTAGAATTCATAAATTTATCATCCTTTTGCTAATTGAAATATTTACTATGATTTATCAATATCTAGTGAGTGGAGAAGACTCACTCTTCTAAATTGTATAAGATATCGACGTAGAAGATCATTTTGGCTTGTTGCCGTATCAGCAAAACATGCCTTGAGTACTCTGAATTTAATTCAATTTGTGTAAATTGGCAAGCGCTGTGAATGTTGGCCGGCCTGAATTTGTGAGGTCGTGTGTAATTTATTGTTTTATATCCGCAACAGATATCCCTGTGAACGAACAATAAGAATCTGCGTTTAATGGCGGAATTCCATGTTTTTATGTTATCAACTAACAAAAGAAAGTTATTGTCCAGGGCGATTGTCTTGCATGAATATGTATATTTGCATTGGTTTACAAAAACTGATGTATCTAAAGTACCTAAATAATGTTTGTCTGCTCTCCAGAATAAGAACACAAATATTACAAGCTGTACAATATACATAGTTTTGGTCAAAAATGTTCAAATAGCATTGTGTAGGTATTAAGTCCAAGAACATTCTATTCAGGCAAATGTAGTGTGTTCCTGGATATATCTCAACAATTACTTACTTTTCAAACGCAATTTTAGTATTGTTTTCAGATTGAGAATAAATATTCAGAAGTTGTCATTGTGGTTCAAATAGCTGAGAAATTTAGGAGATTTGGAGTCGCTTCTTTGTTATAAGTCTCCTTGACACATAACTGCCCACTGGTTAGGGCTTGGCCAGAATATAACAACACGGCTTTTGCCGTACCTAACCTCGGTGGTGACGCGACACCGTGACGTCGTCGTTAGTCAATATTGATGCTATCAACAATGTATCTATTCTATTGATAGTATCAATGGTAAGTATCAAGATTATCTGTACTAATATTGTAAATTGATACTATTAATGTTGTCTGTTAGTGCCGCGCCGTCTTTTTGCATGATAATGCGCCGCGGTCCATGTAAAAACATGACTGGTTCTGGACGTTGGACTGTTGTGGTGATTTGGTCAGTCGTGATTATATCTGTTAGAAGAACCCGCTGGGTTTACAAAACATGGGATATAAAAGAAAGAACAAGGGAAACAAGCTTATAGTATTCTATTGCCATAATGTCCTCGAACAACAAAACGAAAACCGTTTAAAACATGGTGACAAAAATTCCCTTAGTGTTTGCCTGATCGTTAATTTCAAAGAAACTGCGCATAATCTTTTCGTCAGCCCGAATTTTGTAGAATCGGTATTTTATTTTGTTTAAAAGTGCCTTATGTGACAAAATCACCAGCTGGCGTTATCCATTCCGGTCCTTCACAGAATATCCATATTGTAAAATGTTCAATGACCATAAGGGCTTTAGCAGTTGGTGGACTTCTCAAAATCTGCTCTTTTTGTTTAGATAGTTTCAATTCTCGATTCTCTTTCTCGTTGTTAAGTTCCAATGGGGGTTAGAGAACGACAGCGTTTGTTAGGTCTCTCAAGATGTGCCTAGCATATTTTGAAACTAACTGCGCATAACCCAAATTATCGTTGTCTGAACGTTGAACTTTGTTCATTCAGTCGTTCACTGGCCAGGATCACATGACTGACGCGTCATTGCGGCGGCGCATGCACATAGCCTTGTCTTTATCCGCAACCGGTCGCTAGATCAATTGTGCCGATTGATAGATTGCTGCATCCTCGAATTACAAAGGACCGTTCCACTCACTTTGTCTTAAGTAGCATCTATTAATAAAATGAATTGGGCCAGTCGTTCAGTATTTTACAAATTAAATACTGTGAAGGTTTGGGTGGTAGGTTGATATATGTTTGTTACTCAATCACTACAGAACAACTGAGTCTGGAATTTCAATTGTTATCCCACGAATAAGTTTTCTGGGGGCAACCAGTGTTTCATGCCAGGCGTAGCGCTAGCTAGAATTGCATTTTTTTTAAGGTCTCAAGCTGAATTTGCGAGTACATTCAGTGATCGTGAGGTAAATTAATCGTCTGCTTTGCCAAATTGTGCAACACGGCATGCACTTTTTATATGCTATACGTGGCTTGACAACACAATGTGCGGACAGGAAACAGACAAACAATTTTAATGGCGTAGCGGCACACATGCATTGAAAACATGAATGGAATCAATTCAAGAGGGTTTAATGAAGCTTTACTTTTTATTGCGACTGAACATAAATAAATTGAAAGTGTATTGAAGTGCTTTTAAGATATCAATACTACCAGATGTTATTATTGTTTCTTTTAGGGACCGTGACAAGGAATGATTAAAGCTGTCGGGCGACAAAGAGTTAAGAACATGTCGAGTATTGGTTAAACAGAAAGAGAACAATGGGAAATTTTATTGCTTATTGGAAATGGACTGTTTGTCGTATAACTATAGGTTGTTGGTACATAGCATAATATTATTATTACCGAGAGGTTATAACACAACAGCCAACCCATCTCTTTCTGTGGATGCCATATAATGTGAGAAATGTTGTGTAGCAAATTATAAAATTGCCCGTGGTTCTCCCTATATCTAGCTTATGTACTCGTATTATTATATAATAGTATTGTGTGACAAAGAAATGTATAAAATATCAACATAAATAAGTATATCTCAAGCCGAATGACTTTTATGTGAAACATGCGCGAGACAGTTGGACCTTGATTGCTGTCGATAATGTCACTTCTGCATCATTATGTGTTATTCTTATGGCACCTATGGGACATTGATTTTACAATTTATTGTACAATTTACTGTAATTTATTACACAATACACACATGTTAGTCATGTTTTTGCAACACACAATAAGTTCAATAAGATGCTTAGCTATAGCAACTTATATACGAATATTTAGTTACAATTCATTGATTTCTCATGAATTTCACGTGATTCATTGGTTCCCAAAAAAGGTATAGCTGATTTATGCGTCAAGCTTTTAAAGTTGGAGGCATTGTCGGCGACCATGCTGGCATTTTTATGATTAAAGAACATGGTATTTTATAGAGGTACTGATTGAAAGGATTACCATCATTTTAGTGCTGTTCCCGGTTGCATCTGAGGCTTTCACCTCTGATCCCGTGGTTGGTGATTGCTGTTAGATCTCCTACCTCCAGAGGAAAGCCTGCATCAGAGTTTCGTTCGTAAGTCAGCAGATGTACCGGTTTGGAGGTATCCTGTACATTTGACTGAGAGGATAGTTCTCACTTTATTCAAACAAATAGTTTGAGGTCGTATGAGCGATGGCCGAGCTACGAGAAAGACCTTTGACGGAACTTTGAACGCACACGTCAGTGAGCTGCAAAACCGCCGTGTCAAGGTGATTGTTAACTATTTTTAAAACATCATTGTATCGGTTGTATAAATCTATAAGAAATGTTAGAAGAAAATAAAAATTTTAAACTTGTTTTTAAGCAGTTACGGACATATTATGTAATTGTTTTATGACTCATACAACATGGCGTTCGAATCTAAAATAATGTATAATAATAAATTGTTTTTTTTTTATGGAATAATGGAAGTGCACTTTTGTTTTCTCTCAATTTCATGACATGCCCATCTAAGAAGAAAATGGAAATTTTAAACTTGTTTTTAAGCAGTTACAGACATATTATAATTGTTTTATGACTCATACAACATGGCGTTCGAATCTAAAATAATGTATAATAATAAATTGTGTTTTTTTTATGGAATAATGGAAGTGCACTTTTGTTTTCTCTCAATTTCATGACATGCCCATCTAAGAAGAAAATGGAAATTTTAAACTTGTTTTTAAGCAGTTACGGACATATATTATGTAATTGTTTTATGACTCATACAACATGGCGTTCGAATCTAAAATAATTTATAATAATAAATTGTGTTGTTTTTTTATGGAATAATGGGAGTGCACTTTTGTTTTCTCTCAATTTCATGACATGCCCATCTAAAGTTTACTATAATGCCTAGAAAAAGTAAGCTACTATCTAAAACTGACAATGCACTAACATCACAAGGCTAGCCAAAACAAACATTTGTAATTAGTTTAAGTAAATATGTTTGTAAATAGATCAAAAAAAGTTCATTGCGTTTCCTGAATGGTTCTTCTCACGGGACGGGACCCTCGTTGTGAACCGGTGCAGGTGGTCCATTTGATTGACATTAGTTTAGATCTTTTACTTTTATTTATTTTACTTTGGGGTTACGTAAGTGGCAATCTAATGACTTTGTAACTGTGCAAATTTGAAAATATCCTTCAGTTTTTTTACACCTAAATGATCTTTTAATATTAACCGGGTGGCGATTCATCACCGTCTCACTTGTTGGTTGCTTGTTCTCTGGAAACCGAAGGAAGGACGAGCCTAAAGAGAGAGATTGTAGTGGAGATGTTCTTTGGTATTGGTATACAGAAACCAGTTCCAGTTTGAGCTCCTTGAAAGAGATGTGGGCATTTTGTTAGTGTCATGTAGGATTTTTTGAGTTTTGTAGAGTCAAAACTCGAAACTATTAGCTCACGGACAAATATGTCAAAGGATCGCATACATTCGTAACTAGAACATACTTTAGCTGAGGTACAGTTAGGTTAGCCAAAAACGTAGGAAGCAATATTAGGCATCTACTTATATTGTGCTAGGTGTTACGATTATATTTCACTAAAAACTTCCTCCGATGAATCATCTGGGTCAATATGCCGCCATAAAAAGAAAAGAGCACCAATTTAATTAGGAGTTCCTTTCAAATAAGGTGTATCACACCATCAATCATGGAGGTTTTGATAAAGGAGAGTAGCGCGTCCGGGCCGGACAAGCGCCTCGTCACGTAGGGCCTCTTGGACCCGCGCTAACTGGTGGCACAATACGGCAAATATTTTTTTTTCTTACAAAAAGAAATAGACCTTAATTTAATGACAGTTAAATTTAGATTTAAGTGATAATAATCATAGGAACAAATACAGGGTGGCGGTATGTTCATCATTGAAATTTGAATTCTATTTTAATTATGCTAAGGTCTGATTTATAAAAACGCTTATCTTTGACGTTCCATCAGTCCGTGCCAGCCCTAAAGGAAGGCCGGTCTTTCATTACGTTGGCACTTATAATATCTGTCTGTATTGTGGTAGACTTCACACGTCATCAGTATTAAATTTTAGTGGTGGTTGCATCAGTATTTTGTAATTTACAGATGTTATTGGAAACTTATAGTGTGTATAATTGTGAAAGGCTGTAGCTTGACTCAATTGCCTGAGTAAATTACATCAGGTAGGTAGCAAAGTACAGAGAAGATCAAAAATGTTTAACAAAACAGCGAGACGTGTAATGCATAGAAATTACTGTTCAAGTGAAAGCTCGACATCTGTAAATGTACCAAGGTAGGTACCTACCTGCACACAATAATGCAGTTTACAGTCGAAATTTAGCCTAAGTATTATTGTTCTTTGGGTACTTGGGTCCTGCCTGTCCTATTTCATTGTTTTCATAGTAATAAAATCGATGTGGTTGTATTTGTATTGAGTCACATCAAAATACGTGTTTTATCTCAGTTGTAAATTATTTCATAGTAGTATTGGAGGCAATTGATTCAAGTTCGCTTATCCGATTTGATTAGACGCGCTTTGTCGCAATTCCAGGAAGTATTTTACTACACCTTTGTAGTAGACTACATTTGTTTACCTTGACTGGGGAGATACTGTTTCTATGACCGTTGTAAGTACACCTTACACTACACGTTGTGTACCGAATTGTCACCCTAATAAATATTTATAAGCGCCAAGGTACATCGCAACAGCTCCACCATACAAGATAAGGCGCTTAACTCAAGGAGAATTACTTAAGTTTTAATTTGATGCGTCAACGCAAGGCAAGAAGAAGAGTGCTCACAGGTTTCACAACACAAAGAAACTGTAACCTTATTGTACTCGAACTGTCGACTGCAGTCGTTGTGTATTACGAATCAAACACTAGGACACAAACAACACAAGTCACAAAAACACTGAACACAATATGAAACTAGCACGTGATTTACCAAAATTGACACATTTAGGTACGTATGATGAGAGCAGGGTGCGCAGGCGGCGGAGGCAGCGCCGCTCACCGCGCCTCGCCCCCGAGCCTCCGACTCGCCTGTATGCACACACCGCCCTCAGTAAATTCTTTGCATAAATAATCGAGAAAGCTCCAGTCTGCTTACAAAACTAACTTTTCTAGTACACTCACTTCGCGATGTAAAATTCACTGCTTCCAAATAAACTTAAAAGTAACTTCCTTACCTTATCCACTGCGCAGTAAAGATGTTCTAACACGATCGATGAAGAAAAACAAGCGAAAAGCAGACACAGTCACGTTCGTGCGGATACTTCGAGAGGTAATGGCGTCGAGTCGCCGGTTCGTTCGTTTGTCGAGTCGAGTCTCTCGTACACAGAGTAGGAAGACAAGCCTTGTTTGAACAGCAACGTAACTCAGAAAGTGACATAGGTACCTATTCTGTCTCTTACTGTTAGGTGTGCGTAGAGAGAGACAACGATATGCAAGCCAATGCCGCCTTTTGACTAAACTGAGGTGCAGCAACCTACATCACCGGCGCGTCGAACAAACTGAACAATGTCAAGTCTGATTTTGCTCGTTCATCTCGAAAAAATATGCAAAATAATTTCACAATATGGTTAATTTACGTTGATGATCAGATTCGGATGATTGCTTTTTTTTTTTACAAAAAATTGAGTTAGACATGAGATACAAAATATAACTAAACTTACAATGACTCAGGACATTCAAAATCACAAGCAACAAAAGAAAAGTTTGATACACTATAAAGAAGAAAAGAAAAGAATTGATAATATTATGATCTCAACAGAAAAAAGCAAAAGTTTAGAAACATACCGTTGAAAAAATAAAACTGGTCGGTGCTGCCATCTAGTAGACTAC
This sequence comes from Eilema depressum, assembly GCA_914767945.1. Taxonomy (NCBI): domain Eukaryota; kingdom Metazoa; phylum Arthropoda; class Insecta; order Lepidoptera; family Erebidae; genus Eilema; species Eilema depressum. The sequence continues at coordinate 18,391,711 of OU612013.1, forward strand.
GCATAATTTTCATAGACTGTTTGGTCACTGAATTGGTTGATAACTATATTGGTTTAGGCTGTATCAAAATACTGGTAGATGGCAGTTACCTATATAAATTTTTATAGTAAACAGAGATAGGACATAACGTAGAAGGGATAATATAGGGACATATCAGGAAGCATCAATAATGATAATTAGGATAGTTAACAGTAGAGACTAAAATATTTCACTTATTGAAAGACAGTCAACAATGAACGAAGAGATGGAAAAGTATCATACAGAAGAGGACAGTTAAAATTCACCAGTGATGTTCCTTTAAACTTAACTAAATTTTGCAATATAAAAATGGAATTCATTATAGCGCTATCAATCAAGCTCAGTCATACCAAGAGGAGAAAACGTAGGAGGACCCCAAAGTACAAGCTTTGGATGCAACTGGCAGAAACACTGTGATGATGATGCAACTTAAAAATAGTTCAAAATATAAAAAAAAATGAACGATTTATAGTTTAGAAGCTTACCGTACATTATCATCATGAAATAGAACCTCCAAAGTAACTGTTTGATCAAAACGCACATTTCTACGACAGACAGTGCCCATAGGCACATAAACAGAGATGTTGATACAAAGAGACGAGGAAGTATGAATTAACTATCTATAAATTAGACAAGTTAGAAGAGAGAACTACTCAGTTCTCTCTTCTAACTTGTCGATGTATTCCTCTGATTCTCACTCGAGAATCAGAGGAATACATCGCTACATAAATATGTATGTGGTATTTGTATTCCCGTTATGTGCAAATTGTTGTATAATGGATAATGAATTTATGTATGAACATAATGGATTGGATTCCAGAAATCAAAATTTATCAAATATTCTATATATCAGATAAATAATAACCTAGGTATATTAGCTATGCTTATTTTGGGTACAAATCGTGTTGTGTAAATATCCTAGAATATTATTAATTATGTTTATTAACTACTAAGTTTTCTATAATGTTTGAGTAAAACCAGTAACGAGTGTAAATTCAATGAATGTGCTCAGAAAGTGGTTTAAAAGGAATTTCTTTGATCATGTGTCGGTGGTGTTGGACTGGAAGTCACACTTAAGAGATTAGCAAGAAAACAACTATTGATCAATGTGACCGATACTATCGTGAAAGTCAATATCGTTTAGCAGTTACTTGATTGAATGTTTAGCAAATAGAAAGTGTTGTATTAGTGTAAGTGTGTTTGAAATCGCAAAGTTTTTTACGCTTCAATATTTATTCGATGTGCTCAGACTAATACTTATGTAATAGGATAAGATGTCTAATCTATCTTGGCCTTAACTTTAGTTGAAACCTATACGTATAAAGCTTAAGTTTATTTTATTATATTTAGGTATAATTGCCAAGTTTTTATCAACTGATTTTCAGGCAATTTTTTTTTTTTGGATGGCATGATGTATGTAATTGGTTTAAATTCTGGCCAAGGTATATGTGACTCCAACAAGATCACGACACAACAGCTGGGTTAGGAAGAATATTAATTGATTATTTTTTAAATCTTTATTTATTTATAGGACTTTTATCTTACGACATGGCATACATATTGTAACAAAATAACATTAACTATAAACAAAACTTAAACTAGGTTAGATAGTATGTTTATGAGATGAGTAGAATCACATATTAACAACACTTCTCTTCCACACATCTCATAAACACACTTCGCAGCGTCTGAATGAGGTGCAAATAAAATAGTCTGGTATGAGCCTATGTTCTCTATTCTTATATCAAAATTAAAAACTATTTGTGCTCTAGCATATTAATTGATTTATAATCAGTTTCTCTCTTAACTTGAATTTGAATACAACAACCAACACCGAAAAAGCAGAGTAGGTATTGTTAAAGACTCGGGATCAACATTGTATTGTCATGGTTCGCTACCTGTATTGCGTGGGTGATATGTATAATTATTTCAACTCATTAATGTAATAAAAATGGCCATACACCTATTCATATTTTTGTTACCAACTGCTCTGATTGTTTTATTATTATTCATAACAGTTATACTAAACAATTATATTGATTATTGTCAGGCTATTTGGTGATTCTAAAAGATCATTTCCTTTTTCGTAGCTCCAAGTGAAATGCGTATGCTAGGATTGCCAGGATCGTAGCAAGTTTTATGGAAATATTATGTACCTACTAGTTAGCTCAATGGGCAATAGGCGTGATTTTAAATATTGCTTTTCTTTTCACCTTTAAAGAAATCAAAGTGGAGTATATCCAGTATCCGCCTATCCTAGTTGGGTTGCACTAGGGAGGTGTTGGCAAAAGGTGATTCTTCTTAGTCTACCTTGCACTATTTTCTCACCCATATGGTGACGAATCCTTGAGTACCTTATTTATGCCCATCGCTGGATCAAATACTGTTGCTTACTTTACCATGACTTCACTATACATTACTCCGCACTTATCTTTATAATTGTCATCAACGAACAACTTTCCCGGGCTTTACTAATGGACCCTAGGAACACATCGACCAGTGGACGTATAGCGGCGATAAATGCAAGCTGAGTTAGTGCCAACTTTCGAATATACACTAGTCTTTATATTATTAATTTAGATTGTAATAAATTGGAAGAAAACGAGGAACTCCATAGATCACGAGAGCCCGAGGTGCTTTACTCCGGACGCTTATAAAATATATTCCGTGCAGAGCCAAGGAGTTAGGAAAACGATTTATGGTATCTATCTGAGGCACATCATTTTTCTAATCTAAGGTAACTCGTTTTTCTGATGTTGGGAAGCATTTTGTTTAGTATTATAGTTAAAGGATGCCTTATCTTACCGAGAAAAATCTGTAGAAAAGAAATGTAACACAATAGATTGAGATTAGGTGCGAATCTAGAGATTCGACTTCTAGATTCGCTTCTGATTGGGGGTCGTAGATTGTAATTTTTCAAAAAATCGCTTGATATCCCCCCCCCCCCCTCTTCACTATCAAAGTTATACGTATCACCTAAAGTCTGTAAAGCTTTAAATATTAATTGACTCGATAAAAACGATGGCACAGATGATGTCGACTGATAGTTGAACCGTCTACAGTTGAGAGATTACAATAATTATAATTATTGCAAGAAATATTTGCAATAATTATACTTAATTAATATTTAAGTCATTATTTATTTAACTTATTAGCAGTCAGTGAGCGTGATTTTAAAGAATCAAATTAGTATTCTAGTAGTAGATAAATAAATAATCTGTGCTTATAAATTGATAGCGAAAAAAACTTAGTTCAGCCTATCGTCACTAGATGGAGCAATGTGTATGGATATAGCTTAATAAGCCTAAACATAAATTATGTTCGAAACAAGAATAGCCCATTTCATTATTATGTAGTTACATTTTTGGTCTCGGTATAGTCGGTATTGTTCAGAAACATTTTGCCTCTGGCAGTAACACAAAGTATAGCCAAAAATAATAAAATAATCCAAGAACTCAATTAAGCACCTGTAATAAATAGCCTATACCTATCGCCTATACCTATCGCCGTGATAGGCGAATCTAAATCAACTTAACTTACACTGACCTATTCAAACACACAACTCATGAAGTTTTTACAAATTAAATCGGTTCAGTCTTTAAGAAGCCTTTATGCTAAGTGATAATCATAAATTATTTCTGTTCATTGCTTCAGGTTTTCGCGCCATCTGAGAAATGTCTGCTCCTGTATTTCTTCACTCGATGTAGTCAGTGTTCAAAGCTCGCCGCGAGCTTTCACCGACAGTCGGCGCTGCTTATTACTTTACTCGTAACTTGCTGTCACGATATTGTACCGCCAACGCTTTAATTAACTAACCGTTGCACTTGTTTCGATTTTTTGTTCTATTTTTGAATTTGTATTTGGAACTAGATCTTGTAGTTTGATAGTTTTGTTTGAATTAGATATTATAACAGTTTACAATGTGAATGTTATTCTTTTTTTAAATTAGTTTTTTATTTTTAGGCATCTCGAGCTCGTGGTGTTCTTCACTAAAATATATTTGGCTGTATGTCGTGGGGTCCTACCAAGCTCTACTGGGACCAAGCTAGCCTCACCTGATAGCCGAAACCCTTGCTGATAGGTAGGCGACACACTGACGTTGATTGGAGTAGGCTTTCCTCTAGGGAGTCTAGGGTATTACATCCCAGAGGAAAGCATGTATGAAATTTTATGCATCTCAATTTGAATCTCAAAATGAAGGATTTCTATAAAACCTTTCATCCCGTATTTTGCTCCCTTGAGGGTGAAATGCCCAAAAAACATTCTTTATGGATGTTAAAAACATAAGGAATCAACTGCCAAAATTTCAAGCCCAACGGTTAAGACTAGGTATGCGTTGATGAATCAGTCAGTCAGTTACTCGTTGCGACAAATATTTATTAAATATATTACGTATAGTTAAGTATTTCCGCGTAAACTTTTGACAAAACCATAAGGAAAATAGTTAATTTGAATGTCGAAGTCGTAAAAATATGGTTTACGTCCTTAAATTCAATGTTCACCCACTTGTGCACCACTATCTGGCAGCTGCACCGACCGACCAAATGATAACGATTCTACGTATTTATTTGAGTCAAGTTCATTATATCGATTTTCTAGAAATGAAATTAATATCAATTCACATTTAATTTACAATAATTATATGATGCTGGTACTTGAAGTATTTGTATTTTAAATATTTACTTCGTTGTAACTTTCATTGATTCTAGCAGGAGTTTGGTTTAGGTGGGTACCTACTATGTTTTATCACCTACAATTTCATACTTAGGTACTATTTGTAGTCGCTTACTCTAAAAGTTTTCTGGCATAAAGTAAGATCCGTTCGGGTGTGTCATAGAGCTCTAAGTAATAAGACATAGGTACACTGTGTTGCCGGTAGAGTAAAATAAGGCCACCCCATTTTATCGTAGATAGCGGGTTTGTGCTGTTCTCCATCTGACATTAAATTTACAGGTCATGATAAAGTGCTTTTTTTCTTCTCCATTAGCGCTTAGGAAGCGGTGGTAAACTTAGTTTTAAGGAGTTTTGGACGTCAAAAAGCTGTAACTGTGTTGCACTATTTTGAGAAATAAAGATTTTGACTTTGACTTTGACTTTGCCCGCTTGACGGCAATAGAAATGTGGGTGTTATATGTTTCGTTATTTCAGAATTAATTTTATGTAATGTTTGTCTTTTTTGCTCTACATCATCATTCTGTTTATTATGAAAAATCGCTCCACGGAAAATATCAAAGATCATCCGCATCACAGTAAGACTGGAAAACCAACTCCAATTAAGTTGGAAAAAGGTTCAGTCAGAGGATGATGTGATGACTAAGGGAAGGGGACTGTCGTAGCTCACTTTTATTTATTTATATATTTTTTATATACTTTATTGTACACCAATTACAATATTCATAATACAGAAATTAAGAAGACAAGAGCAGTACAAAGGGCGGCCTTTATCGCTTTACGTAATTTCTTCCAGGCAACCTTTGGATGGAAATGTATGTTGGTTGGAGTATTTCGTAGTTGTTGGCGTTCATTTGAAGTTATACCTATCATACACATACTTATATAAATACTTTCACAATACGTAAGCTTGTATGAAAACGACAACAATTATAAATAACCGTACAATATTAAGGTCTAGACAAAACACTAGCTATTTCTCATATTGTTGCAACAAGTCGCCTACAGCGATTAACTGGCCTGTTATATCTGATTTCTGATCCATAATAGGAATAAATTCTCTGAGCGACAAACAGTGAAACAACTCCCAACGTGTAATTTAGTTTATACAACTCAGAATGCCTACTTGATTTCATTAAGAGAAAGTCAAATTATGTAAAAGTTTAATTACACAGATTGCTTCATGTAAGATTTTATGGTTAATGAAAGTTCAGACCTACGTAATTACTCACTCTTAATTTTATGACTGAAAAATTATTTGTCTCTAATAGGTAATTGTTAGTACAGATTGGATCTATGCCTAACTATTGGACACAATTGTATAGACAATCTCCATATAGGTTGTAGTACTCGTATTTATATTGATCGACACTATAAGTACCCGTAATTATTTAATGGAATAGCATATTGAAACTCACACAACAAGGATGTTGCTATGGTCATTGGATTCTTACTAAATACCTCTATCTTCTACCAAAAATATGCATTGTATATTGCCCGACTAACCTAAAACTGTTATAGTTGCAGTTTCTCAGGGTATTTGTATTATTTCAAATTCTAAGCCTGCAAGTCGGTATATTGAAAAATGGCGCAGGGTAAAAGGATTGACTTGGGTCCCAAAGATTGGCAAATATTGGCAAAGATTGGCAAAGATTGGCAAAGATTGGCAAAGATTAGCAAAGATTGGCAAAGATTGGCAAAGATTGGCAAAGATTGGCAAAGATTGGCAAAGATTGGCGAAGATCTCAGTGGAGCCTCACACGTTTTTGTTTGCTAGGTACTAATCTCTTCAACTCGGTAGGTATACCGCGGGACACATATCTTGAATCTAAGTCGCGAGACAAATTAGGCCCTGACGCGCATGGATTGTTTTGTAATAATCTATGCTTGGTAAATTTGAGTTCGTCCACAGCCGTAGCACCCCGTGCTATCCACAAAAGACACCCAAGAAACGCATTCTGCGCGTATAGAGGACATTTTAGGTCCAAGATAAATGTCCCGAGGTGTACTTATAGGTTGTAGGTATAAATCTGTAATTACCTTCATTATTTTTATATGACCAATATCTATACCTTGGTTATACATCATTTCAATTATTCTACTGATTAAATCGGCATCCTGTGCTATTAGATTGAGACATAAAAAAAGGTTTTAATGAGAAATATTTTATGAAACCTGTTATCACATCATTACACGTAGGTAATTGGAACATAGTTAACAAATCTATCGCGTGCGTAGCTTTGAACCAGTTTATTTAAAAAACCGCGAACCTCGAGCCGACTAAAACCGTAAGTTGGCCCTAAGGCAAAAACCTCGCACCTTGACAGACCAGCAGTATCTAAGTATACATAATTATAATTTTTAAGATAAGGTTCATAGGGATACGTCCGACAGGTACGACGACATGCGTAGGGGAAACACTCTTGCATACAATATTGTAGTCTGTCAAACACTCTTACCCTACCTCTCTTTTTTTTTTCCTTATTTTTTGCTATTTATTTCTCTTAAAATAAATGGGTTATTGTTAATTCGCCTCAGTGAATATTCGTCTCAGTCAAGAATAGTAGTAAACTCGCCTCAGTCCATTTAAAATGATATTTCATGTGCGAAAATTCGTCAATTTTGTAGTATACCTGCTATAACATTTTTGAGTATTGTGTGCATGCACGCATGGTGTGTAATGCCATGATTTGTTTTTATATCGAGAGCTAAATGCACTACAGTCGGTAGAGCGTGAATGTTAATCAGTAAAGAATACAATGCATGGCACGAGTACATGCAACAACATAAATGCTGTCAGAAATTTAATTTCTGTCTAATTATATTATATGCACATTTTGGGCACATTTTTCCTTACTTCAGAGCTTTGTCTTAGATGAGTGTTAATATAAAGTTAGGGAAATATTTAATATGTTTGCACATCATGTTTACATCAAGTATAACGAACAGTATGTCTGATATAGTGAAAATAATGGATTTGTTGTTTTATTATAATATAATAAAACAACTTGGCATTTTGTTCTTTACCCCATTATAACAACTTTTTTCTTTAAACGGATCTCATAGATAGATCCATTATTTTCACTATATCAGACATACTGTTCGTTATACTTGATGTAAACATGATGTGCAAACATATTAAATATTTCCCTAACGTTATATTAACACTCATCTAAGACAAAGCTCTGAAGTAAGGAGTCTGGTTACAGGTAATGCTTAATGGTAATGCTGTAATGCTTCTGTTTCCGGACTAAGAAATGCCACCGTCTTGATATAGGCAAATAGAGTTCAGATCAGTCGAAGCTAGATGTCCTTTTAAATGTATTTATAGCAACTCTTAGCCGCCTTCTTTTTCTTCTTCTTACTTGTTCCTTCTACACTTTTAATATTGAATTATTGCAAATATTCACATGTTAAAGAAAGCACTTTATGATACTATCTGAAGTGCGCGAGTCATTGAAATAATTTTTAATAATTTACCAAACATTGAAATAAAACTACTTTTTAACAGATTCTGTCACGATTGCGCGAATGCCGTTTTATTTCAATGAAAGCACTTTAGTTCTCGCCAGTCCGAGAGTTAGGCACGCGCGCATCCTGCCGGCATGTTTGGTAAATATCACATGAACTCCGTGACCCTAGCGCAGGGCCCACGTGTACTTCAGAGCATATAGGTAAACATACTGTTCCTGTTATATCGTTGCATTTGTTTACCTACGCTTTTGCAAGAGTTTTATATATCGTGCTCTATACAAAGTGATACCACAGTATAATGTGATACTTAATTAATAATTTGTGTAGGTAATAAAGGAATTCATCCCATCAAAAACAATACTTGTAAAAAAAGGCCAAGCCTCGCCCTCGGTTCTTCTACCGCAAAAAGTTGTGAGATCCATGTAATACCAAATCGGTTAATTTATTCAGTCTCTACTTCAGGGCCCTACTGTCCTAAGAAGAAAATAAGGTTCAATCGGTGAAATAAGTTGATTAACATTAATATATTTACAAACTTTTTGTAAACTGGTATAGGTACTTGTATCAATAATAATTAATGTACAAGGCATTATTTGGTGAGTTTTGGGACAGATTTAGGGCCCATAGTGATCAATAAATAAGAATTTGTAAAATGAGTTTTGTCCTTTACTGTACCTACTATCTTTACAATTCAAGAAACTAGGTAAATGCTGATTTCATATGACGTTCTAACGCAAATATAATTGAAATCCTTTTGGCAACAAATAGAATTACAATACAATACAAGCACCTACTACATAACTTTCATCAAAGGCTCATCAGTCGTTGCGGTTGCAGTAATCACAATCACTAGACTGCTAATTTTGGCGTTGCATGAAAGGCCATGACTGATGACTGTTATACGTAATGCTTATGCGTGTTATGAGCGGTCGAGCACAATCTGAAAATCGATTTTCCGATTGCATCTCGCTTTGGCGATTTTCTGCACTCGATAAACTGCATTTACATAGCGCGTTTTGGTGACTGTAGCGTGGTGAAACTATTGCTTATGGTAGTAGCGCGGCAGCGTCTCAAATACGTACTTACTTCATTAAATTTTCCTGCTTTTTACACTTAAAAAAATAGAGAATTGCCGTATGTTTCATTGACAATTTCCATGTGTGCATACTAATTGGGTCCTGGAGAAAGACTGCTACATTCATTGGACCTTGGACTAAACGTGGACTAGACTTGGAGCCATCAACAACCAGTGAATAAATCTTTAATATGAATACAAAATATGTAAATTTATATCTGTAGCATTGAAAAATGACTTTTAATGAGGTGATAACCATCTACCGCTACTAGCGTCCGTGGCGTAGCGGTAGTGAACGCGGCCGCTACGCAGGAGGCGCGGGTTCCATCCCCGCTCAGTGCAAATATTTGTGTTCATGAAATATGGGTATTTGCATTGGTCTGGTCGTGCCTCGGAGAGCACGTTAAGCCGTCGGTCCCGGTTGCCATAAGAACATCTATGGCAGTCGTTACGGGTAGTTGGAGCCCTCAAAAATCCAAAAACAACGGTCTAACTGCAAAGCTTCGATATCGCCTAATGTTAACATTGGGTTGTGGTGGTCAGATGACAATCGCTTCACGGAAAATATCGAGGTCTAGCCAAATTCGTAGTTAAGACTGATAAAGCGGACCCCAGACTCCGAGCTGAAAAAAAAAAGCTTCGGATGCGACTGGGAATTAACGCTAAGAGTAAGAAGAAGAACCATCTACCGATATTCGCACGAACTATCGGAAAAAATGAAAGTCATTTCTGGTCGCGGGTTCAAGAAGAGCGATTCACTTTTTCCATTCTAAATCGATTTCAATAATTAGCACTAATTGCTTCAAAATGTCATTTAATTGTTTATTTATGATGTTGTAAGTATCAACATAGTAAGATAGTTATATAAAAACATTACCCTCCTTTCTTCGGCAGTCGGATAAAAATAGTCAGCTAACATCAGTTAACAACCTGATTAGTTTTATTATAAAGTAACGGTTCTTTTAGTATTCCCGTGACATACAGACGGTACAAAAAACCTGACCATCTATTGTGTGTGCTGAAGAACAAAACTGCAATAGCCTATGTCAAGTAGTTTGAATAATAAGGTTGTATGTAAGATAAAACGAGGCATAGACGTCTCTTAACTCGTGACAACGCAAAAAAGTAACTAGGTTATTGACCCTAGTATCTTTCACTGTTATTTAATGTACCTATAGTAATAGTATGTATGTATAAATTTTCGCTAACTAAACTGTTACTGATCTATTACTACCCATAAAAATGATGGTAAATTATAGTTTAGTATTGCGAAAGTAGGAACGTTATACGTAGCCTTTAGGCGGATGATTTTTTTATTAACAATCATCAATCGTGTTTTAAGTTTTTAACACCACACGTGTGAGTTGTTGATCGGAGTTGGCTTCTTATAGAAGAATCAGGTCTATGTCGGTTTTAAAATTTAATGTCATAATTTGTAATAGCATACTTTTGCTTTAATTGGTGATCGTTACTCTTATTATTCCCCTAGATAAGTAGATTGTGTATTGTAGAATAGAATGATGAATGTATGTGATTTGACGTATATGACAGTTGTCAATGTAATGTATGTCAAAAACGTCAAAATATGTGTCATGCCATATAAGTCAAATCCCATACATATATCATTCCATTCTACTATACATCGGCCTACGAATTGCCACTTGTCTAGGGGGACAGCCCCACTAGACAAGTGGCAAGTCGTCGGCCGGCGTTTTGTAGAATAAAATGCCAATTGTATAGGATTTGACGTATATGACGGGCGTCAACGAATGTCAAAAACGTCAAATCTGTACTTTTGGTATTCTATTCCATAATACGCCGAGCAACGAATTGCCACTTGTCTAGGGGTAAAATTACTCCTAAAAATGTACACAAATGTAAAGTAAAGAACTTGTCTAGGGGGGACAGAACATAACTACTGTTAATAATTAACATGTGAAGTGAGGAATTAACAATACTTAAACGTAATACAAAAAGCACTCAATATATTTTGCAATGAACTCTGATGAATAATTTACTTTGACTATAGAAATCTACCCAATTCTATCTCATTATTCAGCTGAACAAGTACAGCTTGAGCCATAAAGGCTATCAAATTTATTAATGATACCATTAGATGCTGACATTGCTTTAATAATATATTCACAAGCATTAATTTCGCACTTATGGCGAGTCGTCGTGAACGAATTCTCCGGGATTAATTTATTTTCTCGTACAGCGGAATTAGGTAGCAATTAATTATAATTACTAACAGGTTATATGAGGAGTGAATTGTACACAAATTGGTTTCAGAATAGGTACTATTACACAGAATGCCTTTTATTGAGGATATTGAAATATTAAGTAACTAGCTTTTGCTCGCGGCTCCGCCCGCGTGGATGTCGGTTATCGCGACCAAACATAGCCTATGTCCTTTCTCAAGGTCTAATCTACCCCTATACCAAATTTCATCAAAATCGGTTCAGTGGTTTAGGCGTGAAAGCGTAACAGACAGACAGACAGACAGAGAGACTGACAGAGTTACTTTCGCATTTCTATTATTAGTATGGAAGTATGGATTTTGTTTTTGAGTTTGCATAAGAATGCATTAAGAATGATTTTGAGACTAGGTTCGGTAACGTACCTATGTATTTCTTTTTAGATAGATTTAATGTATGTCCTATCCTGTCAATCCTATCCTATTGGATGTTTGGATGTACCCATAGGTTGCGGGAACGGGATCAAAATTCCGCGCGGTCATCAGTTAAATAATAAACCCACGATCTCTAACGGCCCTTCTCAATAACTTACCTGCAGTTAAAGGTAGATCTCCTAAGAGCAATTTTCTTTCAGGATTCGTTGAGGGAGATCACTGGCAGTCTAAATTTTGATTTGCGTGGATTCGGCTTGTTGCGTTTTCCGCCATCTTGAATTCAAGGGAATATTTTTGTTTTACCAATAAATTTCATAGAGATTGATGATGTTTTTGATCTTTAGAATATCGAAACTGGCAGTAGATCGTAAATTAGCAGTCGAAAGTTGAATCTTTAACTTTTTTCTTTATAAGCTTTTCTTCGCCACATAGGTACAGTAGACTGTAATCATCAAACAATACAAATGATTAATTGCATAGATACACTACCGATTCAACAAAATGTTTCTTTATGACTTTATTGTATGCATACGCATGAACAATATTATACTGTCACCGAAGAAACGGGCATAGTTTTATTTTACTATTTATTGTTAATCAGATTAGTGTGGGTTATAAAAAACAAAGGTCGTTCCTGCTTAGTAATGGGCGGGACCACCCGGATGACATTATATTATTATTACCTTTGTTTGTATAGGCGAGAATTGGTTTTACCGACCAATTCAGTTTTGAATTAAAGGGGTTTACTGCCTGTCTTCTGAACTATATCTAAGATTGATTTCTATAATTTCTTTTCAAAGTTAAGTACCATATTTTGGGTGTCTTTTGAGAATAGCAGGGGGTGCAACAGCGGCGGAGGGGCTCATTTGCACCAATGATAAATTCATTTAAGAAATCAAGTATCAAAGCAATCGCACGCCAGACCCTCTAGACAAGAAGTGGCAATTAGTTGCTCGGCGTATCATGGAATAGAATGACGAATGTATAGGATATGACGTTTTTTGACATCCGTTGACGCCTGTCATATACGTCAAATCCCATACATATGGCATTCTATTCCATGATACGCCGAGCAACGAATTGCCACTTGTCTAGGGGGGCAGGATGCAAATATGAACTATATCTGTAATTATATGTGATTCTCGTTGCTGAGACCTTATCTTTAGCTTACCATCATACCCAGTCATGACATGACGGTCATTAAAAATATATGTAGGTATTTAGACTGCTATAGAGCTGTAATTGGATATCCACATATAATTGTTTGTCCAACAGTAAAAAGAACTCATCAGAACACCAACAATGAGAATTACATCCGAATTTGCGGACCGATTTTTTTTTTTGGTTGTAGTTCGGTCAAAATACTACCATAAGAACTATGAACTATCTTCGTGGTACTATCTAAATATCTTTCTTTCGAATTTCGAGCAGGCCCGAAGTGATAGATGTACTTACATTTCATGGTAGTTAACCAGTTCTGTTCTCTATCGTGCGCTGATCTCACGGTTTTTAATATAGCTCTCATTGTTCACAATATAAATGGCAGAGTATGTCGCTTGACTAAAAAAGATTGCTAAACGTTAGAGACCGCAAAAAACCTTACCTATTATAGTACCTCATAATGAGAGTTTACTGCGAGCTTAATCAGATTTTAACGGGTAACTTAATGATATAAATCTATATAAATATAAAAGCGAAATACTATGATCATCATCTTCATGGAGACGTATTTTCCTGATTGCATCCGTGGCCAAGATTACCTCGGAGCTCAGGGGGTCCACCTTCCACTCACTAATTAATCACGAAATCTCAGAAACTATAACACCCACAAACTTGAAATTTGACAGGTAGGTTCCTTATAAGTATATCACTATCACTACATATTATAAAACAAAGTCGCTGACGCTGTCTGTCCGTCCCTATGTATGCTTAAATCTTCAAAATTACGCAACGGATTTACGGTTTTTTTTAATAGATAGAGTGATTCAAGATGAAGGTTTATATGTATAATACATGCATAATATTGTAGAGAAACACTGATAAATTTAGAGATATGCAGCGGGAACGGGATCAGAAAATATGGCGGCAGGTACGAAGTTCGCCGGGTCAGCTAGTATATAACTAAGAACGGATTCTACGAAACTCGACCCCTAAGGGATAGCACGAACTCCACGCGTACGAATTCGCAGGCGGCCGCTAGTACTCGTAATCATATTTGTAAGTACTTTTTGGGATACGTGTTGGTTCCCGGTGAAGTAGAATAGGCCCAGCCTACATCTTCCCCTGGCTGTCGTAGAATGCGGCTAAGGGATAGGGTTGTTCTCTATCCAACAGTAAAGCTACATGTAAGTCCAGTGCAAAGTGTCCGATTGATTGGCTCAATTTTTGGTTCGATCAATTGGCTCACGCTTAGCGCACTGTCGAGTTTCTGTTTGGTGCGTAAAATGAGGACAGATTGTCCTCATTTTTTTCGCCATTTTAGAGTGCGGACAATAGATTGAATGTATTTATTGGGTCAATCTGAACTACGAGCCGGTGCACCTGCTGATTGGCAGACCAGGCTCTGGCACAGGCTTTCCTCTCAGGGTTGGGGAGTTAGTCACTTTCATAAAAACCAATTATGGAAATTGTAGTATTAGAATTCATCCCAGGCTCTTGGACAATGGCAATTTGGGACCTAGGATCGGTTTGACTGCACATTGGGAGAATGCAATTAGAAAATGAACCTAGCCTTATTTTTATCACGGATAAATAGTTCCCTATAAATCACGGAGCGGAATCAGTGTAGATCTTCTCCACGTACGTAAAGACTAATAATTAAAAAAAAAAGGAATTTGTGAACTTTTAAACGCTTCGGTAAATAGTATAGAGACGCAAGGGTTACTGTAGTTAGTTTCTACATCAGAAACTAACAACAGTAACCAAAACTAAGATGCAGCGTGTATCAATCAGTTTATATCATAAATCAACTAAACATATAAATTTCTTTTAATGCCAAAACACTTTCAAAGTGTATTAATTAAATTTATTCTCATGTTCTTAAATTACAAGTGCAATCAATTTAGATTGAAATGTTGTTTAATCCGTCAGAGATCAATCCTGTCTGTCTAATGACTGTTTGACGTCTGAGAGTGACTTGTTAAAACTGATGAGAGTATTTGAAGTACCTACTTATGTCCGACAGTGGAGCTTTTAAATTGAATAAGAAAGCTATTTACGAAGCTTTTGTTATTGGATTGTGGGTATTTTAATGTGGAAAAACTATGCCGGGCTCAAGCGGGGAAGTATTACCTACTCGCATGACCAGATATTTGTTTATTCAATCCAATGTTTATTTATTTTTAGGATGTAAAGTAGTCCATTTCATAGATTTCTTATGGAGTGGTCTTATTCATAGATGTTAATGATCGAGCACAGCATACCTTCGCATAGTGTTATACAACAGTGCGTTATACCTACCTACAAAATCCATGGCCTGCTATATAAAGTCGACTTACTGGGTATATAGATGCGTTGGTAAGTAACCCGATCAGCGCGTTTCCTTCGAACTGCCATCGAAACCGGTGCATTCTGTTTACTGACGTAATGCTTTCTTGAAACCAATATTTGTGTTCCATAGCTTGCCCATATACAATGCTCTGTTTTGTATATCGAGGAATGTGTCTTACTTACAACCGTTAGGTTACACGGAACATGTGTAAAGGACAAAAATTACTAAAAGCAAGGTAGAGTCAGTTGTTGGTTTATCTTGGCTTTTACAGTTGCGATTACCATCTGATTTCCGAACCCTGAAAGGAAAACCTGCACCAAAGTCTCGTCCAGCAATCAGCAGGTGAATTCTTGGTCGAGCACCCTACTTCTGCTTACAAAATAAGCTTCATACATGTTCATAGATTGCGGGTAGGTACCTACTTTTGACCTGGCCGTATATTTCGTAGTTATGGCCCAAAAGCTTGCTTGGTGAAGGTAATGCATACCTTCTTTTTTATAGTGTGAAAAATGCCCACGGATACGCTTATGGGTGACGGAGGTCATTCTGCGACCTCCGACGCCCGAGTTGCCTCCGCTCGTCGCGGGTCGCACGGTTTGCGATTCTCTTCCGCTCGTCGCTCGCTCCAGCTCCGCTGCCACCTTCACGAGCATTACTTACTCGCTGAAGGAGGCACCGGCAGGCCACACATCCACGCAGCGAACCATCGCGTCGCTGCGAGCAAGGTGGCGAGCGTGAGAACTCTCACTCCCAGGGATGCCACCAGCTCCCGTCTAAGGTAACACATACCTAGGTCCTTGAATCCTTAATGAATAAAAAATTTAAAATTTTAATACGTCATTGCTTGAATCATTTGATTATTGTCGGTCGGATCGCGATCGACAAAAATGTAGACATTAAACAGTATTGTTGTGTCCAAATCGAACAATGAGAAAGCTTGACGCGCTTCCGTCCCTTTATTATTCATTTACAACCTTTCCATTGTCGTGCGGCATCCTGTCGTACACTCAAGTTTTTTGACAGATAAATTATTGTTTATCTTTTAACTTGTGGCCATACGGCCAGCGAGATACGCAACTAGCAGAAACTATTAGTTGCGAGTTTGCCTTTGGCTTATATATTTAGTTCCACTCGATAGAGTGGTTGGTAAATGAGATATTAGCAACCAGGGCAATACCAACATGGTTATATCGATACTTACACACCTGTTTACTTCTGCTTTAAACTGTGCGTGAAACTCATTGTTCACATTTAGCTTACAGTCAGGCGATGTGAAATTTTTATTGTGGGTACTTCAAGATACAATTACGTTCCAATAAACGCTATAAAAAGTAAAATTTAAAGACGATGGTCTCTCTTAAGTCTCGTAATATCTTAAATATAATACGAATAGAAGATCAGTCAGTAATTTGTATTACTATGTATCATAATTCATATGATATGTATGTTTTTTTTTAAATTTTAATATGTAATGAGTATTAAAATAAACAATCCAAACATTTTGTCGGTAAAATCTTTTGGATGCAAATCCGCTCGTTAAAATACGTTCATAACCTTTACTGCATTTAATATTTCCGGTCTGTAAATTTTAATAAGATCTGATTGTAAAAGTAATATTTATTTTAACACTTTCTTTGCATTAAAAGAGTGCCCTCTTTAATTAAAAAAAACTGTCGCTATCAGTAAGCACATTAGTGTTATTTTGATTTCTTTTCACAGTTTGTTCGACATCATAAGCCAACATGCGAACATTCTTTGACATTTCACGACTGTGGCGAGACCGGATCTTCAATTATTAATAACTTTGGAAGAATTAATGAAATAGCTTCAATATAACACAAAAAACATACATAAAATCAAAAATGTATTAATTTTATTCTAATACCAGCCGTTCGCCCGCGGCTCCGGATGTCGGTTAACGCAACTTTTGCTCATATCTCCGGCCCCACTCGACCGATTGCGATGAAACAAACGTAAGATTTTAAGTCTAATCATGAAGTTTCAAACAAAAAACACAAATCAAAATCCGTTCAGAAGTTTTTGCGTCCATCGCTGACAAACAGTTAAGAATTTCACCAAAAAAATTTTTTGTATTCAGTATCGTTAACATAACGTAGTTATTCCAAGTTTTTTTTATATTATCTCCAATTTACAAACACGACCAGTTGGCAATTATATATTAGTATAGATTTGTGAAATTACTGAATGAAATGAGAAATAACTATTCAATATCTGCATATCCAATGTTCAGATTTACACCCAACCGACAGCAGTGTCGGTTCTTCTAATATTCGATGAACAAATAATCAAACGGGGTTCGTTCGTTCTAGCCAAACCATTATCTGCTCCTAAAATGCTCGGTACAAGCGCTGGGGTACACGTTTTTATGGCCCCACAATATATTGTTACGCATGGTTAGTTCTGGCTACTATTCTGTCCAAATATTAATACTTCTTTTTCAACCATTTGTTCTGCCCATGTTATCTAATTGAGTAAAATGAACAAAAGACTAGTATAATTTGTGTGTTATCGTCATCTGCGGACCTAAATAAGCAGTTGGTTGATAAACGATGACTCTTCGCCAAAAGATCCGATATGACACATTATGCTTATTGTATGAAAATGATGTGTCTTTGTTATGTAACTATTTCGTCATTTGAGATTTTTGCTCATATTAGGTACTAGAATTCTGAGGTACAAAAAATGTAAATCTGAAATACCTACCTAAATGCGATATGCAACAGAACGAGTGATACTCAACACAAGTCAAGAATTTAGGAATTTTCGTGATCACATCAAACGTTGCTGTATAGAAAACTCGGTTTCTTGCTTCATCTGGTACCTATGTCCTCCGGGATTTCAAAAATATCTAATGCTGTTCTCCTATTTATATGTTTATGAATGCAGTTTGACTGTAACGCAGTCATTTGGGCTCTACATGAGCAATGAGGATAAGCTTATACTTGAGCGAGTACAAAATAGTTAGATACTTACTTGTACAAGTACTTTTTTAATCCACAGTTAGACTAGTGAAGCGGACTCCAGTCTCCGAGCTGCAAAGCTTCGGATGCGACTGGGATTAACGCTATTTAACATATAGACCTCTAAATGAATGGCATTTTGAGGTCACTACCAGAGTTTAAAAAAACTGAAATAGGTATAAATATAAATACTTTCTTAGTGGTGCTCCGCGAAAATAAAGATAAAACAGTTTTAGGAATAAGGACAACCCTAATGCCGATATTTAAGAATAATTATTGACCAATTACTATAATCATTGCATTGTACTGTACTAAAAGTTTTGATATAAATATTTATTCAGGTTTCGTTGCCCATACTCTAGAATATCTATCTATATCTATCTATCTATATCTATACTATTATATAATTGTAAACATTGGTAATGTTTGTCCGCGATGGACGCAAAAACTACTGAACGGATTTTAATGCGGTTTTTTTTGTTAGAAAGGTCTTGGTCAGACTTAAAATCTTACGTCTTTTTGATAGCAATCGGTTGAGTAGAACCGGAGATAAGAGATCCACGCGGGCGAAGCCGCGGGCGGAAGGCTAGTAGCTTAATAAAATTAGACGGACTAGCAATTACAAATTGCGTTCATTTCGCGATAAGGTTATCCTGTAAAGGTGAAAATTTAAAAATATGTAAATGTGTAAAAATTTAAGTACTTATGGAAGTAAATAAATATAAAAATAAATGATTTAATTTTGACACAGGGTGTAGTCCCAGGGTCCCCAGCATGTCTCATCAGGGCGGCATCGTGGGCGACAGGCCCGCTTCCATCATCTGTATCATATATCTCTCCTGCTCCGGCGTCAAATCTTTGTCCTTCACCTTTTCGTACAGGTCAACTGCCTGTTGTTCTTTTGCTCTGTCCTCATCGTCACTATCAGAATCGACACCAGCAGTCTTGTTCTTCTTTTTTAAAGTTGCAACATAGGTTTTATGGATGTGCAGAAGAAATTCTATAGTGTACGTTATGTCGACGTTTGTCCGTAGTGCGCGTTGGTAGTAGTAATAATGGAGTATGACTCTCCGAGTGTGATGGGTGATGATGTGCTCCTTGGTGTATCTATACATTTTCATATTGTCGTATAGACTTCTTGAGTATAACACCCATTCGTCAAGTTTACAGAATATAGTTGCGACACGGAACCTTTCGTCCATTGCTACCTTTTTGATCAAAGGTGTATTATCTATATTTTCGATAAACCCTTTAGTTAGATGTATGAGATATTGTTGGAACTGTAGGATCTTGGGTTTAAGATTTTCCGCGTTGTACTCGTCGAACCAAACTGTGAATATTATTATAAATTCAGTAGCAGTTTGAGGAAAAAAAAGTTAAATCCATATTCGTATTCTCGGACTTTGACATCAAAAAACCGTACTCGGTATTTGCTTATATATTTTTAAAGATCATATTTATAGGTATATCACTATAAAAGAAAAGTTCCTTACAGCGTTTTATACATTCGTCATCAGTTATCAGTCCAGTCCAGATCATCATCCAGGCCTTTCACTCGGCAAATTGCTCAAGGCGATGGTGTGGAACGCGAGTGCGTGGGCTGCCGCCGCCTTTTTCTACGAGTACGTAATGCCCGAGAAAGAGGCAGGGTGGGAACGGGTCCAAAAGAGACAGGTCTCACCTGATCTGCAGAGTTCGCGAGGCGCGCAGGCGACCCAGACATCGGAGCTCGCTCAATGACCTCCATTCTCTGTGAGTCTTATTCGTGATCTCTTAGGGGTGACAGTGGAAGCCGCCTGCCACTCTAGCAGAAACAAGATGGGGACATCGTGGTTTCCACATCAATCAAACCGGTAAAGTTCCTGAGTTAGCCGGGTTTTAGTCAATTTGGGTCCAACATAACCGCCTCCACCAGGCGGCTCGGGATATCAAAGGGATTTTCACGCGAAAAAAATGGTCTTGGTCATACATCCATAGAAAAGAACTTACGCATTAACCAGGCTTGATCTCCTTGTCGGCGGGTATCACTTGGTGGTGTGGTCACTTCGAGATTAGCGCTTGGAGTGGACGTGTACGCATGCTTGTCTTCCTCGTAGGATCGCAGGTTTGCTTTGAGTGCGGCGGGCACCGTCATGCGTTGCTTCAAGACCTGCTCGAGACGAGGGTCGGGACCTATAAAATCTTTGTCTCGGTGCGATATGAAGTTACTCCTTATACCGACAGCCACCACTATACTCACCACTGCAATTGAATTATAAATTTAAAAATTCCCTGACACAAAATACTCGTATACCTCTAAAAAGTTAAAAATAAATTGGTCACCTATTTCCTTCCACACCGATTTGCGGTCAAGAGATATTCTAGTAACTATATATAATACAATTCGGTGATTCATTTTTATAAATATAGAGAAAAAGATAATTATACGACGTCTACTTACATAGTATAATTAATTGCTTCATTGTTCAAAAAACATCTCCTGGAAATCACACTGCAAAGTTACCCCTATGGGCGGATAACCTGAAAGCCAGCACGTGAACCAGCTGCGTAAATCGCAGCAGAAGATGGCCACTAGGGCCGTCAGGGAGTACCGCTCAATATCCTTTGAGGCGGCGAGTCTCCTCGCCGGATCTCTACCATGGATTCTGGAAGCGAAAGCCCTTTTGGTGCTATATCGGAGGCGCGGGAGCAGGGACATGAACCCAAGCCTGAAGAAATTTGGGCCGTGAGATCCCAGCTTCACAGGAACATGGAGGCGGAGTGGGAGCGACGACTAGGACGAGGCACGCCCTAATAGCGGTGGTAAGACGCATCATATGGCTAGAGAGGCTGTCTCTCGTGCCGGCTGACGCAGGTTATCACCGGGCACGGGTGCTACGGGGATTACCTGCGCCGGATCCAGAAAGAGCCAACGGCTGAGTGCCATCACTGTGACGCAAGTGAGGACTCCCTGGACACACCGATGCGGGAGCTAGTGGCGACCATAAGGGTGAGAATTCTCTTGTTCGTCACCTTGAACTCATAACTCATTTACTCATAAGAATATTACATGTCACATAAACACATCTCAGCACATTTGTCGATATTAATCCTTTGATAGTATACGTGGGGATTTTGCGCCATAACTAAATAAACTTTTTTTTATTTATTTCCATTTATAGTACCTACCTACTTATCGTGATTCCCGGTTGCTTGACCGTTTTACGTCTACGTATTTATTGCGTTTCTCCTCATCTCACACTTGTAATCAATAAAATAATAAATTAATTCCACGGATTGTTAATTTTTATACCATTAATAGGCGATTTAATACATCTCTGGATTATGTAATTATGTACGTTTGTACCTATTGCTATACACATACATACATCATCATTAACCCAAGTTTACACTTTGGAGCTTAAGGTCCACTTATAGTTTTGATTGATATGTCGGCTTTTCCGGGAAGCGACTACCGTCTGACCTTACAATCCTGAGGGTTCATAATTGCAGCCATCTCCAGAGGGGGTAACCAAGAGTGTTCCCGTACTATAAAATAAAACAAAAAATAGTACAAAAACCCCCAAAAATTTAACTTTTTGAGGCTGCTTTGTGTTACATTTGACAATCTGACCTTTTCAATAATGGGGCATTAAGTTTGATACTCTTTAAAGGACATTCCGACTTTTGTTCAAATTGTTTGACGGTACTTGTATTCCTATCTAGTCTGTAATAATAGCATTACATTATCGTAATCATAACATTATTTAGTTGTCTCGTACATAGAAAGCACATTAACCTTTAATAAACCAGTTACATATTGTATTGTTGAAGTTCGTATGCATTACTTGATTATGTCATATGAGCACAATCTGTTCTGTGACAATAGTGTCTCCATGTGATTAGTTTCCACACAGACATATATCTAGAACAGTTTTACGAGTAGATTCCGCCTCCGATATAGCACCGAAAGAGCTTTCGCTTCCAGAATCCATGGTAGCGATCCGGCGAGGAGACTCGCTGCCTCAAAGTATATTGAGCGGTACTCCCTGACGGCCCTAGTGGCCATCTTCTGCTGTGAAGTATTTTATAGGACCCATGTGATATTATAACATGTTTTCTTCTTCACCCGACCGACAATTCCAGTTGCACCCAAAACTTTCACTTCAGAGCCCAGGGTCTATATCTTACTCCTGCAGGCACATGCTGTAAGAACATTTCGAACGTTCGAACGAACTCGATAGCTGAATCCGTGGTGAGATTTCAATTTTGCATGCTGTAAATTTGGTCTTATTGGAGATCTATAGGGGAGGCCTATGTCCAGTAGTGGACTTCCTATGGCTGAAATGATGATGATGACGATGAAATTTGGTGACGTCACGTCGTCGAGCACATAGACATAAGTACACCACTGTCGACTTGTGCTCACATCACCATATTTACAGCATACGAAATCGAAATCTCACCGCGGATTCTGCTATCGAATTCGTTCGAACGTTCGAAACGCTCTTACATCCCATAACACAGGGCTTTCAGGCTCTATTTTGGGAACTGGTGACATGACCCCTAAAGTGAAATGTAAAATGTAAATGTAAATATTCTTTTGAGCCAATAAAAATAAATAAATAAAAAAGGCTGTAAGAGCGTTTCCATACTTTCGTTTGGTTAGCTGTTATGGGAGACTCTTGGAGTATATATATAGAGAGCGCGCGTATCGCTCGGGTCGGTTGAGACGAGCGTAGGCACGTGTATGTTCATACCCGTGACAGATGCTTAGTGATAGTCTAACCGCACCTAGTGACGTTTTGTGCATTACCGAAAATACTACTAATATACGATGTAATATAGAAATTGAGGTTGAGCCAGGAGCCTCGGTATGAACAATACTCGTGCCTACGATTTTTACTCAATAGGCGCGCTCTATAGTTAATATGTACTGTACTCTAAAGCGCAGGCCAGACAGAAGAGTAAGACGTGCGTCGCGACACTTCTATACATTTCAGTAAAACGAAGGTCCGCGCCCCGTCTGCGTCTTACGTCTTTCCTGTGTGTCCAGCGCCTAAGGAGACACTGCCATTGCAACGGAACCTTGACGCCTTTATTATATTTTCACAACCCACTTTAAGTATCATTGGTCTAGCTAGACTATTGTGAAATCAGTGTCTATTGACTGCGTTGCGATAATCTGATCATGTGTTGCGTTTTTTAATCTTACGAAATGACGTATGATTCAGCTGATCAGTTGGAGAGACATTGGCACGCAGTACTATTCTTTATTATGTAGTGAAGAGAAGTGATTTTGTATGTATTAAACTATGGCCTACATTTCGATAGGTCTGTATGAGTAAAGCACACCAAGATGGAACCTACCTACCTTTTTTTTCGTGCAATCCTTAAAATTACTATATGATAATAAATAGTTTTCACCATTGACACTCGAAAAAGGGCCCGTGATTCATCAAAAACAGTGAATAAAACGCTCATTGTTTCACTGAGTGAATAAAAAAATTTGAATTTAGAACATGCGCGAATGTACGGATTGTAGTAAAATATGCAAAGAGATTGCATTCTCTCACTATAAAAACGTACTAAAAGCCACCTAAATGTGATCACTGGCTGGATGGAATGTGGCTCAGTTTAAATTAAGAAAAAAAAATGCCACCAATTTTCTGTGCAATTTTCCTTGTAAAAGTTTCTGTTTGGGGTTCGTGGCTTACGCCCCCAGTGGTCGACGCCCCCGTGGACGAGGCCCCGAGGACGAATCCCTCGCTACGCTCGGGATTCTACCGCAGAAAGCTTCGCTCCTCTCGGGATACAACTCAGTGCCTCGAAAAGAATTCATCTTTTTTTCACTTGTTGGGTAATCTACTATTGAACCTTTGAGTGAACCACTCACTGTGTAAGTTACGAGTAAACATAAAGTTGGCAACTTTTTTGCTATTACATATATAATTTCTTGTCAAAAGAACCGAGACATGGTTCGGCAATCAGTCAACGACGCCAAACCGTCTCAGGCGACTTGTTACGTCACGAGGTCGTTGATCTAAAATGTGCTGCCATATTTCTGTTTTATAGCATTTTTCAGGCATTACAAAATGCTAGTGTGAGCGTACGTACATTGTATACCTAGTGGGTTTGATATAATGTCCTAACTAACTGTATATTGGCCACGCCAGTCTCTAATAGGATACTTACATCTGTTAAATAACGAAGAATCTTCGCATATCTTATGCAAATGTATTATACCTACTTACTTAACATTCACATGAATATAATAACTTTCAGTGTCAAGTTTAAGTTGTAATTTACTCATTTCCGAGCTCCAATTTTGACACCATTAACTTTACCCACCAAAAACAGTTTGAATCATTAAGCCTCTAATGATTTCAGATACGAAGCTTAAGCAATTTGCATCAGTTTACACAAATGAAAAGGTTAAAAACACTTCAGCTTCTAAGCGTAGCTACACACGGGCTACACGCGTCAGCCACAAATGCTGCCACAAGAAGCTCAAAGAGGCCACAAAAGTGGCTGGAAGAGCACGACAGCCACTTGTGGCCGGTGGTTGACACTTGCAGTTGGAAGCCGCTACATTAGCCGGTACGGGTCATATGAAGCGAGTAGTGACGATATGTAGCGTGTCGCGGTGCCGTCATCCGTATGCGTAAATGTTTAAAAACTACGGGATATGTATAATGCCAGTGGCGGCGTTTTGTGGTTGTAGCCAGTGGCCCGTGGGCTGCAACCCTCATGTATCTAAGATAGATTTTTCATTAAAAAAACCGATAGAGAAACTCTAACTTATATCAATCGAATAGCTTAACTGGCTGTTTATTGTAATTTAAAGAAAATTCTTAATTTGAATGAACAAAAGTTTAAATCTAAACCTATTAAGTGTAGAAAGTTGTTGAGACATTACCTCCCAGAGTGTGATAAACACGAATGCTGGTGCTGTGTGGGTAAATGACATAATAAAACCTCGTTCATGGTCTCGTATCGCAGCTCTACTCGATGCCAGCTATCACCACTACCGCTCCGGTTGCAACCCAGTTTCTATGCGACTATATAATAGTACAATGGAAGTGTATTGGCCGTTGCATAATAATAAAACGGGAGACGGTAATAGTCACGTCGGTTCCTGAAAGAGTGAGCAGAGTTGATATTAGCATCTGCATTTCATGGACCTCTGTATTCGGTCCCTTAAAATTAATGGGATAATAAATGGGAATGATGCGTTTAATGACTTACACCGCCGCTGATACTTTCTGAGTTGTATGTATTTTTATATCTGTTGAATATCGAACAGCTGCATCCCTTAATTGACTTTTACGATACGACACCCCATTTTTCTTACAATACTCATAAGTCTATTAGGTATAGTCTTGTCTGTTTTCGAAACCTATTTGGGGACTTCCATAGGTATCTACCAGGGATGGTCCTGCCCAGGGCGAAGACTATCTCAAAGGGGGACGAAAGGTGATATTGCCACAAAAGTGAACTACGATATAATAATAAAATGATGTGGGTCTATCCATTGGAACTACGACAGAAATAACATTAATATTCCCGTATGTTATGATTTTTTCCTAAAATACGTAAATGGCCAATATGCTTCAACCGTACTAACTTAAAGGGTATTTTCCTCAATAACGACAGTTAATAATTACCACGGTATGAACTTTATGGTCGATGTATGACACCCACGTAGCACGAGCCTCTTGGTATGAGGCACATGAGGATTATAAGCTCGAAAGATGAAATTGAAACCTCACCCTCAATGCTGTTAGCAGCTAGGCAGATTAAAAATGACTAAATTTCAGTTGTAAATAAACAAGTTAGTTTATGCTGAAGCCGCTCTAGTTAAAATAACTTAAGATTTTATTATACTATTTTACTTGATTTATTAAGTTTCATCGACCTCGAGATTTTCTGTGTTTTAATAAAATAAATGTAACTATTTTATTACCGTTCCTCTACTACTAACGACTACTTTAACTATTCTAAGATAGACACGTAAAAAAAGAAACTAAAGTAATTTAGAAGATAATTCATTTCCGAAGACAGAAGTAGGTACAAGAATTCTGTTCTTTTTCTTCTATCACAAATACGGCTAATCTACTTTCAAATTATATTTTCTCAGGTTGTTGCTACCTGGATTACGTTCTCGGAGGCACACATGACTACATGAGATGCAACACACGTTAGCAGGTTGGCCATAGTACTACGCACACCGCAGGTTCGCGTCATCCGAGAAGCCCCACCTAGACCGATTCTCCCTGCTTCGGCCAACCTGTGTTCGAAGTCTATTCAGGGACTACCAATTGAACTAGGAAACGTCCAAGACTCTCTAACAGCGGGACGAAAGGGTAAGATTTTCCGCCACATACTTAACTGTAGAAGATACATTAACACAGATGCATGAACTATTAAAGATAATTGTTCATAAGCATTGGTTATCGTTATGTTGTCAAGTGGAATGCAGGTAATATTGTTATAATGTGTTTCACCATTTACGTTTTACTGATATTATGGTTTTGGGTGCGAAATTCCTTCGGTCTTAGAGGCATTAGTAGACTACGATAGCCGCTAATGTTGGTTTGGCGCCATTATCAGTGCCGACTCTTGCTGGATGATTGCAAAGAAAAATATTATTTTAAGAATTATTTAGAGAAAGAGAGAGAGAGAAAAGTATGAAAGTATTTTTTAATTTATGGATTACATCAGACATACAACGTGCTCCACGTTAATCCGTCGGTCGAACATCTATGGCAGTCGTTACGGGTAGGTAAAGCCCTTAAATCGTCCGACTGCTGGTCTAACTGCAAAACTTCGATATCACCAATAGTCAGATGGTAGTCCCTTCACGGAAAATATCGAAGTTCAGCAGGTTCGCAGTTAGATTGGAAAAGTGGAAGTATGGTTCAGTGTCTTATAATTTGTACCACACTCGAAGTGCTGTGTCTGAAAGTCGTCTA
The DNA here is from genome assembly GCA_914767945.1 of Eilema depressum. NCBI lineage: Eukaryota > Metazoa > Arthropoda > Insecta > Lepidoptera > Erebidae > Eilema > Eilema depressum. Next base: position 18,419,006 of record OU612013.1, read on the forward strand.
CACTTATAAGTAGATATTTTATGAACATCATTTCACCGTATTCCAGTCATAACACAGCAATAACCTGTTCTCTGGTGTCGGAACTATAACCGTTACCTTCTCGTTTACAGACATTACCTATATGCACTTTGCTGAGGGTGTGAGAGTATCGTTTGGCGATATCCGTGACATTCAATGAGTTTAGCATCATTCAAGGTTTTCAACTTCGAACCTGGGGCTATTTCACGAACTTTATGAAAGAGACTGCCACATAACCTCCCAACTTCGGTACGAAAGCTTGCGCCAAAGCCTCTTCCTCAAACCTCCGCGTATGACTTAATACAAAAACAATATGATTCCTCATCCTAGCGTTATTCCCAGTCGCATCCGAAGCTTTTCAGCTCAGAGTCTGGGGTCCGCTTTACCAGTCTTAACTACAGATTTGGCTAGACCTCGATATTTTTTCGTGAAGCGATTGCCATCTGACCTCCACAGCCCAATGATAACATTAGGCGATATCGAAGCTTTGCAGCTAGACCGTTGTTTTTGGATTTTTTAGGGATTCAACTACCCGTAACGACTGCCATAGATGTTCTTATGACAACCGGGACCGACGGCTTAACGTGCTCTCCGAGGCACGACCAGACCAATGCAAATACCCATATTTCATGAACACAAATATTTGCATTGAGCGGGGATCGAACCCGCGCCTCCTGCGTAGCGGCCGCGTTCACTACCGCTACGCCACGGAGGCTGTCCAAGAAACAAATATGATTATGAATGTAAATCTGTCATAAAATGCTAATGGACCAGAGAAAGAAAACACTTGTTTTGAGAAACTCTCCCCTATCAAACAAGGCACTACCACTTTCTACATAAACATCATAAAGACAGCACATAAAACGTAAGCTATAAACGTTGTAAAAGACGTTAAAGTTTTAAGGTTCCTTTCAATTACACAGTGAAGTATAGCATTATTACCGACACCCAATTGATTTAAGGAACGATTCCGATGAAGACCAAAAATAACAGAACTTGACTGAGTCTATTTCTAAAGAGCTATAGCTTATTTGTCTTCGAGTCTAGTGTGAATAGGTTGATTCAATCATCGATATCATCACTTACTAACACCAATTTGCATTTCACTAAGCAAGCACAACGATGCGAGTCGCAACGTTGTGCTCGATGGAGATTGTCATTGGTCGACCTCCAGTGACGGACTTAATCCGACCAATGACAATCTATATCGAGCACAAAGTTGCGACTCACATCGTTGTGCTCGCTTAGTCAATTGCAGTGCTGGTGATATAGTGGTCAAATCCCAGGTTTGTACTGAGGTTTCCTATTAGAGTGCAGTGCAGAGGTAACGAGTAGGTACGACTACTGTACTGAGGTTCAATTGCAAGGTCAGGCAAAGAGATGTTGGGTTTTTATATATGTTGCAAAAGAGAATAGAGTTCCTTTAATTACATAGGGACGTGTAACATTATTATCGATATCTACTACTATGTCTACTACTAGATACTACTGTGGATAAGTTCCCGGGTTTGATTCTCCTGTCAACGTGTTTGGAAACTCTCAGTACTAGCAGAGATGAGCTTTACGTTTCAGAGATATAAAGCGTGGGATTACATAAAAAGAAATAGAAAGTCCTTATTGTATAATAATAACGTATGTAAATAATGGTGAACATTGACATGTAATTATGTAGTAATAAATAAAGAGTACAATTTTATTATTATAGACGTAATAGATCCTTAAACAGAGTACTTATGAACTCTCCATTTTCGAAAGTTTCGGACCATAGATGAAAGAGCTATGAACTAATGGTTGTTAGATAAAAAAAACTATGTTAATAAACCCATTAAAAATCTGAAATAACAGTGTAACAGTCATTTATTCATTTTATTGACTAAGTATAAGTTAAAAATTGGGAATTAGAATACAAAATCTAAAGGGTGTAATTTAAGCTGTCGCAAAATAATATGATTGGTCTGCAAAGTAGTTTATCTTTCACCAAATTGTCGTCGATTCTATAGATCTATTTCTTCGCCTATTAAGTAACGAACACGAAGATCGGCGGCGGTCTCCAGCCTCTGCAAGACCTCTGCCAATCTCTACCCTTTATCTATCGGGATCGGAGCACTCCCTGTCAGATTCCGCGGACACTAATCGATATATTTGGCGTCATATCTATCTTTTTCAGTACCATAAAAAATATTTTCCCAAATTTAAAACGCACCCTTATGTTATGGTCCTTACCCCGATCCTTTTAACAGCGTACAGTTTTTCATCTCTCAGCCTACTCCGGTTTGGCAGAACACCAGTCAGAAACAGCCTCTTCCAAAAGAAGAAAGGGAGCTATTTGGTATATTTTATAATAGTAAACTTTCCAGAATTTCAGTGTCCCAGAATCACACCTTAAAATAAAAATAATAATATCCTAAATAAACCCATAAATTGAATATAATACCTTGACTGTGATCTGTGACCTGCTACTTTGAAACGGCTTTATGAGCCACAATTTCACCGCCGTATACCTCATATTTCCTATCCCTTTCTGAACTTTTAAACCTCCCACTCACGCAAGGATAAAAAGTGAAATGCTTGAGCGAGATGCAAGGCTCGTTTTGTAGTATTAGCCCATATTAAGGCTTTGATAAATGTACCATTAACATTCCAAAGGTTAGAGGATGGCTATCTGTCATCTTATAGGATTAGTGGTTAAAATTTAGGAGAGGTGATTTTAGAATAAAAAACTTAATTGACGTTTTATCTAAGAAGCGTGAAATAAAGGGACCTTTACTTCTCTTATTTTATTTTAATCACTTAGGATTCACAGCCTGAGGTAGTAACTAGTAACTATATAGTGTAGACAGCATATTATGCCCCCGAAGGAGTAGGTAGAGGAGTACATTCAAAGTTCAATGCTGTTATGTTTCATAGAAATTTTAATAATAGTTCATGGGAAGTAAGTGTAGTTAACACAATTATAATATGATTATGTACAAAATTAACAATAAAACTAAATTTATAAGCTGTTTTTGAATTTTTTAGCTAGGTAATCCCCAGTACTGCAGCGCTTTAATAAATACCGAAAACGTAATTGATGAATTTTGCAAACTTTAGGGTAGTACGGATTGAAAATCCGTCCGAAAATTAATTATATTATGTATCAGAGAGCTGTTCAGTGATTTTCGTTACTACTACTGAGATGGTATTTGCAAAATGTGCTGTTTCATTATTTTTCAATCAACAAACTGATTAAAGTATGTATGTATTTAAGTACATTTGTAGATATTATTACTGATGCCATTTAACTTTTGAGTAATAAGATATGTAACAAAGATGTCAATGTATCATCATTACTATCAAAAAAATTATCAATGCCAGTATTTGTTTTTATTAAACGCTATAAATAAATACATAATATAAGTGGTCGTTAATTTTTTTATCCAAATAATAATTTCAAGCAGACTATTTCGATCTTCTTAGCACAGCAGCAGGGGTCAAGTTTATCATGTTGTAAACGTAAATTCATTAAAATAATTAAATTGAAATTTTTAATAGGTACCTAGGTAACACACGGTCAACGAGAAAAGTATCGAGTGAAACGGGTTGAATAGGGAGCAAGGGATGAATCGAGACTAAATGATTTGTAAAATTTTTAAATAATATCTTTAATTTTTAAGTAGGTACACTCTTTTTTTTAAGTAGGTACTAAGTACTTTACCAGATATTTGATGATTCTGTTATTACATTAAAGTAGTCCATAGTTTCACTGGAAAGAAAGTAACTACAGAATCTAGCTGATCATTTTATTTCCATTCTTCCTTTGATCCCTATTCACCCCGTTTTACGGTATAAATACTTTTGCACATAAGTCCTTGAAGGAAAAATCCGCCAACACGCTAGCTCTTCATAACCCCAAAGTACCCTTGTTCCTTTTCACTGGTGTCTGGTGTTGCTATTATAGTCTTCATTTGCATCGCAATAAAAGAATAGAATGACTTCTTTCTACCATGCATCGCGTTAATTTATCTTTATATAAAAACGAAATACCACGAAATATCAGAAACTACACCTACAAAACTTTGCCAAGTAGGTAGTTCCTTTCCTAGGGTGTAAGACTTGTAGACATCGCTGATCAGGAGGGGGTTAAAGACCGGTTGTAGACATCGGGGTGAAACGGGGGTTAACTAATACCACGCATTCAAAGTCGCGTGCGGCCGCTAAAATATATTCGTTAAACATATATTTAATCTATGTATAGTATACATGCCGTAAAAATTTTTCAACTACCGTGTAGTTGCAAAATTTTAGTGGATGTTTTCACCTACTTCTTTATTCATATTAAAAAAAACGGCTTAAATGTTGCCAGTATATAAATTATGTAAATTTATAGACGTGTTGTCTGATTTAGAAGATTTGAATAAAACATATATGGTGTATCTGATTGTTATCTTATAAAAAGTTAATCGTTTGTAATATAGTCATTACGGTTATTTGTAGTAGGTATAAAGAATAAGCTATTTAAAACATTTATATCCATACTAATATTATAAATGCGAAAGTTACTATGTCTGTCTGTCTTTCTGTCTGTCTGTCTGTCTGTCTGTGTCTGTTACGCTTTCGCGCCTAAACCACTGAACCGATTTTGATTAAATTTGGTACAGTGATAGTTTAGACTTTGGGAAAGGACATAGGCTATGTTTGGTCGTGATAACCGACATCCACGCGGGCGAAGCCGCAGGCAACAGCTAGTATTCTTGTCATTTAGAGTTTGTAGTATCAAAAGCTAAAATATTATGCTAATAATATACATACTCGTACCATACGCAGTCATAAATAACTGGCAGCAATATACAATATGGATACGACATATAGGCAATAATTGAAACCATATACTTGGTACCCCCTAAGCTTCAAGCAGGAAAAGTTTGAACAAAATTGGTCCAGTATTAAGGGCAGAAACTAGAGTTTTAATTTTATAGAATTTGAACAACTTTGAGCACTCTGTAGAATCGCAGTTATCAATAAAACTTTAATTTTCATTCAAATGTTACCTACTATGCCTATTGTTGTGTGTGTGTGTGTGAAGGTGGGTGCGTATTTATTAATGACTTATGACACAGTCAATGACTTTAAAGCAATGGATGAAACTAATGACTTATACAAGTGGTTGCACTTTCTACATTTATTTTAATAATTATTTTGTTAGAAAATTTCGGATTTTATAAATCAGGGAATTTAAGTTTAAATTTAATTTGGGTCTATTCCTACGGACCAGGATGCTTCGCGGTTTCAGTATTTGCACATATGTCGTATCCATATTGTATAGAAGAGTAAGTACTTATTACCACGATGCAATACCAATCTAAGGCCCGTATTCGTTGACCGGCCGCGGCGGCGTATTGAATGCCGGCGTAGAAAAGAATGAAGATTTTTTTTTTGTACCACTTGATGGAAAGTGGTAGTTACCGTGGCCTATGGACATATGCAACACCAGGGGCGTAACACTCGTGCTGTAGACCCTGAGGAAACCTTCTAATGCCCTTCTTGAAAAATGCCATAGGTATTGTAGTCGCTTGGGAAAACCATCGCGGGGAGTTCATTCCACAGCTTGAGTGTGCGAGGGATGAAGTTCTTTTCATACCATGCATGCATATGAAGTATATGTCACTCACTTTGGTGTTTATGACATACTTTGACGACTGTCATATACGTCAAATACATTTAGTATTGGGACATTCATCATTCTATTATACAACTAGCTTTTGCCCGCGGCTCCGCCCGCGTGGATGTCAGTTATCGCGACCAAACATAGCCTATGTCCTTTCTCGAGGTCTAATCTACCCCTATACCAAATTTCATCAAAATCGGTACAGTGGTTTGGGCGTGACAGACAGACAGACAGACAGAGTTACTTTCACATTTATAATATTAGTAGGGATGAAAAATGCCATATTGTAGTCGCTTGGGAAAACCATCGTGGGGAGTTCATTCCACAGCTTGAGTGTGCGAGGGATGAAGTTCCTTTCATACCATGCATGCATTTGAAGTATATCTCACTCATTTTGGTGTTTATGACATACTTTGACGACTGTCATATACGTCAAATACATTTAGTATTGGGACATTCATCATTCTATTATACAATACCGGCCAATGAATTGAACTTGTCTGTATCACAATCGATTCGAAAACATAGATCGATTAATATACCTACATCTACGAATATGCTATTCGTATCTAACTAGTCGTTTTCTGTTAAATACAGTTAACTAATTAACCCATTACATACGATTATTTTTATGGGAAACAGTATAGTTACGGTATTTTTATTCAAATCACCAAGATCTGGAAAGACATGATCGATATAGAATTTATAATTCGAAAAAATATTTTCTTTCTTAAAACGCCTACTAATCTAATGAAAATAAATATAATTAATAACTTTTACAGCGGATTACCACCATATCTATTAATGTGCTTAATTCAATTTATTTTGTTAGAAATTTACTCAGACGTTGAAAACATAATGGAGTCTTTAATAATGTTATTAAAACAAGATTAAGTTATCAAGTCACTTAATGCTACTCATTTGTAGGGGATACATTTATTTGTTTTCTTCCTAATATTAAATTAAATCAACTAATAAACTAAAACTGAAGTAATGAATGAATACTGTCTTCATTAAGGAAGTTTATCCTTAATGAAGACAGTATTCGGTTTATCATCTAGCTCAATTTCAATCACCATCGCATTTTAAAATACGTGATTTTGACCCGTATAAAAATGCATGCACAATAATTTAGTAAGTAATATAAATAACATCATCATTATTACTGTAATAAAAATAAAAATAATAACTTGTCTAACAGTTATCACTATTATAAACCACGTTATTGACATCTCAGTGTTACCTAGATTATCTTCAATCAATTGATATTATCGAACAAATGAGTTAAGATACATCATTAATTCGCAACAGTTATGTGACATGGGATTGAATATAATTATGTTCTAGAATTTTAATTGACTACTGATTACTTTAGCGGTAGTAAAATTCGACACAGCTTTGCTATGGCTATAAATATTTTTTTATTTGACAGGTAAAGGCGGATTACCATGGTGCATAGTTGATATTATGGACAGACGCAGATAAGAGCAAAGCAACGCACCGTTGAAAAAGTGCCTGCGGAAGCGTAGACAAGACAAGTCCAAAGCGCTATTCTACTAAATCAGCAATTTCTCACACATACCGTGGCAAGCCACCTTAAGCTAATCACTCTTTGGACCACTCTAGTGATACGTTAAACACGTGGTGATTTATCGATTTATCTATAAGCGGTTTTACAAGAGGTCTCTCATAAAGGCTCGGACCAGAGATGAAATAGATAAGAGAACTTTACCTTACTTGGTACAAGTAGTGCTGCGTAAATAAATTATAGATAAGCCATGTTGTTGAAGATTCTTACGCATTTATCTTACTAAAGTGTTACGAATGGTGGTTCTCTTACAGAAAATTAAGTCAACCCATTGCAAAAAAAACACAACAGTTTGCAAGAACCGCATAAAGAGATCCGATTCTCAGCACTCCATGGATTCACCGTGCGGTCGCCGGGTCCATAGCGTGATACAGAGAGGAACACCGTGACGGCGACTGGGACTTGTGACCCAGATGTAGGTTTAGGGTGGCCACCTCATCAGCACTCACCTCCACCGTCAGTATTGTTCTTCCCCCTACCTATCCAAACTACAGTCAGTATAACTGTGGACACGAGTGATGGACCTAAATCGGCAAGTTCGCGCATGGTGCACTACCGGACAAAAAAATGGCTACTCTATTTTGTGTTTTAGCGTTTCAGACATTTATCGCCCGAACTATTAAAAATCTTCATTTTAAATTACCTATTTAAATTATCTAAGTATTATGTAGAAATTGTTACGTAATAATATTTAACAGTTAATTGAGTTAATCCCCGTCAACATGATTGTAGGCGTATTATATCATGAAACGCTATAATTTAATGGTTAGAATCATCATCTGCATATAGACGTATTCTCCTGATTGCATCCGTGGCCAAGACGACCCCGGAGCTCAGGGTCCGCCTTCCGGCTCCTCCTTCTCCACTTCGCACGATCTTGGGCGTCCATGGTAGTGAGACCATTTGCACGCATATCACCCTCCACGACGTCAAGCCAGGACTTCTTTGGCCTACCCCTTTTACCTGGACCCGGCGGGGGTACCATTGCCAGGCATTTGTTCCCCACGTAGCCTGGCGGTTGCCGCAAGACGTGGTTAGAAATTAGAATATATTTAATTGTCAACAGTATAAAAAATGTATCTTTATTCTGTCAATTTATTTATTTATTAACTATACCAATAGATAGGTACTAACCTACAGAATTAATAACCTCGTGTTGTGTTTCCGACGGTGAGTAGGGTAGCCAGAGCTCACAGGAGAGGTTTTGTGCTGTCAGTGGGAAAACCAAAGGCTTTGTCCTACTATCTTTTCGGTTAATGGCACACAATCTCTCTGTTCTTACAGGGTCGGCAGCACGAGTGTGGCTCCCCTGGTGTTGCACTCGCCTATAGGTCACGGTAATCACTTACCACCAGGAGGGCCGTGCGCTTGTCTGCGACCTAAGTAGTATAAAAAAAATAGTAACCAAAATTACTAATATTCTCATTAACCCTTCACCCCTCCAGCTAAGCTAAAGTTTGATTCGAACACGGGACCTCACGCTCGTAAGGCCGACTCCTTAACCACTAAGCTCCCGATGATAAAAATAGTTTAATAATCACAAAGAGTATGTGCCTACGCTCGCGTTAAAAAAGCTAGTAGGTTTCCTTAGGTTAAACAAAAATCGTATAAATCAAGATCAACATCTAAATCGCAAAATAAAAAACTTATTATGATATCTGTATAAATTATTATTGTATACTAATTCGAAATAATTATTGTGGTGATAAATTCAAATTTATTTTTGCACGCAAGTGTACGGAGAAGGACGCGGGAGTTTAGCGCCCGCTGATTGGTTTAAAACGTTGGCACGCAGCTCTATGATTGGTGGATGCGTCGTATTTCCTCCGCCGTCGCACCCCCGTGCTTTCCTCAAAGGGGACCTAAAAATCGTCTACTGCGCAGGGTCCAAGACATATGTCTTCAGTTATACCACGAGCATGAAAAAAAAATCGAATTCGAAACGTAAACGTATCGATAGAACGAAGCGTTGCTATTGGCAGGCTTCTCACACAAAATGTTTACAGTAGGCAGGCGGCCAATCGCAATCCTTCACTCTCCCGATACCTTCACGTTACGAATACGAATATTTTTTGTGCTCGGGCACAATAATTTTTGCGTCCATTGAACAAATAATTAAGAATAAAAAGAAAATTGGTTCAGAATCATAAATCCTAAGTTTTTTTTATATCTCAAATAAAATAATATTCCACAATATTCCACAACATTCTACACAACGCTATCTAGACCCATGGTAAGCTTAATTAGCTTGTGTTATGGAATCTAGAATGCGGATATACATACTTAGATACTTTTTCTGTATTATGATTTCAGAAAGCGTAAATCTGTTACTTGTAAGAATTCAAAACAGATAGCAAAATACTGCGCGGTGCCCAGCACCTCTAGACAAGTGGCAATTCGTTGCTCGGCGTATGATGGAATAGAATGCCAAATGTATGGGATTTGACGTATATGACAGGCGTCAAAGAATGTCAAAAACGTCAAATCCTATACATTTGGCATTCTATTCCATCATACGCCGAGTTTATAATATTTTTTCATAAAGAATTCTATAATTATACTGTAGACTATCTTGTATAAAAATCGCAAAGTATTCGGGCGCGTTATTTTGAGGAGATTGCTTATCTTCCGAGTCTAAAATCCAACACCATTGATATGAACCAAAAAGAAATTTACAAATAGGTTCAGCCGTTTTCGAGTAAGTAATTTAGGTAACATACTTGAAGTAAACAAAGCGAGGAATTGACAAACTTTGACTCTTTTTGAATTTTAAGTACAATCAAAGGTGCATGCAAAAGTCAAATATCCGATGTTGAAAGCAGATGTGGCACCGGATGTCGATGTTATTGTAACAAACAGGCTCATAGGTACAGTCAGCATCAGACCTATCTTGACTGTGCGTGCGTGTGCGTGAGCGAATGCGTGTGCGTGTGCGTGTGCGTGTGCGTGTGCGTGTGCGTGTGCGTGTGCGTGTGCGTGTGCGTGTACGTGTGCGTGTGCTTGTCCGTGTGCGTGTGCGTGTGCGTATGCCTGTGCGTATGCGTGCGTGTGTGTGTGTGTCATTTGTCTCGTCGGGGGACCGCCGTCTGACCGTCGTCGTCGGGGGGAATAGGGCATACCAAGGTACTCAGCGGTCCCCCGAAGAGACAAATGACAAAAGGGTCAATACTTAGGGTAGGTCATAATGTTATAGTTATTATTTTACTTTTTATCGGGGTCGGAGATTTTTTAAATTTTTCATTTATTTTTTTATTGATTTAAATTGTATTATTGTCCGAACTAAAAGTGTGTATATCAGAACAATTAGTCTACAAATAGGGCGGAATACCAAGGTATGAAGATCATTTTGAGTACTTTGTTCGTCAAGAAGATCTGATGCTGACTGTACACAGGTATAGATATGGTAGCTAACCTATCTGTAGTCCTAGAACCAGTCTGTGTTGGTCGTAAACGAGCTGCATCAAAAGTTAACGACTATATACGTTGTTAAGTCAGTTAAGCTGTGCAGGCTTTGAATATTTTAGAAATTTGTTGTAATAGCCACACAAGACGAAAGAAAATGATTTTTATAGCTCTTAGGTTAATAAGTAATAACTGCGACTGCAGTCAGACTTATGAATGTTTGCAATATCATGTGTGTCAACCGGGAAATCTCTAGGAAAACGATGATTTGGTCATTTCGTACTTGAGGGAATTGAGTGACTGTTTAAAAAAAAATCTGTAATTTGGTCGGTCATTGGTGGTCATTTTGATTTCATAGTTAGAGGGTATTCCCTGTCTGTAACAGTATGATTGTAGAAAGTAATAGCCGCTGGCATCATCTCAAACAATTTCTCAGAACTCAAGCTAATATACAAGTGAAGTGGTAGAACACACTTATGTATGGGTACAAAATCTCTCCTGAGGCTAAGAGGTTCTATGCCGCTTGCGAATATGGGATCAACAAAATACTCAATGCTCAAGGACTTTGTGCAAAAAACCACTACACTCAAATGTGTCAACTATCAAGATGCGGTACTATATTATGCGGATATGAAGAACAAACAGCCGGATATTTTTTTTCTATATATAGAATGTGACTACCACCACTAAACCACTACAAAACCACCGTAATATATTATCATATTTTACTTATTATCAACAGATCTAGCTGGATGTAATCTTTTTTTGAACCGATCAAGGTCCCGATTGACATAAATTTCTGTGACAGGACGGGAGACAATATCACAAACATATTTACCAACTTGGGTTACTGGGGGTTATAATATTCGTCTATTGGTCTGCTACATATATGCAGTAGTTCTGTTGGTAGGTATATCGTTTATAAAAAGTATGTATATTATAATATACATACAGATAATTATTATAACCCCAGAATTCTACTTAATGCTAGCTGGGATCACAAAACACATCAAAGTCATTTATCGATAGATCAAAAATGTATCAAAATTAGTTGTACCACCCGCAAAGGCCATCAATAAAATAACCAAGTTAAATTTATAGTTGTATTATACAATTATGTCCAGATTGATAGACTATAACTTTCGTTCAATAAAAATTATTACGTATCAATTGTGGGTGTGGTTTCATAAACGCTATTGTACCATAGGGTTATCAATGTTAGTTAGAACCTGTAATGTCGTCTACTTGAAAGTTATTAGGTATAAAGTTTTAGTTTTTTTCTATAATAAAAGTATTCTAACTTACGCCTTATAACATCCGCTATCAGGCAGTGAAAATCTCGTCAAAATCAGCCCAGCAAAACTAATAAAATGTATTAATTATTAGGCTATTATTTTAATTGCAAACCTAATTTGAATTTTATTTACTTGTTTACATAATAAAACTGAAATATTAAAAATACTAAAATAATTAAAACGTTCTTTATTCATTGCATCTTTAATCTGTATCTGATTCAAAAAGATTGAAAAAAATATATAAGTTTAATCGTTTATCAATAAAAAGTCATTAAATTATGCCAGTTTTTATATTCCGGAAATTCATAATCAATAAAGAAAAAACTAGAGCATATAAATTTAACGATTACCTGCTATAAAAATAAACTGCAATATCAACATGTCTATTGACAATATTTTCCCTATAAGTAATGTTGTCTATCTAGCCTTCTCTGGTGTTCTTGTCGGAAGTAAGAAGATTTTTGTACATTTTTATGTTAATCCTATGTTAAAATCGATATATTAATACATTTATGTACAGTTTGAACAATTAATTTAATCCAGTTTACATAATATATACAACCAATTAATATGTGGAGCGAATAACATACTGCCAATATCAAACGCACATAATATAATCAAAGCTGAGGTATGGAACAAAATTAAAAAGAAATTAAATAACGTTTTCAATAATGTGTAATTGTAAAATATTTTTCTTCTAAATGGAAAATCTCTTCGACACATTGGGCACAAGTAAATATTAAAACCCATAATCCATTTGGTTACGTACTTAAATTAAACGAAGGTAAATAATCTTGATATGTCTATTTAATATGTTTTATTTAAAAACTCAGTTTTAAATATTTTCCTGTTTAGAAACTTATTTTTAAGACTAAAAACTAACTAGTTTGTTTGTATAATATTATGTGTTTCTATAAAAAGTCGCAACCAGATCAGATTGTTATAGACTCGAACTTATACTTGCGACAGCCCTATAAGATATTCACAGAAAGCTTAAGAGAAGCACCCAGAGGCTTAACAGAATAGTGATTAGTTTGATGTTACTAACATACTACAAACGATTGTAAACTGAACGCGAAAGTTGTCCATTTAACTGACGACTGCTTTTTCATAGCTAGATATTGATTGATGCGAGTACCCGTTAGGTAGCACAAGACCGTCACCAGAGAAAGGCGACGAAAGTGATTTTGTTATTAAATTACTCTTGTGGTTTGCGTATTTACACCTCCCGTGGATGGCTAGATTACTTGCCCTCCGAGACAAGTGGCAATTCGTTATTCAGCGTATTGTAGAATAGAATTATGAATATACATGTATATATTCAAAATTGCTCATATGCCATATGCCAAAAATAAAAGCCCACATGTTATTAATACGTTTTTTTGACGTTTATGACATATGTCAGTCGTCAACTGACATAAACGTCAAAATGTGTCAATTTCATACATTCATCATTGTATTCTGCAATACGCCAATTAACGAATTTTATTGCCACTTGTTTTGGAAGGCTGGGCTGAAATTTTACGCGAATTACACTTCAAAATATAATTTTCAACAGATTCCAGCGCCGAATTACTCATGCTGTTTTGCTGTTTCCTGGATTGGGGTAAGTGAACAACTGGATGCCAATTTGGTGGCACGTTCGAACCATAGAACTCTAAATAATAGAAATCTAGGGTTCCAACCATATAACTCAAAATCTCTATGTGTCTTATTATTTAGATTTCTGTGGTTCCAACCGTCTACTGGCGGATTACCCTGAATATGAACCGATATGTATCGTTTAGCAGGTACCTGTGGCTGTGCATCAAAGGAGTAACCATGACTTGGAATGAGACTTGATAAGCTAAGTAGAACTGGTCATGGACAAAGGTCAACTAGTACAGTTGATAATATTTCTCCCTAATAGGGCAAGAATAGTGATACATATTTATTTAATAATATTATGAATCTTCAACTTGTATTAGGTGCTATTTATATAATTATTACCTAGTGTTGTAAAATTAATACAATTTCTAAGGAATGTTATGAATTTAGTATTATAAATCTAAATTGATTTTTAATGTCAAATGAGGTGTTTTACGATGTACTTAAACTTTTGCATGCCATGTTCGGTAAAATATGACGGACTTAATCGTGAATATCATCTAATTTATGTTAGTTACAATTTTAAGTTAGCAAATAAAAATTATTGATTGTCATATTTGCATTTACAGCTATTTTTTATATGTGAAACGGGACTTAGTCGTGAAAATCAGACTATACTGTGACTGCGCCGAACTAATAAATAAAATAGGTAATGATTATTTTATTACTTATGTGATTTGCACGATTATTACTTAAATGATTTGCACGAAACGAGAATCGAATTTAAGACCTCTGTCGTAGCAGCCGAACTATTTACAACTACATCCAATCACACAAACTGTCTATAATTAAAATTATAACCCTGCTTTAAAAAAAACATCCACGACATTGTACAAATCGCTATCTAGACCCAAACTAAGCTTAACTTATATAGCTTGTGTTATGGGATCTAGAATGCGGATAAACATACAATATAGATACATTTTTTTTTAAATATATACATATTATACACCCAGACCAATCCGAATATACATATTCATGCATACAAATATTTCCTCTGAACGGGACTCGATCCCGCGCCGTCTACGTAGCAGACGCTCAACCGCTACGCCACAGAGGCCGTCTTCGCAGTAGTTGGGTAAAAAGTGATTTTATCTTATGTCCTGGAATCACTTTTGCAGACACTGTTAATTATTTTCCTCAAAATAACACCGACTGTCTTATATTCAAAATTATAACCCTCCTTTTTACTTCGCTTGTAATCGGGTAAAAAATATATTAAGTTATGTACTTACTCACTTTTGTAGACATTGTAAATATTTTTCCTCAAACATTTTGCACCGTGCCTACACATTTTTTGTATTGTTTCTAAATAATATGTGACACACGTGTTTCAAAGTAAAAACACATGTCATGTTCAGATGATTCAATTGTTTGTTCTACTCGTAGACGCCCTCCGCCCTTTGTTCCATGTCATACGTATTGTGAGATTTGTTAAGGATTAGAAAACGTTTTTTACCCTTTTTTTATTTAACAACGACCCTTTTATCAATGAACTTCATTTTAATCCCAAAAGTCGTTTATCATATATTTTTGGTGACACGAAGTAAGGGTATATTGCCATAGAATTCCTGTTTTGTGCGATGGTAGTAATTATGTGGCAGATTAAGATTTTCGCAACGTATTCCTATTTTGCAACTTGGCTAACAAAATGACTGTTTGACCATATCACTTTCGGTGGGCCCCGGTAAGAGAGGTAGACCAAAGAAGAACCAGCTTAACCTCATAGGTGTCATACGTGCCATTGGGCCCACTACCACGTGTTTCCTTATTTCTACAGTCCCGGGTCCTTCAAGCGGGGCGTGAAACATCATCTATCAAGGCCGTCATGGAACACCATTTTAAGGCCAATAGCATCAAAAAGGGTGGTCCGTATCTTCTGGACGGCACCTCAGCTTTTTACCATCTAGCGGGGTGCAGTCAATTGACGGATCAAAATTTATACATACATACATACAATCACGTCTTTATCCCCGGAGGGTTAGGCAGAGGTGAATTAACACCCACATTTCACCAATCATTGTATTAGGTCCCACGTAATAGGGGGTGAGCCTATTGCCGTATTCCTATATATTATATAAATAAACCTATATAAAAAAAACCGTGTGAACTGAAGGAGTAAAAGCCGGAAGGTGCAACGCGAAGGCCGCGAGCATCTATTCTTCGTATAAATTCTTTTAAGATCGATTAAGATATAGAAAAGAGAATCGACCTCGGGCGGGACTCGAACCCACGATCTTTCCCTTTTCTATATCTTAATCGATTTAAATAGTTAGCCTAAAAAATGCTTTAAAATTTCATTCAATTTTTTTAAGATGTTATTAGCTGTTATTCTATAAGTTAGAACCGTTTTTAAAGTTGGTATGTTTGGTCGCACTGTATACTTTTATCTTAATCACCGCTCTCATCTAACAGTAAAGCGTGCCGCCAATGAGTAATAGTCCCAGTGGACTGGTCTCGGTCAGTTTACGCCCCTTGGCTGCAACACTTCATTATGCCTGACCTCTGATTGTAACCTAGAATAAAGTGGATTGATAAAGACATAAATGAATTCGTGGAAACAATCATTAATTCATATTGTAGTAAATGATTGATAATTGATTTAAGTGATTGTGATGTGTCAGTTTTGTTTTTTTCTTCTTAAATTGATATTAAAAGTGCACGCTTTGTCACTTAAATCTACATAGTAACTATTGTCTTAATCTGTGCTTTGATAATGAAATGTGACTTTCAAAATTAGGTCCGTTATTTGGAAGGTGCTATACTTTTGACGTTCAAAGCATGACATTTATGATAGGATAGGATAGGTGGTGGTGCAATTCGGTTAAAGATTTCTTTAGCGTCCCGGGTGAAGCTGGGACCCAGGCCACTAGTGTAATCATGAAAATGATGTGAATCTATTTTCATTTGTTTCAGAAGCAAGTGTTTATCACCTCTCGAATCTATTCCAAATTGAAAATAGAAAAACCTTGGCAATGATTAAAGCTGAGACATTACGCAGACAGAGACAAATAGAAATGCATCATGCGACAAAAGCATAGAGCCTTGACACTTCACACGCTTCAGACCATTTTTATCAATAGCTGGTTTATATGCCGAAGTTTGTATCACGGAAAAGATATCCATTCATGTGGTTTTTCATGCTAAGAAATAAAGGTATTATGAAAAATTTAATGTATGATATGAGGCAATCTCTTATTGTAGGGAAAAATCACGTAAGCACGCAAAAAAAAAAACATTCGCGGAATCTGGTTTTAATTTTTGACATAAATTCAAATATTTAATGCATTATCTTTGTCGTCATCATTACGAGGGGTGCTTTTTATTCTAATAATTTTCAAGTATTACGAATTTCATAGCTTCAAATATTCAGTCATGTGGATTGGTTTACGAACAAATTACTCTTAAACGCAATTTGGTTTTTGGTGCATCTAGTATTGAAAATATTTACTTAGATATAAAATAAGTAACCAGGATATAGGTTCCGTTCACACCGCACTGCCAGGTCGAGACGAAGGCTCGCCGGACCGGAACGTTACTCGATACGGTAGTTGATCGCGCTGTCATCGGGTTACCGATAACCAACAAACTTCAACACCCTTATACGTACATAGTTTTAGCAACCACTCCTATTACTTACACCATAAAGGTCAATTTATCAGGATCTGATAGGAGGACAAGGTTTGGAAAGTGCTATATTGGGTTGGCGTCCCGCCAGTGCTATTTTGCCTAGATAATCTGAAGTGTGGTCGATAGTAGATAATTAATTTCTCGGTCTACGATTAGAGC
Source organism: Eilema depressum (assembly GCA_914767945.1). Taxonomy (NCBI): domain Eukaryota; kingdom Metazoa; phylum Arthropoda; class Insecta; order Lepidoptera; family Erebidae; genus Eilema; species Eilema depressum. The sequence continues at coordinate 18,436,389 of OU612013.1, forward strand.
ACTAGATTTTCTATTGTTATATTACTTAGTTTATGTTTTCACCAGGATTATATTTTGGCAGGGCCTTGAACTCTATGCCCACGCTTCTTTTTTTTAATACCTAGCAATGTTAGTTTTTTTATTTGCTAAATATAATTTTCCCATCGTTGATCTGTCGCCTGTAAGATATTGCTTTTAGCGATAAGGTCGCCATTTGTGGGTGGGTGGAGCCGCGGGTATTAACTAGAACATTGGTGATATTCCTGAACCAGTACCACCAACATTGAATACGAATAAAATGGAATCGGTAATAATAAACATTAGCTGTGAATGTACATTACCTAATTATGTTTGCCATTTATTTTATGTATACTTTTATTTTTTGTTTGGTGTACAATAAAGTTTATTTCTATTCTATTCTATTCTCCCTGCCTAATAGAGAATAGCGTTTGCTGAACAGCCATATTAACTTAGGTATAGGCATATATAAAACAATACATCATTGCATGTGGTATCTACTCGCAACCACTAAATTAGTTACTCCACTGCATTACCGCAACTGGACTCAATTTGTATTGTAACAAATAACATGATCCTATCTTATTATTAGACTTTCAATGGTCTACATTCCCACACTTTATTGATTTTACAATTAATGTCTTTGTTACCAGAGTGTAAGATTTATACTTTATAATTTTATAAACGAAATTGTAGAAGTTAGTGGACCTTGAGTGTTTAATTTTGACCATGTAACATCTATCTATGTCAATAGATCAATTAGACGATTGCAGTCCACTGGGCACTGTTGGACATAGGTGTCTCCCAAAGTGCATCTTTCATTGTCCATTTACGTTCTTCAGAATAGACAATGTTGTGAATGTGCTCACATGCTTAGAAATGTAAGAAAAAAAAAGAAACATTTCTACAAAAAACGCAACATTGTCTAATTACCTTGACAGTGACAAGGATTCAATATGTGTACAATAAGGACCATTCCCAAAAAGCCCAATGTGCTTATTAATATAAAATACGAAACAATTAAGAGAATAACAAAGAACATAGGAAGTAAAGTGCATGTGTCTCACAGCTGTAATAACTATCGATGCGGTTCAGATTCTGTCAGACTGCAAGAGTTTGCTCACTTTAATTAAGGGTTTGACCAAATCTCTGTTTTATGTATGTACCTATGTGGATTGCCTGACGTGAGGGTAACATCATGGAACGCGAAAGTTTAAAAGTTCACAACTTGGCAAGATAGACTTATACCTACAAGCTTTAAGCAAACTCTTTCCATATTTTATCACAATACGTTCGTGACTAAACAAACGATAAAACATGTAGGTACATCAACGTGACATTTCAAACTTATGGAAATCTAAGGAGAAAGGTTAATATCTACATGATTTCAGCTTCATAATACGTATGTGAGCAAACGGAGTCACGACTTAGAGAAGATACAGTTTCTATATAAAGTGAAGTTTGTATGATGAATAGTAACATCATATTACGGGAATACAGACCACCCGCGTGGTGGTCGACTAAGAGTCATTTGTCACTTGAAAATCGATGCAGTCTACTGTCAACCAGACTTCACTTCCATTGAAAACTAAATATCATCTTTATAGCTATGGAAATTAGAATCATTTTTCTTCCAAAGCCATTCAAATAGCAGCGGAGGTAATGGTGGTTACAAGTCAAAACAATCATTGTGTATTTGAATGAAGATATCGAATTGTACTTTAGGAAATCCAATCAATTGACACTATAGATTAATCGGACCCTGGGTCCAAAGTGCAAGTTTAAGGAAGTTCGGATGCAACCATGACCAGAGCTCGAATGAACCCAAGTATAGTTACGGCATATAATATATCTTGAGCCCAAGTCACAAGTTAAACGAAGTCTTGGTGTATGATTGGTGGATTTGAGCTTCTCCACCGCCGTAACACCCCGTGTTATCCTCAAAAGACTCCCAAAATACGCGTAGGTAGTGCGTATATAGAGTACATTTTGTGACGTGTTTGAGGTCAAGACATATGTCGGTAATCATCCCTAGGCTAAATTGACGCATGCCATGTTGCATAGCGTTCTTAAACAAAGATGTGCAGTAATTTTGTTGGATGGCTTCGAATAATCAATTGTAAAGAAGAAATCATTAGTCTAGTTCTGATCTGTAAATTGCAATATGTTAAATCACGTTGATTTGTGATTATTATATTTTCATTTATAAGCGACACTAACGCACTTCCAGTTTTACTTACTTTGGCAACGCACCAAACTTTTAATTGTTAAATAACCAATCTTCTTTTTAATAACATTTTCTCATGCAAATATGTTAAACTATGTAATTGAATGATTTCTATAATATGGGTTGTTTACTATTTAATCATTCAGGCTTTTTGATTTTATACTTATGCATAAAAATATCATCAGGTGCATTCCAATCAGACTAACCACATGTTGACCCGTGGTTTTAGCTAGAAGTGACCAGTAAGGTCATGTCTCTGTATTATATTGCGATCAAGGACATTTCACAAACTTTTTCCTCATTGGTTTCTCGGTACAAAAGCATAAGTGAACTTATCGCTTGCTTGTATTGTTCCTCATTATATGTAACAAAAGAATATCCAATAATATATGTTTGTGGATTTGGGATTCAATCGATCCTCATTACCATTTTAGTTCGTCATGGTTCATCATCGTTGTTTCCGGTAACCGCGAACGTCTTCGGCTCAGGACGCATACTCTTTTGATTTAGTTTATACGGCTTTTATACTACCGTCTGACTCTCTAATCCGGTGAGGAAAGCCTGCGCTAGAGCACAGGCTAGAGCCTCGTTTGCAGCTTCGGCAGGTAAAGCTGGCTTGTAATACGAAAGTCAGGACCTTCACCCGTAATCAGCAACTGACTCACAAGAAACATACCTACCTAAATAAAACTTAATATATAATTTATATAATTGACAACCTTTGTCTTGACCTTATTTATATACGTTTACCTTTTTATAAGTTGTGTACCTAGTACCTAGCTGTAAGTCTAAAATAATAATAAAACGAAGCATGAATGGTACTGAAACTATTATATTACCGATACGCAAGGCATAACTAGACTAATAACATTAAGTATATTTTCAGTATCTCGAGAGCTAATAAATCACGTAATAACCTTGTAAGCCATTGACTACTAAAATATGACCAGGAAACGTACAGAGGCGGTCGGCTGAACAGAGCTACAGACTACTTAGACAATTTACCGTGAAAGTGATTATAAATTGATTTTGAACCCGCTACGGTCATGTTTTCAATGAAATCACCATCAATTACATTCATCACCAATGTTTATTCGCTATTAATTAATTATATTTATTTATTAATATAGGTTTAGCATGTAATAAATGATTGATTTTATGTATTGGACAGAGAAAGCTTGATTTGAAACGGTAATAGTATCCAGCGGTCTTCATTTAGGTATAGTAGTTGAGTTGTATTTTATGCAGTACCAAAGAGAATGACTATGTTTTATATTAAATACTACAGGATGACGAAAGAAAATATTTATTTTTTGGAATAATCGATTGAGTGAAAAATAATTCGGAGAAAGAGTGGAAAGAGAATTTGTGAAGGAGCCTTGATTGTGTTTGGATGAATGGAAGAGAAAGGCACATTGTTGCAAGACCAGATAAAATGTGAGAAGTATGGGTAGACGAAGAGAGATGTAATGAATGGTACCGAATGGTAAACAAACAACACCTAAGTACATTGCACAAAGCACCTTAGGTCCTGTATATTTTTCAAGCAGGAAAGTTATTCGAAATGTACATAATACCACCAGACATTCGTTATATAACAGACTTAAATGACTTGAAGTGGACTGACGTGCATGTATAAAATGTAAAAATGTTAATTGTACTGATTGATTATTTAGTACTTTACGTCGAATTATATAGTAATTATCACAATTAAGAACATTACGTGCGAAGTGAATTCGTTTCAGGCAGGTACTCGTATTTATAAAATCATTTATCGATATCGGTACACCGGGTTTCGAGAACGTTCACTTTTCCTATGTGATGCAACACGCATGATATGTTTAGGATTGTAGTACACTAGTAAGACTAAGCTATTAATCGATAAAATTAAATTTTAAGCTCTACTTCTTCTTCTTCTACCGTGGCGATCGCCTGTACTCTTAGATGGTGTTCTCCCAGTGTACTGCTACGTGGATAGCGCTCTCCGAGGCGTACGTGAGATCCTCCGGTGTAACATATGTATTTGGGTATGTAGCACACGTCAGCAGCTCTACGAAATCTGTTAGTTACATATCTATTAAACGACTTGACTGACTGTATAGTTATTATCATCATCAATCAATCAATTAGCCTACTGCAGTCCACTGCTGGACATAGGCCTCTCCCCAGCCCCGGATCTTCAATTTTTTTTAGGCGGGGCAAAAACTGCAAATGCCCCCCCGCCCATTTTTTGCCGTGCGTATACCGGCGAGGGGGGTTGTCTATCCGATAGGTTGAGTCATAAGTATAACCCATCTCTTTCCCTGGGCGGCACATCGCGCTATGCCACTTGGTGGCATCCCACCCGCTTACGCTCTGCCCCAGCGCGCTGGGAGCATAGCGCTGAGCTAAGGACTCCGTCTCTGAGGGCCCGTATCAGCGTCTTCCACACCAGGCACCCCACCACCATGAGCCTTGAGTCCTCACTCGCATCACAGTGACGAGAGACGATATACAGTCGTGGACTCCTTTCTGATCCGAAACAGGTGGTCCACGAAACTCCCTCTCCGTCCGTGTCGCCTCTAAACAGTCCTCCATGATGGGTCTTACCGCCGATACGATTGCGATTGCGAACCGGACTTATTGCGAAGCACCCAGTCGTATCCGATGTTCCACAGGAGTTGACAGGAGCGACCCCCAGACCTATCTCCGCGGAGTACCGCATGACATTTGATGACGACCAAGGCCGGTCACTGTTAGGTAGGTGATGGCTCACTCCGTTAGATACGCCCCAACTAGTCGGCGAAGGGAGAGATGCACTTCATGATACACGAGCGCCTCCCTGAGGTTAGTCTAGGGCAAGGTGCTGAACACATTAGCGATGTCCAAGGACACCGTTAACATTACCTCGCCCGGGCAACCACATCGTTCAGCAGAGCCCTCATGCACATGATGGCATCTACGGTGGAGCGCCTCTGGCTGAAGCGATATTGGCCATTCACCATCTCCGGCCACAACCTGGAGAGGTGTCCGATGAGGCACTTCCCTATAACTCTCTCAAAGAGTTTACGCACCTCTTCAAGCACCACCGGGCGCCCTTTCGAACGTCGACCATTAACCTCATCTTCCACGATTGCGGAAATTAGCTCCGCTACAAATATGCGTTAAAAAGCTCTGTCAGTTGGGGACTTGGAGATCTTCGACTAGGGCAAGGACCCACTCTTGCCCTGGAATGCCGTCGGGTCCCGGGGCTGGATTGTTACTTCTTGGCTCTGAGCTTCGCACAGCCAGCTCTAGTTTTACCCAAGTGACCTCGAGTCGTCGTCGTCATCCACACTGGGCGCCATAGGCGACCGAGGGTCAGTAGTCTGCGGTGGAACGTTTTTCGTCGGCTGCGCTGGGAACAGAGAGCCATCAACTCCTCTGAATAACACTGGTGGAGACACCGAGTCAACGGGGTCCAGGGACGTAGCTTGCCGCTTACCATAAGGCAAGGCCGCCCCCTAGGGGGCGGCCTTACATCTGCAAAGTTTGATTTTGCCGCCCCCTGATGCTGCCGCCCGGGGCACGTGCCCCGGCTTGCCCCCCCCTAGATCCGGCACTGCCTCTCCCAATATGCGCCACGTTTGCCGATCCTCCGCCTTCCGCATCCAGTCCGTCCCAGCCACCTTTCGCAGGTCGTTAGTCCACCTAGCTATTATCATCATACCATATTAAATTACGGACATAGCTAGGGTTGCCAACTCTTTTTTCGAGAAAAAAAGTATATTTAGGTCTGAGAAGAAAATTGAACAGTATTCTAGAAAATAGAACAGTATTTTACAATTACATAAATTAATTTTAACAAAAAAGTTTAACCGACTTCAAGAAACGAAAAAGAGGCACTAAAAAGCGAAAAATAACTGCGGTGCCTAGCCTAGCCCGAGAGGCTTTTAATTTATTTTTCTCTTTTTAGTGAGTTATAATACTTATAATCGATCCATCGTCCATCCTTTGCTTAGGTTCCTATCATCAGCAGATTAAAATCACGAGCAGATAATTTTTAAATGCAAATACTGAAATTAAATTATGTTAAAACAGCAGAAACAGTGTTTTGCCATCATTTTGAGGATTTCCCTAGATCCTGTTATCCAATCCTGACTCCCTTGATCCTGTCATCCTATTCTGGCTCCCTGAATCAAAACAAAGATCATAAAAATCCGTTTCACAAAATACGGTTTTACATACAACGGTTCGTCACCTATTTTGCCCCCTTAGGTCTGTCTGTCTTAAAAGAAAGCATGGTTTCGTAAAATCTAAAATGGTAATATGGTTCCCATCAATTTTTTTATGGATAAATTAAACATAACATAACATAAACTCACGCCTATATCCCCGAAGGGGTAGGCAGAGGTGCTAGCACTCACATTTAGCCGTTTATGTTTAGGTCCCAATGTAATAGGTGGCGAGCCTATTGCCATTAACCGGGCACTTATAAACTTGCGATAAATACACACATAACTTTGAAAAGCATCGAAAAGTCATTGGTGTGTGCCACCGGTGGATTAATTAAAAGATTTAATATAGGTATGGCTGGCAAATAGAAGATAGCTGTGAACTGTATTATTTTCTATATTATGATTTATCATTAATAAATTTTGGATTATCATGGGATGGGACAATCAACACCTAAACTTATAAAATAATTGCAAATTGGTGCCCAATTAATTAAAATTGGGCTGCACATTTTTGTAGTGTTATGCATTTTGATGCTGAAAACAGTATTTTGGATACTGTTTATTTGTTGAACAGTAAACAGTATAATTGGGTGTAAAACAGTATAATACTGTTTTAAACAGTATGGTTGGCAACCCTAGACATAGCACCAATGATATTGGCAGAAATGTATGCGAAAACTGATTTAAACTCTTCCCGACGTTTTTTTTTATAGGTACCACTAAGGTGGCAGACAAGCACACGGCCCACCTGATGGAAAGTGGACGTATGCAACACCAGAGGCGTCACACTCGCGCTGCCGACCCTATTTCGATTCTATTTCAGCGGCCTCTCGAGGCCAGTCTCTCTATGACCAAAAAAATATTAATAAAAATAAGCCGAGTAGGAAGTGTGTTGTGTGATTTTATATTCCTATTTAAACTGCCAATTAACACAGTCGTAATATCATGCGTATTCTGAAGAAACATAACGTAAAAACATCATCAATTGAATTGGTAGGTACGAGGTTTTTAATCGCTAAAAATAGTTTAATATCACGTTTTTACTCACAGGCAATAAATAAATATCCACATTTTTTGTTTACGACATTATTTGTTTAGCGGGTAAGATTAATTAGGCAAGTATTTTTTTTAATATTGCGATAAACAAACTTGCCATCCTTAACTTGCAAAAAATCTTACCTATTGTATCTTCGACTGATCGTCGCTTCTCGTAATCTTCCGATTCCTGTTGTTCAACTAAACGAAGAAAAATAAATTGAAATTCTATTTTATATATCTATAGCTACGCTTATTAGTGGTACACAGTCAATTCGTGCGTTGAGTAAGCACCCGCCCCATTTCACATGAGCTAACTTGATAAATACTGTGCGCACGACCGTCAAAGCTTATCGCTTACGATATGTACCGACCGACTACTATCAGTTTCATTAGTCGAAATCATGTAGTCGTAAACAATGCGGCATTTTAGGTACATTCTACATTATAGGTGTTTTAGGATTAGGATTTTTATTTTATTATACAGAAAAACCGAACGAACGGGACCGGGGTTCCTTTTTAAATTTTTTTTATTGTTTTTTGTACCTACTCACATCTTGACTTTGCGGGGTCTAGATGATGTTAATATACCCCTTCGACTACATACTCGTACAGGTGTGAGTTCATGTATGTGTTTATATTATTACATTAAATCAGTATTTTTTTTTAAAGTTGGTAAACTTGGGTGATTTGATTGGTAGGTGTCAACTCGGTCGCATCGAGAGTTTCGCGTTCCCCAGTTGACATATAATTCGAGTTTTGTACACACTATGTCTAATAATTAAAATAGAATATCTTAGCATGGTCTAATTTAAATCACCATAAGTAATCTATGTCAGTTTCTAATCATCAAGCAAAGAGGAAATTACAATTATTATTATGTTTTGTAACGCAAAGCCGATCGCACGATATCGCTTTTTGCAATCGGACAAAAACGCCTCCTACTATTTCTGAAAATTATCTCACAAATGTTCTACCGAATATTTCAGCCTACTATACATTACTGCTCCACCAAAAGTTGATATAACTCAGTGTGGTGTTAAAACAGTAATGGATTTAAGACATGTTGTTAGCGTGAGAGGTATGAGTTACATTGTTGGTCTCGCGAGTACTGTCTGCAAGCAGTCTAGTCAACTCGGAGTCAATGACAGGCCTACTTTCGCGTAGGTACGTATCGCGTCATGTCATTTTTGGCCGTTACGGTAACAGCGTACTGTGATTGTTATTATAGAATGGACACTGCAATTATTAACTAAATAGTTTAAGCTTATAACGGTTTAAAATGCTCTCGTTTCATTTGTGCGGTAATTTTAATTATGCCAAACATCAATCTTGATCGTCAATGCATTATTGTGTTCCCATGGTGGGAATTGGGCATCTGTTTGTAGGTTTTAAGGCTTCGGTTATGAGTTAGTTGGTTTTTTGGGCTAGTGAAATTATGTAGAGCTAAGTACTTTTTTGTGCTATATCATTGTCAAGATTCTTTCAACATAAAAGTCGGTGATATTTATACAAAAAGAGATTCTTCTCTTCATCGGCACATCAATTCCGATTACATCTAAAGCCTACATTTTGGAGTCCGGGATCCGTTTTCCCTCCAAACCTATATCAAACTCTTCTACTCAGCTAGCGCCACTGACGTGAACGTTGCGTGCGCGCAACCGCGGTACCTATCTCAAAAGGTAGATTATTTTCGTGTTCGCAGAGTGTATTCATATATCAGAGGTAGTATTTAATAAGTTTATGTTAGTATTGTAAGTTTATGATATATTATATTTTTTTTAGTTTTAGTTATTGCACAAGCAATTTAGCTTAGTTGGAGGGGTTAACAGGAATATTAGTATATTTCGGTTCGGTATATTCTTTAAAAAAATGTACTTAATAATGTCCTACTCCCACTGCATTATGTATTTAATAACTGTAATAATGACTGTAGGTAATAAATAAATATATAAACTTTTGCAGCAGCAACTGACGTTTGACCCCCCACGAGAAAAAACCTCGAGAGAAAACCTGCCGTCAGAGCCTCATTCGTTAATCAGCAGATGAGGATGACTTGAACTCTGATTCACAATGATTAAATTAAATTATGAGAGAGATTAATGTGGCAATTACATCATTTTATTACATTACGATGATCTGTAATATTCTCTTTCACTATTACGATAAATAATGTTTCCGCAAGAAAATTGAGGAAGTTCAATTAATAAATATTAAAGATTACGAGTATAATATAGGTGGTATCTTTTAATTATTGATTCATTGCGTAGGTAGTTCGTCTTTAGAAGCACCGCAATTTCACTAATGTCAAGAATAAAATTTAAACACCGTTGTGTACGGTACCCGACTTTGACTTCTTATTTGACATTGACACTAGCTGGTGACGTGTGTCATTACAAGATGTCAGTTCATGTGATATAAACAAACGATCGTATCTTATCATACTGTCGGTTGAATTGTACACCGATTTACAACGATTAAATTGAGAGAGATTAATGTAGTAATTACATTCTATCATCCACAGTGAGTTCTAACGATGATCTGCAACTATCCTATTATGATAAACAATATTTCCGCATAAAATTGAAATGCAGTAAATACTCAACATGTACCTATTATAGTCAAGGTGAAGGAGAGGCATATCTTAATTAATAATTAATTGAATCAGTCTATCTATAGTCTTGAGAAGCGCCACAATTTTTCCAATGTCCAATACAGAATTTTTACTCAATAATTTAGTAATTAAGGCTGAAACAACACAACTTCAGAAGAATTCAGATTTTTTTAACGATATAAAGTTACATTAATTAGTTTAGCGTCGACTTGACGCGAGACAAATGAACCACAGTTTGTGAACTGACGTCCTAAAAATGCCGCAGTGGAGTTTGTTGCGCCTTTTCTTCTCCACTAGCACCTAGGAAGTGGTGGTAAACTTAGTTTTATGGAGAATTTGACGTTAAAAAGCTGTAATAGTGTTCCACTATTTTGAAAATTAAAGAATTTGAATTTGAATTTGACATGTTTTATCGTCGTCTTGCACAGTCCGTCGTAAATTGTTGGATAAATATTAATGTGTGTATTATAATATTAATCAATATTGTACTTATATGTTATTTTTATGTATTTAAATTTTCACGGTTTTTAACCTACGCTGTAGAAAAACATCTAAATAAGAACAGTTCAATCTCTATTATCTATATCTGACTACAATACGTAAATATCTACTTATTTAGGTACTCGTATTCTATTCTGTTTGTATGATCTAGCCTCGTTTTGATAACAACTTACAGCTAGTTAACCTCAATTCCCATAAGTACTGATAACTATCAAGGAGAGAGAGAGATATTTGTCAAATAAAACAGAATATTTTTTAGCTAGTGTTTTTATTGTTGTTTCCTTCATCATCAAGGTTAACTATCTATCCATCTGTCTGACAAGGACATAATCATTATTCCGGTGAAAATAGTAGAAGGCATATTTGCAAACCAACCGATGCCCACGGCTCCGCCCGCGTGATGTATCTAGACATCACGCGGGCGGAGCGTAGACGTTTATGACTTTTGATCATAATATCTTCGGTTTTACTCAATGATATTAAATATAATTATTGAATATCATTGGTTCTACTCAACCAATCAATCTCATTAAACAATCGTAATATTTTCAGTCTGATCAAAACCTTTTTTAGAAAAATAACCGCATCACAATCCATTATAGTTTTTATGTCCATCGGGAACAAAAATATAAATTTTATTTAAATCTAACACAACACAACCCAAGTTTTTTAATGTCCCCAAATATATAGGCACGACTACAGTAATATGTTTAATTTTGAATGGGGTTTGAACTTGTCCTACGGTCAGAAGCCAGATGACTGACTGTTGTTGTCTCTGCATAACATCCGAGGTAATATGAGTATTAAAATTTACATTTTTTTTAGAGTTAATTATGCAGATGCATCATCTCGGCCTACTTATTTTGATAACGACGATTGTTCGAGGCACACAAACTGTGACCGATTTTGCATACTAATTTGCAAGTGAGATTTTTTTGACAGCAACACCTAAGATCACTTTCGGTACTAGTCCATTACAGCGGTAAATTTCTAGATAAAGCTGACCGATTAAAAATAAGATTGTGCCCAACCCAGTCAATCTATTGACCGCTTGATGAAGCGCTTTGTATATAAATTATTAGCTTGTGAAGCAGAACACCAACGTTTGAAAGTAAATTGTTTCGAGGCGTTGATAATGACTTTTAGATGTTTTCATGCCTTATACTCACGTCATCGTCCAAACTCCGAAGCCTAGATAAAGTATACGTGATCTAGTTTTTTAGTAATCAAGAACAACTGTATGGTAGCGAAAATTCACTTATCGAACATGTTAATTGAAATCGAGTCGAAAGATTGCAATACAATGGTACTCCAGAGTGCAATGACCCCGTTAGGTTTACAGTCATCAGGTCAGCACATAATAATTCATTAGGTTAGTAAAATATATAGCCACTGCTGATCAGAGGCTATAGAAGTCGGGAATACGTTTTACCAACATTTTCGGGACTCAACTCAAACCGGCTTCACCTGTTAGTAGGTACACCTGCTAAATAACGGAGGAAGCTCTGGTGCAGACTTCTCTCATGATGAGAAGGTTAAGGCGTAGTGATGTGGAATGCCCGTCTTAACTTTCGTGGTTATTTTTTGTCTCGGATGACTTCGTGCATTAACTTGCGGAACGTAAGAAGTTTTCGCTATTTGGTGACATATTACCTATATGACTGATTGACTGACACTGATATATATATTTTCAATAAAAAATAAAAATCTTTAATAATCCACATAACCCTTAATTGTCTCAAATGTGTGTAAACGTGGTTGGGTGAACATGGATCGCTGTAGAGATTACCAGTAAACGTCAGTACACTTTCTCTGATATTTTACAGATACGCTTCTCAATACAATACAATACCATTTCACCAATAGAATGGTAACACAGTTATGCTCATATACCGTCCCATGCTGTCCGGTTTAAGCACCTCCAGTGAGAATAGAGTGGAGGGGCCCCACGAGTCCCCCCGCTCTATTTTCACTCAATCACTTAAGACATTTTAAGTGGTAACTAAGTAGGCGAGCATATTGCAAAGTTAAGTAATACTAAGCCAGCCCCGAAGATAAGTGATAATTCATTCGTATTGTAGACTAGAATGATGAATGTTTGACGTAGTCCTACGGGAGCGAAAAGTGCGGTAACGCCGCGAGGGTTGTCTCGCTTAAGATAGTCATCAACGTTTTTTTTAAATTTTTTATACCACTTAGGTGGCAGACAAGCACACGGCCCACCTGATGGAAAGTGGTTACCGTGGCCTATGGACGTATGCAACACCAGGGGCGTCACACTCGTGCTGCCGACCCTGAAGAAACCTTCTAATGCCCTTCTTGAAGAACCCCATATTGTAGTCGCTTGGGAAAACCATCGCGGGGAGTTCATTCCACAGCTTGAGTGTGCGAGGGATGAAGTTCCTTTCATACCATGTCATTCCCATACATTGATCAATCTATTCTTCTTACTAATCATTGTTCAAATTAAACTGATATTTCTTAGTTTTGCCCTAGTTTATCAAATTAATTTTATTGTGAAAATATGATAACGTAATTTCAAATTAAATTACGTTATCATATATCCTTAATCCTATTATTGGTTATATCCAGTCTTGACATTATCAGGAGACAGTTTAGAAATCAGGTTACTTGGCATTTAGTTCATAACTGTAATTAACATTTATGTTAGAAATGCAATTTCCTTTAACCGTTTGATACTCTAGGGGCGTTTTATTATCTTAAGAACACGAGTTCAAGCCGTCCTCGTTTTATTTAGGAACGGCCGCCTACAATATTTTTATGATTCACTGCGCAAAAAAAGTAATGAGGAATTTACAATGTTACTAGAAATCATTTCAATCACTAGGTACCTACTTAAGGACGTGACAGGCTTTCTTTCCCACTGTAAAAAAACCATTTAATGCCCGTGAACCCAATTTCAGCATCACCGAGCAGGTTCATCTGGGTTTTATTCAAACACACACACAATATTTCAAAATTTGATGCAACTGCATAAGTGAAGTTTTGCACATATAACTAACTAGTAATATACTTTTTTTTCTTTTTGTAATTGCAAAAAAATATTGCATATATTGCATGCATCTGATTGCCGCCAGCACGTGGTCCAATCCTCCATTCTCTTTCTCCTCCTCCATAAATAATTTGACTTATCTTCGCATCTTTTGTCTTTTCTTAAACAAATCTCATCACGTTGCTTCTTACAATTTTGGGAATTTCAAGCGGCTCACGAACCATCGAGGTACCGTCGAGGCCGTCAAGGTAGGAACTACTATTTTACCCTAACCTTTACCCTTGCATCTTACCATTCAGCAGCGGTCAATTGGTGGACTGAATATAAAAAAAATGTGAAACGGAAAGCTGCTGTTGATAAGGATGCAGTCAAGGATGTCGCCCGACAGGTGGGCACGTGTTCAGTGTTCCTGCACTGACGGAACACTTCTAATTGTGTCCTGGACGCAAGGTCGCCGCAGACGACCGTTAACTATATCAATACGAAGATTGCTGTTGAAATGCGGGTGCGGTACAACGTACTGACTGCAAAAATGGTAAAGGAAATACAGTGAAACGGTTAAGTGATACCTCAAGGGACCTGCAAATATATCTCACTTTTAGAGGTATTCCACTTACCCAGTATCTCAGATATCCAGGTATAAATAAATATCTGTCTCATTTGCAGAGGGTTCCATTAATAGACACTTATCCGGGTCCCACTTATCCAAGTTTCACTGTATATAAAAAGATAAACTAGCCAGAAATTAATCGAGGGTGAATGGATTTAGGAGATTATTATTAAGTACTTACAATGTTTGTATTTTATCACAAAATCTTTGACTTCATCAGGTGTTAAGCTATATGTGACTTTTATTACCGGTTATGTATGTCCCGCAAGCTGTAAGTCACAGGTACTGCTAGATTTGTATAAATTAAGATTATATTACGATATAATTTAATACCTCGCGCGAACCTAATTAATAGCTGTTGTTAGACTTTAGAGAAAATATTAATGTATTCCAAAACTGTTTTTGCCAAATGACTTAGGTGTTTTTCTTAAGTAATTTACCATAAAGAATGTTTATCATTTGCAACGGAATATCTATAAAAGTCTAAAGTTTTAATGCTCTTTCTGGTATTTATTAAAATATCTTATTAGAATTCACTGCTCGTCTACCATAATATTAACGGGAATTAACGCGATTATGATAAAGCTATTACATACAACTCTACCGGATGTATGTTACTACCAGCGCTATTTAGACTCAAAACTATGTTTGTTGTAATATGGATTCGTGAATGCGGATAAACAGGGTAAATACTTTATCGAAGCGCTTCTTCATCCAAACGCTAATACCGGTTGCAGAGACTAGGGTCCGGTGTCTCGTATTTCTTTCCATAATTTGGTTTGTTTGATATTTAACGAAACGACTGCCGTCTAACTCATTACTCCAAAAGAAAAGCCTGCGCCTGAGCAGAGGTTTGTTAACCAAATAGCATGTGAATAAAATAAATAAATAAATTACAGCTTTGTAGTATTTATTTGCACTACCTAAGTGGGGACACTTTTCAACCTGTAGCTTATTCTCTGGATAGAAAAAAAAATGCTGAAATAATAAAATGAATGATAAATAAAAAAGAATGCAATTTTTTTTGCTGTCAGTATACAACGAGCAGTTGTAGCCGTTTAATTTGGCTACACGTATGAAGATTGATTGCGGCCACCCTGAGCTTATTTTGTCTACACAACAGTCCTGTCTGACGTGACGTTGCACCCGGCGACATCTTCAGGACGTCCTCATTCTCTTGCCGACTCGCAAGGAAACAACATCTTTTACAAGACGTTTTTATTGTGGTTGATGATATGACTTTCCTTATTGATATCGTCATTACTTAAGTTAAGAACTTAAGTTATGATGATCGTCGTGGTTTATGAACTTAAATTATAACGATCGGATGGGGTTGAACGAATTAAGTTTTATGACAATCATTGTTTGTTGTATATTGATGTAAAAATCATAAACACTATTTAAAAATTGAACTGTCGTTTCGACCATGTTGTGATCGTGGTGGACGCGAAAATCTAAAAGTTCGAAATATTTGTTTAGGTGTCATTGATGACTTGGTCGAACTTTGGTGGGCCCGGCCAGCTTCCCGTAACGGCTGCCATGGATGTTCATATGACAACCCAGACCGACGGCTTAACGGGTTCTCCGAGGCGCGACCAGGCCAATTCAAATGGCCATATTCATTCATACAAATATTTGCACCGAGCGGGAATCGAACTCGCGCCTCCTGCGTAGCATACCCTCGCTTTCACTACGGCCACGCCACAGAAGCTGTTATTGATAGATCTATTTGCATATTAACTACTTAATTTGGCATACCACGAAACCAAATAGATATCTAAATATGCTTTTAGGTGAAAGCAGTTATGGCCGCTAAAAACAGTGTGCGACCTACCGATTATCCCGTTTCCAGGGCCCTTATTCGGAATGACCAATCGTACCGTAACTATACATGTTAGTCTACACCTTTAACACGGAAACATGGTATTATTTATTCTGTGCCTCGGTCTAGTAGTCCGCCAGTCAATCTTCAAAGTTAGCCAATTGAAATACACTGTCCACGCTACGACTGTTACTTAAAATTCATTGTCAAGCAGAATCATGCCCTAGTACGGCTGTGGGAATTGCACGAGTTCTTGTCGTACAAGGCATATCTCGAGATATATATCAAAAGACCAACATTGCTTTGTTATGGTTTATTTATTAGGCATAATGTAGGATAACGGTTAGCATAAATAATCAAGGTACAAGTTACGGTTAAATATTTACGATTTGGAACTTTAATGAATGCAAATAATATTTATAATACGGTATATATAAATGACAGAAAGATAAAAGGTACAGTTAGCAAAAAAGTAGTTTAATGTATTCCAATTTATTGAAAATTTTAGCGTTTACAATAATTAAAAATAATACAAGAACAGATTTTTTTTTATTCAATTTCGCAATTAGCTAATCTTATTTTCGTTATGTAGGTAACTCTCTGTGTGAACTGCAGTTCCTCTGTAATTATGCATCATTAACGATACTTTGTTATTAGCATACCTAAAACTATACGCAATCCTTTTAATCATTTAAAAATGTCTCACTATCGATCAACTTAAAAAATCGGAAATAACTGTACATAACTGGATTATCGCCCTTGTTAGTTGTACCCTGTGCCTGTGCAAAATGATGGTTCTCTTGAGAACTGATGACAGATAGCTAGATAATACTGGATGTGGTTACCCTCAAACAAAAATGTTAATCTAACGGATATCCGTGCGCACTGCACGAAGTGATTAAAAGTCAAACAAATGCAAAAAATCAATTAGAATCTTGACGTATAATTCATTAAATCGTTAACTAACTACTAGCACGGTTCCGCTTGTATGGAGACGTTTTTTCCCGAAAAAAAAAACCGAAATTAATAGTACAGTCAGCATTAAATCGATCTTCACTAGCTAAGTACTCAAAAGAATCTTATACCTTGGTATTCCACCTGTTGACTGATTGTTCGGATATTTGGTACACATCTTTCGTCCGGACTATAATACAATTTAAATCAATAAAACAGTGTGTGTGCTAGTCAAGATCGATCTGACCTGACTGTGATCTTACTATAGGTACCTATGCTATAAGTAAAATTTTGGTAGCTCCTTCAACAAGATGATACCTCCAATATCACAAGCGTTTACAGGCCTGTTTAACCACTTACTATCAGAGCTGCGTGCTTCTTACCTTAGCAATTTAAAAACATATAACCCATCTTGGACAATGGAAGACCTTGGAGCGTAATTTTCTCAATTCCGCTAGAGCCGGTAAACCAGGCGGTGTTAATTGAATTTTGCCACATTATACTGCAGAACGGTACGTCCCCATTTCTTTGTGAGAACAAGTTCGAACAAGACCGTAAATTGATGTTGGAACAGGCAATTTTCTAAGCATGCATCAAATGTCTAACTACTAGAAACAGGTGGGGTTAATCCAACCTTATCTGTAAGCCAGTACTCCCGTTGATTACCTGACGAGCTCTGGCGCAGACTTTTTTCTAAGGGTTCGCAGGTCAGACGGCCGTCGCTCCGAGCTGAAACCTCAGATGCAACCGGACATAATTATAGGTAATCGCAGTTCTATTCTAACACCGAGTTAGGAAAAGACAACAGCCCTGTATTTTTGTTTCTGCCCTTGTAGGTACTCCATACACAATTCACGGAGTTCCTCTACTGTCAGTAAACCTTTAAAGCTTAAGTAGGCTTCTACCGGTTTCAATTGCTTCTGCACCACTGCCTTTTTTTCAATATCAAATTGATCATCGTATTCAACCCCGAATTGCCTGCCTTCGTGCTTTACGTAGTTACTTGGTATGTCATTCAGCCGGTACTCATTCGTTCTACGTGCCTAAGAATGTTATTAGTTAATTATTCCGTAAAATTCGAAGTAAAAACAATAATAACACTGCCTATTAAGAGTAGGTGGACGAACACTCATTCAAGGACATAATAAGGTAAGTAACTGTGAAGGGCATTCAAATGAAATTGAATAACTGCGAGTTCATTGTGTAGGACAAATTGACTTTAAGTCCTACGTACTATGGCACGCCGCACACATCGTGATTTATGACCGATGATTTGCGACTAAGAAATTGATCATGATGTTAATTTATTGGGAGATGCCTATGTCCAACAGTGGACTGCAATTAGGCTAATTCATTGATTGATGATTGTTAATTAACACCTTATTTAAATGAAAATTCTGTGGAAAACTTGGACGGTTAAACTGACGTCAAGACACTTGAAATTTCTACACACTATTCAACTATTAAATTATCTTTATAACAACAGCGTGATATCATTCTAGTGAATTGAAGTAAACAAAGTAGAAATTATACCGTTCATTTTGAATGAAATTAAAGAAGTATTTTTCATTCTGAACGAGATTGATCTTTTTTGTAATTCTTATGAGAAACAGTCGTCGTAACACTGCGTTAGATTTACAAACAAGAAACTGCCGTTGGTTCAAATTGAAAATGCATTTAGATTTGTTCTTTTCTGCAGACGATCATTAGGCTTTCAGTATTGCTTTCTTGAACATCTTTAGTTATCCAGATTTGATTTTATTTGTCTTGATCTTCAATATTATGTATTTTGCAACTTCGAATTTATTGTAGTGTCGTTAATAAGTATCTTACAACACTTGTATCGTACGTGTGCGGCTTGCCTATAACTTCTACAGTGTTATTCCACCCACAGAACCGGGTTCGATTGCGATTTACAATCTGGCAAACTGCATTATAGAATCCGAAAGGATTGCAACTGAGGTCTACTATTAGATTGCGAATTCCGCTGTTTATGCCGTTTATAATTATGATGTTTCTTACACATTAATAATTGCAACCAGGAAAATGCTATTAAATCAAGGATTGAATGATTTAGAGAGAAGAATAAATATCCTTTTGCAAGATTGATGGAAGGTTGACGTCGTGGTTTCAACGTTCATGGTTTTGCTTGCCTATTTCATTGAACTTAACTATCTCTAAACATTTTTAAGTTTCGAGACTTCATTCTACTTGCCATTGGACTTTTAGAAAAGGATAGTATTTAATGTAATGACTTCATATGAACAGATAGTCCAATACTTTGTAGATTATTGCGTCAGGACTATTATAGTGATTTTTAGTATACATAGTTTAGAGAATTTTTTACCAGCATAATTAGTATCTCTTTGTATTTTGTATTAGACACAGAGTCGGAATTCTGTACGGGGAATATCGTAACGTGCTACAAAACAGACATTCAGGCAGTCAGTACCTAAATCGATGTACAGTAATTGATCAAAGAGTCAATATGGGGAAACAAGCGAGTAATTGCTTGTATTATTTTGAAACCGCTTTGTACCCTCGCAGAGCACACCACAGGGGTGTCGGGGACTCCACAAACACACAATTAATAGATACAAAGTACAACCAGACTGTGAGTAATTATTTATGAGTCTTATGTCACTATTTGTGGGGTCAACCCACGTCCATTGGCATAGAAGGGGCTGGTGATAATTGCTACGATCCAAAATATTTTAAATAAATGAATTGACTGAAACATTATGCATTATTATTGCTCTTTTTATGGGAGATGAATCTATAAAAAAATGGGAGTAAGCTTCAGATGTAACTTGCATTGGTTCAGAATTTGTTGTTTGCATAAGGGTGCTTAATGGTTATATCTATAACTACCAATTACACGAGTGAAAATACTTAAAAATGGATGTACCTACAGATACCTATTTAATAGGTAAAAGAAGTAGGATCTAAAGGTATAAAACGGAAGTCCAAAATATGCTAGGTACTACTTTAAACAGATTTCTCCGACTTCTATAACAGAGATTTTCGTATTATATGGGTCCAACTATGCCCCGAGCACGAAAAATATTCGTATTCGTAATGTAAATGCATCGAGGAAACGGAGCATTGCGATTGGCCGCCTGTGTGAACTATGGACCTGTGGGGTGAACACGAACTATCGTAAACGTAACGAAAGCACGGATCATTGCGATTGGTTGCCTGCTTACTGTGAGCGTGTGTGCGGGTGAAGCCTGCCAATCGCAACACTCGGTGCTCTCGTTACGTTCACCATACGATTACGATAGTTTTTCGTGCTCACCTCACTGTGTATGAGTGAAGCCTGCCAATAGCAATGCTCCATTTTCTCGATACGTTTACGTTACGAATATTTTTCGTACTCGGGGCACTGTACTAAAACAGTTTCACACGTTAGTAGACCTCAAGTTTCGTCGCGCCAAGGCTCTCGCCCACTCGTCACAATTCACGATATACGCCGCATTTGTTGTCATGTCACCGACATCCGCTAAATTACAGCCCGCCGTAAACGCATCCTATCCTGTTTCCTACCAACGTGTTATAAGGGACATTTAACCACGGATATTATTTAGATGTCGTCTCTGCCTACCTCAGTGGAGACAGGCCAGACAGGGTTCTGGCACAGGTTTTCAATCAATCATGCAATTTGGCGTGCGATCGTGTTTTGTGATTGGATGATGATGATGATTACTTAATGTCAATCTATTGATTGTGCAGATGTAAGGAGTTGTTTGTGAGGCGAGGCGAATGCGGAATCAACCATTTAGACATTATAAACAAACCGGTCACTGACAGATGGTGATAGCCTTTTTCGTCGACTACTGCAAAGCCAAAAAAGGCGTATGTGTCCGTATTTGTTCCGTATGTTGTATCTATGTATTGTATGCCTGTCCCTATGTTCCTTCATAATTATGAAATGGCTGAACCGACTTTATATAATGACATGTTGTTAGATTCGTCGATATTGCGCGGCAAATTCGTATATCATAAGTATAAATAGATATTCGAAAGCAAGACTTTCAGGTTTTCTTAATTTCAATAAGTAAATGCTATTGTATTTTTGTATTTATAAGGTGAAAGCAAAAGGCCCGCCTGATGTTAAGTGGGTGCCGTCATCCTATCACTATCAACCTTTTTATATACGTTTGAAAGAGCGACCTTTAGCCAAATCATGCAAGTCATAACACATTTTGAGACATTTCGAACCGCCCACATGCGAATATTCTGATGTTAAAAGTGAGAGGACACAATACATCATCTCAAACAATAGGTAGCGTAATCATTAAGTCATTACGTTTACAATCGAATCCACGCTACAGTCATGAGCTCGAAAGGGAAACTTCACGAAATACAAACATTTTAGTAGGAAACTTGTAAGGGGAAAGAATGAACGAAAGTCATAACAATATCGTCATCATCCTAGCTGTAAGCCCGGTTGCATCCAAAGCTGGAAGTCGGAGTTTCTTACTCTCTTGTTTCATGTTTTCATTTCATTGCATTCATTCTGCATGCATAAACATTTCGCCAATCATTGTAATAGGTCCCACCTTTATAGGGGTTGAGCCCATTTCCGTGTTCCCGGCACTATTGTTGGCTCGAGCCCTGCATCTAAAGCTGAATCTGGACTTTATATATCTGTGTGATGTTAAACAGTTCTATCCCTTACCTCGGTTTTTACGGAATTGACTGCTGTGACTGACATTTTGTCTCTCATTTTCACTCCTCGTATAGGGTAATAGCTAAGTGACTTATTTACTGGCTAAGATGAGATATTCATCTGTGTATTAACCGTCGCCGTAAGACGGATGTATGAAAAAATTTGGACCAGCTTTGGGCGAGGCAAGACCACTGGGTCAGTGCATTCCCCCTGTAAGGGAAAGATCACAGGTTCGAGTCCCGTCTTAGCTGTATTAGCTATTTAACCATTCAAAGATAATATTCATCTGGCAATAGGATCGGCTGCGACTTATAGTTATCCACTTTCCAAGACTTGTTTGCGTGGAATATTATGCAAGTATCAGTTGACCTCTTAGGGGCTTCTATCGGGGAAAATTCACATATACTTACTATGCACATTACTTTGCAAAGAAACCTTTTTTACATCCGAGTGCTAATACTAAGATAATAACGATGAATAGGAAAAACTTGGCAAATAGATAACTAGAACTGCCCCTCTAGACAAGTGGCAATGACCAATGTATGGGATTTGACGTAAACGTTATCGTCAATGTATGTCATAAATTGAATGAAATTTTGAAGCATTTATTTTAGAAAGAGAATTTGATTTGACTTCGTGCGGGTCTCGGTGGCGTAGTGGTCAGAGCATTCCCCCTGTGAGGGAAAGATCGCGGGTTCGAGTCCCACCCGAGGTCGATTCTCTTTTTCTTTCTAAATCGGTATTTGCAAAGAATTTTGTCATAAACTTTCAAAAATCGCGACCAGTTCTTTCCAATATTATAATCAGATTTAAGCAGGTACAGTGGCTTTTTTTATAAAACAGCACATTTGAAAGAAACATAATAATGTATTATTTATTAATGCTATTACGTAGGTATATTCTACAAACTACTGTAAAGGTAGTGAATTAGTATTAGTTACCTGCCGCTCTTTGTTAAAGATAAGAAGTTTTTGACTACTTCACGTGCCGCTATTGGCTCAACCTTTTAACGATAAGATTACTTACTTTAAACTTAACTGTACATTTGACAATGGTAGGCTAATGTTGGGAATAATGGGAATGACACAAATGAGTAGTGCGAGCCTCTGCTTGTCAGTTGAATTACCCATGACAAGAAGAACTCATTAACTTTTCTTTTAACTACAATGAATGTGAAATATTTAAAGTTTTTTATTTGCTTTAAGATAATACCTTTTATGCCGATTTGAGTGACTTTTTTCGCTTCATTTATCTTGAAGTTATCTTTACCAGGTATGAGCAAAAGCATGTTGAATTTTTTGTACCATTTTTATCATTAATTTTTTTTGCTACATGAATAGTTATTACAATTTATACGTCAAAGGCATGGCCATGAAAGAAACGGGACTATAACGGACATAGGAGTTGATCGATACCGGCCATACTGGCATAATGACATGTGTTAGGTACTAGACTAGCTTTGGTTCGACACAAAAATATATGGTAGTGGTTAAAGAGTAGGACAGACAGAGCATAATAATATATGTTGGAATTGTAGTAGTTAACAGTGCAGAGAACAAAAAGTTTCGGAGGCAGATTACATACATATCTACCCTACATGTATACCTACGCCAAAAGCATAAGTTGCATTGGAGCTTTTATACGGGGATTGCAAAATTCTCATAAAATTTAGCATTCAGTATTATAGTGTTTTGGTATCACACGTTTTTAAAAACGTAATATTCAACATCAGGTCCATAGTTTAATCCAAATGTAACTATCCTGGGGTCTACTATCCTATCCTGGATGTGTTTTAGATTTTTAGAGAAATACTTATGAATAAATATATTAGAAATACGTTATATGTAATAGGTACCTACATTACTATAGGTAGTGAGTAATTGAGCATATCTACGGTACAATGGTTCACCTGATTTTGTGCGACGATAGCAACCACTAATTAACCAATACTTGTAGATAACGCCGCAGCCAGGCTGTGACTGCGATATGCTATCAGATTATCAGTCTGATATAATTTATTGGTACTATTATTACTTCACGCCGCAAGACCCTCAAATAAACTACCGTACGTAGTTATTACAAATGAAATAACCCCTTTCTAAAACGAAGAATGAAGCTCCCAGTGGAACAACAACACTGGATGTCATATCTCCTTGGCAGTACCTATCGATCTAGAGCCCTTGGAAGGGTTTTACTATCCACTTTCTTAATTCTTTATTGCATACATACAGTACAGAGATCATACACAAAAAAATACAAGAAACATGTACCTATAAAGAGGAACTTAAGTCATTATGAGCTCTCCCAGCAATTCATGAGTAGTAGAGACGAATCCTGATAATATATCCACATCCTGATTTCATATCGTCATCATCATCTTTCTGCCGCGTGACCCTATCTCCTCCTATTGGGTGTCGTACAAGGCGACTAAGGGCTAGGTTTATTGTTTAATATCAGACAGATATATACAACCCAGACTGAGCCTCAGATGCATATCTCGATTCAACAATAGTGCCCAGAATACAACAATAAACTCACACCCAATTACGTGGGACCGAATGCAACGATTGGTGAAATGTGGGTATTAATTCACCTCTGCCTAATCCTTCGGTGATAAAGGCGTGATTATATGTTTGTATGTATCATCACCTCTGCGTCAGTCCCGGTCATAACCGAGATCTTCATCTCAGAGTCCGGAGTCCGCTTGATGTGTTTATTGTGGCTATTTCGCAAACATAAAAATATCAGTCTAATCGAAAATTTCCTCCTCCTTTGTTGGGAAGTTGGTTAAAAAAGGAACACCGCAACAATTCAGACTTATTTTTTTCTTTCGATGTAGAAATAGTCAGGTGGCTAAATGCGAGCGAATAATCCCGTTAGACTAATGTACCTGGACTAAAAAATATAATTACGTTATGTTTTGAATATCTTTAAAGAAAGTACCTTATCCTCCGGTGATTTATTAGTATTTCGTGATGAATTTTAATTTCTAATAGTGATTGTGCTGAACATAAAAGATGTCTAAAGATTAGTTGATGATATGTTTAACAAGAAGTACATACTTATATTACCTAGAGCTATCACCATTAAGATAATTGGTAATATGTTTTACTAGTCAATAACTTTTAACAAGATGGTTGTGCTAATATAAACTTTCGCTGTTAGGACTACGACTACTAAAATTAACAAACTTGGTACTTTCACCTCTTCTGTTAATTATGGAGTGTAGTCCTACCTAGACCTTTGCCTAGCCAAGCTCACCTACAAGGTGCACCGGTTACGTGCTGATTTACGGACGACGGTCTGGGGTAGCTTTCCTTTCAAGGTTAGGAGGTCAGCCGGCAGTCTGTCCCGTAAAAGCTGTACAAAAAGAAGGTGAGGGAGTAAGCGGACTACGCGCTTCGAGATGAAAGAAACAAATGCCAGAATGAACGCTCAGATGATGACGATAAAAGTGTCTTATACCTAAATGGAATTAAAAAAAAAACTGACAGTCTGACGTGCGATAGAGAGAACACACTTCGGAACCGAAGCAAGCCGATCTTACCGGAACTCTCACACTTCTTTCATAGTAAAATCAACGATTCCGGTAAGTGGCTAGTGTTAGAACTACGGTTGTTACTGTCAAATGTATACCGTTTTATTGAAAATCAAAGACAATTTAGCTACGATTTGACAGTAAGGGAAGGTGGCGACGTCCTCCAGTACACGGAATTGTTGGTCTGAATTACATTTACGGTACACGAGACGCTACGCAATGCTTGCTTCTCTGCTATATTACGCCACGTAATGCATGAAATAACTTTCATTGGGAGTATGGGATTTTCCCTTGCTCGTAATATTTTATCTTCTTTGACATGACATTATGACATGTTGTGTCAAGCCAGACGAGAATAAACAATACGTTTAACAGATAAAGCACGCTTATTTTTTTTATACATGAGGTGATTTATCTGGTTTTATTATTAAGTACTGACATATAACGTAGGGGTGCAAATGAATTCGAGTGTCAATTCTAGTGGCCTTTAAAAATAATAATTTATCGGAGTACGCTCTCTTACTCCTATCCTTATAGATTGGTTTATCTTGATTTTTATGGAAGGGATAGCCGTCTGACACCCAAACCCGGGAAAGGTAGCGCGAGAACCTCGTTCTTCAATCAGCACGTGTACATACTAACTCATAGGTGAGGCTGGCTTAACCCTAAAGGTCTCAGTATGGCTCCTTACACGTCTCAATGTGTAAAACTTATACCTTTTCTTATCAAACCTTTTATTTGTAACTGCCATCCATACTTCTATATCCATTTTCATACTTAATATTATAAATGCGAAAGTAACTCTGTCTGTCTGTCTGTTACGCTTTCACGTATAAACCACTGAACCGATTTTGCTGAAATTTGGTTTAAGAGTAGATTAGACAGGATTAGGACATAGGCTAAGTGTGATCGCGATAACCGACATCCACGCGGGCGGAGCCGCGGGCAATAGCTAGTAACCTAGTAACCTTAGATTCTAAAAAATATTTGCCATAATATATGCCATGCCATAATATATGCCATAATCAAGATAATGAAAAACCTGGGGTTAATTAAACAAATTATAAAATATATCTACATGATCTTACCTCATCATGATTCAAATTACTTATATCTACCTATATATGGATTTAACATGCGTCGATAGCTTAGTGGTTAAGGACTCGGCCTTACGAGGTAGAAGTCTCGGGTTTGAATCCTGGCCATCACACTACCACGACACCGATACGAGCTGAAGGGGTTAACGGGAATGCCAGTAATTGCGGTAACTAATATAAACTTATTGAAAAACGGGTTACCAACTTATTTGACATGTTGTAAAATGACAACGATGATTATGAATCCACTAACTTTCATAAAAAATATATAAATGTATGTATGTATAATAATGTAGAAGTTAAATACTAATCCCGCTCCCGTGACCCACAGGAACCTATCCCCGGGATCAAATTTACCTAATATAAATACGAAAAGGTAGTCAGCACGAGTGACCGATAACTCTTGCACTTGCAAAAACAAAACTAACTTTTGTTAATATTTTTAAATAGATAACAAACTTATCAAGTCCTATAAATTTATATTAATTAACTTACTGATTTGTTGTTGGATGTCATTTATTTACTATTGACTGGGTTAATTTTGTTCATAATACTCGATAAAAAATGAGATCTAAAGAGGTTTATAACACGCGGTCTTGCAGTGCCTACTCACATAATCTCCCAGCCAAAATAACCGTATACCAACTCATCATACACGATAAAGTTTTTATAGCATAAAAATCAATTAAAAAGTTTTTTAATTAAAACAGCAACATCTGCGTACGCGTCCTTAACTAAACGCAAACATCGTTGAACTCACATGAACCTTTAAAACGTTAACTACAAAAATTGAAGCTATTAGGCCAGCGTTTCCCAAACTTTTAATGTTTCTACATCGACAGCCATCCCAAATTTTTAATCTTACTCACATCCCATGTCCTAATATAGGTAGTATAATGAACTTTAAAAAATTTTTGACAGAGTTGACAAAATAGCAACAAAGAATCATTTCGTATATTCAGCTTAGGCACATAAAGAGTACATATGAACGTCAAAATACTACAATTATGTCAAGAAATGATTATAAGAACATAAAATAAAGTAAAATAAATCATTTGAAAATGATTCTTTCGCTGGTGCGGTAAGTTGGTTCTACTGAGAAGATACCAGAAAGAAACTCGAGAGAGAGATCTACGAGTAGATTAAACGCGTCTCTCGATCGAGTATGATAAAGATGGACAGCATAGAATGACACAATGCTGTGACACGATTTTAGTTAGAGCATGCCATTGAATGCACAAAATCACCCTATCAACATCATCATTCTCTCAGCCTTTCCCCAATTCAGTTAGGGTAGGCCTTCCAGTCTAACTGTGAAGCGGCTAAACTTCGATATTTTCCATGTAACGACTGCTATCTGACCTCCACAAGCAATTGGTGATATCGAATGGCTGTAGTTAAAGTAGTCAGACTTTTGAGGACTCCAACTAGCTGTACGTAATAATTTTGGTACGCTATATGGAATAGCTCTTTTATTTTCGGGGCCCGTTGCTGCGTTTAGAGACCTGTGGTGGGTAAACATTCGTAATGGCCCCCCCCATTAAGTTTATGAAATTTCAGAGGAGGGCCAGAATTATAGGAAAAATGCACAGCGATGAAGACCACAGAACCCTACTAACTAACGCACAATTATACCTTGGAGATACCTGATGTGGAGCAGTGCGAG
Source organism: Eilema depressum (assembly GCA_914767945.1). Classification (NCBI taxonomy): domain Eukaryota; kingdom Metazoa; phylum Arthropoda; class Insecta; order Lepidoptera; family Erebidae; genus Eilema; species Eilema depressum. The sequence continues at coordinate 18,464,331 of OU612013.1, forward strand.
ATAGTAGACACCAGAATCTACTATAAACTTCTGGAACGTCAAAATAAAATTATAGCGGGCCATATACTATTCATGTCGAAGGACGGTCAGCGGGCCGTACTTTGCCCATCACTGGTCTAGATCATAGAGTCTTATTTCCTCCATGGTCTACCCACCATTTGGGGAACGCTGTATTAGATAATTTCATTTATTTAAAAAGTTCACGGCTTCACGGCCCAGTGCGTAGGGAATGAGGATTTATTAGACGTGTCAACCACAATTTCACTAATTTGGAAATTGTTCTAGGGAAACTTATTTGTTAGGGGACAATTAATGTATTGTGTAGTGAAATGCATTGTGATCTCCTCGTTGTGGTGTTAATATAAGTATGGTGTCGTGATACTACGCTATATTGTTATACAAGTAAACATTTTGGTGACGTGTCATTGAATTGTGTCATTTGTTTGTTTATTGCATAATCACATTAATTAATAAGAAAAATATATCTTATTAATTACGATTATTTTTAAAGATATCCGTTTATTCCCAGTAGTTCCCTTTTCCGTCTCTTAGTGACATTAAAATATACAATTAAAGTGCGTTTAATAGACGAGTTCAATGCAATTCATCAAAGTTTATTAGCTTATGTTTAATATGATGCAAATTATTCACAGAATAATAAATTCATATGCATCGTTGAAACATACAGGATGATTTTTCATAATCACGATATGTTCTGATGGGTATGTAGGTACTTTTTTTTACTATATATGTACATGTGTCTTTAGTTAAAAAGCAGTTAAACATTAGAATTAGTCTGCCTATCAATCTATTAACAATCAAGTTACTTTTTAGTAGGTAAGTATTCATTCGTTTTACATGCTCAAATAAACTAGGCGTACCTACCTTTTACAACACTCATGACTATTATAATGACAGCTGTCAGCTGTAACAACACAGTCATGAAAAATAGAATATCATTATTTAGGTCACACTGCTGCAGTGTGTTCTATAATAAATATATAACACAATGATGACCATCTTCCATACAAGCACCAAACATGAAGTTTGTTTTTCAAATTAAATTCAAAAGTAAATAAAAAAAATAAAAAAAATTGCCATTTAAGTTCACCTTGTATCCAAGTCTCATTCAGTAGCGAATAGTTTAAGAAAGCTTATAGCTCATCTTTTGCACGTTCAATTATTTTTATTGCGGTTCATTAATTCTTGTGCCTATAAAAATATTTTAAATCCATCTATGATTTCACTCTATACTATTGGTGAAATATTTATGATCGTTTTGTAAAATGTTTACTAAACTATTCACTTTCTATTGCATAAATAACAATTTTGTAACGTACATCCTATCCGCCATTGTGATTAGTTATTTTTATTTTGTTACATAACTTCAATTTTCATTTGCTTTTGCTTAGTCGCGGGTTAAAGAACAATGCCCACTTTTCACCTGTCTGATCAGAATAAGCAATTTGCCCGTATTGCCTAGATAATTAGCTCATAAAATAGCATATTTTTTTCTATTTTTAACAAAAAACTTAGAAAGAAAGTGTTAGGCTAGAAAATCAGATATCATTTTTTTAATGATAATCAAAATGATCAGCAATATATCAATCTGCGTAAGACGAAATTCACCATCTTAAAGCAGAAACCATAGACGGAAAATATTCTCTACTCTCTGTCACGTTGTGATTATATTCTCTTTAGAGATGTTACAATCGGGACTATTTAGAATAATCGTATTAATGAACAAATGACTTGACAGATATTACGTTATTCTTCCTGTTACCCAGTAGGACAAATATTAGTCACACACACACACACATACACACATAATCACGCCTTTATCCCCGGAGGGTTAGGCAGAGGTGAATGAACACTCACATTTCACTAAATCATTGTATTGGGTCCCACGTAATAGGGGGTGAGCCTATTGCAGTAAATAATAGTGGCTGTTTGCACGACTTTTCTATCCAACGACTACGTCCAGTTTTTCAATATAATGTAAATGTTATAGGCAATGTGTATAATGCAGGCATTCTATACATTACCTAGGAAATGTATAGAATGCCAGGGTCGTTCAGGCAATGTATGAAATGATATTCAATGTTTAAACTATTTTACACTTTGCCTAGGAAATGTATAGAATACCTAGGCATTGTATAGAATGCCGGTCGAAGCATAGGTAATGTATGTAATATAGTTTTCTTCTCTATGATTTAGTTAGATAGATACTAATCTTTTGAGAGCTAATCCTAATTTCAACTTCCACCAGCGAAAGTGCTGATAAGACATGTGTTCTATTGTTTTTTGCGTAGAATGTTTCTCACATAGCAGTGAAAGCAAAGCTGCACATTCCGACTTGGATAGATTAGGTTAGAAGGTAAATGCGGGAGTGGAGCGGAGCTCCCGCATTAGCCTTTGTGGTTATTTTTTTTATTACCATACAGAATTACTATAGGCCACGGCAACCACTCTCTTACCATCATCCCTGTGCTGGTCAGCCACCTAACCTGATGGAAAGAGAGTTGTTACCGTGGCCTATAGAGATCTGCATGGTTAAAAAAAATTTTACCACGAACCTAACTTCTAACCTAATCTATCCAAGTCGGAGTGAACAGTTTTTCTTTCAGCAGTAATATCCATTTTTCAAATCCATAGAGGGCTTCTTAAGGGATCGCAAATAAATGACGCTTTGTTAATCTATTAGGTACTTTGTTTGCTAGCAGTACTTATTTATTAAGGTGAGACGAATTTTCGTACATGAAATATCATTTTAAAGAGACGAATTTACAACAACCCGTCCAATAAACACATTGCCTGATGCGCTTCTGGCATTTAATACAATACCTAGGCAATGTGTGAAATTAATCGTATTATACACATTGCCTGAACGTTTTAGGCAATGTATAGAATGCCTAGGCATTCTATACAATGCCGGATTATACACATTGCCTATAACATAAATACGAAATAGTGACCAACTTTTTCCTTCATACTTTAACAGGCTTAGGATTAACGCACGCACATAGATTATTGTCGCTATTATTTTGACTATTACTTAATAAGATATCAAAATAATATGAAATAATCGTATTAGGTATACCTAGTAGGTATACCACTGTTATATTGTGTTACTGGTACCTGCTACAATTACAAATAATAATTGTATTTGTCCTCTCTCTACGCTATAAACAAACACCGACTATGACATGACAGTGACATGAAGTGACAGCTTCATTTGGTTTCATGGTTTCGTTTTATTGCTGATGTATGTAATTCCTCTTTCTGTTGCGTTCAAATTCAATTTGATACTCTGATATCACCCCATTTGAGAGGAGAGCAATGTCCGCATCCGTGGGATCCTTGTCCATGACATAGCAGATAAAATACAGGAGAGCCTCATTGCTGGACAAGTTTTTCGGCAACCCCCAGGCTACGTGTATGATAAAAATGTCTGGCAATACCGCCCCGCCGGGTAGCAGAGCAAACCTAAGAAGGCTTAGCTCAACTATCGTTGTAGAATGTGTTATGCGTGCCAATTATCTCATTACCAGTGATGCCCAAAACAGTGAAAAGTGGAGACAGACCCTAAGGGCCAGTCCACACGGTGCGTTGTTTGCGTTGCGTCGACGCAACGCAAATATTTTGACACATAGCCGGCCACACGGGCGCTGCGTCACCGCAGCGCAGCGTTACTACGATGCAGTCACAGTCACAACGCGTACAACCCCGCCCGCTTCGCCAACGGGGCTGCAGCTCCGTCGTGTGTGCGTTGCGTCAACGCAGCGCGCCGTGTGGACACTATGATTATTTGTATGTAAAACGACGCGACGCAGTGGCACAGTGCTGCGTCGACGCAACGCAACGCAACGCGCCGTGTGGACTGGCCCTAACCTTTTAGAAAAGTCGGAAGACAGACCCTGGGCTCTAAGATTCCTGCCTTCAATTCAAAACACAACATTATTTTGACGATGATTAGTTATAATAAGAGAACACATACATTATAAAAAAAAAAATAGACGAATAAAAATACCAATTGTAATGAATAAAATGTTGTAAGGTTGTATTATTATTATTATTAATATTCATTTTTGACTTTTCATATTGTCATTTCTGTAATAGCAATAAAGTTAAAAAGTATTTTATTTAGTTATTGTTGAATGCAAAAATTCTCTCAGCCTCAGTGGCATGGCGGTAGTGAACTCGAATGCTACGCAGGAGGCGCGGGTTCGATTTCCGCTCAGTGCAAATATTTGCATGCATGAATATGTCTACTTGCATTGACCTGGGTCATGGTATCTCCGTGCCTTGGAGAGCACGTTAAGCCGTCAGTACCAGTTATCATACGAACATCTAATGGCAGTCGTTAGGGGTAGTTAGAGCCCTATAAATCCAACAACTAGTCTACACAATACTTTCATGTCACCAATGGATTTTGAAGGTCAGATGGCAGTTGCTTCACCGAAAATATGTAAGTTCAGCCGCGTCGTGGTAGTACTGGAAGAGGTGGACCCCGGACTCTGAAGCAAGGCCGTGGATGTAACCAGAATGAATGCAAGGCTGATGATGATGATGACAAAAATTGCAAACAGTAAATTGTATGTTGAAAGCTCATTTAATCACTGAATATGAGCATATGACATGAAATAAATCTAAATTATTACCTATATCTTGTTAATCTTGACTGTGAAGAATTAACTTTTGATAATATGAGATCGTCATCATCCTATGTAACGTTAGACCCGGTCGCACCCGCGTATAAGTAAAATGTATGTCAGAACACGATCATTGGTTGTTAGGGGTCCATTACACGCTAGGTTTTGCCATGGTTTAACCATCAATCACGCCGTGAGTGACCAATAACATAACGTCTAATAACCGATTGACCAATAATATTCATGATTGACGGCATGATGCATGACGTTTGCATGAGCGTGTAATGGACCCCTTAAGTTTTTTGACACTGTCACACAGTTCATTAGTCAAAGCACAGATAAATAAATACTTTACCTACACGTTTTAATACCTTGAATATACATTTTTCTGTCTAAAGATTTAAACCATTATTGGTTTTATGGTTTTAAAGATGCAGTATCTATTCATCAATGATACCAGTACAGTAATACGATATCATTTTAAAAATGTAATGACAGGGCAACGGATGTATGGAAAGTGGGCATCATTCAATATTAGATTGATTAATTCAGTCATATTATATTATTACTTTAAAAACGTGTCGACCAGTCGTTCAATCGTATTGATTAAAATACAGAGTAATCCAACTGAAACACCCTGTAGATGATCATAGTGACAGTAATCTGGTATTTTATTTACAGGGTCATGATCCCACAACAAATAACTATATACATTTATTTAAAATGCAACTTTTATCCAGATTTTGATGTGTACCTAACATTTGAGATGAAATGAAAGAAAATTTTGATGACATTGAGATAAAAGAAAAGAATAGTGTGAGTGAAAATTGTTTTGAATTATCGCAGTACTAATAATAAAATTGCTGCGCGATGTTGAATTTTCGTGATTCTTTTGAAGTAGATGGACCCGCGATTGCAATAGGCTAACCTAGTTGACGCAATAAGGATGTAAACATAGTCCTGCCTATCACACAAAAATGTTACAAAACTTAATAAAACTGTCACCGAGCGGCATAGTTACATCTAAATGCAAGTCCAATTAACAGGTAAACAGTCACGAGTAGTTTTGCAATTATCATGATAGCACGACCAGCGACTCGCACAATAAAGGCGACACCACATGGCTTCATAAATTAATTGCTGTGGCAAACAAGTACACGTCATGTCTGAACATGAGGTCAGTAGATTTTCAGATTATATTTTGAGCCCGGGACCGCTCTCCAGCTCCTTATTTATTATAATATACCTATGGTTGATATAGGCTTTTACTAGATTGACTATCCTTTGACCTCCCATTAATCATCCACTAATCAGTAGGGGAAGGTGAGGTAATACGATCCCTGAGAGTCAAATGATCCCCCTCAGTAAATCAGAAACAACTAATGCCATTTATCCAAATGCGCATGAAATATGTTCTCCGCACCCCTGCCAGTTGCTTCTCCAAATGGCAAGACGGTGCGAGCACTTGGCGCGATTTTATTAAAAAATAATCAAAAAGTGAGGCTCAGATCTAAGGTAAGCCTGTTTTTGGACTCTCATTGCTTTTTACGTGTTCATATTTATTGAAATGTTGTTTTACTTGCGGGTATTAATAGCAGTTAACTAATATTTAAGCAGTGTTCGATCACCACACACGGTATTTGAAGGTTATGTTTTGATCGATATCCTGAAATTTGGTGTTTGGGGCGAAATGATCCCCTTCCTTGTGTTCAAAATGATCCCTGGAATCATTTTACCTCATTAGTATTTGTTAGGTTTACAGATCATGCTGAGAATATTTATACGCAAAACTAATCACCAAAAATGGCTTGAAGAACAAATGTAAAAAGGCTTTAGATGCCGTCTACACATTACACTACGCTTAAAGAAAAACTTAAGGAGAACTCGCGACTTCTGGCCGATATTCTGCCGAAGTCGAAACGGCCTAAGAGAGGAAAACTCGAGAAAAACACTTCTCCAACCTTCTGGCCAGCGCAGCGTGGCAATAGTAGGCTAAATAACCTCACAATACACAGACGCCAAAATAAAAGGTCCCCAGTTCTCGATGGTCCCGTTAATCCTAATCCCCGGTTTGGGTGACGGGAGGCTACAGAAACCAACTACTGCCGGCAGCTTGAAACTGTGGTACACTACGGCTGGACAAGCACCTCACCGAACTCGAGGTGGAACTAGGTGGCATAAACTGGCAGATATTGGGACTGTCAGTGATCCGAAGAAAGGAGGAGGACACGATAACCCTTGAGTCAGTCCTGTTCTACTTTTTTAGTTTATTTGTTTACTAGTTATTTGTCAATTGCTTGAATAGGTATCTTGTTAATTTTACAACCCTTTTAAAAGTTTGTTGCAATGTTTAATGCTTAGTTTTGATGATTCATTATTAGATAAATTACAAAAAAAAAGATCTATAATAAAACTAGAAGACAGCAAAATTTTGTGTAACTTGCTTACATACTTAAATTGTTATGAACAATACATACTCATATGATTAAAATAAACAGCTGAATGTTTTATTTCACTGATACTTTTATCTATTGGTATAAAATGATACCTGGGATTATTTTACCCCTACCCCAGGGATCATTTTATCCATGGGTGTGTATAAAATGATCCTTTTCTAAACTTTTACAAAAACGTCTAATACAAAGAAACTGCATACATATAATAGAAAATAAGTATGCAGTTACATAGTTCAGTAAATTCACTACCTCCAACAATAGAAATCTTTCGATTTTGCCTCTAACTTTAGCCACAGTTAAGTTTTTCCCTTAAGGGAATCATTATACCTCACCTTCCCCTAAATGTTGCTTACATATATTAGAAATCGGTTGGAACCGTTTTGGAATTCGGGTACAATTTTTTTAGTTAATGTAAAAATAGAGTAGTTAAGCCGAGTATTCACAATCACTTTTTGAAATACTATAAGTAGGTACTATTCATTCAACTGAGATGATGATGAGTCGCCGTCCTTGTGTCTAACGCAAAAAGTAAATATCTACACACAACTACAATACATTATACATACCTAGTAGGAAAAAGTAAGTTAAAATAAATATAGGAATGACATAATTCTCAAGAAACACAATTATTTCTAAATAATAAATGTTGTTTTCAATGCTCCTTTCCTTTGTGTTATTTATAAACATTGCATATAGTATAACTGTTTCTGGATAGAATCATTGAGTCAGATTCCACGTTTTCCATATTGGCAATATGCAGAGACCCTAATAGAGAATATTACGCGTCACCCTGTCTGCGGTTTTCATTCGAATACACTGGCCTACTTAACATCCGCAAATTATCATTAAGTAACATATTAGCCTGTACTAGTTTCTGTGCTGTGTGGTCTGCTACGGTAGCACTTATTTTGCAATCTACACACTCCAATTACCTATTAATTTACGTCCACTAAGCAGACGAATTGACGTATTGTATGCAAGGTTATTCGCGCAGTCTGCATTTGCACTATATTTATATTAACCAGTTTTCTAGACTTGCAACACTGCACTTACGCGCCATTAGTGCTTCATTATACCCTTGCTTTTTCTTTTCTACTTTTAAGTAAAATGCCAATGCTACTTAACTGTCAATCTACAAGTATTTCTTTTAACTTGCTGCAACTACAAACTAGGTGTAGCAAGTTCATACGTATTAAGCCTGGTATATACTGAGCCCGAAAATATCGAAGTACTGCTAAATCCGCAGTTAGACTGGTAAAACGGACCCCAGACTCCGAGTTGAAAAGCTTCGGATGCGACTGGAATTAACGCTAGGATAGAAGAAGATAATTCGCAAGCTCTCTACCTGCAAACATTGCAAAAAAAGCAAAAACTGCAAACAAAGTGCAAAAAAAATAATTTTCTTGATTTTTCAAATGACCGTTATTGAAACAATAATATAGCGTTAGTTGGAAACACAACAGTATTTTTGTTTGTTCCTGCCGAACAAGTTTATTTATGTGGCATATTTGTGTAGAAAAGTGTTTTTAAGAATAATTAAGAAGACAGTTAAACTCATCAAAGGAATATAATTATGGTAAAATAGACTATAATCATAAATATTCGAATCCATAGTGCGGTAGATGATAGAGTCGATATACGAAAAACCGGTGTTCCGGTATTTATAATTATTCCTTCTCAACTATTATATAATTTGTAAATTCGTTGTGTCTGTCTATTGGAGTTATTTAAAAAATACTTGGGTAACCTAAAATTAACAATAATTCTGACACTAAAAATATATGATTTTTGTAATTCTTGTCTTTTTGCCTGTTTGTTCACAGTGGACGCAAAAAAAATTTGATATGATTTTTTTATTAGAAAGGTTTTGGTCCGACTTAAAATCTACTGTACATTTGATGGCAATTGATTAAGTAGAACCGGAGATATGGCCAAAAATCGCGATAACTATGACCACGCAGGCGGAGCCACGTGTAACAGTTAGGATTTAGTTATATTTTTAAATGCTTGACATTCTTGTAAACTACTACATTGATATATTTTAACGAGCTAAAATAAATGATGATTATCTAAAAATTAAAATAACATAACACAAAATAAAATACTCCTTTTCTAGGTTAACAAACACTAACAATACCGTTTGAAAAGTTGACCTACTTACAGAATTAATCACCGTATACTAAGCTAAGTGAAAACTTCGTGAACTTTTTTTAATGAGATTCATCCCATTCCCATTCTATCCACATTCTCACTACTGTTACTCATATACACCACTATCAACAGCAGTGAGCCACAGACACACCGAGAAATGGTTCTTGGGACGACACTAGAGAAACATCAATTATTTTTTAGCTATTGACGATCTTTAGTGTTTTAGGGCCCCACCAGAATCTTCTAGGCTAAAGTCAACTTCACCTGCAAGCCGGTATACTTGCTGATTGACGGACTCGACCCTAGCGCAAGGTTTCCTCTCTAAGTTGGGAGATCAGGCGGCAGTCACTCCCGTAAAGGCCAAGATAAGTTAAAACAAGAGATACAGGAGGAGTCACACCCAGGTCGAGTAAAGACAAACACAAGTTACCAGAAAGAATCTGGTAAAAAAAAAACTTGACACAACTTGACAGTTAAGCAACCTAGTTCTATCAAATGAATTACATAATCGATTTAATTTTATTCATCCTACTATCAATTATTAAGATCACAACTATTTATATATAGATATGGAGATTGATAATTTAGTTTATACTACTAGTATCATACGAGAGTCAAATGTCAAGTGATTATCGTCGGTAGTAACTTATGTTGATTACGTGCGTGGAGGCTAAGACTAATTTTGCCCGTGGCTTCACGTGTGTTAAAGTTAGTGCCGTGGTTAAAAAATATTTTTAAAGTACCTAGTATTTTTTCTGGATGAATGATGTATACAATGATGATCAGATAATTTCTCCTTTAAATATGTTTAAGTTTTCACAGGTAAATCCTGGTTCAATATGGTTCAATTTTCCATCTCATAATTCCAATGTACCCGGTTAGAGGCAATAACTCGCTCCCTTTGAAGTGCAGACCATAGAAGGATCTAATAAAGCGAAACTAAATACGATTAGCATTGAAATTGCACAGTGCTAAAATAAATAGTCTAACGCTAACTTGAAAACGTCAGCTAAGCTAGCACTTTAAGTTTCGTGAAAAAATCCTCTCGGATACCCCCTGCACTAATTATATCGTTTTCTAAACTACACACTGTCTTGGCTCTTCAGATACCGGGGTATAAGTATGTGTTTTAAACACTTCCCTCGCACCCCGGCTGACCCAAGACCATCTCCGATTTCGAGGCCAACATCTACTAGAGGTGGCTTCACCTCTCACGCTCACCCCCAGACTTGCGCTTATGGAGGACCGAGGTCATTTAGCGACCTCCGAAGTCTGAAGTTTAGTTGACCTAGCTCGTATAGATAGTAAAGTTAACTTAGCTTAATTATTTCGGTGAGCTCAGATTTATCTGTTATGATCTGCGTTGTCCTCGGAGCCCAGGAACCACTTGTTTCCACCATGGCCTGCGCTATACGTGAATAGAACCATCATATATTGCCAGGGGTACAATAAAATATAATACACTTATGCCTGCACCTAAGAGGAGCTTACGTATGTTTACGAGTATTGTCTTAAACGTAAATATTGTGAATTAGTTTTTTATATGAATAATGGCGTTGAAAACTGGTCATCAGTATCTAACAAGCATGTTTTCGTTATTATTCATAATAACGTGACGGTTGGCTATTGATCTGCAGAGTTTTTTTACCCCACAGTATCAATGGAAATTACTATTAACATCTGTTCGTTGTTGCCAACGTGGTAGTTGGAGCCAAAAAAAATCGGCAACCTAACTTAATAACAGAACGTCGATACCGTCAGTGGATTGTAAAGGTAAAATGGCAATCATTTTACAGATAATATCCCAGGTCTGCCGTATCGTACTTAGATTGAAAGTCGACCCGAGTTGGGAAAGGTTCTGAGGATGTCGGAGTATCAAAGGAAACTGTTCATGCATCTTTCTACATAAATGTGACAGTTGCAGCAACACCTTGAATGAGATGTTTTATTACTAAGATTAATACGTCATTCGTAGTGTGACTTTGTATGAACCATCATGCAAGTCGGACGTCCACTTGTACGAAGTAGGCCAGTCGTCCGTACCAGCGACGTAATTTCGGCACACACTGAGACAGATTATTCGCTTCCAACTACCCTATTATCTCGCAAACGCCAGTTCTACGTTATCGTACAATGGCTTGTAGTTAAAACAAACTGTTGTTGTTTTCTGACGATTATGCGTTCACATGATGAGGTAATTTCTACATGTTTATCATTGAAATTAGTTTCACTTTTATGATTATGGATCGTATAAAGTATTACTGAACTACTGAGTTTCTAGATAAACTAGATACCTTTACAATACCCAGTAAGTGCAAACAAGTGCAATGGATAAGTTTACACTCATTAATTTTCAAGCATCTCGTAATCGGTTTTATAAGTTTATTTTGCTTTTTAACAATATAGAAAAAAAATAGACTTTAAAAAAAGAAGAGAGAACAAGTGCGGTTATACGGCTGTGGAGTGTGCGTTCTGCTAAAGCGAGAAGAATATGTTGCGATAGATGTTTGAACTGTGGAGTCACGCGTAAAGATCGCGTAAGGAACTCCGTGGCAGCCTTCATGTCCGTGCCATCGCGGATATTGCTGTGGCCACGGTATGTAGAGACCGCCTGTCTATAAGGATAACAATTCCGGGGGGCCCCGATAGCATTCTCTCAACCCAAGAAGTGCTATCGTGTCATCGTCCAAGATGACATGCGTGCTATGCTATGAGACCATTGGATACCCAAGACCATGCACTTGTACGAACGTAAACCTGGATGATGAATAAACTGATAGTCATTTATTATAATAAAGATGTAATAGACACTACTCATTTGATTTATTAATCCCTATTTCTGGAATTTAATATAGTACGAGTATATTCGATAAAACGTTTAATTATCTGGTAAATATAGCAAGCGGATGGTGACTGCACATCAGATTTCAATGATACCTTTTGGATTGAAATAGATCAAAATACAAGCTTTGGATGGAAGAAAGACGTATTTTAAATCTGAGATGATCTATCGGTGGATTGTCAACGGCCTTTTAACCGTCATTTGCGCCTCAGTTGACCTTGAACTACGCCCTAGCATGTAGAGGTAATAGGGTCAATAACCTTTACGTATAGGTGCATACGTTACGTGCCGTGCGCTTGCTTAGGATTATCGTAATGACATTTTTTTTCACTGAACTCTAAGAATATGCAGTGGAAAAAAAGCGTATTTCGTATTTGATGCACTTTTCGTAAAGGACCTTTCTCATAACGTACTTACCTTAGGTACGTCTTTTACAAATCACTTTGTTTGACAAATATTTTTCCAAATTAGAATTTTGAAAATAGTGCACATCTTTTTCTAAAGATAATTGAAATATTGCAGTCCACTGCTGGACATAGACATCTCCCTACGTGCGCCATAGCTCCCGATTCTCCGCCTTTTGCATCCAGTCTATAGAAGTCACTTTTTTCAGGTCGGTAGTTCATCTGGCTAGGAGGCATCCCACCTAGGTAAATTGCTCAGCAGGAAAACTACTTTTTAATTTGAAAATGATCATCAGCTTTTGATGCTGACTACTTATACGTTCGACAAGTACACAGTAGCGCCTACGAATATCATTTCTGCGATCACGGGTAAGAGATCAGTATTACAGTCATAATCACTGTTGCAGTCTGTTCTTGACAGTGACAATGGTGTTTGTTCTATGCAATCTTGACACCAAGACGAAGGCGCGCATAATGACACATTTGTGCGCAAAACATACATCAATGAACGCTAATGTATTATTTGTAATGTCATGTGTCATGTGTAGCATCTAATTATAGTTTTTTATTAGATACTTACATAGTTTATTTATTTGTGTAGGTACCTAGCAACTGGTTAAACTAGTCAGCTGATTGTACACCTAGACTTCGAGAAGCCTGAAAAAAAAGAATGAATCTTTGTGTAGTAACCAAGGTAACATAACGCGAAGAGTATGGCAATGATCTTTGTTGAACCCCCGCCATACCTTTCTAACCCAATCTATCCGTTGCCGCCTAAGGGCCGCTTTCCACGATCCGTGATTTTACAAACGTGTGCGCGATTTCGTAGATCATACACAGTGGAAAGAAACTCCCATGATACTGCAGACATTTTTGTCTGTGTCTGCGTCCGATTTGGTGAAACCTGGTATGTACTGTGGGAAAACGATATAAGTTTTCTTCACTGGCTACCAGGACGTTTAATAATCTTAAGTATCCAGTTAGTTTAATCAAATGGCTGTGATACATGTCCTCATTGATTTTATACCAAATATGAGATTTAACAAGAAAACGAGTTTAAAATTTAGTGTTTGAATTATTTTTAGTTTCATATCAGTAAGTACCATCCCTGTGGGAGCTGCTACATCGCTTACATAAATGGATACATATGCGTCGAATTTACAGTACCCCTCGTTTTAACGTCAAAGGACTTGCAGGTGTGCCATTGATGTAGACAGCTGACGTTAACTATCAAAAATTGAAATGAATATCTAGGTCACGAGAGTCGTATTGGCCGACAGCTGCTTGCCCCTTACTTATAATAACAGTTTGAAGTCAAAGGGTGGTTTGAAATACTAAAAACTCTCAGTTTTGTAATGTACCTACAGAACCCTAGAAAGGCCGGCTTATTTATGGATAAAATAAAAGGATATTCACTTGAATAGATTGACTTCTAATTACAACGTTTCAGCATAATTGAATCGCATTCAATTGCAATCACTTAATCTTGTGCTAAGATTGATCATTAATGTTAGAACTTTCTAGACAATCATAGGGCGGTGATTAAATAGTATTCAAGATACATGAGAGCTGTTACGATGGTTAGAAAATAATGTTGATGTTAATAGCTGTTCCTCTGGATGTGGGTTTAACTGGTACTAATTATTTAACTTTTATTTTCATGTATACACAAGTTTATGACTAGGTACTTAAAGGGCCCTGTACACTCGACAAGACCTACAGGCAGTTAGGTATTATAAATTATATATATAAGGAAAGGAAATTATAAGAAAGCAATAAGCATTATTAAGAAACAAGCATATTAAGCATAATTAATGCAACCGGGCCCTGTTTCTGCTATTGTCAACCAAGATCATACCACAAACACTGCAAAAAATGCTATTTTTTTCTTCTTGTCTTGTCTTGCTTGTTTGTCTTATTATGGTGCTGGCTTGTCGCGTGAATGGAAAAATGAAATGAACTGGTTTTCTTTAAGAAGTATATACATATACACAAAGTCTTATATTTAATCACATTTTTAAAGTGTCAGTGGTATGACAGTGGTTGTCAATAAGTAGAATCGGGGTCCAGGACGAAGAATACGCATTTTTTAAGGTTGGTTAAAAATATTTGATTAGACTATTAAAACGTTTTAATATTACTGTGAACCTCACCAATTATGAACGGGTTCTCAGATTATGCTAATTTAACTACAAAAATACGGTATAATTGATTTTTATGGTATAAAAACCTAACCATTCGTAATAGGTTACGGTTTACGATAAACTGTTATTTTTAGACAAAGAATAGGCTTTAAGTCTAACTCTTCGTATCCATTCGACATCCATAGTAGCTTAGGGATGGTTTCTCACGAGATGCCTGGTCGAAAACCTCTACGCGATGCATCCTGGGCAACGGAGACCGCAATGCCTGTAAAATACTGTAGGAGCTAATTGGCTTGGTAGAATGAAATAAGCTGTGTTCTTTTTCAGTATATATTTATTAGTTTAGAAACACCGCCTTTACAGTAAAAAACCTGTAACAACTATTGTTCATAATATAATAATACATAGTGTAATTAATTTATGCGACATACAAAAGTACTAATAACACGCGAGATTGTGTAAGGTGTTTAGCGCTCGTACGAGAAGAGCATACAGCCCCTCTAGACAAGTGAAAATTCGTTGCTCGGCGTATGATGGAATAGAATGCCAAATGTATGGGATTTGATGTGTATGACAGGCGTCAACGAATGTCAAAAACGTCAAATCCTATACATTTGTCATTCTATTCCATCATACGCTGAGCAACGAATTGCCTCTTGTCTAGGGGGGCTGGAGCAGGTTTGTCCAAGGCAATGGCATATCGAACGTTCTTCCCCTCGGCATCTATCGCAGCTTCGTATATTAGCAACAAGCAAAATCAACGATTCCAAAATTGGCGGATCATTCAAATTCCCGTGGATGTTTTTTATACTACTTAGGTCGCAGACAAGCACACGGCCCTCCTGATGGTAAGAGGTTACCGTGGCCTATGGGCGAGAGCAACACCAGGGCAGTCACGCTCGTGCTGTCGACCCTGTAAGAACAGAGAGATTCTATGCCGTCAGCGCAAATGATAAGTAGGATAAAAAGCGCTATCACACCTTCCTAAATTTAGGAAACGGTATTTAGGAAACGATTTAGGACGAGAAATTCAGTCGCCGGAGCTCGCAATTAGATTTTCACTAAATTAGGATCCTAAATCAGTTTTGGAGGACGAGCGGCAAGTGACGGACGTGTCGCTGTCAAATAGAGATGGATGATAAATTAAGTTACGATTCTGATATTGATGTTATTGAATATATTACTTTGATGATGTTACAGTATGATGTTACTGTTATATATTTCTAACAAATTACATTTCATATTATTGTTATGGTTGACTCTATTTGCTGAGGCTGCTTTTTTAATTTGTTACTTAATTTTTAAGTTGGCAACTTAGTCTGTCAATAATCTCATTGCGCGCATACTTCTGAATAAAACAAGAATCAATAATATATTATATCCACAATATTACATACACAATATAATATATTATATACCATCCTAAATGCGATTACACTTTCCTAAATTCAGGACGTCCTAAATATCGGATTCTAAATTTAGGAAGGTGTAATAGCCACTAAAGCCTTTGGAATACCAGAAAAACATAAAATGATGCTGTTTTTTTTACTAAAGTTTGAACTTTACTTATTCAGTCATACTCGGCCGGCCTGCATAATAATATGAATGTAGATGTAGACTCATTTAAAAGTTTATAAAACATCCATGTAATCAGATTCTATAATATATATTCATGTGCTCGTCTGCGTCCCGCTCGCCTTCAAAATACGTATGTTTTTAACAGAATTCATAATATAATAGTACATTATAGGAGTTTGCAAAGAAAGAGTTTGATAGTGTCCATATTTCCCTATGGCAACTTGTAATTACTTTCATAAACATTTTTCGACATTTATTTACTTTATTTTACTGAGAACAGAATCTGATTTTAATAAAAACATGAAAATATAATATAGACTAATTAACTAAAACTAAAAGTGCACATAATTATGTATATTCATGTATATTCAAAGATTTTATTACGATAATGAATGTAAGGTTTAAGAAAACCAAGCCGGTGCCTGACACTATAAGCCAACATTAAACTGTAAAATCTCTTTGATTGCTGATGGTGTTTGAATAGCTCCTTTACCGTCTTCGTAACGGTACATTATTATTTTAAAAGTATTCATTAGTAGTCAAAGATTAAATTTTTCTCTATTTGTAATTCATATAGGTATCTGCTTAATGATTGGCCAGTCATTAGCGGGTTTCAATCCAATTTTTTTTTCGGCCACGAGTAAATATTTTATGCATTAGTGAGTCATAGAAAGTACTAAGGCTAAATTCCAGGAAGTTTCTAGATAAAAAAGGAACAAAGATTTGACAGTCTTCGTTCGTTTGGCGGGCACGAGAGTTAAATTTGCGTTTTTTTACGGGAATTGCTAATGATACCATAAAAATATTACAGAATATTAATAAATTATGCGGCTAATGTAACAATATATTATGTAATTTTATAAGATTTGGTGAGGTAATCTCTTCGAAGAAGTTTTTAAATAGTCTATTACTTTAAATCATATTTTTATATTAATCATCATCATCACGTCGCCGCGTCGTATGGCTTTTGCTCGAGTCCTCATATATGTCAACGTCCAGTTGGCGAAGCCAGTCTATTGCTGCTGGTGTGAGGTCATGTTTATATTAATAATTTCTTAGCATCACATTTGTTTGACTTTGTTAAGATGAGTTTGTTTTTCAATTGGCTACTTATATCATCCAAGATACACATCATTCTTAAATGCCTCTCCAACACTTTGGATTTTTAGCACATTCAACAAAATTCTTGATAGGGAACCCTAAATACCTGAAGATTTTTTTAGTTCCGATAGCTTTCAATGCTTACTCATTTCGTCATTGGTAAAGAATTTTAAAACGATTTGCCCATTTCTTTTGCACTTAGTGATAAGATGAACCTTAGATAATACTTGAATGGTTTGATACGGTTATTGTTGCATTATCATAATTATTTCTTAGTGTTGCCCATAATTATTCTTAGACTTTCTGTTTCTTCACAAAAAATAAAATTAGTTTCATTTCCTATATCTACAAATTCTTTGGGGTTACTAGCATAATGTTTTTTTCGCGTAATGACAATTCAGTTAAGTTGACATGAAAGCATGTTACCTAGATAGCTGAAAGACAATTCAGCTAAATGACATAAAAACAGAATACCCAGTAAGCAGAGAGTCAACTCTGCTGGAAGACGTAAAAGCAGAATGAGCAAGTAGCAAAACGTCTGGAATTGCAAATAGTCTGTATGATTAGAAAACCTTATTAGCTAGAATTCAAATTAGTCGGATGACGTAAACGCAGAATGAGATGCTATTGAGAACACCTGGAGAATTCGAAATAGTCTGGATTGCTGTGAAGCTCAGAAGCTATTACAAATAGAATGGAATTTTATACTAAATATTAATCTTCCTCAATAATGTTAATAAGAAAATATTTTATCCGTCAATTCTATCAATTAGGATGGACCATGATATCCCTCAGTTGAAGGCACAGAGCTCTCACCAAACTCAGTGCACCTGCTAAACAATGGACAAGGCTTCGGCGCATGCTTTCCTCTCGAGTTTGCAAGTACAGATGCCAGTCGCTCCCAAAAACCTAACGAACCAATAAAAATACTAAGTAGACCTCGAGCCCCAAACAAAACTTTGGACATAAACGGGATATCACTAGAAGGAGGATGATAATGATTAATGAAGGGTAGGTCAAACTGCTATATCAGCTAGGCTCTGACTCCCTCCCATATAATGAGCAAATGACACGATTAATTGCTCTTAAAGTATTCAGATTTCAATAAAAGATTTCCCTATATCATGTTAGTATTAAATTACTTGGAAACTAGAAAAGGTGTTTTCTCGAGAATTAATTTTCTGAAGAAAGTAATACCTTCTTAAAACTTTAATAGTGAAGGATGAAAGGGTATTTATTATTTTCGTTAGCCGTATTTTACCTCGTTTTTGTTAAACCTTACTTGAAAGTCTACTCGATCAGGGTATTTTAACTCTCGTTGAAAGGAAAATGTCAGTTTCAGGCTAGTCAATTCTAACAAGTAGAATATTCATATATATTGTTGGATACCTAATTTGTGGATTAAACCATTATTGGTTTAATCCACAAATTAGGTATCCAACAATATATACGAATATTCTTTTTAGAATATTCGTTTAGATGAATATTAAAGTCGTTTGTTCACTTGGGTGAATCAATTATAAGGTGAACAATTATTGACACCAAATATGTCGAAGTTTCATATGGAAAGTAAAGCGTAGGTGTAATAATTCCGAGGTGAAGTGGAGACGCTACAATTTCCACTTTGCCCACTTAGGTGACTCAGGACTACAGGCTGCATCAGTAGTAACTAATTTGAGCAAATTATTTATTCGATAGAATATGATGTAAACGATGATATTACCCATGTTACATGTGGCAGTAAGACTGGTAGGAGCATGGGTAACGAAGGGGGTTAGCAGCTGAAATGGGTCACTAGCGTAATGTCTACTTTGTAAAACGTCTATGTCGTTCTAATGTCTTGATTTTTGAACGCCATAGTTAGCTAATAAACATAAAAGCTAAATACTCTAGAAGCAAAACGTCTGGATCGTAAAATGTCTTAATTTAAAATACTTTATTAGCAAATAGTCCAGATTTAAGAATGCCATAGTCACTGAATAGACATGAGCGTTGAATGACAAAGTAGCAAATCGTCTTGATTTGAAAATGCCATAGTTAGTTTATTGACATGAACGCCGAACGCCGAATTCTTCAGTTTGTACTCTTATCTTACTGGAGTTGTTATGATATTACGAGTGCATTTCCCCACCAGGGTCCTTTTTGACACACAAAAAAGAAAAAATATGATATAATTTTCGACAAAAAGTATAGAAGAGAAATGAAAAAATTAAATGTAAACTAAATTACAGCATATAATTTTTTTTAAAACATATGCCAAATTAAACGTTTCATATTTGGGGACCATTTTTAAGATGTAGGTAGAGCTTAAAATGTTGTTTAAGAATAAGCTTTATAATCTGCTACTTACTGTTAAGCAAAATAATTTACGTTTAACTTTAAAAGTGGTTTTGTTAGTTTAGAAAATAATAGGTAGGTAATTTTATATAGGTAGATATTATGAAAAAATAAAATAAACAAACGACTTTATTTTAACTCTCGGAATCCTTTCCACGTATTGGAAAACTATAAGAATCAGAATAAAAATCAAGCGCCCAAAAAAAACCCTATTCAGACTATTTCGAATTCTCCAGGTGTTCTCAATAGCATCTCATTCTGCGTTTATGTCATCCGACTAATTTAAATTCTAGCTAATAAGGTTTTCTAATCATACAGACTATTTGCAATTCCAGACGTTTTGCTACTTGCTCATTCTGCTTTTATGTCTTCCAGCAGAGTTGACTCTCTGCTAACTGGGTATTCTGTTTTTATGTCATTTAGCTGAATTGTCTTTCAGCTATCTAGGTAGGGAGCCCCTTGTTTCGCAGACAGAAATTTCATAGAATTTCGTTTCCCAGAAAATGTTACACATAATATTTGGTACTTATATTTTTATTTCGAATATTATTGTTTCAAAGACAATTTACCAGAATGAAACATATTTCACAGAAAAACAATTTAATGAATTTTTATTTACATTTTTTTGTTTAATAAACTTATCAAACAGTAGAATTATTTTTTAAGGAATATTAAACCACCACCATAATCGAAAATAATTTGGTCTAACTTTTAATAATTTAGAACACGTCATTATAGTTTACACCCCGACTCAGAGTACCCCGACTTGGATAGGTTAGGTTAGAAGGCTAAGGCGGGAGCGAAGCGGAGCGGAGCTCCCGCCTTAGCCTTCGTGGTTATTTTTTTTTAAACCACCCAGAAATAGGAGCCCCGCGGAGCGGGGCTCCGTCGAATTATCTTAGCGCAAATAAGTTTTATATCTTTTGAGTGGTATGTCAAACGATATAATATTTAATGTATGTTATGATAATAAAGAATATTTGATTTGTTATTCTATGATATGATTATTCTAACATTAAACTTTATGTGAAATAAAAATCAATGATTTAAAAATCTTCAAAGTAAGTATTCTGTGTATTGATTATTCTATGAAACGAAAATATGAGAAAAATTTTATGTGAAACGAAATTCTATAAAACAATTAGCTATAAAACAACGCACACCCATCTAGGTAACATGCTTTCATGTCACCTTAACTGAATTGTCATTACGCGAAAAAAACATTATGCTAGTAACCCGCTGAAATTACGTAGTAAAAAAATCGTAATTGTAAAAAAACTAAAATTTTAAAATATTGTCTCTGTTCAAAGTCAATTTGATGTTTTATTTGTAAGTTTGACATTTAAGAGAAACTAATGATAGTTTAATGATTTCTTCAAATGACATTGTTGAATTTCATTACATCTTTGGAAGTCACATTATTGATATCGATGGATGTTTGGTAAATATTTATAAGCGCTGCTACATCAATAATTAGCAACTCACAGGCTCACGCATCATTAGACACGTGGGAAAAAAAAATGTCATTGATGAAATAAGCATTTTTTTATAAATTTAAATTAATTATAAGAAAGATAAATATAATATTTAAAATGGTTAGTTCTCTAAAGAGAAATGTAACACATTGAGTGCGTAGATAAAATTATTGCATTTATTTTGTTGTTATCATGAAAGACACTGATTACAACATGTTTACTCGGACATGTAACATGACAAATTGATAAATTATTGATAGTATTGTAAAAGCCCTCAATTTGACCCTTGTAACAGAAATCAATAATATAATATCAAATGAACAAGTTGTTCATAGCATTCTGCAACTCTTGGTAGGAGAAAAAACGCAATGTGTATTAAAGGCGGTGGGGTATGAATAGCGGAGGTGGCGCGATTGTCGTACGATCGTGAACCGTGCACCGCAACGTTTTCCCACAATAAGACACAGTGTTAATCCGCTTCCAACATTAACACTATTTATGAATTCAACAAACGCGATATTTTAAAACTCTGAGTTACTTGAAGGAAGAGATAACCAGTGAAATTAATCCGAAGTACGTGGTAAATTATTTCACAATTTGCAAAAAATTAAAAAAAATCCGCATTAACGTAACAACAGATTGAAATTACTCTTATAAAATAACAGTTATATTCGCATCTTTCGAAAGCCTTAGTTCAGCAATTTTATTTTCTACTTCAGCATAACTGCCACAAGTTTAGTGAAAATCATGGATTTTATCTATCGAAACAACCGATGCAGCATTCTTCTAAGCTGTGTATAGTGCACATAAGTCGAGTTTCGGTGTGTGAGACGTGCGCTAGACTGCAGAAGCCGACCGGCGACCAGTCCGCACCGAACTACCGACTCGACACCACGCACCAGTCCCACGGACGCACACACACTTTGGCGTGTTAACTTCAGAAAAAGCCGGCCGTGCTTAAAAGTGATAGTGCGACAGTGAGCGGAATTGAGTGATCAGAAAAAATCTTTGCCGAGGACTTGAACTGCACGTGCATTCGCCAGCGAATCGAATCAACAACGATACGAATAGTTTGTGACAAATTGCACGATATCCTTGGTAAGTATTTTTGAATATTTCTGTACGCTCGTCTTATCAAAAACTTGTTGAATAACTCATCGTGCAAAATTAGAATATTCAGTGAAATAAATTCACCTGTGGTCAAATGTTCAATAGCTACCTACTTATATTTAATTTATAGATATTATATTCAAATTGAATAAAACATATTCGTGAAACGCGTCATATTATTAAGAGAGGATTTAACTTGCTAAAAGTAAATAAAAAAATCTATGGGAACTAAAATTATAGTTTATAAATTTTGAAACTTTGCCCCCGAATTTATTAAATGAACACGTGTTAGTTTAATTAATGTTACAGTTTTGCTACTATTCAAGACGCTTTTTGCTACAGATATGTATATAAATTAAAAAATGTTCAAAATTACTTTATGATGTAAGTAATATGTTTGTATAACTCCTGATTACACCTAATGAGCATCGAGCATGTCCAGTTACATGAGCATAGAAGATCTTATTGATAGCAACTGGAGTCTGCAACAGACTGCGGGCTTTTGTTCGTATTGTATTAATTTAATGTTTTAATTTTATGATTTCCTTAATTTGAGTTCAGCTACCTTTTTTCGCTAGAATCTAACTGTACCTACTTCAAAGACTATGTAGGTACATACCAAGCAAGCTGTGAAGTTTTATCGCCGGAACAAAATTTTATTCACGTCAATTTATTTTAACCTTGCCAAGATGTTCATTCAATGCTTATTACGCGAGCTCAAAAATATATTATGGTTTAGCACTTTAAAAGCCAGAATGGCCAGGTTTCATTTTAAACGTGCCCTCACTTCTATGTGAAAAGCAATTGAATGTCCACATAAATATGTCTAAATAATTACTTGTGTAATTTATATTACGAATTTATATCAAGTTTTTCATTGTATCATCCGTTCTTTAGTTTTAATTTACCAAGTTTGTTTCTTTATCTATTTTTTTATCTCTCTTACAATTAACTAGATGAGACAGAAATTAATCGTGATATAATTAAAAATACGCGGTTTTTTTTATTACCATGGACAATTTATTCATATGGTGCGGATCAGTGATCATGGGCGCAACGCTCAGTGCGCTTAGTACTATCGTGTCTAGTGATCAGTAACGAATAACCCCGACCACCGCTTACTGGCCATCTAGCGACTAGTCTATAATTTTCTTCTAACTACGAACGTTTTGATACTCATAATCGTTCATTTGTGAGCGATTTTGCAAATTTCACGTTAGTCCTCTGTGTTTTTACAGTAAGTAGTAGCAGTCTGTGCAATTAGTAATGCACCGTTTATCAGTGCTTTAAAATTAGCCATTACCAATCAAAATTGGAAATAGCTTCTTAAACGTTGATGGTACTCTGAACCTATTTAGGTATGTTGGATTTGAAATAAATCAATTCTGATTTCTGTTAGTCGAAGTTTATCAAATACAATCGAATTTTGTCCAGGTTTTACAATGTCTAGTTCCAAAAATCGAGTAAGAAGTCAATATTACATCAAAATGTGGTCAGGAAGTCAATATTGAGTCATTACGAAATCATTGCCCTAGTATTTATAGAAGTCAAGTTCATATTACGGCATTAATTACTAATATCTACCAAACAGGTATTTTCTTTCATGTTGTAATCGTTACATTACCACAGTGGTATCATTTTGTCGCTAATAAAATAGGTACATCGACTGACAAAATGTTCGTAGAATTTAACAAGATTGGGATGCAATGTATACTCCCTACCAATTTATGTAAAAAAAATCCATCTTATCAGTTGTCAGTTTCAAACAAGGTCAGTAAGCTACACCGACGACGGCTTCAGAAATAAGTAAAATAAAATCTGAGATTCCTTCTACTAGGCAGGTAATTATTTATCGCCTCAAGATGACATTGACCTCTACAAATTTGGAATTAAACTTGTATTCGATGGAAGTGTTAAATATTTTAATTACAGTATGATGTGCGTGCTGGCAAAGAAATAATTGTAGTCAACAAGTGAGCGTCGTCATTTGACTTGACAATAAAAAACTATCCACATCTGTGCAGTTTCTCTCTTTTGTTGCCTCCTAACCCTGACAGTATGTTAAATTGTGCACTGTACACTTTGTCTGTATTTACAGCTGTTTCACATGCATTAAGCATATCTTCTATAATACGGGTTCGTAAAACCATTCATTTAATTTTAGCTATTTGAACATCATTCTTTGTATAGGCGAACTTTGAAATTTCGCAATTATATTTTGCGGCTTCGGCATTCGTGGTTTGATCTACATGGAATGGAACTAATCTTTGAGCTATTAAAATTTTAAAATTTCAATTGACCTCCTAAGATTTATTAGTCACAGAATCGCCTATCTAATCAATGTGTATACGATAAAAAATGTTTCCAACCCATTCAGTACAGAAAGTCAAATTACTGGTAATACAATTTTGAATTGCCATGATTGCTAGGCGATGATTCTTGGCTATGATTATTATGTTTGCCGATACGCTGTTTAAACTTTTTTTTGTGTAAAACTTCATCCATTGTCCGTTTAACTATACATTTATGATTATACAGTTAGGAAAATAAATAACCTTCAAAATATAGAAGCTGTTAGTGGTAAAACAACACGCATGGTACCTATTAATTTATCTCTATTTTCGGGTGTACATAGTTCTAGTAATTTTAATTTCTATCAAAATTAATTGAAAAATTGTGCAAATATTTGCAATTTATATTTCTTAACTGTGAATAAACAAGCTAAAGGCAATATCGAACCGTCCACTAATTTAAAATTCATAATACTCCTAGTTAAGCTACTCCATAGAGACAGCTAAAAACAGGAGATGCAGCAAACCAAAATCAATTTCCACTTAACCTATTCAACTAAGTAGTCTTAAATTAACCGCTTAAGGAAAAGCACGAAGGGTCGTTGTCATATGGAGCCTGGCGGCATTGCTTTCCAACCGCCGACACGAGCTTGATAATAGCTGGCAGAATGTTCCTATAAGTCTTAACTCGGAGTGAAGTCACGTATTAGCAAGCTAAACATGTTAGCTGTTGATGCTCTTAATGTCTTGAGATATTTGTTATCGGATTTCAAATATTCATTTTTTAAGATAAAACGGTTCAGATTTTTGACCCTGTATGATATGTTTGGTTATGAGAATTTTTTTTTGGTGATAATGTGTGATTTGAGATTGACATGTAATGGTCATTCACAGTACTTTCCGAGATATTTACCGGGATATTTTTTAATCATTTTATTACGGTCACCAAAAATATCTGACGAGTGTTTTAAATCCATTTTGATTTTAACTAACAAGATTGGTAAAATTCCAAATTGCACTAATAGAGTTCAGTTGACTAATATTTTTTTCTACTTACTTATTACTCACGCGTCCTATCACTAAAATAATTCGAACCATAAACGTAAATTCTCGAAACTCAACAATAGATCAATAACAAAATAAACAGAACTGAATCATAATTTAGCCATGTGATACTAATTCAATATGATAACAGATATTATATCATATTTGCAATGACATGTTCCTTATACTCTAATTCGGAGTCAAAATATAATGATACTGAAGGATAAATTTCATGTGAATATTATGACGTCATGTTATTCTAGATCGTGACTAGAGATATAATAAACATGAACAAATATATATTACAACCAAACAAATTCACGGTTGTATACACTGTCCTCTGTTTGATTTTCGTTTAGCAGAATGAGTTTCATTTAATTTTCCAATCATATTAATAAGCGCCTCTCGGCTATCAGCAATCTCTTCTGACGTCTATATTTTTTATAGCTAAACATTGACGAATACTAATGCAAATCATTTAAATATGTCACTGTCAAATTACATTTCTCGATGTGGAAAAAATATGTTCAGTAATATGTTCTTACACCGGTAATAACTTATGTATGCTAATTTATTGTTGGTGGGTGGTACAGTTCAGTAGACGACTGAATTTTAAATACAAAATTGGCGCTTTACGTGGCATTCTTACATCATTGTTTAAAAAAACAAGATGTCATGCGACAAATATAACTTTTCTGAACGTTAAGTGCAGTGAAAGCCCTACTTTCACCCCTAGCTCGATACAATTTAGTTCGCGAATTTGTAACAACGGCTGTGCTTGCTCAAAAAAAATGGTGCCACGAGGTCTTCATCGAATGAATAATGTCAGGTAATGAAGATTTGCAATCTGTTACTAGTGTTTTATTAAGTAGATCAAAATTGATTCGAAATGTGACCCTGTTATTATATCGCGTCTTATTGATGAGTAATAAATTCACTTGTGTATAGAAATACACGTATGGACCAGTATTGTTATCTTTGAGTCCCCTGTGATCATACATCGGTGACTTGGACTGTGAACCTATTGTATCATTCATAGTACTATGACACATATTATTGAATTCGTATTTGATTGGTTTATTTAATTGCTTCACTTGGAGCAGTTTTTTTTATGACTTAGGTTTGTGAAGCGATTTTGTGTTTTGTGACGTGATTTATAGATCAGTCATAGATATAGTGATTATTGTGTGATCATTTTTGTTGTCATCTCCTCTAACTATGTATATTGTTTTTATTTTTACTAATTAGTTTATACAATTAGCTACGCGTTCATAATTTATGAAGTTTACCAACTTATTAATATGTGCTTAGACACCATTTAAGATCATAATTTATGGTTCAGATGAACATTAACTAAAGAGGAATGACAATATATTATGATATCATTTCCTTTTCCTAATGTCACATTAGCAAAAGTGATAGGTTATTAGATTAGTTAGGTAGGTACCTACAAGGCGGAGATACTTTAGATACATAATGGATCAATCCAATATATTCATCAAATGATATATCGTGATCAATCAAATGACGATTGTGTTTCACTGTAATTTTTGTTTATTAATACTGTTGTTAAACATTTATTACCAAGGTTTTATATACAGTGAAATTTGAGTTTGGTATGCACTTTCGCAGTGTACAGTCGCACACAACAATTTTATTAAATTATAACATTATATCAACATTTCAAGTCGATATCATCTTCATCATTCATCAGCTTCAGTTGTGGGACTCTGGCAATGGTTTTGTTTTCGGGAGGTCACACGGTAGTAGCTTTAATAAAACTTGTATAAACCACATTATAAAGAGGAGAAGGAGAGTAAGTAGATATCTGGCTCCGAGCTGAAAGCCTCGGATGCAACCGGAAATAACGTTAATATGGTGATGATGATACTATCGTCTATTCAGAAGGAACACCTTCATGTGAAACGTTATAAAAGAACACTTATAACGTTTCACATAAAGTTTCTGTTACTAAACATAGAAACTCATCTATTTATAAGACAGAAGAAACTTGTGTCAAGGCTATCGATAATTCAGGAAATCGTTTTTTTAAGTATCGTTATCGGTACAAAGTTTCTTTATTACATCAAACTTATACTTCAACGTCTCATTAAGTGGTACAAGATCCGGTAGTTGATTCCTATACACTTAAATAAATTATGAAGAGGTAGGCAGAGTTGTATCAACACGCACATTTTACTATCTGTGTTCTAGGTTCACATTTCACATAATACGATAAAGGGGTGCTTTCATCCCGGTCCTTAGTTATATCAGACACTGTATAGATACAGCCTGCTAACAAAATGCATCGCATAAGACGTCATGAAAAACGCGTTTTGTGTGAGTTAGCTAATGAGAATATTGTTCTTTAATCTGCTAATGTGTGAATGTTATGGGATGATTGTATGTGCCAACTTATACCGAAGTAGTAGGTTCCTAGTCAATTTTTACGTCGCGTTGTAATGTCGTTTACTGCGTCTAGATAGAGTTTGTATATAGTCTAAGCACTATTCACGCTCGATATTTATAAATATTATGCTATTTTTATTGGTTTATATTATTATAATTACCGATAGATATGATTTTAATCGTTACAGACGTACGTATACCGTAATTCGATATGCCTACTAATATGTTTATATAAGTAGGCATATCCAGTTACAGTACGTACGCAGCTAATGGGTAATAATTAATTAAATTCGTGTTTAAAAATAATAGACTATTACACTTCACGGTCAGTTGGCCGTGAATTGAAGTATAAGATGAATATTACTAGTAATTTTAACTTAGCATCAAGTTATTTTTTTTTATCAAATTGACAGGCGCTTGCAATATCAGGGTCATCACTAATAAACTAGGAGACCTTACATCAGTACATTCAGTACTCTTCATAAATTTTTGTGCTTATTTGTTGTTATGTGGGGCTATAGAAGTTTACGAGATATAAAACAGGCTAATCTAGTTTTTAAAGGACATTCAAGAAGAGAGAGAAAGGAAGTCATTAATAAAAGTATTTTAAAATATTTTAAATGCAAATAATTTGTTAAGTAGGTACCTCATTTTGTCTACCAAAATATTTAATTTATATCACCTTAACCGTAAAAATGTTTTCTTCTAAAAGTAGTCTTCAATAACTTTTAACTCTAACTGTACCTAGTTCGAAGCGTCGGTGTAGCTTAGTGGTTAAAGAGTCGGCCTTACGATCGAGAGGTCCCAGGTTCAAATCCTAGCCATTACACTACCGACGTGAACTCACTCCTAATACAAGCAATTTAGCTTAGCTGGAGGGGTTTGAAGGAATATGAGTAATTTCGGTTATTAATATTCTTTCTTAAAAAAATGCTCTCAGGAAAGAGTAATCAACATACTCTCTACTTCTTATGTAATGTGCTGTGCAATCGTAACTTTTAGCGCATTAATGGTCACAAAACGACATTTTAAAATCATTAAGCCATTTGCCATTACCATGCTTCACAGTTTTTTGCCCCACAACAGTTCATGGACCTGTTTTTCGGGTATTAAAACTATTCATTCGTTGCAAATGATCATAATTTCAATTATATCTGATTTTAGTTAGAGCTACAGTTATCATTTGCGATCTTTTTAACCATCTTGAAAAAAGAGGGGTTTTCAAATCAGTCGGAATCTTTTTTTCAACAAAAAATATGTATTTCTGTCTTTTGTATGAAATCTGTATTTTTAAACTTTTCAGTAAGTACCTCTTTTTGTATCTTGAAGTGGGCTTGATTTTTAAATGTACGAACACATTAAGTTTTATTTTCGAAAACGACCCGTGATGCCTAAACATTTTGCAAAACCGTCATTAATTATAATACCTACTTAGTTAATAGAAAACGTCAAAACATTAGCCGTTTGATTGCAACCCATCATGTGTGCCGTGTATGTATATGTAGTTCGGTTGTTCGTTCGTCCGTTCTTCCAAAGTACCAAACAAGTACTCGACCCATTTGCGAAGCGAAGACCGGTGATCGAAATATCAGAATGTCACTTACGCGTTGGAAATCTTACCTTTGTTACGAAGTTTTGATAGCCCTCTTCAATAAAATAAGAATAAAGAGCATTAAGTAGTGCTATGTACAGTCGACAGAGGAGATACGGTTGCACTTTTACATTCAACTCTATATGTAAAGGTGCAACCGTCTCTTTGTCGACTGTACCTACATACTATTGAGCAAAATGCATACAAGACTATCCCTTAGGATATTTACTGGGGTTATGCTAAGTCAGGAATTCTATTGTTAACTACTGCTTGAGAAGACCTACCATAGAAGGATAACCTAGCGCAGGAGTCGTGTCTTTAACGACTTAACGACTGAGATTACCGAACAATAGCTGTATATTCTTCACAAAAAAGCCAGCACTACAAAAACTACCAAAATTACTAAATGACGTCTACGTTGTAATTTAAAATAATTGCCATTTATTACACATAATCACACACTCAACATGACAAGTTTGTTGTAATTATACAATACTGAACTATACAATATGATGCACACACACACACACACACACACGCAGATTCTGTCAAAATTTTGCTTGTTATCAACTTCCTGGCTTAAAATTTATTTTAATTTAGCCAGAAATAGATACAATAAGTGGTATAAGAATGATTTGACAGGTAAATCGTTTTGTTTTGTTAAGGTTGCCAATTATTTGCCACAATAACATAATAAAATTGGGTAAACCTAAAAATATACATAACATACATACTTATTGGTACTTTCTCCTTTGTCCCTCTAAGATAGCTCCTATACTTTTTTTTTATATAAGACACGTCAATTTGACTTCGCTTCGCCTGATGGTAAGCTGAAGGCAAAGTCTCTGAAAAGAGCGTCACCATTAAGGACACGTATCATGTTACAATGGTGGCACTCAGCTTGAAAAATTTCATTAAATCGACAACCCTAGGTATCCTCTATGCAACGCGTGACTGACTTCATACGGGTTCACGAAGGTGCGTAAATAGGACATCTAGCAAAGGTGCGCCATTAATGGGTCATAGACTATTATAAATGCGACAATTGGTCGCCATAGACACAATTGTAATTGTCGGTTGACAATGCGTAGCGCGATAATGTATTAACATAATGTAAATGACAGAGTCGAGTGAACTTTCACCTTGCTTGAGACATTAGAACTCCTCGTACGATATAAATTACATTTTTGAATATTCGTCATCTTTTTAAATTATTTTCTTGAGAAGGTTCATTGGTTTTGCGTGCTTCAAAATATGTAATACTAGTTTTTGCTCGCGGCTCCACCCGCGAAGATTTCCGATCCCGTTCGGTCTGAACTTTCTGGTCATTGTAATATTCTATACCCGTAATTGAATAGATTTAGAATAGTGTATAAATGTTGGTTTTCTATTGGTATTTTTTTTTAAATCGGACCAGTAGTTTCAGAGCCTATTCAATGCAAACAAACAAAACTTCTCTTTTTATAATATTAGTATAGACATAAAAATAAAAATATTGTAGGACATTCTACACAACACTATCTATAGATGTGTTGTATGTTTATTTAAATTGAATTATTTTATGAAATATTAATTAATAGAATTAATATGAATTGAAATATTTTACTTTTTTTAACTAACCACTCTCGGTTATGTAAAAGTTTTCGTGAAGAAATATTTTAAAAGTTGCCGATTACAACGCCGTTACGGATCCAGCAATTGTATTAACCTTATATGTAACTATCGACCTTGAGTATTAATTAGGTAGGTAGGTATATCTTATTAACTTAAGAACAAAGTTCGAACAAAAAATTACTGTAATTGTAATAATGAAATATAAATAAGAGAAATATTTTAGATAAGAGAAATGAAGGCAAAGAGAGATAAGAGAAATATTTAAAAAGAATCTTAATATACTTATTTTGCATAAGTCAGCCTGAAAAGGACTAGACATACTTGAACTAAAGTGCTATTAGTAAGCATTTATGATAAGGATAACTGATAAGGGTTACACTGACTTATGCGCTATGATTCAAACTTCAAACACTCCCCATTCTTAAACACAAATTCTCAAAGACTTTCCAGTGTAGCATTGCGATTGCTTCCAAACCATTTTCTTTAAAAAAAATCAAGTAATTGAACATTTAAAATTATTACTTATCTATTCTTTCTAATCAACCAATCCAGTTTAGTTCTTCAAAGCAACAAACAATAGAATACGTGACGCACTTACTGTGGGACCCCTATCATTTCGAACGTATTTTTTCAAAAATTAGCTTATCTAATGGACCTACCACACGCATAAGCTTCACCTCAGTTTTACCTGCGCAGGCCACTTTGTAAGTTACACAAGTTTTACCGACAATATGCACAAACGGCATAGAGTATGGTGAAGCTTGTGCGTGTGGTAGGCCCATAAGTGTAAACAAATTGTAAAATTATAGTAAGCCCAACTCAATGTTGAGTGTTTTTCAGCAAACAGTATCTAACACAGAGTGAATATATGACAGAAGGAGAGAGAGATTATAGCCAAAAGCGAGTTTCCAAAATATTAATAAATAATATTATGTTGTATACATGAGTATAATCAGTTTTAAATTTATTTTCCATTGTGTGCCTTATGCGTCATCAAAAATCGACCAATAGTAAAACAGTAAGGAATGTGTAACAACAAAAAATTCATCTACCTACATAACTACGTTACGCAGAGGTATTTATATATATTTATTTATAAATATTCATGTTAGAAAACTGCAACATCAATCAATTTCTTAGACAATAAAATACTCTATAAATCATCGACATAAAAATGTTTGTACATTTTGTACTTCGCTAAGTACGTAGGCACAATGTTTGTATTTATTTGTCTGCCTGCAGAACCCATTTAATGTCTATGTCTATCTATTTTTCTTTTATATTGAAACAACTTTATGTAACATTTAAAAATTAATGGAATTATTTGAATAAAATAGAAAATATCTATGGTAAATTCCCTTTATCATACCTGCCAAATGTCAAAACTGTAGTACCTACATACTAAAGTGTTTAATATAAAATACTGTGTTGATAGTAAAGTTAGAAAAACTATCTATCAGTTCAAATTTATGATTGCTACTACTTAATATTCTAATAAATATAATGCTTATGACGTCAAAATGCGTCGGCTGACCCAATACAAAAAATCAATCACTTTAATGTTATCGCAAATCACGTTGTCTCGATAAACTGAGCTACTGTACACCTCTCAGAACTACCTAATTAAATAATTGATGGATGTAATGAAGTCCATGAGAATGTCAAACTAATTAATGTTAAAGATAAATATAAGGAACTCAGACAGATAGCGCTGCTGTTGACAGT
The DNA here is from genome assembly GCA_914767945.1 of Eilema depressum. Classification (NCBI taxonomy): domain Eukaryota; kingdom Metazoa; phylum Arthropoda; class Insecta; order Lepidoptera; family Erebidae; genus Eilema; species Eilema depressum. The sequence goes on from OU612013.1 coordinate 18,497,255, forward strand.
TCGTTGATAAGAACGTTATCAGTCCCATTGCTCTGTAAACGTTGGAGTACTTAGATTCAAAATTGCCTTGCAAATCAAACATAAAATTATAATATTAATGATGTTTTGTGCCAGAAAATACCACGCGCATACCAGAAAATATCATGTTCCTAAAAGCACTGTTTATATAACCCGCATCCATGTGTGTAGTTGAATATATACGCATACATCCACTTTCAACCCTAGTAGGTATATCGGGGGATAAAAAGAAAAAGAATTGGAAGATAAAAATGAAAAGTAGGCAATTTTACCTAACAAGACAACATCATAAATACTAACATGATTTGTCACAGTAAATTATACCTATATGTTCAATATTACCTCCTCCTTTCGTGATAACCCTCGCCTTCATAATTAGGAAGTAGCCGAAGTAACATAATTTTCTTTCTGTCCATTTTTTTTTAATAGGTACATTTCACACGAAGTTTTGTATTTCTTAACAGGGAAGCAGGCTGTACAATTTCAGCTAATAGCTAAAACACTTGTCTATAGCCACTTGTGTAGTTTCATAAACTTTCCCAGAACACTTTACAATGCCTTCTTTGATAATTCAATCTATGACAGTTGAGTAGCTATAAAAAATACTTGAACAAATGCTGCTTCAATTGCCAGACATCTCTGGTCCCTTTCGAAACTAATAACTCAAAAGTTAATACATAATATCTATTAGATAAACTTGTCACTAGTCACATTTTATGGTCATTAAGTGTCGACATTCGTTTATTATGATACAAATACAGTTCAAAAAAGATTTTAACTATTAAACTTTAAATCTACTTATCATAATGTCGTAATTTACGAAGCATAACGAAGTAGTTCTCGCCTTTATTAAGAATTGTGGTTGTTTTACCTTGTTTCCATTAACTCGGCGGTTGATAAGATAGATCAAAGTTGATCTTACAAGTGATTTGCAACTTGTTTTTACTGCACATCATTTGCTTAGCTTCATACCTACCTGTGTTTATTCTACAATAAACAGTTAATTTTGCAAAAACAATAGCAGACGTAAATTCAACACGTTCTTTGCTAGTTTCTAAAAACGTCTAGCGATAGTTTTCATTAGCTGATGTTATAAGATCTTCATAAATATTATAGAAAACTGAAATCGCGTCTCAGAAATTCCATCCAACCTATTATTACACACGTAAAGTTTTTTCCATCATAATATGGACATTTACAAGGTGCACGGCAGATCCTCTTGGACCCCCTAATGTTCGCCAACACGCACGTAGCTATTTCAGCTTATTAGGACCGCTATTATCGTGCCTCGACTCGTTTGATAGCTACTTATACATCCTAGCTGCTGCCATATAGGGAAGGAACTTCTTCCGTATCTGTTAAGGCACTTTGTAGACGGAGCAACTTGTAACTGACTAGTTTTTGCTGATTAGTTAGAGTTCAGAAGTTTACAAATTCTTCGGCTTTATCGTGATCTTGGGATAGATTTTTTTTACACTTGTTCGGAACGTAAAACATATTTTCTTAATGTTGAAAACCACGGCATAGAAAAATTAATAGCTCATTTTGATGTTCTATTTAATGGAAGTTTGTCAATTATGTTTTCAAATATAAGTAAAGATATATCCTAATAATTATGGTGATGATCTTTTCGTTGTTCTGAGTCTCGGTGCAACTATTTGATATCTTTTCACAGGTTATCTTTTCTCATTCTCCAATAGGTACGAAAAAAATAAGACTTATTTTTTTTACCCACTTACTTTGGAAAGGTTATTTTACAAACTTAGAACTTTAAACGAGTAACTTTGGTATTAATGTTACATTGCGTATAACTTCAGATTATTTTACAATTGGTTATTTACCTACATGAGGTTTGGCTATATGCCAAAGTATAAGTTGACATAAATAGATGTTTTTCGAAAAAAATAATATATCCATTTCACACAGAAAATACTATGTACCTATACTTAATTAAGTAATTAAATATAACGAGTGTACATAAGTCTCATTATGTACAGAATTGAAGTATAAATATAATGTAAAAAAATTTGCTCGGTAATTAATTAGATAATTTCCATAGTATTTAGATAAAAGTCATGACTCCAGTAAGTATGAGGATACCTATTATTTTATCACCAGCAAGGAGGGCAACGACCCAAAAGAGGTAGATAGACTTTTTTAATTATAGAATATACAGATTGTATCACATATATTTAAAATATTTACTTAAGATATTGTTTGTGTCAGTCTAAAGTTTCTTTTTTTTTTTAACTCATTTGGGGTCGGCCCCAAATGAGTTGAAATTGGGCCCGTATTCCAGAACAACAGCATTAAAACTGTCATCTAGATGTACAATACAATCTGTCCTCAGACCTAGTTATAAATCGAGATTCAGGGCTGAGTATCGATCTGACTGAGAGCCTGTAGCTCTCAGTCTAACGGCGACGCGGCTGCATAACGACATTTTCCTTGAAAACAAGTATTTTAAAATATGTAATTAAAAAATATTCAACTCATGTTAGAGTAATAAGAAACTAAATAAAATAACAATATAAAGGTGAATAATTGTAGAAAAAAAAAACGTTACTAATTACTTAGCGAAACTAAGTAATGACATTAACTAAATGACTAACGTTTAGGTGTTTTAGGATTCTACAGCTGGTGAAGTAAAGTAATGTAAAGTCTGTTTCTTATTAAAACAGTTTTCTAAATAAGCAATCGAATAATTTATTTTATTTATTATTTATACGCTTTCTTTAACCCTCTCTTGGCAGACTGCGTGCATTTTCACTGCTTTTAATGGTGTAACATTACACTAGATATTTATATGACTCGACTTTGTTCATCTTATAAAAAGCAATTAATGGGAAAACGTACACGAACAAAAGAAGAGTTTTTCATCTTTCAGTTTTTCATCAGGTTAAAACTAGCGGTACAAAAACTTACGAGACATTAAACACATGTTATACTTACAGTTGTTTTCATCGCATTAAGTCTAATATTATTACTGGTATAATAAACTGCGATACAGATAACTTACGTGCAATACTTTACCCCGCGTTTACATACTGCCGCTCGCATTGCTCATCGCCTTGCCGGCAATATTCACGCGAATAATGCCCTAGCATTCAAACACTCGCATCATCGCGATGTTCATCGCGTTGCCCAACACTCGCATCATCGCGATGTTCATCGCGTTGCCCCGCATACAGTATTCGCCTTGCGATGGAGATGGACGACTTTAGTTAAGTGGACACCTAACCGAATGCAGTATAGGCATTTTATTAGGCTAGGCTATCTACTTAGATACTTAGCTAGTAGGTAATCAGGCTAATTTGGTAGGTAGGTAGGTACCTACCAAATTAGCCTAATTACCTACCAAATTAAAATAGGTAGGTAGGCTAATTTGGTAGGTAGGTACCTACCTACCTACCTATTCTAATTTAGTAGGTAGAGGTACCTACCTACCTACCAAATTAAAATAGGTAGGTAGGTAAATTAGGCTAATTTGGTAGGTAGGTACCTACCTACCTACCTATTCTAATTTAGTAGGTAGAGGTACCTACCTACCTATCAAATTAAAATAGGTAGGTAGGTAATTAGGCTAATTTGGTAAGTAGGTTACCTACCAAATTAGAATAGGTAGGTAGGTAGGTACCTACCTACCAAATTAGCCTAATTACCTACCAAATTAAAAAAGGTAGGTAGGTAGGTAGTACCTACCAAATTAGCCTGATTACCTACCAAATAGGTTGGTAGGTAGGTACCTACCTATTCTAGTTTGGTAGGTAGCCTACCTACCTACCTATTCTAATTTGGTAGGTACCTACCTACCTATTTGGTAGGTATAATTAGGCTAATTTGGTAGGTAGGTAGGTACCTACCTACCTACCTATTTTAATTTGGTAGGTAATCAGGCTAATTTGGTAGGTACTACCTACCTACCTACCTATTTTAACTTGGTAGGTAGGTAGGTACCTACCTACCTACCTATTCTAGTTTGGTAGGTAGGTACCTACCTACTTATCTTTTATATACATATGTATTACCTATATTATTTAATTAGATCCGTAGCAAGCATTTCAATAAATTCTATTGATTTTTCGTTGGACCATTCGATTGGTTGCGTCATTGTCATGATAATAAATTCGAAGTAATCCTGTGACTGTGACACGCGCGTACACAACGAGCGCTCGATGCGAAGTGTGCGCGACGCGAGTATGTGAATGCTTCATCGCGCTAGTATTGCCGCTCCTTCTCGCGCTGCCAAGCCGACACTCGCAGCAACATACGCGGCACTACTCGCGGCATGACGAATATACCATTCACACCACGTCCCTGCCCACTTCTCTCGCCACTTCCCTCGCTCTGCCGCGAGTATGTAAACGAAGCATTAGAGTCTAAAGAATGGCTGTCACTCAACGGTAGAATGGCTTGTTAACCACAAATATTGTCATGCAATAATTGATCAATCTATCATACATAAATGGATTAATAAAACCGACATACCAAAGCATTGACTTGTTATTGAACGCTCTCATCAAACATTATCGTCTTCTAACGGTTGTGTTAAACTATGTATATAAAAATATAAAGCAAATTTAAAATTTAAGTGTCGGTGAATGACGATCATTATTCTAAATTTCAATTTTGCTCATTTGAATTGACAAACGTGACCGTTACACATCGAAAACAGTTCTAGATTTAAATTTATGTCATAGATAACATAATTATACGCTTTAATAATAGATGAAACATGCTTAGAACGTTAGTTTTTATTATAATATGGCGCCTCAGAGTCACGAAGTACAAGCGTGTAGCGGTATCTATTGATAATATTTTCTAGTTTTCCATTATGGTGACGAACCCAGTGATTAGTGTCTAAAGCATCGGGCTAGTCATCGACAGGTTAAAACCGTAGTTATTATTCAACGAAGGTAATGTGAACACACTCCTAACGTAAGCAATTTAGCTTAGCTGGAAGGGTTAACGGGGACACTATGCAAACTAGTGTATGCTAAATGCCAGTACCAACCAAAGATTGAAATTATACTGTAGCTAAATGCCAGTACCAACCAAAGATTGAAATTATACTGTACACAGTGTATTTTGGCGTTTTATGATGTGGTGGCGATAAAGGCAATTCACTTGCCACTATATTGCAAAACCGAAAACAATTAGCGAAATGTGAGTAATACATACCTATATACCCCTTCAAGGATATGCAGGGTTAAGTAGTTTATTAAAAAAAAAAAAAACAATTTCACTATTGGAGATGCGATGTTCGTCCTTCAATTTAACGACAATCGATTCTGGGAAGGGTTGTAAGGGGTGTCAGACATTATTAATACTGACATGTTTTATTCCTGTCTCCCAATGTTTAGCTATAATGACATTGGTTATTTTTTGTGGTGATAAATATTGACAAAAGATATAAAATGAGTTACAAAGACCAAAAAGAACTAGGGAATACATCGACGTAAATCGATATTGTAGAAAATTTATTAACATTGAAAAAATTCTTTCGGGTGTGTAGGTAAATAATAAAATAAATCGCAATACACTGAAAATAGTTTTATCGATATAAAAATAGTGAGATATTTTATGTAGGTATGTTACAAATATTTATATAGACCTTTTCGTGGGTGGACTTAACAACTCGTAGAATAAATAACTAGTGATCTCTTACAGCTGGTGAAACTTACGAAAGTAATTTAACACAATAACTGTCAAAGTGCTCAGTAGATAGACTTATTTTCAGTAACCAAATTACGTTGAAACATAATACATATACCTAAGCACAATGTAAACTTGAAAAAGTTTTTGAAAGACAACATTCTTATAATTTCCACGTACTTTCTAGTTTTACGTTTCTAGTATTTAGTGTATTAATCGCCAGTAAAACCCGTGTACCTAACTATGCCAAAACTAACTTTCCTACATTTTTAGTTTATTTTTAGTTAACTCTTTAAGAAGATGTAGTGACAAAAGTAGAAAAAGCTATCCTATGATGGTTTGGTCACGTATACGGTATGCATAAGTCAAGGCTATAATCAAAAAGCATGATGTCAATGTAGAATGAATTAAAAATAAGTGTAAGGATATTCACGGATGAACTACACAAATTATAATAGGTAATACATTCTCGGCAAAGATGGGATGTGTAGAGAAATTAAAAATGTCATGTCTCACCTGCCCTTTAAACATTCATCGACGGATGGACCTTCGGCAGGGAAGGGTTAATAAAGGGTGTACGCTTGATTTGTCTGTATAAAGTGATATTTCATTTCTGCTTACGCTTGTGAGAATAATAAGGTACATGGGCATGTTTGTTCGTCATTCTAATTACTTGCGTTACTGTTTTATTGCGACTCCTGAGTAATAAGTAAGTATAGCTCAGCTCATGCAGTAAACTCAATTTTAGGTTATTGTCGAGGATTATTTGCGCAACAAACACTTAACAGTACGTGCCTAACACGTGTAGATGTAGTTTAAGTTTCTTAATATTCAAGATTTATTTAATAGCATAAACATAGATTATATGGGATACATAGATGTTGTTACAATTTTAGCACGTTTGCACTTAGGGGGCGTACATGAATTACGTGGGGCGTTTTCGAAGATAATTTGAAAATGTTTTAGTCTAGAAACATGTTTTACTTTATGTTGTTCTGAATTTTTCAAATTTTTACACTGATATTTGCCCAAATCCCTTTCCTCTCCGACGGCGACGTGAGATTTAGTGAGATTAGGTTTGACCCCCTCCCCCTAATCCCTGCACGTAATTGGACGCCCACTTACGGTGAATCATCGTAGCCCTATTGTTTACAATCTGTTAAATAACATTTCGCCACACATGTAAACAATATCGCTCAGTGTAGCCGTACCCACGTTTCAACGAAAGATATTCCTGCGTATTTAAACATTAATTATTATAATGATTGACCTAACCGATTAGCAGTTGTTTACTTTTTAAATTCTTTACTTCGATAGTACTTGATCTTGATACTCGTTGAAGGTAATCTATTTGAGGTAGGCGTTCGAAGAAGTGGTCTTATACTGAGGTAATTATTCTTCGAAATAGGCAATGAAAATGCCTCGGTTAGTTTGTTTGCGTTTATAATAGAACGCTTTATAATCGTTTGTCGATATTTTCTTAGTTTATATACGCTGGTGTCTTAAGGCTTTGTCGTATTGTTACATAATTTATTATTCTGTTAGGGTAAGTATATCTGCGAGAAAGATTTACAAACAATTGGCATGAAACTCTTGGAACAAATAATATAGTTTCACCTTAGGGCTTGGGTAGCGTGCAGGCGACAACACCTAGGTGAGAATATTTTGTGCTAGTCAACTCGCAGATATTCATGATTTTTTTAAAAATAAATTTACCATTATTATGCTCAAGGATAATATGTATCTACTGCCTATTAATTTTCACTAAGTCAATTAACATCAGTTAACACTAAATTGCAAAAAAATAACTAGGTATCATAATATGTAAATGTATTTACACCCATTGACAAAACTCACTACACACATACTTTGAACTTTAGTGGACCACTTACTTACATACATAGGTAAATACATAAAATCACGCCTCATATTCATTGGGGTAGGCATAGACCACAAGTTTCCACTTGCTACGAATACGATCCTAACAATACACTAGGTACACCTTTCGCTTCTTCTGCTTTCATAATTGTTTTCACATAATGCTCGCTGCTTATTTAAAAATATTTTTATTATATGACGTACGTCTGTATTTATAGATGCATATCTGTTTAATATTGACAACAGATATTATTATAATCGAAAGGGGCGCTTGTATGAGTTTTTATCAACAACATACACAATCAATCAATTTAAACGATTGTTGGTGGCACTAACGAGATCTATTCAATACTTTTTTAATAGTAATCGTGAAAATAGGAAGATGTATTTACCCTGAGTGCCATATTCGAACAAAAATATTTTTTATTATACATATCTGCACAATCACAGTAACAGGGTCATTGACATTCTGTACACACCTAGAATGGTCATTGACTCCATTTAAGTAGTTTCCAAGCCCTAGAACTTGGGTATGACAATACAGGTCCTACCGCCCACGTCCTTAGCTCTCCAATCATACTGATTCTCGCTTTCGAATTGTATGAATTGAGAAACTGCAATAAACATAGAATCGATTAGAGTTTGGTCATTCGATTAGGTATCGAGGAGTTTAATGGTAGTACATTTACTTTAAAGGTGCGACCCTCTTAAATATCTACCTATGCCTCATGAAAAAACAATGAGAATGTTTAGGTGAAGCTGTCTTTTTTGCCCTCTACCAATTAATGTTCTTTTAATAGCGATTGTTTAAAAAAAGAAGTTACTGCAATCAATTAGATAATCAAATTACCTACTTACATTTTAGTTATTTCTGTTAGAGAATTCACATTACGTATGTGAATGTATCTGATAGTTAAATTGCTGGGAGTTTTATTCTAAAAATAATTTACGTTTCATGCGTTGTAAAAATCGGAATTGGGACTATTCATTGTGGTTAATGTTACAGTTTACGATGCGCATGAGCAACTGTTACTCAATAGCTCAATTAAGTTAACAGTAGATTTACATATCCGCTGAAACGTACAGAAATATAACAGTGCCCGTTTTAAAAAAAGTATTTTTATGTTTTGGCTAAAATCACGTAAACAGATGTAAGTATTATATAACTGTTTACCTTAGTTATATTTACTTTTTAGTGCTTATCATAAAATTTTATGAGTGTATTATTAGTAATGTTTGTACTATTTCTTAGGGTTTTATAACCTACTTTCACACAGCGTTTGTGACGTCATATTGGAGTTGAATATCAGAATATGGAACCGAGAGACATTTGTTCTTCGGAAGTAGCATACAATCCCGACAATCATACAATCTTATCGAGTTCCATCGATACCGTAAACTGGTCAAAATGTAGCATATCGATAACCGTGCGAAATACAATATACTTACTGTAGACAGCTACTTAAAATCAATAAATTGGTAGGATGTTCTATCTTGGTCAAGTAACTCTACTGCCTACATTTCTGGTTATCATTTACCATTATTATGTTAACTAGAAACTGTAGTTTAGTAATTTAATTTCGATTTAGTGTAGGTATAGGAAGGTAATAATTGATTGAACTGTGGTCTGTGGTATTGGTAGTAGGTATGCGCAAAAACAATTATATGTGATTATATATGTAGTTACTTTGTTTGTGTAGGCAAATCGGAATGGGTGATGTTCGTGATTGTTCTATAAAATAACTTCCTTTTATTTAAATGGACTGTGGATGTTTTGGCAAATTTTTCAATGTTTCATGACAATGTGTTTTCGATGGTAGATATCTTATCTTTAACTTTTCTAGATCACTATCAACCCTAAAAAGGTGTCCTTTGACGGCCTAGACAGATACTTTTTCACGCCCTGCTTGAAGAACCCAATATTGAGTAGGGTGAACATAAAAAAACTGCACCGTAATTTGTTAAGTCTAAAACAGTTCAGCGAATTTAAAGTTGGAATTCCATTGAACTTTCTGGTACATTTCTTTGGTGAAAAATGGTGTGTTTTTCTCTTCAACTAATTAGGCAGCTAAGAAGGACTGCGCGACAGAGCGATACGGACCATTACTTTTACTGTCGTATGTACCTCATTAACTCAAGTTTTGTTTTGGTTGCTAAGGTTTTAGACTAAAAAACCGTCCCTCGAAGTAAGTAGATAATATACAATGTGTTAAGTGAAGCGGTTTCGTATGAAACAAATCCGCAGTCTTTTCAATGCCATCGTGAACTTACGTAATAATAATTACGTTAATTATATTTATAATTTTAAGTCTCTTCTTGTTTTATGGCATAGCTTAGTCATCTTAATTTTACGTTACATTTTATGTTAGTGCCTTATCACTTTAGCTAATAACGTGTCTTATATTTGATGATAATGTATGCACATATCTTTTATCTAGACGCACGTGATCAAAGCTACAAATAGCTCAGAATTTTTGAATAATTAACTGTTAGGACGCTAATTATACAGTTGGAAAGTAGGACAAACGAAGTCCAAATTTGTCGACACACAGTAAACATTTAGATAGTTGAGCCCGACAGAGGCGTTAGAAATGTCGGAATACAAAGCATAACCTTTATAAGCAAACTTATTTTTGTTCATAATACGAGTATAACATACCTAGTCTGTAAATGCGTACTCGAGTCGCAGACAACTTTCAGTTCAAAGACCCTAGACCAAAGTTTAGCAAAACTTGTTCCATTCGATATGGTAACGTCTCCTGTCCAGGGGAACATGCTTAAAACACGATGGAAGAAATATTATTGTTTAAATGTTTAGGTACTTTTTCTAACTATTAAACTATTATTTTATAGACTTCGAGACATCTGTGAATATATTGCTCGTAATACTTTAAATATTAATACTGTCATGTAACAATTATAGAAAAGTAATAAAGGGTTACCTATATGACGATAAGTAAAATGAAAATGTAAGTTAAAAAAAAAAACAAAAGAAAAGCAACGATCAAATTGAGAACCTCCTCCTTTTTTGAAGTCGGTTAACAGATGAGTCCTTACTAGAGATAAGATTTTAGGTTCATATAATATCTATTATTCAGCCAACGTTTAAGTATACGAAATTACTAAGAAAAAGGACAGTAAATTCATAAATGTGTAATAAAATCTGAGTAAACAGCGAACATAATGATAACCTTTATGACTAAATGGCATTGACTGTAAATATGTCAGTGGGTCGGTGTATCACTCTATAATTTTGAACAACTGTCTCTTTGTATAAATCGAATGTCGGGCGATTAATCAGACAGATTTTTGGGAGACATGAATGGACTTCGGTCTATTATTTAATTACAAAATTATTCCTGTAATATCTGATTAGACTGTAGCCGTATAAGTCTTCAAGTTGTATTGTTTGCATTGCATAGTATCGAGGAATCAATACGTGATTGGCATAATTGTATCGTCATATGCATTCAATTGTCTCCGTATAAATACATATGGCTTCATCTAATTGTCATGTGTATGCAAAAGTGATCGGAATGTATATTTACGAATTGATGAGTAATGTATTGAGTGTCATTGTAAAGTCGAAATATGACCTGCTAATAAAGTAACTTCAATGAAATCACGTATAGGTTTAATCAATTACACTGTTAAAATATTTGCTTGTTTACATGAACTCGATGAAGTAACAACAAATGAGAGAAATAAGGTTAAAGAAACAGTAAGAATAGAAAATCTACACACCTTCCGAATTGTTTCATTGAATTCATTTTAACTTTCACGACCATATGCTAATAATCTTACCAACGAACCCACATTAACACATGACAAAGATGAAAGTGCTCTATGAGAACAATGAGGGGCACACATCGTATTGTGTCAGCTGATCCTAGGAGATACAAATTGTTAATCATTTATCCTTGACACACTCCAAATTGAATGCAGTTAATATTGCACCGTTTGTATTACCCAATTCCTTAAAACACCCTTGTGAAGAGGGTAGCGCCACTTATTCAATGACAACGGTGCTACATCAATATTAATAAGGAATACAAAAAGTAAAGATCAAAAAAGTGACGCCAAGCAAAACAATGTTGAAATTTTAACATAAACTAAACGAAGAAGTGTATTTCAACGCTGTTAATAATACATACACAGTTGACCCACCTCACCCTAACTTACTCAAAGTCTGGCACACACGACATACACTACGTTATCAAACTCCACTTTTGAGGTTTACACTGAGCTACCGTGAATTTCGTTTGTCCGCTGACCTTCAACCAAGGACAACTGGTCACAGTTGAGATGATGAGATACTACTCATTTAGTTAACCTGTTTAGAGGTGTCTGAAAATGTAATGTAAATTAATAAAACAATCAAATGTGCCAACATAAAACGTCAGATAATCATCTAATCTGTTTTATGCTACTAATTTAGTTATCATATAATTATGTGAGGTTTGGTGACATGACAACACGGTCTATATAGCCTTCCTTCCTTTAAAGACACTCGCAAGTTGATCTTTCAAAGGAGAAATAATTGTGTGGCATTTCACTTAAAGGATTTTACCATGATTTTACTTTAAGGATTTTTTCATTATAACGCGAAAATAGCATTACCGTTTCTGATTACATCAAACAGCCAGTAAAGTCGAGATGTTGGTTATATTCTGGATTCCTGAAAGTAAAAAATCTCAGAAACTGTTCTGAGAACGATGACATAAGATAAGCGAATGAAGAACATGAAAAGGTAATACTGTTTTGTGTACACGTAATATGGTCACGTATGCAAGCGGGAAGGTCATCCATATTTGTGCAAACAGTTGGCTCCGAGATAGCAACGTTTGTTCTCATGAGCAAGCAAGATAATATCGGTAAGAAGGAGCGTTGCTAAAGACATTCTAAAATTTCTACCTGCACTGGACTCGCCGTCGCCCGATTTCGAATCCGGGACAAAAAACCGTTTCCTTTACATTCTGTTTACAAGACCTCCGACACCGAGGTCCCTTTTGTGGCAGTCTCCACCCTGCCGTAACTACGACCCTTTTTTGTTCGTGTTCGTTCACAATTATTCCGAATGTGCGAGATGAAACTCATTAGGTCACATTTGGTCGGCAACATTTGGAGCAATAACAGCTTAGTACAATTTTTTCTTGTTTTCAAATGCGTCCAACACAGTTATCAAAATATTATGTTCACATATACCTACATTTTGGCCTTTAGTTCGATTCCGTTTGACAACCGGACTACTACTACTGAAAAGTTGCAGTAGTCCGATCAACCGGACTAGCAACCGGACTACTGAGACTAGAGGTTTTTAACTATGTAAATACAAAATGTGTTTTTTTTTCTGTTTATTTAATCTATTTCACAAGTTATGTAAGCAGTTGTGATGCTATAATGCAATAAAGTTCAGAAGATCAAGTTCATTAATAAAAAATAGAATAAAATAAATAACTTCGTAAAATGATGACACACGAAAGAAAACAATGACCGATGGACCATAGAACGGATCTATGTCAATGACGCGATCGATATTATATAATCGAAAGTGATTCACAAGTAATTTGCATAGATGACATCAGCACCTATGTATTGGGTAAAATTTCTGAACTCAATTTAGCGTAAAAATATTATACATACATTCCCAGCATCTGTCAAGTTTGATAACTTGGACATTAGACCCCCTTAGTTTTTAATGTAAAGGATTGTCTTCAGAAATATTTTAAATACAAGAAGACTTTATGTAGTTCTGGTACCTGTAACTATCTTTGCGATTTTCCGTAAGATTTTGATTAAAATTTAAAATTTTATATAAAACCATCGATTCATTGAAATATTTAGGTATCGGATTAGGTACCTAACTAGGTACTTATAATTTAATGAACATTCTGATTTCATTTTCATTTAATAAATCAATATAAAGAAAATTAACAGCAATAGTCGCATAAAATTTAAAATATCTTGTATGCAGCTAAGCGACTATGCAGTTTTAATAATAAGATTTCTATTCAAGAATTTTAGCCCACATCCTGGATAAGTATTATCGAATCCGATAAGACCACGTATCGATAAGTTATCTACAAGTTGATATGTCATTAGTAACACATTATTCGTGAATATTTAACATATTCTAGAGTAAACTTGTATTGATAGTGGGATTTTGTTAATCTCGATTATCCTTTTACACATTGCCGAATTCACGATTTAAAATATAGAGTATCACCATCTATTTTTAATATAATTTATTTGTTACAAAACAAGTGACTGCATGCTAGGTTGGTTGTACCACCCTCACATTGTCCACGTCACCTTTTTATCAGCAAATATATTTATCAGCTTTCCATAAATTGCTATCCTGTATTTGCTTACATGTCCCCTATCTCACGCTGACCGCAATATATCTCTATATTTCTATATATGACATAAAAATGTCACCTTGAGTCTTTTAAACTGGCCTTATCTAGGTATATAATATCAATTTGCATTTTGTGGGTTGCCAATGATAACCGTATTTCCATTAATAGGCAATGAAGGAAACACAGCAAATATGTTAGATACTTGCTATTATATTATAATACCTATAAGTATAGTGATGGATGATATTAAACAACTAATATGAGTAATAATAACCATGAGAATTTACATACCCTTTGCACGGTGTTTAGTTTTAAAAGCAAATGAGGAATTTCACTATTGCCTCTTATAAGAGCCAATACAAGACATGGTTCTAGTCATCAACAGTCGATGTTATTATACAGATATTCCCACGACTGCTCAGGAGAGGCTGTGAGGCGGTTAATGAGCAACCGATGTGATTATGCATACATTAGTGCAATGTATGCGCTAACGCACTCTCGCAGAAAACCGCAAATATGTCTGATTCGTACAACTCACATCTCCCGAAAAAGTTGTAATGGTTTCATCTAGTTCTCATGTAATAGAAAATCTGACAATCTGACAATCCCACTTTAGCGTCTGTTATATATAATAACTTCTGAAAATTATATAATAGTTCCTGTTCTCATGCCTAGTTCTCACTGATTATATTATTTTATAAGGTTTCAGCTAATTGGGTGACCTATGATATACTTAAATTCATTCATATTAATGACTTTAATAATTATGTTTTTTAGTGAGATGTAGATGGAACTATGTTATCTATTAAAATATTTATCAACTCTGTGACAAATTTTATATATCTTGTTCACAATAAGTATAGTATTTTTATCATATACTAGATAATTTGTCGTGATACGCTATCACATCTAATACATACCTAATAATTCGAATATTCGTTTGTAAATGCTACATAATTTATTTCATTCATCGTCATTTTACTTCTCACAGAAGTTGTTTTAACTACAGTAAAAGGTAATTGTTGTCACTCACATGTATGCTCAGTAAAATCAAAAAGCAATTTAGGTATTTCTGGTAATATTTTTGCATAAGTGCAAATATTCAAAATCTGCACACTTGTCTACATTTGCTTACGAGTAAATGGCATCTACAAGTTAACTACTTAGTAATCAATAACCTTTACCTTTGTTAATCTGTACATAAAATCTTTACTCCTGTTGAACTTACTGACTTACAAACCAGTATTGACTTATTGAAGGTTGTTTTCAGTTTATTTATTTTTTCTTACGTTGCGTCAGAAGCGAGTTTTTTCATTATAAAAAGGTCATTCATTAACCCTTTTTACTTGCATAACAAGCCAGTTACCCTTGAAACTGGTAACTATAGTATCATCGTGGAAGTTCGTTAAGTTTATTAGACAACTTGTACAATATTCGTCTTACAATTTCGTTTAAGTTATTACACGGCGTCTAGTTTGCCAATTTGATACAGACTTGCATTATAACGGTAATGTAAAACGAGAAATAACTGTGGTCACGAGATGGTTAGTGGCGTTTTTGTTATTGTCATTTTGGTTCATCATGAAGCCGGTTTGAAGGTTGTACATAGCTACTTTTTAATACATCGACTTTATTCAATTCATTAATATCTAGGTAAAGAGAACACAGATATTAATAAACAAATACAATTACAGCTTCACGTAGTGTACGTTTGTTGATGTCTGAATGTCTGGTTTCGGGGCAACAAGACGTTGTTGCAGCCAAAAGCAACATTTGGTTTAGTCCCGTACGGTATTTGCAGCGGTTTGTGTCTGCCGTTATTTTACCTACCATCAGAGTAAGATGCTATTTCGTAGTCGGTAGGGTAATTTGCTTTCGTATAAAGTAATTTTCATATAATCTGCGTGTAATATTAAATTTAAATACAAGGAAGACGTTGGATGTAATTAAGTTTTAATTTAAGGTTGCCATAGCATGTGACTTGTAGTTTAGACTAGTATTTTCTACGTCGAATAGGTAGTTTATTACAGCACCTTGTCTTATTTTGCTTTGACATTGGTGAAGTCAGCGCTACTAATAAATGGTATAGTAATTTTTTAGGATGTTGTAATAACTGTACGTGATCATGTTATTGAAATAAGGACTAAGATTTAAACAACCATTTTTTATAATTATCGCCATTAATTAATATTTCTGCTCGCTGATTGAGAGTCGGTTCCGTTTCATGTTTTCAATCTTCCATCGACGATATTTTATTACTTGTTTATTTTACAAGTTTGTATACAGTTTACGACAATATAAACGCACTTATCTCCGTGTCACATTGAGTCAAATCAAAGTGATGCTTATCATATCGACAACCTTGTCACATTAATAATATTTTATGACGCGGACTTTACCTTACAGATTTACGTCATTGTGTTATGCAAATAAGTTTTAGCAAGTGATTTAAACGTACGTGGATTTCCAACAGAATACGCAGAATGATAAAAAATAAAGGAACCGCTCCTTAAATACTAATTCTTGGATTTTTGTGGATGATTCACAATATTACATTTAAATATATCTTTGGATGACTAAAAGTAAATAAATTTGGTTCTCTGGAAAGGTGAAATAAGTTTAGAAGAATAGGAAAATGATAAGATTTTGGACCGGTAAGCAAGCGATAAAAATCTTGGAAATAGATAACTGAATTCCTAAAAGTACACCCTTTTGCCTTATATGATGCGGTACTGGAAGTTATATTTATTTTTCAAACGATTTATAAAATATTTATCAGGATCAAGTTCACTATACATAACTTTAACATGTAATAAAAGCACCCTTGTGGTATGCCGAGATCGTGTTCTGTGTTCGTTATAAATTAGTACAATCTTGGCGATAACCTATGGTCTGAAATTGACGCTGGAACGGTAAATAACGATAAATTTGATAGAACCGTGCATATTAAGGTTGCAAATGCATGACCTTGCCCAAATATTAATTATTGTCGTATTATTCTGATATTTGTCAAATTCATGGTATCATAAATCATGGTATTGAAGGAAATATATAATTTATATTGGGATCTAATGAATACAAACATAAATAATGTAACTTCTCCTTAGATTACTATTTTTTGGAATTTTTTGGATGATATATTTGATGGTAATGTATTAAACTGTATTAAAGAAAGAAGAAAAGTAAAATAGAATGCTTTTCTATAAATGTGTAATCGGGTAGGTCAACTTATACGACCGTTGCTTTACGTTTGAAAGAGATTAAAGATCGTATGATATTTTACCTGCATATCTTTATAATAATAGTTGGCCTCAAGCGACGCGAGGCGTAGCATCTGTTAGGGGTTCGCCATTGTGGCATGTTCGAATTGAGCGCTACTTTAATTCGGCATCTTTGAAATATTTCAAGCGAACATTTCGCATTACTTGATTACAATAGACACAGCTGTGTTTATTATTAACTCACCTATATTTTTGCCAATAAAACGGGTATCTTTTTTAAATAATGTTTTCTTTTTCGTGTTGGCTAGTAGTTTCATGTTTTCTTTTCGTTTGTTGCAGAAGTGCAAGACGTGGGATGTTTCAACACTGATGACGTCTTTTTTATAAAGGTAAGCATCGTTATAGTACATTATAGTCATGGAACTACATATTGTTCTAATAAAAAGAATAAGCGTAAGTAAAAAATCCAGTAAACTTCAATGTAAGTTTGCACAAATATATTATGCAGTGCAAAGAACCTGAAGATTATTATCTGTTCCATGAAAGATTGCGTTTACTTACAGAATTTAATTTATAACACTTTTTAAAATGTTAACAGATGTTAAATAATAAACTGGACCACGTTGATTGCAATCTTATTTTAAATGGCTTGTTCGTTTTATTACACTTAAGTTTCAACTTTCATCCACATGAGAAATTATATATAAAATATTTCGAAATATTAACTTTTGATTTAACTATTAAATACAATCGTGATAAAATATGTTCGTAGATGCATAATCTACAAACTATTTGTTCACTGTGTAAATATTACAAGCGTAGGTACGTGTTTTATTCACAAAGTGTGTGATTAACTTTGTACACGATCTATGAATTGGAAGCAACGTCCAAAGTACATCTGCAATTTATCGCATAAGTATAACAACATACGAATAAAGTTGAATATTTATAAGACACAGTCATTTCTATGAGTCAATGTAATTCATGTGCAAAGGTTAATAAGACAAAAAACCTTTCAAATAGTTATAAATTTTAATAGAAATTGAAAGGCATTCTGATGATCACAGAACAGACTAATTAAACTGATATTGATCTGAATCTGAAAAAAATACTTGAGATGAATGTATAATTCGATTTGAAAGTATCAATAACTATGATAACAATGATACCATTGAAGCAGTCTTTAAATACATCGAAGATAGCATGAGATAGATTCAACGAAATCTTCCATTGATCTAAATCTCAATCATACAATAAAATAATGAATTCAATTTGATTTGTTAGTAATAATAAATATAATAATCAAGCAGCTTATTGCTAAGAAGTAATATAATTTTATGTAAGCAATAGTATTATTGTAGCCATTGTTGTTCCATCAGGATTCAATTATGGGGATCGTACAATTGATTTTAATTAAACTGTGCGTCCGTAATCGTTCTTCAATTGATGACCATTGAACTGAATTGAATGAATTTAAGCTGTTATTGTTCTAACTATTTCACCCTTAGTTTACCCTCATATCTCGCAATAAAGCCATAGAAATGTGGCCGGTAATCAGTTTATTAAGACAATCTATGATGTTGTGAAATATACAATGAAAATTTACAAGCTGGCTAAATGAACTTTAAATCGTCTACGTTTCAAGTCCTGTACGTCAAGGGCAGTCAGTAATTTTGTGAAAATAATATCAGTCATTTATAATATGTTTAGGGTATAATTAACATCTTCGGGGCTCAAGCCAATTTCACCTGTTAGTTGGTACACCTGCCGATTAAAAGACGGGGTTGGGAGGTCGGAAAGGCTTTCAAGATCTTCGTCGTTTTATGCTGAAACAACAACTCATAAACCTATCGAACTAAAAACTGGAGTCTTGATACCCGATGAACAAGTATGTGAATATGTGAAATGAAATTAAAGTAGAAAATAGCTTATTAATTGAAAAAAAGTAAACAATTCCTGCAATACCTATATAGGAATTTATTAAAAAACAACAGTTTTCTAATTCATTTTCTTTTCCGCTTTTTTTTCTTTTTGTAATTCTAATCGTTTAATATTTAAGATAGATACATAGAGTATAATATTATTATGGTCTATTTGTGCGTCAAATCGTGTTGAATTTTCTATTACGTGATAAGACTTAAGAAGGCTAAATACAGTGACCGAGTTAATTAGATGTAACCCATTATATTATCGATAAAAACAAAGCTATAATGGATGAATTGATCACAATAATTATTTATAATAATTGCAGTGACTAATATTCTTATTTACTCAGTTTAGTACGGATAATTAAAACTACGTACGTAATTAATTATATACCTACTACGAGTATATTCTATTTCTATTGAACGAGGAGTTAATGGCAGTAAAAGAAGCTCAAGAAATTGGTCAATGATATAAGCAAATGTAACGCTATTGACTCTGCATGCGCCAGAGAAAATAACCTAATTGTAAATTTCAAAAAGTGATTTTCACCACATGGTATTATTAAGTTAAAAGACCTACATTACATAAGTGACATTTTACGACACAATGGTCGTTGACCATCTAGGTCACCACACCACTGAGCCGACCGTTATCAGTGAAGTATTCTGCAATAATAACTCATTGGCTGTCAATTCGATTGCTACATGGCACAAATATTACTGTTACTATACTGATAATAATAATTTCGAAGGGTACCGTTATTATTTAGGCAAGCCTATAGGTTAGTATAAATCCCTAACACAAACAAAATTAAGGGTATTGTAAGTTTACACATCTTCATTCTTTTACATCTGAATGTGGAATCGTAGATTCTAAGTGGATGAACTAATCTTAATCTTTCCAGAGATACCTACCATAGTTTAGTTAGATTTAATCACTGCTGCTGCTGATTTAATCAGTGAAATACTCCGTTAAGCTAGATTTCACTAGTGAAAATCCATTCAATTTAACTGGGTCCTCATTTCTCTAGACAAGGTCGAAGTCAAATATGAAATAGTGGAATTAATTTTGTTATAGTAACCGAAAAAAACTATGACTCAATAGTTTTACTACTAGTTGTAGTTTTTCTGTTTGTTTATGCTCAACAGGATATCGTGCGAAGTATTCTGATGCCGTCATACGGATTAACGAATCTTATCTAACGTACACAGATAACCGTGCTTTCGTACTATATTCCAGGAATATACGCACAAAAAATGAAAAAAAAAAAGAACGAAATACTGATATTCTCAAATAGTGTACATGTAATATGATCGAGTGACGCAAAAAATATTTTACAAAATGTGCCCGTTTGGAATAGCTTTTTTTGGGCTATTCGTAGGGTTGACAACCGTACCGTAAGAACCATGAATACAACAGTTTTGTACTGTTTAATATATTTAGGTCTGCGTGTTAGGTAGGTATCTACTGCTTGAAGTATCTGCGATGTGCGGAATTATATTATGCATTATGTACTTGCATTACCAAAATTTAAAAAATAGCTCATTTTAGATACATACATATACAGTCACGCCTCTTTCCCAGCGGGGTAGGCAGAGACCACAGTTCTCCACTTGATGCGATCCTGGCATTACCTCTTTCGCTTCTTCTACTACCATAATTGTTTTTATGCATGCTCACCGGTTTCGGGTAGATACTTTGACATGTCCTTTCCTTATAATGCCTTCGATCTGATTGACATACGTATGTCTAGGTCGACCCCTACCAGATTGCCCATTCACCCTAGCTTCATAAATCTGTTTCGTCAGTCTTCTGCTTCTAGAATATCTGGCCAATCTAAACTAGTATTTCTCTTTCCAAAACATACCTACGTCTTGTAAAAATATAATATTTAATTCTGTCTCTACTCTGTTAAAAAAATAAATACTTCAACTTCAATGTTATTCATAGCTTATCTTTTAAAATATTAAATTTAATCTATAAAATATTGATAGCCCTAGCTACCAGTAATAACTTGTCGACTTATTGGTCTCTTCAACTTTGTGTTAGGCCTAAAACGTGAGAAAAACGTGTTTATGTCTATTAACAGCACTTTTTGTATGTATCGGCGGTTTTAACGTTTCTTGTACTAATATATTTTCAATAGACGTTTTCCAAGAAGGTTATGGCTACCGGTGTCATGTAATTAATATTGATTGAAGTTTCTTGTTATTATCTGCATACTTATTTAGAGCGACAGGTTCTAAACAAGGTGTAGAGATGTCTATCGTCACAGATAACATAATACTAGTTATCGTTAAGTCTTATAATGGTTAGATACGGTTAGTAGTAGTAGGTAGTAGTAGTAGTGGATAGTACGTGGATAGATTCCATATCATCACTATCACTTCACTACATATTATAAAACAAAGTCGCTGTCTGTTCGTCCCTATGTATGCTGAAATCTTCAAAACTACGCAACGGATTTTGAAGCGGTTTTTTTTTTATAGATAGAGTGATTCAAGAGGAAGGTTTATATGTATAATACATGCATAATATTGTAGAGAAACACTGATAAATCGGGATAAGAATACCACCCGGGCGGAAAATATGGCGGTACGAAGTTCGCCTGGTAAGCTAGTTATGTATATAACATTATATTATGTACCGCCATCGCCATGTAGTCTGGCGATACATAAATTATATACTTTAATGCCTATCAGACAATTACAATAACAGAATTTAAGATATCGGTAGGTACGACTTAGAATCCGCTTTTTGAAGGGTTTTTGAAAAAATCAATCGGCCTTGTAATATATTGAACGAAGTCTTCGAGTAAATATGTAAATTCCTTCTGTACTTTGATTATTTAATATACACCTATTATCAAAACGTGACGTAATTTTTTGCGTTTACCTCGACCGTGAACCATTGTGTAATCATAATCACTTCGATAATTTAAAAAATCGGTCTGTATCATTATTATAGCAAGTGATTTTTCGTCACAGTCGACTTATTTATAACTTATCAAGAAAGGTTATTGGGTTCAATTACCCTGATATCAACAAGGTAATTGTATAGTGGCAACATACCCAGAGATTTATTAACAGAAATAATGTTGTTAACAGCTTATATAGCGGGTTTGCTTTCCTTAATCAAGCTTAATGTTTTAACTTTACTGCACTGTAGTCGTTAACTTTTAATGAAACTATGAGACATTAAAATATGGTAAGTATGATTTCTAGAGTATTACAGATAAGGATAGCTATAATTTTAATAATACTGACCTCAGTTAATAATGTCACATTTTATATGGTTTAAGTTAATATAGAATTCAATAAAGTTAACTTAATACACTAATCAAATAACTGACATTACATATATTATCATCAAGAACAAAAATAACAAATTCTAAAATCAATTGAATTATATTATTATTTATATTACAACATTTTACTTTAATATTAAATTATTTATTTAATCAATTTATCTTTTATATAACAAAAAAATTAAAGTCATTACCATTACTGCAATATTTTGCACGTATACCTAACAAAATTAACATTACATAACATAAAAAAATTGAGCGCGTCACATGCGCACGAGTTTACCTAGGTAAGTATTAACATGTCAAAATAATCACACGGTTGATTTTTTTTTACAGAGACATGTTTAATTGAAATGATAAAATAAGAATGATTAATTATTGTACCGTTGGCATATTATTTACAAGCAAACCATGTGATCATATCGCACAGCGTGATTTTGACATGATATAAAGATAACCTTCTGAATGTGATTACAGAAGTTCCGTTACACCTTTACGATTAGACAAGATTGTAATGTAATTGAAGATTGTAATATAGTATTGAATATATAATATATAGGTATATACGCGCTGGATGCGAGCCGCTTCCAACCGGTCTTATTGAAGATCTATAGGGGAGGCCTATGTCTAGCAGTGGACTTCCTATGGCTGAAATGATGACGATGATGATGATATAATATATACTCCTTTCGGTTAAGTACTTAACTAAACGTAAACAATCTTGATGTGTTTATTAAATATATTTTATTTAAAAACTCAGTTTATAAATATTTATCTGTTTAGAAACTTATTTTGAAGACAAAATCCGAAATCGAAGCACTAGTTACTGTTAGTCAGTTAGTTAACCTAGTTTATTTGTTTATAATGTGTTTTTATAAAAAGTCCTTACAAGATTGTTTACCATAAATTTGAATAGAGTATAGATGTTCATATATCTATGTGTGTTTAAAAAAAATTAACGTGACGTAAACAAATATTAATAAATGGTAGGTATTCCTCCAATCTACGTCAACGTATACGTTTAGTATCAAAGTCTACTTAAAACGTGACAGACATAAATAATGTTTTTGTATCAATTTCAATATAAATCTAGTGAGTATTTTGTAGTGAGTATATTTTGCAATTGTGATTTTATTTTGACTCAAAATCACTAGTATGAATAAAATATCCCCTAGACGCGTCAACATTATTAAAATATAATGTTACGATAAATGTTACGATAAATTTTATCGTTTCTATAGTTTACTAAACACGTGACGTGACATGCAGATTGCTTTTTTGTCAATTTCAATACAAATCTAGTGACCTATAACGTGATATTTTTGCTATTGAGGTTTCCTTTTGACGCAAATCCACTAGCATGAATAAAACCTAATCGTACTTAACCACGCAAACGATTGCGACTATGAACTTATTGTCTGCTTGAGTGGTCTAAGAATTTGAATTGGAATTGACTGACAGTAAACAATATTTTTTTTCTTTGAATATGTATTTACTTCCGTGAGGGATCGTTTTAATAATTTAATACTGATTTTGACCACATACAACACTATTAGTATAATGAAATGCCCAAAACAATCAGTCTAGATATTTATTAATTTTGAAGTTTTAAACAGTACCTAAATATTCCATTGAAACAGTGCATCAGAAAAAAAGGATTCTATATAGACAGACCGGTCGATTTTAAGATGTCGATTTTTAATCTTCCTGTATTTCATAAAATTTTAAGTTGGTAATGTACTTTAATGAAAAGAATTACACAGGGTGTCAATTTTAACAAAAAAAAAATTCTTTATTGTACAGTTAGGCATGGTATTTATTGTGTGTAGAGGGTACCTCGATAGATAATATAATTATACTTTGAAGTCTTAACATTATTCATATGCTCAGTACGGAAACATCGTAAAAGAAACACAAATACAGGCTTCAGCGAAGCGATTGCTCAAGAGGAAAATGAATTGCCTTTACGGAAGAAAGAATACTTGGAAGAAGTCACGGACTTGCGGTCGATGTTTGATGGTTATCAGATAGTAAACACACGTATAATGATTGGAGAAAAACGTCGAGAGATATGTTTGTTAATGTCGGTTATAATAATATAGTACCATGTTTAAGAAGTAGGTACATCCTTGGTCCCTTTGATTTAAAAAATAGAAGTCGCTGAATCACAAAAATATAAAAAAGTTACTGAAAGAAACCATAGATAGCAATGGTTGTCCTGTTGTAGAAATTGAGAAAGTAGGTATAATAAGATCTAAGTTTGGTTGTCCATGCGGGACCATGCGTCTTTAATTCACCCCTGTTAGTAATTTTTAATCCATGACATTAGTCAAGTAAAAAAATATCACTAACTACATAGTTTATTTTTTAAATTCTTATTAATATACTAAACCAGTAATATAACATATTATCATACAATCCATCAGTCACATCACATATAGTATTTTTATTATAAGTACCGAGGGATCGACGTCATAACGATATAAATTAAAATCTCCAGTTGTCAGATTAGATTTCATCGATATCAATATTAGATTTTATTAATGATGCTCATAGCGTAGGAGCGTCATTGATCCTCTAATTATTTTTGATTTACATACTTACATAAACTTGTTATAAAATATAGGTACGATGTACATTTGTACACCGCACGTCAAAGACAAGCCAAAAAAGTTGGTATGTTAAAATTGTAATTGATAAGTGTGCTGTGACGTATTTGAATAAAAAATAGCAACGTAGTCTATGGGTCAAGTTGTTATTATTTTATAACTTGTTAAGGTCGCTAATTGCAAGCAAATACGATATTTTTTACGACCCCATATAAAACTATAGAGGTTTTACGTCATACTGTGTAATAAACATCATTTGCATTATGATTATGACCTGGCCCTTATAATATACTTAACCTGTTACAGGTGATAATTATTAAAAAAAGGGATATTTTTAAATGCACATCTGTATAATTTTTCAGAAAACTACGTAACTCCACTAATTTACTGAATGCATACCAGAAACATGAATGCTGTGCAAAAAAACTGACTTGCACACTAACTAAATCAAATGATAGATTTATTGAAAAAGGTGTGCAAATCCGACTTGGATAGATTAGGTTAGAAGGCTAATGCGGGAGTGGAGCGAAGCTGAGCTCCCGCTTTTGCCTTCGTGGTTATTTTTTTTATTTAACCAAAGGAATTGTTCTGCAAATTTCATTAAACAGTATATTTAATTTGATTTAGTTAGTGCGCATAATTAGTGTGCAAGTCAGTATTTTTGATATAGCTTTGAAATATTTTGTTAGAAAAAAGGGACTATACAAATATCGATTTGTAGTATTTTTTTTACTATTCTTCTTCTGTCGAATCGATGGTGCTTCTACTCTCAAATTCTATTTTCCCAGTATGCTGCTACCTGAATCGCATTCTCGGAGGCATTCATTAGGTCCTCCGGTGTACAGGTAGATGGACATGCAGCACACGTTAGCAGGTGGGCCATGGTCTGTGGAGCTATTCCACACTCACACCCCAGGTCCACGTCATCTGAGTAACCCCACCTAGACCGATTCTCCCTGCTTCGGCCGATTTGTGTTCGAAGTCTATTTAGGGACTTCCACCTGATCCTTCCACATGTCCGGGGGGAAGACTCTCCGACAGCGGGACGAAAGGGGTTGGTGGCGGGCTCCGCGATTTCCAAATTTTTACTCTGGCCCTGGAGGGATCGCCATCAGCGGTAGCAACGCATGCCCAGAAACTCTTTCGGCATTCAATCTTTTAGGCACGTGATAATGGCCGTGCATGGGATGTCGCTGATCCAGCTCCAGCTTGCCTCTCTCCATTGATGACGCCACGTCTCTGCGTACGCTGGGAGGTACTATGTCAGCTAGTGGATATAGCATCCGTACCGGAGTCGGCTTGAGACAACCAGTTATTATCCGGCAGGTCTCATTTAGTGCTACATCCACCAGCCTATAACTATAATAATGACAAAGTTAAAATTGCCAGTCGCGATTTTCGATCCCATTTTCGAAAAACACAAAAAAATATAGCTGCAAAACTTACAAGTTTGTAACTCCAGGAGTTTAGTTTTGGCTTTGATGAATCTTACAGTGTATCAACAATTAACGAAAATGTAACTTCAGGATGACAATCGGTCTAGCATTTTATTACAACATAAACACCGCTAAAATTAGCGGTTAGCCAGCCAAACAGCCACTAATCCCAATAAACGCAGAAGTAATAAAGCACCTACTATTGTTTTTTTAATTAGCTTGTACTGTTTTCTTTTTTTTTTTGTAAAATTAGTTCATTGTCAAATACCGGCCAGTCTAGTTTTGCCGGGGCGTCCTCTAATATCTTACTATTTACTGGCGTACTGCCAGTGACTGTCTGTCCACCACAATATATCTAATGATAGTTATTACACGTTTGACCCAGTGACAGTGACCTACTGGTACAATATGTATCGCAGTTGATAAAATATGGAGTCTATTTCTACGGTAGTTAATTGTCTTACGTGTTAATTAAAATTTATTTATGCTCTATAGTTTGTTGGCTATTAGCGGCCTGCCCTGATTTTGCAAGGGGAATTTTCGTAAAAAAGTTTTTTATAACCCGGTCGATGCTATTTTTCAAATAAGGTCTAAGTTACGCCTTGTAACATCAACTTCCTGCCAGTCTGTATACCCAAAGCATAGAAAACTGATCAATCAATCAATTAACCTATTGCAGTCCACTGCTGGACATAGGCCTCTGTGCCCAATGTGCGTTATTTTTCGCGATCCTCCGCCTTCCGAAAACTGATCATAACGTTTAATTAAATGTATGTAATACTGTACTAGCTGTAACTACTGACGTTTTAAAATATTAATTGCGTGTATAAACAAAATTTTACGACTATATCTTTTGTGCGTCAGCATTTTTTCTTCAATATATTAAAGTTCAAATGACCTATTCAGCACTGTGATTGCTGTTTTCGTCGGTAGAATCGTACGATGTTGTTTTTTGCAATTGTTAAATCTTTACAGTACCCTGTAATTTGTCAGCAAAAACCAAGGTTTGTGTTACAAATTGCAGACACATTAGTTAATAACGATGCGCTATGTGTTGAATATTTATTTTATTTTTTATATACTCACGGTTGTTTTTCCATAAAGACGTAGACAGATATGATTGACGCCTATATCTTGCGATGATACTTTCGGTCCCGTGTATTGAGCTGATTACCGTCAATTGACACTTTCTGCGACAGATACAAACAACTCAGTGAAACTTTTTTCCATATAATATATACAGGGAAGCTATAACACGAGTTTTCCTTTTTTAGTTACTTTACAATTTAACACTTTAACTTTCTTTTGAATCTGTAGATTTTCGATCAATTTAATTGCCAGTGCGCGGTTAAACGATTGCCATGACTTTAGGCCACGGATTATGTACATAACCTGGGGCCTAATGTCATAGCAATAATATACATATTTTACACCAAACATGGTGACCAATTTATTCCAAAATATTTCATGATTTTACCGTTCGTTTAGAATGAACGTCCCATTTGAATCGGAAATGATTGTCACGTGTGTGACATTTTAGCAATTTTGATGACTTATTTTAGTTGCAAATGTCATTCTTACGTAAATCTTGTTGTTTCCAGAGCTAGATTTTTTTCTGAATGCATAAATAATATAAATAGGAACGCTGACAGAATAATAATATACCTAGTGATAATTATGTTAGTGTCTTTCTTTCAGAAATAAATACTAGGTATTTCTGTCTATGTTCAAGGTTTCACGAAATAGGTAGGTACATCTATTATGATATTATTATCTTTATTTTATGTTATACTCGTATATTAATAGTTGTAAATATTTGAGATGAAAATCAATATTTTTTCAACATGTTCTAAATATAAATAATAGTAAAACTTTAATAAAACTATCATTTGATTTAAACGTACAGTACTAAATTATACCTAAACTGAGAATTGAAAATACCTATATATGTGTAAACATTTAACATTTTGATATACGTATCTACCTGTAAGTAAATAAGTAGGTAAGTAATGATATGTACTATGGAGACTTTTTAGTCAGTCGTCGATGTTTTTATTTTTTTTTATAATATGTGTAACCTATGTATTTATTTGATATAACAGATAATATAATATTTATTATATAGTTAACAACTGTTCCAACTTTTTTTCTTTTAAGGTATTTTTAACATATAATTTGCCATCACCACGTGCACTCCTCGTAATACTTTTACGATGATTGCATATAAATCTTCCAGATATAAATCTCTTTTAATGCCCACCTCACACTTGTTGCCGCAGTTAGTTTCCATTAGAGAACACGCTTCCAGAGAACATTACGGGAACAATATTTATTTTTGTCCTTGATGAGATTCCACGTCGTATTTGGTGATGTGACTACAGCTCTTTAATTAAAAATACCAAGGAGATCTCGTCTGAAGTACCAACCTATTTGAATGACAACGGAGACGTAAGGCACGTCTCAAGACGTTAGTGGGAGAATTCCCTCTCTTCCCTTCATTGGGACTGTCTGTTTTTAATTGAACTTTTTTTTCTTAATTTAAATATTATTTCTTCTATAATTAAATATTGTGAGTTTTTATAAAGTTGAACGAATAATTTCTTTCATCCTTACTTTTAAATTTTAAATATTGTAAACTTTTATAAAGTTGAAAAATTAATTTCTTTCACCATTTTTAGGGTTCTGTACCCAAAGGATAAAAACGTAAACCTATATTATTACTAAGACTCTACTGTCCGTCTGCTTGTCGGTTTGTCTGTCTTTCACCACGCTGTATCTCTTGAACCGCGATAGCTAGACAGATAACATTTCCATAGATGATGTTGTATTTTCGTTGCCGTTATAACAATGAATACAAAATATAGAATAAAAAAAATATTTGAGAGGGGCTCACATACAACAAAAGTGATTTTAAGGGCGGCTAGAAAATGGTACGGAACCTTTCGTACGTGAATCTGACTCACACTTGTCCGGTTCTCTTCTGAACAGCTTCTAATATACATAGAAGTCGTTATTTCTATACGATTTGTTTCTCTGTGTCCTTGTTTACCACCTGTGGTAAAAAAAAATTCAAGAACACAATTAATGGCATTTGGCCATCTTCATCCCACAATTTTCCGTATTTTTTTTATCTCGTCAATATGAGTTGGTGGTTGGCCAGTCTATCTAAGTATAGATTGTAATTATTTGACGATTTTTGGCCAGCAATTACATCCAGGTCAACACTTTCACACTGTATTGTTGATAGTGATATTAATAGCTTCTTTAATTTAAGAAACAATTGGAATAACATTAGAATTAATTAATCATTAGATAATATCACAAGTTAAATAAAGCAAACACTTGCCTTATTTGTTGATATACCTACTAATAACCCGAACTTAGTCTTAATTTAGCTTGGCTGGAGGGGTTAGAGGGAATATTGTAATTTCAGTTGCTAATATTCTTTATAAAAAAAGACAAAAATAGTAAAAAAAACGAAATAATAATAATATAGGTACCACGAGACACCGAGTGAGTGTATAGATGTTACGTATACACACTATAACAGCTTGACATATTTGAGTAAAATTCAGATCGATTAATAGGTAGTCTATAATAAAATAACTAACTTAAATTTTACGATCATGCTACTACCTGTTATTCTAAAAGAATAAATCGCGGGCAGAAAATAACTATAAGTAACTTATAAGTAACCACCTAATTTAATGATAATGATATAATACATTCATTATAGCGATACGTAGGAGATTATGTTCAATGAAAATTGTTATTTATAATAATTATGGCTCATAAACATGAATTATGGTAAGCTGTAATCGAATTCTAACGAATCAATCGAGTTAGAATACAATCTAGTTCGTATAACTCATCAATAGTAATGTGGTACAGACTTCGTAGTAGTAGCCACTAGAAATTTTAAATTTCGAACCTGCACTTGGATACTGGCCAGTTATCGTGTGAGAATATTATCGCCTTCACCTTGGTAGTAAAAGTAAATAAAATGTGAATTTTTACACAAATGCAGTGAAAATGTCAAATTTCGAACAATTACGCACTGGCAGCATTATTTGGAATTACCATTTGTTTGTGGAAAAATGCTTGTTCAAGTGAGCGCACGTCATTCAATCTGTTTACCTTGCTGATTTTAATTACCTTTTATTGTGAAGTCACTTAAAAATAGAATTCGTGAATGATAATAATCAGTGTATCCAAATAACAACTCGATCTGAAACGTAAACATTATGCCACTTTTGCAGAGATGAGATCAGTTTATGCACATGCGTGGGCATAGAGAAAATATGTAAAAGCAAACTGTTATTGCGCGTATCTTATACAAAATATATGCAGTACTATCTGATAGTGATAAATCTCTGTAAGTACTGCAGTGTATTTAGTTATCTTGCGCAATTAGTTTAGCATCGTGCCAGGAGAAATACACGCGTTTCTTTGAATATGCAAGTATTTGTACTTATATTATTAATAATACTACTGCTATCTATACTTTTATGCAAACCGTTTTTTTATTTAAGTAAATATAATAGCATAATAATGAATGGGTGGGTGGTTATTGCATTTTTTGTCGAGTAGGTACCCATCGAAATTAAAAACCGAAGCCGGATGCGGATAACCTAATCCTAATTTAACTTGTAAGTAAAATAATATTTGAAAATAATTTAATAGATACGTTAATTACTTAAATGGAATTCGGCACAGTGAAAAATCGCTACGATTAAACGGGTTGAACGACATTGGTCAAATTTGATATTCGTCAAATCGGCATTTCGTCAAATGTGGCAATAGTCAAAGCTGTAGTTCGTCAAATCGTCTGTTTGTCCAATTATTACCTACTTAAAGTTAGAATCGTAGAAACGACAATAATTGATTACATTCTTCAAGTTACGTTTTATGTTGAGAAGATACCTAATATGCCTAGGCGTATTGAATTGAAGATTAAATACTTTCGTATATTTAATCGTCATTATTTTCGTCAATATTCGTACAATATTAACCTCAATGGGTATCTAACTTAAAGCTATAACCGACTTGAGTTCTAAATTAATTTTAAATTGTATGGTTTTAATGGGTAATGGTTTACATACATTATAATGTGACATCCAGACATCATCCATTTTATATCGAACTAGTTCAGAAGTCATCTCGCATAAATCTAAGAAAAACTCATATCAAGATAATAATATGCACTGGGTCGCGACCTGCCTCACTTGCATAGCCTTTCCAGCCCTGGTTATCACAAAAGGCTGCATCTGATCTCATTAGCAGCCTAACAGCTCACTTTACACTTTAAAACATGCTAAATCTTATACTGTCGTGGTTAAATTATCGCTGATTCTGTACAGCATTTGTAATGACACGTCAAGTCGATCAAGCTAGGCCTACGGCCATTTTACGACTGCGTGTGCGGACGCATAAAACATCCGACATTAAACGCGGGAAAGCAAGCCGATTGGCTATTTTATTACTTCAAAGAAACCCTCGAGATTATTGCACTCTCCTGCATGCGTATAATAATCCTGCTCTTGGACTTGCAACCTTAGAAACTATTTATGCCCTGTCTATACTTAGGTACTTAATTTACATATTGCAGGAAATGAAATTTTAACAATATGCACAAAGGTGAGATATTATTTCGTTTTAAAATGAAGTTGTTATTACACATTATTATTTTATTAGGAGTAATGGTGGCGATGAGTGTAGGCAATTGGAGTTAGATTAGATGGAGAGGGGAGTTCGAATGGGAATCGTACTAAACTCCGTGGGATTACGATTTCCAGGAATAGTAGTATGCTTATCCGTATACTAGAACCCTATTACAAGCTATGTTTATTTTGGATCACGATGGTGTTGCGTAAGAAAATGTTAATACGGTTAAGAAAAGCACTGTGACGTACTTAGTGCTGTGCAGCTAGTAATACCAGTAATACATTACCGTGTCGATCATAATGTTATCAAAAGATTCATTTATACGACGCTATACCTACAACATTACTTCGAATTCTAACATAATTGTTTTCATAACGTTGAATACTTCATTTCTTCGCGATTCACAGAACACATCAAACAGTATTGTTTCAAAGGCGAATTATTTACAAATTGTGTGATCAATGACAAGTCAATACGACACTGAAAAATGTTCCTACGTATTGTGATACATACTCGTATTGCAAAAACATAACCCACATGACGATTGACGAATGATTTTATGTATTCATGTTACGTCATTACGCGGCATTAATACACCTTATGAACGCTTGCCGAGCGCATTAATTTAGGTTGCACAGTATTGTTATTGAATTTGATCGCCTAATTTCCTTAAGGAACGAGAATAACTCAGTAATGTTTTAACCACCTTCAACATCTCCATCTACCATCATTCATTACCTTCATGTTGGTCGTGTTTCTTTGCCACTTTCATAGTAGGTATAAAATATCTACTTACTTGAGCCATTCACGAGTGCTCTTTGAGTGAATTTGATTACAGGGAACTTGTCACAATAAGATTTTTGCTTATGTATTGATATTATTATAGTTGAAATCGGCAACAATCGAACAATCAGTACCTATATTGTCATAATATAGCATGAAGAAATGACTGTCTAAATAATTTATTGGGTCCAGAGGAGACAGGTATTCAATTTTAATGTTGACGAAGCGGAATATTGGCCTTGGCAGTTAAGTCCAAAATGTGTCAAACATCACTGCTGGTGGTTCATACGCCACTGACCACAATAGGCAATAAAAAATATTGATATGAGTTTCGTACAAAGTTATTATCGAATATGAGCGTATATGCAATGGAACACCGGCGAAGATCACTTAAACGTTTGCTTTACATTCCCTTCTTATACCCATGTTTCACCGAACGTTTATATATCGAAAGAAATCGTCTCAGCGTGTTAATGCTGGGCCGACGATCTCTCTGAGTCTAGCCATCATCTCGAAGCCCTGGATCTGCTTAATCCTTCTTCTTTTGATTTAGCTTATACGAAAGCGACTGCCGTCTGATCCTCTAACCTCAATACAAAAGCCTACGTCTAAGTTAATCAGCGGGTGTGTAACTCGCCGGTGAGGTGGGCTAGGCACCAAAGTTCTTTCTTGATGTGCCCCAAATTCACCTCGTGTGTTGTGTTTGATCACCTTAGTGCCATAAAACAATACATACTTCAATTCACTTTCATAATATAGATCTCAACGAACAGTTTCAATGATCTGGAGAATACTAGCGAACACAAATCACGGTAATCTTAAATCAATTTCCTCGAACCCTATAGCGACCGGCGGAAAATTGGCGCGCGCAATTGTTATTACATTTATCTCGGAGTTTATTGGCTGTCCAGCCCACGCCACGCTAATGGATTGACTTGTAACGTAAATACATCAAGTTCAAGTGCATAGAAACGAAAATATTTATAGACGTACGTGAGTTGAAACTAAACTTACCTACTTACCTATTGCTGCGGAACCGAGGAAGTTTGTATCCGGCTAGTATACACATACATACATATAATCACGCCTTTATCCCCGGAAAGTTAGGCAGAGGTGAATTAACACCCACATTTCAACAATCATTGTATTACATAACATAACATAAACTCACGCCTGTATCCCCGAAGGGGTAGGCAGAGGTGCTAGCACCCACATTTCGCCGTTTATGTTTAGGTCCCAATGTAATAGGTGGCGAGCCTATTGCCATTAACCGGGCACTTATAAACCTGCGATAAATACACACTTAACTTCGAAAAGCATCGAAAAGTCATTGGTGTGTGCCATGGTAAAACCTGGGATCGAACCCGAGACCTCGTCTCAGCAGTCCATTACCCATACCACTAGGCTACCGCGGCTATTATTAGGTCCCACGTAATAGGGGGTGAGCTTATTGCCCTATTCCGGGCACTATTGTTGACTCGAGCCATGCATCTGAGGCTGAGTCTGGGCTGTATATATCTGTCTGATGTTAAACAGCCCTATCCCTTAGCCGCTTTGTGCGACACTGCATGGGAAGGGATGAGGTGGCCCAAATTCTACTCTGCCGGGTGCTAGTAAATAATATGTTCAATCGTACTACTAAGTTTTCTCTTCTTGATGACGGCAAGTTTAAGTTCTATACTCTCCTTCTGACTTTTTGTACTATTTACCAATGGTGTGAGTAGATATAGGTACTAGATACCATATCATTTTCTTTCTGGGGTTGGCAGGTTTACAGCAGACAGCTTACCATCTGTTTCCATCCTTACACACTTGTAGGAGCTTCCTCTCTATGATCTACAAGGTGGTTTTGTGTGCATTTGACCTGGCCCTTCTTTAAATACAATGACATCATGAATTGAATTAATGTATGTTCAAATAGGTCGATCATGGCCTGCCTGCCCACTTACACGTGCTTTAAGGGATTTGCATTTTAGAAATCAATTATGCATCGCTTTTGCGCTTTCGTTAAGAAGGGAAAATTCATGAAGGAATGAATGTCATTTTTTTCGAATCTTCGCGCATTCAAGTTTTATTGTTACCAAACCCTGCCTGTTATTGCAATTTGAACGGATGTTACTAAATAAAACTGCAACGATTGGACGTATTCCGGTAAACGTGAATTATTGACAAATACGTACAATAAGTACTCTAATGAAAATGCTGAATTTCGAAATGGAATAAACTTACTGTTTAAAAGTAGCGTTCCCTAAAGGAAAATTCCGTATATTACCCCCGTACAATTTCCTTCATGTAAATTATGCTTTTAATGTAGACAATATAGTTTTGCGATATGATTAAGATTTTTAAGTAATAAATAATTATATAAATAAATAAATAAATATTGTAGGACATTTCTACACAACGCTATCTAGACCCAAAGTAAGCATAGCTTAACTAGCTTGTTTTATGGAATCTAGAATGCGAATAAACATACTTAGATACAATTTTTTTTGTAAATACATACATATTATACATAGAAACACCCAGACCAATGCAAATACTCATATTCATGCACACAAATATTTGCACTGAGCGGGGATCGAACCCGCGCCTCCTGCGTAGCGGCCGCGTTCACTAACGCTACGCCACAGAAAGTGAAAATGAAAAATTATATGAATATAGGTACTTGATGAAAATATTTTGAAATGATTTGCAATGTAACTCTTTAAACAAACAATTATTCCTTACAATGTGTTACTTCATACGCAATTCACTTGTATGAAGTACTGAATTCTATAGTTTAGATCCAGTTTCCCATGTTCGCAGTCGAATGAGTCCGCGGTGTCGAGTTCACTCCTCGATTAGCGCTGACTCGAGCAGCCAACCTGTTGCTATATTGACCACGATTTGCAATGTTACTATTCTGAAAAATGTTGATATTTTAGTTTAGATGCAGACATTTTGGTAATCAAACGTTGATTTAGTATTAAACAATGGGAAATGCTATTTCTTGATGAAAATATTATTAATGAGGAAGTCAAAAGTTTTAGGCCGAAATATCTTACTATACCTACTTCAAAAGTTTGAGAGATCAGTCAGCACAGCACGCATAATATTATACGAGTATACTTAAATTATAATATTTGTTTCTCTTTTCAAAGAACCTTGGTTTCATTCGCAACTGATTTTTTTTTGCAATTAAAATAATTTCTGTAAGGTGATTTATAAGTTTCATAGTAATTAGTGATTAACGAACCAGAAGAATTACGATTAGCTACAAAATCATTATTCGTCAGACATGTACCTATAAAATTTTAATGAATTCATAAAGCATCGCTTTTTGACACCACCACTGCATAGTGTGTTTGGTATGCTGGCCTGATAATGTACCTAACTATCTTTAATGTTCTTTTTAAAGGACCTCTTACTGAGTGGGCACCATCTCCATAAAGATTTCAAGTATTTTAAATGCTTGAAATTATCAATTCTATGATTCTACACCATTGACCGCCTACAAAATCGGTAAAAGTTACATTTTTACTTTGGAATATGCCTCTGACGCAATCGTATTTTCTGCTTACGTAGACTTCATTAAACCATATAATTCTAGGCTTTAAAGCTTTTATCAGACGATAAACTTAGTTTTAAGGCGAATTTGACGTCAAAAAGCTGTAACAGTGTTGCACTATTTTGAAAAATAAAGAATTTGAACTTGAACTTTTTCATTTCTTTAATTTTTCATCTTTTACTCAAAGTGACATTTCTGAAAATGAAATGAATCATTAATGCCGATTGAATTCACTAATGAAAAAATGAATCAAATTCCACACGTTTTATGATTTAGGGATCCAAAACCACTCATATCTCTACCTTTCTTTGTTTCCTGCATACCTATATATTCATCCATATCTATATATATATATCTGTATTAATATCTATGTTTAGTTCTATGAGTATATCCGCGACGCGTTCCCATGGTCCATAACAAATTGCCAATTTGAATTTAGTGAGTTGGTGGTACAAATTGATAAATTGCTCCGACCTTCACCTTGCACCGTTACAGTTGACCTTGAACCGCTGCTGTTGAACCTGGGGCTGACCCTCTAATTCAAATGAATTGGAGGGTGAGTAGTGAATAGTTTATTTTTATTAGATTTATAGTTTTATTTTCACAACCGTACGTACGTAAACCGTTTAGTTTACCTTGAACCAACGTTCATTTTTATTATTTAAACTGATTTAAAAAAGACACCGAAAAGATACCGACTCCAACAAAACATTTTATTTGTGCGTTTTTGTTTTTTTTTTTAATTCAATTCTGTAATTCAATCATTATTCAGTTTTCATTGTCTGTTTTCTTCATTTATTCAACATTTTTTTGTTGAATTTTCCTTTTGAGTCTACCTTAGACCTGGTGTTGTATTTATATGTTTGTTTTTAATTCGCTTTTCAATTATGCTCATTCCTCCAAAGTAGTTAGTATAGTTTTCTTCCAAGCAGTGGAAGAAAACTATAAGACCGCCCATTGTGTATTACTCATGTAGGTACATACCTACAGTGGTTCTATGATGGTATACAATATGGAATATTTATCTTAGGCACATATACAGGACGTCGCATTGTTTTTTATCATCACTAGCACAGAAATGACCACGAACTGCACGGATGTGGTTGAGTGAATAGTGATGTGCGTTTGATGCCCACACGGGACCCTCATTTGTGTGATTCATAGAATTGTGTTGAACCTGGGTGCTCTTTGTGTCAATTAATTGAATGTTTGTAAAGTTCCCGCTATTGTGTATTAATAGCTAGGATCAATAGTAAAATCCGATATTCTGAAATAAAATTTAGGTCAACGGTATTTTATACGATTACGATGCGTTTTCATTCGATTACATGTTTGATTTCCCTAATTACATATGGACTGATCAACATAAGTGTTAAATTTCACTGTTATTCAAACTCAATATCAATTTAATTAAATGTGGCATTTACAAAAGTCGGAAGTTACATTTACATTTAATGCCAATAAGTAGAATAATCCGGTAATAAAATCTCACGGTTACTTCTGCAATGTTCAGTTCAAGTAAGTCTCTCATATTTTAGAATGTATGTTATCATTAACTTTACCACAAGACGTTCACTTCTACAGGAAGATTTACCAATCTGCGGATTACACAGCCATCCGGCTTCAGAAAATTAATACAATTTTGCTTTAATCAATCTCTATCTCACTAACAGTTAACTCCGAGCTAATAGTACGTGGGAATTGTAGGTATAGAGGGCTAGTACAAGTAAGCAATGGTTTAAACCTACGTGTTTTATGACAAATACGACAGGCCACTATTAGTTATCAAGTACCGGTTGTTAACCTTATCTGCGAAAGATTTAGGCCGCGACTTTCTTACAAATTATTTCGCGTACATTTTCTTGTACATCAGATTGAACCAAAATATTAAATGTATTTTGCGTTTTGGGTAGCTCACGACTCAAAATATACCTATCTACTATTAACTAGGTAGGTATAATAATACTTACATGTTGCCTACGTTTCCGCTTGCGTTGAATTCTGACCCAGTTTGTGCAAACCTCTCGTGCTAGCTAGTAGGTACACCTATAGGAGGTAGTTGAAGCCCTAAAAAGTCCGACAACTTTTTTTTTTTTTTTTTTTTTTTTATCGTGCGAAAAATCCCCGCGGATACCTCCCCCGCCGGAGCCGGAGGAGGAGGTTATGTCGGACTCGAACCGACTAAAACGCACGCCGACTGTGGGCCGTCAGTTGCCGGAGGTGAGATTGTTGTAGCCATATCCCTCGCACCCCGGCCGACCCAGGGCCATATCTCTCGATCTGGCCCTCTCCCGATGTGGGGACCGTAGAGTCCCCAACTCGCCCCCGGGTATGGGGAGGCACGCAATGCGCACCGCCGCCGTGGCCTGCTTCTGCTAGGGTGACAGGCGGCTCCACCCGTCACCCCCAGGCCCGCGCTCATGGGGGACGGAGGTCGTTCTGCGACCTCCGACGCCCGAGTTGCCGTCGCTCGTTACGGGCCGCGCGGTTAGCGATTCTCCTACGCTCTTCGCGGGCCGCAAGGTCTGCGATTCTCCTTCGCTCCCGCTCCGCCTCCCATTTCACGAGCATTATTTGCTCGCAGAAGGAGGCGCCGGCGGCCCACGCATCCGCGCAGCAAACCATCGCTGCGAGCAAAGTAGCGAGCGTGAGAACTCTCACTCCCAAAAAAGTCCGACAACTTGGTCTAACAACGGAACTTAAATATTACCAGTAGGCTGTTGATGTCAGTCGTTTGATGAAAATTCGACTGTTTCGTACTTAGGTAGACTGAAAACCAGGGTTAGTTTTCAGTCTGAGTTGAAATAAGGGTCGGAGAATTATTTGAATAGACATTATTATCTGAATAATGTAGGATAGATTAAGTAGGGCACGGCTATAATAACAACGTGTTTACATACTGCTTACATCGTTCGTAGGCGCATATTGCTTACATTACTGTCACAAGGTTGTCTGACTGCATATGTATGAAATTGCACATAAGCGCATGTAAAGAGGACGTTTCATACATCAAGACAGCTTGACCATATGCAACTGCTCCATAAATACAGTAAACAAAATATTTTCAGAACCAATGCAACTGCCATTTATGAGACCTTACGATATAGCAATTGCTATATAAGGAGTCAGTTACCTTTACCTTCCGATATGATGATTAATGTATGAAAATGTCCCCTGTCAGTCCATCTGTGCTATATTTGGAAGGTATACCGTATCAGCAACTTTATTATCGTTCGGACTCAGTGTCATCATGTTTGTTGTCCGTCTTGTTTATTGAATTTTGTGAATAAATACATTAATCATTGTATCACAGAGACGCATCTGGTGAAAAGTGTTTGTCGTAATCTGTGAACGTTTTGAAGTAATTCGGAAACATGATTGAATGAGTAATTCTCACGAAATACGGTAGGTACTGTTAAGGTTTTATACCGTTAATACATTATGTTACATTGTTTCAGTTTATATGCCAATACAATTGCGCAACTTAGCTGGTCAAGACGAAACATAATTCAATGCTGTTATTGCATACAGACTTTTATCCGCTGTACTCAGACTTCTTAGTGTCAATGTACATTACTTGCACCAGATATCAGTTCATAAAGCAATTATCACAATTGCATAATTATCTTTCGAAGGAAGTTTTATAATTATTGATATCGTTATTATGAATAATATACTTATTTTAATATTTGTGGTCGGAAAAATCCTTTCTGTATTTATGTGCTTCCTTTTAAAATGCACTGTAAACCGTTATTAGGAAGTCAGTTCCATATTAAATAGACCCTTCTGAATTTCTTCTTACAAACTATGGAAATAACTTCTTACAAA
The DNA here is from genome assembly GCA_914767945.1 of Eilema depressum. Taxonomy (NCBI): domain Eukaryota; kingdom Metazoa; phylum Arthropoda; class Insecta; order Lepidoptera; family Erebidae; genus Eilema; species Eilema depressum. The sequence goes on from OU612013.1 coordinate 18,537,489, forward strand.
TTTCAATCTGCAAACGAGTATGCAAAAACTGTCGTGGTAAAAAATACAGTATCAGGTTTCGGAAAAAAATAATGGCGCTAAAATTTTTCTTAGAATGTTTCGTATTGACAAAAACTAGACATTTAACTGACACATTAGCTTCGAATTAATTGAGCTTTTTTCAGAAACAGTTAATTAACTTAGTGCTAATTACATTTACCTCAGAAATAACGTATTACGAGTATTAATACGAATATTAATTTCTTCTAAAAGGATCTAAAAAGTTTTAAATAGTTTCGACATTTTGCAAATGATTCCTACTAAACTTCTGGTAAAGTTTTTGTTGCATAAAAAATATTATTCAGTCGTTAGCTAAAAACTCGGAACATCACGCAGTTGTTTAACTGCGTGATGTTCCGAGTCACGGACAAATGTACTTTTTTGAAAATGCTTAATTACCTACAGATGTGTACGCGACGGCATTATTCAACATCATCTTTACAACTGAATCGCGAAGCCTTAAACGGACGTCAAAGAAACTTGAGTCACGCGTATCTTTAAAAGGTACTGAAGGTTTCTTTAAACAAATAGTTCTCACCTTAAATTAATTATGCAGACATAAATCTCTTGAGCTGGTCTTGTCATGGAGAAGACATAAAATTTAATTTACTCGTTTAAAACATCGGCCGCACTTAAAGAAAAGGCTCTCTGTCATGGATTAACTTTTGGTCGAAACACACATTACCTACATAGCGTTGGAAGCTGTATGAAAATATTTATTTGCTGAAAAATGCTTTTGAAAAAGAATATGTCTGAAATTTTATTAAGTTTGTTTTATATGATAAACACCCGGGGGTATTAATAATATATCGTCATTCTCCTTTTGGTAAGTCATCATAACTCATAAGACCACCACACTACTTCTGATAAATGCTCTGTGACTAGATAAGTACATTTTTAAAAATCAATAAATGAAGATAGAGAAAAGGTAAATCAAAGAATTCAAGACCTCACGTACTCAAACGAAATGTAAGTACAAAATCATTTTCGACACAGAAAATGAGTAGGTAAGTAAAAGTACGTGTACCTACTTCAGAAAAGTGTCAACCAAATAACGTTTCGCATCAGTAGCCACTTACAAGATGTTCTTATCCAAACCTTTTTCATATCTAAGTATCCGTCGTTGTTCGTTCACAGACAGCCCGACCGCCGCCGGACGTTCCTCTGTATACATCCATTGTCTCGATTCACTTTCTGATATCACACCACAAACATATTCCATTCAGTAATACAGTGTGACATTTTAAGCCCACGGTCGACCGGTACGATAACGTGAACGATACGAACCTTGACGCGTTGAGTCACGACATGAATCTTTCATCATTCTTATACAACCCTTCCGTAATTTTCATATATTTCTTTAAAGATCATTTGCATTCGTTAATGTGTGAGCATGACTCAAGATAGTTGCTTGTAGGTTGTATCCGAGCAAGTAAATATCGCAATGCTGACAGAATGAGGCGAGTTTTCAGTTTAACATTAAATCACTGTATTTACTGTTGATGTAATTCTGTTACATAATCATTTGCAGTATTAATTCTTGACATTCAAGGCTTAATAATGTGAATAATATACATAAATAGAATCACGCCTTTATCCCTGGATTTAACACCCACATTTTTTTCACCAATCATTGTACCTATTCGATACCACGTAATAGAGGGTGAGCCTATTGCCGTATCCCAGGGACAGTTAATCGAGCCATTCATCTGAGGCTGAGTCCGGGCTGTTTATTATCTGTCTGACGTTAAAAAGTGAACAAACCTTCTATTATGTGCGAAATTTTATCATTCAAACCTGTATATTCACGAAGGGGTAGGTAGAGGGATATTAAAACTCACATTTCGCCTGCGTATGATTCTCGGCTCGGTCCCACGTAACAGGGAGCGAGCGTATTGCCCGGGCACTTTGTCATGTGCTGTATGTTTACTGGTGGATAGATAACAGCCCTATCCCTAAGTGGCCCTAAGAGACCCATAAGAAGAGATGGGGTGGCCTTATAACATTTTATTTACGCTTTTAAGATATACTTAAGTTTAATATGATTTAAGATTGTCACAAAGTTGGTTATGAGTAAGCGATAACCTTGGTACTGCAAGCATCTTCAGGCCAAATTGGTCGATTACCAACCAGTGACCGCACGCTTGTTTCAACAAAGATAGGCAAAATAAAGCAAATATTGAAATGATTAGATGATATTATAAGCACGCAGAGTTTCGTGATAGACAGAATTATGACGTCCGTGTTCCGTGCGAGAAAAAAATTAAGCTGTACATTGATAGGTGGAGTAGAATAGGGTTACTCCATCTCTTCCTGTGGGTGTCGTAGAAGCCGACTAAGGGATAGGGCTGGCGAAATTTGGGTGGTTATACACCTCTGCCTACCCCTTCGGGGATTTACAGGCGTGAGTATAATATACTCATGCATATTATGTATTATGTGAGCTATATGCTCCATCTCTCTTGCCTGGAACACGTCAAGGTAAGATCAAAAATATTATGTTTTTGTTTACCTTTCTGAGGAAACGAATGTATTTTATTATTGTAGTCCTACACATAACATTCGCAAACTATGAAAAGCAAATCTTGTGGAAATGGAACACTACGAGAATATATTGCTGTTGAAGGCCCTTCTTGTATTTGTTTGCTCAATTTGACATAGATTTTTCTGTTCTATATTGCATAGTGGTAATAAAGTCACCTATTGTGTAACGTGACAATAAAATATACGTTTTTTTTAGGTGTTAAGGTCGAATCACCATCATCCGAGCACCAATCTTGGTTGCATCAAAAGCTGCACTTTGGATCCGAGGTTCGCTCTCATAATCATACTTTCTATATTATCTTGACATGTACCGGAGTGGTGCAGTCTGACCTTTCAATCGTTCCATAGTTTTGTAGTTCAAGCGTCTGTCTTGTTATCAAAAGGTCCTGGGTTTAGACCCTGCCCAGTGCCCATATCATAGCTTAAGGGAAATAATATTAATTTCGATTAGGTACTAATATTAAAAATTCTTCACCAGAACTTCATCATTTGTAAACCTTATGGTAGATGGATCATGGGGGGTCCCGTAAACACACGTACCTACGCCTTTACGCGTATACTTACTTATAGTGAATAGAGGAAAATAGACTGAGGCGAATAAACTAATAGTAATCAGACATTTATTTTCTAATAATTCAGACAAAACTGGCACCTGCCTAACTACCTGTGGCGTTAGCCAGCAACAAGTACTTACACTTAACCTTGTATGTGATACATAATATTTGAACAAAACAGACAATCTTGACCATAACCTATTATGTATTACATTATTTAGACACGTGTAAGTATCAATGAATTATTTGCATAATGCTGATTGTGCGCGACCTACTTTTATATAATAATTTGTTAATCGTGCGATTTATTAGAAAAAAAAAATAGTTCATAGGTAGTTCTACAAAGATTTTATGTACTATCATACAAAAATATGAATGTAGGATTAATAATATGAAGGTGTGTGGATTTGTTTGGATGTTTATTATTTAATCGATGAATGAGCCAAGTAGGACAACTTTAAGTAACAGAATGCTGGGTAAGATCTGTCAGAATTCCAGTGGTCTAATATTCTTTTTTTGTATTTCCCCATTTTCCTTTTTTCCAGTCCACTATGCAGGTAGCAATGTGCAGGCTTCTTATCGGCAAACAACAGTAACCGCTTGTCGTCAAATAGGCCATTATAGTAGGTAGAGAAAGAAAATAAATTTTTGGAGTACGCATTTCCACCTTCAGATTCTTTTAATCAACCTTCAGCTTACGTTTGGTTCTATGAGGGTACCACCAAGATCTTCGGTCCTAACGTCAATTTCTTTTCGGTATTGGAGATCAAACGGCATTCGCTTCCATAAAAATCAGAATAAGCTAAATCGATAGGAGGGGAGGGCGGTCTTCGGGCTCCACAGTAAGTTATTCTAGCTTTCGATACAATCGGGACTAACTCTGTGACGAATCCAAAAATATTTTTACATTGCGCAATGCTATGCCTCCTGGGAGCAAACAATGCGCCCCCGCAAACTGTTCCGTCGTTAGACACATTCGCACAAATGGTTAACAGCCCGCTTCCTGGCTGGGTAACATTGAACCACTTCGAGCGCCGGCCAAGTGCACTGGGGATATTATGCTGACAGAAATAGAACAAATTTTATTACGTTGTGGATATGAGGTAACGTTACGTTTGGGAATTTTGGTATGGATAGCAAATTCAAGGTAATTGTTTAAGGTAGGTACTAGCTGATGCTCGTGGCTCCGCTCGCGTTATACTTTGATCCTATTCACTTTACTTATGGGAGCTTATTCCCGGAATATAAATAGCCTACCTATATGTTATTCTCTCAGAAATTTGAGCTAGATCCATTTCTGATCAAAGGGTGATTGAATAACAAACATCCAAACATCTTCACAAGTTTTTCATACGTAAATCAGTTGGACAGGATACTATAGGATGCTTGTACCTACCTGTTAGTCGATGCCTTGCTAATCGATGGACGAGACGAGTTTGGTTCGCACGGCAGTTGTTCTCGTAAAACATAGTCGAACATTAAGTTATTCCTGGACTCGAAACTGTGAACTTTTGTCTGGGCAATTACTAAGATGATCATAATGGTCATACTGCTGTAGGATTAATAAAATAATCTGGAAAGCGGGAACAATTACTAATAATGTAATAAGTCACGTACTGTGCGTGTCGTGTCAGAGATCATAATGTCGAGGTTTTTGTCTCGTCAGTGAGTAAACAAGAATGACAAGAGATTTTAGCATACGAGTAAAACTGTTTTGTAACCGTGGAGTATTTGTTTTAGAATATTAATGTTAAGAAACATCACGACAATTATATACAATGTTTTGTAAAGAAAGATTCGGTTGGTAGGTTTGTCTAAATAAATTGTAGGCATGTATTATTCGTGTCATGTTATTATTCAAATTATGCTAATGAAATAAAAAAACTTGATTAAGTAGAAATTTCTCGTACCTAAGTATAAATGTTAAGTTATCACATACTTCGATTTTAGTGAAAGATTCATTTGTTCTTTTTCAATTTCATGTATGTCAGATAATCATATTGATTGATGTAAGGAATACCTGCTATCAATAACCTGATAAAATTACTTTCGCACATTTTCTTCAGTGGAAAAGATCTTGTAATGGGCTATAGAATTAAGATGTTGGAAGCCTGAAGCAACATTGCAACTTCATAATATTATATGGCCAAAATCGATAACCTATGATTCAGTGGTTTTAGATTTAAGTCTTCCTCTGTTCGATATTATGCCTACTGGCAAGGTAGACATATAGTTGAAACTGTTGTTTTCTACTTCTTCATCCTATCGTTAATACCAGTCGCGTCCGATGCTTCAGAGTCTGGGGTCCGCTTTAACAGTCTAAGTCTAACTGCAGATTTGGCTGAACTTCGATATTTTCAGCCAAATTCGCAGTAGAAATTATTTTATTGTATCTTTATAACCTATAGTAAGTGCATAGATTCAAATTGCCATCTAACAGCACTTGCAATAATTGAAATGATGGAGGCTATAATACACCGCAGGGGACCGTTTGGCAGTATGTTATTCTAGACTATATTTAGATGACTGTTCGTGAGCTGGGATGTTGTGATTTATATAATAGCCGAATTGACTGCCTCTCCACCGACCCACGCTCGTGAAACATGCACTATATATTTCTCTTTGTATAACTGGTAGGATATTCGGTTAGTAAAAAAAATATTCAGAGACACGCGAAGTCTACCATGGTACGAAATTTGTAGCCGTGTAAAGATCTATTGACCTATATTGGAGACACGTTTATCATTGTTTATTGTTGTAAGACTGAGGATATTAACTTTAGCATTTTCTTTATTCCAGGTGCTGATTTAAAATCAAGATGACGTGGTTGCGGGCAGCATCGTGCATCCTGGCTCTGTCATTATTAGTGGCACCTACCTCAGCATCCATCTGCCCTGATGGATGCGTTTGCAGCACTACACGAGACGGCCTCCATCGAGCCACCTGCAGCAGTCTCACGGAATTGTACAAGTTCACTCTTCGCCAAAAACATCACAACATAAATATCCTGGATCTCTCACATAACAATATTACAAAACTGCACCACGAGCTCGATCGATTGACTGAAGTTGTCACACTGGATCTCTCCACTAATGGCATCCAAGCAATCAACAAATTCTTCCATAACGCTAAGAAATTGGTGCATCTTAATCTAGCTAATAACAGGATACAGAAGCTTTCTCTTACGCATTTACCTTCCAGTGTTAGTTCTTTGGATTTGACTAACAATCTAATGAAAAATGTGCCTTCGGATTACGCAGCTTTAGTCGGATTGGAGCATTTAGAAATGGAAGGAAATCCCCTTGATTGTTCATGTGAAAACTTATTGGCACGGGATCGTTTGCTTGTCGCAAACGTATATATAGATAATGTCAAATGTGTTTCACCTGACAAGCACATAGGAAAATCCTGGCTAGAATTGAAAACGAAGGACATTTGTAAAAGTCCTAAGACTGAAAATTTTATGGACATGATGATGGGTGATCAACCAATAGATGCAGTTGAAGTGGGAAATGAAACAAGCGCTTTGAAATCTCTGCCGTTAGTAGGAGAAAATGATTTAGAAGACGGAAATGTCATACAAGGTGGTACGGCTGTAGATGATGATGATCATCTGCAATTTTTGAATGTTAAACGTAACTCATCGCCATCACCTATTGATGACCTCGAAGGCTCTGGCAGCGGTGATGATGAACACACAACCATGTTAATAATTACTGAACCAAAAATTGAAAGTAAATTAAATAAAGAATTGTTAGAATCAGAACAGATGATTTATGCTGATAATGAACATAGTACCGACGATCCCATAGAAGGATCTGGAGAAGAAGGATCTGGTTTCTTTTTACGTGAAGAAACAACAACTACCCTTTATGAAGATCTTAATCCAGGAAGTGTTCATAAATTGTTTACAGACCCTGACAATTATACTACAGAATTCCCCATGCCTGAACCTCCAGCAGTATACCAAGGTGGTCGTAACTGGAATGTCGAATCTGTCCCTGAAGTAACTACACAGATGCCAGTAATTACACAATCTCCAACACCCCGTGATACTACAGTCTCTCAACAAATTCGAGTTACTCAAGCATCTGAAGTTAATGGACAAATGATAACAGAAAATGCGAATCCTGTTCCTCATAAAACAGGAACATACGTTTGTATTGCGATTATTGTCGTATTATTAGTAGGATTAATAGGATTTGCGATAGTTAAAGGTCAAATGAGAAAACGGAGAGATAGAAGGATAATTCGGCAACAAAAACGAGATGTTGAAAAAGCGTCTAAAGAGATGGTTGATATGAATAAATCTCTACTAGGAAAACCAGCTGGAGGTTTAGAGGCACCCGCTGAAAAGAAAATTAACGGTCGATATGAACTAGTACCTACACATGATACTCCTCAAAAGAAAAGTGAAAATGGAGATGTTGGAAATAGTAATAACCACAGTAATAACAATGGTGTGAGAACTGATAGTCCAAGAGATACAAATCAAAATAAGAATAGTTCGAGGGATAACAACTTAGCTGATGAAAAACTACAACAACATGAAACTTCTTTTGATACTGACCCCGCATCACCGGATTCCAGAAAAGACACCAATTCATTATCAAGCGAAGACATATTTGTACCTATTAACGATGATGATAATTTAAAACTTAATGGTACACGTGATTCAGATGTATCACAGCCACTAATTAATGGAGGCCAAAGCACCGATGACTTCTTGTCACCATCCCGTGAATACGTTCCTGTGTACTCCCCTGATATGGGAAGAGTACGTATAAAGATGACGGAAACTCCTAAACCTAAAACACCTGTACTAGTCACCAGGAGTAGGTCAAATGCTGGTGATATCATCATAACTCCAACAGATGTAAACTCACTCAAGTCTAGCACTTGAAATCAGCTTACAGTTGAGAGGACATTAACACTTCGTGTGAATCAGTGTCAAACAACAAACACTACACTATTGGCGAAATTCTGTGATTTTATTGTGTGTGTAGTTAGGACAAATCTTGAGTATGAAGTATTGAAGGCGTTCGGAACGAGTGTACGTAAGTCTAGAACCTTTGCTGCCAAAGTGTGTTTGTAGTCGACAGTGCCTTTATTATAACTTTGTTAGTGGTATAATATATTTATAAAAATATATTGCGCAATAAGTAATTAAAAATATTTTTATACGTGTAAAAAGTGTTGCCATGTTCATGATAGTTGTAAAAGTCTTGTTAATATACATGATATAATTCGTGGAGGAGCTACAATCGCGTCAATCGACTCATGTTGTTGTACAAACACTGTGTTTGTTCTGTCTGTGTTTAGTACGTTTATCCTATGTTATGTGAATAGTGTAAAAGCGTACAATTCTTGAATTGTTTTGCGATGGTTGTGTACTTACTCTAACATTAGAATATTTATCTAAACAATTACCTATTTATACCAACCGAAATCTGGCTATGTTTAGTTATTGTTTTCTCAATTTCTGTGGAGAGATTCATTCTTTCATGGTCTGGCTAAGCATAAGTTCCTTAGTAATTTTAATGAATGTAAGTTATAAGAATGTGATACCATTTATTTTAAGTAATCTGAACAACTTTCCATGTATGTACATAACTAAATTAAACTCTTTAATGTATATTACGTAGATCTTTATATTTGAATTTATTTTATTTTATATCAAAATGCTGCTTTTAAATTAATGCTTTTACTGACCTAATTTAAATTATAATTATCAATAGTTTATCAACATTTTTATAACGATCAGAAGAATATTGAACAAAACAGAACAATAAATAGTTCAGTAAGCGAATATAAAGTTAATGTATTTTTATTTGAACTATTTTACGATATAAATGGTTGAATCAGTTTTTCTTTGTTTTAATTATTTATCACCTTGTGTATCGTGAACACCAAGTGCACCTGGGCCTCTAGACAAGTGGCAATTCATTGCTCGGCGTATGATGGAATAGAATGACAAATGTATAGGATTTGACGTTTTTGACATTCGTTGACGCCTATCATATACGTCAAATCCCATACATTTGGCATTTCCATCATACGCCGAGCAACGAATTACCACTTGTCTAGAGGGGCTGAACGTCTTCGTCGTAGTACATAATACTATATTCCGTCACCTGACACAAATGTGCAACTTCACACATTAACCAGGTCATAAAATCTTCTCGAGATTTTCATATGCATCAACCAATGATAGTCCCCATGTGCATCATCAAAAATCAAGTAACGCCTCTTTTTCTCAGCACTACTGCTACGGTTTGTGCTAAATTAGGAGGTAGTATCACAAAATACCTAACATTACATAAAAAATGGTTACTTCTACCAGGATTGAACGGAAGAACTGCTATTACACGACCTAGGGCAGTCAAGACTGCTAGACTACTTTTTGGCAGAGGGTAAGCCATACGCAAAACCACACTTTATGAAGTCCTCGATCCTTTGAATATCTTATAGTCTTACACGTAGGTCGTACATTTACCTACTTGTTCATGAGTAATTATTTCGTGCGCTTCATAATATATTGTTAAGGGTGTGGGAGTGACACTCCTTACAGGCTAAAGTATTCCGTTTTCCTCTAATTAACCGAAGACGGGAGGAAAAATTTTCAGTAAGTAACTACCTAGGTTTTACAAACTGCTGTCCGTCGATTCGTTCAGAGATGGTTGACTTGTTTCTACACAGATCTTTGTTGCTTAATTATTTTGCTGAGTAACTAGGGTTATTTTTTTTCGGATTTGTGAGACACAAATCTATTCTAAAAATTAATTATATGAAGCGGGCATTTACAGTTCACGAATCGTTTTATAAAAGGTTTTACTGTTTCAGTTACGAATAATCTATAGTTGTATACTACTCTGTATTCGTAACAGAGACAGTGACTCGCTATACTGAAGCAAAATGTACAGTTCATTTAAAATTGCAATCGAATCTTTTCGATTTAATCCGATGTTGGCGCTTGGAATAAATCAAAAAGATGGCAGGTTAGCTAATACTAACAGAATAAATCGTCTGCTTACTGGTAAAACCAGATAAATGCATTTTTTTACCAAATTGAGTTAAAAATGCAGTTAAATGTGTTTTTTTACGCGCTATGTACTAGTAAAATCGAATAAATGCTATGTCCAATAGCTGCAGAGATAATGAATTTGAAAAAGTAATATTTCCTCATATTTAAAAAATATATACCAGTATAACATAATAAATAATGTTATTCCTCAAATTCGTTTTAGTTTTACAGCTAAACAATAATAAATACGGTTTAAGCTTTTTACATTTTATAATTTAAATAGTAAAATGGTAAGAATTATTCCGAGAAAAGGTCATAAACGCATTTATTATCATGGACGTAATATTTCAAACCAACAAATTTAATATCTATGAGTTCGGGTGATATAACATGTTTGTAATGTACAAGTAAAATGTAATAAATGCGACCCCCTTTCGATCTAAACTAAATTTTATACAGTTTTTAAGTACACTAAATTATATTTAAGATTATATCTGAAAAATAGGATAGTTATTGCACCATTTTACTTTAACATTTTTTTAATTAATGTGTTTGAATTAGATCAAATTAGAACGTAAACTTTAAAGATGCATTTACTCGAATTGACACTAACTGCACTTATTACTTTTTACCCGTAAGCAGACGAAATAGGTAATTTAATATCCTTTGTTATAGAACAGTTCGACGCTTTTTTTAGCAGTTACTGTTAAATACAAGCGTTGAAGTAGGTATGAAATCTCATAGGTACTAGGTAGATAGGTACTGACTAGGGTGAAATACCTAAGTTATTATTATAATTTAAAAAAACTGTGACACAATAGAAAAAGAAATATGTTTAATATCTATATAAATGAAACTTACATAACGTTAGCTTAACAAAATCACGATAATATACAAAAATTAAATACAGACCCGGAAAACTATAACTAAAAAAGGTATATAGTAGTGCCATCTGTTATTCATATCTTTTAAGCTATTCCGCCGGTTCCGGCTATTTACTATAGTCATAGCATAGAGTTTCCCATTCAAATAATATGAGAACTGATTTACAATATAGTTAAACTAAATATTATATTATTATACTATATTTATAAACAATATTATTTAAGTAATAACTGATAGATGTATTTCTTATCAAAAGAGTTGTTATAGAACAGTTTGCTGCTTGACTAATGTCTTTATTAGTCCAGTACCAACGAGGTAGATGGCACTGTTACAAGTTTTACATACCAAAACACTGACAGACTTGTACACTGTTCTTTCATATACGAGTAGTAGAGTGGGCTTATACAAAGATCGCTGAATGATTTCTATGCTCCATGAGCGCGGGTCTGAGGGTGATAGATTTAAAAAAATTCAAAATTCTTTATTCGGTAACAAAATACAACAATTGGACAGATTGGACTAACCCGTTGCCCTAGCTAGTAGAAGAAGACCAGTGGGCAGGAAAACGTAACGTGTACGTGTTTCGGAGCGCAGTCCCAATTGCGTCCAAGGTTTGTATTTTAATCTCATACTATTTCCGTTTTGCGGAAGAGTCTGTTGTCTGATCGTCCTCTTTAACCTCGAGAGGAAAGCCTGCGCTAGTTATAGCCTCATCTGTTAATCAGCTGGCTAGAAGGTGAGGTTGCTTGGGTCCCGAAGGTCTTGGACCACTTTAAAATCCCTAATTAAATCTACCCCTGAGGTACTGGTTCAATAATACAAGCGAAAATGATGTGAGAGTTTTGGTTATATTGTAAGTTACCCATATTTATAGACAAAACAATTCATGAATTTACAAGAAAATAATAAAACAAAAACACTTTATTCATACATTTTTTATCCTTAAACTAAATTAACTATTAAGGTACCAAAGAGGTGGTTCAAAACTATTCAAACTTAAAGCTAATCCAAAGTATAATATAAATAATCTCTATTATAAGTCGCTCTCTCTAAGTTCATTTTCATTTGTAGAATACCTCCGAGGGCGTGGACGCAAAGGTCTTTCAAGTTGTGCTTCGACTTCCATAGTTACACTATCGTCAGTCTGAGACGAATATTCTGCATTATATTCAGATAAACGTCTACGTCGAGCGCCAGGCGACTGCTCTAACTCGGCAACCTCGTGACTACCATATCTACTCATTTGTCTCTGTGGTCTATAACGTTGACCTCCATTAGAAGTTTCTGTAAGCTCAACATCATCAGACACAGGCAAGTCTCCATTTCTTTCTGTTTCTTCCAACAAATCTCCACTAGACTTAGTTTTCCTACGACCTCGCCTTCGCTTCGTTTTACCTGACCCTGCCTCATTTAACGAGCGGCAGGAGGCAGTTAATTTAGGCATCGTAAGAGCATCATCATAAGAAGGTGGTGGAATAAGATCTCGGGGATCTGGTGTACTAATAAGAGCTTCTTGTTCTGCTTGAATTCTCAACTGCCTCAGCCTATCCCTTGCTTCTTCAACTTGCCTCTCTCTTTCAGCCTGAATCACCGCTAAACGACGTTGCATAGATCTTCTTACACAGTTTACTAGTAATAAACAGAAAGATAATCCTGTGATCATAATTATTATAAAGATTATTAAGCTATCTGTATTGGGTACTTTTTCAGTGGGGTTCCAGATAAAATAACAGGCTTCTAGCCATCTTTGTCCAAATAGAGCCATTGGAGTATTGCAAACTAAGTTATTCGATTCCTCCTTCTTATTAGGTTCCAAAGTTAAAAATTCATAAAAATCAAACATATTTCCGTCTGTGCAATCACATCTCCACATGTTATCTGCTAAATCGAGCCGTTCTAAGTAACGATTAGACTCGAAAAATGATCTATTCCAAATTGTGGTGAATCTATTTCCTATGACACTAAGGCCAATTAATCGTGGTAACATGAAAAAGGTGTAGTTATTCACAAGGTTTATTCTATTATAGTTTAGGTTTAAGTATTTAAGTGTATTCGAAGATATACTATCCGGAATGTGCGATATAAGATTTCGTGATAAATCTAAATCAACTAGGCTCTGTAGGCCTTCTAGCGAATCTTTTCCAATGCTGTTTATTTCACAATAACTCATATCTAGTACAGTTAATGACGTAGATATCAAATGACCAACGTTTGTTAAATAATTTCTGGCTAGTTTCATTTGCGTTAGTGTTGGCATTTCCAATAGTGTATCTTCAGGTATATTAGCAATTTCGTTCCAAGAGAGATCTAAATGTTTGATCAATACCAATCCTCGGAATGTATCACTTTTCAGGGATCCAATACTATTGTATGATAAATCTAAAAACTCTAACATAGAATTGTTTGCAAATTCGTTACTTCTCAGAAACCGAATCATGTTGTGATTGAGTACAGCTCTCCGTAGATTAGGAAAACCTTGCAAATTTGGTTGCATAACATTACAGTATGATATGTCTAAATACTTCAATGAATCCGAAAATAAATTGTAAGCAGAAGAAGACAGTTCCAGACGATAGTTGTGAGACATTTTTAAATGTATTAATGATGGTAGATACATGAATTCGTTATGATTTATCGTACTAAGAGCGCAGTTGCTAACTTCGAGACTCCTCAGTGTAGATGACATTAGGCTTTGAATTCTTAGAAGAGGGTTCGAGTTCAATTTTAGTATCTTGATATTGGTTAGGCCAGCCAAAGGAGATCTGCCATGTATTGAAATAATTTCACAGTGATCGAGTATTAATGTTTCAATTGATGCACTAAGAAACAATTCTTGATTAGCCAAATTTCCCATTGTTTTAAATTTGTTGTGAGATAAATCTACTGTCTTTAAGTTTGTAGCTGATTTGAAGACTTCATTAGGATTTAAATTCAGCCATGTTGCAAAGAGATTGTTTGACAAGTTGAGTGATTCAAGCGCTGTAAGATTTTGAAGTGCATTTTCAGGTAATTCACTCAGTCGATTCCCACTAATGTCTAAGCTGACCAGATTGTAAAATTTATAAACATTTTCAGGAAAGACGAAAATCTCATTATTCGACATATTCAAATTCTGCACCTGGAAAAAAAAAATAAGTATGTAAACTGTATATTATTCCGAGATATTGTATATAGCACAATCTAGATCCAAACTGAGCATAGTAGAAGTAGAGCACTTATAATATTAATAATAATATTACGAATAGGTACCATATTCATGCACCGGAATCGAACCCGCGCGTCCCCTGATATAGTAGCCAAATAGTGCATTCGGTTGCTACGTCACGAACGAGACATGATCTGAGACTGTCATCATCATTAACATCTTAGCATTGTTCTTGGTTGCATCCGAGGGGTGCGCCTCGGAGCCAGAGGTATACTTACTCCTACACTTTCTTTAGGTTTGAATTGGGCGGTTTATATGGGAGATTCTGCCGGGCTTCTACCGATTTACAGGTGATCTTGGCAAGGCTCCAAATACTCCCAAATCTCTTGTATGATACTAGTAAATAGTCTAAGGGAAGTCTGTCTCAGAACTTCATACAAAATGGCTATGGTCATTCTGTAAGAGGTAATTGATTTTTCCATCGGCTTTCCTTTGGAAAATTTGCACCCCGGCGCCACTGGCGTATGGTTAGGTATATCCTTGTGAGTAGATGAAGACCCTATTTATGTAACCCAGGGGACAAACCCAAATAGCTTTTTGTCACATTCGGAAATCGAAACCCATGCATAACTGTTGCCCTTACTTTTGCATAACTGTTACACAGCCTGGTTGGGCTTAGCTTCGAACGAGCTAAAATTATAAAATCATAACCTTTCTGTGGTAGTCGGATAAAAATTAGATCTGAAATTACCTGGCTGCTGAATCCATTAGGTAATTCAGTAAGACCTCTCCCTGAACAGTTGATGATCTTTTTGTCTCCACTGCAGGTACACACGTAACAGAGGTCACCGATCTCTTGGTCAGGGTCTACAGTTTCTCCTTGCGCTGAACAGGCCATGAATAGAATACATATTGCTGAGAGTAGGCGGACCATCACGTCTCGCTCGCATTACGGCCTGGAAGTAGAAATTAACACTTTAGCTTTTACATATACTTTCCAAACCAAATTCTTGATATAACTAGGTTTATATCTAGGTACCCGAAACGGTACCGAACCAAACCCGTAACCGTAGTTTATCTGAAACGGGGTAATACCTATATAGGTCATACAAATAGGTATTACTTGTCAGTTCCAATTCCCAGAATAAGAATTTATTACCTGACTAATGAAACATTAATGTGTTTTTTTGGCCTAGGTTGTAATATCTACATCAGATTTTATCAATACCCAAAATACGTCGGTTACGTCATTGACAGGGTACTTACTTCCTGCACAAAAAGGAATCTGTAACTTTCTCCTAGACTAGATGAATGATGGCTGATGTAGGTATACAATTTACTACTTCTTCTTCTTCGAGTCAATGGCTGGATCTGGTATCTAATGACTGGTTTTTTCTTTAAATTTTGTCGGCCCTAAACTCGGCCACAGCAACAGCACCCTCCGTTGCTCTACAAAGGTCGTCGTGAGCACAGGTGAAGGGGCACAGCGAGCAGGAGAGCAAATGCGACATGGACTGGGATTGGGCATCGTAATCGCAGGACTCTTGCGACCGATCGACCAAGCCCCATTTTAGAATTGTAATTGTAAGTAAATGTAATTTAGAAATAAGTCATTCTACAAGGTCTAACCTTGTAGAATGACTTATTTCTAAATTACATTTTGATAAACTGAAAATATCATGATTTAAGATTCAAATTCTACTATTGCAAAGTAAAATAATCCAGGATATTTATACTAAAACATAGATAGACTATTCACTTCCTCATTCATTCATTATTATCCTTGAAATTGAAATGCTAACCAAATGAATACCGATACCAAAAACGCTCACAGCGAAAAGGAACAAGCACATAGCTCTCCTCAGGCCGTCTTGTCACAAGGAAGGAAAACTGATTCAACCACACACCTGCTCACTAAAATTTCTTGTCACGCACGTGTGTATACCAAATAAAACTCGTACAACTATAAGAACTAAATAGCACAGATTAAAAAGAACAATTCGTATCGTGACTAACCCTATACACACAACAGTTTTATCTTTGTTATCAGCTATTGATAAAACGGTAGGATGCTCTAATTTGGGTCGTGTTTTATTTAGCGTACCTATGTAATGAAACGTTAAGAAATTCCATTAACACAGAAAAAATAGATCGATTTCTGTTAATTGGAGTTCATCTGCTATTAAAAGAATGGGTTCCATCAAAGTCTTCGAGGCCTAATCTACCTCACCTGTTAGTAGGTGCACCTGTTGATTGACGGACAAGGCTCTAGCGATTGTTTTTTCTAGGGGCTGGGGGGTAAGATGACAAAGCGAAAGATAGCAGACCCTGGAATCCAGAGTAGGTACAAGCTTTGGAAACAACCGGAACTAACGCTGTTATGATGATCAGCTATCAAAAATATCCCATCATAGAAGACACCTGAATACCCAACCCGTGGTTAGATCATCTTCATTAGCCCCGGTCACCACAGAGTCTGGGGTCCGATTTCCGGCTTTTCTTTTTCGGCTTGGGCATAATAGGCATCCAATATGGGCATCAGTAACAGGTTGAGTATTCAGGTGTACTTCCTGTACTTATTGGGATAATGACTGATTATGTAAATTGTAGGTGATATAATTAGGCTTTTATCGGTGACTTAACTTTAACAGCAAGGGTAGAGAAGATTATTTTAACAGACACTTGAAACAATGTCGAAATAACACTTTCAAGTGATTTGTCCTCGTTAGCAGGTAATCACTTGTAATTGCATTATCATTACCAATAAGATTATTACTATTTTTTATCTTAAGATATTATTTAATAGAAATAATAGTAGTTCTTTGATAATAAAAATACAAATTAAGATTAATGTAACACATAGGTGTTTAGAAAATATATTATTCTTGGAAAAGGACTAGGGATACCTAATGAGTTTCATGTTTGATGGAATACGTGACAAGTGACAATCAAGTTGTACGTATGTATGTAATGTATTAGAAGGTTTCAATAAAAATAACTAAAGTTAAATAAAATACCTGTTTACCTGAGAAATGTTCTAATTCCAACACACTGTTTTCACTATGTTCAAACTAACAAACAAGACAGATTTTCTATACAATGTTCTGCTAAATCCATTTATCACTCATCGTTTTTCCAATGGTCACTAAACTTTTCACTAAAACAAAAAGGTGTAGCTGGCCTTCGCAATCTTCATTGAGACGTGTTGTCCCTACGATGTGATATCATTGTGTGAGTCAAACAGTGACGTGTTATCATTGATAAGAATTGCGAAAGTGTGTGTAGGGGTGCGGTAATCTGGATTTAAACGACTCATATGGATTTTTGAGTAGATTATGTAATTTGACACATTGTTTGTTGCTGATGTTAACAAGACGTGTGAACTAAAGAGGGACTAGGTACTTATAGTTGACCGAGCGAGGGAAGTGAGGGAGAGCCTTCGTTATTGCTTAATTATGGTAGGAATCGAATTCGCGACTTTTGGCGTAGCAGTTGAACGCTCTACGGGCACGCTACACATTACATGTTTTGATGTTTACGGAATTTATTTACACCTTAATAATCTTTATGATAAGGTTGTTAATCTATCGATCACCATCTAGGAAGATATCTTGATAAAGTAAGGACGTAACGTAATATTATACTAAACTGCTTTTCTTCTTCTGTCGAGTCGACGGCATATCATGTCATATTTTGTTTGCCCAGTATGTAGCCACTCCGATAGCGTTCTCAGAGGCACTCATAAGTTCCTCCGGAGTGCACGTGCTTGGACAGGCAGCACAAGTTAACAGGTGGGACATAGTCTGTGGCGCAACTCCGCACTGCTACAAACTGCTTTTTAACACACTGTATGGGGCACCATGACCTTGGGCACAAGCTAACCACACCTGCGAAAATTCGAGGCTTTATCGCTGGTTTTCTTCTCTGGGGGTTGGGGGTCACACGGCAGTCCCTTCTTTAATAATGGAGTTGTAGGAGAGTCAATGTGTAAGCTTTGCAAGCGGGACTGGAGCTCGGATAACTTTGATTTTTTTTTGGGGTTCCGAACGTAGAGATAGCTTCTCTTAAAAGAAAAAAACACAGACACTTATAATGATTACTAGATTGGAACCTACTTTGTCCATCTGTCGCACATATCTGGTGGCAGTACTATTGTTCATCTGTTCGTAGTCCACCGTAATCGTATCTTCTTGTGAGCCATGTACTTGGTTGCAATTAGTATTTACGTAAGTTAAAAAAAAATATTTTACACTTTCAATAGAGTTCGTTTAATACAGCTTCATCGTAACAAATTAAAACATTTTTCCTAGTACCAGCTACATTCCTTATATCAATTAAACTCACATACACACTACCTTTAACAACCATAATAAGTTAGTTCGTAAGTTCGTAACGTACTATAATTTACAGCGTGTATAATAAAATAAAGAAACGTAATTAACGGGTTTCCATTCAACTAATAAAAAAATATTTTCATTAAAGCGCCATCTGTGTTTAGTATTATGAACTTATAAGATATTTAAACAAGTCACAATGCGCTATACTACGCCTCTTCTACTACTATCAATGCTATTACCTGACAACAGATGTCAGTAAATACATAATTTGTAAAATGACTACTAAACGTGAAATTCCTATAATAATACATTATACTTAAAAAATAATGTAATTAAATAAGTATTGATATACATTTAAACTTAATTAAGTACGTATTTTAACATTTATTAAACTTAACAGTAATATTTACAAGTGGGGTAAATAAATACTAGCAAAAAAATTCTCTACGCTTAAATTATTAATTAAAATTAAAGCAAATTTTCATTTAAAATAACTACATAGAGGCGACCGATCCGTAGTTACACCAAATTGTCACACTGGTGTGACTATTGTTTCTTTTATTTGTTCGTAGTCACACTATGTGACTATGGATAATTTTTATTTATCCGAAGTCACACTAGTGTGACTATGGATAATTCTTTATCCGTAATCACACCAATTCATCTCTTTCAACAATTCTGTCATTACTGTTCCCGTGTACGTCAACAGGACGTCTCATAGATCGCCTATCACCTAATCGAGGCCTAAACTCAGTGAGATCGCCAATGGACCTAGATCTACGGTAGTTTGGCCTACTAGGTGGTTCCTCCTCTTCATCCACAAAATCTGGCAACGAATGGAACGATGTGTTCAGCCGAGGCATCAATAACGCTTCATCATATGTCGGAGGAAGATCCTCGCCTAGCGGTATTCTCAAAACCACAGACTCAGCTCTTGGTTGGGGAGTATCATTATTGAGATTCAACACTGCCGTCTCTGAAGTCGGCCTTTGTGAAGCGTCAGAATTATTATAAGCCATCAGACTACGACACACGCATGAGGTTAACAACACTCCGATTATAATACCCCCTATGACTGCTACTGTTGTGTAGGTATTAGCTGCAGAGTCTACCGGGTGCCATGTCTGTATGTACGCCTGTTGCCAACTCATCTGAGTCACATTAGAAGGATAGTAACATATCAGTGACTCCCTGTCAGCTATCTTCGGCGGTTCTTTGGTCAAGAACTCATATGTGAGTAACAGATTCACACTAAAACCCTCGCAGCTCCATCGGTTGCCTTTCACGTGGACTTGTCTCAAAAAAGGGTTTGAGGCGAAGTGTGAAGTCGACCATACATCTCGAAAGTCGTTCCCTCTCAAATCAAGTACAGCTAGATGCGGTAATGATGAAAAGGTTCGGTCTGTTAACACATTTATCGAATTGTAACTCAAATTTAGTTCTTGCAATGTTTGTGAAGCTATATTGTCAGGGATTTCTTCAATCTGGTTCATAGATAAGTCAATTTCTAGGAGTGAAGTCATCCCTGTAAGAGAATCAGCATTTAAATTTGATATCTGGCCGCTGCTTATTCGGAGACTCCGTAAAGATGAGGATTTAAAACTTGGTACGTGAGAAAAGTAATTTCTGCATAATAGAAGAGTGTCTATGTTATTCGTTTCAGCGAATATTTCAGGTTGTAAATCGTTCATTCTGTTCTCGGTTAAGTCGAGCAAGCGTAAATAAGGCATAGTTGCAAATGCCCTGTCATCAATTACAGTAATTTTGTTTTTAGATAAGTCTAGATTGTGTACTGTAAAGGTGAATCCTGTAGAGGCCCAGCTCTCATACAAGTTATTCGATAGATTAAGCGTTTTTAAGTTGATCCAGTTTTGTAAATAGTCTGGTAACGGTTGACTAAGGTAGTTGCTTGATAGGTCGAGTCTCTCCACTCGAGAGAACTTAGCTAGCTGCGAAGGAAACGTCCTGAAGTTGTTGTTTGAGAGGAGCAGTATTTGAGCCTGAAATAAAAGATCATTGTTGTGATGAGAGTGTATAAATAAAATAGGAAATCAATTTTATAATTTAAGTGCGAGGAAAATATCTGTTCACTAAACCCATATACGAGTCATCATCATCATCATCATTTCAGCCATAGGAAGTCCACTGCTGGACATAGGCCTCCCCTATAGATCTCCAATAGGACCGGTTGGAAGCGTCTCGCATCCAGCGCGTTCCCGCGGCCTTTATGAGGTCGTCTGTCCACCTTGTGGGTGGATGTCCTACGCTGCGCTTGCCGATACGTGGCCTCCACTCGAGGACTTTTCGACCCCATCGGTCATCAGTCCTCCGTGCTATGTGCCCTGCCCACTGCCATTTCAACTTGCTAATCCGCTGGGCTATGTCGGTAACCTTGGTTCTTCTACGGATCTCCTCATTTCTGATTCGATCTCGCAGAGAGACTCCGAGCATAGCCCTCTCCATAGCTCGTTGGGCTACTTTGAGCTTACTCATAAGGCCCATAGTGAGGGACCACGTTTCAGTGCCATAAGTCATCACTGGTAACACACACTGGTCGAAAACCTTCGACTTGAGACACTGAGGTATGTCGGACGAGAAGACATTGCGTAATTTTCCGAACGCTGCCCAGCCGAGTTGGATTCGGCGATTTACCTCTTTCTTGAAGTTGGACCTACCTAACTGGACTACTTGTCCTAGGTAGACGTACGAGTCAACAACTTCAAGAACCGAGCTCTCAACAGATATCGGGGTAGGTACAACATGGGCATTGCACATCACCTTTGTCTTGTCCATGTTCATTTTAAGACCCACCTGTTGAGAAACTCGGTTGAGGCCTTCGAGCATCGTGTTGAGATCTTCCATCGATTCTGCCATGACTACAATATCGTCGGCAAACCGGAGGTGAGTGATGTATTCGCCATTAATATTGATGCCGAATCCTTTCCATTCCAGGAGCTTGAAGGCATTCTCCAAAGTGGCCGTAAACAGTTTCGGAGATATCACGTCTCCCTGTCTTACGCCTCTTTTCAAAGGGATCGCCCTCGAACTCTGTTCCTGTACTCGAACCGACATGGTGGCGTTATTATACAAACACTTCAACACTTCGATGTACCGATAGTCAATACGGCACCGCTGGAGAGACTCAAGCACAGCCCATGTCTCGACCGAATCAAAGGCTTTCTCATAGTCCACAAACGCTAAGCAAAGTGGTAAATTATACTCTTCGGTCTTCTGTATTACTTGCCGCAGCGTATGGATGTGGTCTATGGTACTGTAGCCTCTACGGAAACCGGCTTGTTCGGGAGGCTGGAAGTCATCAAGCCTGCGCTCGAGACGGTTCGTAATGACCCTTGAAAACAGCTTGTAAACATGGCTCAGAAGCGAGATGGGTCTGTAATTCTTCAGTAAGGTATTGTCACCTTTCTTAAAGAACAGCACCACCACGCCTCTGTTCCACGCTTCTGGCGTTATGCCCTCGAGGACGACGGTGTTAAAAAGCCTCTGAAGGACTTTAAGTACCGGTGTTCCACCCGCTTTCAGAAGCTCTGAAGTGATTCCGTCGTCACCCGGTGCCTTGTTGTTCTTAAGCTGATTCAGGGCCATTCTAATCTCGTACAGGCTGATGTCCGGGATATCCTCGGTGAAGTGTCGGGTCAACTTGGCTCTTGGGTCGGTCGCCATGTTGCCAGCAGGATTAGCGACCGAAGCGTATAGCTGTCCATTGAACCTTTCGATCTCCTCCAAAACCTCAGCCTTGGTCGACGCTATACTGCCATCTTCTCTCTTCAGCATAGTCAACTGGCTTTGCCCAACAGACAGATTTCTTGCGAACACTTTGGAGCCTTTGTTCCGCTCGATTGTCTCTTTAATATGTTCAGTATTAAAGAGACGTATGTCGTGTCGCAGAGATTTGGAAATCTGTCTGTTGAGCTGCCTATATGACTCTGCATCATCGGAAGACTGCAGTCGAAGTGAGCGTCGTTTAGCCATGAGTTTTTGGGTGTGATCGGAGAGTTTCTGAGGTCTATTTGAACGGCGGGGTCTGAAGTGCTTAGAGCCCACCGTCTGGACAGTTTCTACGAGCCTGTTGTTTATCTCGTCCACCGACGCAAAGTTCTCTAGGCAATCAAAGCGACTTGAAAGCTCAAGTTGAAAGTTCTCGGGGTTTTGGATTTGGACACGAGTAGGTCGGAGTGTAGACTTCATCAGGCGGGACCTTTCGAGTTTAACGTTAATACCCAATGTGCCTCTTACGATTCTGTGATCACTACCGGTTTTCACCCTGTGGATCACGGAGACATCACTGAATATTCGTTTCTCGTTGGTCATGATGAAGTCTATCTCATTCCTCGTGGAATCATCAGGGCTCATCCAGGTCCATTTCCTGTGCGGCGGCTTCTGAAAGAAAGAGTTCATCATGAAGAGTCCCTCTTTCTCCAGAAAGGCAGCCAGCCTCTGTCCCCGCGGGTTCCGTTGTCCATATCCAAATTTCCCTACTCTCAACTCATCATCGCTTTTCTTACCCAACTTTGCGTTGAAATCTCCCATAACAACAGTGAAGTGGGTCTTAGACGTATGTATGGCCCTACTTACGTCCTCATACATAGTCTCCACTTCATCATCTGGGCGTTTCGAGGTCGGTGCGTACACCTGAATGACCTTCAGCGAATACCTCTTGGATATTCTGAGTATTAGGTATACAACCCTGCTCGACACACTTTCGATGGTAATGATGTTGTTAATGAGGGATCTGTGAACGAGAAAACCGACACCACCTTGCGACTGCTGGTCGCCTTCCCGGTGGTAGAGCAGGTTGCCGGATCCTAGGGTTATCGTGTCCTCGCCCTCTCTACGGACTTCAGACAACCCCACAATATCCCAGCGCAACTTACTCAACTCTTCTTCCAGCTCAGCAAGCCTCTCGTCAGTCCTCATCGTGCGTACGTTGTGCGTTACTAGGGCCAGTCGTCGTTTGGGGTGGTAGCCGGATCTCTGCCGGGGATTCTTAGCACCCCCTGCTCCGCCGTTACCCTGGCCGCTACCGGAGCCAGGTCTAGCGGAGCTGCCGGGGACTAGGGGCCTGGTCCTATTTGTGCCTGTCATAGGGGGAGTTTGCCCATAATCGCCACGCTGGGCAGGCGTGTTGGCAATCGCAGGACGTAGCTTCGCGGCGAGGATGCTGCTGCCCATCCTCGCCCTGTGCCATTTTAGCTACGCCGATTTGATATGGTTATACCGCCATTGGTCGGTTCCGCTGTACCTCAGTCGGCTCCTACGACACCTGGTACTAGAGGGGGGTACTATTCTACTCTGCCGGTACCCCACGGCTAATATACGAGTATTAGGACGGTTTCTCAAAAAATAGCAATACTTATGTATAACGCTATGTCAATATTGAGCATAAAGCTAAGGGAAGTCCTCAAGTATCAAGTTTAAAACCATAATGAATTCCAATCAATCATTTTTTATTGAACACGTTACATTAAGTAGGTACCCCTAAGGTGGTAAATCAACGCATGTAAAATTAATACCCCTCGACTTCTGACGTAGCAATTAAACGATCTATACTTTTCATTTAAAATTAAATTTGTAAGTACGATGACACTCACATCATAATCTAAGTCATCAGGTAACTCTCTGAGTTCCCGGCCCGTACAGTCCAGAGTGAGAAGGCCTCCCATCGTGTACCTCCGACAGGGGGAGAGTGCTGGCTCCTCCACGTTGAATGTAGTGTCTCTCCGCACCACTCCGGCGCAAACCAGCGCCGGCACCAACCATATCAATAGCGGTATCAGTATTGCATCTGGAAAATATGAGAAAGGGAAAATTGTAATCATATTTCTTACAATCTTATTATTATAAACGTAAAAGTTTGACTCGGATGTTTGTTATTTTATCTCATGGCTGAACGGTTCTGGATGGAATTTGGCACAGAGGTCCTGGAAATAGGTTCCTAGAGTTTACGAGAACTGGTTCAGTATACTACACGAATGGAGACAAGGGTGAAATTCACAGACATTAAATGAATCTTGACCAATTTGTGAAACAATTCATTCATTTACAAATTGAAAATTGAACAGTATTAATCTAATTTTATTACTTCATCTCGCGTATTCAAGGGTCACCATTAATAAATATCAATAATACTACATGGAGCCAACATTTTTTCATTCCTCAGATAGATAGAACTTTCTACTAGCTAGATCTTGTTATTTTCGTCTATATTTCGTTTGTAGGTATACTTCCCGTTTCGCAACCCAAACTATCTAACTCAAAGGTGTCCGTAATGTCCGTTCGTAACCTTTCTATTATTTGATGTCTTTCGTGGACAATCATCTTGAATTTGTATATTGACAAATAATGAATAAATCCCACATCGTTTAATATCAAGCGAGATAGCCAAGGCTCAAAAACTCTTTCCAAACCTATCTTGGTTATCATTATCATAGAGATAACTCTTTTTTTGAAATATTGACAGTAGTTATTTGCAACATTTCCTTATCGTTTCGTAACCTGGTAACGGACGTTTGAATTTGATTAAAACTGAAGTTCATTTTGCAATCGAACATAGTTATACCAGCCGCCATAATCTTGGACCCAAAATGTTTTTTTTTTACACCACGTAGGTCACAGACAAGCACACGGCCTCCCTGATGTAAAGTGGTTACCGTGGCCTAAGGGTGAGTGCAACACCAGCGGAGTCACACCTGTGCTGCCGACCCTGTAAGAACAGAGAGGTTTAGTGCCGTCAGCGCAGAAGATAAGTAGGGCAAGGCAATATGCTCTATACGTGTACGTATTTTGGATGACTTTTGAGAATAGCACGGGGTGCTACGGCGATAGACGAGCTTAAATCCCTCGTTCTATCTATTTCAATTTAGATAACTGTTAAAAAATAACTAGAACTTCAAATGTTTCAGACTTGTACAAATTCCGGCCATAAGTAGGTAGACGACGTGTGGCGTACCCGTAGAGCATTTAACTGCTGCAGTCAAGGTGGCGGATTCGATTTCAGATCAGGGCAGATATTTAAATCAATAAATATGTCTATTGGCAGAGATCTGGGTATTTCTACGTATAAATACATATTGTGTAGGTATTTACAAAAAAAATGTGAATACCTATCAGTAGCGAAGGGTGAAAATTTGGAAAAGGGAAGCCGGTGGAAAAGGCTCACCTCGATCTAGTTTGCCATACACCATGCAACCCGGCAGGGAAAGCCGGCAGGAATCGGCTTATAGGGACTACTCGCCAGTGGTACTTACTTACGTTTTATGGAATTCTTGAACCCATATTACAAGCACGTCTGATTATATTTAGCACAGAATGTCCCAGAATAACTCCGTGGGTTGCCAGACTCAAAGGCAATTCGCTTTCTTACTTTATTGAATAAAATATATGGCAGACTGATAGGGTTGATGACCTTTATTGTCAAAGTCAAGTCAAGATAATGTATAATTTTATACGTTTGTATCATTTGTACCAAGTGTACCTCGGGACATACAGGTATAGGTATCCTGGTCTCAAACGTGCAGTACACGTTTCTTCGGTGTGTTTTGAGGATTACACGGGATCCTACGGTGGTGGACGAGCTCAAATTCACCAAGCATAGATTTATTACAAATAAATCCGCGCGCGCGAGAGCCTCGTTTGTCTCGCGACTAGGTTCGAAATACGTGTCCTGAGATATATCTAGGTCTATTTACATTTTCTTTCGCATATAATTGAGTTAATTTTGCTATTTTAGCTAGAGTATTATAGGTACTAGTGTTAATCTTAATTTTTTCAAACGTTTTGGTTTTACCGACAGTTTATCCTGTAGTAGCCAAAATTAGCCAAACTAAAATGTAGGAGAGCGGATCCCGTGCTGGGCTTCAAGGTAAGAACCTCGAATGCAAACGTGATCATCGCTAATCGTTAAGATGATGATACCGATGACGTACGATGACAGTACAAACTTGTGATCTCTTTTTTTTAAGTAGGTATCTGTATTTTGAATTACATCATTTTGAACACCATGACCGCGTAGATATATTGCTACATCGGATGCGGCGATATTCGAATTATTGGATGTGAAGAACAAATTGAATAACTGAATGCTTTAATAATTTTGCATTGCCTGCTGAGTTACTTTTGGCGCTTTAGCTGCCTCAATAAAAATGACACATTGTTTGCTGAAATAACTTTGAATTCTTATTGTTGAGACATTTTTGCGGATTTTAACAGCTGCAATCATTATGATGCTGACTGTGCCTATACTACATTTTGATTGGGTAGGTACTTAATTAAAGGTAGATAAACAATATTGTGGCAAATTTTTCATAAAAATACATATTAAAACAGACAAACTAGGCTAATTGACTAACTAGTGGTTCGATTTTGAATTTCAGTCTTTAAAAATGAGTTTCTAAAATGAGTCTTTAGAATATTAATGAATTGACTTTTTAAATACAACATATTAAAGAGATACATCAAGATTGTTTAGGTCTAGTTAAGTATCTAAAGAAATAGAGTAGATATAAGTAAGATTGAATGAGTCCCGGGTTCGAATCTTGGCCATTACCGACGTTTTTAACAATTTAGTTTAACTGAAGAGATTAAGGGAATACAAGTAACATCATTTTTTATTAGTAACTAGTACTCTTTTTGAAAGAGAGAAATATATTTGATAACACATAGGTACACACTTTTACACACTTTAATCAAGACATTATCAAAAGTTATCTATCACCAAGTGAAATTAATATCATTATCACACACATTATTTTCATTCAAACTTGTCACACCCTATACCACCCACTATTTCACTTCACATAAGACAAAAAAAAATCATTCTAGTCATACACGTGAAAGAAATACTCACTAGATCCCATTGAATAAGAATTTCGTACGCATAATAAGCACTTTCACATTGCACTAAACTGTTTTATCTAGCGAACGTTTAACATGTTGAATGTTCGTCGAATTTGTTGTATTTTCAGATATAGGTTTCGCCAACAGTTGATATTGCCTTTGTAAAGGCAAAGATAGTGACAGTCAACGATACTAGGCGGGTTAGAATTTGTAAGAGCGCCCATAGAAACCTACATGGTGTTCTTTTTTCGCGCTTAGATTTTTGTGTTAGACCATATTGTCATTATAACTTTTTATAATACAATGGTGAACATAGATTTTCCGAATAACTTAAACAATAAACTGACATCCTCGAATACTAATATTAGAAATATGAATGTTTGTTGAGATCTTAAGTGACGTGCGATGACTACGCTGCCATCTAAAAAGATCAACGTGCTGAACAGAGTGAAGCTAAATTAGGAACATAGTTAAGATTGCATCTTCTTTGTATATAATAGTTTTTCATATCTAATGTTTAGCTGAACTTTTTTCATAGTACCTACTTTGTTAGTTCATTGGCGTCCAAGGCTCCACAGTACTTGAATCAGTACTCGAATTGAGCCTCTATGAGTTTAAAGTGTCAGAAATTACTAGTATCTCACTAACCCCTTCAGTTAAACTAAATAGCTTTTGCTAGTTAGTAGTGGGTCCTTGCTGGTAGTGTAATGACCCAAATTCGTACCTTAGTCCTCTCAATCGCACGAACCACTAAGCTACCGGTGGCACCTGTGCTTCTCAACATCGTGTGTTACGTAGCTCACCCAAAAAATATATTTTTAATTAGGTACACGTGCCTTGTAAACGTAATAATTTACTACCTATCGCTCGACGTGTAATAAGTGAAATACGGTCAAAAAATGAACAACCTGTATGTACACATCGTTATCGACGTCGTTGTCTTATCACTGATTAGTTATCGACTTATCGCCAACGCAAAGAAATACATATTTACACCTCGAAATACATGATTCACTGTGTGTACTTGTACCGTGCATACTTAACGGAAAGTGGATATATTTTAGCATCCTTATTATTTTATTACGTCATTGGAGTACTTGCATAGTATATTTCTACTACTCCAATTGTATTCGTACTACTCTATCTATAAACTGTCCCTCTAGATAAGTGGGAATACGTTTGCAGAATAGAATGATCAAGGTATGATTGGATGTATGTATGTATGGATTCACATATTTTGACGCCTGTCATACACGTCATGAACGTCAAATCAATCCCATACAACGATGACCCAGGTATTGCCACTTGTGTATCGGGGCTGATCTCGTTGGGTAGAGGGTTAGGGTCAGGCCAGTCAATGCCTCTAGTGTAGCGATTGTTTTACGTATATAAACACCACTCTTGGAATTTAACTAAAGTAATATAATACAATACCGACATAAAACAACAATACCGACATAGCCCAGCGGATTAGCAAGTTGAAATGGCAGTGGGACAGGGCACATAGCACGGAGGACTGATGACCGATGGGGTCGAAAAGTCCTCGAGTGGAGGCCACGTATCGGCAAGCGCAGCGTAGGACGTCCACCCACAAGGTGGACAGACGACCTCATCAAGGCCGCGGGAACGCGCTGGATCCGAGCCGCTTCCAACCGGTCCTGTTGGAGATCTATAGGGGAAGCCTATGTCCAGCAGTGGACTTCCTATGGCTGAAATGATGATGATGTAATATAATACAGCATACTGCATACCTGATGTACGCAATGTTTAACCGTATCTAGTATAATCTAATCTTCACCTTGACACGCTCTTATATATCTAGGTATACGGAATTTCCAATATGTACTCACAAGTCATGGCTCGCGAATTGTAACGGAGGAGGTGGTGCAAACTTACTTATTCCCGTGCGCTCCAAAATTTATAGGGTAGTAGGTATTTTTGATGGGACCATAAATTAATTCTGAACTGATTTTTTCATAATTGGTGTCCCCATATACCAAGAGGATGGAATATCTTAGCTACTTGTAATAACTGGATCAGTTCGTATTGCAGGCGGGCGGAACTGCGGCCAACACCTGGTATATAAGCCATTGAAACCAGGAAACACTCTCGATGATCGACAAACATCTTTACCTATAAAATCATCCAGCTGTTACACCCCAAAATCCTAAGTGCCGCAAGATTAATCCAAACAGGTGTCGGTACTCGGGGATTCGCAAATACGCGACACGTTCGACTCATCACGCCTGTCTGAGTTCGTTTGCACTTTGTGACCTGTTTACCTCCCCCAACCCCTCAGGTAGCTCTCAATGGGGAGGTTGAGATGTTCTGATAAGCCTCATCGATTAGAATGAATGTTCTACTCTGAATACAAAGCCTTGTTGAGATTGGCTCTCATTGAAATGATTTTTAAGTTGAGAGGTTTTTATTGAGGCTAATGCTTTGCTCTTTTATGTGAGATACCTACATATACTATATATATTTAAGTATATACGTTAGCTTTAGTCGTATTCAAAGATACAGATTTTCTTAAAATTAGTGTGTTAGTGACGCGACAAAATAATACTTAGTCAAAACACGCGCAAAAAGGTTTTCAGGTAAAAATGATTCAATAAAAGATTTGGGCTTAATCAATTTTATAGTTTATCATCGTAAACATAACCCTTTCAATAGTTTGTCTATCACTGGAAGGTATTCGATTTCATAAGGGTGAATCTACCTACTGATATAATTGTAGACGGGTCCGGATCAATTTTCGGACAAATTATATTACAGGATACAAAGAAGCTATAAACTGAATAAAGCTGTGGCATAATCAATACTTAAATACTTCTAAAGAAAACATCTGATTCATTGATGAGGAATTGATTTGAGGTAGAAAAATAATGCATTTATGCAATATTTTATTACGGGTATTCCACTATGATCCTACCACGGTTAAATAATTTTTTAAGTTTTCTTCAACTACCCACATTTTTGGTTTTAATCCTTTTATGCAAGCCCGCCGGTTTCAAGTACTTCTGCCCTGCCCTTCGAACATTGTGGAAAGTGGTGTGAGAAGTTTAGTTCGTATTGACCGCCTTTTATGGTGACTAAGCAGCTAAGGTGAGCTATACGTAAATTATATCAATAATATATTATAGATATATGTAATCCTATATTATATCTATAGGATTACATATATCTTTATAAACCAGACTAAAAAACGAACAGTTCGAGTCGGTTTTAATCACATGGTACCAGGAAACTCCAATGAGTTACTGTAAAATATAATCAAACTTTTAAGATATTTGGTAGCGTTTCCGTTTCGGCGGCAAGTTCAATAAATAAGGATAAAGCCCATTAGAGACGGTCCAGCAAATCTTCGACCGCCGAACGCCACTTACTTAGACTTAAAGTGTTCCGGGGAGCTATTTTGTTAAAGATTTGGGATTGCAACGTCCATTTTGAGATATATTTTGCAACAACTAACCGAAGTAATTTTGTTGGCCTGCGGATTTGTAGGTTCCAGGTAGATGGGGCGACGTTTTGCTTCTCGTGTCTCGTTCTATTTTTTACATTCTTGATACTTTAAAATAAATAAGAAAAAACTAGTATCGTATGTTATTTTGTCATCCTTCTCATAGTGATTTTCCAGTTGCGTCTTATAAATAGACATTATGACATTCTACACAACGCTATTTAGACCCAAAGTAAGCATAGCTTAACTAGCGTGTGTTATGGGTTCTAGAATGCAGATAAACATACTTAGATACATTTTTTTCGTGATTACATACATATTATACATAGCAACACCCAGACCAATGCAAATATTCATATTCATGCGTACAAATATTTGCACTGAGTGGGGATCGAACCCGCGCCTCCTGCGGACTTAGGAGTCCGATGTCTGTTTATTGTTTTTGATGGGTACGTCGACCTTTCCGGAAGGGACTGCCATCTGATCTTTCAAACCTGAGAGGAAGTCTAGCAGGTGAGGTCGGCTTCGCTTATAAGAATGTTTGGTCGGACCCTCTACGTCCAATAATAAGTACTTATAGTATATTTTGTAACGGGAGATGCGGAGAGTATAGATTTACTTGAAATTTTATTTTCACTTTTTATTATGACACATACTAGATTATTACGATATCATCATGTTGTAATCGAACTAACTAGGTATTAAAACCCCTCTGTATGCACAGCACATACTTACATGCAAATATCGTGTGCGGATTAATTTTCTCGACTTCCGTTTCCGTTCAGTTGACAACAGATGAAATAAAATATACATCGTTACATGGCCTGGCTGTGCCATCATGGTAATGATTTAAATTCTCACCCACTGCCATCACATTGAGAGACATCAAACCTATAACAAAAGCTAGTTGTACTTTGAGCTTAGATAGCACTGTGTAAAAACGTCCTAGAATATTTTTTTATTTATTTGTTTTTCTGCTGTGAAAAAAAAAATGTTGCATTAGAAGCCTACAAGACTATGATACGAAAAATCTAACGTTCAAAGTCTAAAAAGTTTTCTACAAAACATAAAAAAACATACATCTAAAACAATAAAACATCATTAATATCAATTGGGGATCAATCCGTTGAATTACAAGGTCCGGTCCGTAATGCTGACCCTTCGCATAGCGCGAGGGGATCAGGGAAATATGATAGGTCGTAGGTACCGTATTTATTTGTGCCCACTAAGGATTTGCCCTTCCACGATAAGTCGTCTGACCCAAAACGGGATGGCAATTTGCTTTATTGACTTGTTGATCTGTGAGGTATTATTTTGTGCGTTTTAATGATACCGCTTTTTTATCTTTTTATTCAGTTTTTGGCGAAAGTTTTGACCCTCTTTTCCGAGACTTTGCCTTTAGCTTCCCATCAGGTGAGGTGAAGTAAATTTGACGTTTCCTATAAATAAAAAAAAGCTTAGAACAGACTAGTGTAGTAACTGAATCGATAAATAAATGTGCTAGAATGTTTTTCGTAGTACAATTTAAGTTCAAACTAAGCATAGATATACTAATGTATGCATGGAATTGGCATACGTTTACGACTGTTATAAGCGTCACAAACGTCAAAATATGTGTCATTTCTATATAATATTTATTATTCTATTCTTCTAACGATTGTGCAACTCTTCTAGGGGGGGAAGAGGGAGGGGGAGGTGAGCAGCTAAAAATACTTATAAATTTAGTTGTTTATTTATTCTTTTGTAAATACCTACATATCTACATATTTCTTGTCTGATTTTATGGTGCAAATCCACATAATTATGCATAGGTACAGCGTTTTGAGTGGGTATCGAATCCGTGCCCATCGACGTAGATATTGAATACACAACCAAAATGGCACAAATTATTAAATTAGTTTTCAAGCAATTCAATACTAATATAAAATCCATAATGAGTAAAGTACTAATACATTGAACTCTGACGGAAACATAATTACCCTTTCAAACGTAGTCTTTACCCTGGTATTCAGACGGCTTCAACAAAGAAGAAATTAGAGACTATATTCAAATATCTGCTGAATATTTGCCATTATTAAATGAGTACCTATTCGAAGTCAACTTTGTCTCGGTCTGAATCCGCTACTTCGCTAGTACTCCGCCTCAAATGTCAATCCTTTTATATTAGGCAGGGGAAAACTGGCAACGTATTTGATATCGATTGTTGACATTGAATAATTTGTGTAGAGAACGATGATTGAAAATTAAGATAAGTTGGTACTTAAACACATTATAACTTCTATTTACAAACTATCTTCGTTGTAAGAATAAGGTATATTTTCTTGCGAATGATTTAAACATGAATTGACACAATAGTAACTCCAATTATTGGAATTTAACAGAGCTTTCAAATTCTTATAATTTAGTCATAACTACCTAACAGATATATATAAATTATTCTAAAGTATATTACTGCAATCATTGTCTTATTTTTAATAGAAGTTTCTTAAATGTCAGGTAATAAAATCCTGAAACTGAATGACTTAGGTCACAGTGCACCGTTGAAAGTGGTGTTCAACAATTAATAGACGTCCTAATAATATGAAAAATGGTTAGGTATTACAGTTTCCAACATTAAAGTCAAATTGCTACAATCCAAAATCCTTCTAAGCTAAACAGAAAAGTTATAATTTTTAATTCAAATTTTATAACATGAAAAAATATCGACACCTGCCACATCACTGAACCGTTCACAGCCGCTTTAAGTATTGATGGTAGCAGAATAAAACAGCATTGAGTCGATGTCGCATCCCTAAACCTGGCAGTCGGGAAACAGGCTTATTCGGCCGATGAGTGCTATCGCTCCTGGCCTTTTATAGACCCACCTCCCGCGGGAGCTGAGCCTTTTACAGTGTGTACCCGGCTTTATGCGATCGACTTTCAATATGAATTTCAGATGGTTTATAAGATTGTACGCTTTGTACTACAAACGTATTTGATAAATGGCATTCCGACTTCGCATTTTTGATGTATTGGCGAGGTAGTTTACTGCTCTAATCTTTAGTGGTTATTGATTTTGTTTCTCGATTTGGAGATCTTCTGTTTATTTGTCATTGTAAACCACTAAGTTGTACTTACTATTTGTTATTGTGGAAGGTGTATGCGAAAAATACAGTAAAATAGAACTAATTTTAAATGTATAGCGATTTATATCCTGCGAATTTTTGGGGACCCAATAAGATCTTTTTGCAAGCCAGTACAGGCATACTGGATTAGCAAATGCTGAT
Source organism: Eilema depressum (assembly GCA_914767945.1). Classification (NCBI taxonomy): domain Eukaryota; kingdom Metazoa; phylum Arthropoda; class Insecta; order Lepidoptera; family Erebidae; genus Eilema; species Eilema depressum. Next base: position 18,571,596 of record OU612013.1, read on the forward strand.
TGGAAGACGAGGCTCAATTGCAGGATTACCTTTCGAAGTTGAGAAGTCAGACGTTAGTTGTTCCCACAAAACCCTTAAGAAACAAATAAAAAGAAGAAGTAAGCTGATATTTTGGAACATTAAGCAAAGAAACTAAGGGAATAGTTGAAAACATAAGTACTCAAAGCGAAAAGTCAAGCTCACTCAAATAGGTTAATGCTGGGATGATGATGTATTAGGACCTACTTAAATCAAAGAGAATGAAGAGTAGATTACCTTGTATTTTATCTATCAAACTAAAAGACAACCGCTAGTAGTTACCCTAGTTACCGATACGTAACATAATAAATTATGCCGAGCGACATATACCAGATCACCCATTTTAATTTCCCTACCCGTCAACTCTATTACTTCATCTTGGACTACCTATAAGTTTCTGTCAATATGTTTACTTACCTTAAAAAACAAATTCGCATTACTTTCCCAATTTGTCAGTGTAGAAAGCTAAAAGAGAAGTCATAACGAAAATTAAATACGCTTTGATAAATTTTAGCTAGAAACCACGTCTTACTTCAGAGCTCGAGTATAAGTTTTCATAAAGTTATAGTTTCTCAAAGCCCGTCTCGAAACTGTGGAACATTCCAGAAAATGGAGAAGCAAAGCAACGGAGTGAAACGTAGACGCCGGCTGAGGCGGAATAAAGTTGACATTTTTGCAAAGCTACGTTAGAATTTCAACAAAATTAAATGTGGCAGTACACGAAATGAAAATAGTGTGAGCGGGAGGCGCCTCGCCCGCCGGCGACGCCTCACGCCTCGCCGCTGTAGCTTCTCGCCTTATTTTTGTTGAGAATTTTGAGACGATGGAGTTTGCTTTACAGTTATCTTTAAGAACTTTTTATTTAAAACTATGATGGAGAAAAATAACACATTTTGTACAGTCCTCCCCAAACGTTGCTGGACACGAACCAATAAATAATGTGATTGTGTACAGAGGCCAATTAATGTTATAAAATTTGTGTTTACTATTTTATGTTTTAGAGCTATAGTAAGTAATTAACTGATATCAATGGCAACTGAGCTGGTCAAGCAATCGCTTTACTCACAGGATGTAACATCAAGAGGACATATCCCTGCAGATTCTGCTGCTGTAAAAATATTCATCATAATTTGCAACATGATCACCTGCTATCTAATATTTACTTTTAGGCTTATTATCTATTGAATGTGATGACCAATCATATCACACGAAACAATGACAGAATTGTTTAAGCTTTAAGGCACTTGATTTCGTAAGATGGGTCAATCTATAGCCAAAAACCTTTGCACCATCCATTAATCAAGATTTTCAAGTACCTATCAAAGAATTACGTCATCATAATGTACGAGTATCTTTAACGTTGGTACTGCCAAGTTTAAAATGCATCAACGTCAAAACGAAAGTACAGTCAGCACGAATTTTGAACAAACATCGAGCGGTTGCAATGCGCAATGCAAACGAGATGCAAGTGCACATTAGCGCAACGAATAACCTCTCGTGGCGACTATCGCGCGCGACATAAACTACGGCGCACATTACCGTCGTGAGACACATCGCTCGAATGAGCAGGCAACCAAACTAATGACTCGTGTTGATATTTAGGGTATATAATATACTAACTGGAGTACTGTATATGGGGCATACCTAGACCTAAGCTGACAACTGCAGGCGCATGCAGCAGATAGGCTATGATTGCCTGTAAGAAATTGCCGCAGAGCGATAAGGCCGCCATCTGTACTTACCACATAACTTAGATCTCTATGTTATATTGTTATATCTATGGTGTACAATACAGACGTTTTGACTTACTTACTGACTTAACCATTGAGAAGCCGCAATGAATTACGTGTATCTGCTGCGTGTGTCTGCAGTTGTTATATGCGGTCACCTTTGGAATTATACCTTTATGGCTCAAACTAACTTCACCTGCCGATTGACGCATGAGTCTCTGGCGCAGGCTTTCATCTCGAGATTGGGAAGTCAACGAAATGGCTAGGCTGATGGTTAATTGAATAATCAGATCAGGTAGTTAAACTCAGATGACAAAGAAGGCTGACGTCAGAAGAAACTCAGCAAAGTAATTTAAATGTTGTTCAGTTAGTCAACCCTTTGAAGATTACTGACCAAGACTTAAGCGGCTACGTCTTGCAGCAACCACCAGGCTACGTGTGTAATAAGTGCCTGGCAATGGCCCCAAGAAGTTCTGACTTAACGTTCTGGGAACAGGAGCCACTTTACCGATTTGAATGGATACGTAGGTGTATGAGCGGCCTATGTGCGACGAATACTTATGGTGTATATCCGTCACAGTAGCTCTTTTTATCTATAGGATAACTCAGTCTGATAATGAAACTGTTCTATTCACCAATAAAGCAACGAAAGAACAGATAAAGTCCGTAATAATGTTATAAATTAACTTTATCAGATGATAATTCGACCAGTGTGTCTTTCAATACGCCATCAAGAGTGCGCTATCGTAAGGCTAATGTGCTCTGATCGTAGCTTACGAGTTTCATTGCTGTTTCACTGTTATTACTTAGACCTCGCTTTATTACAGTAATTACATTTACCACACATTAAAATTTGTGTCTAGTATCGTTGTTGGACCAAGTACACTTCGCATCGAGTCAATGTTGCAGTAATTATAAATTTTCTTTTGAGTAACTTTGCTTAACGAGAAAGCTTTGCTTACTCTTGGCGGAATTTTAGTTATTTAATTTTGTTATTAGTTCCTACTGTAGCTATGTTTGTGAGAAATATACGTTATATTTGTTAAAATTCTATTATTATGTGTAATAAGATGATAATACTCACACAATGATTTGATACCATCACGTTAATTTTTATTTATTCCATGTGCCTATAGGTATTATAATACATTCAAAATACAATACAATATACAAAATATTCAAAATAATTGATAACGATTATTTGATCTGAATCAATAATGAAAACTAGGTACGTGTGTTTATACTGTCTAGTTGTTAATTTCAGTGTACAATAAAGAATTAAATAAATAAAAATAAAATAAATACGTTGATTATATTATCATTATGCGTATTTGATTAAATGTTAATTAATTCAAAATTAAACTATTAAATAAGGAACACTGTAACGAGGCTTATGACGTCATTAGTCATTCAAGATTCGAACACTAAGTGAGTAAGGTATCGGCACCATTTATCGGCCCACTTGAACTCCAGCTAAATGTCGCCCGTAATTGGCGCCGGTCCATCTGCAGGCAATTAGGAGGCGGCGTTTTAAGAGATCCATATTTATTCGCCAAGCTGTACCTACGACTGTAAATGGTTTCCGTTGCTCTAATTACACACTGATTGTGTAATAAATTGTACCTATTATCTGACTCGATCTAAAGCATGATTGCTAAAACCATTGTCGACCCAGAAGAATAGTAATATTTCAGTAAATCTTTCGTAGCTTAATTATTTCCCATCAAAAATCCACTCGTGATTCATATGTTATCGTCAATTAATAAACTACGTACTATACGATACGTACACAAAAATAGTTTACCAATAATGTTTGAGTACACCAGTCAAATCAAGAAGGCCTAATGCACAAGACGTTGCCGCCATATTGAATTAATAAGCTCCCGGCCGTTCTAAATTCAAAAGCTTCTAGGTCGCTTTCTGGATGATAATGACCTCTTGCATGCGGCCAGTAACTCAAGCAAACTTGTCTATACCTTGACCAACCTATTTCACCACACCGGAAAATATTTTTTTACCGTATTTGAAGCTGCATAAGATTGAAAATTGTATGGCAATGTCTTAGTTGATTCAAAGTGTAAGATTGTCGTTTAGTATTGGACGTTAGAGGCACAATGCACTAATTATATCAGTATCTTAGAAAGCCTCTAACCAGCCCCTTAACAGTTTTCCATGGTATCGAAGAGGCATTAGTGCATTTCCCAGTAATGCCTCTAAAGACGGTTGGCGCACGATGACCAAAGAGGTCGTTTGGTGACACTTTCATTTTAACTGTAGTTTACAGACTTTGTTTTAATTTTTTATAAACATTTGCTGTTATTCTGAAAATGTTTATAAAGATTTCAAATTACAATTAAGTATACGACTAATTAACTCGTTTTAATATCTAGATCGGTAGTCCTGATATTTTTTTATGACACAGTTTAGATAGAGAAAATCCTACACAATAACTAGGATAAAAATATACAATTCCGAGCATATTTGGGATATAACTTTAATAATGATTGCAAATTTTGTATACAAATATTTCCGACACTAGGATATACAAGAAAAGCTGGTTATAGATTAAGAAAGAACAGTGATTATACTTGACAATAGTTAATATTGATCGAGTTAACTTCTGTTTAACGGTAGGGTGCCACCAAACCTTGTCTAATTTAGTACTATCGAGCGGTAAAGTGGTTGAAAACGTCTTGTCCACTGCAGGGGACAGACATCAAGTTGCAACCAAGTATTCTGGGTCACCACTTTGACCGTAATATCAATATGTATGATCTTATCGTCCCCTATACGTTAGTAAGCTCCTTTTGACAGATTGCAGGAAAAGGAAGGCAAAGGAAGGGTATATTTTTCTTCACCCAGGTGAATAAAGTGGAAATTCTAGTGTCTTCATTTCGCCTATGAATCATTTTCCAAGTAAAACAATTCGATGATCGGTATATTCTTGGTGTCGTTAGGTCACCTTCGAATTAGTGCACCTAGGTGCAGAAACGAGATTTTTGTAAATTATAAGCTAACGTTACATTTTTTTAAACCAAAGATCAATATCACTTTTGATCTAAGATTAGGATATGATTTAATGACATCCCTTAGAGCAAATTTCACCTGTGTTACAAAACCGCGATGACTTACTGAATAATTTTGAATTGATTCTAAAATATCTGTACAACATTATCTAGACCCAAATCTAGAGGTGAGTAGTGCTATTGGGTAGTGCCCCGTGGCGTGGCACTACCCAATGGCACTACTGGTTGTGTCAAGGTTAAAATTCTTGCCACATGGCACTACCGGTAGTGTCAAGGGGAAAAATTATTCCCTATGACACTACCAGTGCCAGTAGTGTCAAATAAACTTGACACTACTGGTTGTGTCACGGGGAATAACTTTATTCCTTTAGATAGTGTTTTACAGAATATCTTAGAATATCAGTTAAATTATTAGGTAAATGCACCTAGTATTCCCTGTCCTTTTGCAAATAAATGCAATTCGCAATAAATTTTACGTGTGTGTGTGTGTTCATCTTTATAAGACAAAGCAATCTTAATGTACAGACAGAGATAGCGAATCAAGCACTAGTAACCCTTAATTGCTAAATATCGTTTCGCAAAGGGGATCGTCTTCACTAAACCGTTAAAAGGATCGGCGCTAAGTGCAGGATCGGGGTTCGATTCCCTGTTTTGTAATTCGATTTCGTGCCAATTAGGAGTTTAGTTGTCGTCGAACTATCTTAGAGGTAAGATGGAGAATTTAGTTATTCAGTTGTATCGTCCATTTGACCCAACCCTTGTAGGTTTAGGGGTGTCTGGACAGGGGTGTGCTGGCAATTATTTCATTAGGAGCTTAGGTTTCTGATTGTGAAGTTAAGATTGCTGGTGAATAAAGTGATGATAATAAATGGGTTTTAATTAAATAATAAAACGTTTAATATGCCCATTTTCTGTGTATCAAACATATTGTAAAGTGCTAATTCTCTAGCTAAATCTAATAATGAAAACATTGATAGGTAAATGGTACGAAGCCCTAAAAGGAGTAACGATTTTTAATCAATTTAAATGTAGTTGGGGGATTTCTTATACCACTGAGATTGCAGACAAGCACACGGTCCACCTGATGGAAAGTGGTTACCGTGGCCTATGGACGAGTGCAACACCAGGTGGGTCACACTCGTGCATGGAATTTTCTGTTCAGAAAAAATAGAATGATGACTGCAAAATAAAAATTGGCGTTAAAAGGTATTAAATTCGTTCTAATTACCTACTATAATACCTATAACTACCAAGTCTAGTCATTATAAAATTGCATAAAATGATTTTTTTTTTGCTTTATTGAAAAAAAAAGGACTTTGGTCTTTGGTTTCCATGAAACTTTCCACTGAAATCCTGAGAAAATGAATAGAATTGGAAAGAAATCAGTACTTTGCCTGTATTATTAACGCTAACTACGTGTAAGAGCCTTACTATCAGATAATACTATTACCCCAACTTTTAATAAGTGCAATGAATGGCAGTCTCTTTTCAAGCGTAAACTTTTTCAGCGGCAAAAGCTAGTTAACCCGTTGGGCGTCGCTAGGCGTGGCGGTGGATGAGCGTATCCGTATATCCGCGCACCACAGCTATATCCGCGCATATCCACGGGGGCGGATCAGCCGGATAAGCAACAGGTGGGGGATGAGCCGCTGGTGTATCCGCCCACTGCAACCACGTGGATTGCAACTTTTATTTTTAGAATGATTGTTTTGATTCAGTTGGGTTGAGGAAAACGGTTTGTTTGGGCGCGTTTCGAAGTTCCATTTGCGTTTGAATTTCACGTTTGTGGAATTGAATATTGCTAAATATATTGTTTGGTTTTGGGAATAAAATATTAATTATAAGTTAGATTAGTTTTATGATACATTTGCGAAATAATGTTGTTTCTTGTTTTGTTAAAGACAGTGGTACGTACGTTATGATCATGACCATTTTGTTCAATGATGAGTAGGCTTCTTTTGCAAAAATATTAATTGATTAATAGTGTTTATATAGTGTTTATAGCGTAATATAATGCTATGAACACTATTGAATATCAGGTATTTATTCTAATTTCGAACCTTGTACGCGTTAATTTAGAACATTAGGCTTGCAGGTTTCTTATCATTGAAGTCCTTCAATTTGATTACAACCTCCTGCCTAGCAGTGGCGAGGGGTCTCTATAACCCAATTCCTGTCGGCTTGCTCTGCAAAGAGAAGCCGGGGTAAAATTTCATACAAAATTGGTATGGTTGTTCTATGGGAGAAAGATTTTTTCCACCGCCATCCTTATTCAAAATTTTCACTTTCATCAATGTAGTGTGTAGTGTGTAGTGATAATATCGAGTGAAGTTTAAAAATAATGGTTACTATGTATTAAAGTTTATACATATAGTTTAGTAAATGATCTGCAGTGTTGAAGCCCATAATGTAGGTAGTAGATAAGGATAGGTACGTTTAGTTAAAACCTTGATCTTGTTGCTTCGATAATGATTATCAGTACAGTCATCTAGATTACTATCTCGTTTGATGTCACGACCGACAAAACTGGATATTCATACCTACTTATGCAAAGTCATATCATGCATTTCAAAGTACTTATTATAAAATACAAGTTTAGTACTATCCTAATTCTATTAAAATAATAATTGTGGAAGTTTGTAAATATGTTTGGATGTTTGTTACTCAAATGGCTGAACGGATTTGGTTAACATTTGGCACAGGGTTAGATTTCTGGACACATAAGCGCTGGCTTTTAATCCTTTAAGTAATTCCCATGGGTTGTCGAAAGGAATCAAAATAGACAGTTAGTACCTACTAGAATAATAATGTGAGACGTAAGGCTATAAACTATAACCCTTCTTGGACTTTGGTGAAAATAAGTGATATATTGATTGTGCAAAAATGAATTTCCCGCCTCGACTCATAGTTTGATTTAAACACCATCGAATGTTATTAAACGCCAACAAATGAGTCCAATAATAAAGTCTATCAGTGGTGATTGTGTTCAGTCATCAAGAACTTGAAACAGCCCAATAAATAAAAAAGGATTTACTCTTCGCAACAATTAAAATAAATCTAGAAATGTTTAATATTGCTAAGTTGTGAGCCGAAGTAATCACTGGAGCGAAATTTATTGTACCACTTTAGTATTTAATGCGTAAAATTGACGAAAGCAGTCGTTTCGAGTGCGAAAACTTTGACCAAAAGTCATTATAGTCGAATCAATCAGGGTAAAATGGCGTTCCCAATACGCTAGGGATGGGAAATGGTTGTTAGTATGACGCCCTCCTTATTTATGGTAATCACTAGTGTTGTTAAGGCTCTTTTTGAGACTTCGTAAGCGGTCAATTTATTTTTATTATGGGTTATATGAAATATTTGTTGTTTAGATTATGTGAATTTGATGATAATGATGTTTTTATTGGAAATATGTCATCATTTAAATGATAGATATCCGAAATACGTTAGATAATACGTTATTATAAGGCTAGTAAAGAAGATTGTCACATACCTAAGGATTATTAGGAGTGGCTTCACGCCGGTAGTGTAATGACCAGGATTCGAACCCGGGACCTCTCGAAATTAAGGCCGACTCCTTAACCACTAAACTTCCGACGCTTCTATTCAGCCACTAATACATACATAGAAGAATAATATTTGCAGTTAAAATCTAATGTTACAAACTTTACATGTAAAAGTGACTAATAATATTATATTAGTCACTAATAAGTAGAAAATCGAATCTTAGTCATTTTTAGCGACCCTCAAATTAATGCTGGCTCACACGTTCACGTATCGTTGTCGGTTATTTGTCGGCGTTCGTCCTTTAAGACCCAAATTAATAGTCTAAACTTGGCTGTACCCACGCGCGCCTTACTCGTAACTTAGTCGCCAATTAATTTATTACTTTACTTTACCATTCTTTACCTTACCACTTATACATCTGCGGCGGAGGGTTAGCGTGTTGCCAGCTTATTGTGATTTATTCGCACTCTCGAAGAAAATAGACTGTAAGAAATGAGGTATTACGTGTATGTAAAATAAATAGGTTTTCTAATGCAACTATTTTTCATTTGTGAAAAATGCTTAACTCGGTCTTTTACGGTCGAAGGAATTATATAAAATGGAATATATTTATGTGGAACATTAACTAAATTGTATTTTTTTTATTTAACTCATCATCATCTTAGCGTTGCCCTCGGTCGCATTTGAGGCTTCCATGGAACCTGCGGGCTGGGAGGTTTATACGGTTTTTACGGGAGCTGCCAGTAACTCCTGTCTGACCTCTCAACCCTGAGATAAACCGCTATGATGATATAACTAATATATCACTCACTATAGATATTTATTATTTTTCTGCATCTTCTTCAACTAAACAACGACCTAATAACCTAATACAATAGTAAGATTTCCCTATTAATCATATAATCAACGGTCGTATCACAATTAATTACCCTAAACCATTACTTCGATAAATATCTGGCAACACGGCCAAGTGTGATACGACGCGCCTACACTACGATAACCGCGGCGCGAGATTTATTTCGCGAACTTGTTAAAACTTCATAATTTGCGCGTATTATCGGCACACAGTATGTGGCAGACACTTTTATCAGATACCCATTTGTTGTTCTTCTCAAAGTTCGTTATTGGATGCGGATTTCTTAGAGATTTTGTTTGTGTTGTCACCCGGTTTATTATTGCCAGATTATAGAGAACTAACCTCCCTTCTGATGAAGATTGCAATCAAATCAGTACGTAGTCATACTACCTATTATTTGTTCTGTGACGTAGTATTGTGTTCTATTGGTGAGAAGGGCTTCTTAAAATGTAGAACTGTGGTTTTTCTGTAATGGTCCCAGTGCCATAGATAGAATATACTATTAGCCATTGCGTTATTAGTACAAAAAAACTTTTTTTTGATTTCTCATAAATCAATTGTTAAATAACGATTTTATGATCAATCACCTAGTTAGCCATTGAATAAACCGAGTTCGTGGATTAATTTATAAGTCAGTCAATATTCATTCATATTCTTTAGCATGTTAACACTGTTCGGTTTGCTTCAGTGGTTTGGGTCCCACTACTTACTCTTCCACCTTTTGCTTTGACTTATACGGTTTAAGCGACTACCAACTCCTAGAGAAAAACCTGCGCTAGAACCTAGTCCGCCAATTGGCAGATATACGAGTTTGCAGATGAAGTTGACGTGGGCCCCGTAGAGCCTACTGGAACCCCACAAACACCCCTGTGAACGTTCATAAACCATTTTAACAAACATGACATAATTTAATTGTCTCCGTTTGCAAATAAATTGTTATAAGCTAACTACGTTCAAAATCTATGCGTATTCTGTACTACAGCAATTCTAATTAGCCCCTCCTTATTTATGATTCATAAGCCGGAGTACAATAAATTCTGGTGGAATCTTTCCGTCCCACATGTGTTAGTAAGCCGAGGCATTAGCGAATGTTGAATGTAGGTTCTCGCCTAATAAGAGGCGGGATGTAAGGAATCGCACTGATTACTATATTATTTATTACACTACGTGCCGCCCGTGTAAACGCTTCCTAATACTCCTATCTGCTCGCCCGTCTTAGAACCTTTTCGCAATAACTGAAACGGAAATTCGTTTGAAAATGTTCTAAGAATATGCTGAGGCGTATTGTGGAATGGTTCCATATACGTGGGAGGTATAACGCCATCTATCAAATGGGGTAACGATTAAGTGAGTTGCAGCGAGCGCCACCTATGAGATTTTTAATTATTGCCAGTATTAAATCGTGATTAATGTGAACCATGGTTTATGGCACGGTTTAACATCTTTATGGCTCTATTAACGGTACGTGCGCTTGTTTATGAGATTCTAAGCAGTTTTTCTGGAATAATTCTAATGGCAGTTCTGGTCAATTAACCAGTAGGTATAGCCATCAGAATAATTATGTTGTAATTACACGATTGCGACTAAAACCTTTTACTTTTATTTTAGCTTACTATCATAAGAAATCCATATTCCATACTAATATTATATATGCGAAAGTAACTTCGTCTGTTTGTCTATCTGTCTGTTACACTTTCACGCCTGAACTACTGAATCGATTTTGGTGAAATTAATACAGAGATGGACTCGAGCCTAAGAAAGGACATAGGCTATGTTTGGTCGCAGTAGCCAACATTCACGTGGGCTGCTCACTGCCCAGTGCCAGCTGCAGAGTGGATCCCACCCGGATTAATTAATGATGGTCGGTTAAAGAAAAACAAATTTGGTATGAGAAATTAGTTTGCCCTTATTTCCAGCCTTCCTCCTGCCCCCGCTCAACGCGAAAACGTCGAAAAAATGATTATGTAGTATAACCCTGGTAATGTAAATTTATCATCCGTATCATAAATGCATGTTGACAAAGCACCGTTGAGTAATGACTATCATATTTCGCCGTATCTCCTCGTATGTGATTGCCGAAGGGGATAAAGAATAGAAATTGTGCTTGATATGCCACCTTTGGGCTTACATCGTCTCGACGATCGCATTATATAATATCATCATAATTTTAATGAATATTTATAAAGTTTGCATTTACTTTAACTTGGTTTACTCAGGGATAGAAGCTGTGTCTAGAAATAATGTGATTAGTTTGTGAAGTTAGTGAATTTTAACGAAACAAATATGTAAGATGGTGAAATTGAAAATATTTTATGTAGTTTTTTTTTGTGATGTTTAATTGTATCTATTTGATTTGCGCTTAAATTATTTCAATTTTTTTATACCCAGCTTATGTAATTTTAGTTAAGTCGTGGGAGATTTACTGTTATTTTTCGAATTTCGATTTTAATAGGACGAATCTGAAGTGGTGGCACATGAATAGATAAACAGTTTCCCTAATCAGGTGGTAGTGGTTTAAGACATCAGGCAGGTTGAAGACAACTAAACGAGCGGAAAAAAAAATACTGGGGCGAAAAGTTCGTACATTATCAATAAATAATGCCTGAATATTAGCTCATTGCGTTGCGTAATCGCAGTTCCTCACACGCTCAATCACGCCCCCGATACACTCAGCGAACACCGTGAATCATCCCTACCTAACCGTAATCTACGACGCTCAGAATTATTATTTATAAGGTAATTACAAAAACACTCTCATACGCTATCTCACCCACTGCTAATGTTATTTATGTGGGGATAAACGGCTATGAGAAATTTTTGCATATCGCCCCCTTGTGCGACTAAATTGAATGATAACGTCTTGAGACATTGGCGGTATTTTTAGACGAGATAAATGTGTCGCAGAAAACTTGTGATGACTTCACGTGAGGTACTTGCATTGTCAGGTTAGAATCCGACCGCGAATGTAAAAAAACCTATCGAATTGAGAACCTCCTCCTTTTTGAAGTCGGTTAAAAAATAATTGGCTGTTTATACTGTTGATCGATGGCACGTGATAGAACTTGTTACATATATTGAATACAAAACGCGCTTGTACTTTGTTATGGGAAATAAAATATTGTGGAAAAATACACGTGCGGATTATTAATAATTGGTACTTATCATAAAAAGAGATTTTCGTAGCCGACCGCATACCACAACTGCCGACGCACGCAGCAGTTGCGCGTAATTCATTGCGGCTTCTCAATGGTCCCCTTTATCCGTATCGGAGTTTAACAAGTAATGAGTAGATACGCTGTATCTGGTGCATGCGTATGTCGTTGTCGTATGCGGTCGGCTTCGGAATTATATGTTTACTGATGTCAAAATTTTGGCCTTGGCCTACATACATAGTTCATTTGTGTGTAGTAACATTTGCTACATGTTGGTGTGTGTGAGGTTTAATAAATTTCTTTTCTTTCTTTCTTTCTTTCTTTCTTTCTTTCTTTCTTTCTTTCTTTCTTTCTTTCTTTCTTTCTTTCTTTCTTTCTAAAACCACATTAACAGCAAGGATATTGAAATCACTACCCAAGGAAAGTAATCCAAAGAAGTGGATAGATTTTGCCTCGTCCTAGCCGTAGTGCCTTGGCATATACGCCGGGGCTTTTCAGTCTAAATAATGTAGTAGTCGCTCTATTATTATTCTTCATCGCGCTAATGACTGATTATTTCGGTTATATGTTTATTTTTTATCGGCCCAATGCTTGGCCGTAGCCACAGCGGTGTCTGTTGGCCTACATACATAGATCCTCGGTGGAACAGGTGGAGGGCAGGAGTTGTCTATAAAATTTTATTTTTTGAAGAGTGACATCGCTATAGAATTGATTTTTTTGATCTATAGCAAGTATACTATTATACATTAATATTATTAGATTGCCCACTATAATACAATACACTTTTTATCGCCCGCCCATCCTCACATTTTCTAGTCTACGCTATCGGCCGAATGGGAAGAACTGATGTAATAGCTTTACTTGCCATACTTAGTTTATTCAGGTCAAAGTACTTCTATAAAATGCTCTCAAAGCAATTGATTTGTGTTTTTATATTGAAAAGAGTAAGTTACACATAAATATGTAGGTATATCAACTGATTGATTATAACTTGCAAGCTAGTACTACGAAGCTCTGGGTCATTTCGCCTATTCCTAATTTCCACAGTTTGATTTGCACGTGACCAACTGCCATCTGATTCCAACCCTGAGTGGAACGTCTGCATCGAATTGGCTTCACGCGACGAAAGTCGTTATAGTAAAAAAAAGTTCCCTATCAAACAATACACATTATGAAAGTATGCATAACCGTTTAATATAAAAAATGTACCATTTTAAATGGTACATATTTTACATGTACCATTGGTACAATTTAACGATATGAAATTCTTGATCAACATTTTAACCCGTAGCAAGTGAAGCGGAAACTTTATTATCGGTTTTCGCTAACCGATGTATCCCAAACTTATTTTGCATGTTAGCCGAGATAGCGGAGTGCTGCACTTGTTAAAGAAACTTATGAGTTATGGGACATCTTACCTATACCTCGTCGCGGATACTGATATGACCGAATGAAGGTGCTCGACGCATTATACATGTCTATCGGATGATTATTCTTAACCAACTGTTTAACAAACTTCTCTGCTGGACCTGTGGATGACAAGTTTCTGTGACGTCAATTCCGCCGAAGCAGTTAATTATGCACAAAGTCTCATATGAAAAAAAAAAAACATTACAGACATACCTACGACTACATTTCAGACATAATTTACGTAGGAGCCATCGATCTGCCTGCCCTTGTCCAAAGTACCTAAGCAGTTGCAAAATATGTTTGATCATAGTACAAATAGAATATACGTTATAAACTTTTTTAAATAAAACTGTTAAGAATTTCTTTTTTAAATTTTCTGTGTAGGGTGACATGAAAATTAATGTTTAGTCAATAAAAGTAGTAACTTTCGTTATCATAATGGCTGGCTGACACTAAACGTCTCTAAAGGGAACTGTATCCACTTCTTAAAGAAAATCATATTCATAGAGGCGATAAATTCTCAGCCAACGCTCGCACACCTCTTTAACCATATCTGTATTATTTTAATATACGTAAACCAAGTAACATATCTGTTTCGGTCTCTCATATAAGAGTGTCGTATAATATTGTCTCTTTCTGTTTTCGGTGGATATCTTAATAAGATTCATGAAAGGACGCCATATTTTATATCCGACTCTGTCCTCTATCTTCTTATATTATCCGTGGAAGCGCTTTTGAAATATGTGCCTGCTTGGGAATTTCCGATCTTTCAATTACACCTTTGTGTGAAGTTCCAATGTTTTGAAACTTAGATAAAAGCGTGTGAAGCTGAAATTCACGGGCTTATTTTCCATTATGTGATGTTCTCTTTCAACACTATAATAGAGGATAAGAATAAGTATCAGGGGATTAAGCAAAATTAACATGATTAGGTAGGTTGAAACGAGACACTCAATCGTCATTGCGTCAAAATATATCATTTTGATTAAAATGAAAACTTACGCTGATTCATTAAAGAACAAAATGTTGCATTATGATTTGAAGAAACACAAAGTACCCTGCTCCATTCTTTACAATCGCAAGCACTGGTGGACTACTGACTGTAGAATGTCAAAAATATCTCAGATTGTATCCGTTTTGTACGAGTATTGGACAGCTTGAGTGACTGTGTGACCCATTTTAGTTTAAAGTGAGCCTTGCACCATGCCCCTTTAAACAAAATATTAAAATACTTTATTACTGGAGTATTTTTCCAGTCTGTGAAGTAGAAATAAGTATCAAGTAAAACAAAAACAGTGAATAGTTCGAAAGTGAAATGTTAAGCAGCTCACTATTGAATAACACCAAATAATTGCAAAAATATATAAAAATATTACGGAAGCAAATAATGCTAGTAGTTGATGTAGCTTAAAAGTTCGTGTAAGGGGCGAAGCGCGGGGTTACCAAGATATTAAATAAAGTTAAAGCCATAAATATGTCTTCAGTTAACACCGTAACGAGGTAAAAAGTATTATGGCGGATGGATTTATTAAATATGGCGTCCGTAAGCTCACATTAATCATTTTGACGTTGTCCGTGCTTTTAATGTTTATAAAACTTTTGTTCGAGAATCCTTTTTCAATTGACTAGGTTGGTTTTCATCAATATAAAGTACTCTTATAGAGTATACTACTATTAGATTAATTAATACATACTAATTAATTAGAGTGTAAGAATAATAACCAATTTGAGTAGGCATAATATAGAGGTACCTACTGTAAAATTATGATCTACCCAATAATCTACCCAAAATTATCATCTGCCCAATAACCAATAAAAAAAATCTTTCAAGCTCTTATTTTGTAATGTTTTTCAGTCGCGGAACTGCCTTAGTGGGTAGAAATAGTAGCAGTATCAGAGTATTATTTACTTCACCCCGTATTTTAGTTCCTTTCCGAAGTCACGTCAATATCTCTTACAAAACTGTTACTGGGCCACCATTTCCTTCGTTTGTGCCAAATATCAATTTCTGCCATTCCATTTTCGAAAAAATCCACTTGACACCGATACGCGAGTCCAAGTTTACGAAATTATATTGTAGTGATTATTTTAATGGAAGTAATAACAATTATGTGATTATATAGAATATGTTTTCGGAATCATTGAGGCGTATCACTGGGAGTAACAGCTAGTCTATATGTATAAAAATCAATGCCACTTTTCGTTGTTAGTTAATAACTCAAGAACGACTGAACCGATTTGGCTAATTTTAGTCCTCAAATATTCGTGGATGTCCAGGGAAGGTTTAAACGGTGAGAAAATAGGTGCAGCGGGAACGGGATCAAAAAATATGGCGGTACGAAGTTCGCCGGGACAGCTAGTATTTTTATATGCCTATGCTCCGAACACAGGCTGCGAACAAAGTAATTCAGTTGCCCAAAATTACTTTTGTTATCAAACCATATTTCTACATACGAAACAGAACAAACTTCGTCTACATCACCGATATTCGGAACGCTAGGCGTACGAGTATATGCAAACTTTTTTCATAGACCCCAGAGTAAGCTTATTTCGCGGGGGCACCAATATAATTCCTGGTCGTAAATCTTAACTTTAAGTGAAGCTGGAAGGGGGATTAAAGATCAGTAATCTTAGGTACAGATGAGTTATGGCCCACCGCGATCCTCTTTATTGTGACTTTAAGAAACTAGAGATTTTGTTAAACGTTGGAAATTAATTTAGATAATGATTAATGGTAGAGTCTCCCTCGGGAGGGTATTTGCATAATTTGAGAACGGCGGGTAGTTGTAGTTTTGCGGTCTCTTGTGGTTGATGTTGTATTGTTGTTTTATTGGAGGGTTTCGTTTTTGATTACGGTACAGGTGTCGTTTGAGTGTAGGATAATTTTATTTAGAATGGATTTGATGGGGTTATTGGTTAACTGTGTTTGTGTTATACGGGTCTGGGTTAAACAAAAAATGCAGAAGTAAATACTCTTTAAAAATGTACTACACACATTTTACTTTGTAACTATCTTGATTAAACCTGATCCATCATCATCATCATCCTTGCACCAATCCCAGTTGTATTTAAAGGTAACACTTTGGATCTCGGAATCCTCTCTCCTACTCCATCTGATTGATGAGCACTGACCAAATGGGTCTTGGATCCGAGGGAGGCCCTGTGCCGGAGCCACATTTGGCAATCAGAAAGATTTTCGACTTATTGATGAGGATAAATTGGAGCCCGAAGATCTTAGGGCTCCATATACCCTACATATGGTATTTTACATTGTAATACCAATAAAATAGACGTGTATATCCCAGCAGAGCAGGATCTGTGCCACCCCACTCTTCCCATGCGGTGTTTTACAAGGCGACTAAGGGTTAATCATACCCTTAACAATCAGAATACCTTACTAGAAAGAGAATTCAAGTGGTTTTTACAAATTTTTAAACATAGGTATTATTAGGCGTCTTATTATATATTGCAACACCATTTGTTATCTACAAGTACTCTGACCTAGATAATGAAACAGTCCTAAAAATTATCTACAATACTGACTTGCTACAAAATGGCACCACGTAATGTAATATTTTACTGTTTTCAGAAGAGGAGGAGGTTTAGACGACATCTATCATCTTTATAAATACATGTTCAAGGTTTCTAGATTACAGGATTCTCGAAAACGATTACCTGCTGGAGCTATTTAGAAAAATCTTTTTTAATTAAAATGATCAAGTAGTCATAGCTTGACAGAACGGTCAAGAAAGCGGATGCCCTAGCTAGTTTATACTTCATACGCAGATCGGATTCATCACGCGACTAGTCGAACGACTAGACGATAGATGTTTTTACACAGACGAAGTGGGTGTAGTTGGGCGATTTAAGTTGTCTATTACAGAACTATTATTAAAAAAAAATATTTACAAATTCATTCTCGCCTCAGAAACCGTGACATAATTTTTTTTTACTAAACACCTTGTCTAGTGGTGTACAGAAATCAAAGATTTATACATTTTCTATTTTTATATGCCTATGCTCCGAATACAGGCTGCGAAAAAAGTAAGTCAGTAGCCTAAAATTACTTTTATATTTTCTACATACGAAACAGAATATATTTTCTTTAGGTATACGTAACAGAACAAAGTTGGGTGACCTGAATCAGGATCTGTTAAAATAACCTGGGCATACAAAATACATATACCTACTAATATTTTGTAAACAGTTGAAAATAAGCTTTGAATTTCTTAAATTATATGTAATCACAGTTTTAAACTGATTATAAACTATTAGGTTAACAATCTCTCTGTTAAGGAACAAATAAAGTTATATAATATAATCTGAGTGTTTCGCGAACAGGTTAGGAATTTCCCTACCATCCCTTTATCAGTACCAATCAGCCTAAAGACAAACGGGGCTTATTCATAAATCTCGGTGAGCATTATTCCCGGGAAGGTGAAACAACAAACATTACAGACATAAATCTGCAACGTATCTCGGTACAGCGTTATAACTGCAATATACAGACGACAAGAATGGCCAACACTGGCCAACATGGCGTGGAATAGACAGCAGTACAGCTTGGCAAAAAAGTCGTGAAATTAATAGGGGCGCCACAATCGTGCATGTAGCCACCCTATATACTACGACCAAAACAGCTTTGATACTTCGATTTTGTACACTATTTATAAAATGTACCTACTACTTCTGTTTGTCAGTATATTTGATAAAATTTGTATGCATAAATATGGATATTTGTATTGGTCGTGGTCGTGCCTCGGAGAGCGCGTTAAGCCGTCGGTCCCGGTTGCCATACGAACATCTTATGGCAGTCATTACGGGTAGTTAGAGCCCTATAAAAAGTCTAAAAACTGGTCTAGATGAAATACTTTATTATCGCCCAATATCGCTATTGGGTTGTGGAGGTCAGATGGCAGTTGCTTCACGAAAAATGACAAAATTTGGTCAAATCCGTAATAAGACTGGTAAAGCAGACCCCAGACTCCGAGGTAAGATCTTCGGATGCGTCTCGGATTAAAGCTAGTTCTAGCGTTAATCCCTAAAAGAAAAAGAATAAAACGATTGAACTGAGTGTAATGTAAAACAATTTAATAGTACAATTGAATATGTTCTAATCGGAATCTAAAAAACTTTCATCCAAATATTCCACGCCAGAAAAGTGTTCATGTGAGCTTTGAGGTGGGTCTTCTTTTCTAGGCCATCCCGCTCTATGCTTTCCTGATGTGGTGAAAATTCCTTTATTTCTTTGTCCTTCCAATGCGATTCGTCTTAAGGTACTGACGGATTTACCTAAAAAAGATGCGAACTTTATATAGGAATAACATAAAAGGGTGTATACCCATAAAATCTGCATAAGAAACTTCGTTGGTGATATCATCAAAAAAACTATCAATATTGTTCGAACGCACTACTCTACTGGTGGAATGTATGAAATGACAACTTCAAGTACTAACTTGACGTGATTGACAGAGTGTTGCCAGTGATTAAATATTTTAGTTCCGTTTCATGACTTTTTTGCCAAGCTGTACCTATAAATATTATTAAAATGAGTTTTTCAAAGAAGTGTGAGGAGAGAAACAGAATACAAGTTCGAATACAGAGTACAAAGTAACACATACTTGTATTTTTATAGAATAGGTAAAAAAAAATATCTACGCTGCGATTCTATTAGATGTTGATGTTTTTGGAGCTGAATACTTAGAATAGTATCGACGGTAACAGTATTTTAAACGTTTTTACGTTGATAAAAAAAGATTTTGACTTATCCATAAATATTTAATTTTATATTCGTGATGGTTGTGTTCTAATAAAATTTATAGTTTCTTGCAACTGAGAACCTCAATGTAGAGATAATAATGTATGATGATAATAGTGTATGGGGGCTCAGGGTGTATGGGGGCTCACCTAGATCTTGAGCCCCAAGCCAACCTCACCTGCAAGCTGGTGCACCTGCTGAACAACGGACGAGGCTCTGGCGCTGGCTTTCCCCTCGGGGTTGGGGGGTCGGACGGCAATCGCCCCCGGAAAAGCCAAAATTGCCAAAATTAAAATAAATGGCTCGTAAAAAAAGAAGGAATCGCAATGAGGGTAGGGCGCCGCCGCAAAACGGCGCGCATGAGGGTCGCCCGCCTCGTGTCGCAAGTGGGCAAGGGCTACCGTGCCTGAGCCGGGCACGGCTAAAGATGTTAGGCCAACTTTGTGATTCCCGTAAACTCCGCTTCGCAACGTGGAACATCGGCACGTTGACCGGTCGCACGAGGGAGTTGGCTGACGTACTCTGCAGGCGGAGAGTGGCCGTGGCGTTCCTGCAGGAGACTCGGTGGGGTGGCGATAGCACCATGCACATTGGGGAGGGCTACCAGCTGATGTACACAGGTGCACCTGACGGGCAGGCCGGGGTGGGCGTGGTGCTCTCCCGGGTGTTGCAGGATGACATCTTGGAGGTGAAGAGCTATAGCGCCCGACTTATGGTTGTGAGGGTGCTTATCGATGGGATTATAACCCACCTGATAAGTGCTTACGCTCCACAGGCTGGGCGTAGCGAAGCCGAAAAGATCTTGTTCTGGGACCAACTCGGGGGAGTGCTTCGTGACGTCCCGCTGTCGCAGGATATTGTCCTGGGCGGTGACCTGAACGGTCACGTGGGTGACGGGTGTGAGGAGTTTGGGCGTGTCCACGGCGGTTTTGGATACGGTAGTCGCAACCCAGAGGGTGAGCACATCCTTAGAACGTGTGCGACTGCCGACCTGGCCATCGTGAACACGTACTTCAAAAAGAAATCCGAACATCTTGTCACCTACAAGAGCGGGGGGCGCTTAACCCAGGTTGATTTCCTGCTCACTAGGAGGCACAGCATCAGCAGGGTGGCCAACTGCAAGGTTATACCCGGGGAGAGTCTCACTAGCCAACACCGTCTCCTTGTCATGGACCTCCGCGTGAAACCCAAAGACAAACGTGCCGAGCGTGCCCAACGCAAAATCAGGTGGTGGATGCTTGATGAAGCTAAGTCCCAAAGTTTCGTCTCAGCCATCGGTGACAAGTGCGCCGATGCTGTAGACGAACCAGTACAGGTTTCTTGGGACAGGATTCGGTCAGCTATTCTTGAGGCGGGGAGAGTGGTGCTCGGCATGTCTAAGGGTGGACGCAAGTGTGACAAGGACACCTGGTGGTGGAACGACACAGTCCAGAGAGAGATCAGGGTGAAGAAAGCCCTCTTTAAAAAGTGGCAAGCGTCCAAATCTTCCGACGACCGCGATGCGTACAAAGATGCAAAACGCGCCACCAGGAGAGCCGTAGCCAGGGCCAAACGAGACCACTTGCAACCTCTATATACCAAGTTGGAATCGTCTGAGGGGCAAAAGCTCATATATAAGTTGGCGCGTTCCAGGGCCAAAGCGGCGCAGGGTCTATCCAAGTGCCGCTGCATTAAAGACCCTGGGGGCAATTTGTTGTACGAGAAAGTCGCGGTGAAGGAGAGATGGCGCTCATACTTCCACGAGCTGCTGAATAAGCAGCATAAAGAGGTGCAGCCACCAGACCTCCCTCCGAATCAAGGACTAGTGCCACCGATAACGCCTGCGGAAGTCCAGACTGCCATTCGCCGCATGAAGAACCGGAAAGCTGTCGGACCCGACGAAGTCCCCATCGAGGCTTGGAAGGCAATGGGCGCCCGTGGTGTGGGCATTCTAGCAAATCTTTATAACCGCGTACTCCTCACCGGCGAGATCCCGAGCCAGTGGAGGCTGAGCATCATCACGCCAGTCTTCAAAGGCAAGGGATCGGTGCAGGAGTGTGGTAGTTACCGCGGTGTAAAGATAATGTCCCACACCATGAAGCTCTATGAGCGGATAATCGACTCCCGGATCCGACAGGAAAGTACACTCTCGGAGTGCCAGTACGGGTTCCGTCCCGGGCACGGGACCATGGACCCAGTGTTCGCCCTAAGGGTTGTGGCGGGGAAATACAGGGCGAAGAACACGCCCCTGCACTGCCTATTCTTAGACATGCAGAAGGCCTTCGACTGTGTTCCTCGCGAGGTGATCTGGTGGGCACTGCGGGCCAAGGGTGTCCCAGAGACTTACATTGACACCATCCGAGACATGTACTACGATTCCGGTTCCGTGGTTCGGACTGCTGTTGGCGACTCGAAAGCCTTCCCCATCACCGTCGGGGTACACCAAGGATCCGTCCTTAGTCCTTACCTGTTCAGCGTGGTATTAGATGTTTTGTCGGACAGCATTAGAAACTCACATGAGCAGCCTCCGTGGTTGCTCATGTATGCTGATGATATTGCGCTCATGGACGCGGACAGGAGCAGATTGGTGCGACGCGTGAAAGGTTGGAAAGAAGCGCTTGAGAACGGCGGTCTGAAGCTAAATGTAGCGAAGACAGAATACTTAGCGTTAAACTCCACAGATCCCACACCCGTCCGCATAGGCGATGATTTGGTCGAGCGCACGGACCAGGTTAAGTACCTGGGATCTGTACTTCATGTGACCGGTGAGATCGACCACGACGTCAAGGCACGCATTGCTGCCGCGTGGGCCAAGTGGCGAGAAATGACTGGCGTGACCTGTGATCCTAAAATGCCAGTCAGGTTGAAGGGGCAGGTCTATAAGACGATCATTAGGCCTGTTCTCTTGTATGGTTGTGAGGCGTGGCCGCTGCTCGAGCGACACAAGCAAGAGCTGCGTGTCACGGAGATGAAAATGTTGCGGTGGATGTGCGGCGTTACGCGTAAAGATCGCGTACGGAACTCTCGCATCCGCGGCAGCCTCCATGTCCGTGACATCGCGGACAAAATGCAAGAGAGCCGCCTTCGCTGGTGCGGCCACGTCTTGCGGCAACCGCCAGGCTACGTGGGGAACAAATGCCTGGCAATGGTACCCCCGCCGGGTCCAGGTAAAAGGGGTAGGCCAAAGAAGTCCTGGCTTGACGTCGTGGAGGGTGATATGCGTGCAAATGGTCTCACTACCATGGACGCCCAAGATCGTGCGAAGTGGAGGAGGAAGAGCCGGAAGGCGGACCCTGAGCTTCGAGGTCATCTTGGCCACGGATGCAATCAGGAGAATACGTCTATATGCAGATGATGATGATGATCGCTATTGGGTTGTGGAGGTCAGATGGCAGTTGCTTCACGAAAAATGACAAAATTTGGTCAAATCCGTAATAAGACTGGTAAAGCAGACCCCAGACTCCGAGGTAAGATCTTCGGATGCGTCTCGGATTAAAGCTAGTTCTAGCGTTAATCCCTAAAAGAAAAAGAATAAAACGATTGAACTGAGTGTAATGTAAAACAATTTAATAGTACAATTGAATATGTTCTAATCGGAATCTAAAAAACTTTCATCCAAATATTCCACGCCAGAAAAGTGTTCATGTGAGCTTTGAGGTGGGTCTTCTTTTCTAGGCCATCCCGCTCTATGCTTTCCTGATGTGGTGAAAATTCCTTTATTTCTTTGTCCTTCCAATGCGATTCGTCTTAAGGTACTGACGGATTTACCTAAAAAAGATGCGAACTTTATATAGGAATAACATAAAAGGGTGTATACCCATAAAATCTGCATAAGAAACTTCGTTGGTGATATCATCAAAAAAACTATCAATATTGTTCGAACGCACTACTCTACTGGTGGAATGTATGAAATGACAACTTCAAGTACTAACTTGACGTGATTGACAGAGTGTTGCCAGTGATTAAATATTTTAGTTCCGTTTCATGACTTTTTTGCCAAGCTGTACCTATAAATATTATTAAAATGAGTTTTTCAAAGAAGTGTGAGGAGAGAAACAGAATACAAGTTCGAATACAGAGTACAAAGTAACACATACTTGTATTTTTATAGAATAGGTAAAAAAAAATATCTACGCTGCGATTCTATTAGATGTTGATGTTTTTGGAGCTGAATACTTAGAATAGTATCGACGGTAACAGTATTTTAAACGTTTTTACGTTGATAAAAAAAGATTTTGACTTATCCATAAATATTTAATTTTATATTCGTGATGGTTGTGTTCTAATAAAATTTATAGTTTCTTGCAACTGAGAACCTCAATGTAGAGATAATAATTCTTCATTATTATCTCTACATTGAGGTTAAAAGTAAAATATTTTTACAAGCGCAGCAGATATGTAAAATATATTTTTGCGAAATACACAGAGGTTTGATTGTTGCTCAAACTTTCAGTCCGTGTGTCACTCTCGTTATCTAGCACCGTCGCGCCATAAGACAATAGTAACGCAATAATAAAAATGTTGAATAGCCCCCGTAATGATATTGTTACTGCCTGTAATGCATTGTGCCGCGATAACGGATAAACTGTACCCAGTAGACGAAAATACTGCCCCACTATGAGTTATGATTATACGATTTTATCTAAGAAATGGCTATAAGGATTGGTATTAGATGCTTTTGTGAATAATCTTCAGATTTTGTTAAATTTAAGGTGAAGTTTTAGGCACTTTGAAGTGAAGTGTTTGGGGTCCCATCGAGTTCTAAGTCTACCTCATTGATTGACGGGAAGAGTCTGAGGCGGACTTTCTCTTTGGAGTTGGGGGTCAGATGGCACTTGCTCCCGTAAAAGTCAAGACAAACCAATAAGGGAGAGTTGGAAAATGGACTCCGGGCTCTGAAGTGCAAGCTATGAACGCGACTGAGATTCACGCTGGAATGACGATGGAATAACCAAATTTTGGATATAAAATTGAGAGCTTCAATAGCTCTTAAAAACGTAAAAGAAACGAATTTATGAAAAATTGCACCAAAAGATGGATATGAAGATTAACAGACTAAGTTGCTCATAAATAATCTCAATAAATAGGTAGGTGCCATTGTTTAGTCTCCATTTGCGCAGTTATCATTTTCTTTTCAATTTGCCATAATATCCGAGTAACGAAATATTATAAAGACGTTCCACAAAGTTCCAGCGTTCACTTTATTTACGATGCAACATCAAGATTTTCTTTCAAATTTCCCCGAAGTAAACACGTATATTTCTCCGTTTATTATCCGAGTCCGACCTCCTTACTTATCGCTGGTATATTGTTAAAAAACATGATGACTTAGGAACTGAAAGTCCCATTAAGTAGCGCGTCTATTCATGTGGTAACACGGGCGCGGAAGGGGGTGTCAGAGCGGTGTCAGTGGCGAGGGCAGGGGGGATGTGGAATAAATACAAATAAAGAAGTGAGTTGTTTAAAAAGCGGGTATTCCGCGCGAGATAAGGGTGCGTTTCCGTCGTCTCCCCCGGTCGCGCTGTACCGCGGTGGAATTATTTTAGCGGTTCGACGAAACCCGATGTCGCGTCGCTGTCGCATTCAACACTCTATCTTTAAAAATGTTTAGTGTTGTACTTGATTAGTCGATTATGTCATTGGATGTATCGAGTCGATGTTTTTGGAAAATATGTTTTTTTATCATTTTGACTGTTAAGAGTTTTTAAATTGTAACAAACTCTTTCTAAATCTGGTTTAATAGGTACCAGAAAATTATGATTAACGGTTGGACTTTTATAGACAACACTTGTAAAAGTACCAAAATATGAAAAAGAGGTTTTCATAATGAAACATCCATTAGCACGTCAAAATAAAACCGTCACGGGCGTATACTCATACACCGTAAACACAATAATGATATGCTGCTCCTCTCTTGTGATGATGATGTGTGCACACGGAATAGGTCATCTCTAAGATTTGGTGAAGCATTGTCGCAATTAGCCGATGATATCTTAACAAAGTGGTCAAGATACAACTTGGACTGAGTTGTCCAACACGCCTTTTTATTTTAAGTTATCGACAAGTCAAACTTCTATTTACTTGCACATCACTAGTGACAGATCTGTAAAGAGCTACCGTGTCAGATGCCCGCCGCTGTTTCTTAATTTCCTCTCGCCGAGATAAGATTGGCTTTTAGCTTTTTATTGAATTTTCTATGTTATACGTAGCACTTTACAACTTCTTATTTTTAAATAATAAACAAACTCCTGATATAAACTTAATTATACGAACTGTGAAGTTGGTGTTATCTACGACGGATTCATTTTGATGGAAACTGTTATATTTGAATAACGGAATTATGGGAATGGGTCCTGTAACCAGGGGCTCCACCAAGATCTTCGGAGTCCAAGCGAGTCTCACCTGCAAGTCGATACGGTACACGATGGATGAGATTCTGTGGCCCAAAGTCTCACCAGATGGATGAGGCCCTGGCATAGGCTTTCCTTTCGGAGATGGGGGTTCAAATGGCAGTCGCTTCAATGCCTAATCCATTTTTTAAAATATATCCAAGGTATCTATGATCTTGACTGGCAGGGTGCTCCTATCTTAACACCGTGGTATTAAGATCCATTTGAGTAAAGATACAACTAATAATCGACAATATTATTAGAGTATAGACATTCTAGAGACCTGTAATATTATTCCAAATGATTCTAAATATTAGACAATTGCCTTGATTGCTATAAGACGTCATAGCAGTCTTCAAATCAATCAATTAATTCTGATCTGTTGCATTGATGAATTGATGATCCCAATTTATTGTTACGTACAACTGAGATGTTCAGGGCTATATTGACTGAGGGACCTACATCTTACATTAAGACTAATGAGTTAAGGTTAGGTAGGATGGTTATTTTTTTACGAGGTCATTCGTAAATTCATGAGTAACTACAGTAAGTACTCATGTACAGTGAGTAAATGAGTAAGTACAGTCAACGAGAAAAGTGCCATAACCTTGAATCTACATGTGTATAAGATGATGATTAATCCAAATTTTTCAATGTTCAGTAATTATAATGTGCTAAGCAACTTTTTTTATGACTGTAAGTATTATATTTAAAAAAAAATAACTAAGAATAATTTACACAGATTCGTGCCCGTAAAAACCTCTTCTTCTGTCGAGTCGACGGCATCACGTGTCATATTTTCTTTGCCCAGTATGCAGCCACTTTGATAGAGTTCTCAGAGGCATTCATGAGTACCTCCAGTGTACGCGTGCTTGAGCAGGCAGCACACGTTAGAGATAGGTCATAGTCTGCGGCGTAGCCCCGCAATCACACCGTGGGTCCACCTCGTCTGAAAAACCCTACCTAGCGCAGTTTTAGTTATTTCGGCCCACCTGTATCTGAAGTCTATTTAAGGACTGCATAACCCAAACCAAATGAAGGAGAAGGAGTAAAGAGGACCCTGGGTTTCGAGGTGAAAGCCTCAGCTATAACCGGGACTCAACGGTAAAAGAACAATGACTATCTTATTATGATCAAAAAAGATAACTCGTCTTAATTCGACCCACCTACGTCCGAAGTCTGTTTAGGATTAGCATAACCCTAACTAAATGGTGGAGAAGAAGTTAAGAGGATCTTGATCTTCGAGGTGATCGGCTTCGGATGTAAATGGGACTCAACGCTAAAAGGACAATGACTATATTGTTATGATCAAAAAAGATAACTCGTCTCAAGTAACCCTATTTCTGGTAAATGGTAACACTGTATAGAAAACTTTCCATCATCTCTCATTAGAATCAGTTTGCAGAGAAAAATAAAGTACTGCATACATTTGCGTGCAAGCCTTATCTGTCGCATAAACCGAGCATTAGCTACCTCTGCACATTTCCGCTTAACGCATCTCAACATTTTATTCGTTAAGTTTCCGCTGTGTTTCTTTGAATCACATAAAAAATATCTTGGGAGGGAGATAATGGAAATGATTTTCGTGAAATGTTGATGTCGGGTAGAGAGCAACGCGTGATTAAATACGTGACACTGTCGATTTTTACAATACATATAGGTACCGATCTTTGTATGTAAAATTGCGAAAATGCAAAGAGACTGACACAATAATGGCTAAAAGTCTGTTTCGTAGAACATTTTCAAACGATTATCTTCATTCTAAGTGCTTCGGAATTTGATATAAGTCTGGTTGAATCTCAAGCTGTAGTTTAGTCATTGGGGTAAGATTGTAATCGTCATGGGTAAACATAAATATTTCATTGGTCAACTAGATTCTAAATAAAGAGGATGCCACCACCACGGTACGCCAGGATTAAACTCAGTAGAATGGACAAATGTAATTTTCTAACTAAAATTATCTAACTACTAAAAATTACACAAAAAACATACTTACTGTATTCAATCATTAATATAAGAGATAATTTTAAAAACAAAGCTTTTTTCTTCTCACTCCCGTAGCTTTTATGTAAAAATTAAAACCGACACAAAAACAATACAATCTTAACGAATACAAGTTCAACGGAAACACTGCTCTGTTAAGTTTTAACAAAACGAATTAAAATTATTGTGAAAAACTGCGGCGAAAAATATTATCTGTGCCATTGTCTGCTCGACGTAAGACAGATTCTTAAATACGTTGCGGTAATCGAGGGGTGACTGTACAAGGCGATAGCAACTGGTTGCTATTAGCAATCAGTTGCATAACTTCTATGTAACTCTATCTAATTATAGGTAGATCGTATTTTTTTTTCAGAACATTTACGAATGATATGACGAATGAACACACGTTAAATAACTACTACCAGTATAAAACTTAAGTACTATCAGTCTTATTAAAAATAAATACTGACTAAAAAGTATAATCTTACTTCTCTTATATATAAAAATCAATTGCTGTTCGTTAGTCTCGCTAAAACTCGAGAACGGCTGAAATGATTTAGCTAATTTTAGTCTTGAAATATTCGTGGATGTCCAGGGAAGGTTTAAACGGTGAGAAAACATGGACACGCGGGCGAAAAGAATGGCGGTACAAAGTTCGCCGGGTCAGCTAGTTATATATAAATGTAACATATTTTTTTAACTGTTTCTTTTCCAAATCGTATATCTGTCATATCATATGGTCATCTGACCTTACAAATCTTCGATCTCGCTCCCTGATAAGTTTATATACCACCGCCATTCCCCACATATTAACAAAAAATAATAATTGAAATTAGACAATGTGATCAATCACTCTAAATATGAAGAAAATAAAAAATCCTACGAGCTCATTTTTTTAATAACTTTAAAACTAAAATCTTAGTCTTAGTATACAAAAAATTCACAATGCGCTTTGCAATAGTCGCACAACCACAGCAATATCAAATTAGATCATAAGCCTCGCATCTCAGTCGAGTGTAGGGAGTCAGTGTATTTTTAAGAGCTAATTTCCTGATTCCACCGTTTTCATGGAGGGGCCACCGTCTTTATTGTTGCAGTTACGGTTGCTTTCCAAAACGGTTGATTAGACCGTTTCACGCTTAGCTGTCCCTTAGGGATGTAATTAAACAATTTTGATGAGTGCTCGTTAAAAATTAACTTGCCTTGTTTCTAGTGAAGTAATGTAATCGGCGGGTTTTTGTTTGTTCTGATTGGTGGCGGGAATTAAGTATCAGGTATCGTAAACATTTACGATAAACATAATGTTGTTATTTAATTGATTTCTTGAATAGAACTTTATGGTTTTAGTTATTTGAAAGTGTTTTATAGTTTAGTCTTAGGGGTACATTTAGGAATCTCTACTGCTATAAAAATCTAAGTAATTGATCTTGGGCCCCGAAAGCATTGATAGTCAAAGCCAAAGTCAAAAATCATTTATTCTGTATAGACCATCAAAACGGCACTTACAAAACGTCAATAATATACATATATGTACTAAAGACTAGCTTAGCAAATGGACCACCGGTTCGAAACGCGGCCCCGGCCTGAGAAGACTCCGGCAAGAAACTCAGCGGGCTTTTTACATAGGCAGATAGGATTTGTACAAAGGCAGATCTATCAAATTAAATCCTTAAAACACGAGAATGGTTTTGCTCAAGAAAATTCATATAAATCAATTTAAAAGTAGTTGAGATCACAATGAGAAACTTAGGAGTTAATATGACAACAATTTGTTTGAGGCATTGTTTATATCCCTGGTATTGTAGTATGATTTGTACGACAGGCAAGGTTGGGGTTGGCAGAACAGTAAACAGTTAAGCCAGACGTGCAGACGGCGAGCGTGGGATCTTTTCACCTGAGCACGCGGTAAGCATCCCGTACGGGAAATTAACTGTATATTGCTAGAGTTGATAATACTATGAAAACGATGTCACACATACAGTGTGATATCGTTTTCCTAAAATGTGATATTTTTTTCGGCTTCAATCCAATAAAATTACTGATATGAATGTAAAAGTTTGTGAAGATGTTAGTATGTTTGTTAGTCAATGGCTGAACGAATCTGGCTGAAATTAGGTAATGGGATAAACTATAGTCTGATATAATACCACATAGATTTAAAGGCAAAACATACACGTTTGTTTATTATAATATAGATGTGTCTACCGATAACTGGTAGCTATTGAAAACTGAAACAATTTTTTTACTGGTGCATGTTATCAACAATGGTTTAACTTTTGAGGTAAATAGATCAATTTAAGTAGGTACTTGGAATGTCGATCTCATCGTACTAATAGTGAAAAAGAAAACAATTATTAAGTCTTGGTTACGCGGTGGTAGAAAAAATTAACAGATGAAAAAAATAGAATGAAGTAAAAGTAACTGAAATGCTACTATATCAAAATGCGAGCGTATAAATAAATAATTTGGTATCATCTGCTCTATACGATACCCATACGTCGGTGCATAAGTGCGATTTAGCTAGATGTCAGGGAGGGTGGCGTTACTCATGCGTTAATTTTGCGCGACAAATTAATTCATGCACAGATTTGCGAATAAAATGTTTCCAAAATGCTTTGTGATATGTGATTATGAGTATGAGTAGACTATTTTATGTTCATTATGTACTACGTTGACTAATTATTATTTTCTCGTTTGTTTATTCAAAACTGACGTGACGTTGTTCATGCATATAACAATTAATTATCAGATTTGTTTATAATAATTTTACTATAGGATCTGATATTTTCTTGCTAGCTATTGCCTTACGAACCTATCACTAAATGTAAAGATACTTTTGACATTCATTAGTATCAGTAATCTGTCACAAAGAGATTATTAAAATTTAAGTTTGAGTTTGATTCAGGTTCTTCTTAGTAACCACGAATTTGCCCATAAACGTTAACTATACTGAAGGTATTACAGAAAGTATGGGAAGAAGATGAGTATGAGAAAGAAAAAAGAAAAAAATGTACACTAGACCAGAATAGAATATACTATGAGAGAGGTGCTTTAACTATTTATGCAACACATTATTACCGCTAATAGGTATACATATTACCGACTACCGAGAAACTATAAAAATATCTCGTAGAGTGTCTACGGCGTAGGCGTTGCTACACGGTGTGAACGTTATAAAATTGCTCAGACCGATTTTTCTTCGAAAACATCAACGCAGCTTTTACATGGACTTTTTTATAGTACATTTCGGTTTTTCTGGGAAACCATAATCTTGCCTTTTTGCGATCAGAAATAAAGATGCTCCTTTTAAAGGAACTTGTTATGTGTACTTGTCTACGCCGCGTTGGTGATAAAAAAAATACAAAGGAAATTTCAATGATATCAGGGGCGTAAATTGTGTGATTGTAATGGTGTTTTTTTATACCACTCAGGTGGCAGACAAGCACACGGCCCACTGATGGGAAGTGGTTACCGTGGCCTATGGACGTATGCAACACCAGGGGCGTCACACTCGTGCTGCCGACCCTGAAGAAACCTTCTAATGCCCTTCTTGAAGAACCCATTGTAGTCGTTGAATCTTTACTATTGGGGTACAAAGAAACAAACTTACCACTTGCTTCGGTCTTGCATGCGCCTTTTATTTATTCCACTTTCATATCTATTTTCACACATGCATGCCGGTTGCCCACCAAGACCTTTATGGCACTCAAGGGTACCTTGAAGGTCTTGGTGAGGACTTCAGTGGCGAGGAATCTCTATAACACGATTCCTGCCGGCTTGCTTTGTAAAGGGAAGCCGTGGTTTATAGTCTAATAGATAATATACATATTGAATTATCTAAAACTGAATGTATCTGAAATTTTGTAACTGGAAATCTGAAATCAGAATGCCTACAACTCCATACAAAATTGCTATCATCGTTATACATATAATAGTCCAGTCATTTGGGCGAAAACCTAGAACATTACCTGGAAAGTTTTCCGGGAGTTTTGAAAATTGGCAATTTTATAGATTTTGATATGCTCTTTCCAAATTTGAACTTTGCCACCTCGTATGTTTGCCGCTCGCGCCGCCATTTTGAAAAAATGGCGCCCAAAACCAGTTTTTTGATAATAACTCCTTTCCGACGCATTTTACAGAAAAACATATTTATACAAAATTAAAGTAGAGAAAATTTCCTACAATTTGTCATAATCTTTTTTCCCCTAAATTTAATAGTTTCGGCGTAGGAGCGCCGCAAAGTGTAATTCAATACACGTTTCGGCAGATATACTTATTTCCACACCACCATGAGGTAGTGAAATCGGCGCGCTTTTTTTATCGTGGTATCATCACTAGGCCTAATCCTTATGCACACTGTGAAATGATAAACGTGTACTGATGACTCAGACTAAATATTTCTATTGAGCTCAGCTGACTTCTTAGAAGGGAAAGAAGGGACCTGACACAAAAGGGACGCATTCCTTTATACCTGCGCAGACATGACAGACTATAGTTAGCTAGGTTTTCATTCTATGGAACAATATTTAACCTTCGTATAATTTTTATAATTTACATATCACAGTATGAGCAGTTTAAAGTAAATATTACACGTTGGTGTGGATGTATAATGGTTTACAGCGCTCGTACGCCGAAACTATTGATTTTAGGAAAGAAAAGGTTTATATAAATTGTAGGAAATTTTCTCTACTTTTATTTTGTGTAAATATGTTTTCCTGTAAAATGCGTCGGAAAGGAGTTATTATCAAAAAACTGGTTTTGGGCGCCATTTTTTCAAAATGGCGGCGCGAGCGGCGAACATACGAGGTGGCAAAGTTCAAATTTGGAAAGAGCATATCAAAATCTATAAAATTGCCAATTTTCAAAACTCCCGGAAAACTTTCCAGGTAAAAATACCAAATGACTGGACTATAAGAGGTTATTTAAAAAAAAAAAACCACCGGCTTCCTTTTTGAAAATTTACGTATACATTACGTATACATTTAAGTATACACAGATTTACTTTAATTAAATAGATCATCTATAGGACCTCGTATAAAAGATGCTGAAAAATAATTCGAAGTATTCTCAGAACTACGTAAATACTCTTATACAAAAATAACGTTTTGTATTATTTTATAAGACTTCCATTAAGCTTACAAAGTTACAGAGATAAGCCGATTAATTATTTTGAGATAATGCGGGGGTCTTTTACATACGCATATTAATTTACATTGGCTATTTTCCAAAATAGCCTTATATACGATAGCATATTTACAGAGATTCAATAGTAATATTTATGATTAAATTGCAGAGGATCACACCAAATTCTTTGAAACCTAAGCCAAGCTTACTTGTAAGCCGGTATTACCGCTATAGAGGGTCACTAGTACTACTGGTAGTACAAGTGATACAATAATGTATCATTTGTACTACCGGTTGTACTAATCAGTAGTACTACTGATCCACAGCGCTAAATGACGAATGAAGCTCTGGTGCAGGCATGCCTCTCCTTTTTTGTACTACTTAGTTCGCAGACAAGCACCCAGCCAACATGATGAGAAGTGGTTACCGTATCCTATGGGCGCGTGCAACATCAGGGGAGTCACACTCGTGATGCCGACCCTGTAAGAACAGAGAGATTCTGTGCCGTCAGCGCAAAAGATAAATAGGACAAGCCTTTGGTTTTCCCACTGACAGCACAAAACTTCTCCAGTGAGCTCTTGCTACCCTACTCAGCGCCGGGAACACCACACGAGGTTATTTAGCCGCTGTATTCTGTACTATGTTGTATACATGTATGTACTATGCAAGGTGAGATATGTAGCTCAGGTATGCAAAAATAATGCACATTAAATGTTTCGGGATTGACGCTCGGATGAAGAAGAAAATTTGTAATTAAATCAAACAATCGATCAATTAAGCCTATCGCAGTCCACTGCTGGATGCCCAATGTTGGGAAGCTTTGGTCTACTGTTTCCACGCTGGTCAGACTCAGACTGGGAAAGTGTCGCCTTCATACCTAATATCAATGTTAGGTAGTCGTGTGCTGTTTTTATGCGATAGGTCAAACTACCGGACACTTTTACCTCTCTTTATGTTACTCATTATTTTGTTTCGTTTTTCCCTACCTTTCCTTTTTGTAGGTTACAACGTAGGTACCCACGCGAAATGTAGTATAACGTACTTACTTATTTGTTATTGTAGTAACAAAAAAATCAAAAGAAAAGTAATTTATTTCGTAATTAAATTCATACACATAATCAAGATATCGTTGAAAATGTAAACGTCAACAAAGCGACTGTCAACCTGATTACACCTCAATCTAACTCAACAGCGAATGAATTGAGACGAATATCCACCCCAATGAATAAAAAATAAGCCACGGCTCATCACAAAAAACGGGGGAGTAAAAAAATAATATTATCCTGTGGAAATGAATTAAGCAACTCACAGATACTGACTCTGGATACCAACTCCTGAAGATTGTTTTGCGGTACAGAGATAGAATCTTTTTTATACATTTTTTTCTGTTTAAAAGTAGAATTTTCTCCAGGTAATCCTTTACCTTGGAAACTTTTAATTCTTCAGGTTCGTTTTAGCTGGTTCGCTCTGACTGATGCCTTGCGATCTCGATAACCATACCATATAAAACATAAACATACTTTAGTAGTAGTCCGAGAGCTGCTAGACATATCTGGGTAGGTGTTTGAGATATTCCGAAAGAAAATTTGTAACCCCTATGCTAGCAAACAATACATCTTTTGTTTTCAAAAGGGTTTTTGAGGCAACTTGTAATTTGATTAAAAGTAAAGCTAAATAAAAAAATAATAAGCCAAATAATATTGTATTCTATTCTATTCAAACCATTTACAAGGAATTTTAACCTTAACAGGTGTTTGTAAAACTCTATTTACTTTACAATGTATGTTTTGTAGCTAGTACTTACCTACTTCCATAGACTGGTATCGTATTAATTCTAAAAGAATTGTGAATTTTAAAGTGCAAACTGTTCTAGCACTGTAAACAAAAATTATAAAAATTTAGTTCATTATTCAATGAGATGACAAGTAATACAAAACACACGTGTACGACGATCTACAAAATAACATTATCGTTCATATCACATTTACTACTCTAATGTAAATAATAAGACAGAGCCGCTTCCACACTCACTTGACCTTAGTCTCCGATCCTTGGCGGGGTAAGTAGGGAATAAAATTAACCGAGGATGATCGCTAATGAAAATAAATTGGCGGCGGGAGATTTGAGATTACACCAACCGCGACGGCCGAGCCACCACAGAAAAAATGAGACGCGTACACACTTTGACAAGATGTTGTGTTTCTTTGGTATTCTTTGTTTTAACTTAGTTTATGAAAATGATATATGATAGATGATGAAGATGTATATAGGTTGAAAGAGAGGGTGTATATGTGTGTTTACTATTTATTGTGTCACTTGAACGGCTATTGTGAAAACAATACAATCATATAACTTACTTGCTTACCGTATCTATCTTTAAATTCCTGACTTCACAACCTGGTTGCATATTTTGTACAGTTAGGTTAACCTCAATCAATCAATTACCTATTGCTTAGAGTATGTAATGTATACTCTAAAAGCCCTATTGTAACCTGGACATATGCCTCTCCTAATGTGCGCACCCAATCCTTTAATTTCTAAGTCTGTAAGTTCCATGTGTGAAGTAAAATTAGGAACTCTGTAAGGATATGTGCTTTAGTCTTCAAATATGAACACACAGATATGAGATAGAGGTCGAGAAAATGAGTGCCACATATCCGGGGAGGTTCTACTTAAGATGTGGGATCAACCTGAGTTATGGTCGTGCAATCTTGTACTTACTTTATTAAAGACACCAAGTTTAGGTTGTTTATCAACGTAAGCCGATTATCTAAATACATTTCTTTTTATCGGCACGATACTGTTGTTTAGTTAGTAATTTTAGTAGTAGTAGTTAGTAGCTTTTTAATATAATCACGTTGGTATGTTTCTGAGGAGGTAAGCAGAGCTATGACACTTCGTACATTCATATTTTACAATTCCAAGAGGTTTTTTTTTCTATCTGCACATATCCATCTATCGCCGAAAAAGCAGAAAGATTTTTTTTTAACCAGGACGATTTTTTTCAGCCTTTCGAGATATCGTATTTATTTATTTTGATAAAAAATATTGTTCTAACCATAGGTTATATTATATTTGAAGGTTCTTGGAAGTAAATGTATTTCTGAACTAGTAATTGAGCAAACTTAGAGGAAAATCTATCGGCCAGTAGATTTTATACATATAGATTCTAGATTAATACTAAGATTTACCTTGAAAAAAAAAAAAAAACTTGCAATAACACTATGTTATCTTCTGCAGTTACATTTACATACTAGATGGGTAGGTACTTCATATTCTTCTTCTCGTATCAGTGATAAAAATTTAAAATAGCTGAATGCGCCCAGCCCAATGACGTTTAGGAGCATAAGGTCAAAAGCCCAAAATGACAAACAATCGCAAATTGTCAAAAGAGTGATATTGTTTAAAGTTTGTGTTGACATCATAATTATTATTATACTTAATTACGAGTATTTTGTATGATCTGAAGACAATATTACAGAATGCTTTTATTATAGAAACACAGATTATAATCAAGTTTCAAAATAAAAACAAAATTCTACCAAAACTGCCCACCTAACGATCTTCCCTCAAATCCAGCAAAGTACCTTCACATTTCTCGTGAACATTGTGGGCAAAAAATGTCATGTCAATTAATAAAATCTACTATAAGCCCTGGCTTAGCCGGCTCCTTGTTATATCATAACTAAAGCCTGACCGGCAGAGGACTGAGGGGCCGACGGCTAAATCAAGCTTTGCTTTTGATTTTATTGTACAACTTCATAAGAATATTTACTTTTGTTTAATCTGTTAAGGAGCAGTTCAAATGAAATTGAGTATTTTTATATACTGTTTGAGGCAAACGATGTGGTTATAATGATGGAGGTACAAAAAAATAGTAGCTATGCGAATAAACGAGATCTTGATAAAGGCATAGCAATTCGTCTAACAACCAAATATGTAGTACCTACATACCTTCTTTTGCCAGCTTATGGGGTCGTACTGTGTAACCACTTATTAGATAGGTAGCGATTTTTTTAAATATTGGACAAAAGTAAGTTATGACGTTATATCTCGTTGTGTTCATAAACATACCTAAATGGCAAACGGCGTTTACCTCAAGAAACGGATTTGACTTGATCGTCAACACTATGCTAAGCTACTAGCCGTAATGACAAAGATAATTAAATGCTTATACCCGTAATGACTTTTACTAAAGAAATTTTAAAGACAGCCAAAACACTTCTACCTACTCTTTCGGGGTTTCACTGGCTTGAATATAGTATGTATGTTTAAAGAGATTGTACTCCTACAGTGGAATATTATATGGAGGAGTTATAACAAAGCATGAAACTGAACCAAGACTGCAGCATTGTTTCTTAAAAAGTAGATCATACAGAGGCCATCCTATTTTTTCCTGTAAAAATATCGATCGATTGAGATTAAATAATATGTATCTGACAATTTAATGGTGTGTGAAGCGATGAGCGCATGTGTTAAGAAGGAGGAGAACAAATAATCTCCTGTTGACAGTATAACACATTCTCTGTTTCTCCCTCCATCTCCATTTCTCTTTATCCTGCCGTGAAAACCTTCAAAAAAAGTCTAACATTAACATTAAAGAAAGCACTGCCCCTTTAAATACGTAATCTAACAAAAATATCTTGTAATTAATCGCTGCAGTAAAGTAGAGAACAGACAAGGATATTACGGTGTATTACGTAGCTCTAGTAAATCTTTCGCTACAGACAGGCTTACGAGTTTTATTGTTTCGTATCGGGTCGCTGCTGTGATGTCAGCCGGTATGCACTGAGCTTAATAACTGTATCGAGTAATCCGAGTATTACTTGTAATGAAGAAAGGGAACGTATTAATTTTGTTGTAACTGTTATATGCTTTAAGACGTTATTCACTTGAGAGCCGATTTGTTTAATCTGCTACTAACATAATTAAAAAAAATGATATTATTACTCACCATCATCATCCTCATAACGATTTTCAGGCTGCGTCTGGGGTTCAATTACTGCTTTTACCCGACTGCACTAGCGAGGGTAATGTGCTACGTGCATATGTATGTATATATGTATGTTTATATGTATGTATGTAGTTTTCTTTGTTCCCCTCTACAGGCCTTGAGGCTGGATAGATTAGATAAAATGTCAACAAAAACTATACAGTGGATTTTTATTTTTTGACACTAAAATGCGTGTTGACAATTTTTTTTTTTCATTCTAATTTATCGAGTAGGGTATCATAATAAAGGGAATTAGGGAAATTACGAAAATATGTACATCTAATATCATAACTAAATAAAAAGATTCAAATAAAATAAATTATTAGAAAATAAAAAAACCCGACTGCTGTCTAAATGATCGAAACAAATCGGCACCCATTTGGTTTATGATTGTCTTTCGAACATTTAGACTGGAATTGGGTTTTTGATAGATTTTCCGGGAGCGACTGCCGTCTGACCTCTTTATCCGGGGAGGAAAGCCTGCACCAGAGCTCTGTCAGTTATTTATCAGGTAAGTAGGTACCTACACCAGCCTGCAAGTGAGATTGTCTTAGTCCCATATACCCTGCACTCTAGAGTTGTAAGTTACCGCTTGCCATCATATGGGTGGCTTATATGCATGGTCCGCAATAGACTAACAAATAATAAGTTCCTTTATTACAAGACGAACATAATCCACAGTTAACTAACATAAATGCGTAGCCCCGCTGTGGGCACTTTATTAAGATTAAAACTTAATACCGTTTATATTAACGTGTCAAAAACTCAAAAAACATATTTTTACTTTACCGTTCTATAAAAATATAATGTTAACTGTGTTGATGTTACCTTATTATTATTTTTTTATAAGCATTAAAACAAGACATTATAGGAACAATAGAAATAGCACAAAAGCCACTAATATTTATACCTGTGCTAACAGTTATCATGTAAGCAATAATAGTACATAAAGTACTTGGACATCAAGCTGAAATCAGTGAAGCAGGAAATTGAATTCTATAGCACGAAATATCAGATGAGACTGGACCACCACAAAAACGCCCTTGCCGCCCAGCTGTAGGTACGGCACTGGTAGCCTCAGTTTCTCCAGACTGAAGAGATATGGAATCCAAAACCTTGCGATAAGATTCGCCGATCCTAACAATTGAGAGATAGATCACTGGATATGTCTCTCCCATCAACTCCAAAATCAGATTGTATCAGACATCGGATTGGATTATTGTTATTCAAACAGATTGCCAAGAAGCGGGCTTGAAAAAGAAAAAAAAACGTATCTACGGCTTCATTATACATATATTATTATAAAATAACTAGTAATAATTAGTCTACAAAGTTAGTAAAGGAAGTAAGTAACTACTGTCTGACCGTCCAACCCTAAAGGAAAGCCTACGCCACTGCCTAGTCTAGATATCAATCAGCAGGTAGGTATAGCGACTTGCAGGTGAGGGTTTGAGAGAAACCTCTAGATATTAGGCAGTGGTATACTGAATTAGATTCTACACTATAATGGGATTAGGATATGGTTACACAGCTTAATCAATAAAATTCTATAATTCGTCATTATCAACATTATAATACTAAAAACACCTGTCAAAATATTCACAGCAATTTTCAGAAAGTCGTTTAGGGATTCTTTATTAATCCCTTTTTAATAGCTCCATCATTAAAAAGGCAATACCTACAAGTTATCAAAGTAAAGATCGAGTATCTGAAGAAAATATCAATAATTATTAAGTACTCAGAAACTTGAATATTTTCTTAATGAGATAGACATAATTAAGATAGCTCAAAAGCAAATTCTCTAAAGAATGGATAAGAATAGCAGGAGAGTGCGCACGATCAAAGAATGATTCCGCGAACGAACTCCAAATCTCTCTAATTGGTATAATCCGTCTCGCTCCACGTTTGAACGATTTAGTACACTCTTGCACTCGAGACGCTCATATCAACACAAGCAACGCTTTATATTTTCCAAGTACCTATCTATTTTATATATTATAGGTACTTAAAGCTTCAAGGTAGCACAAAAATAAATAAAACGTGATATTGCTCACGTTTTATTTCTTTTTGTGCTACCGAACGAAACCGAGAATGAAAGAAGCAGGCGCTCGTGTTTTGGAGATTTTTGAGAAATGTTCACTACGCAATTAGCGCCTGATCAAAAAATTATAGCAATCAATAGTAACAACGTAAAATGTTTATTTGAAATAATAAGGCGTTATATATTTTCAACTATTGTAATGTATTTATTTAGTAACTAGCTTTTGCCCGCGGCTCCGCCCGCGTGGATGTCGGTTATTGCGACCAAACATAGCCTATGTCCTTTCTCGAGGTCTAATCTACCCCTATACCAAATTTCATCAAAATCGGTTCAGTGGTTTGGGCGTGAAAGCGAGACAGACAGACAGACAGACAGAGTTACTTTCACATTTATAATATTAGTAGGGAAGTAGGGATATTAGTAGGGATGGAATGGAAAGGGGACTCTTTTTTCCGCACTTAGCCTCCTTTTTGGGCCATTGTGCGTGGAGATATATTAGTAGGGATTTCAACAGTTCCATTCTTATTTTAGATGATTATGAACGGAATTACAAAGATTTAGTAATGTCAAAACGTTTGTAGCCAAACTTAAGCGACTCAAACTTCAGAACTTGGATGTTCTAATGTCGTATGAAACCCCGAAACAGAGCCAGCCGGTCATTCACCAAAGATCGAAGTCTCGACAAAGACGTCTGCAGATAGCGCTGGCGATTACACCAAGACTTGGAAGTTTGACAGGTGATTTGGGTCCCCGCGCCGACCGCTTCCGCAGGCGAACCAACAGATAACTATTAGTATTGACACATGTTATTGTAACAATGAGAACTACGCGATTGATGTGTTGACGATACTGTGTGATGTGGATTCAGCTTCTTAGATAAGCTTCATAGCTTCACGTGTATGAGGTGCAACTATGATTTTGTTATACCTAGGATAGATACCTATTATGAAGGTTTTCCTTACTACATAAACCAATACGAAATGCCTGAAGTTGCTTCTGCTAAATGAGTGTATTATGTTATGATTAGTTATTTATATAACTATCTTGCCCACAATGACAATAAAATAAGCATCGGTCGATCGGATCAGATGAATTTTCCACGCAATATTCAATGAGCTGCCACTGTGACGGCTTCTAGTAAGGAATAGTATACTGTCAGATGTAAACACAGCCCTATCCCATAGTTCCGAGCTGCTTAGCTCCTGATGGAGAAGAATAAAAGGTCCGATCCATCTGTTCCCCTAAAATCTCAGTTAAGGACTTTGATGTAAGAGTATTTGAGAGCATCGGTACATTGCAAGGTAAGTGAGCATTTTTTACATTCCTCAGCGATTCGGTGATTCAGAAAGTACGTTAGGCCGTCGCATTGGTCCAGGTTGTTATTCGAACATTTGTTAAGGGTAGTCGGCAGTGGCTATGGATGAAAATTTTCAAAAGAGAAGCCAATGGAAAGTAAGCTTACCTCGATTTAGTTTGTCATGCACCATGCGACCCATTGAGACGTCGGCAGGAGTCGGGTTATAGGAACCTCTCGCCACTGACATTTGGAGCCAAAAAAGTTGGAGTACCTAGAATAACTACAGAATTTTGAAATCCTAAGTGGGTTGTAGAGGTCAGAAGGCAGGCGCTTCACGGAGAATATCGAAGTTTGACCGTTTCGTACTTAAACCGACTTACACCGGAAAAGTCTTGTAGGCTGATAGGTTACGAGTAAATATAGAATTTCATTTCAAATGGAAATATCTCTGACTAACGAATCATAAGTCATACTTACTAGTAAGTACTTAAATAACTATTTTAGTATTAATAGCTGCATCAAGTAGATATCTAATTATGTTATCATAACGTTATCTTATTGAAGCGATTTCAATTTGATAAGCATCACTTATAGATTAAGCTATTAATCCAACTACTGTTGTTCAGACATGCATTTTATTGACGTCTTGTAGGTAATATTACGTAGTTTGTTAAGCGATATTTGATAACTATTTGTAGATAAATGTATACCTACTAATGATACCAAGATCCTCGAGGGCCAAGCTAACCTCACCTGCTATTCCACCAGGCATTCGGTTAAGGTAGGAAGGAAGGCTGATACGAATATAAAGAATAGAAATTATTTTTGAGAATATTTTTCCTTGCCTAGGTCCCACTCGCCACTGCAGAACCTAACAGAAAAACTCCACAAACATTTATTATGTAAGACACGGCAATTTGAGTTCTCCTCGCCAGATGGTAAGTTGAAGGCAAAGTTTCAGGAAACAGGGTCACCATTACAGATATGTACCATGTTGCAATGGTGGCACTATGCTTAACGGCGTCATCAGATGCTTTTTCACGCCCCGCTTAAGGGACAAAGGACTGTAGGACGAATGAAACACGTGAGCTGGTAAGGAATATCAGATCTTAATTCTGCGGCAAAGGAAAGATTCACATTTTGTCTAAACTGGGAATCGAGGGTCCTGAAGATGTAAGTGGGGTCTCAAACACCCAAACTTGGAATTAAGTTGGAATACAGATAGATATAGGTATGTTAATAAAAACAACAGTATCTTTTCCATATTATATTCAATTAAATTTGTGTTTATATCATTGAATCGAATAAACATTTAGCCAATATCTTCGTTATCTAAGCGGTAAATGCTTAAACTGTTCGTGTGAGCCTAGTGACGTAGTTTTACAATAAAACTTATGTAACATTAATAAAATATTTACAATATTTGGAAAATTCATCACAGCTTCACAAAAACAAGCATAACATTGGAATAACAAAACAAACTGTGGATTTATAACTATTATGCATCTAGAACTATAAAACAAAATAGATGGAACAGCCTCAATCGATAAATGCGTAAATACTGTAACAGAGTTATGGTCTATCATGGACCATACACTATGGCTGGAGTTCACCGTGCATATTACAATGTCAGCACATTTTACTCCGTGAATTTCATTGACAAAATTATGAAAAAATTGAGTTTTCATAATTTTCTCAATAAAATACACGGAGGATTTCATCGTTTTTCACATGTGGAATCCAGCCTAAGAGGAGTAGCTGTAATTTGATATTCTTCTGCAACTTGTAACACTGCATAGTACCTAGATACTTATATACTGCTCATCCGTGGAATAGCAAAAAATAAAAGTTTTATTTCTATTGTGGCTTTCTTGTGTAAAAAGAATAAAATTTGTAACAAGATCAAATACATTTATTGTAAGGATTCGCATTCCAAATGCAAGACCTATATTTTAAATCACTAAAAGCACCTATTTTAACAATGAAAGCAATCTTAATATAGCATTATTATAATACGTAAAATTGCAAACTAACAATTTTAAAATATTTTATAATTTCGTCATTGTCCTCCTGAGAGAACAAAGTAAAATGCTCATACGAGCATTTTTCTGTTCTGTAATACTACAGAACAGAAAAATGTATAAAAATTTCGTCATTGTACATCTGAGAGAAAAAAGAAAAATTCCCTTACTACAGAACAGAGTATAAAGTAGATATATAATTTTCATCATATCGCAGAACAAAAAAAAAGGTTTTTTGGATGAGCGGTATGGCGTCTACGTGGCAAGCGCCGACCAGCGGCAGCGTCACGCCTACCTTGAAGACATTAGATCCTAGTTTATAATGCAGTTATTACATCTACTACCTCTCATTCTAAAGTGCGTTTTCTAAACCGTCTTTTTGGGTTAAGCAGTAGATAGAATAGGAGAGACAGATAGATAGAGTTTGGTATTCAGCGGGAGTTTAAAGGTCAAAATTCTTTGAGGTCATGTGATATAGTTATGTTGTTTTGCTTTTGTAGACTTAAAGTGGTTTTCAGCAATGAATGAAACTACGATCAAATTGAACTAAGTGAATTTGATAATCAATAAATTCATTAGATGAAACTCCCGTTTTACGCAATGAATTCATCGAGTCAGATCTTAGTTTAGTTGAAATTGAAAGCAATTGTTTTCACTGCTGAAATCTGAATAAGATTATTGTTAGTGTTTGTTCAAACGAATATATATGTACAAAACATAAAAAAATGCTTTAATAAAATCTTATAAATCGTCCATAGGGATAATAAATAATAAGAAAAATAACCTTATCGTTATTATTATACAATTACAATAGTAATATTAATTTGTTACTAAGATTTTTTGATAGTTTTGGTGTAGCCTTATTGATAAATTTTAAACATCCTATACATACACATTCATGTTATATCAATAACAGATCACATGGCATAAAAGAATTACATACAAATATTATTAACATTTAAAAAAATACA
Organism: Eilema depressum; assembly: GCA_914767945.1. NCBI lineage: Eukaryota > Metazoa > Arthropoda > Insecta > Lepidoptera > Erebidae > Eilema > Eilema depressum. The sequence continues at coordinate 18,615,851 of OU612013.1, forward strand.
GTTTATACAGCGTGTAGCGATTTTAAATCGAGACACGATAGTAGCTTCGCCCAGTAAGACGGTGAACTAAATATAATACCAGTTGACATAACGTGACACTTGATATCACTAACCGATCTTTGGATTGAGGAAGAATCATTAACATCTATAACAAAAGAGTACAGGAATGTGCGTATGAACGACCATCGGGTTCGATCCCCGGCCGAACAAGTTATATCATTTCCAATATACTACTATGTGCAATATTATTAATATTATGACTCAATACTAATTATACAAATAATGTACATAATTAGAATAACATTGAATACTATTCTATACGTCGACCTATTATTATAATTTAAGTGGAACTTTTAATGAGAATATTCATAATTTATATACTAACAACATAATTATACACCTACTGTATATTTTTAATAAATAAAACCGAGTTCTGATTTGCTTATGTACATACTAGAATTGAGATTCCTTCACAAATAGTCTGTGACATGTCCTTTGATAGTCATTTGTACCTACATCTATGTACACAGTAAACAGTGCGATGTGATCATTCTATCAGATAACTTGACACTACCATATATTATAATGATATCGCGTTCAAATAGCATCTACCTTAAGCGAAACTATGATCATAATAATCTACACAGTTATTAATAAAGTCCTCTGAATAATACGAACTGTTTTAAAGTTAGGAGATGACGTGTAAGTCACTATAATACTAACATGGCACTGCACACCATTAAACGATTCGATATCAGTCTTTCGTGTATATGCTGCGACGCCACAAACACTTAAGTCTCTCACATTGATTACCGATTCATACCAGCTTTCTTTCAGCCATAGCGTGGGGATGTCCAGGATGAGAATAGTGTCCTGGAGATGACGGCTCATAAAGCGACATTTTCAACCTCTTACACTTCGCCCGTCGGTTTTTAAACCAAAACTGTACGTTTTTTGACTCCAGCCGTGGAAACTTCTGCCTGTACGGCATCCTGTTCAACTCTTCGGTGTATTTCAGTATCAAATTGTGTGAAGGGTGTGTGTTCATCGAGAACCATTGTTCGAGAACAGGGACCTCCGATACTGGATCTATGAACGTCCTGTTACGCTTACGACGTTCATCTGAAGCTCCTGCAAGAGCCAAGTTCAAACCGCTCGCTCCTTCTCCTGGGGAACAAACACCACCAACGCCTGGAAACCCACTCATGTATTGACTCATGTACATAATGCCGTGACCAAACATTGGGTGGTTTGGGACCATTGGGAACGGTAAGCGATCCAGGTGTGGTGAACTAGGCCTGTAATGCCGCTCTTGTATTAGATCTTCGTCTGAGGCATCATGCTCATCTCCAACACCATTCTCGTCATCGTTGTTGTTGTTATTGCTACTATTGTTGTTATGTGAACTTGCGTCGCTATTCTTTGCTGGAGACCGCTGCGGTGAGTGAGCGTTATCTGGCTTACTCAAATCCCTTGGCTCTTGTTTGATATCATGAACCTGTGACAAAAAAAATACATAATTATTACAATGAACATTATATTTTTTCTTATTTACGGAGTTTGCAATGCATTTTATGCTTGTTTGAAAAGTTTTTGAATATCTGCGGTGTAACTATGATTATATTTACCTTTACCTTGATTATATCTGGTGGTTTTGGTGATTCCTCCGGTCGCTCATCGGTATCATTGTTATTGTTTTTCTTAGTGGTAATCAAAGACAGAGGTGCATCAGGGCTTTCGGGTCTATCATCTGGATTCAAATCACCACCTTCATCTTCTAAATCTGATCCCCCGTTAGACAGGTTATCTTCTGACATCACAGACATCGGGTATCGACCAGGGCTGCCTGACAACTGCATTGGGCTTTTGATGGAATTATGATCCTGAGATCCGTAATGGTCACCTCCAGCCATTAGCGAACCGTTAGTAGGACTATGACTCCTACTGTTGAAACCATTTACGCTGAGATGACAGCTCAGCCCGCTGATGTTGCGGAGCTCAGCGCGTTTTTGCGCCGCTCGCGCATTTTTGAACCAATAAACAACATTATTAACATCGAGTGGCTTCCGACCACGCCGCGATTCTAAGTTGTTTAATTCACGTACATACTGCTGGATTTGTTGTCTGCTTGGGTGTTGGTTCTCAGAAAACCAACGCTGTAATTTAGGCAACTCTAGTTCAGGATCAAAACTGGTCCTCATTCGGGTTTTTTGAGTAGGGTATTGACTTTGAACAGTCTGTAAGGCTGGATGTAAATGATCTGGTATTGTGTTGAGAGTAGGCGACCGATTTTTAGGCCCAGGGGAGGGGTATCGGCGCGGGCTAAATGGTGGAGGTCGTGGAGATACTTGAGCACTCCACCAAGATTCAAATTTGCGACGCATTTCTTCGGACGGCTCGTGGAAGTTGTGCGGCCCGGGCGTTCGATCTTGGCCGCGGCATATCTGTGCCAACGTAACCTACAACAAAGAGAAACATATCTTAAAATGAAGGTCACCAAATGTAGCTGGAAGAGTAAATAAAACTACAAGATACAGTAAACAATTTTAGACGATTTTAAAGAGGTCAGTCTAACCAGCAACAGATACAGAGATAATTGTTTGTCTAAACACTGAGCATTGTTTCACAGAACATCGCCATTAGATTATGAAAATATTAGGTCGGTTGTTAATGCATGTGTCATGCGCGAGTGGTCGGCGGGGTTCTGACGCGAGAGATGTTTACTCGGTGGTTAGTGAGCATCACTCCGCGCGCCGACGAAACTTCAATCATGGTCTGCTCTAAAACAATGAGCGGGAAGGGCGTCTCGACAATTAGCACACACCCACTACGCCCTCAACTAGCGCCGGCTCACCACGCGATGCACTAAGTGCTTGCACAGCAACTTCCCTGTATCCGTCCGTTAAACAAAACCGCCGAAATGCTTCCAACCGATTCGATGCCGCTGTTTGTGCTTCAAACAAAACACGTACCACTATAAACGATTCCAAAGCGATGTTTAAATTTCACATCTATTTATTCAAAATGATAACACGTACATGTTTAGAGAGGTATTAATCCCACCGCAAGTAGTCAATCATAAAGAACCTGTCAGATTATAGTTCCGTCGCGGAGTTTACTCAGCTTGACAGTTATGCAAGTGAGATCTGCTCGTATCACTAGATTACATAGAACAATGCCAGTGATTACGTCGTCAACTAAGTTGTCAGGCTGAACGGGTCGCCTGCACTGTTGCTAAATCAGACATTAAAACATTAAAAGTATTACACATCGAGATTGTCTGTATAAATCATGTCAGAGGTATTAGCAGTGCTACAGTGATACGTTAATCCGCTTCTTTGTTTTATATTTTTAAATAGTGAGGCCATATTTGCTTTCAGATATACTCTGTTTCAGTTTCATGGAAGATTTACAAGAGCTGGCGCCTGCACGTGATAACTCGCGTCATGTGTAATCCGCCTAAGTACGTAATTCGGTGTGTGATTGCGAACATTTCTTGATATACTTGTAGTTAAAAGGACAACTTTGAACACAATAGGCTTAGTCTTATCAGTATAACATTATTTTCATTGTGTGTATATCACATACTGGCTTCTATGCACAAGTGCGAGTGATTAAAATGTAACCCATTTTAGAGAACCTTGAAATTTCAAAGAGATTTGGAAATTAAGTAAGAAAGTATAAGTCTTAAAGAAGATTTATGGTTTAAAATTGATCCTGCAGCGAGGTGGCATTCGGGAAACCCTACGATAAAATATTCCTCGAGCGTCTGAAAGTTTGCTCAGAGTTAAAATCGAAGTGGCGCAAATTGGCGTGAGATAAATTATCATAACATCATAGAGTCGAGTTCATCTGGCGTTTAGCTATAACTTCACTGATTGAGGTGTTTGATTATCTTCCCTGGTCGACTTCCTTTGGTTCATTTGTACAACTTTGCTCAACACCAATTTGTACCCGTCAGTGAAATTGTTACAACTTTTAACATGCTACTGTTATTTTTTGTTCGAGGTACCTTTAGTATCTACTTATCTTACTAGCTTGAGAACTTTGTAACAACCAAAAATATCCATACATAAATTAGTTTCTTGACGTTAGCATAGCGTTAATTTACTTCAAGACACCATAAGGTCATTTTTACTATGATCTTCTGAAGTACAATGGTTCTGTAGAGTTTTCACAATAGGCTCAGGTTCAATTTTAACCTAGATGTTCGTGATTGTGCTCTACTTATGTTGTTTAGTACCATAATGGACCATAATTAACTGGTTCACTTGACAGTGTCACTGTAAAAGCCAAATTGAAATATAGATCCGCAGAGCCGGTTATGGCTGAAGAGGGCGCGCACGGAGCGCTAACCTCGCGTTTAATGAGATTATAAAGCATTATTTTATGGTATTAATAAGATCAAAAGCGTTCGTACATCTAAAACTCCTTTTAACCCTCTTTCGGTGTAGCTCAAGTTGGAAGACGAGGGTAACCCCCGCATGCCGCACCCCGCACCCTAACCCGTTCGCAACACGGTGGATATTTAGAAAATATAATAAGGCCTTGCGAGGCGCGGATGAGACTGAGATTCAATTAAATTTATTATGTATGGAGATCCCACGTATGAGGCAGGTGCTCATCGCGTCGACAAATTGTTGCAGCTATCTGTAGCGCCATCTAGAGCTATAAATCTGTACCTGACGTACTTAAAATTTAAGACGATGAAGCGATTTTGAATTTAAACTTTTGCATCACCGAATGAAAAAAAAAATCTTATAAGTAAATATATATATATTCTATCTCTCAGAGAAAAGGATCCTTACTTTTGAATATTTTTCGAAGGTTTTTATATTAAAGGTGGTTTTAAACTTTTCTCTGTGTATTTAACAACTATATTTAAAAAAGAACAAATTAACCGAACGTGCCTCCTAAGTCCTAACCCCTCCTCAGCCAAGCTATATTGCTTGTGTTAACAGATAGATAGGATTATATTAAAATATTTTACGTGAAATCAAAAAACGTAGGTATCGAAGTGTGCCTCATTGACTCTACCTACCTTCCCCATGTATATACAGACGAGAGTATAAAACATTATAAACAACATCTATCGATAAATCAATCCATCATTTAGAATAGCAAATTCGAAGAGCCATACTCATCAAACAAGTTTAGTCTCCAAACATTTCATTGTCTTCGAAAAGAGCCGCGAACATGAAAACAAATGCTGCATAATTCTTCTCCCCACCGATGATCCTTATTAGCAGGGACTTAAGAGTAACCTCGCAATTATAACGACCAAATTGTACCGAGCTACTTAAGGAGTTTGATAATCTGTCTTTCGAGATGTGATGAGCTTTCTCTTGTTAAAATTTATAAGTAGGAGCGCTCTAGTGTGGGATGTATTTTCGCTGTTTTGCATTGTTGATAGGTACAAGAATTTTGGTAAAGTTAGTACTTATGTATTAAGATGCCAATTTATTGACACGAATAATTTCGACGACCAGTATAATATTTGTAATAGTCAGATTACATTACCTACAGTCCTATAAAGATGACGGCTTTGATTCCAGAGTTAGGTGTGTTAATCTTCAGTGACAATACCTACCTGTTCCTTCCAGAATATACAGACTTCAATGTGTAATAACATGAAGATTACATTATTATGAACGTTAAGTATGATGTTTAGAGTATTCAATACTCATTTTATCTAACTAAAGTCTGTGAACAACACCAAGGTACGGGGTGGGGTAAGATAACCTAGGTAAGGTATGTCACCCATTAAAATCACACGCCTACTGCTGAAGACCATTATCTATTCTAGTCAAAATTGTTGAAATTGTATCCATTGTACAGTCAACAAAGGAGATAGTGTCACACTTTTACATACAAGTTCATGTAAATAATAATAAATAAATAAATAAATATTCCACAACATTCTACACAACGCTTTCTAGACCCATGGTAAGCTTAATTAGCTTGTGTTATGGAATCTAGAATGCGGATATACATACTTAGAAACTTTTTTTTTTTGTAAATACATACATATTATATATAGAAACACCCAGACCAATGCAAATATTTATATTCATGCATACAAATATTGGCACTGAGCGGGGATCGAACCCGCGCCTCCTGCGTAGCAGCCGCGTTCACTACCGCTACGCCACAGAGGCAGTCAAATGTGAAAAAGTGCAACCGTATCTCCTTTGTTGACTGTACAAAGTATTAATTCCGTTGATGTTTAGTATGCATTTTTAATGTACCTATATAAAATTTCAAACACCTTAAAATAAAAATGAATTTCAATCTTATTAATACGCAATTAAGGTACAAAACAAGTAGGTACGTCGATATCAAAATCACGAGTCTTAACTACAGAATATTTAATTAAATCGTCAAAACAATACACAAATAGCTACTGGGATAAATGTTCTCGATTGAAAGCGTTTACAAAGCGGGCTTAAAATATGGAAAACAATGAGTTTCCACGGTAATAAGGGGTAAAGGTTTAGTTGGTGTATTGTGAGCCAGGTCGGGCCAACCACGGTACATAACATCATTCTCTGAATGTTGGTTTAGCTCAGTGTACCGCACAGTCATTGTCACCCTATCTGGATGATTTAAACACCCCAATCGGTCGTTGTATAATTTGATTTGACAGATGTTTTTTGAAGCGGCCTGTGTAGTAAGATTATGATGGTCGCTGTTATGTTTTAGCTTTCAACCATATAAGCTCTTTTATTCTGATTTTGAATTTTTTGTCTACATTTTTATGAAGTCTGATTTGATATATATAGGCTTTTTTTTAATTTGCCGAAATTACAATATATGGTAGGTATAATATAAGTAGGTAATTATACCTTTCTTACCTCATCCAAAGGACAGCCAGTAGACATCAGAAGCGGCCGACTTTGTACCAGTAGGAGTCTCAGTAGTTTGTCCTTAATATCCTGTAGAGGAGTCATCCTGGGTCTCAGCAGTTGGATTCGAAGAGTTGCGACGGTGGTTAATTCACCAAGAACTTCACCAACAGTAGCCAAAGGACCGTCAGAGATCCTTTCGAAAGTTAGTGGCTTCCAATTGTTTATGACCACTTGTCCTGGTAACAAAAAAAGTAATATTATAGAATCTTGATAAGTAATACGGGCAGGAATTCATTTTTATAGTTTAAAACCAAATAACAAAGAAACACATGGTTCATTTAACCACAACAGACTACTTTTCATAACAAAGAAGCCAAAATATGGAAAATGGAACTCTTCAGACTTTAGCTTTGTAACCCCCTGGAATTGAGCCTTGTTTGAGTTCTTTTATTGAGCCCCATAGATTACCTTTAGTCATAAGCGAAAAAAATAGAATGATGTATTTAATAATAAGTGTACCTATTTATATCTATTCAATGATATTAACGGGAATTAACGCGATCGTGATATAGATCGTGACATACATACCTTTGATTTGCCTGACGATTCGACCAGGTTACACCGGCCGTCAGGTGAATCAAAGGTATGTATGTACCTATACCGTGACGCATTAACTCCATTAGCATTATTGTCTTACATGGAACGTAAAGTTTAAAAATTTGAAGTGAATATCTACCTTTTGCAGAGGCAACCAATTCATGCGGATACCCGAGCCTTATCATAGCCGCTGGTACGAGCTCATGAAAAGCCGTAGCTGCCGGGATGATAACATAGCTGTCTGTCTCCACTATGCTCCGCCGTCTCCACGTCCCCTCCTCGAGCGACGAGACTGCTTCTACCACACAATGGACTGGCAGCGTTTTACCTACGACAAAGAAAAATTAAATTAAAAAAATACCCCTTTGGCAAATCAGAACTTATATTTACGCGAAGACCAAAAGCAGCTATTGAAATGTGAGCATTTCATGTCTTTGATGAATTTATAGATAGGTACTATTGATCTGAAATACGAGCCTTTGAAGAGTAAAAGATAATGAAAAAATATTTTCTCTGAGATGCTTCTTGGAAATCAGGTACTTAATAGCTTGGTCGTCGAAGCGCCTGTCGCTAAGAAGGCGTCTTAATAATTTAGCAACTTTTCAAGCGAGAAAGCAATGCTTTTGACTTGCTCGCGGACGAGGCAAAAAACCTACTGAAATGTTAAAATAATAATTAATCCTTCAAGTAGGGAAGCGCCTGCCCATCTCTTTGTGACGACCGACGCTTTCGCCGTTCTTCTTTGTAAATGCTTTCTTAGCAAGATATTAAATAGTTTTTGCCGTTTTCTTGCACTTCTTATAGCTTATTTTAATGGCGTAATTAAACTTGTGATATTTTTTAAAATTAGTAATTAAAAGATGCGTTTATTGAAAGAACTTATAAAAGTTAGGAGTAAAACGGTTTAGATTTGCATATTTTCTTTGCTGGAATGGGATACTCACAGCATTACGCAATATATTTTTTAACAATATTGTCGCAAGAACTAGTAATCAAACTCCCTTAAAACAATGAGTATGAGTGAATGTAAAATTTTTACCTTTATGTCAAAAAATAACTACCTCTTTATCACCAAATCTTTAAGCTTAAAAGAAATCAAGCATTTAAAAAACCATTATCTATCTAAAAATAGAACCAGCTAGCAGTTAGCCGTTTTTACATTGCGTGAATAGAATTCAATAAACATTTTTTTTCTTTTTCAGAACTCGTCAGTGAAGTTAATACATAAAACACTAAACCACAATACATGTTGTATCAAAATATCCTATATTCAATATCATCAAAGTAAACAAAGTGATTTAGAGTATCAGTTGAAAACAATAGATGTCTTTGAGTCCGCAGTTATTGAATTTACATAATACCTACTGTACCAGAACTCGGTTCAACAAAACATAGTGAAATTGTAAATTTCGCCCCGATAATATTTTAATAATAGGGTAGAGGTGGGTTAAGCTGTGTTAGCTTTTGGGTTAGGTACTTTCGGAATAGGAGTTTTAGTTTAAGTAATCGCTCTAACTAACTTTAAATAGGTTTAAGTAAGTTCTTTGTGGAACAATTTGTTCCATACTGGGTTAGCATGTATTGGTAATTCAATAAATACGAATATGACTCTACCAGTAGTGTCAAGTGTATTTGGCACTACTGGTAGTGTCAAGGGTAAATTTTTTATACCCTTGGCACTACCAGTAGTGCCATGGGGATAGAATTTTACCCTTGACACTACCAGTAGTGCCATTAGGTAGTGCCACGGGGCAGTCACCGGTCTTTTCGGTCAAGCAAAATTTGTAAAAATATAACAAAAGTAAAAATGGTTTTCAACATTGTCGAATATGTTACTATTTTGGGGTAATGTAAATGCCCTCTTATATAAATCTTTATGTTATAGTGTAGTCTAGTGTAAAAGTAGATATTATAAATCTGATAAAATAAGTGCATTATACACAAAAAAGGACTCTAACATTGCGAGTAAAATCAGTTTATGCAATTCAAAATCATTGACAAGTTTACCTAATACCTTTTAAACCAAAAATCATCAGTTCTACCCAGTGCACAGTGTAGCTACAGTAAAACGAATGTATAAAAATTACCTTACAATTACCCTATAATAATCATATTACTTAAATTAGTTTCTATTGCTCTGAAAATAAGTGCAAAACCATCAGCATTAGTATGGTAACATTATACAGTACGGCCATTATCTAAATAAACATTAAACTTGTTTTGGTCACCCCTGACCGTGCGGAGGGTAGTTGCAGGTTAGCACCTAGCCTACGATTTAATACGGAGCTTGGATTAGGTGAGGTTTAGTTGCGGGTCGGCCGCCGCCCGAGACGGTCTTTTGGTCAGTTAAACCCGTGCTTTATGAAACTACACGTGGAATTGAATATTAATTAAATGCGATAGGTGAAGGTATGTTTTAAGTAAGCTTTGGTGGTTTATTAGTTATACAATGCAGGTATTTCGCTTCGGTTAAGACCCATGTGTATAATCATAATCAATGTTTGTAGAGCTGTTTCTTTGTTTTGAAGTAAGTTTTGGAAAAAACATACATACGATATGAAGTAATGGATGAAAACAGTAAAATAAACTGTAATTTGGATAGACTGGTAATCATATAATTTGAGTTAAATTTTCGCTTCACTCTGTTTCCAAATGTATGAATTGATAATCGAATATCAAAAGTAGATAGATTTTCACCAAATACAGATTTTAAAAAGTAAAGGTTCTTGAGAAAAATGGTTCATATAATTAAATGAATGAACAAATACAGCATTACCTAAAGCTGCTGTGGTTAACTATGTTCTAGAAGGAATACATATTTAAGTTAGCTACAGCGTTCATAAGCTCACTACATAAAATAGCAATTAAACAGACAGACGCATAGAACGCTTAGAAGCAGCAAAAGGAAACCGAAAATTTTATCGCAATAGCTACCTGTTACCGATTGCTTACAACCACAGAAAATAGAACAGAAAGAACTAAAATATACTTAAAGTAAAAGTTATTACGAAAAGTTGTCTCAATAGGATGTGGCTAAATTTGAGTGGTTATGTTCTAATCACCTCTGACCAAGCCAATTCCGTCTTATCTTATTCATTCATAGTTTTATGAGCTGTTGAATATTTTCTTTTACAGCGCGGCCTGCTGATCACACATGGCAATATCTTTGTTAATCTATTTAATCTCTTTCTTAATCGAATTGAATAGTTAGTATAATAAATGCTTCAAAATTTCATTCAATCTTTGTTAATCTCACCAAATAACCTTAATACATGTGATAAAAAGTTATAAATATCCAATAGCACAATACTTATGAAATTAACCAACAAAGTGAAAAATCAAAATCTACAATAACATTTGAAGTACTTACTTAATTTTCAAAACTGTCATAGCGATTTTCAGTTATATAATAAGCGCTACGGACATTAGCCGATCACTTGAAAAGAGTTCAGTGTACAAGTGCCTTGTGAGAGCTTTAAGAGTAAGTAGTACTGATTTAAAACTTTGTACTAACGGACAAGACCGCCTTACGGTGGGTAAAACGTGTGATTCATGGGACATGGCATGTTTTTTTTTTTTTTCAAATCTAATTTTTTTATATACTTAATAGGAGGTCACTTTGTTTTTACACAAAAGTATTGATATTTTTTTTTGAGCTATAGTTTCGACCCACTTTGCACCTAAGTCTGTAGGTACTAGAGAATTATGAGCTCCTACAAACTGACTAGAGTCTTATTTATTAGAAAAATTAAAACAATAAATCATTTTTTGTTGTATTTTTATTTGAGTTTACAGTCACCCAGGTTCTATGAGAAGTATTCAGTTTCATTTAAAACTGATTATTTAATTATTATTAACTAGCTGCGGCCATAGTCTATGTCCTTTTCCAAGCTCTAATCTATCTGTGTACCAAATTTTTATTTTTTTATTAATTTATTTACTTTATGATAGTATAATATAGATACTTTTACTATAGATACTTTTATAACATAACATAACAGCAGCAGAGGTGCTAGCACCCACAGATACTTTTATACCTTGAAATATTCATAGGTAATTTATTATTCCTTTTCCTCAAATATATTAATTAGAATATTCTACTCAAATAGAACATTGTAATATAAAAAACATGAAACAAAATATAAAGTAACACTAATCCTAGATTGAATTTAGTTGGTAGAAGCGCGAAAGTCGTACTTCGCTATCAAAGGGTGAATACCTAACGTCACATGAAACTCATCTGTCGGACTAGATGTTAAGGCTTAAGCAGATATGTTCACAATCAAGTTCCGAACATTTCAGTGCTCTGTACCCTCAACTTGAAACCACGGATATAATGTGTATAGAAGAGTCAAGTATGAGATTTTAGTTTCTTTTTTTGTGCTCGCTGTCGAGTTCTGAATTATAATTTGTTTCCAGCGATTACGATATACTCCAAAGGCGTAGGTATATAATATATCTGTATCTCTTAGTTCCATGTACGATTGAATCCCTTACAGTCATGGACAGGGTAAGTTTCTGGACTCCAGAGTGCTCGTGAAAATTGTGTCAGTAGAACTCAATGGGTTCAGCAAACTAGGGAACAGAACCCAGGGCCACACGATCGCACACAAATCATATGCGCAATCCTATGCCACAGAACCAGTGGTATTATTGAAGAGATGTTGCTTTAGCGCTACGCTGGAACTCTAAGCTGTTATTTTGTAGTCATCTACTATTTAGATTGCACTTATCCTGAATATACTGAATATATTTGGTTCCATCTTCATCAAGATCGATCAAAAGAAAATGAATTCCCGTCATACTTAGATAAAATTATGAATTAATATTGAGCAGTAAATCAACAATTTTATTATCAAATTTATAAATTCTAATAATTATAAACTAATTTGTTACAGAGAAAACCCTACCTTCATTATGATCTCTAAATAAATAAATCATACCCATCACTATATTTTTGAGATCACGAGTATTTTTAGCACACAAACAAAATTATGTTACGATTTAAATTATAATGTTGATGTCTCATCCAGTATACATCAACAAAAATCATAAAGCATTAACAATGAGCCGTGAGACGCGCGTACTTACCCGGAGTTAGCGTAAGTATTCGCTAAAAGACTCATCCAAACGTCGCCCCTAAGAACACTGACTTAATTGAGTCTCCTGCTTAAAAACATACACGAAAACATACGTAGGTTTATTCTGTTATAGACTTTTGTTCTTTTGCAAAACTATAATGCATGTTTTTTTAGGATAAGTATCAACCTTAAGTCATTGTAAGAGGTGACTAACTGAAAAATACGTAGACGATATCACTGCGAGAGACGATTATCACTGCGAGAGAATGAAAACTCGAAATAAAAACCTGTCTGTCCAGCGAGGAAACAGTAGGCCAAGTCTCCTAACATAGGGAGACGCCTATGTCCATCAGTGGTCTGCTATAGGCTAATTGATGGATTGAAAGTACTTCTTTATGAAGACCTAGTTGGAATTAGTTCCAAAAATTACTGGGAATGTTAAGGGAGAAGTCTAGCTACCTAGCAAGCAGCGTACCGAGAATTTACCTCACAGCTGCCTATAAGTCACTACTACTGGAAACGAGGCAGTAATGTAGTAAGTTCACAGGGGAAACACATAGGTACGTGAAGTACTATTGGATTTGCGTGTTGATCGAAGTTCCGTTCGTGAGCGATGATCTATTTAGATTGGATAAGTCGTAGCGTGACGGATGCTGAAACCTAGCAAATACCGTGTCATGCCATCATTCAATGTAGCCTTTTGTTACGGATATATTTACAGCATCATATTTGTTGGCTATCGCAGACAAACACGTATAGGTATTTATTTTAATAGCTGTATTATGGTCAAAGACTGCATGGTCGACTTTGTAATCATCACGCCAATAGCACTGCGTTTTGCTTTTATTTCGATTTCTATTAGAGATATCTTATATGACTGTGATGGCACCGTGGAAAACACCATGTTATGGATGGCCAATGGAGGATCGGCAGACGTGGCGCTCATTGGTAGAGATCAATGTGCGCCACGTCTGCCGATACTCCGCCTTCCGCATCCAGTCTGTCCCAGCTACCCTTTTCTTTTATGTAATTATCGTCAAAAAAAAACTAAATAACTTCCTCCATCAAAAAGCTCTTTCACGGCATTAGTACACCCAAATTTCACTTACCCATCTCACATTCACTTAGAATTCCTAAACAATCCAATTGTCCTAAGCAGTAACTCAAAAATCAAGTTTGTTAGAGTTTAATTTAGAGAGTCGCCTTGTCGGGTCGATGTAGCTAACACCTACGTTGGCTGCTAATCCCCTTACGGCGCTCCCTAAACTTTCACCTGACCACGGCAGACGGTCTAATGCTGGCCTAAACAATGCAAATACACCTGCTTGTATAGGTATAGGTATGTACTATTAATATTTATTACGTTGTATAGAGAAAGTAGAAAAAGATACGGCCAAATTTTATTTTACGTAAGTATAGGTCAAATTATGGTCAAAAAAAAAAAAGAAAAAAATAAATTGATACTAGCTATTGCCTGCGTGGATGTCGATTATCGCAAATCGCGACCAAACTCAGCCTATGTCCTTTCTCAAGGGTGTTCTGGACATGAAAGCGTAACAGTTAGACAGAAAGACAGACAGACAAAAGGTACTTTCGCATTTATAATATTAGTGTGTAGTATGGCTTTATTGGACGTATTTGACAACGCGATGACTATCAAAAATAATTCTTAAACACATTTGAATTTACCTTTATCGTTTACCGCTTTAGGGTTACGATTATCCTTTACCTACTTCGAGTTTAAAAATTTGTTAACCCTTTAATGACTCATACATAATAGTACAAGGCATTTAATATGGTACACTTATAGGCAGGTACATATTATAAGTACGTGTACAAGGTAAGCTAAGCCGTGTGTATCAACTGACCGCTCTGTCTAGGAAGGTAACACGACCTAACTTGAGACGCACAGGACTTATGTCTAAGCCCCCTAGCCTTTATTATGCTCTACTTTAATGCTCAGATTTAACTTTACTACAACTTCCAGTTAACTGTACATGGTCTGTACTACCTAAGTTGTTTGCCTTATAGCAACATTTTCAGTGATGTAGCGATCAGTGGCGAAGGGTGAAAATTCAAAAGGAAATTGGATTTTTGTTACCTGGATCTGGAGTTTGTTACGCGCCATGAGATCCATTGAATTGTACCTACCAATGTTTTTGCTTTTGCCACCTGTACTATACTCGTAAAACTTGCTAATAAGCATTGATGTAGTATAGCTCAATGTCTTACATGACGGATAAAGGTAGTTACCCCTTGTCACTAGTAGCGATAAAATGTATGATAGCTGTGTATGATTTTCCGAGTCAAGTGTTATGGCGTTTTTCTGATAAAATATTCTTAGTGGGGTGTGTAGTCAAGGAGCGGGCCATGTAGATATTGGATACTCTACTATCATGTTGAGGCCGAACCCAACATATCATTTTCTTGAATAGACGTTATATTTTCAGCTACTCCTTTCCATGTTCTCTTTCACGTAATTCATGCAATTTTTCTAGGGTCTTTCTCAGCTCCCAAAGCCCTCTACACTCATGCTTTGAACTTTTCTGTTTAAGACATTAAAACTACTTACACCTATGTTATTCTTATTTATAGTGGAAGGGGCAGCTAGAGGGCCAGCTTGGACACAAGAACGTTAGTACTGTAAATATTATGAATAAGTCTCTATTGTATGGAATTCTCTGGAGACCTTACAATCTTAATACAATTGATTTCGACACAAGTTTTAGCAAGTAAGCTTTATAAATTGTGACCTGAATATGTATTAAAGCTAATATACCGCGATTACCAATGAATTGGCATTGTTATGTTGGTAGCGTTGTTCAGTGGTCGTAAACTTTGAATCATAATCCTAATATGCTTCTAATATCCGCCAAGTCATATTTTGTTGACGACTTAAGACATGACCGTATTAAGATTCCAAATTCGAATCGTGGAAATTAATATTCTGCTACTCATTTTGTATACAGATACTAAGATAGTGTTAGATGCTTTGTATTCTATTAGTTATTGTATACAACATAGAAATATTTAGATTATAAAATCAATATATTATACTACTTATTTTATTTCTGTGCCAATTCAATGTTCTTTTCTTATTGTTCTTCATCTTTGTCCGATCGCAACGAAACTTTGTACGTTGTTGTGTGGGGTAAGTCTTTTCAAATATATATCTAAACGAGCTCAAATAAGACCCAGATATTCCTATTCAATTATACCTATTATTTTAGCCCACAAACAAGATTAGATGTGTTCCAAACAAATGTCTTTGATTTTAGATTTTGGTTATACAAATCAATTTTGCGCCCAACAAAATGTTATTGTACTTTAGCTATACTGAATTGTACAATACGACTCAAGATAAGGCTAACGACAATTGTGAAGTTACAGCTGTCATAGGGCGTGTTTGTGGCTTTAATTAAGAAACTTGGTTCATCCCCTCTGAAGACATTGGCCCAAATATTTGACACAGTTTTCATTAATTTACTGTCTGGATTTTGAATAACTTTCCCAAGGTTTTACACATCTGATTGTGTTTTGTACTTTGGTTGTTTGACAGACTTTGTCAAAGATATATGACGCGTAATATCTCTGCCAAAATCTATTGAAATGTTTTTAGATAAGCTTTTTTAAGTAAGCATTTTATAGGTAGCTTAAATAAATATCTGTAGGTATATCAGAGATTACTTGTAAATGCTAGGTATGAAGATTTAGAAATCAATTGATTATAATAAGGTGAAAGCCGGTTGAGAAAAGGCCTGTCATTTTTTATGTCAAAGTGAAAACAAAATTCCTAATACAATAATACTCAAATGAGGTAAACACTCAAATGTACAAATGAGGTCGAATGGAACTCGTTGTTTGACAGTGGGTCTAATGGGCACTAAAGTAAAAATGAAATCCAAGATTGAGGGTCCAATTCTAACATGGAGGTCCAATGGATCATATTTATAGATGAGGTCGAATTTTGAGGGTCCAGCAGGTACGTAGCCTCTATGACTAATTCGGACTGCGATAAAATTTAACAATCCCGCATCACAGTCGCACCAGCCGGTAACACCACTGTGACAATATCACATAAATACATATACATCTAATACGCCACACATCCTTTTATAAACACAACAGGTGAATTTCTATAACACCGATACGTTTTAACGAACTCCCCAAGTAAGTAATTAATTCAATCTCGCATAAGGGTGACGCTAGAAGGAAACGTCATCATTATCTTAGCGGTTGTTGAAGCAACGTTACATGAATGAGTGTCGTGTGCCGTTCGCGCTTTTGTCCCTCCCCTCGTCAATCGGTAACACATTTACCCACTTACGGCTGGGTGAAAACTTGCAAAACGAACACCATTGTTAAGAATGCTACAGATACAATACACTGTCGCAACGTTACGCTTATCGACTGCCTCGCGTCAAAGAAGTTCAAAAGCTCGGTTTAGACGTTCGCTATCAAGGTGTCGTTTGTCACTTTACGCCGGGAGCTGTGATTGTCTCCACGTTACAAATGGCCTTTTTGAGGTCTCGTTTATTACTGTTTTAATTGACAACGAGAAATATCTTCAGAATTTACGCGTCACGAACGTATCGTGTGTTCATGACGCCGTGCGACTTTGTATGTCTTTGTTCAATGACAACATTTCACTCATATTTGGTATTTCTTTTATCTGAACTTGTATAATATTTATCTTACGTCATAAATACAGTAAATACTTAGTGGGTAAAATGTATGAGATAATAGCTTCATGTACGTAATTCTTGCACGTAATTCTTTGTCCAGATTCATATAAAAATACCTTTGTAATTACTATTTAAGTGCCATTTTTGGTTTTCAGACTTATAAAATCAGTGGTTGCAGATAGAAACACAAGAATACAACAAAGTTAAACTAATAAACAGTGTAATTAATGATTCGACGGAAGGATTTAATACAACTTATACCTTTATTTAAAACCTAGGTTTTTATCCTTAAAAAATAAAACGGAAAATAACAATTTAAACTACAGCCAGTTCAACATACGATAGACTTATTTTTAAAACATTTTCAAGGATTACGGGTAGGTACGGAATTTTATGTGAAAAAAAAATTTAGAGGCTTGACTTAAAGCCTATTATCAATATTTTTTTCACATCAAATAACTTTATTCTTGTATGTCAAAAAGTTGGTAATAATACTTGCTAATGTCAAGATTATTGATTCTACAATTATTTATACCCTTACTTTTTTTTCTACATTTAAAATGCCAATACTACCGCCAATGTACCAAGTATTCTTTCAAATTTTATTTGCTACGATCAAAGACGTATTATATTATTGAATACACTTACAGTTTGATTCGATAAATGTTGTACAGTGCAATACGTAATTACACTGTACGGCATGTATCTCGTAGCAGCTAACAAGGTCTACGACTCGACGTAACAATGTGCGTTTACGTATTAATCTCATTTGTGTAATAAAATCTGTGCCTTAGCCGAGGCAAGGCGTGATCCGGCCGTGAA
Organism: Eilema depressum; assembly: GCA_914767945.1. Classification (NCBI taxonomy): domain Eukaryota; kingdom Metazoa; phylum Arthropoda; class Insecta; order Lepidoptera; family Erebidae; genus Eilema; species Eilema depressum. The sequence goes on from OU612013.1 coordinate 18,633,884, forward strand.
ATGCTTACCTCCGACGATAATCCTGTTAGGTTAAGAAGGTTTCTACATATTACGTGCTTTGCTACGCCTTAAGGATTAAAACGACGTGTACGCATAACTCGATACGTGTCGAGGGAAGACGTACCCTCTGCGTATCGATTTTATATCATCATATACCAACGAATACTATGAAGTCTATGAATTTATAGGTATTCATTTAGGGCTAGTCGAGCCAGGCTTAAGCGATTACGGTACGGCAAAGATGCAACGTAGATTTACAGCAAAGCTTGCCATGACAAGGTGGTCATCGCAAGCCCCCAGATCTTTATGCCGGACAATGAAGACAAAGGACCTTTAAACTATTCAGTCAAAGCAAAAGCGACCTTAGCGTTCAGTGAGTAAATACTACTTGTAAATATTTAAGTTTGCGCGTCAATTTTGAGTTAAGACGAGTAGTTTGCATGAGAGAGGAATCGGAGAGCGTCTGGGAGGCTAAACCTGCCCGCCGGGCAGGGGGTTGTCCATAAATAATTAATCTGCAGCGATGTGCGTCCGACGGTTAACTAAATCCTGCGGCGGTTTAGGAAACTGGCCGTCGGGGATACCTTAAGAACGAACATTGTTTCTTGTTTCAATCCTATTGTCAGATCGACTAGGCGCTCTGTTTGCCCTCCGTATTTACATTGGTACTCTACGCACTTGGTGTGAACTGGTACTAGAGTGTCTAGAGACCTTTGTTAGCACTTATCATTACGATTGCCAGTTTTGGAAGTTTTTAATAATATGAACAGGGATTTCGATTTCTAGTCTTTTACCTATCTATTTAAGTAAACACTTTTTGATCGTTGTGAGCGGTTACGTACAGAGTTTTTATCTTTTAAATTTATTGAATGATGAATTTCAGTCCAAAAACCAATCTTCTAGAAGAAGTTCTATTAAAAATCATTGGACTAGCTGTAGCAATACTCATTGTAGATGTAGAGACATAAGATTGTGTCGAAATTCGAAAAAAAAAACTTTGATAGGTAGTGATCATTAACTAAGAATGGTCACAAAATGAAGCTACCGCACTAAAACAAACTCCATCTTATTAAAACATGTTGTAGTCTTTTTGTATTCAAATGGAAACCACTCTACTAACCTAAAACCAAATCGTTTTCCAATCCTCTTTGCTATAAATCTATCACCCAAGGTGACATAAAAACTGTATAACATCAGTTAGGTCACAGTGATTATCTTAATATTTTAGCAGCTATTATAGACAAACAGTAGACAAGGTAGGAAGCCGTAGGAGCGTTCAACAAGCGACGTCTTGCGGCCGACGAATCGAGGCGCGGATTAAGGCAGCTTTACCCGCAAGACTAGCCGCCTCACCCGACAGCGTTCACCTAATCTTTCTACTAAGACTGTCCATTGTGCATAGTAAATATTGTATTTATCGAATTTTGGAGTATTATTAACTAGCTCCCGCCCGCGGCTTCGCCCGCGTGGTGTGTTGATAAAAAGCAGCCTATATGTTAATCCAGGGTATAACTTATATACATACCAAATTTCAACCAAATCGGTCCAGCCGTTTATGCGTGAAAGAGTAACAAACATCCACACATCCATTCTCACAAACTTTCACATTTATAATATTAGTAGGATAATATTCCCATATACAACCGTCTTAAGGGCGACGGTCCCCTGTAAGGGAAAGATCGCGGGTTCGAGTCCCGTCCGAGGTCGATTCTTTTTCCCTATCTTAATCGATTTGAACAGTTAGCATAGTAAATGCTTCAAAATTTCATTTAGTAGGATAATAAACTAGATTACAAGTTAGTTGACTATCTCCTTCTAAGGTGCTTGTGTTAGGGTAGGGTGCCTATCATCTATAGTGGTATCTCTGGTTAATGGTTGAAGATCGAATCTGCGATCACAAGTTTAGCATAAAATTCTAAGCCTCTAATGTAAATTATATGTTTTGATATAACACCAAAACGCTGCTGTTTTGAATAAGTATTTTAAATTTGTATTTAGAAATTAAAACACGTCCCTTCTCGTGTTCATTGCGTCTGTAACTTATTTTTAAAAATCTAGGTAAATAATTATCCATGTGGTGACGGAAAAAGAATACAAGTATCACTACTCTTTCTCATCCGAAGAGAGTCGTAAGCGGCGTCTGACGGAAAAATACGCAGACGATATCACTACGAGAGAAGGAAAACTCGAAATAAAACCCTGTACAAGCACGTCTGGTCAGCGTGGAAACAGTAGGCCAAAGCCACCCAACATAGGGAGAAGCCTATGTCCAGCAGTTATTGACTTGACTTAAAGTAATTATTCATACGTGCAAAATACATTAAGTCAACTGAAATTTCCATACCTATATGATGATTTATGTTAGCAAGACAGTTCTAATTCAAAATATCCCAGCAAACTTCCGCAAATAGACAAAGCTCGTAAGTGAAACTTTTAAGCCTAATTTTATTTCAATGCAGTACAAAAAGTTTAGTTTAAACTAATCGAGGTTGTGTTTCAAACTGGTTTGTTCAGACTGGAGTTCGAACATTGGATTATTAACAACTTTTAACCGACTTCTAAAAAAGGAGGAGGTTCTCAATTCGGGTGTTTATATGTTTTTTTTTAATGTTTGTTCGCTCATGGCTCTGGGATGCGTAAACGGATTTGTAAAACTCTTTATCTAATCGAAAACTCATTTAATAAAAAAATCATTTAATTGTAAATCGGCAGTAGCGTAATGGTAAAGACTTTAGATTTGCTATCGAGAGGTTGCTTGTTCGAAACCAACGGACCACACTAACCGATGTGAGCCTATTCTTAACAACAATACCTACAACTGACTGAAAGCATCTTTTATATTGTATTCTTTAAATTTTGAGTGATTGTATCGCTACTATACAATAAAAATACTTTTACCATTTAACCCAAACAACTATGAAGATAAAAATGCTAATCTAAAATATTGAATTCAAAAAAATAGTTGACAACGATGACTCTACATTCACTAACTCTGTAGTGAACAAAGATACTCTTCTGAGCACGAATGAGGTTCGTACAGAAAAGTTCACACTCATAGAAAAATTTAGAACTACTATCTATCTACCTATGTTTCACATGAGACGTTATACTGATAGTACTAAATGAAATATTTCTGGACACTGCGTCGTCTCTGCCTAGCCCGGAAATAGAATATCATGCGTTTTGTATGGTCTATTATATTATTTAGTCTAATCCTCAAAGCATATTACAGTAACAGACAACGTTATCAGCATTTAAACTAATTATACGGAATTAACATCACCATTAATACGCACGATTCTCAATCAATAGCTGTGCAAATAGCATCCAAATATCCCACGCAGTTAATGAAAGCATTTGAAAAGTTAAAAGCCTGTTTAGGCCGTGGGCACGCTCGCCGACTAATTAACGTCGCGCAGTAATACCGTGGCTAGTGTGAACGAGGACTTAGCGGCATTATCGCCTAAATTGTACTAATGTTTAGTTGTGGCTTCAGTTCTCATTATGATTTTGAGATACGAATGTGTTATATTTACAAAATGTTATAATGATATAGGAATTGATTGTGTGCGGAAACTATTTTGGATGCTTTTCATGGTGTCTCTTTCTTCCCACTCTCAAATAAAAAGGAGATAGACAGATACTTACTAATCTACTAGTACACTAATTAGGTACTATCAATTTACACATATACGCGTCACAAAAAAGGCACTAGGTACATATTACAATTTTATTATTCTTCATTCAAAATTACCTTTTCATTAAGCCTGATGAAAACTAATATAGGTACGTACCAAAAACCAGTACAAGATCGACCTGAGGGCAGTGACAGTGTCCTATGACCACTTGAAACACGAGAGTGACTACGACAAGTTAACTAACCGCTTATACATAATAATTTCCCTCTCAATAAAAAAAAACAATATCAGCTATACAATACTCCTTTATGATGTGTGAGTAGTTACACTAAACTAGCACAGAATCAAAAACATATTGAAACAAACAGTACAGTTAACAACTGTTATTAGAGCCAGACAATTAAAAACAACTGTCTAAAGTTCGGATTACCCACTAAATAGTACGCGCGGTAGGCTTTCAAACGAATCGTATTTGTAGCGCAGCAGACAGACCCGATTTAGTAATTAATTTTACTGCACGAAGTGCTCTAAATGCACTAGAAACTATAATCCTCATTAAAATGGGAAATACTCGACTATTCACTTTGCCATTAAATATAATTTTGGCTTCTAAACGCGCAACATAATTACGTATTTTGCCAAATCCGATTTGCAGTCGACGCAAATGCATAACATTTTATAATCATCTTTTTAATTCGTGTTTCAGAAATGTTTTATGCGAAACTACCCATAATAACTTTTTGAAGTGATAAAGAAAGCGTACTTGAATTCTATTCAAACAAAACTGCATAAAATATTAAACGTATCACTTTATTCATCGTGTACGTAAGTAAGTAGTGCACTTGGCGTGCTACAAGCACCCGAGAGTAAAATTATACGAGGCGATCATTTTCATTTGCTTCCCGACCGCTCAATTTTTCGCATAACGCACCGTCCAATGAAAACACAAATTAATCTGCTCATTTTTTGCATACTATTTCATTTTATTGAGCTCAAATAATTATCTGAAATTCGATGCATTTCGCGATGCATAATCCCGTGTCACGTGCGATCGTTATGGATTACTTTTGTCTCGATTGCATTATTTCATCAAATTTATAATAAAAAAGTATTATTAATTCTTTATTATGATATCAACGCGTTGAGGTAATCCCTCAGAGGTCCGCTATCGTATTGTTTATGTGTGCTTTTATGAGAGTTCAATGAAGGTGCGCGTGAAATCCGAAATCAATATAAGAGAATATAGCGATAAGTGTGCGAGCGAGGCCTGTGTCGACGCGATATCCTACACGGGTTCGGATTAAGCGACGTCAAATCCGGGATTAAGCGGCCCGGGATAAAGAGAAGCCTGGGATCGGCTCGAGCTCGGGTCAGCGGGATTTGGCTGGGCAATAAAAGTGTCTGCAGCCGATTTAGACTGAGCCCGTTGGCAATTCGGCGCGGCTACCAATTGCTAGGTAATTTCGGCGTGCGAGCGAGATCTGTCCGCACAAAGCCGTTCTAATGCCCGCCAATGGGATTAGCCGAGTGTCGTGTGGCCTTTACAATTTATTGGATGGAATCGGACATCTGTATTAAGAAATAGTTTCATAATATTGTCTCAATAAAAAGTGACATGTATTTTACCATTGTAAACCTTTGAGAATGCCGTAAGGCGAAACCGGTTAGGTTCTAAATAATGAATAATTGTGGAAAAGTACAAGTGCTTTATTCAATATGTGTAGCAAGTTCCACCAAGCGCCATCAATCACCAGTATAAACAGTCTGACATGTATGTATTTTATTTACTTTATTTTCATAGATGTAGAGTCATGGTTTTCCACCTACTAAACCTAAAAAGGGTAGATACTTAATTAAATGGTAACATGATTTCGACTTTAAGTCTCTACCTTAGTGTTTAATTCATACGATTTAATGTAATTTTATACTATTTGCCGGCGATCCTAAATTTCTCTTATCTCCTTTCCCTTTGTAGATGGCAACACACGAGAGATATCTCTTCTGCAGCAAATTTTCTTATAATCATATGAGCATCTTTGCCATCTCAGTAGTATAGAATACAAAAGTTAAATTACTATAAGCTGTATAATTTTCGCGTTAATTCCCGTTACTTTAAACTTTTACTTTACCTATTGGTTTTTTTTTTGCTAAAATTGATGCGATTTGTGACAGTAAAAAACGATACTCTCTCTCATCCTAGCGTTAATTCCCAGTCGCTCCAACTACCCGTAACGACTGCCATAGATGTTCTTATGGCAACCGGGACCGACGGCTTAACGTGCTCTCCGAGGCACGACCAGACCAATGCAAACACCCATATTTCATGAACACAAATATTTGCACTGAGCGGGGATCGAACCCGCGCCTCCTGCGTAGCGGCCGTGTTCACTACCGCTACGCCACGGAGGCTGTCGTGTCGACAGTAAAAAAAGATACAAATGCAACTAAATATGTAGCGTAGCACCCCCAAACTATTACATATCACTACGTTATTTTTATTTTCAAAGCTAAATCCCACTCGTTCGCAATGACCGCCATACATCTACTATAGGGGCCCCTCGATAATCCGGATTGGAGATTCATTAGGGCCAGATTATACTCTATTGAAATCTGGCTTAGGCGGGCATAGACGGAATGAATCGCGAACCACGGATAACGACCGAGAACCATTCATACTTAATTCATCTTTAATTTTGAAAGCGATTTAATATTGATATTGTTTTTAGTAAGCACTTGGCTTTGAGGGAAATATAAAGTGCATAGATGGAGTCGAATTCTGCAATGCATAGAATGATTTATGTTGTATTGTGTTACCGTGTTGTACCGCTCCGCTACGCAAAAGGTCGGCTACCAAGTTAGAGAACGCGGGTTCGATTCCTGCTCAGTATAAATATTTGTATGTATTAATGTGAATATTTGTATTGGTATGTGCATATATTACGTATTTATAAGGAAAATCTTAGGTATCTCAGGTAGGTATTCTACAACCTACTCAGTTTTAAATCTCAATTTATTTGCGTACAGATTGTACAGACAATCTATAAAATCTGTCTCTCAATACAATCTTTTTTCAGATAAATCGAGATTCAGGACATTTTATAAATCATTACAATCACCAGTCAAATCCCGTGGGATTATGCAGTGGGGTTTGAAAAGTTTGTGACAAAAATAGCTAAACGTAGTTCAATATATAGATCATCTTAAAATTCTATTAATAATTGATGTATTAAACATCGTTTGGTAAAATTGTTATGTTTAAGTAACTTTTTATGTAGACTATACTTTAGGATTTTATTACATTTATAAGGTGTTGCTATAGCAGGTGTTCTTTTATTTTTATTGAGTCTCACAATGATAAATTGATATTATTATTAAGGGGTAGATTAGGTATCTTTAAATATTCTAAAAGTGGCACATCAAAATTGGGCTAATTTGCCTGATACAGCTGTCTACGGGTTAACGATAAGGTGAGTAATTAGATTTATTGATTTAGTAATATACGACTAATAAAAATACTTTTTATCGTTTATCGTGCATGTAATTCATGCACATTATGCAAATATAATGTACATAAAATTATCAACAATATTTTAGTAGATACGGAGGATTTGGTATAGAATGAATAAGTTTTGAAAATCAATAACGACATTTGGCTTTTTTGCACTGTTTACTGTTTGGAATAGAGATTAAATTTTTATGCTGGGTTATCTATCACTAAATTATTCACAGTAATAATATCCTATTTATATTTCGTTATAATCACATATATTGCCCATATAGGCAAAATATTGACAGATGCTTTATTACTCACAATTTTCCAACTATGTTTTAGTCTCACGTAGTTAGCGGCATTAGTTTATTCAACCAGGTTTAGACAACGCTTTGTATGATCCAGGAATCGACGCTGAACCTCATGCTCTTGCCATAGCATTCGTACTCGCTACCATAAAACAAAAGCATTTCGGACTTTAAAGGTATGATTCCGAAGCCGAACGCATACGACAACTGTCGACGCACATAGCAGATGCGCGAAATTCATTGCGGCTTCTCAATGGTCCTCTTTATCCGTATCGGAGTATAACATGTAATGTGTACAAGCTGTACCTGCTGCATGCGTTTTTCGTTGTCGTATGCGGTCGGCTACGGAATCATTTCAAATATTTGGAGTGGAGGTAGAGCCGTCGATGTTGAGTTCGATTCCTCAGTGCAAATACAACAATGCATTTTTTTTTAACACGCTTTTAATAAGTTGATATGAAGGTATATTTTTGTAAGTTAAGTTTGTAAGTTAAGTAAGTCGTCTATTAAAGTATATTTTTTAATTCTTTGTTATACCTATTACTTATTTGCTCATAAAACCAAAATGTTACTTACTAGAAAAAAGAAAGAAAGAAAAGTATTTTTACAACACACCTGCTCATAACAGTGATATTATTTTACCGCAATTAAGCACGGAATGACACCTATTATAAAACTGTGACTTTTTCATTACTATTATTCACAAAAGTGAGTTATAGATTCTTTTTTAAATTTTATAGGAAGTGTCTATAATTGTCTATGTTCTTAAAAAAGTTTTGATACAAAACAGAACGTGTTTAATAGTACGAATAAATTAATACGCCTATTGTATGGTCATTTGATGCATTTTCGTATTTAAATAAATAATTTCAACTTGTAATAAACAAAATTTTCGCTCAAATTTAACTTTTTTTTTTCTCTTAGTACAGAAAAAAAAAACCGAGTAAAAAAAAGTTAAGTTCAAACCTCATTTTTTTTTAAATATGGTCGACCGCCATTGTTAAATGCGCGCGCATAGGAAAACGAATTAATTTGTAGTATTGTTTATTTAGTATTTGTAGTATTATTTTATTCGCAAGTGTGTTGTAAAACGTCGTATGGCACGTGTGAGCATGATGATTACCGTCCTCGGCTGTCTTAAGACCCTCGCCTGGCGGCTCGGGTCTCAATGGCGCCTCGGCGGTAATCACCAACGTTGCTCACTTGTACCATAATGTACTATTATTTTGGTTACTGCAGCACACAAAATAAATTATAAAATAAACATGTTTTAGCAGTTAAAAACAAAAAATTATAGGTTAAATCAGACAAAATTAAATGTTTGACTACTACCTTCGCACGCCTACTAGCCTACACATAAAAATACGCTACTCTAAATGTTTATTAGTCTATGTTACTACCGACAGGAAATTCTTAAGTCTACATTCAAATAACAGCAATGAATCATGTCTTTCGGTTATTACATTACACTAATCAATTGATATTCGTACAGTGCTAAAGGAAACTCCGCGTATCATAAAGGCACCTTCGCATTAACGTTATTGGATAAGTCGTACGCAAAAACATCAAAGAGCACGCGCCAACGGTAAACAAAAACCTTAGGCATTTGACGGATGAAAATATTGTACGTAATTACTGCGATATTTCATGTGATGTTCCTTTGATATGTTTGTATAGTTCTTCATAATATGATGTAAATAAAGGTATTACTGTTTCCGGGAAATCTCTGGTCGATAGCGTATACAAAGCTTTGACTAAGACATGTGTCGAAATTGGGTAAGTTTCGCCCCTTTTCTGTCGTATATTTTCTACTTATTATTTTCGACCTGAGCAAGATCTTGGTTTAATGTTTTTATTTTTATCTCTTTTTTTTAAATATAAGACACGTCAATTTGACTTCGTATAGAATACGTATAGAACCTCATTATCTACGAGTATTATTTTGATCCACGTAATCCTTAAAATGTTTCCATACATTTTAACTTAATATAACGTGCAAAAACATGAACGATAACGCGTAGCAATACTTTATTCAGCCCAATTTTTTCCGTAACCTCTAGTTTCTCAGCAGACATAAAGGCCTGGCTGCCATAGCTAACACAGTATAGGTACAAGAAATTTGATTTGTTTTGGTTCATCATTTATGAACAATTCCTAATAATGATCCATATATAAATGTTTTTACCTCTGAAAAGGTCTAAACCTTCAAAAAGTCTATCTTAATTCTGCCAAAAAACCTAAAACTGGCCTAGTCGCGTAAAGCTCTGCAAACCGCGGCTTCTAGACACGAGGTACTGCTAAAAAGAGACAGAACTAGGTATAGACAGAAAGAGGAGCGAGTGAATAATAACATACAAAAACTCAGCACTTAATCGTACTAGAGGCTTATCTGTTTTTGTACTCGTCCAGCCGGGATTATTCGCCGGGTCCGGTTTTATCCGAGAATAAAATATTTATATCCGTACGTAACGAGTTGCCGGACAAACACGGCAACATTGCCGCTTTCGATAATATGAAAACACATAATCAGTTTTAACCTTTCTGAACAAATACAGTTAATATAAATACTCGGATCCATTGTTACCTTTTTAAAATATCATCACATTAAATGGATTAAAAACCGAAATAATGTTTTAGGAATATTGAGGTTCGAAATAAGTAACATAAAATACACTTAAAAATTATGCTAAGCTTAATACGCAAACTGCTGTAATGCAAAACGTAAATATTCACAATATATAACTATAATTTAGCCATTATAGTACACCATAAACATTATTTTCCGAAAAAAATAATAATATGATATCTAATAATAATCGGTGGTCTTATCGCTGGCGCGATTTCTTAGACACCTTTTAAATGGACATCTAACATGTGTGCAATAGATTTTTATAAGGGCAATTAAAGGTGCACGTTAAGCAATTAACACACTCGATAAATACAAATAAGCACTTAGATAATATATTTAAGGTATTTTATAAGAATTTAACCAAATTAGTATTCTGTATAAATGACTTTCATACTAACTTATCTTTGTACTAATTTATGTTAAAACAAAGCTTTTTGAAAAATGAACTGACAGTTACTAGCTGACTACAGTTGCATATCTTGTTTTATTGAAAAAAAAAATTGTTTACTCACATTATTGTGAAGCTTCTCCACTAATCCATAAAGAATGGTCCACTCAAAAAAGCGGGTCGTTTGTGATGCATACACACGTCATGATGCTCATAGATTGTAATAATCCTATTGATAATTGTAAAAAGTTTTGAATAGCCCAAAGGGTGGACATTGTAACTTGAAACTATGGAGTTTATGAGATTACTGGAGTCTTTATTGAATGGTTGTATCGAACACCATGACTACTGGACTCGTTTATAGCTGGAGAGAACTTTACTCACACTTTTACTTACTCACGAAAATGTTGAACAGAATGTGAAACTCCGTCCGTTGGTCGGCGTATAAGATTTAGACGTATCGTATCGTATGTGTCATAAACGTCAAATCCCATACATTCGTCATTCTATTCTACAATACGCCGGCCAATGAATTGTCACTTGTCTAGAGGGGCTAGTCTTAAAGATTCTAGCTAGGAGGCTAGGAGTTCTACATTGTCCTTAGACGTTGAGAATCGGTCGACAACTATTACCCTACGGTAGGTCGCGGTTTCACCCTGTGAAGTTCAATGACTACCGAAGAACCCCTGTGTAAATCCGTTCATTCGAAACTCACCTTTATTACGTTTACCCTAAGTATATTTTTACATGTGCTATCCAATTCGGTAACGTTCTACTGCAAGCTGAAGATAAGCCGACGGATTAGTTCGGCGGAACGTAAAAAAAAGAATAAACTTCAACCCTGATTGAGTTCAATTCTTTTTAATATATGGGATTTGACATCGCTGATGCACATATCCTTTATACAAAATGTGGATTAAGAATTAATGCTATGATATAATTGCTATCCAAAAGAAGCTTTGAAATTGCAATGTTTTTTATCAAATTATACCGGTGATGCAGCGACTGTGAGTGCGAATCCTGTATTTGGGATCCTGGGTTCTATTCTAGGTTAGGGAAAAATGTCCAGTGAAATGGTAACCAGTTTCTTCCGTGGAGTTGAATGCTATGTAGGTGTCAATAATAAAATTCTGTTTTCTCCTTCTGGGATATTCTGTCGTGAGTAGATGAGTGAAGAATGTTACATTATTGTATTTTGATAGTTATGTAGTTTTCCCTTTAATAAAGTATGATTTTAGCCAGCGTGGCAGTAAGTAGCCCCATTTAGCCCCGTCTAGCCTCATCATCTAGAAGTCATTGCACTAATACGGAGGTTCCCATGTTGTCAACCCTATCTTTACTTCGTTGTTTTTCACTCAACCTTTTAAAATAAGTCAGATATTCTCATCTCCTTACGTAACAACAAATTCAGGCACACGTAGGTTGTGTTACAAATAAAAGTGATTTTAAAAGGGACGGAGCGAGAAAATCCCGATAAAGGCCCACACGTGGTAATCCCGGACACCGGGATTTCGACTATCCCACCATACCGTAATCCGTCCGTAAAACATACAAAATATATTATGTAGGTATGAATACCGGATGATTTATTATTTTATTGGTACTAGGTACGTGTTGTTTTTTAAATGTTTTTTTTTGTTTACCTGTGAATTGCTCCTTGACTGCTGAAAGGTGCTGATCACAGTGATCACTAACTTTATAAGGGAGTCTGGGGTCCATTTACTCCCTCTTCTTTCTATGGCTTGACATAAACGACTTTATGGTAGCGACAACTTTCTAACCTCCTAACTCCGAAAGTAAAGCGGGCACCAGAGCCTCGTCCGTCAAGCGGCAGGTGTACCAGCTTGCTGCAGAGATTAACCCCCATGATACCACGAGTTTTATCACTACCATCATCAGGTTCACGTAAAAACAGTACTTCATTTAGAACTGGCATACGGCATCGTTTAGTATCAGCTTTTAATATTTTAATTTCCCTTTATTTTAAATCCAACGCAAATTTATACTTAGCGCAACTGCGTCACATATTACGTACAGGCACCACTTGACGTGGTCCGTCGAGGATAATCCGTTCTTCTATCCTGCTCCCACACGAAGGTGGCCCGCGCAAATCCTCGCTACGTCCCTCTCTAATCCCTTATTTGAATCTTATCAGATCTCTGGAGATACACCGGTAGTGGTCGTAGCTCGTATGTGTGTAGATATGGGTTTATCCCTTAGGGTTGTACGTAACTATGATTTAGTACGTACGTTTTCAAAATATGTATTACTATTAAAGTTTCAGATAAGTGTCTGTTTTTTATTCTCGTGGGGACAATGGAAACGTACTTATTTATTCATACTTTTTTTTTTAAGTTTCCTTGGCATCCATACTAATTTAACTCTGTCTGTCTATTACGCTTTCACACGTAAACCACTGAACCGATTTTGATGAAATTTGGATAGATGGAAAAGAGATAGATTAAACCTAGGGAAAGGATATAGGCTATGTTTGGTCGCGATCCATGTGGGCGAAAGCTAAATATACCTACATAAACGAAAAATATATTTTCGATATTGTATAGGTACGCATATGTATAAATATATGTAGATAATTATACATTTTTTATTTAAGTGCGGATTAATAGTAAAAGACAACAGGTAGACTTAACAGATGGATGTATGTATGTTTATAACTGCCGGAAACATTCTTTGATCGCCGTAGGGGTGTACTAATGAGGGGTTTCTGAAACCCAACCCCTTTGATAAAGAAAAGGGGTGTCAAACTTTTTATGGGAACCAATTTCGTTATGGTTAATTCATTTAAAACTTAGTGTTTATAGCTTTTGACACAATAAAACATAATATATTTTTTATGCTTCTAAAAATTCTATAACAAATTGTGTATAAATAATATTACTGTTCCGCTCCAATTCAGTAAGATATTGGTCAAATAATAATACAATGAATGAAGAACAAACATCCATTTGTAGAGAAAAATGTCTTATATCATCTTTCCCGGTTCCCCTATAAAGTCTAGCATATCAAAAGTTAATTAATGCTTAGGACTAACGCTATTCTATATCCAAACAAGTGTATGTTTGCTGGACTACCTGAATTCTCTTACATATCATAGCCCAGTCCTTGGGAAGGTCGCGACGAAGGAAACGGAAAACTTTAAAATCAAAAGGTGAGTGAATGGTTTAATTGTAGAATAATGATTCTTATTTTAAATCCGCACATCCCTAAAGTCCGAGCATGCATTAAAGGCACGTCCACACTGAATCCGCGATTAATGGTCTTTGAATGTGCGATTGAAGCCAAATTTATGTATCTACTGCGTCACAAGATTACCGCGACACCACACCGGGGATATCAGCAGCTGCTTTGATCTGTCACGAACGATCCTCGTAATGGCCGACCTGGGATTTTCTAATTTAGATATCCTGGATTTTAGCGCTTATATTAGAATTTAATAGGTAAATAACACATAAACATCTGAATAGATATTAACTGTCACCGGAGAGTGAGTAAGGTTGGGCACCACGAGTAGTTATTGTCGACAAGTGTGATTATATTGATATTCAATTCAATTAAATAACCACTAGATGTGAAATATTTAGTAGCTGTGCTATGCGTGCAGCCGTCCATGTCCTTCTGACCTGTTTGTTGATACTGAACTCCTAGGATTTGTAGTGTAACGGGGTTTGATGTTTCTCCGACGCAAAGAGAGGATCACATCACGCCTGGCGTTGTCGATGTTGTATTATTATGTTATACCAGCTCATGAGCTTCAATTATGCGATGCAAGTTGATGTATTATCAGTATTAGACCTAGAAATAGGTATACGACGACGGTTATAGGCTCATCTGTCTAAACGTCGTCGGTTAAATAGCCTATATGAGTCGCTTAGAACCGGGCCACCAATTCAAGCACCGGGTTTCGTTCAACACAGCATAGCGCTTATAAGGCTCGTGATTTTGCAGATTTTATCAGTACAGATGACCACAGAAACTCAGCAACGTGGATCAATTACTTTCCACAGTGCGCGGCTTTGAAATATGTGAATATTTCAAAGCCGCGAATCTGGCGAATTATAAATATCATTAAATAATTTATGTATGTTCAGAGGTAAGATGATTGGTAATTTAGCATATTATGTGAAACTATACTCGTGAATCTGTCTGTACACACACAACGCAAGGTTTGGACCATCTAATCTTATTCATTATAAATATCTATAAATACATAAATTTGACAGCCATAATTTAAAGGAAGCTCCCGAATTAAAGGTTTATTTCTTGCAAGTGTAATAAGATAATATTGCTAACCCTTTGTAGGGATTAAGATTTTGTTAAGGGCCCCGTCCTTAAGCTTAGTCAGACGGGGTCCCGCGATTAGGGTGAACAGGGCCCTTTGCCGTACACTTCTATGGTTTTTATGATGCCCTCAACAATGAGTGGAATTGTCTCAAAAACGATTTACTGAGATGCTAATGAAATTATTATGGCGAGTATTAAGCGGTAAGGGATTGTTTTAATATAACTCAACTTTAGTCCTTCATTTCAGTTGTAGATATTATTTTAGAGTTAGTCCTAAAACAGTTATTTATGTTTTTGTATTGATAGCTTTAAAAATATGAAACCCAAATGAAATATTGGGTGAGAGCTCGCTTAAGATCTGCATAGCCGTAGCAATATCTATTCGCATTATGGTTTCTGAAACTGTCAGAGGCATTTCCTCTTTTCCATTTTTTTTTACTTCCTTCCCTCCCCGTTCTCGTATGTATTATGTAGGTACGCGATAGTTGGGCAAGGTTTTGTTACCTTAGTAGTATATCTAATTAGAAATTTAAAATACTTACAGTTGCGTAGAAACAACAAGAACGTGTCATTCCTATCATTCTCTGAGAAATGACAGTATCATCAGAATCAGAAATCACGTATTTTACGGTTTTTAAAATCATATAAACAATATCGGCGTATGACGTAACACTTTAAAAAAGTTCCCACTTGACCGTATCCAAGGTACGGGCGGGCAAAGCTACAGCAATCCGCGCGCTTCGGTCCGTAAGCCTAATCTTGACAAATGGTCCGGATCATCCGTTACCAGTGCGTACAGGGACCATAGTTATTTGTCCACACGACTCCGCCGCCACGATTTTTTATCGATTGATCAGAGGCTCAGCTGATTGCCTCTCTCTGTTGTTGCCGACACGGATTAATTCACACACGTGAAGCTCGTGTACGTACACACGTACGTACCTTTATGGTGGTGGTTTTAAAATCAAATTAAAGTCAGGCACAAAAGAATAATCATAAAGGATTTGCATTATGAATATTATGATACGCACACATTGAAAGTTTTGCATGTGCGTGGTGTAAAAGAGGCAGCGCACGTTTATCGTTCGAATTTCAAACCGAATACGACATTTAATTTATCTATTGTCGCGATTTGAGGCGTGTACCACTAACCAGCAACTCGTATGCCATCACGGTAATGTGTTATTGGTAGTTTGCAAGATGTATGTCATTTTGCAAATTCATTTTATTTTAAATTAAGAATGTTGTCAATTTTGACATTTCCCAATTCCCAACATACCTGTGTAATATTTTTTTTATTTTTCCACTCCATTTTCTTTATTGGTTTTCATGATAAAAATAATTGTGCCATTTGTTGTTATTATTTAATTTGAAATTGCAAAAATACGATTTAACCGAATAACGTTTTAGTACAAAAAAAATTACTTTATCACTTTTTTCTTTTTTAGGAATACCACACACCAACTCGATTGCATTTTCGTACGCGTATCGCTTATAATTGCTAGCTCACCATGGAACCGGTCCCTTACTCGTTGTATGTGTGTGTTAAGCCGAGTGCATGCCTCAAATTGGGCTGAAGTACAGCAGATTATCTCAAGATGATTGATGGAGGAGTGCTCCTTCCCCCTCCCGCCCTGCCTCACCCCTCGCACGATAACCAGTCCATGCATTGATATGATTGGGTAATGTAATCCTCCGTGTAATTAGGTAAAAGTTAATAGTAACAAAGTGATGGGTAGTTGATGTCTTGGATGATGGATACACATGAGATTAGTGTTGGATGAAGGCACGACAAATATGTAGTCATATAAAATTAATCGAGATAGTAACCCAGTGGTAACGTAAGGGTTAAAGTGTCTGGCTTGTATAGATAGCAGGTTCGATCCACATGAACCCACTCTATCTACTCTATCTATTCATGTACCCATTCTGGGGATTTCCAACTGTCAAGTTATCTGTTATATGTATAGTATATGTATTATGTAGTAATGTGTGACGAATTTTCCATAACTTTCAATCTCTATTTCACCGTCTTAAGGGAAAATCTCGAAAACTACACAATAAAAGGCTTTAACGGCCAAAATTTCAAGTTTGTAGACAAAACAGTTTAGGCTCTGAGCGAATCGAAACAAGTAAGTATAATATTGCTTCCAAGCTATCCTTAACATACAATAAAACTAATCACTCTTTAGCTCCCAATAAAAATAAAAGGACTTAACGAACAAAATCTCGTTAGATGCACTCTGAACTAGAAAATTCTAGTTTGTAACAAAGAGCTGAGGAGCTCGTACACGTAGAGCTAAGTCCATACATACTCGTATATGTAGAGCTAAGTAAAGTTCTTGATCCGGATCTCCGGATTAGGTGGCAGCGGCTGCCCACCGTCCGGGATACATCTCCGACCGGATTACTCAAATCCGGATTTCGTTGAATAACTTGCTGGAGATTTGTGACGTAATTTATATCTGTATAATGGAGTTTCCTAACGTGTTTGGGATGTAATAAGTTTTTTTGTAAACAATTTCTTAGCTTAACTAGATTTGTTTAAAGTTCACTATGTATAGTTAGACGGAATTATCAAGGCAAATTAAATTCAAAGATACTTTTTAGTACTTTACTATATGGTGAAGCGGTAGACCGTTGCCCTGCTCACTGCTTAGTCAGTGGTCGCGAATTACATTCCAGTTCAGTGCAAATTATTATTAGTTATGTGTTCATAAAAGAAAGTGAGACTATTGTCAGACATGTCTAATGGATGTTGTATTCGTTACATTTTTGTTGCGTTTAAAAACTGATACCTACGTTATAAAAAAAAATGTTTTCTGGGAGCACGGCAGTGCCCCCGCCAAATCGAGCAAAAAAAGCAGCATTGCCGTACCATCCTTTTCTCGAAGCACTTCAGGTCACAATTCCGTTAACATATTTTATTTAAGTATGTTAAACTTACTAAAAGACATGCGTCATAAATAAAAAATAAATAGTTTTAAACTAACTACATCAATAAAACTAATCAATAATCGGCTGTTTAACATAGCTTTAGAGTCGAAGTTAATATTTTTATGACAAGGCAATGTAAATAACCGTTTGTATAGATAATAAGGTATTAAATTGTAAATTCCGAATACCTACCGATCATCAGATTATCGATAGTATCCACATCGTTTACATAATTATTCAACTACAGACATTTACTATTGGGACTACCGTTATGAAGTAGCCAAAAGATAAGAAATTTTAAAGAAAAATTCTTGCTTGGAACTGAATTTCATCAGCGAAAACTAAGGTTACATCCTTATTTAGGCACTTAGCCTCCGTCTGCCCTCATCTTTGATACAAACTGGTCAGGTGTAAACCTATTAATCAATTTGCCTCTTATACGTTGGGACAATCTTATAAACACCTTCCCTAACCTCATCCAGGACTAGGAGAATTATTTTTCGAAAAGATTAAAATTAAGTGTGACCACTGAAATACTTTTAAATTGTACTAGAACTATAAAATATTTATACACTAATATATATCTAGTGGTCATACAAGGTACAAACGAAACAATATTAGTGTACGCTATGCACATACATGTAGACGTAGGTACGTATACACGGATCAGTCCTAAGCCGGATTACGCGACCGCCAGATCTGGATGTGCGGAGCTACCTCAGGGTCGACAGTATTAAGGATTTTGAATATGGAAAATGTTACGTTTGGAATCTTTTGAATTTATCGTTTTACCGTTTTACGCTACGCATTGTTAAATATAAAGTTTATAAACTGACCTCCAAGATCTTTTGGGTAAAAGGTAAAGCTTGTAGGTTGTGTCTAAATAAAAAATAAGCATATCACGCGGACATTTATTTTATCTTTCATAATTACGAATATTTTTCTGACTTTGTAACTAATTTGAATATTTTACTTTAATTATAACTAAATAAGGATCAAATTTCAATAATTTGATTTTGTTTATTGCAGCTTGAAGCTCAAATTGAAACTCCTTTAAAACATCTAGCAATTTTTAAATTGAAATTCTTGGATCTTTCTATAATTCTCACTACATATAAAGTACCAAGATTACAGTGCAGACAATTGGAAGTAACCTTTTTGCTTACGAGTAGTATTTTAAAGGTGACTGATGTAAAATTGCAAAAATTGCATTTATTAGCTATTATCGAGACCGCGTGAGATTTTTTAAAGCATTATTGCAATACTTGATAAGTCAAGTTAGAAAAACATTTTGTAAATGATAAAGGTTTAATGTAGCATGTAAATACCACTTATTTAATTAATGTGCCTTTCTCATGTCTCAAACGACAAATGAGAATCCACGAACTCGTTTCAATCGATTACGTTTACGTATACTTACCTATGTTTTCTTTTTTATTCTAGAATTATATTCACAATATTTGATTAGCTCAGAAGGCTAATACAAACATTATAAAGCTAAAGAGTTTGTTTGTTTCTACGCGTTAATCTTAGGAACTATTAGTTCGAATTAAAACAAAATCTTTTGTTTCTGTTTTCTGTTTATCGAGGAAGGTTTACGTCAGTATCGTACAGTAACCATAAACGTTATGCCACGGGTGAAGCCGGGGTGGGTCTGCTAGTTCTCAAAATAACAGTAAAGGGGTTGATACCTATTGCCGTCATTATGGCCTTTGCCATCAATCTTTGTATCAGTTACAGTTGCCATAGGGTAGCAACTACAGAAGGTCGCATTTGACCCTTGTATCGTGGGTGCTTGGGTGAGCCACGTTAAAAATACCTGATTCATAACAGGCTATGGTAACCTCCACCCATCAACTAAGCCGCATCCCATCTCTCTGCTTCATGGTGTGTACAGACGGCCAAAGAGACAAGTAGGTACCTTAAGTAGATACCTTTAAATGTGTAGTAGTATGTCTGTCATACGGTACGACAGACATACGACTCGTACCCGTTTTGGCCGTCTCTACAAATTATGTAATATTAAAAAAAAATCTGTACTATTTATCGCAAATTTTGGATTATAAATATCAGGATGTGTTTACTGTAAGCGCATATTATGTATATCGATATTAAATCAAAATCAGCATAAGTATACCACCAGTGATTGATATTAACTTTAATCGTTATCATTTTTTGATACGACAACACTGTAACAACAACCTAAAAATATTGACGCATGATGATGTCTTAATACTTCGTCAATGCGTCAATTTCCTGATCATAATATATTTTTGTATAAACGATTTTATTTTAAGAAAATTTGCTGGCCCTAACTGATGATTCCTCTTCATTTTGGAACACTAAAAGGGGTTCCAAAATGAAGAGGAATTAAATTAGAGGAGGAATTAAATAGAGAGGAACAAGATATAAAATATTTAGTTCTACATGCCTGACAAAGTCTTGGTCAACCAAATTTTCTGTGTGCTGTACATAAGTGCCCACGGTTTAATTAAAAAAGAAAACCGAAATCTAATACTACGAGCTTTTTCGAAGAAAAAGTGAGCTAACATCACTATACCCGTAAACACGACCGCGCGGTGTTAGTCTATCAAAACGTTAGCTAAGTACTTTTTTTTTTCATTGTCTATAAATTTAACAATAATATGCTTTAGAAAACCCACGTGCGGTCAAACTAGATCTAATTGGATCCTGACCGCAAAGTCTTGCAAGAACCAAGAGAAACTATTCTCAGCGTTGAGTAATTTTGAAATAGGAATGAAAAGCACAATTTGAATATTAATAATCTGGCTGAACACATTAAAAATAAACTTAACCCAAGAAAACACATCACGTATGCGGAACATTAAATCGATAACCCACGCACACAGCGACACGGGATCGCGTTGATCCGGATGATCCGTTCGCGGATCAGCCTCGTGTCGCCCCGAGATAAAGCCGCAACCCTTGTGTGTAACGGCCTTAATAATAAGTATCGTACCGCATTGACGTCATAATGACGGTTATGAATATTTTTTTTAATCTCTCCGTTATTCTATCATTCGCGTTGTGATAGACTGATAAAAGTGTCGGTACACAGTACACATATTATGTGTCACTGTGCGACTCCAGTTAGTGATTTTTAAACACATTTTGATTATTAGCCAGGTTTGACTATCACTGAATATAATAATCTTTATTTTTTGATAGTTCTAAAAATCCAATTTCTACTTCTAAAATTGACCTTCGTTTGCAACGCCGAAAGTTTCCAATCAGAAACTTTGTATTTGTAACATTGCTAAGATAATCCATTAATTTGACGCTAGCGAGCTGATGATGGGTCAGGTTTGTGGACAGTGTACTTTTTAAAAATATACTAGTTTTATCATTGGATTTGTTTTATCGAGTTCCACGCAATACAACAAGCGTATTTTTAGTAGCCTTTGAAACTATGTTAAATCGATAAAGGCGTAAGTATTACAAGTATTATGCAATGAATAAAATTACTATTATTTAAATAGGCTTGCATTTGACTACAGACTGTGGCCTGACTTAAGACATGATTGGTGTCTTGCGTCACGAGTCACCTGTCGTCGTCACACTTTTTTAAAGTGGGTATATCAATGTATACTGTGTGCGTGCGTCTGAAGTCTAATTGGAAGTTAATTCTGATAGTAGGTACTGATACTATCAAAGATTGGATAATATTCAACTGAGTATTACAAATTTGAAATTAGATATTTGATGTTGAACTTGACTATTGACATGTAATGTCAAGGCTCCGATTTTTATGAATGTAAAGCCGCGTGGTTCCCGGCAGAGTGGAATTTAGGCCACCCCACCTCTTCCCGTGCGGTGTCGTACAAGGCGACTGAAGCATAGGGCTGTTTAACATCAGACAGATATTTATACAGCCGAGGAGACTCAGCCTCAGATGCATGGCTCGAGTCAACAATAGTGCCCGGAATACGGTAAAAGGCTCACTCCCTAATACGTGGGACCGAATACTATGCTTGGTCAAATGTGGGTGTTAATTCACCTCTGCCTAACCCCTCAGGGATAAAGGCGTGATTGTATGTATGTGTAAAATTCATTTAATGTCCATTCTTACATTGTAATCAAATACATCCGTGCTCGTTTTAAATACTAAGGCGAAAGGTATAAATTAGTGCGTGAAATTGTCAATTGTTCAACATAACAGCAAACTATAAAATATATCATAAGAGAGACACACTAACATTACTTTACGGTTATAATAATTAGCGGTAAAATACAATGGCTTATAAAATTAGCCACCTAAAAGTCACCAATAAACTCAAAAAGCAATATCGGCATTTCTCTATATGTCAAATGCGCTGTTACATCCCTACTAATATTATAAATGCGAAAGTAACTCTGTCTGTCTGTCTGTCTGTCTGCCTGTCTCACTTTTACGACTAAACCGCTGAACCGATTTTGATGAAATTTGGTATAGAGGTAGGTTAGGCTATGTTTGGTCGCGATAACCGACATCCACGCGGGCGGAGCCGCGGGCAAAAGCTAGTATTACATAAATTCGAGCCGACATATTGATTATTGTTGTACGTGACTTCAAGCTAACGAACCTGTCTATACAGTTTCGCATTCTGCTGGCCTCATGTTTGAAGGGCGTGATGATACATATAATGTTAGTACTTTGCCGCTACACGTTAGCGCGCTTCTGAGAAATATTCCCTACCTTTATCCATTGCTTTATATTGTTACCAAAGTAACCTTTATCTAGCCGCGCTTATCTTGAATGCGATTAGCTAGACGGGATTGACGTACACGTGTCGAACGAATATCCCAACAATATGCAAGGATATCGTTGCAATAAATAAGCCAGCAAGTAACGTTGTACATATTATAGTAATACTAGCTTACCCGGCGAACTACGTACCGCCATATTTTCCGCCCGCGTGGTATTCTGATCCCGATTTATCAGTGTTTCTCTACAATAATACGCATGTATTATACATATAACCCTTCCTCTTGAATCACTCTATCTATTAAAAAAACCGCTTCAAAATCCGTTGCGTAGTTTTGAAGATTTAAGCATAACATAGGGACGGACAGACAGCGACTTTGTTTTATAATATTATGTAGTGATAGTGATACTTAATATTCCAAGATGTCTAGGTCTAGAATATTCACACACTCTAAGTAGGTTAATTAGCTTGTAATGCAGGTGTTAGAATGTGGATAAATAATTATACTTCTTTAACGTGCGCAAAATCCCCACGGATACCCTAAGACCGCGGTGGTGGTTATATCGGACTCGAGTCGACTAAAACGTACCCCGTTTGTGAGTCGTAGGATAACGTAGGTGAGATTGGTATAGTAATAATTAATTATCCTTTAGGTATTATATTAAACTAGCTTTTGCCCGCGGCTCCGCCCGCGTGGATGTCGGTTATCGCGACCAAACATAGCCTATGTCCTTTTCCAAGGTCTAATCTACCCCTATACCAAATTTCATCAAAATCGGTTCAGTGGTTTTGGCGTGAAAGCGTGACAGACATACAGAGTTACTTTCGCATTTATAATATTAGTAGGGAAGTAGGGATATATCTGCATACTAGTGGGAATCGAACTTGCAACCTCTGACCGAGCGATCTACAGTTAGGGTCGTAATATTATTGCTAAAATTCCAGGAAAAGTTTTCTGTTCGAAAATTCTCAGCCAGCCTAGACCTGCTGACCGTACCGCACCTTTTCCGGATTCCGTGCTGCAAGGCCAGGCTATATTAGATTAGCTCTATTATGTGGGACTAATACTTGTGAGATGAAAATTTGTTTGAGTAATACTTTTTATTACATGTTTTCAGCTCCACCGGAATCCGTCTCATCTTTTTACATTTTATATCAAAAAAAAAAACTATCACATAGCTACAATAAATTCAAAGATTAATCAATACAACGTTAAGCTAATCTTTCCCCATAGCTACTTATACAAAATAAAAATAAATATTGAATCAAGATAAGGCATTACAAGCAACAGCTTTGAGGAGATATCCAAGTATTATTACTTAATAGCCGATATTCTGCGATAAACATATTCCTAATGGGATATTTGCATATAAATTTCAAGAACTTACCGTTTATTTTAGCTATAAAACCATGCTTAGCTACATACATTATGTCTTACATACAAAATAAAAGATTATAATAAAAAATATAAATCGGCTTATCTATTTAAAACCCGGTTGTTCGTGTACGGTACGGATAGCAAAATTAAAATAGTTACAAAAGTACAATTAAATGTTTCAACAATTATAAGTATGTGAATATTTTGTGTAAGTATACTTTAAAAAGTATGTATAACTTTAATACTCATATAAACAGAATATTTACTGCAAATCTAGCTTTTAAGGTAACCTTTAAATATTAACAGAGGTATCCTCTGTCAATCAACATTCAATCATATAATCATGTTATTTTATGAGTTATTAGAGTTAAATATTATGAGTTATTTTATATTGACAATTTAACTGTGTGACCAAGAAGTTTTATGTTCGATTCTCGGGTCGAACAAAGAGTTATAATTTTATTTATGTCACAGTGGATAGGTCAAAATTGGGTGATAGACACCAGCATTTTTAACCTATATCTAATACATATGTTAGCACCAAATGTTGTTGGTGCTATATTGGTATATGTGATACCCCTTTGAAGAGGTTTAAGCACAGATTATAGAATAGGTACTCCAGTGTGAGGTAATTAATTTTCCACTGCATACGTTCAAAGTTAACTCATGTATCTCTATTATTATTATTATCGTTGCAGTTAAACTGCTACCTAGTAATAATAAAGTCATCTAACTATCAACTAGATCTATTAGCCTGACCGTACACAGGTACGATTTGACAAAAAGATATATCTCCGACGTCAGGCGTAATCCGTCGGCCATTGTGCAATCGCTAATCGGCGCGGATCGGAGCGCGAGCCGATCCGAAATTAATAATGATTTATAACGGCCGATTAGAGGCATTAGGCATTAACTCACCGGACGATTGGCGGGATACTATTGCTTCAAGTAACGTTATTTACAAACTAGTAAGACTTGCTTCCAAGACGTCAATACTTTTTTTGTATTTTGTTTTAACTAGGTAAGCTTTACAAATAGTAATACAATTGATGATTAAGGTGTAATAATTTAAATAAAAGTATTCGATAACGTTAGCACTTTCATATTTAACTTGTTTGGCAACATCTGTCAATTCGAATTTTCCGATTAGAATACGTAATACGAATATGTGTTAATTACATATTATATTTTTTCATCTAATTATAGTTTCTTATAACATAAAAGCAAATTTTAAAGTGCATTGAAAACATTGAAATAAAACTTAAGAGTTGTACTCACTGAAAATGTATAATATGATCATGTGAGATGTGTGAACCTCTCGTCTGCACTTGGGCTTATGCTTTCAATGCGCCTAACAGACGGGATGTCCCGGATTAGATTTAAGGGGTAAAAGAACTAGAAAGAGACGGAACAAAAGGGTTTGTAAAGGTAAGACAGGGACAGAAAACAAGAGATTTAGAGATTATGATTCATAGGAGAATGAATGAGAAATGATTACGTGGGGTATAAACGTCGGGTATTAGTCCAGTCTATGGGAAGTTCAAAGCCGTGTCGGTTTATGTTTCATGCGCAATCCGCGGGAAACTGGTCGTGAAATTAGCTGCCCTGGTTTAGGGGCCATACTTATTGCTACTATTGAGGTTTAGAGGTTACAATATGATTGTAAAATCTGATCAGTGCTACCTGTATTTGTGACATGAAGTATAAAATTCGTTATACAGGTAGGGGGACCGCGTGAAAAATCATAAAACATCATTAATGCACAAAAAAACAAGTGATATTAACCCTTAAATAGACACGGTTTGCCTACTCATAGTACACGGATTTCAGAAAAAAAGGCTGTTCCAAATTTGAAACATAGGAAACCATAAAAAATGGTTTTGACATATATAAGTATGGTGTACTTAGCTATACCTACTTTTCTAGCTTCTCCTTTATCCTAGCGTTAATCCCAGTCGCATCCGAAGCTTTCACTTCGATGTCTGAAGTTCGCTTTACCAGTCTAACTGCGGCTTTGGCTGGACTACGATATTTTTGCTATATAAATAACACAAATTAGATGTATGTCTATTTAAATAAGAAATGAAAACTACTTGTTTTAAAATCCAATAAGCGATATGGTTCTATAGAAAAAAAATCAGAAAATAAATTAAAGAATTTATAATCAAACCCACACCGCTAGCTATTCTAGTGTTCGATTGGATAGGTAATTGACAACTTATAAAGTCAACGAAGCGCACACTTCAAAAACATTTTCTACAGCTTTCACCAACGCAGAAATATATTGAAAACAAAATTATAAGTTCAGCCAACGTTTGATTTAACGACTAAAAGATATCAGTGAATCAATTATGGCATCAGTGATCAGATTAACTAGGAACGTCGAGATGAGCTGAGCACAAAGGGGCCGAATGAAGCGCGTGACTACGAATAATATTACCCGTACTTGTTTTAAAAAGCCATTCCGTCGGGCTTTCTCTGTGTATTTAAAAAAGGAATGAGAATTTGCTACTGTCTTGTAAAGTTTGTCGGTGTCTAACGTTTTTTTTTATCGAGTTATAAAATAAATGCGTGGCTCGGCTAGGAGGTTCGCTAGATTATTTAATTTGGCGTAGACATAGAATTTTTACGCGCGTTCGTAGTATCTCGACACAATATTAGGTAGCTTGACTGTGAAAAGTTTATTTTTGGATGTCAATCTATATACATAAATCTATACAATAAACGCACTTTAGATTTCTCCTAAAGTAATATGTAACAGAAGTTACAATAGCACCTTGTTGATTAAAAATAAAAGTATTTTCAACATGACAGTAAACTGCCTCACCCGTTCCCATCACAGTATGTATAGTACTCTCTCTATCTCCTTCTCTCTATCTCCTTCTCTCTATATCTCTCTTTGAATTTGAATAAGTACCTACTTTCAAGTGATAATAACATTAATAGACTTAAAATTGTTATCACTTCCAATCAATAGTCTGATAATATTTGATAAAGCGATAAACGTAAGTACAAACATGATTATAATTAGAAAGTACACGGATTTGAGTTATCGTTTCACCAACACTGTCACTGTGTCAATTGTAGTGGTTTAGATTTCTATATTATATTCATTCGTTCATTCATTCACTCATTCAATCATTCATACATTACTTGGTTCATTCACTCATTCATTACTTGTATTATTCACAAATAATAATAATTATCCATATTTATTTATTAAGACCCCACGACATAAGGTATCTATTTTCTAATAGCAAGATTTGTCTTATAAGCCTTATAAAATTTTATGCGCTTTTTGTCGCTGGTCAACACACTAAAGAGAATAAGTAAGTAGATATTATAATATAAAAACAGTGCAGTGGTATAACAATACAGGATCTATAGTTATGTCTAAAATGGAAAAGAAAAACTTTAAGAAAATCCGTTGCATATCCGACAGTTTTCATCTGTCGGAGAAAACTCGCCCCAGTCATGATAATGACATAATATGCTGTCATAAAAACCTTATAATAGTGTAGGTACTCACCAGTACTACCTTTATTCAATGAGTTGTTGAAAGCCTCTTTCTTGGGCGAAAGATGCGGAGTGTGGGGATTTCTCTCATGATGTACCGGAGCCGAGGGTGGTCGAGGTACCGCTCGGTCCTCAGGCGAGCGCCGCGGAGGTGTTTTACTGCGGCGTAGTTCCGATGATAAGTTCTGTTAAAAAAAAAAAAGAAATGTTGAACGAGTTTGAAGTGTCAAGTTTATGGTTCTCTTGATACGTTTACGTTACGATTACAATAGTTTTTCGTACTTGGGCACGGGTACACTATAATCTTGTAATCATAATAAATGCAACTGCCTTGCACTGTTAAAGTATTGCTCGGGACAATATCTTGGACCTAAAATGTGCTCAAAATGTACTCTATACCTACTATACGTGCAGTACACGCTTCTAGGGTATTTTTTGATGATAGCACGGGGTGCTACTGCGGTGGATGAGCTCAAATTCACCAAGCATAGATTATTATCATTACAAAACAAACCGCGCGCACCAGGGGTCCGATTCACTAACTTTACATTTAGGTTTTTGTGCGTTTGTGACTTCTAAAACGTATCGTACCATTTCGATGAGTAAAACTATAGTTCTATTTGTGGGTTTTCGGTAAAGAAGAAAAAGAAAAAAATAACTAGAATTAGTTTTAGTTTTACTTTGACAGATCTTACTGATTACCACGTTATACGTTATCGAAATGGAAAGCACGCGTAGACGAAACGTGGCGTTGATGAATCGGGCCCCAGGTCCTCGTGTGTCTCGGTCTAAGATACGTGTCCCGGGGTAAAATAAACGGCAAGTCAGGCAGATGAAAGTCTAAATATAAAGAAGTATAATAGATGTATGTATATAATGGGTGAAACATAATTGCCTAGAGTGGTATAGAGCATTGAGCGTACAGGTTTCAGGGATATGGATACCATCGTATAGATTTTTTTATATACCTAGATGCATACTGGAAATAGGATACATTAGAGTATTTTTAGGATAGCTTTAAGTACAATTTAGGAAGTTCTTCTCAAATTATACTTAATCTCAAAACATACTGAACCTATAAGTAATTTTCGAGTTACTAATACTAACGAAATATAAACTTCTACTCACAAAAGTTTCAAATTATATGCACTCCAAAATTAGTTGGGTATCTTTTGGTCAGTTCCTTGAGTTAACATTATAATTGTTTCAAATTATTCCACCTTCCTACCATTGTAGGCCTTTTGCCGCGTGACTGTCAGCGCATACAAATTTGTATGCATGTTTTCAATGTCATCTTCGCATCATTCTACTGGTCTAGGGATATTAAACGTACTTAACTTACGGAATGACTTCTCAAGAAAAGGACATGCCTTATTGGATTTTTAATAATAAATACTTATGAAAAAAATGAATTGAATTTAAATTCGGGAAGAAGAGTGGGAGTTCGACTGAAATCGACTTGTTTCGAATTTGCTAAGCGTTCTTTCTATCGTATTGACACTGATGACGGTTTGATATCTTTAAAGAGTAGTTAAAACAGTTAGTGTTTATAAAATATTAAGAACTACATCTTTAGTTCTTACACCCGTTGCGCAAACTTGATGGATCCCTGGCCCATGAGCCGCAGGAGAAAGCTAATTTGTTGGTTAATCTCTTTGCGGCCAACTCCCGGATCGATGATTGCGGTATGCAGCCACCGACACTGCCCTTTTGTGGCCATGCGATGCCTGATATCCGTATCAGGCAACGCGATGTCCGTGCTGTATTGCGGTCACTCGATGTCCGGAAAGCCAGCGGACCGGATGGTATTCCAGCGGTGGTTCTTCAAAAATGTGCAGCGGAGTTGTCTCCAATGCTGGCGCGGTTGTACCGGATGTCGTACATCTCGGGTACAGTGCCTTCGGCTTGGAGGGAGGCGAATGTACAGCCGATCCCCAAGAAGGGTGATCGCTCGGACCCTACCAACTATAGGCCCATAGCCGTCACCTCAGTACTGTGCAAAGTACTTGAGCACATTATCAACAAACAGCTCATGCGTTACCTAGAGGATCACTCCTTAATCAACGACCGGCAATATGGTTTTAGACCGAAGCGGTCAACGGGTGATCTTCTAGCGTACGTTACCCATCTTTGGGGTGAGGCTATGGACAAGCATGGCGAGTCGCTGGCTATAAGTCTTGACATCGCCAAAGCGTTTGATAGGGTCTGGCACAAATCGCTTCTTTCCAAGTTACCAGCCTTTGGTCTGCCTCCTAGACTGTGCGACTGGGTGGCTAGCTTCCTGCAGGGGCGCCGTATTCGCGTCCTCTGTGATGGTCGAACTTCGGAGTTCTTGCAGGTAAATGCTGGCGTGCCGCAGGGGTCCGTCTTATCACCCACTCTCTTTCTTCTGCATATCAACGACATGCTGTCCACTGGCAGCATTCACTGCTATGCAGACGATAGCACCTTACACGGGAGTTATCACGGACATCCTGCGGCCAAGCAGTCTGATATCGCGGAAGGGAGGCAGCTTCTTGTTAGTGAACTTGACCAGACCCTGAACCTCGTTTCTCAATGGGGCTCTGAAAACCTGGTTGAGTTCAATGCCAAGAAGACGCAGGCATGCGCGTTTACAGCAAAGGTATCTTCTTTCCTTCCCCTTCCAACTCTTCAGAGCACGCCACTGCCACTACAGGACAATCTCAATATCCTAGGTATGGATGTTCGCTGCAAACTGAACAACAAAAACTACATCGAGAGTATCATCAAAACAGCATCGCGTAAACTCGGAGTCCTGAACAAAGTGAGACGTTTTTTCACGCCGGAGCAGCGGTGTCTTCTCTACAAGACACAAATTCGCTCTTGCGTGGAATACTGCTCGCATCTCTGGGATGGCTCCGCAAAGTACTTACTAGATGCTCTCGACAGGTTGCAGCGACGTGCGGTCCGCATTATTGGGAATCCTGAGATCACTTACACCCTTGAGCCTTTGCAGTTGCGTAGAGATGTGGCATCTTTGGCGGTATTTTACCGTCTCTACCATGGTGAATGTTCTGATGAGCTCTTCCAAGTAATCCCACCCTCTCCTTTCCTATATAGGACAACACGTGCAGGACTCAGATGCCACCCGCATACGGTGCAAAATATTCCATCAAGAACCAAGCGATTCGGCGACTCCTTCTTCTGCCGCACTATTAAGACTTGGAATTCCTTACCAGCTCACGTGTTTCCCTCCTCCTATAGTCCCGGGTCCTTTAAGCGGGGCGTGAAAAAGCATCTGATGAGGCCGTCAAGCTGAGTGCCACCATTGTAACATGGTACATGTCTGTAATGGTGACCCTCTTTTCAGAGACTTTGCCTTTAGCTTACCATCAGGCGAGGCAAAGTCAAATTGACGTGTCCTATATAAAAAAAAAAAAAAAAAAAAAACTCGTTAACTACTCTAAAAAATATCGTATGGGCTATTGCAATAGAAAGAACTCTCTATGAAATAGAAGCAAGCTGATTTACGCCGGAGTCTTGTTTTTTACCTGATGACTAGACAAATCAAAAGTCGGATACTGAACTTCAGTTAAGAACCTTTATACCTACAAGATCTACTCAGATTCCAAGAATTTTTCAAATGTACTGTATAATTGATTTAAATAAATAATTACTCACAAACATACTGCATATCTCGACACTCTTGGATTAGTACTAAAAGATAACAATTAAATCAAAACTTTTTTTCAAAGTAATCTTTATTTAATCTACACTAATCAAAATAATTTTATGATACCCTATCTAATTCCATCAGCGATAAGTGCCTGGTGAACAACGATTGAAACTATCGAGGGATTAAATAACAAGTCTATCGATAATCCAGGGCTAAACTTAATCATGTGATTATCCTTCGAAAATCTGTAGCGTAATCTTATAAAATTGTTTACATAATACAAAATAACAAAACATCACACATTTATCTACTCAAATGTGTCAGGAATATGTGTCATACAATAGATTACAGAAGAATAATGTGAAATAATAATTTGAGTTTATACATATTTAGTCTCATTAACGAATAGTGGTGTAGCGATAGAGCGTTCGTCTGCTAAATCAAAAAAACAGTGCAAATATTTATATTAATGAATCTGTATATTTGCATTGGTCTAGTGTTTATATGTGTAATATGTATGAGTTGACAAAAAATATTTAATGTAAGATACATTATGAAAACGGTAAGGTATGTCTTAAGGACAAGCCTATAAAACATAACAGGACTTCAAACGGATATAATTAACTTCCTAATACGACTAATTACTGCATCATTTATTTTGCATACATCCAATCGATATAACGGCGTGGATGATTGCAATACAAAACAGATGAGCTTATCCATGCTTTTATGGCGTCCTGTCTAGACGAGAACCCATAGTTTCCATTAAGGTCGAATAATAATGAATAATTCTACAATTTGCGCTGGTACACTTGCATGCATTGGTGCAATATGTTCGTGTATGCGCAAGGTGTCCAACTGAGTCAGACGTGCGATTCATTTGAAACTAACTGGACGAAACGAAGGGAACCGTTGTTTTACATTACATTGTTTTATTATATAACTGTTTTTTTTTTCATTCTTGAAGTACAGTCAAGGCATAATCCAATTTAAATTAGTTCTGCTTCCGTTCCTTCTATAAGTATTGTGACTCTGTATTGTCAAATGTATTCTTATAGGTGGCACACACGCTTCGGAAAATCGTGACGATTACACTGGTACCGTTCAAACTGCTGCGCTAAATCGATTCATGGTTGTGATAAAAACTGTTCAGTTTTTAGATATTTTCAAGCACACACCATGTCCATTTAACTATTTTCGTATTCTTATGCAATTTCTCGTTCCATGTTCACCTAATAGGAAACCACCGCTAAATAATAAAACAAAGATTTTTTCTGTTTTCCTGTAAATAAGTAGCGCTGGGAAAAAAGGTAAGTAGCATAGCCACTCGGCTCATTACTCTTTTGACACTTACAACTCCATGGTGCATATGAAACATGCGTTTTCAACCTTATAATTTTTATTGTAAACTTTTTCACAATAACGACATCACCGGTTATGTGTAGATTTTTGTAAACTATCGACACTATTGTAAGAAATATTCCGGCCAATAGACACGTGACCACAATGTCAATATTACCAAAACCGTAAGAACAACAGGGAATGATAATTTTAACGTCATGCGTTTTAAACTGGAAAACGGATTACATGTTTGGTTTGATTAGCACCAACTCGAAATAGACAATGTCGATATTTTTACTTTAGTTTTTATAAAACTACGAGTCACGATAAAGGTGTCAATTTTGTGTGATACAATCAAGTGGTTGTCATCAATGAACATTTACCACGAAGGTTTTTGAGTTCAGTGAGTATACGACAGTAAACCTCAAAGGTAACGGTAGACTGACCCCCAACACAATGTGGGATATACTTAATAGCTACAGAGAGAGAGTTCTTTAAGGTATGATAAAACAACTTAATTCAAAGACATTAATTATGTAATTACGTACAGGCACTCGGCTCTATAGAGTACAGGCACTCTGAAAATTCATTCTAACATATTCTAAACACTTCGTCTTAGTTGGTTTATGTTGTACGTTTACGTTTAATTTTTGATAAATTTACGAAATCACGAAACCTTTGGAATAATCTATCCATTAAAATATTTATACTTGCAGTGTTTCATAATTTCAAGATGCTATACCAAAAATAGTTGTAAAAGAAAATAAGCAGTCATCGTGGCCATCATTTAAACATTTAAAAACCTGAAACGTGATTTGAAAATCAGTTCAAGTTGACATTACGAGAAAAGGAGAATAAAGTAGTCGACTTTATGTATTCTAATCTAAGAAAAGTCGAACCACTTAAGACGAATCGAGATTCAAATTGGACACTTGGACGTTGCGTCAGTCGATACAAAACGTTCATGAACTACACTGATTACATTCATTGAATATTGTTACTGAACAACGGTTTGACCACATAACGGCGAATCTCAGAACAAATGATAGTCTTTTAATAAGGTTAATGAGTTGCAAACATGACATATCTCATCGCATAATGTTAAAGTTGACACGGAAAAATTACCGTCGGAGAAAAACAAAATGAGGACAGTGATTTTAATTGAAATTAAGGATACATAGGTTGTAATTTATAATAAAAATGTCCATTGCTCTTGTGTTTGTAGTAATGGTGTGTGAAAAAAAAGAGCTTTTTGCATTTGAATACCGCCGGGAACCTACCGCATCACTGAGGATATGACACAAGCAAATATCGGACCTATTGCTGGGAAAGGCGGTTTCCCCGCGGCAGCACGGAGTACTCCTAGCAGATCTTGCTAGTGTTGTTTGTGGCCTACAGATATGACCTTATACTTATACTGTCAAGGAAGCATCGCACATCTGCAGCCTGCAGCAGCACTATCAACATAAAATTCCCCGCACAATATCCACAATCAAAGTGCATGTGCAGAACATTGCATGTGGGCACAGGGGCGCGTTGACCAATGCCACGCACAGTTGGTCCGTCCATAGAATCGTTGATTCGCGCCACAGATACGTCTAATATCGTATTGGAATTTGTGATGTCGTTTGACCCCTGTTAACCCAGATTACGCTCGTCGTCGCCTGATTCGTCCTCGGCGCAGCCTGATTGTGTTGTGACACAAACTGTAATGTATTATGTGTTAACTCTTGCTGCAATCACGGCTAGCACGTACCACAATTACAATGGATATGTTCGCCGAACTTTACAATTTGTTTGTAACGATTTGTGTTGACGTACGTTTAACAGTGGAGCTTTATTGAGGTGTTTTAAGGATAGAAGTTCGTGAAAAGATAATATGAAATCTACTGAAAAAAGAAATTAGGTACCTTCCTTAAGATATAAATGAACCAAATTATAATAAAATCAACAACAAATATGCTTTTCTGTACTACTTAAATATTTATTTTATGCGAATAATCAATAATAATCTTGCTTATATTCCCACGGTGCATTTTAGGTCAAATTAAGTACTGCTTTGTAAATTTGATGTGAAATATTTACATTAAATGCATGATAATGATATGAATGAACTTAACGATATGAATGAACTTAACAAATTAATGCCGTTATTGATTGTATATCATACAAACACTTCTGTTTATTCATTAACTATTTAGGTCCTCGTAATAATGTAGAAATAAGCGTGAAATTAAAGTTTGAGTTAAGTACTTAAGTGTTTTTTTTTTCGGATATGTTATGATGTTTTGATAATATGATGTTTAAGCAAGTACAATAATCTGATATTTTATGTTATGCATATTATGAGCTTTTAAAAATATGGTATACCGAAACAAAGCATTTCTTTATTTTGTTACAGTCAAGTCAATCCTTGTAATACCAAATTATATTAAAATTATACTGCTCATTGCTAAGCCCATATAAGTTAAGAATATATCTAGGTATGGCTACTCTGGTAGTAATTTTAAACTTACAAGCATTACAATAACTTATGGTCTCTTAAAAATTATGCATATTGCAATAATTGCAGCTAAAATATAAAAAAGAAACTTTGATAGGTAGGTACTCAATATTAGTAACCCTACCACAATGATTCTATTTTTAAAAACGATACTGACGGTCAACGATATATTATCGCATTATTTTATTTGATGTAATAAAATATTGCGATAAATCTCAATTCAAGGTTTGCTTTCAATTTTATTCCTACTCATATTTCTTAATGAGATGTGTGGGTACTTAATGCTAAACTGACAAGAAAATGCTAATCTAAAAGAGAGTAACAAGTACTTGGAAAAGTTGTTTCTTTGAAAACAACTTAAAATTTTACTGTACATATTTTTTGTAATTGTTTAAAAAAGTAATTGATCCACCAAATGTTCTGCCGTATAAATTGTTTGTAAACAAACGTAAGCTTAAAAATGCAGAATGACGCGACACGGCATGTATAGACTTTTCACGCCAATGATCGACGACGCGGGGTAACAATGTACAGTAGTACAATGTTTGTACGAGTCAATGCGCGCGATTAATAATTATGTCGTTTATACGAAAGTAGTGAAAATTTGATTAAGAGGGGGGATGGGGGAACTTAAACTAAAGTTATAAATAAATAATACTTTAGACGTATAAACTTTATATCAGAAAATCATTTACCATAATGTTTTAAAAGCATTACACGTGATACAACCGTGATTGCGAGAAATATCCATACATTAGTCAAGAGAGATTACCTACATTAAAAATATCAAAAGTATATACCTATCTATAGTATTTACGCACGCCGGTTTACGTCATAAGTACATAGATGTGACAGTAACATGAAAGATATAGATTACAAGATCAGTAAATATGTAAATCATAATTGTAACAATTACTGTACAAACAGAGCTCTATAGTTGTCAGCTACTATTTCCATACATATCCAACTACCTAGTAAGGGTATTAATTAGGTAAACAGCCCGTTTACTTCTCTAATACCTTTAGAAATCATGGGTAACTGCTAGGGGTGTTAGTAGCTACAAGTGCTAAAACTACAACTTAAGCACCAATATAAGTTGACAAAGTGTACTTTGATTAGTTTTTCATAAGGGACCCTACTCGAACAACGACTGATGAGTGGTACACTGATAAAGTTTTGATATCATTCGATGAGTTTAGTTTTAAAATCAATTTTCGTACCTAGTGCATTACCTGCTTATATTATTTTTAATTTCGATAAAGTGAGATAATTTTTTATGTTTAAATAGTCTGAATTGTTCCAGTGAAGACCTGTAATTTGCTTTAAGTAATTAACTAATTTAAATCTTTAGGTACTTGTAATAAAATCAACTATGCCGGATGTCTAAAATTAACAATTAACTTCAAGATGACTGGAGTTCAGAAAAACTTTCCTGTAAAAAATAATACGAACAACTATGGTCTCACTCATAATGAAATTCGCCAGTAGGTTGTTACTAGAGTAGATCGTTTATCTAAAGATGATGCAAGCATTATCTCGCGTTTAATCTGACGAATACGGAGGCAGACTAGCTGAGAGTGACACACAAACAGACGAGTTAACTAGCGATAGTAACATTTACTATGGCATTAGTGTTGTTGTCTATAGCGCACAGCCCTGAATAATTTATGCTCCATTTATTTGCTCGAGATAACATTTAGAAACCTCTTATATTTGTATATCATGTAAGCTTATCTTTTAATTCTTGAACTGTCAACGTTCGTCGAAAACAGTATCTCTGGATTTTCCTGAATGTCTTTGAAAAGATTTAATTCAAAATAAGACGCTCTGCCGTAGTTTTCAACAGTTAACTCAAGTACCTAGATACTGCAGTTACGTCGTTCTACAATCACACAATAGCGTTGACTGAAGGATAAGAAAGAGTAGATTACATAGAAAGATTTTCTAAATCTAACCAACTTGATCTATGGTTAATGTAGACGGCTCTACGAAAACTTTTGTATGTGACTGTCTTCCTCATATAGTTTAGTCATACAGTCTACAGATTTCATAAATATAATCTAAAAACCAGTAATATCCTTATTACTGGTTTTTAGCAAGATGTGAACCCTAATGTGAAAAAGTAATTTGCATAATTATAGTCAACCTACGGGTGCTGACACAATAGAACGTTTATCTGTAAGAAGATTTAGAAACAAAACCCTAATCAAAAACGACGCTACACGTAAAGTACCTACATAATCTACTTATAAGAATATTTCAAAAAGAATAGTTAGTTTCCTATATTTTTAATAATGAATAACTTAATATTATTTGTGATCATTGTGTGACTGTGATCTTGTGATAATTCATAATGTTTGCCAAAATACGCGAGCAGGCAAATAACAAAACAGTGATGATTGGGATATAATGACTATAACGCAGATAAGAGGTCTAATGGTCGAATTAGTTGACGACTGTTTTAAAAGTTGGGACACACAGATACTTTTATCACTCAACATTATGGATTGCGATATTACAAATCGCTGTTAAATCTATTCGATCAATTAACAGTGTTTCACTTGCGAATTTTCAGGAAGTCTGTGACCAAATGGGACTTAAGAGAAAGAACGAAGGTGAATATCTAAAAGATTTTAATTTTAGATCGATTATGATTGTAATTTTATTTTAGAAAGGTGACCTTTATAATTAAGACTTTATTCGTAGTTCCTTAAATACTGTAGTGATAGATTTACTTTGTATATATGTATATATGTGTATACGCCGCGATGGGTAATTGCAATGGAATATGTTAGTTACCAAAGTAGTATAATAATGGGAAATTGCTACGGTATTCATGCCGTCTGCATGCTAGATATGCATTTTTAATATAACGCCTCGATCTTAACATAATGAAATACAAGTCATTATTGTGTATTTTTTAAGTTTTTTAACCTCTCTAGTCGATTCTCGTTAACCCCTACAACTAAGCGAAATTACTCGTGTTAGGAGCGGGTTCACATCGGTAATGTGACCAGGATTCGAACCTGAGATCTCTCGATTGTAACTTCATAAGGCCGACTCTTTAACCGCTAAACTGCCGACGCTGTAGGTGCATGTTGGTTTTGAAAATCATACCCCATCTATGTGATTACCTTACCCACTGTGGAGGTTAATGCGTAATTTGGCCTGTCCCTCTATACAAGTGACAATACGTTTGTAAAGATTGATCAATTTGGGATTTACATAAAATCTTATACATTCATCATTCTATTCTATAGTACGCCGCGCCGGCCAACAAATTGCAACTAAACTTGTCTAAGGAGGCTGATAGGACAAACAACTAACCAGGGCGTCGATTCTACTGAAGCAAAACCATTGTCAGACCACAGAGACTACAAAAAATGGCATTAAATTTTAGACTTTATTGCTATAGCCTCAAAGTCCAAAATTAAATGAAAAGATTTTCACTATACTCGCTCATTTGCTCTACAAAAAGTCATTTAATTTTAAACTTTAAACGCATTATTTTAAAGGCTAAAATTAAATGAATATTTCTTGCAGTGTCAGTGGCACGACAGTGGTTTTGCTTTAGCAGAATCGAGACCCAGTTCCAACAAGTTGGCATACTTCTTAAGCCGTGTGTATCAAAACTAATCGGGATTTATGTTTTTATTCGTCTCCCATTTTTACACTTCACACCCGCCTAGTTATCGCAACTTGAACCAATTTCGTCAGTGGGCCAGTGCCACGGACGTGATCTCCAACCTTTGGCGAACAACAGAGGATCATAACGCGTGATTAGCAATATAAATCGTGGTAATTTGCCTTCAAGTTGTTTTGCCGATAACAATTGCGTTAGCAAAATAATAGCCATGTCAAAGATTAGGCGTAATTTTAAAGATTTTTATATTA
Source organism: Eilema depressum (assembly GCA_914767945.1). Classification (NCBI taxonomy): domain Eukaryota; kingdom Metazoa; phylum Arthropoda; class Insecta; order Lepidoptera; family Erebidae; genus Eilema; species Eilema depressum. The sequence continues at coordinate 18,672,551 of OU612013.1, forward strand.
TTGTTGTAGCGTATATCCTGTTATATAGATAAGTTGAGTTGTCATTTATTATACGAATAAATGAAGAAAAATGTTTTTCTTTTAGGAATGTATATTTAAAATGCTGTTGCTAATCACTGGACAATAAATTGTATGAATAAAAAATAATTACTCGTACGAGTACTTAACTTTGTTTCAGTTCTTCAAAATATGTTGTTTAAAAAATAGCGAGCGATATAAATGAAGCACCGCCTGGCGGGCCCCTATTTCTTTGTGCATTATCAAAAGTAACAGATAAAATAGTGTTTTCATGAATGTAAACTTATCAAAATTATCAAATTCAATGATTATACGAAAAGATACTTCCTATTAAAAATTACGTTCTAACAGTCAAGTCATTATTTGTAAAGGGAATAAGGAACTGTAAAGGGTTAGACATATTTCCCCCCGTTCTCAATTCCTCTCTAAAATAATCGATTTTAAAATAGCGTTTTATAGAACTTTTATAAGGTAAAAAAAATCAATGGGATCGAGAACGAGAATGCAAAAACATAATTTTATTATGATTTCATGATTTTTTTATGTGGTCCGTTAATTGACTGCACCCCGCTGTAGTGCCAAAAGGAGGTAAAAAATCTGGAATACCGTTATTATAGCTGGTTAAATTGTAATTAAAAGAAAAAATATCTACACCTGTGAAAGTCGCCCTTAGGCCATGTTTGTTCTGGCTGCCGCATGGGAGCCGGATTTAAGCGCTCTAATCCGTACGAGTAGCAGGAACGCTCCCTTATCCGAGGTTTGTTTAGTGATGTCGATTTAGGGATTTGTCGGATTCCTCGGCTGTGAGCTTGCGGCTCCTATATCACCGATGGTCGAATATTGGAGAACGTTTGAATATTATACTTCTTTTTTATATATCCATTTCTTTTTTAATTTTAAATGTTTTGCCAATTTATGCAATCCGTAGCAATGACATATTGCGTTAACTATGCTAGAACATGGCGGTTTTCCAAAATAGCGCAAATACTACAGCGTATCTATAGTTAGTATATAGTGTAGTTATTATAGGTATATCATTGATCTGTGGTAAAATTCTTTAGTCATTTAAGTTACTATGAAATGTAGAAGTCAAGCACGAAAGATTCGTTAAGCAAAAGTTAAAATCAATTCAATTCCGAATTACCGAATTGAACCGTGAACTTACTCCATTTATACTCGTACCTCCGTTTATCTTATAATTCATAAGATGTTTGATAACAAGTGACCATTTTTTTTATATTATCTACGTACTGCAGGATTCTGCAGTGTATATTGCACAAGTGAATAGTGCATTTCATGGTGATTCCGCGAAATATACATAAACAGTATTATTATAATTGTTTAACATACGTATGATTTCATGCATTTTTTACTGAAATTACTAAAATTCTAATATAATATGTGCTTTTTGATAACTAAGTACTTCATTTGATACAGTCTGCTATTATTGTATCTATCTATAGAAAAATATTTCAAAAAATCGTTCTGTACGTGAAAGAAATTCGTTAATACATAATATATGTTTATTTTATGTCAGAATAATATAATTATTTTTAAATAATATTAACTTAAATAGGTAGGTACAGTGATTCGCTTGCCTAAAGGTTATTGGACTGCTACAATCATACAGTGATCGCCATTACGCCAAGTCATTATGAACAACAAATCAAACTGTTCTAGATAACATGGCAATAAAATCGTAATATTTAAAATACCCCGACGCCAACTAGACGTCTTCGTAACAGTTAGTACTTCGATAGTAGGTATTTCTATTTGAAAATACAGTACCGAAGTCAAATATTTTTATAGACTACTAAACGAAGCATGAAGCATGCCATTTAAATGCACACATGCTTTAATTCTATAAATTCTTTATGGTTACTTTTTTTTTTATATAGGACACGTCAATTTGACTTCGCCTCGCTTGATGGTAAGTTGAAGGCAAAGTCTTTGAAAAGAGGGTCACCATTACAGACATGTACCATGTTACAATCGTGGCACTCAGCTTGACGGCCTCATCAGATTTTCACGCCCCGCTTAAAGGACCCGGGACTGTAGGAGGAGGGAAACACGTGAACTGGCAAGGAATTCCAAGACTTAATAGTGCGGCAGAAGAAGGAGTCGTCGTTATTTTATTTGTAATCCATTTCAGGGATAATGTGTTTCCGAAGAGGGCCAGCTCGAAAGAGATGGCCCTGGGTTGGCCTGGGTGCGAAAAATTTGTGTCAGCCAATCTCGCCTTCGGCAACCTACGACCCACAGACGGCGAGCGTTTTAGTCGGTTCAAGTCCGACATAACCAAACCATCCTCGCAGCTGCGGCGGGGGGTTACCCGTGGGGATTTTGCGCACGAAAAAAAAAGAGAATAACTTAGGTAGTGACCTAAGTGTAATAAGTGTTCTTCTCGAGCGTCAACCAGCGTGCATCCAAAACAAGGACTTTCTCACCATAGGTTTTCCTACTTCTACTAGAATTTATTTCTTTGTGTGCCTTAGTGGCTATACAAAAACTGCTTCAATTCTAATTTATTTAATTACGAGAGTTGTGCCTTATAGTTTGTATTTGTATTTACAGGTCACTAGAAACCCACGCAAAAGTAACATACCTTTGGAAAGTGTTTCGTATTTATAGAAATCAGGATACTTCATTAATCAATTTCCTGATTCCCACATTCCATATTATTGAATTAATATTGACTTCGGAAGTTGACTTAAAAGATAAATTTAATTGTGCGTTTATATAGCTATCTAATAATAAAGTAAGAACACATTCACACAGACAGACTCAATAGACAAAAAGTGTAGACGATGTTGATCCTAATATCAGCTGTTCTGAGGACAACTGAAATCCAATGTTTTTGTAGCTGTAACTTACAGAAGCGCGTTTTATCCAAGTCCAACCACTAATTATATTTCTTTAGTATTAAAACTAGTGATACCAGAATGAACTGGTCATAATATTGATCAGAGCAGAGCCTAAAACGATTGAAATTACTTTCATAAACAAGCAATAAGTACTAAATCTAAACAGGAAATACCTTTATACGCTGCTTGTCTTAATAACAATATACCTACTCATATTTAATCAGTTGTTTTTCGTACGGCATATTCTGCTAACTAAGATAAAGAGAATCATCCCGAAAGATAAAGAAAAATTTTGCGCCGAAAGAACTAAACATCACGACAAAATGGATACATTTTAATCAACTGCCGCTAAATATTTTATACCTCACTAGATTAAAAAAAAACAAACGTGATAATTCTTCATGACATTTAACATTATGAAACAATTCTTCAACTTCTCGACCATAGGTACTATACTTGCACAATATTAAGATGTTCTATGTGACATGGTGGATAAAGGAATGATGAACCGTATTCCATTAAGCTGATCGAAAATAAGGCAGAAAATTGCTTGACATCTCTGCATGGAATTATATAAATTTCTGTTTAATCTCAGCCTCAGCTAATCACGTTGTCCAAATAACATGAGCACAATAGTTTTATTATAATGTTATCAGTATTATAAAGAAGGTCATCATAAAACTTAATTTGTAAAAGGTATTTACTTTAGACCTTTGGGATTATATTGTACTCATCTTGATAAAATATAGTCGTGTTCTTGCGCGCTAATTTTCTTAATCTAACTCTGATTGTAGGATTAAGCAAGTAGTCATAAAAACTAACAATAAAAGATTAACATAGACACATATACAATATATACCTACAATTTAGTAGTTGGTTCCAGTTATTTCATCCAGAAATTTAGATAATTATCTAATTATTGGGCTAGGGAACTTTGAACCCTGAAGATACTAAAAAAATATTAATGCACTGAAACATGTAAATTTAAAGCTAAGGAATTATTTGTATTCAAACTTACTCTTCAGTTTTATGATTAGTAAGTACAGATTTTACACATAGGTAGTCCCTAGTACTTGTAGGAAAAGAAAGTGGTATCTTTCTTTATCTCGCATGTCGAACTTTGCTTTATTAACATTCCTAAGGCTGTGTGGTAAGTTACAGTACATCATACGGTTAAAATTCAGAGCGGTATGAGCAATCTATTAACACGGCCTCGCTACAATGGCGTAATTAGTGTCATTTGCACTGTTTTTGGACGGGATAAACACAGGAGGGTATATTGTCGAACGGCCCAATTTGTTTCAAATGGTTTCGAAGCATCCAAGTGCTAAGTTAATTTGTTCGGCTTTCGCTAACGTGTGAGCAATCAGATCTATAGACGTTTTGTTATTACTTCACGTTCGAACGTGTGATTCCGTTCTATCAATTCACCGTTACACATTGGCAGCCCGTCAAATTGGACAAAATACAGTTAAGGAGATAGCGTGGATTTGGGGTTTACCATTAAATTAAAAACAAAATAATTTGTAGGTATTTGCTGTCGGTACTTTCAAAAGAAAGTTAAATCAGTGGTCTAGATTTCTAGATATATCTGATGACTCGAAATAGGCAATAGAAGCGAACTGGTACACATAACGTTATTATATAAACAATTTAGTTTTAAATTAATTTTTCGAAAAAAATAAACGGCAATATTGTTCTTATTGAGTAGATGGTATCTTAACTATCTCGAATGAAGTAGATACTACTAAGTACATAACGTTTATATAACGAGTGAGATAGCAATAGCAATTTCGATTAAAAATGACGTCATGAACTGGTGCGCCTGCATGAATGAAACCGAACTCCTCTTGTATTTTTTCTAGTTCCGGACTCTAAGAGTTACGTACTGAATTCCTGAATTATACTTTAAGAAATAAAGCAAATAAATAAAAAAATACCTATATCAATAGTATGTAGTTTATTAATACATAGGCATATTTTAATACTATATTTTGATGCCGGTCAAACCCAATCAAATCAAACTCCCATGGTACATAGAAGTTTGATTTCAAAGTTCTTCAGCTCGGTTAATTTTTTGTTCTGGAATAATATGATATAATACGAGTATACATGCATACTCAATTATATATTTCAAAGACAAGTCAATTAAGTTAAGTTATTGAGCCTGTATATCGTATCCCTGGCTCATCCAGTAACTAATCTATCTGTGGTGACTGGCTTATCAGACGTTAGCCTGCGGGTCGTATTGGTTATTCCCGTATTCTATATCTTTGCCGCTAGATGGCATTCTTGTCTACCTAGATATTAAATTCCACTAGAAATTTAATAATACATAGTACCCAATTGGATTTAGGCACCTACTCAACTGGGCATAACCCCTACCTATTTTTCTAGGTGGATGTACTATATAATAGGGATAAATAAGATTTTTTTTTAAATGAGAAAAATAGTTAAAATGCGCAATGAGATGGGATTCATAAGAGTTAGTGTTTTAGTAGTGTATGTTTGACTTTATAATTTTCATAGAACAAAATACGAAATGAAAATAATAATGGATTATATTGTCCTTCAAACAAAATAATCAACTTTATTAATAAACCTTGATCAATTCTTACAGAGATATAAAATCATCAATATTATTCAGCTAACCCAGATATAAGTATAATACGATAAAAATAATCCTATGACGTTGTCACTCCATAACAGGTACGCCAATCTTGCTGCGATCTTTTTGTGAATTCCGACAAAATGCGATAAAACAAATAAATCAGTGCGGTAATCCGCGACTTATGGCGATAACACACGTACTCGCCGTGTTATCGCTGAATGCCGCTCGTATCGCACGGATAATCCGTGCGTGTTGTATCTAAGAAACTTGTTTAAACAAATCATAAATGAATAAATGTTTTGGTTGAATTGTTGAAGAATGCTTGTGCAATCACGTTTATAATCTTAACTTAATCATGTCATGAGAAAATACTTTTAGAATATGAAAGATAACACGCGCTGTTGAGATGATTTTTATAAAATTGAAGGCGATGGTACATAAAATGCGAGGATGGCGAGATGGCATAAACTCAGTAATTGAGAAGTCTATGTTCATAATTCGTTACTTTTTTATTTATTTATATTGGAATACTAAATAATATTTACCCATAACGTAATCGATAATGTGAGACCCAATACGTGCGCTCTCATATTATCAACGACTTACGGTTAACCGAAAATTTAAAAAATATTGCTAATTTGTCAGTAGTTCACAATGAAATACATCATATAGTATTTATTTGAGTTATGATCACTGCGATGAATGTGTGGAGTATAATCTTACTAATCAATTAGCAGAAATAGGAATGTAAATTTACGTGAGCGGTGTGCCTTGCGAGAGGATGCAGTGACGAGAATTGAGAAAAATTTCAATGTGGTAAGGAACGTTGAGCACGTGGAACGAATGAGTATAGAACAAACACAAATATGCTGACTGTACCTAGTATCTAATTGGAAGTCAACAAGTCTGTTGTTGGAATTAGCTTCGAAAAATAATCGTAAACCTATTAGATTAGATCTAGAGTCAAAAGACCGACGCTGAATATACTGAACATAATACGATTGAGCCTCCAGCAATGCAATTCTGTAAGCTCACAACGACGAGCACAACGTTGCGACAACCTTGATATAGATTGTCATTGGTCGGACTGTGTGACGTCACTGGAGATCGACCAATGACAATCTATAACAAGGTTGTCGGAACGTTGTGCTCGTCGTTGTGCGCTTACAGCACTGCAATTCACTAAGCGAGCACAACGATGCGAGTCGCAACGTTGTGCGCGACATAGATTGTCATTGGTCGGATTGGGTCACGTCACTGGAGATCGACCAATGACAATCTCTATCGCGCACAACGTTGCGGCTCGCATCGTTGTGCTTGGTTAGAGAATTGCACAGCAGAATCGCATTGCAGGGCCTCGTGCGTCAATGTGTTTCAGCTTGCAGGTTAGGTTTACTTGAGCTCTGAAGACCTTGACGAGGCCCATGATAATATAGCTATAAGTGCACCAACGAATAATATAGCCATAAGTGCACCAACGAATCTGTAACATGGCTAAAATTGAAACTGCAATTGTCATTTCTATATGCCACAGATAACATGATACTAAACAAAAGCATACTGTTTTATTGCACATCAAAGTCAATTTTGAAGTTGTCAATATTGTCAAAATTGATAACATTGAAGGGACGGTAGCGCCTCTTTCCGTTAACGAAATTGTTGTTACGACTATAACCGTTTTCTATCATATCAATAAAATACTCATTCAAATAACGAACAGATCATAAAGTTTGATAATAATAACTGCAAAAGTAGGCCCGCCACCGGCAATATTATTATCGATAATCTAATCGCTTGCCTAATATCAATGACTCGGTGGAAATAAACCGTAAAAAAAAATCATTGCAACACTAAGAAAACCATGGAGTAATTTAAATTGATTTCATTTCAATACGCTTCACAATATTTATTTAGGTGAGGTTATTACTAAATTGGTAGAAACACAACGTACCTACTTAACCATTGGATGTTCCTGAGATATCCTAACAAGATTTTCGGTCTGACCTTCGACCAAACCAAGTTCACCTGCTGATTGAAGGATACGGCACTTATGCAGGCTTTTATCTCAGGGTTAGGAGGTTAAGCGGCAGTCACTCCCATAAAAGGAAAAATACACTAGTAAAAGGAGGAACAGGAGAGCAGACCCCATTCTCCATAGTGCAAGTTTTGGAGTATGCATGTATTTAACTAAGTTAATGAGTGTACGTAATTTAATAAATGATAGCAAAATGTGTAAATTGAATCTTTTACCAATTTTATATTTATGCTCAACTGGATGAAGGCAATAAACCATGTAATACGACTATGCCGATAGTTGAAATGCTTGCAGTATTTAAATACATACTTACAGATATTATCACAACCGTTTTGATAACATTATTCATAGATATTTTCATAAATTATGTTGTTTCAAGGAAACGATATAAACTACTCGATATATCAGCACTTGAAGAATAAACCTGTCAGTAATCGATACGTAGATTATTTGCCGTCATGATTATCGCTCATTAAAACTCAAGTAGCGAACGATTTAAATGAAATAACCCAGTTAAACCACTTGCCGACAAATAGAGATATTGTAGAGCACCGTCTATCGCGAACAATCGCTACGATTGTTTTCAATATCTGTGTGTGTCATACATTATGCAATATTGCAGTATTTAATATGGCGCCGTCTATAAAAGTACTTTGGGAAAGAATCTATATGAAACAAAAAAGCTATCAATGGGACCGCAGTGCTTCGAGGAGCACATTAGATATTGTTGACAAAACTTCCTCCTCCATTAATATGCATCAGCAGGTAATATTCCGTACGTGCTCGTGCGCCGCCGGCTTGCGCCCACTGAACATTTTCGCATGCGCGACGCATCCATGCAAAATTTTAGGCGGGATGCGTTTACTAACGTAATAAACGTCCAGTAAAAGTAGTCATACTTTCCACGATTACTTCTTTGTCTTCGACTCACGCCAGTGGCAAGTTAGACAAGGAAGGCGAGTTTAGCCCCGATGCGTTTGGAGAGCGAATAATGCATTCGGTAAAAGCGGGTTTTGACGACCACCGTCGCACATTCCCATGCAAGGTATGCCCGCAGGAGCTATGTCGGCAATTTAAATATTACGGCTACTCAAAAACGTGAGATGTTGGTAGCAAGAAAGCCCGTGTGGGCTCCGAATGAGACAAAACTCGGATACACTGAATCTTCCTGAAAAAAAATAATTGAGCAGCGACATTTTTTAGTAATTAAATTGTTGCTTTTTCATTGCTATTCGTGAACGAACGTAATTAATAATATGCGCCTTAATTTCTACAAAGAACATCTGAATGTTGTATGAAGGTATAATGTCAACGAAAAAATTCGTGTTGTCTCATAAAGCGTTTACATGCAGAGATTATGCGCTATAAAAATATTTGATGTTTTGTGACAAAATATTTGGTGTTGTTGAGTCGAGCTGAGCAGAATATTGCAAACATTGTGTGCACCGATGCCCATGACGGGCGGTAGCCATTCCCATGTCGGCACCGAAAAAAATATTCAAATTGATTCACGCGCGCGCCTCCGTCCGAATTTTGCAACGTTTGATGCGCCCGCGTCGATTCCGGCAAATCCGTCGCGTCGGAAGTGCGTGGCGCGCGCCGCTCCGCCGCCACTGTCGATGTGTCGATATGCTCACATGGAGTCGTTGACCTCGATCAGGACCTTCGATAATAGAAATCTGATAAACTATTATTGGTCAGATTAAGAGGCCGAAAGATATGTCTTCATTATTCACCGTTCACTCAAATTAGGTTGACACCCATGAATGGTGCTACACGTCGGCGTATACCTTTCTCATCTACGCATGATACAATTAGCCAAAATCGATAACAAAGCAGTCACCTGTCCGTGTTTCACTCGATGCGGTGTGCAAAATATCGACGTTACGTATTCCCCTCACTAATCCAAGTGATACGTATACGGTCACACAATGCGCTTATTATTCGACAGTTCAGTTTCTAAGTAAAGCGCATACAGGTTGAATACTGTTTCGATATGACGTATGCGTCTGCCCTTTCAATGATATGAATAATATATTTCCTTTACGCCATAAACATAGTGTTAAAGCCAAATACTGATTTTAATTAGGTACGATAACCTAACCAAAACGCAAATTAAGGAAATGGACGGTCACACTATAAAATTATGAATGAAGCGATGCAAATTACCACTACCACTATGTAAATATAAAAATATAATTTTGCCAGAAGTCAACCTCACATGCTGGTTGGTATACCTGTTAATTGACGGCTTGGTTTCTGGCGCAGGATTTTCTCCCGAGGTTAGGAGATCATACGGTGATGGTTGGTATCTCCCAAGCAATAGCCAAGATAAGAAACAGTAGGACAACGGATTTTGGATTTCAAAATTGCACGCTTTGGATTCGACCAAATATTTATTTTTTCAGATTTTCGAAAAAAATTGACGGATTGACTTCGATATAAGGACAAGGACAGCTTTCTACTAATTTTTAATTCTACCCAAGGGGATGCGGCATGTTAAAGGGACAGAAGTCTTGATTTATGGTTGATCCTTGTTCGTTGATCTTCTATGCGTTGACGCATATTTCCATCGATAATTTTATTGAGATAGTATTTTTTGTTCAGTAATTTTTGGTCTTTCTATGAAGGTTTGTAACATAGGACTTACCATAAAAGACTTTGAGAGTGAAAAACAGGGGTTGTAAAATCTCTAAAGATGCTGCGTACTAAACTAATGCCGGGCTTTACAATGGTTTTTTTTTTCATCCGCGGGTTTGCCTAGATCTATTTCCTGTTAATGTAAGTAAGCTGCAATATCTAGGGATACTGAAAACGAAAAACCTTAGACTGACTACTACACTACACGAATTTAGTAAGGTACTTGCGACCTCACACTACAATCACAGTTAAGTATTTTAATAATATAACTTAGTCTTAATTAATTTAGTTTAATTTAGTGTTATTTATGTTAAATGAGATTAGATTTATAGATGCAATAAAACAAAGTGAAATAGCATTGCAAATAAACCTTTTTTTTATCGTGCGAAAAATCCCCACGGATACCTCCCCCGCCGGAACCGGAGGAGGAGGTTATGTCGGACTCGAACCGACTAAAACGCACGCCGTCTGTGGGCCGTCAGTTGCCGGAGGTGAGATTGTCGTAGCACCCCGCACCCCGGCCGACATTGCAAATAAACGCACATTGTAGAAAAGGTCCGCTCTCTGAGGCATTGTTCTCTTGATATGGTTTATTCTGATTTTTACGGGAGCGACCCGCAATATCGAGAGGGAAGTATGCGCTAGAGCGTCGTCCGTTAATCTGCAAGTATACCAACTTAGAAGTGAGATTGGCTTGAGCTCCTAATGTTTCGCTGTGTCCCTGTAACCGGCAAAGTTTATAATCCGGCATTGTAAACAATGCCTAGGCATTGTATAGAATAACGAGTGCGTAGCCGGTAATGTATGAAATGTTATCAAGGAACATAAATAATGTATATAATAATAATTTTACTAAAAATAAACCGGCCAAGTGCGAGTCGGACTCGCCCATGAAGGGTTCCGTAGCAGCAAAGGCGAAAATTACGGCTTATGACGTATTAAAAAAAAACTACTTACTGGATCTCGTTCAAACCAATTTTCGGTGGAAGTTTGCATGGCAATCTACATCATATTTTTTTTTTTTAGATTTATCATTCTCTTATTTTAGAAGTTAGAGGGGGGTGGGGGGACACACATTTTTCCACTTTAGAAATGTCTCTCGCGTAAAATATTCAGTTTATATAAAAATGATGTTAGAAACTTTAATAGCATTTTTAAAGACCTATCTATAGATACCACACACATGGGTTTGATGAAAAAAAAAAATTTTTGAGATTCGGTTCTAAGTATGGGGACTCCCAAAATTTAATGCTTATTTTTGTGTGAAATTCTTAATGCGGTTTACAGAATACATCTACTTACCAAGTTTTAACAGCATAGGCTTTATAGTTTTGGAGAAAAGTGGCTGTGACATACGGACGGACAGACAGACGGACAGACATGACGAATCTGTGAGGGTTCCGTTTTTTGCCATTTGGTTACGGAACCCTCAAAATTAACCTTCTAACCTATATCTATGCAAGTCGGCGCGCAGTCACAGATTATAATAGTTGGCGCAGTGTCCACACTGCGCAATTTGACTAGCATAGATTAGGTAAAAAGGCTAAAGGTATTATTCCGTAGCCGACGGCATACGACAACTGCCGACGCACGCAGCACATGTGCGTAGTTCATTGCGGCTTCTCAATGGTTTCCTTTAAACGTATGGGAGTTTAGCAAGTAATGGGTACGCTGTATTTGCTGCATGCGTCTGTCGTTGTCGACACTTTTCACTTATATTGTTATACCCTTGTTATACCATTTTGTCACTTTTTTATCTAACCCCTGCGACTAAGTAAAAATTTTGGACATCCTTTGTTTCTGTTTTCAGTTTAACAACTTAACCATTACGCAACCGCTTCATCCGATTTTTAATTTTACGACACTTTTTTAAAAAAAAAGTTCTTTTATAAAGGATTTTTTACTCATCTTGCAAACATAAACTCGATATCCAGGTAATTAACACCGTGTTTCCAGTAAGTGACTACCTCACTTGCCGGATCTTACCTGTGTTTTATGACATCTAAACATATCCGTGGACAATAGTTGACTATTGTTTATCCCATTACGTCAGTTAAGTCGTCGTAAACAATTGTTACAAACAGGATCATCAGTTTAACGGTAATGTGACAAAGACGCTATTTCTATAGAATCTACCTGACTCGATGACGGTGTCCTTTCGGAATTTACGAAATCAGCTTGAATTCGTTGGCTTTAACAGTTCATTTTTATTTATCAGAGGTTTAGCTTTAAGTATAAAAATAAGAATCTATCAAAAATCGATACTAGATATGTTTAGTTTTAAATAGTATTATGTTATCTGTTGTTTAGTTTATATTTTGTTTTTTTAGCGGGTCCTAAATCCTAACTTGTAAATGAAGTGTGTTTGTGTATCAAGAAAATTTCATTTTTATATTATAATAATCATAATAATTTATTTTTTGGATAAGTAGGTATTATACTCATGGTAAGCGGTGACCATAATGCTCGGAATACTAATAGGAACTAAGTATTATAGAACTTCAGGCTGGGTGAAGCAAAGCTTGACCACGTGTTGGGTAGAAGATTAGATAAGTATGTTTTCACTAAAAATCTATAGAAACTTGAACAGTAGTGCAGACAATAATTATTTTACAAGCTGTTTATCAACTTACATTGTACATTTGAATGAATGAATGTAAATTGTTTGGGTCAAATCTTGCAACTCGATTTTAGCAGATTCTCTTAACCGATTTTGATAAAATGTTTATGACAAGACAATGCATTAATATGGTGCCATAGAACTGGTCTGATGATTGAGTAGGAAGGTGACCATAGCAAATCCTAAATTAAATAAGATAAAACTATCGAGTTTGGGCTCTCTGTTTTGCCTTAACAAACTCTCTGGTATTACATGGTATTCAGGTTCTGAAGATGGAATCAGAAGGTGGCCATAGATAGGAACTCCTGAACTAAATGAGATAAACCTATCGAGTTTGGGCTCATTTGTTTTGTCTTAACAAACTCTCTGGTATTACATGGTATTCAGGTTCTGAAGATGGAGTCAGAAGGTGGCCATAGGAACTCCTGAACTAAATGAGATAAAGCTATCGAGTTTGGGCTCATTTGTTTTGTCTTAACAAACTCTGGTATTACATGGTATTCAGGTTCTGAAAATGTAGGCGATAGTAGGTGATTGTGGAAATTTCTGTACTAAGCTTTTAACATGCGTGAACATAGAACGGAGAAAGAACTTGCGCGATACAAGCTTTTAAAATTAGTACAACTCTTTTATCGTTTTAGTAAAACAAATTCTTTGAAGAAAAATTGTTTGTAAAAGTTTTTTTACTAATAACTTTATTAACAATAACACAATGGTATAAAACGTCGGCAAATGAAAACATTATGAGATCTATAAGTCATAACTCATAGTGTACAGTAACAAACTATCTGTGCGTGAGCACGTTTACATCTCGAGTCTGGAAGTTGCCACAAAACAGAGATTAGAGTTCGTTCACACAGGATTTTATTCCTCTGCATCGGTATCGATGCGTGTGCGCATATCGGTGCACGGCTCTTACTCATTTGTTGTTGTAATTGTAAAAGGGATGGCGGATGAGATAAGTGGGTCGATGACATTTGGCTCCGGCTCTCGATTACTACGATTATGCACATTGTGCGTTGAACTTTACTACAAGCTCTGATACGCTCATAGCTTTGATACGGCACCGAGGCATTGAGTTGAGCATCATTTAAAACAATGCACCCGATAAGCTTTCGTTTGTTGACTCACTGTAAACGGGATGTTTCAGGCTTCCACGTATTTATGTAATACCAGCTAATCTTGTGTAACGTTCGCAATAATCGAAACAAATAACTTTATATTTTTTGTAACCGAGAACAAAGCATCAATAAATAAACATGGTAACAAAACAATACATAATATAATGTAAACAATGCATAATAATATTGAAACATTTCAATTTTATATTACAATTTAATCTCGGTACAACGTGTTGCTGAAGGGGATCATAAACTCATACTTAGCTTATCTCGAAACAGTGCAGTAACGAAACGTGTATATTACGTCCGTGGCGCGTACGTGTTCGTCGAATATAAATTCCCATGTAGGGCCGATAGGAGCCGAATCTATCTGTCGATAGGAACCGCTATTACCACTATCACATCCGCTGCCGGACAGATAACTGGACGATTGTAGAACACAACCAATAATCTATTGTTCTAACTCCAAACCGCAAGTAGGAATATTTATACCTATGCATCCAATACTAATATTTTATACTAGGTAGGAAAATACCCAGAAATAGCGTACGCATACCTACTTTGTGAATGTATGAAATTTTAAAGCATTTAGTAGGTATGCTGACTATTCGCCCCAAGTCGGATCTAGGTATAGGTTAGGCGAGACTCAGTGACTCAATGGTCATAGCATACCCCCTGTAAGGGAAAAATCGCGGGTTCAAGTCGCGTGTATTCGTTTTTTTCTATAAATCGATTTGTGTATGTAGTCACGTCTATGTTTTATAAATTTTGTATCACTTATATCATTTTTTATCTTTATGTAGGCTTATGCCCGTGATTCCATCAGAATAGGACACGGATCCCAGTACCACGACCCAAAATTTACCAGTTACTACGTGATTGAATAAAAAAGAACTTCAAACTTTCACATCCTTCGTATTAGCAAGATTGAGTTCTTTTAAACTACTGAAACATATCGTACCAGCGACCCAGTCTGTCAGTATTTTACTTAGTTAATATATATCGATGGCACGAACACTGAGACTTTTCCCAGACAGTACTCTCGCTGCAATTCCTATGTCGGACGTGTAATCAACAGTTATTCGACTGTCCTTGCATATTAGTTTCTGTTCAAGTTCTACAATACTGACGTTTCTACGAAAACAACAAAATGATGCGTATTCAATTCAACTTCGAACATTATTCTAGAACTGTACTTACTTGTACCTACATTCAAAGTAATTATTTAGGTGTACTGAGTACACTGTTCATTATTTTAACGCGATAATGTCGTCTAAGCTATTTCTACGCAATCTAGATCTTAATTAAATCTCGATATCACATTCTAGTTTTTAAAACCTATATGGATTTGAGCAGTCAATGATTGGAGTATGGAGTCGATGGAAATAACCGATTTATATTTTAAGTAACTGATACTTGTGGCTGCGTAGAACGATAGCAGTTAACGCCACCATTGGAAGAGGTCAAAAGCAATTAAACGTTTCTCTGTTGTCAATCGTTTGTTTGATATCGTTAAATTTTCTTATGTTATTGTTATAGGTCGTATAAAATGCTTGTTACAAAATGGGTCTTCTTTGGACCTTCTGGGGAATCACATAAAATGAATTAGATTGGACACTTAATAATGCACTGTATGTAAAAAGCGCACGTAATGACACATTTGCCGTGGGTGTGGGCCGGTAGCACTGTGCCATCAGTGCGCCTGCATTTACACAAACCCTTTGCACCTTGCTCTTCTTACTTAATTTTCCAGGAAATGTCTACCCTTTTTTATATAGGCCACGTCAATTTGACTTCGCCTCGCCTGATGGTAAGCTGAAGATAAAGACTGTTTTTATCTACCCGTAGATACAGCAGCGCATAAGTCGAAAATCGTTATGGCAGGCATTTCCAATGTTTGCACGATACAGTCAACTTGAACGGGAAAGGACTGCCCTCCCACATATTGTATTCATACGGTTGGTGAAAATGCTGGAGAGCCTAATCAACGTACTCAAATTATTTCCTATTTCTCTACTCTCCTCTACATATTGTATTCGTCACCTTTTCGTTCTGCAGTAATTAATGCGTAGTTTAAACCTAATCTAATAGCGCAAAGGTTCCATAGGTTGCTTTAACATGAGGTGAGATGAAACCGTCTCTAAATTTGCTACCTAAGTAGTATAAAAGCCAGGTGTGTTTATCAAGTTTCACTTTCATTAAGTATTCTATTAGACATGTGATATTGTTTTAAATAGTAAAAATGGATCGTAAACTATGAACTAAACGTACCTAACGCGTTTAGCATCAGGTCCGTGCAATGAATCGTAATGGTGGATAATGCGTTTGGTGTAAGCATGTAGCGACAAGCGGTCTGGCTGATTGGAATTTCAACGCTGATGGTCCCATGAATTTGAAATAATCTCTCGGTTTTATATTCAGCCTGTATCGCTATGAAAAACATTTCGAGAAACGATACTAACATTTATCCTTCCACAAAATAGCATTGGTCATCATCAGTAGGTATATAGTATTTGTATCACGAAACATTGAGCACATTTTTTTTTTTTTTTATATATAGAATGATGAATGTATAGAATTGACACGTATTTTGCGTTTATAACAGTCATCAACGTATGTCAATCCTATAATATTGATCAATCTATCCTATTTAATAAACCTATTGCCCCATGTCTCAAGGGGAAGGTCCTGTTCCAGTAGAATTGTTTAAATAAAATGTTTTCTTTCTTTCTTTCTTTCTATCTTCTTTCTTTCTTTCAATTATCTGCATAGAGGAGGCAGATTACGCTTTTATTGTATTGTCAAAGACAAATTAGTCGACACTAAAAAAAATGCCGCAGTGGAGTTTGTTGCGCCGTTTCTTCTCCATTAGCGCCTAAAAAACTTAGTTTTAAGGAGAATTTGACGTCAAAAAGCTGTAAAAGTGTTGCACTATTTTGAAAACAAAGAATTGAATTAAATTGAATTAAATAAAACGCTTACATCTCACAACCTGGCAAAAGTCAGGTTTGCATATATAAATAAATAAATAAATAAATATTCTACAACATTCTACACAACGCTATCTAGACCCATGATAAGCTTAATATATGCCTACTAAAATTGCTTAAAAGAATAGCAACTCTATAGGGATACAGTGTTAATCAGTAACTATGACTTCTATGCCCTGTTCTGTTCTTCTGAAGAACAGAAATTGGGATAACTATGGCAGGGAGAAATATTTGCATGGGCCCACAATACAGGCCAAGCCAGAATCACCTGCCAGCCGGTATACCTGGTGATTAACGGATTCTGTCGGGGTTAGGAGGCTGTCTAAGCGGTCCCTGAGTCCGATGTGAAAGCCTTGAATGCAACCGGGAGCTACGCCAAGATATTGATGATGGTAAGAAGAAGAAAGAAGAACCTTCTGAGAATAAAATGTTCTCCAACAAATCTAACAATGTTCAACAACTTTGTCCAACATATCCTACTAGTTAAAACTAATCCTTGAAACAATATAAATCAAGACGATTGATTTGTGCGTTTCGTAGACAATTGCTAAATTGGCTGTGATGGAAGATAGTCCTAAAGCCTGGGGTTACGGTGTCAATTGTCGAAGTGAGATGACTTAGCCATAACCGACACACGCCCCACTAAAACATCCATTAATCAGTAGCACAGATTCTAAATATAGCCACTTATGCTATCGACAATCCGAGCTTCTGATGTCAGCGTAGAATTGTGTCCAAAGATCCACCTATACCATACCAAGTACTTATGACATATAAAAAAATCTGTGCGAGTCGGGCTCATGCACTGAGGGTTCCGTACAAAACTGAAGTGAGACAAGTATGTACTTATGCTGCATGAATAACAATATCTTTTTATTATGTTGACATAGAAGTTTGATTTTTCATAGCTGTAAGAGGTTTCAGACCTGAGTATTTTGTATATATATTTTATGATGCCTCCACACCTTCCCAAGAAAAAGGTTTCGATAGACATATGGGCGGACAGTTCGGAGTGATCTTGTAAGAGTTCCGCTTTTTCTATTAGAGGAACGGAACCCTAAAAATATGACATTATGGTCATAAAATGTTTAATTCCACCAATTTTTACTATAGAAGTCATTTTGATAAAATATCCATTTAATCCTAAAAGTTCTTGACAGCATAAGTGACGTCAATTAATCCGTTCCTAATACTACATGTTTGACACCGCAAGATAAATAGCTGTTTGACTATTCTAGCGGATAATCTGTATAAACATTCCACTTCCAGTCTAATTCGTGAGCATAACAAGTTTATGTATAGTCTAAACAATTTTTATAATGAAAAATACTGTCGTTTATAAGCATTACAGTGTGGATAAACTTATAAGAATGGGATAGAGAAAATAATATTAATGGTACATAATATTTTTGTATCTACAGGAGTGTTGCTATTACAAATTGTAACAAAACCTTACGTAATTAAAAAAGACATTTAAAAGAAGAATGTTGATAAATCGAAGAAATATCTGTTGATAGTATCTTCGCATAGTATTCACAATCTACTTAAATTATAACAATTTAAATATTTTAGATACCTACGCAACATTTTATAATTATGTATTTACACGATTTGTTTGACCGGATGCTTTTACACCTTTTAAAGATAACAAAGTAAGAAATGCAAATGACGTACAAATTCTACAAACAGTGAAAAATTACCTCAAGTTAACGAACTAATTATTAGCATAATTATTATTTTACGTGTTAAAACAGGATTCGACACTTTAGCATAAAAATGTTCCTTTTACCGATAGTGATACTAAATATAGTGATTGAGGGTTAATTGAACGATAGGGTGGAAAGTTATGCGCAATTACAGAGATATGTTTGCCGATACATCAGGCTAATTATGGACACCTTACACAGGAGGTGCACTGGGTAATTCTGAACATACCAAGCTATGTATTTCGGGAAATAAAGAAGGAGGAGTCATTATCATCATCGTAACGATTTTACGATCATGACCTTAGTTTACACTTTGGACCTTTTTTTATCACTTACTAGCTATTGCCCGCGGCACCACTCACGTGGACATCTAATCCTGCTCCCACTGCTGACTCTCTCGGGTTTCTACTAGTAAAATAATTTCCAAAATAGGTTCAGAAGATCCCCCTATAACGTCATAGTTTACCTCTTTATAACAGTAGTATAGATTTAATTGTTGGTTTTTACGACAGCCTGCGCTTAACTATAGATAGAGCTCATCCATGCACCGACTACTTCCCTTTAGCGACTACTCCCTCCGTTACCTAATAGACCCAATGTTATTATAGTACACTGTACATTCACCCAAGTTGGGACCTTTCATCACTGCTCAGTGTATAAACCAAATATTTTGTATACATTCTGTTAGAGTGCTTCTTCAGCTAATAAAGTGCAAGGATAAATGTTCTGTGTAGGTAAACATTCAGTTCCCATATTTTTCTTATGGAAATTGTGTATGGTCAGAATTACCCCCATGCACCTGACTAACGATTAAACATGTGAATAATTGATAAATTAAGTGTTAAAAAAAAATGTTGTTCCTTAAGTACTTTTTTGCGGAAACTTGCATATTCGCTGGCAGCTTAGTCAGTTATGCAAATCAGAATATTAATATTGATTATGGTTATTGGTTAAATAACTGCTAATTATGTTACTCATTCAAAGTCTCAAACAAAGGGTGTATGACCCCCACTAAGACCTTTGAAGTCAAGCTAGATTTTCTTCGGAGTTGGGTGGTCAGTCGCTTCTATAAAAGACGTATAAAGACATACCAAACAGAGGTGAAGGAATAAGCGGTACCTTGGCTGAAAGCTAAAAGTCTCAGATACAATACAACCGAGCACTAGCAGTGGAGCCCGGTTTGACTGTAGCGGGTGTTTCACTTTTCAGTGTCCTCTTTAGGGTCCTGTACTCATGGGGTAAAAACAAAACCCTTTACTAAGACTCTACCGTCCGTCTGTTTGTCATCAGGCTATATTCTGTGCACCGTTATAGCAAGACAGTTGAATTTATGCCGCTCTATCAACAAATACTAAAAACAGATAGTGGTATGGAACCATTTGTACACGAATCTGTCTAGCACGTGGTTGATTTTTGGTTTCTTCAGGTAGGTTTTATCTTTGTTGCAATTCCCATTATTAATAAAATCCGTTCTTTAAATCAAACGTGAGTAATATTGTATGCAATATTTAGCACGGTGTCCACATTTTATTGTGTGGCGGGACAGCGGGTGCCTATCGGTGTGTGTCGTGTCGTCCCGGATCCACGGATATGTGAACAGGCGAGGATTAAGTGCGTAGATATACAATGTTTTGTGCTGTTGGAAAGCTACGTCTGTGTTTTATCGTTTTATGGGAGTACTAGCTTTTGCCCGCGGCTCCGCCCGCGTGGATGTCGGTTATCGCGACCAAACATAGCCTATGTCGTTTCTCAAGGTCTAATCTACCCCTATACAAAATTTCATCAAAATTGGTTCAGTGGTTTAGCCGTGAAAGTGTAACAGATAGACAGACAGAGTTACTTTCGCATTTATAATATTAGTAGATATGGATTAGTTGCCCGTGAATTTGCCCTTTAGCTAGCTTGTCACAAGCTTAAATGGCAGATAGATAGATGGATAACTCTTTATTGTACACCAACAGATTAACAGTAGAGGCGAATAAGTAGTATATAAGTATGCAGTTTAACGTACAATGGGCGGCTTTATCGCAGGAAGCAATTTCTACCAGGCAACCTTAACTGACTTTGTGGTATGCGTTCTAGAATGCAGATAAATATAGGTAGATACATTTTTAATACATACTTATTATAAATTAAAACACTTGGACCAATGCAAAGCGGGAACTGAACCCATAACCTCTGACTCAGGCAAACACACAAATCACTGGACCACAAAGGTCTTCAGAATGAGTCATCAAGCGATAAAACCTAGCTATTGTAGACTATAGTCTATTTCTGTGTAAAATTCCCAAGTGTCAATCTAATGCCATTCACAAAAGGTCTTATTTGAAACAATATTCAGAACAAAAAACGAACAATATTTACACAAAGAATCAGCACTACAGTCGTCTATATTTAGGCGGACAATGACACAGAAGTGACAAACTAGACCCGAGTCGCTAATAGCTACTATTAACTAATATCTAATCGATTAAATCTACCACAAGTATTACTAAATTAGATATCGAACTATTTGTCGATCATATCGATACAAGTAAATAAACCAGAAATAATGTATGTTTGTAATGTTAAAATAACAGCCTTTTAATGAATGCATTAACGAAATCATATTTTTTTTTTGTCTTTCTGTCAGTTTTCATTAATAAAAAGTTAATTTTATCCATACTATTTAAAAAATATATGTAATTAACATAGGGTGAATTTGATATTTAATTAAGACAATTATCTTGAGATATAACAAAACTAAACTAATGCATTTTAAAACTAAAACTAATAATATTACAAATTATAATAAAAATCCATACTTAGGTAATATTGTAAATACGACCACTAAACCGATTTTAATGAAATTTGTAACAGAGATAGCTTAGACATAGAAGAACAAAGCTATGTTTGGTCGCGGGCAGCATGGAAAGTTCATAGAATTCCCGGTACTATGTCCTACACACATACTCGTATTATTATGCTTTTGCTTGCCCATTGCTTAATGGTATAGTTACATATCTTATTTTAAACAATTGATTAGGATTACAAGCAATTGATGCAAAATAATACAAAAACCCGTTCAATTTACACTTATATCATAATGTTCAGTCTAAAATCCATACACGGCATACTTAAAATTTAAAACGTTCTAAGTAATGCGCGAAAATCAAATCAAATTATATAACAAAAATGAATGGCCGCTTTAACCGGTTCCGAGTTTGATTTTTGGCACTAAACTTTTCAACCTTTTCTTTTTTCAACATTTTCTTCTATAACTTGTAAGCAACGTTCAGTAAAGATTCCATCACTAATAAAATCAGCCAATAAAACACAAAGCGTAACAAAATCCAATAAAAATTACAAAAAGCTTACATCCTAATCCGTCCCATTGCAAACGGACAAACGCACGCACACCCTCGCAATCCCCGCATGTGTGTGCACGCACTCCATGTGGGTAGGTTAATGATAGCGGGCTTCCGTCGCGTCACACCTGAGAGCGCGTAACCGCCATCGAGTTATAGATACCCACACCCCTTACCCCTTAATACTAAATAACGCACTTGCGTGGAACTTATGCGAGCAGTAGACGACACTACTACGCGTAACATTTTAACCTCTCTTTCCCACCTTTTTTCTTTTAAGGGGAGAACTTCAGCAAGAGCTCGGTGATGTGGTTATATCAAAATAAACAAGACTGAAATTTGAGTGTTTTGTGACTGCCGCTTAAACATAGAACTACTAATTGACGCTCATGGAGGACGGAGGTGGTCGAGTCACCTCCACGCACCACTAATAGAACTGTCGATTTGATTGGTATGTCAGCTTTTCTGGAAGCGATTTCCGTCTAACTTCCCAAACCCAAGAGAAAAGCCTATGTTAGAGCCTCAGCTTTTGTTTAACCGGTGTACTGACTAGCAGGTGAAGATAGCTTCTTCGGTTTTAAAGATGTTGGTAGAACTCTCGTATTCCTTATCGTACAACAGGTGACTATCATGGTTCCATCCATCCATCCATACAGTTTAATACGTTCCACCACCACTTCAAATTGATGCTGCAGATCATTTTGTGCTAGCCCGTGTCCAGTGCATCTCCTGCCTTTTAGACGTAGGTGCTTCACAAGAAACACGTCCGTGTCAAAATTAGTCCAAGTCTCAGTACCTACCAAGACCTGGAATTTCGAGACGCTGCTGTGGGAGCTCACATTGTGATCCATTATGTACACATTTATTTAAACACAATATTCAGGATTCAACGGTCCTGTCAATTTTTTTGCTGAAATTGTGTTATCTGTTAATATTTTCAGAAGAGCCACTGATATGGTTAACCCAGAATGTCGGAACGTTTCTAGGAATTTGTATCCATATTGCTCATTTGTGATATTTCAAATTGACATTCATCGTGTGCCTAATAACTTTACAATATTACTGTTTTATTACATATTTTTGACGTACCTATACATGTTGTACGTGAACTTGAAACACTTTCGAATCCTAAAGCCACCTGCGGCAATCTATTTTTTTTCTTGTAAGAATATTAGCAATCGAAATTACTAATATTCCCTTTAACCCCTCTAACTAAGCTGAATTGCTTGTGCTAGGAGTGGGTTCACGTCGATAGAGTAATGGCCAGGATTCGAACCCGGGACCTCTCGATCGTAAGGCCGACTCCTTAACCACTAAGCTACCGATGCTTGAATCATCAACGTACGTACTAATACGTACTAATAGAGAACATCAGTTCTCTATGTATCCTATACCATTCATCTGATTACAATAAAACCTACGAGCGCATACACCTGTGAAGGTGTCTGTTTATCTGTACAAAAAATAAGTCAAGCAACCGGATTTCAGCTAGTAGTTAATTAAAGTAAATGTGTGTTAACAGTTAGCTACAAATGACTGTAATCATCGATGACAACCAGTGGCAAAACGAGCATTAAGTGCAATCATTATCTAATCTAATGCTAACCTACTAGTTTTTGAGTGCAGCTACTTTGCTTATAATAATCAGAAACTGCTTTGATTAGGCAACATATAATACTTTCTAAGAAGCCGATACGACATATACTTCTATGGAAAAATTTAATAAAGGACCTTTATAAAATACTTGAGTGCAATATCAAAAGCAAGGATTGTATTATCCACTCTATAAATTTCCTCGAGTGACACGTTGAACGAATTACGCACTACACAAAGACGCTTAGAGCTTAAAAGGAAAAAGTTCAATTAATCCTAATTTGTTCGCTGAGATTAAGAACGCGATAACCGGCATTCTGTACAACCCTTTACTTCACTTCCCGGCCCTATTCGAATTTAAGCCGCTTTAAAAAGCCGTGGAGTTCGACAAACAAGGGACTTCTAATGTGTAACGGACTATTGTTCGCAAGAAATGCATCGATTAAGATTAACGTTGGAATACGGTAAAGAAATATAGCAATAAAAAATCGATAAAAATCAATTACGTACCTATATCGACACTTCGAAGACAACTGACTCGATCAATGACCGGTCATCGATATAATACATCAGCCTGTCCAGTGAAGTCCGTCAATGACAATGATCGTGTAGGCCCCCCATCGATAAACTTCCGTTTTTTTTGCATGCAAATAACATGGAAAATTATTTCCCTCTTAATTAGTAAGTACATTTGCATGAACAACCGCTGACTCCCATACTAGGAGGATCATTATTATAATTGTACTTTTTTCTCGTGAAAAACTTACTCTGTATAACGATCAGCCCTAGTGATGTTAATCGCCAACGCATCCGCCGATAAATCGATAAACAAGTCGAGCGACTGTGACGAATTTCCCAACTACCCGCAAATTATGATCGTGCTGCTACTGTTTTCACAGTAGACAACGGAGCTTTGATTGTTGTACCTACATTCGATGAGAGCGTTATGCGGAGATCGTCGGTCGATAGGACGAAGCGGGCGGCGCATTAATTACTTAATACCAATGCGTGAGTAAATGTATGCAATTTCTAACGCAATTCCCTGTAATTACATTTTTTTTCGTTTACTTCATGATAATAATTTTTTGAAAGCTTTATCTATTATCGTTTCGTGCTCATGAATCGTAACGTTATTTACACTTTCGCATGAAACAACATTAGTGTCGGGAGCTAGATCAAAATCGCACGGTATTTTTAAATTTAATTCTTCATTTTTATAACGTGATATCCAATGCATGTGGTCAAAATTTACTTTTCCGTTCGTATCCGCAACTTCCTCACCATAACAATTATTTTATTCGAAAAAAATTGTTTAGTAATAATGTGTGCGTGGGAGTGCACGACAAGTGGGCAAACGAACGCACGATAACTTTTTTACTGCACGCATGTCTTTGTTACAGTTGCAGATGTTATCAGAAGCGTTAAATTCATTACTCGAACTTATCTGCATAGATAGTTGTACTTAATACGCCATTAACGGTATTATGCATTCCTGTGAAATAAAAATACACGTTATGGATTGCCCTTATTCTCGCAAAAATGGAATAAAAACTGTGGTAACCGAAGTTGCATACGTTAACGTTTCTGTATTAATATTTATTTGCATAGACAATGGATTACAAATAGTTCTACCGTAGTTAGGGTGAGGTGTTTACGTATGTGTGTGTTGTATATGTATCGTATTTACTTGTGTGTGGGTATTTCCGTCATTGCCATGCGCAGGAGTCGTCGATCGCAATGATTGCTCACGCGTTTCGCATCACTCACCCCCGGAGGGATAACACATAATTTACATGCGATATATTATGCAGTTCCTTTTTTTGTGTGACATAGAGTCGATAAACTAATAGTCTAGCGAGCGTAACGATCTACTAAATAATTCGTGAGCAGGTTATAAAGATTCAGATTATTCGTTTTAGTAAGTTTAGAAATTAATACGGAGAACTTTAAAACTTTGGTTGAAAGGCATTAGTCTACTTAAAATCGATGTAAAGTATAAGAGCGGTCATTTAAGTATAGATAAAGTAAACATGTTTGAAAATAGACCAAAAAAACCCGCTGAAATTCTTGTCAAAGTCTTATTAAGTCTAGGCCGCGTTTCGAACCTTGCTAGCATGCTCTACATTCATATTTTGAAGTACAAAACAAGACTCTACTTCCTAGTCACTACATGCAATAATAAAAACAAACATATTTAATATTAATATAGGTACTCTTCATATATTCAATCATTCATCGGATAAAAAATATTAGAATACAATAATTAAAACTAAAACTACTTGACTCAGTAATTGAAAGAGAGTAGCATTAAACAAAATATTTCGATGAACAACAGCTCTGCTTTTAATGACATAATAAAAACTATAATTATAATCGCATCGACTACTCAATGACACTCTAAAAAGAATGATTGGAACACAAAACTAAGGACCCGTCTCCGTAGTTCCGTACATTCGGAACGCACATGTGCGGGGCGTGTCTTCGTGCACCACTGCACCCTATTGCACCCCTATTGTTTATCCCACGATTAAACCCAATTCAAATACTAACTCTCACTTCAAAATTAAAACTCTAGTGGTGCTAGACCTTTTTGTTTTAAACACAATACACGCACTTATGTCGTCACAACGAAAACTATAGACTTATATAATTATTTGTGTAAGAATGCAGAGTCGCCATTCGCGAAGTAGTTATTTGAATAGCTATGTAATGAGTTGATAGTATTTTAAACAATTTATGTATTAGCGTTATAAGTTTCATAGATCGTAATCTTTGAAATAAGTACCTATTTATAACACATATTTTAGTATCAAAATTTAAATTTATGATAGAATTCACTTGAGTTTAAATTATGTAAATAAATCGTATCGAAATAACATTTTATTAAAAGGCCCATAAAGGTTAATTTTTGATAGAGATCACTAAAATTAGAACCATTTATATCAATCAGACCAAATCAAAACAATTAAAAAAGCAAGAAAGTAATGCTGGCTGCGAAATGTATAAGTTCATAGTAGCAGTGGACATCCTGAACCGCATGGATTAAAGTGGGGTGTTTAAGCGATCGCTTCGAGCTCTATAGGCTGCGCCGGCGCAGCGACAGCTGACGCTGCCGTTGTGGCGACCAACGACAACTTTTCAAACAATAATTACACAACCCTTAGTACCTCTTTATTCTTATCACTAAAAATCTTTAGAATATTGTTCCTTAAGTGGCTGTATTGTTCATTGTTTTTTTTTAATAATACCTATCCAAAGCATTTTTAGTTAAAGCCGTTATGGTCAAACCAACATTTTTGAAAAAGCACTCCTATACCAAAATGTAATTGATGTGGACGATGAAAAATGTCCGATTATAAACATATCGTGCAGACATTATTTACGCATACTTTATCGTCAATCAATAATTAATATCTTGAGGCACGACGGGTGAGACGCTCCCGAATTTCGCCGAGAATGATGAGGAGATCGCGTTCGCGTAATCGAACCGGAAAAAATAAAAAATGAAACAAATACGAAATACTCCATTACTGGCATCACACAGCCAACTATCGAGACGATTTCATGCGAATAAATTTGTAGTGAAAATGAGACATCATTGTCGATGACACTTTCGCTTGGATAAATCTTTTGATTGAACTTAAAATTACACACATTTTTTTATTTGCTTTCATTTTATTGCCTATCATTTACTTTTATGATTATATTATTTGAATTGCTCAACTATCGTATCATGGTAGAGTTATGTATAAAGAATGAAAAGTAAAATAAAAATAAAAATATAGTGAAATAAGTGAACTTCACGAGAACGACAAAGGAAAAATGTTGTAAAGTCGTCTCTACGGTTCTCGCACGTGGGTTCTTGCACATTGTGTATGCAAGACGCAGCGGCCGCGGGCCACGTCAGCTATTTGCTCGTGTCCAGAGGGCTAAACCATTCAAGGCTAAGACACAGAGCCAGTTTTTGGCTGTTTTCGACTTGATCCGCCACTTGGACACCCAACCGATCCAACTTCACCCGCCATTCCTTCAACAATCCATGATAACGAGACAATGCGTCTCATAATACTTTTATACTTTTTACATTTTAGCGAGTCCGTACCGAGAATGTTGGGGATATTTTTTCGTTTCTTAAATTCCTAATACAGAAACAATAATTGCCGCGAATTGAACAACCAATGAACAATCATTCGAATAACAGATTTTAAAAACAATAATTGGTTTTCATGCTTCCTGCCTATCTACTACATACGCTAAGTGTATAAATTGCATTAGCAATTGGCTGATTACCGAATTAATTCTTCACCCTCGGTGAGTAGGCATCAGTGGCAACTTTAGGAGTATTTGCACAGATCCCACGAGATGCGAGCTCTCTCACCCATTATTAATTGCACTTCTCAGGTGTGGTGATTATCCTTAGTAAGCCACCGCAAACTCAAGACACACATAGGTACATACATTTACACGCTTGTCTTTACAGCTTAACTTGTGAAATTTAGAAACTTAATTTAGTAAACCCTGAATACAGTCGATAAAAACTATTACGTTAAAGAAATATATTCTAAAAGAGTCTTTGTTGACTTACAATCTCATTTACGTTGTTAATCATGCAACATAAGTAAATAATAGGTATCAATCTATTGTAATGAAACAACCGTGTCATTTCAATTACTGTAAGCGAATAATCAAATGCAATACACCTTTCATTTTTGACGGATTAAGCAACTTAAGCTCACACTACAATAGCAGTATATTAGGAATTATGAAACTGAAATGAAAGACACAATACACTTTGTGTATTGCGGCGCGGTGCGCAGCGGGCAGCTCACCCGGCTGTAATTGCACGAAGCAACGCTCGCGCAGATTATCAGAAGCAAGTGCGTTCGATAACGCATGCGCACGAACGCGTGTTATTAAATTTATTCCTTTTTCGCCAGAATCTGCATAATGAGGGGGGCAAAAAAAATCATAATCGCTAGAATGCACGTCGCGTTCCCTTGGAGAAAGGCGGGCATCGGACGGCTTTGTCCGATGTGTTCGAGTAAAATGAATATTTAAGGAGCAACAAACTTCCACATTGCTATTTTATTTTTATATTTATTGCGGCAGGCCAGACGATTAAGGATGATTATTTCTTGTCAAAGCGTGGCATCGTTTTCGACGGAGGCCGGGTCGTGTATTAACACCGGCTACTTGCGCATTATTATTGTTGCCACGAGCGCCTGGAGTAGTGACGATCTTCTCACGTTCACACACTTTGTAGGTGATATTAATTCCTTCATGCTGTACAGGGTCACTTCGTAAAAGAAATAGGAATTTATAATTTATTTTGTGATTGCTCTCAGAACTCTTTTGAAACAGAGTTCGCAATTGTAATGTTAGTAGATTCATGGCAATATGTAAATATTTTTATCGGTCGACTTATCTTATCTTCCAGGTATTAGAGGAGTTCTTGGGTGTATCGAAATCCTGGAGGCCAACCAAGTCAACATCGCCTGCAAGTCGATGCACCTGTTAAACAACGGACGGAAGAGGTTCTGGCGCAAGATTTCCTGTCCGGGTTGACAGGTCAAACGACAGTCGCTTTCAGAAACATCGTCATAGGTAGGTACCAATCAAAAAAACAATTAGGTGGACCTCGGGCTTCAAACTTTGGACGTAACGAGGAATTCGCTAAGAGGATCACGATAAGATAGAACACTATTTCTTAGCTCTTAGCATAGTACCGAACACTTAAACGCTTAACAGAGATATAACTCTTCAAAGTGCTGTCTGCTCGATTGGTAGCAATCTTTTATTAAGTAGGACGGAAAAATATGTTAGCAAAATATAGATTAGTAAAATGATGTATCCCTAAAGATATACCTATAAAAAAACATCTACAACAAAATACTCCAAATCATGCTATCTTATAATATAACTTATTACATAAGAATACAAAAAATGCGATGTAGGTACTCAATAAGAGCAAAAATTCCCTACTGCGGAATATAAGTATACAATCGCATTAACAATTTGCTAATTCGCCCCTGTGGAGCCCTGGGCTACCGAAATTCCACGTTTATGAGCACGTACACGTCTCTTTATTTAGTCCCTTTCATGAGAGAACGGTCATTTCTTGCATAAGTATTCAAAACAAAATTAGGGTTAAAAAACTGTAACAAGTAGTTTGAGGAAATGTGCCGAACAAAAACTGGGTTTGACATCATTCGAGTCACGATTAAGATGGCAATGTCTTAATGCAAAATTTCCCATGAAATAAGACACACACAGTAACTCATAATTCTCGAACGTCATTACTTAAAGTAATTTCTTAAAGATATACCTATAATGATCTTATGTCCGTGAGAAGTTTACAGTAACAGGATCGAAGCCGAAGCAAAAAAGTATCGCGCGTGTCGTAGGCAGTGGTCCAGCAAGTAGCCAGTAATTTATGGTTAGTTTTTGGTTGCGCCTGCGCAATGCGGCCTCGCGGCTTTTCGCGGCTCCCCTTCCCTCCGCGCACACCCCATTACTGTGCAACCTCACCCGGTCACAGACCTCGCGTCATTCCGTCAATCTCAACTACTTATCCGTCCGCGCCGATCCCTTATATTAATCATTTTTTTTCTCACAAAAAACGAAGAACGAACGTAATAAAGATCCTATCGATGGAGCCCCTGGAGCTCGGCACGTCGAAGTCGCGCACTCGCTTTCGAAACCTCAGAATTGACAAACAAATATCGCAACTGATACTTATTAAGGCATGTATTATTGACTATAAACTGGTTCATTGTGCTGCCAAAATTAATCTTGGAGCTTAGCTACGTTACAAAGGCGATGGCGTGCCGGCGCGTACAGTGGCTATTACAGACACCACATTATAATTACCTTTTTAAATAGTTTTTTCAGACGGTGTCGATATTAAAACGTCAATGTAAATAACTTGTTAGCCGCAATCTCATTTCTGAGCGATTGGATATTACAATAGTGTACGTGATTTGAGAAAGGTAACGGTGTCGTTGCTTTATCCACGAGATGGAGCCTATTACCGGCGCGAGCGCAGCGCGTGCCGTCCGCCCGCCGAATAGCCCGCCATACACGTAGATCTATTTTATGAGCCGACCAAAAAGTATCTAATCAATCGGATACGATAGATAACTGAGTTTCATTGGTGTTTATTTCACAGAGTTCACTGACAATGACTTTTCTCACTTGTATGCAAAAATATCTATATCTATACTATTATATAATTGTAAAGTGGTCGTGTCTGTACATTAGAGATATTAAAAAAAAATACTTGGGTTATGTTATGTTAACGATACTGAACACGAAAATATTTTTTTTGAATTTCCTGTCTGTTTGTCTGTTTGTCTGTTTGTCCGCGATGGACGCAAAAACTACTGGACGGATTTTGATGCGGTTTTTTTTGTTAGAAAGGGCTTGCTCAGACTTAAAGTCTTACGTTTGTTTGATCGCAATCGGTTGAGTAGAACCGGAGATATGAGCAAAGGTCGCGTTAACCGAGATGCACGCGGGCGGAGCCGCGGGCGGAAGGCTAGTAATAAATATAATAGTGACGGCACCACACCTGTTAGTGAGCCTAGAACAAGTCCAAAAAATAAAGGCCACTTATTCCAGACGCTATCAATACTAAAATAGTGCTTCCTATTTTGACTTCCTATTGGTAGTAACTATTTAGTAATCTGTGCTAATGGTGTCATAAGTGTGAGATGAAAGAAATACAGTTGATGTGTAATAAATAGATATCAAAAAGAGAGTGGTTGCGCGAGCTACTGTAATTAGGTTTATATCAAAGCATTGTGTCGGCCCCAACGCAAATTGAACCACGGAATATTTCACCTGACACACCGTACGTGCCTAATTGCACGGATTATTTATCTACTAAAACCTCTCAGCAGTTTTTGTCGTTGAGTTGTGGCACGCGCCCACTTTCTATATAGCCGACTAGAGATGTAATTGTGCTTATACCCTTTTTTATTTCGATTTCGAAACGTCTAAGTCATCATCGGGTGTCAGTAACGGTCGACGGCGGTGCTTTGTTATACGAATCTAGTATTAGGTATATGTCAATGCAATCACCATCTAAAGTGTAACGAAGGAAAAAAAGAATTATAAAAAGTACAAAAAGAATTGGTAGGTTTCATGTAAACTGCCAACAGGGTCGAGTGGATGCTCTTTTTCGTTTCTTCTTATGAGGTCAGTAGGCTTAGATACACTGTAACATGCCGTAGGCACCACGCAGCGTAGCCAAAATCCGGAGGGATAGTGCTATACATTTTATCATAGGATGAGGGATCATCCTATGGTTCGTAGCCCTTACAGGATTAGATAAGGAAGTCATGGTGGACCCACTGGTCAATTGCAGTACACTAATATCAGTTATATATGAATCTATAGTTGTTACTCTCATTGATACGCCTGCATGATCGTCATGCAGGTTTTTATCAATAACAGGCTCACGTTTGACCACTGCCTAACCTACTCAGTTTTGATGTGTGTCTAGGGTACCTACACGCTTGCTTAGAAACACTATTCACTCGTGACGGAATCTTCTATTACCAATTTATAGCTCTTCAGAAACAGACTCAGGCAAGCAGTTCCCCTCTTAAGCAGTTCAAACCAAAGCATTACGTGCGCATGAGTGGAATACCGCCCACTGTGTAGCGCTTGCGCGTCGTTGTAAGTCTGTTATCTGCTGTAAGTTCGTCAGACATGTCTTAATTACCATTTTTTTTTAATCAAGAAGTCTATACTGTTAGGTCAGGTTTTCCGACCTCTAGAGTTGTTATTATTAGTTTATATATAGATGTATAGACCAAAACAAAAAGCTAATTTTTTTGATACTATGTAAAAAAAAAATATCGACAGTTTACGCAATATTGCCAACCCAACCAATCTTCTTCTTTGATTCTCGTACTTATGATATCATAATCTGTTTTTATTTTAATATAAATTACAGATTACTTTGAATCCGAAAACGTCAACAAATGACACTAAAAAGTTTCCTACGTACAAAGAGACCTTTATCAGGTACCAACCACCAGCAATCAATTCAATAATGTTGTGTAATTATCTTAGCAGTATCATCAAGAAAATTTCAGATATCGAACCATGCCGATCTTAGCGCTTTGTATCAAGAGAAAATTCAATAAGTATTTCAATACTTTGTGTACAGTTTGAAAATATTTTAAACCTGTTTGTAATGCGCTTCAAGATAAAACATTTATAAATTATTATTATAATTATGTATCAACAAATTAAAATGTGACTAAGCACCGTAATCATCAATTTCAATTACACTATTAGTCTTTAATTTCATTATAATATCAATAGCTTTTATATATAATGTAATTCATTCCGACATTTTACGGGACTAATATCTGTATCTGTAGCACAAATGGGATTCTTCCTTTCTTTCTATCAAGCGGCACCTTCAATTGTGGATTATAATAAATATGTTTGTGCTACACTTTCAATAAGTAAACACGAACCACTGGCCAACCTTTACACCGCAGCGCACGAGTTGAAAAATACATTGCCTCTGTATCAATTGAAAGCATTGTATTCCGCAACCTTTTGACTGCTACTTTACTCTCTTTCGACCTATAAGACCGTCCAAATCATTTTATCCATTCACTATCTATTCATCGCTCAACTTCACAGGCTTACTAAAACATTTTTTTTATATCCAAGTAAAAAGGTCCAACAATTGTAGGAGCGCGGTGAAATTCTTTGCTTTTTTAATGCCCATTGCCTAGAGCGATCGTCATTATGGTAATCACTTTCACCTATCGATTGTAACGTGCAATTGCAACTTTTTGCGATATAATCGACTAAATGATCGGAAATGAATTTAAAAATCAATCACAGTACATGCCATTATCAAAGTTTGCCAGAACGGAGCCGTACCGTGCGATAACACCATGCGTAGGCAACGTAAGCTGGTTATCGCTTCAAACAATAATCCGCGATAATGGATTAGCTCACTCGGCGAATATTTATAAACACCACTATCGTTTTATTCGGTAAAAGTCGGATCTGAGTTACATTTCATCCATTATTACAGACACGGTTTAATAACTGCGGATATTACGTAGCCATTACACGATTGATACATTTTTTATTGTTTATTCTATTTAGATTTGCGGCTGTACTTAAGCGTGTTACGTATTATCTGCTGTAAATATACGAGAACATAATTACAATAGTTTCATAATCTTATTCTACTTACCCCGTTTGAATTGTAATACACCATTTTGAATAGCTTTTACTTCAGTACTTCAGTACTTCGCTAGTTCGCTACTTCGCTACTTCACTACTTCACTACTTCACTATTTCACTACTTCACTACTTCACTACTTCGCTACTTCGCTACTTCACTACTTCACTTCACTACTTCCAATAGCTGAATAAGTTGATAAGCGAAATTAAAATATAAACGCGGAATTATTGAAAGACTTAACAAATGCACAATATACAGAAAATGTTTCGATAGAAATAGCTTACGAGGACGACGAGCATCCACAGCAGATTTCAAATAACTAATTAATAGATTAAGATACCATTATTTTATACTATGGACACAGGTTGACTAATTAGCTACATTTGAAACCGCAGGAAAACCATTTACCAATAGACTCAGTACTAAAATTGGAAAATGATAATAGAATTACCGACTATTATAGAAACATTTGTTAAGTTTTATATAATGTAACATATAAGCAAAGCTAAAACAGATAAAACTAACAGTGTCTTTAAGACTTTCGCATGTCATTATACTTTTAATCCTTCTTATAAAGTGATAAATATTTCGATACCTCCCACGTAAGTTGTTGTAACCCACAAAATTGCTATTTTGTGTTTTTCACGTAAAAGTGTCTAATTTTATGTATAGTATCCTGTAACAATTAGATCAAATCCAAAAATCTATTAATTTCGGTAGTTTTCAGAAGTATAACATCGTAAGTTCCGAAGTATCCCGGCGTATATTGTGGTATTTATTACTTGCAATAGTTTACGGCGGGCGGTGTGAGTCTGACGAGCGCGCTCATCCCGCGTATGTGTGACATAAAACAGACTACGTTGGAACTCGCTGTAGGTTGCATGTCACGCGCGTATTTTTTGTGTTGATTTGATATTTATTACGTAATAGCACTAGCACATAATTTTCCGTATTTAAAATATTGGTTATTTAAAATGTGGTATTGATTACATACAACAATATACGTTCCTGAATTTACAAGTATTTTGTGTTAAGTAATACATACAACATTTTACTTCGGAATTAGTTATACTAAAGTACATGGCAAGATGACTTACAATGATTTACGTGGTCAAATTAACTATTTTATGGTTACTAAGTAACACATACAACAATCTACTTCGCTTATCACTGACATTGTGTAAGTTGTAAGTAACATTTGCGGTTTATAGATGTGATCAAAAATCTATAGAAATAAATAAAATTGAAGTGTCTGTTTGTAATGTCAAAATAACAAGTGAATAAACATTTGAACCTAAACAAAAAAAAAAAAAAGAAGATGAATGAAATTTTGAAGCATTTATTATGCTAACTTAATCATCTTATCATCTTATCTTCTTCATCTTTTTCATCAAATCTTCTTCTTCGATCATCAATCATCATCATCATATTCAAAATAACAAGTTTTTACTAAATGGGTATGAATGTATATCAGGTACCATTAACAAGAACATAATTTAAATGTCTTTGGTCGGTCTGTCTGTCTGTTCCATCTCCTCCCTCCTCTCGAAGGTGACGGAGCGTATCATTAATACATAGCTTCTG
This sequence comes from Eilema depressum, assembly GCA_914767945.1. Taxonomy (NCBI): domain Eukaryota; kingdom Metazoa; phylum Arthropoda; class Insecta; order Lepidoptera; family Erebidae; genus Eilema; species Eilema depressum. Next base: position 18,707,905 of record OU612013.1, read on the forward strand.
GGGTACTTTGAACTGTATGATCTACTGAGCAACCGACAGTACGGCTTCCGCCACCGTCGCTTAACCGGTGTATCTTATCTTAACCTTCTTGTGTATCTCACAAACCGTTGCGCGCAAGCCATCGAGACTCGAGGTGAGGCACTGGCGGTTAGTCTCGATATCGGAAAGGCCTTTGATCGGGTCTGGCAGACGTCTTCTTGCAAAGCTCTTATGGACTCCCCAAGGAATTATGCGAATGGATTGCCAGCTTTTTGTCCAACAGAAGTATCCAAGCCGTCGTTGATGGCAGTTGCTCGGACCGCATGGACATAAAACGCTGGTGTCCCACAAAGTTCCGTGTTGTCTCGACCTTGTTACTGCTGCATATCAATGACATGCTGTCGGATGACTACATTCATCGCTATGCGGACGACAGTACCGGAGACGCTTGTTACACGGACCGTGCAAATATCCCTCAGTCCGAGATGGAGGAAAGCCGCGAACAACTTGTGTCTGAAATCGAGACTACGTTATCTAGAGTACCCGATTGGGGCAGACTAAATTTAGTCCAATTCAACCCCTCTAAGACACAAGTATGTGTATTCACCGTTAAGAAAATCCCATTTATTATAGCATCGCAATTCCTGGGCACACTGCTTACCATTTCCTTGAGTATTGGGATCCTTGATATCGATATCTCCAGCGACGTCCAATACCGTAGTCAATTGGAAGACAAGGTGAAGCTGGCATCAAAGAAGCTTGGAGTGCTCAACAGGGTGAATACTTAACTGTCGTGCAACGACTCCGCCTACATAAGGCACAGGTTCGGCCCCACCTGTAGTACTGCAATCACCGTTTTGTCGAAGCGCCTACGTGCCAGCTTGAAACTTGAAGTGGTCAACCCCCTCGACTCGGTACAAATACGACTATTAAGGCTCGTTGACCATCCCATACTCGTAGGTCATGTGGAACGTCTCAGTCTCAGAAGAGACTTTGCCTCACTGTGTGTGTTCTACCGAATATACAATGGTTTGTGCTATTTGACATGATACCCACAGCTACATTCTATCATCGCATCTCTCGCCACAGGCAGGGAATTCATCGTCACACACAACGTCCGGAAACAGTACGCACTGTGCGGTATGAAAGGAACTACATCCCTCGCACACTCAACCTGTGGAATGAACTCCCTGCGGTGGTTTTCCCAAGCGACTACAATTGATTGATAAATTGATAGCTGCCGTTGACTGGACAATACTTGTAGACTACACTTATGAGAAGCACTATAAAAGGAGGATGTCTGTACCTCGTCATCCAGACCCGATATATTCCTTTTTTTCACGATCGCATAGGCGAGCAGTGCTTGTAGAACGCACAGTACCGTGGAAAACTAACATACCTAAAGACCACGCTATAAAGACGAACAAATACTTTGACCCGACTAACGAGTTAACCAAAAATGGCTACGTGATTAAACTCTACGCCGTAGAAGTAGGACCAAGACGAATTCAAGCTAAATCCCTGTACAACTTAAAGACCTCGGATTGCCAAGAGCTTCAGTAAGCTCTTTACTAAATCGAATGTCCAAAGCGGCATTGATAAGATCTTGCCAAATTTGGATAGGTAGGGGGGTACACTACTGACGGTGGAGGTGAGCGCTGATGCATCACAAAATGGCCACCCTTAACCTACATCTGGGTCGCAAGTCCCAGTCGCCGTCACGGTATCTGTATCACGGGTCCATAAGGACCCGGCGACCGCACGGTGAATCCATGGAGTGCTGAGAATCGGATCTCTGGGGCTCTTCAAGAATGGGCATTAGAAGGTTTTTTCAGGGTCGGTAGCGCGAATGTGACGCCCCTGGTGTTGCATACGTCCATAGGCCACGGTAACCACTTCCCATCAGGTGGGCCGTGTGCTTGTCTGCCACCTAAGTGGTAAAAATAAAACATACCACACCTTTTTTCTATTTGCTTTTCGGCGTAAATTGTTGTATCTGGTACATACGACTAAATGCGACTCATGTGTTCCGGTGTACATAATTGTAAGTGACTGATACAACAATTTGTAAAGGTCATATACCGCGGTAAAGTGTTGTAACAGCAAAATCTCTAAAACCTTTGGTGTTTTTGAATAATACCATGAGGTAAACGCTAAAGTATTATTAACTGAAGTCACATATTGAATTTTATAAAGATTAGTTGAAAACTGCGGTTTTTATTGCCAATAGTACCTTTGAAACGCTCTCCTGTAAAATCACAGTTTAGAAGTTACAACAGTTTACGTAGGAGGTATCGATTTTACTGTTAGGAACTCGTAAGACTTTAATGTCGCATAATTTGAGAAGTGTTCCAAAAGTAAAGTTAAATATTTAGTGCGAAATTCTTAAAAAATGCCTTCTTTTTTACGAATTATGTTTTATGTTTTACTGCCGAGTCAAACATTAACAGTATTCAACACCTTTTTGGACGCTAAATTAGCAATGCAAAGAGCTTTTAGAGAATTTTCCTCATACCATTAAAAGGACGAGGACACTATTATTATTATCTCTGTTTTTTTTCTCTTCTGCCTCTAATTATGATGCATCTAATACTAGACCGATTATTAAATCATTATGTTATTGGTAATATTCTTATTATGTGGGCTCGTGGTAATCTTATCAGTAGTCATCATATTATCAGTCATCATCATTAACACTACTTACTTTTCTTTCTTTCTTTCTTTCTTTCTTTTCTTTCTTTCTTGATTACGTCAGGTTTTTAATAGGTACTGACCGCGCTTGAAATTAATCTTGTTCACAGGTAGATATTCGCGAACGGGTCATATATTTTACTCAGTGATACTGTGGGAGGTTCACGCTAATATCATTATGAAAGAGCTGTCTTTAATGGATTCTATTACGATGCAACTAATTAGTATTATATTGTTACACTAAGCCCGACGTTTCTGTATCTTTTTAGCAGTAATTGTTACGTGGACACTATTAAGATGGTAATTGTCTAATCTTATTAGTTAACGATATTTAATTTTTATCTGGTAGCTGCCGTAATCCTGAACTCTCCTAAGTGGCAGAACGGATTTTGATAAAATTGTTTATATTTCAGTAGGTCTCTGTATTATTTATATTCACAATTATTATAGGGCCTAGTGTCGCTGCAATTCACTTTTGGACAGGATAATGTCTATCGAGCAGATATAGGTAGGTACATTACATAGCGAGGGCCCGATAGGTTTGCAATTTTGCCAGCAAAATATTGGAGAAATGTATGCAATCAAGGCTACTGTATATTCAAAATAAGACATCATATTATTTTAACTGAATTCAGGTGTTAGGTAGGTACACAGTTCATCCATTATTTTGATATTTCTTATTGTTGATATTGCAAATATAAGTAATAATAACACAATCAGATTAGAAAGCAACTACCGCGCACATTTGATATTATATATTTTGCAAACCCGGCAACATATTCTTATCGGAAACACGATAATATGAATTACATGACTGCAGTTAATCTATAAATTTTGATTTAGGTGTATACACCTGAATCGATTTTTGAGTAGCTCACCAGAAGAGATTTTCTTTTTAATTTCAGTCAATTCATAATTCAATCTCAATTCAATCACTTTTCGTCGTGTGATTGTTTAAGATGACGAGAAGTGGATCTATCATCCTGAAAGATAAGTTTCATTTATTGTCGTGAAATTTTATAAGGAAGCTTACTGCCGGTCTTTTTACCTATCAATGTGATGCTTTGCAAATAGATGCATAACTTCTGGCGAGCTTAATGATATTCAAGACAGATATTTTAAAACTTTAGTCTTTAAAACAGTAATGAGCATTGTATCATACAGATACCAAGCTATATTTCTAGTATTGATTTATAATAGGTATGCATATAAAAGCATTCTCAAGTCCGACTTCCTACTTATACCGTCACAGGAGTACCTAAGTTAGAAAGAGGTTTTCTCTAACTGCCTTTATCGGTTTATTAATATATTAGTGTTTAGGAAACCTTTTTGTGAAATATTGGATTTAAAATTTTACGATTTCAAAAATGCTTTTGACGCCCTATTTCCGGCAATTTATAAAATAATAGAAGTAGCCTTTAATATTTTTTACTAAATATTTAAAGGAGCGCGTGATTTAAAATAATAGGTACTCTGGAGATTAAACACATGCGAATTTCTACGAAATATTAAATTCAGCGTCAAAAATAAAAAAAAATCATAAAAGTTATAAAACATGTAGATAATATAAACGTTACGAATAGACGTATGAATATGTCGAACTGGGAAATTTCCAAAAGTTGTATTATCAACAAAAACCTTAACACTAAAAAGTTCCGATGTCAAGGCACAAGTCAAGTACAAAAAGCGGTTCAATTTTTTTAAGCACAGTAACAGATAAAGGTAACAGAGAAATAACTAAGTTATTTAAGTAACTATTATTATCATTGACATTATGTAGAATATTTAGCTATGACTGTACAATTTGACTCCTATTAGAATTTGACATTTTAAAAAATTGTATTGCACTTTAATTCTTGATGAATGGCTCTGTACTTTTATTCATAAACCATTCGATAATATTCTGATATTTGTATATGTTGAATTTTACACTTTTTATTTAATGTTTGACAAAAGACTATTATTAATTAAGTATTGTGAATAATAATAATGACGTGTCATTCATTACACGTCATCATCCTTATGAATGACTTATTATGAGTTATGAGTTAATTGTTATTACCTTTTGATTTTTTTGAACCTGTCGGAAGATATAACGGATTAACAATTACTTCGGCTAGTAGGTTTCGGCTAGTTTTCAGCAGCCATGGTGGCGGAACGCCCAGTTTCCGAAAGGCTGATCAACGTCAAATTAACTAATCGGCTGTCAAATCTCTTGTCAAGTAGCAATTGGGTTGCTAGAATCATGGTTAAATAGTTTTATTTTATCGTCTTGTCGGTTAAAATAGCTGGTTAACTAACACTATGATCAAATTATACTATTTAACTATGCTTTTAGCAACCCAATTCCTACTTTAAAAAAAATTAACAGCCGATTAGTTAATTTGACTTTGATCAGCCTTTCAGCCTGGGCGTAAGTGTAAATAATAAAGTAATTTTGAATAAATCACGATATACAGTTCAAAAGCGGTTTTATTTCAACTATTATGTACTTATATTGATAGATTTTATCTACCTATTCTACTCTACCTCCCCATTCACTCATCATCTGATACACGGAACTTCTTTTCTCCTTATTAGGAAAACAAATAGTTTCTACATTTCTCATTAGTACCTACCTCAAACAATATCTGAAAACCATAGTAAAAACTACATGGCGACTCTGGCCTTTAATACAAGGTATTTGCTGATGACTTTATCGATTTGATTGATTGATTTCCACAGCCCTGGCTGGCCACCTCAATTTCTCGTCCAAAACCAATATGTTTTCTTAATTAGCCTTGTTCAGTTTTGTTTCAATTTCTTCAAACTATAAAACCTAACGATAATTTGTCAAACAAGTATCGCTGATTAGAATACCAGTAATAGCTGCGATTAGAAAAAGATTTGAAAGATTGTTGGTCATAATTACTACTGGGATAATTATACACAATTACTGGCCTTCGTTGTTCTTAGAGCCATATTGTATTATGTTTGACGTGACTATTTATTTAGAGATTAATTTAAAGACTTAAAACAGGACAAATTCATTTATCCTGTTTTATGTCTCTAAATGAACGGTCACGTTAACTAATCTGTTTTATTGCAATTAATGATGACTTTATGTACTTATTACGTGGGACCTAATACAATGATTGGTGAAATGTGGGTGTTAATTCACCTCTGCGTAGCCCTTCGGGGATATTATGTGTGCGTGATTGTATGTATGTATGTATGTATGTTAAGTACTTAAAAGCATTGCATTTTAATTAGATGGAGCTGCGAATAGTTAGTTATACAAAAATTCCCATATTTAACTTTTTTGTTTGGGAAAGTGGGACAATTTCGCATAGGCAATTATCCTTTCGGGGACACGGGATCGGAGAACCTATAATAGGGACTGTCCTGTTAAAAACTGAACGTGTGGTCACATTAACTGTGGTACAAATTTATCTTGATTAACTTTGGTTTACAATAAGTAGTAGTCTTACTATTTGTTTACTTTTCCCATAGTTTAGGATAAACTAATGAATATTAGAATTGTTTATCAATAAGAGATGTCCCAATGAGTTGTCGTTAAGTCTATTTGAGAGGTTATAAGCAAGATAAAGGAAGGAGCTAAGTTCATAGACCTTGTATGACATTATTATTACGTGTATGATTTTACTAGCTGTTGCTCATAGCTTTGCCCGCGCGGAGTTATGTTCCCATGCCTGCTACCCATGGGAACCTACCTATATAAGGAATAAAAATTATTATTCCTGACTGTAATCTATCCCTGTGCCAAATTCTAACCAGATCTGTTAAAGTCGGTTAAAGTTTGATTAAATAACAAACATCCAAACATCTTCACAAAGTTTCAGATTTATAATATTAGTAGGAGTAGGATAAGATATGATATTTGTAGGTAGTAGGATTGATCTTAAGAGTAATACCTATATAAAAATAAAAACCCATCGAATTGAGAACTTCCTTCTTTTTGAAGTCGGTTAAAAATAGTGGTTCTGATACTGTCGCTTAAGCTATGTACTCTGCAACGTGGACTTAGAAAAACCCCGGAACAGGTCAATGAATAGCATGTTTTGTTTTAAGTTTTTGTTTTGAATTTGATTTTTGAATTATGTTAAGCTAGTATTATCACTGACTTTATCTTTTTCCCACAAAAAGGTCAAAGTGTCATAATTGGTAAATACAATACACGTTTTACTATTAAGTGCCTACTTGTTAAGCCTAAGGTTAACACTAGCGCAAAGAGTAGATTTCCATTGGTACTACTGCACCAGTTTAGATTCGAACCGGTAAATATCAAAATCTTTTATCTATTACTAATTTTAAATATAGTACGTTTGTTTGAACGCCCTAATCACTGGAAGTACATATTATGTGATTTAAAAATATATTTTTGATTTTGATAACCCAGTTCTAAAGCAAGGTTATAGGCTATCCAAGATCACGTTGTGATTCTTAGGAGCTGAGCAATACGAGCCGAGCGGGTGGGCGATGTGGCCCAATGGAATCGAACTGAGTAGGCACGGCGGGGTGAAGAGGCACGGTTAGTAATTTATAAAGGGTGAATAAAACAATAATTATGAATATTCTGAACATTTGAATGGATATTATAAGTACAGTGTTGTAACTGAGATGAGATTCAACTAAACCGTAAATCAAGGGTGCCCTTTAAGGCAACCATGGCTTTATCTGGATAAGTTTATATCCATCCAACAAGACTACTCATTCAATTAATTTGACAAACAAAAACATACATTAACCGAAAGGAAAAGAGTTAACTATTCAATGCAGCTGATATGTTATCAAATATAAACTAACATTAAAAACAAAAATGTGACGTTTATACGCTTTTTACAACGTTACGTCAATAAATTATTATCGGGTATCTTTTAAGTAAAAAAATATTGGACTTGTTGTTGTATTCTTAGCTTTGATTAGTGATAATCGCTGTACTTTATAAGCAAATATTTTAAATATTTTTTTTAAAATTGGTGTTTACAAGCTTAATACATGTTTGATATAGTGAGGGTGAATGGGGCCCCACCACGCCTTTTGGGGCCAAGCCAACCTCACCTGCACGCCGGAACACCTGCTGGATGTCGAACGAGGTTCTGGTACAGGTTTTCTCTCCAAGTAGGTATAAGTCAAATCGAAAGAAAGAGTAAGGGGACTCTTTTTTTTATCGTGCGAAAAATCCCCACGGAACCCTCCCCCGCCGGAGCCGAAGGAGGAGGTTATGTCGGACTCGAACCGATTAAAACCTTCAAGATGAAATGAATGAAATTTTAAAGCATTTAGTCTATTCAAATCGATTAAGATGGAAAAATGCGAATACGGCTCAGGCGGGACTCAAACCTGCGATCTATCCCTTACAGAGAAAATGCTCTGACCACTGAGCCACCGAGCTGATCCAAATTTTTAAAATTTTGATGGGTGGACGATGGGAGCCATCCACCGATACTCGCATGAACTGTCGGAATCAATGAATAATGTCATAGATAATCATTTTTAACAATGATTTTTGATTAGGTACTCCGCCCAAACAATTAAATGTAATTTTAAAGCATTCAGTTTGCTAACTATTCAAATCGAAATTTCGAGTCCCGCCTGAGCTGTATTCGCTGTTTTCTATCTCAATCGCTTCTAGATAAAATTATAGAGTGCATCCGGGAATAATGCTAATCTTCACCCTTCATGACGTAATAATGATAAATCTATCTCTCTCGCCAAAGTCCTAACGTGATTAGGAACAACGTACAGTCATCCAAAATTTCACATTTATTAGGTAATTGTAGTTGAATTTCTTTTTTCTATGCCAAATGTAATTATTTATTTAGCAGCATGACAACATCGTGTTTCTAAGGGGGCAGATTTTTCGTTTAACGGAAAGCGGCTGTTTGACAGGCGCCCAAGGTCTGCCAGGGTTCCCTCATGCCCCTGGCGGAGACCCTTAGACCCCCCGTCACGTTATATCGTGGAGTTTTATTCGGTTTGCTGCCGGTGACCACCTCACCGTTAACCTTAGTGAAGTGGTTCGCGTGGGGAAACGCTGATCGTTCAACTATGATACTCAGAAACGTTATATATCGCCACCTGTTCGTTTCCTTCCCTATTACCTATGCATAGGTAATAAAATAGCACTAGAGTGACAAATAAAGCATCGATGGCGTAACAGATAATATAAGTGGCGACGTTCTTTGAGCATTTTTATTCGTCCTTATCAATAGACTAATTATTGTTTTCTGTTAGTTGTGTTTATACATTGGGGATATTTAAAAAAATATTTGTGTTATATGAAATGGACGAATCTGAATTCGTAACATATTTTTTTTTATTCCTTTATTGTTCATTGTTTGTTTTATGATGGACACAAAAACTATTAAAATAACTTTAACGCGGTTTTTTATTAAAAGGTCTTGATCAGACCTAAAAACTGCCGTAGATAGATTGCAATTGGTTGAGTAAAACCGGAGATATGAACCAAAATAATAACCGGGGAACTACGTGGACCCCGCTGGAATCAGAAATCATCATGCATTGCTCATAAAGCGTGATTATAAGACATCATTTTTATTTTCGTACCGTTTAGCATGCAAACAAACAGTCTACCTTCAATGATACGGTAACCGCTTGCCGTCAAGAAAGCGGATATCTTACCACTGTAGGCTTGAAAAGGAAATAAGGAAGGAATGTCATCTGGCAGTCTCCTCAACTATATTATACAAAGAATGATGACCATTCAATATAATCTGTACACAAATCCTACTCCATAAACAGACTCGCTTTAGGTCCCTCTTTAAAACTATCAGGTAAAACAGATCATCCATTCAAGCGCCAGTCCCGGTTGCATAAAAAAAATTGCATTTATGATCCTGGGATCCGCTCTTACTTCCACAATTTGGTTTATTTTGGCTTTTACGGGAGCGACTGCTGTCTAACCCACTGGAAATCCTGCACTGTAGCAACTAGCTTACAGCAACTTGTAGGCACCCCATAGGTACACCCTTTTACATAAATACAGGTACGTATTCTAAAAACTTAAGACTCAATTGAATGTGCACTTTCGAAAAGGGTACAAGTCTGAAAATGTAAAATGTTCAGGAAACGAAAAAACCTGAATACTATTTTCAAAAGACTTTAGAAAATATTCAATTTTTTTCGTTTTTTTTTTTCAGAGTTATAAAAATTGTTTTTGAGGTGCAATTTGAAAATTACAGAAATTTTAGTTATGAAATTTTATTTAATGCAAATTTACATATATTGTAGGTATATATTTAGGAGATATGCCGTTCATTCGAAATTACATATTCAATTTTTTTTTTCTTAATCTTCAATGATCCGTTTTTATGTTATTAAACTGCTCTTAATTTTACTAACTTGTTTTTTACGACACAGTTTTTAACGAATACCTATTACAGGACAAAATAGATATAACCTATGACCTGCTTGTAAGAGAAAATAAGAGAAGTTGCTTGAGTTGAGGAGCAAAGAAAATTTAAAAAAAAATGGAAAATGTAAGTATTTGTAATAGCTATTTGCATAGATGTGCAGTATCTAGGTATTAGTACGTATACTCGTATATGTATTTACAAAAATGTAGATATCTAAGTAATTATCCGCATTCTAGAATTTATGTAACAAGCTATGATTATTGATTAGTCTGAGTCTAGATAACGCTGTAAGTATTTTTATCCGCATTCTAGAATGCCTATTAGAATTTATGTTTAGTATTTATATTATTAATTACTTATATTAAATGTTTATATAATGTCATATTTTCATAATATTGAAAAGGGCTATTTGATAAAACTTCATGTTTTTAGTTATAGTTAAAGTGCGTACATATTTATTAAATGTACCTAAATTATTAATAAAATAATATAAAAATACAATTGAAGAATAGGTACCTATGTAAATTCCTATAGATTTTAACAACTCTTTTATTTTATTTAACAATCGCCAATGTTCTGAATCATCAATATTATTAGAGGTGCTAATTTAAAATGTATAATAGAACCTTTGCAAGCCGACCTTGCTGAAAATATCAATAGAGTACCTATTGTCATAGCCACAGACTATATAAGTAGCGAAGCGGCTTTATTTTTAATTCAAATCAATGTTGATATCTAGATGAACCCGATTTATTGTGTCTATGACAAAATTAAAAGCATCCTAATGTTGGCACCCTTCTCATAATTATATTTATTTGTATTTAATATTTTATTAAAAAATATTTATAAGTGAATATATTATTATATATTTCAATTTATATTACCTACGATGAATTAATATTTATCTACGCATTCGGACATATTAGTTTAATGTAAACAATCCAAAATATGATCAACTGATAACCGCAAAAAAATTGTAACCTTTTGACATTATTTTTCTTTGTGTGTCATAATTATTAAATAACAATTTATCAAACATACTAATATACTTAGCAATAACAATGCTATGTCAAGTGCCAAAACATTAACAAAACACAAAATTACCCACACACGACAAAATCAAACTTTTTATGCCTACCTACTCATAAACTATATATTAATTATTTAAAAACATTTATTGTAATGAAAATAGATCACGTCAGGAGGTAATAATTAATTATTATTGTTTAAATATTTAGAAAAACAAGTTTAGTGTGTCAAAATTTATAAAAAATATGTTTATATTTTTTTTTATATGTGACATGCATATAAAAAAAAATATAAACAACTAACCTGTGCTATATCAGCAGGCACCTCCGACTTGACAGTATTGGCCGCAGCCCACGCCTCAGCGAACGTCTCCATAGCACTCTGAAAGTCCATCTTGTCAATTCACGACGACATCAACATGCCGAAAATTCACACAACATGTGCACGAGCGGTACAGACAAGCAATAAGTCAGACACGTGCGAGCGGGCCGGCGGCCGGCGCGATACTGATGATCGGGCCCCGCCCAGCGAACCGCCCGCGTCGAGAAAAACCGATACCATCCGAGCCTTCCCGTTTCAGCGCTTTTCTTTTTTAAGCCGCTATTTTAACGAGTTTCTTTTTTTTTCTACCCAAGCCCGGCCCACGGTGGTGGTTGGGCGTCCTCTGGATTATTTACACTTGTAATTCACAGATTGCTACGGTGTGACGGTTAATTTGTTGTGTCGAGGGGTGTTCGCCGCTATCACGATTAGATTAGAACGGTATTGAGAGCTACTCATATTGAGCGCACCAATTATACTATTGTTTTATAATCACGTGTCTTTGCGCCAGCTAGTTTGATTGAGTGTATCTGATGCTTGTTTTCTAATAAGTACAGTCCGTTTATAGAATAATCTTAGAATCCCTTGTATGTTTTTAAATACAAATGGAGGTTTTCTTAATTTTACTGCAAGACGACTTCAGAATTCATTCTTTTTTTGGAAAATACACAGGAAAATTAGGTATCCGAGTAACGCTGGGCGCGAATAGCTAGTAGCTAATAAATACTGGTTCTGGTAGGCAAAAATTATCATACAAATTAATGAAACAGCTTATTTCACTCTTGTACCTACTCATCCTGATGTACGGAAAACCAGTAGTAGTTAGTATAAGGTTGATGTCAATGCGATTTTCCGAAATCCAAAGCTATAAAATAATGCTAAATATATTGTTAAATTGCACTCAAGATATGGTAAGCCTTTTGGGCAAAATATTGGCAAAAATAAGAAACATATTTTCATAACTTTATTGTGCAAGCCTGCTAATCAAGCATTATACAACTTTCAGTCGGTATCTAGAGTTCACCAATATGTGCCTCTTGTAAAGATAGGCTAATCGTATTTTAACTTTTTTAATAAGATTCGAACGGCAACCATTCGACTAAAACTAGCCTTTTGCCTTTTAATCATTAGGCTATCACCGCTAATAACTACCGCCTTCTATCCCATTAGAGGGTAAAAATGACTACCTCATCAATAATAATGTACTTAGTAATTTGAAAAGCTATCGCGGTGGCTAATTGCGGAATCCTTGTAAAATGGCGGTGTCTGTGTGGTAGGAAACATTTTTATTCATTATATAAATCACAGCAGCTTTGCTCTTGCGGGATGTAGGGAAAAAAATGTCACGGCTTCGCGTAATTTTGTACGTGGCCATTACAACCTTCCTGGAACGTTAATTTTTCTTAATTTTAGATGCTTTTGCACATCGTTCAAGACTATTATTTGAATTTTTAATGTCGAATAGGGATGATTATTATTACGAGTAGCTGCCAGTTTGAATTATGATTCGATTTTCAAATAACCACGATTAACTAAGAATTGGTTGCTTGCTGGTCCTGTAACGTAAGATTGCACTAATGTTCTGTGTGCTCGCACGTGTCTGACTTATTGCTTGTCTGTACCGCTCGTGCACATGTTGTGTGAATTTTCGGCATGTTGATGTCGTCGTGAATTGACAAGATGGACTTTCAATGTGCGATCAGATCATGCTTAGCTCTTATTCCCGCATCAATTTAAGTAGCAATGTTATGTATTTCGTAGATCTCAATTCATACTTGCTACCTTAATATTTAAAAAATGGTGCTAATCAATGATCTGTCGATTTTCGTGATAGCGATTTTTTTTTATAATTTCCTACTATACTTGTTCATGCTACGTCAACCACATAATACATACAAAACAAATGACCACCATCTTAGGTTCCCCGTGGCCATGCCACCGAAACGTCGGGAAAGCGGATATACAAAAATAACCAGTAATATAACGCGATATAATCAGATAAATGGGGTGCTTAAGCGTTGTCACGGTCACTTTTGAATTTTCAAACAAAATATTTCGTCAAAATATTTTTTTTTATTTCTTAGTTCATACTAACAAACAGTTTGAGAAACATCATAAGGGCACTAAGAATGGAGGACCTCCGAACTCTATGAGCGCGAGCCTGGGGGCAACAGGTGGAGTCTCCGGTCACCCTAGCAGAATACGCAGTACTTAGGTATGGAGGGCAGTGGCGGAGTGATGGTAACCCCCCTTTCCGGGGCAAGATGCAGACACCATGGTTCCCACCTCTGAAGGTGGTGCGCGAGGAAAATGCCTTCATATTACACCCTACACAACTTACACATCGGCATCCGTACGTAAAGAAAAGGTTTCGTACCCATATGACCTCAAAGTATGCAACATATCTTGAAAGCAGCCGTACGACCTACATTTTAAAACTCATTTATTAGATGAGGTCCAAACTTAGAGGTCGTAGGTATGATTACGTAACCGAAAATAAAAAATGTACTCAGAATGCAGTAGCTACAGTCATAAGGATTTTAATAGAGCGAATGCCATCTAACCTCCGAATCTCAATCAAGAGGAATGTCAGCACCAGGGCGTCGTCCGTCAATCAGCATTTGTAATGACATACATGCATAGCTGTCCGTCTGAAACTCATCATCTGGAGGCCTTCACCTCCGTCTGTGCAAAGTCCGCTTTGATGTAGCTTCGCTTTTTTCCATTAAGCGGTCACCCATCCTAATTGCAACCGCACCTAGCTTAACCACCGATCGTTGACCGAACAGTGAGCACCACTGACTCACAACTGACTGAAACTATAACACCTTATTAATTACCACATTTTACAAACACTTAATACAAAAAAAATCATCTACAAGTAAATTAATAGCTTAATAACTTTGTTTTAAGTTTTATTGTTATCTTTATGGCTTTCGAGATAATCAGACAAACGCTACGTCAACAAAACCATTAGCAGCTCGGCCTAGTCGAAATAGAGACGTTCTCTACAAGCCCGCACAGTCTGTTGTAGAATTCATAAGGATTTCTATATCGACTAGCGTTTTTTGGTAGAGGTGCAACCGTGTCTCTTTTGTCGAATGCACATTGCACATTTCTATTTTAGGAGGGCACTGTATTATGAGTTTTTAAATAATAGTGGAGTACTACTTTTTATAGTAATTGGTTATACAAAACTGTTGTTTTTTTTTTGACTACGGTTTTATTTGAGTCTGGATATTTAACTGTAAAGTATGACTCAAAATATTACCGCTATTTTTTATTAATAACAAAAATAGTAGTTATAAACTCTCTTTTTTTATAGGACCACTTAGGTCGCAGACAAGCACACAGCCCACCTGATGGAAAGTGGTTACCGTGGCCTCTTGACGAATGCAACACCAGGGGAGTCACACTCGTGTTGCCGATCTTTTAAGAACAGAGAGATTTAGAGATTTAGAGATAATGTTTTGGTCTTCCCACTGACAGCACAAAACCTCTCCAGTGAGCTCTGACTACCCTACTCACCAGAAACACAACACGAGGTTATTATACCCGTGGTATTCTGTAGGGTACTTCCCTAGTGGGACTGCTCAATTGGAACGGAAAATTACAAATCTTACTGAAACGCCAAATACTGTACAGTTTTTTTCGTAGTTTGTTTTTATTATAGTTTTCATGTTTTGTAAACAGTTTATTATGTGACGTACCTATTTAGCAGTTATAATTAACTTAATTTATTTAGGTTTAGGTAGGTACTCATTAAATTTTTCCGGATGTATTATTCCATAAGGTTTAAACAACTATAAGGTAGTTTATAACTCTGTGACTTGAGTTCAATGAAAACTTAAAATGAATTTATTATCACTAGGTTATTAAGAAATAATAATATGTCTATTGTATTGCTCGGGACGTACCTATATCTTGGACATAAAATGTGCAAATAAAATTTTTTGGGTGTCTTTTGATAGCACAGGGAGCCACGGACGAGCTCAAATTCACCAAGCATAGATTATTACAAAACAACCCGCTTACGCCTGGGTATCGTTTGTCTTGCGATTGAGATCCAAGATACGTGTCCCAAGGTATAGGTACGTACACAAGAAGATACAGAACATAGCAGTGGGTACAGTTTTGCGGCTTTATCGCAGAATGCAATCTCATGGACACACATACGAAATAAATAATATACCTATACTGGCTTAAGCTTAGTATAAACATCACATCTACTATAAATTACAAACTGCGCGAGTTGCTAAATAAAAAATAATGTATTATATTTTTATGATTACATAACACGCACGCATTAAACTCACGCAAGAACGCGCACGCGTACACACACACGCATTTGCGCACGTGCACTCACTCACACACACATGATCACAAATTCTACTTTACCAACTTTTCTTTACATTTTTCAAACCAAGAAACAGTCAGCCGTCTGGTTATAATATAAAATATTTCAAGATAATTATCTTTTCTCTTTATGAGGCTTCGAATAAACAAATACCTGTCTAATGGTAAGCAGTTACCATCATTACCGAAATTAATACGGTGATAATACAAACAAGTTTAGTAACCACGTGTCCACACCTGTTAGTGAACATGTATACCTCGGGACACGTATCTTGGACCTAAATCGCGAAACAACCGAGGCCCTGGCGCCCGCGGATTGTTTTGTAATAATCTATGTTTGGTGAATTTAAGCTCGTCCACTGCAGGGTGCTTCTGGAGTGGATGGATAAGTGGATAGTCTTTATATGATAATATAAATGTGTACTGCGCGTATAGAGTAGTGCATTTTGAGCACATTTTAGGTCTAAGATATATGTCCCGAGCAATACAGAAAATGACACGATGCTTCTCAATTGAAATAAAACTACTTTTTAACGGATTCTATAGCGATATAATTTGTTACTAGCTTGGCCCGTGTGGATGTCGGTTATCGCGACCAAACATAGCCTATGTCCTTTCTCAAGGTCTAATCTAACCCTGTACCAAATTTCATCAACACCAGTTCAGTGGTTAGGGCGTGAAAGCCAGACAGAGTTACTTTCGCATTTATAATATTAGTATGGATTAATTACTTATAGTCCGACGTTTCGGCTAATTTTCAGCAGCTATGGTCGCGGGTTGACTAAAGATGGTAGTTGTCACATAGTTTGAAGTGTAAGTTAGTTGGTGTTACTATTTACGCAGAATGAGCTCACCGTGTCTTCAATTAAGCAAATGCCTGGGCTAAAGGGAATTAGAATAGAATTTAGGATAGAATAGAATAGAAAAGAATTTCTAATAGAATAGAATTTAGAATACCTAGTCTAATAATTTTAGAATAAAATTGAATTAGAATTTAGAATAGATTTTAAAATAAAGTGTAATTTAGAATAGACTTTAGAATAGAATTTAAAACAGAATTTAGAATAGAATTTAGAATAGAATGTAGAATTTAATTTATTTGCTTTTAAACATGGTGACAAAAATGTTACAAAAAAAAGTTAAATCATAACTGATATTATTTAGTTGATTTAGCCATGTTTGTTAGTGTTTAATATCTTATCCAATGTGACACGCATGTCGTCCTTATCATTTGAGCGAGATACATTATTTATTTTCCACACTTAAACTTATAAGTCTTCTTAGATAGTCAAACAAGAATACACTTTTAATTCCATAGATTCCATTGTCATTTACTTTTGTCCGCTGATAAAAGTATTATGAAAATTTATCACAAATCTTAATATCAAATAATCATAGTATGCGTTTGAATAACAACTTCGTAGTTATTTTATAATATTGTAAATTTAATGTATTTCTATATTTATTCTGTAATAAAATATATTTTCAAATCTACTACAATATGGGGTGCTCAAGGAGGACAATAAAAGGTTCCTATGTCCTGTCATTGACGTCAAAATAAGTGTCATTCCCATACATTGAACATTATATTCTACAAAACGACAAGCAATGAATTGTCATGTCACTTGTCTAGAAAGGCAGAATCGACTCAACTCAACTCGCGGTTTTGTTTTTGTTAGAAAGGTCTTCATTGTAATCATCAGGATTGCAATCGGTTGAGTAGAACCGTAGATATGAGATCCACGTGGACGCAGCCGCGGGCGGAAGGCTAGTATAGTATAAAAAAAGCGTAACAAAAGTTACATCATCAATTTTCGGTTTACTCCACATTGGTGTTATCTTGCTACTCGTCAAAGTCCTTAAGTATTTACTCCAAATTGTATTCCACTTTTGTTTGATAAATCATTTTAATTACATATTTATTCATTTATTCCAGTTCTGCCCCATTCATTGTGCCTTTTTCACACCATTTGATTTTGCATATAATTTTCTCGCTAAGCCAACTAATTCTTCAGCTAATTACTTATTTAGACTATTTTTTAGCTATAACATTCCATAATGAGCAATAGTTTACTTTTTATGTATATAAAAGTATTCGTATTCTTATCACTGTTAATGTAGACCTACTTTTCGACCAAGTTGTCAAACTACACATCAAATAAGTAATCAAAATTTACATGACCAGCTGGTTTGTAATAGCTTTTACGATACAAATACTCACGCCTTTCTCCCACTTGGGTAGGCAGAGTGAATAGCCCACGATCTGTTCTTAAGTACACTGCCTGAAAAGTTAATGACAGTACACTCTGTCATTAAACTTTTCAGACAAACCTGTCAGTTTTCAGTGACTGGCCTAGACTTTATTCTTTTTACGAATAAGCCAATAGCAATAAATCAATTAGCCTATTGCAGTCCTCTACTGAATATATTATGCCTTCCCGATGTGTGATATACCTAGAACCTGGTTCACCGCATTCCGTGGCGGGATGCCCACAGTCAGATGGGCTGAAAAAGGTAAAGTATGATAGACTGTATGCGGAAAATGGAAGACAGAGTGCTAAAAGTAGTGTGCAGACTAAAGTAAATGCTAGAACTTAAAGAGTTGTTTAAACTAATCTCATATTATTGTTACGTACTGAAAATAACTAAGTATCTACACTCACAAAATATTTGCCTACCTATGAAATAGCCAACTTTCCTTTGCTAGTTTGCTGCCTAAGGACCATAAAAAATCGTCTTAATCATTACAAGTTCTAATTCTTTATAAAATACAAAGAACCAAGCTGTTCGGCGACTCCTTTTTTTGCCGCACCATTGAGACCTGGAATTTACTTGTGTTATGTTCATTGAGACCTGGAATTTCTTACCAGTAGTAGTACACATGTTTCCCTCTTCCTACAGTCTCGAGTCCTTTAAGCGGGGCAAAAAAGCATCTAATGATGCCGTCAAGCTGAGTGCCACCATTGTAACATTATAGTACCTACGTATCTTTGATGGTGATGGTGACGCTCTTTTCCAGACTTTACCTTTACCTTCAGGCGAAGTGAAGTCAGAGTCAGTTAGAAAAAAAAATCAGCTATTAAGTGCATTTCAAAAGAGTTCAAGGGGAATTCGTAAAATTTTAGGTTCAATATATATGTCCTGAGCAATAAACCAAGGACCTCTTGTGATTATACCAGCTAATAATGAAAACACACCACTGTTCATACAATTCTAATTCCAAATTCTGATTCTAATCATAAAGAAACATAAACTTGTACTTGTAAAGTGCCTCCTCTGTAGGTAAATCAGGGAACTCAATACTTGGAACGAACAACCCCTAGTGAATAGAATCAATTCCCATACAATCGTCATTCTATTCCACAATACGCCGGGCAACGAATTTCCACTTTTCTAGGGCTGTAAGTAATCACCATTGGGAGTTAAACTATGCTATACTATTTATGAATACCCATATACCTAGAATTGGATTTACAAATAGTTACAGGAATATTTCACTAGGTTCTATTTTACAGAATTTAAAGTAATCTCTTATAAATATTTCAATGCTAAACTGTTTAGTAAATTTTAAATTCTTGGTTCTTAGGTCCCAGGACGTAAATGAAGACAGTGTATGCATAATAAAAGGTAGATAGGCTAGTCATATATGTTCTTATATAGTTCCTTCGTCGCTGCCTAATGAACTATCTCTCTAATTCATCTAATAATCATGATCAGAATTCCAAACAGGCTGTTACCTGTTACATAAGCATGTATAACATGTATTGGAATGTTAGTAGGCTTTCACAAGCACTGTATGTACAATCTTTTCACAGCTATGGTCTAATGGACGTATGTATCCTAATGTTAGGTAAATACATTTTATTGTTTTGTTTGAATATTTTGCTAATATAGTCTGTTAGCGATAAATCGTTGTTAGCGATTGTGAGCTTAGAAGTGAGTCATCTGTCAATTTCATTACAGGAGTACCTAAGTATTCGGGGGGAAATATCTGGTTTAAAATGGAGATAAGGATCTAAATTAGAAACTGCGAGATACAGATCAGTAAATACAAGTCGATTGTAAATTATTTACCCGATGGTGTCACAGCCAGAGGTGCCCAAGATCGGGTGAAGTGGTGTAGAAAGAACTGAGAAGCGGACTCCAGGCTCCGAGGTAAGAGCCTTGGCTAGCAACCGGGACTCAATGCTATAACCATGATAGCTGTAAGTAATTTCCTAGACGCCTCAAAGTTTACGAAGAATTTGGTAAAGATATACCATACCCACTTACCTGAGGTGTCTTTAAGAAATTCTTTATCTTGGAGGAGGTAAAAGGGATATTCCCATGCCATAAGGTTATGCACATTCCAATTTTAGGCTTCATCTTCGGTGTTAACGACACAGCAAGCTCCCTGTTCTTACAGGGTCAGCAGCATGAGTGTGACTTCCCTGATATTGCGCACGTCCATACTCCATAGGCGACGGTAACCACTTTCCATTAGGTGGGCCGTGTGCTTGTCTGCCACCTAAGTAGTATAAAAACGTATTATTTAATTCATATTCCTTCTTAAAATACTAGATACCTTTGAGTCAACTCATCCAAAGTTTCAACCTTTTGAGCCTGATGTAACACCTATAAACACTAAAAAGAGACCGCCACGTAAACAAACGTGTTCTATATTAAATATTAAATCGAGAGAACCAGCTAATACATTGACATTGTCACAGACTGGTTTATCGTTAAAGATTTTGTACTTACATCATATCGCAGTGTCACGTTATTTTAGAATGAAATTCATTTACCCTGTGGCCTTTGAATACAGATTATAATGAGTCTATATAAGATGTACAGATACTTGCTAATGTTTGATCTGTGGTTTTCTTTTGTCTGGGTTAACAAGTCGTGTTTTATGCATTTTGATCTCAAGAAATACTTTTGGCATTAAAAATTTTTCGCCAAAATATCGTGGATACACACATGAGAATGCAAATGTGGACTAGATTATTATAAACAGTCTATAAAATTATATTTTCTTAGATATTGTCTATGGTTAAAAAATACGAAATACGTTCTTAAATAATGATAGTATTTATTGGGTACTGTACTTGTATTTATAGTTGAATTTAGTAAATCCCTAGGTTCAAGAGTATCAAAGAACAAATCCCCCGTCCCCCTCCCACCCACCACAACCCTGAAACTTCAGCCGCTAGGTAACCTTTTAACACATATCCTAATCCGCCTATATCCGAGATACCAATAGCATTCACTAGGCGTTGACATTCGCTAAAACCTCCTCCAATACGGGTGTGTCCGGGTTAGGTTTATCCGTTATCCGTGAGATTAGGTCCGCTGTGCGGAGCGGGGCGGGGTCGCGCCACGCCTACCGGTCGATGCGGCGCCCACCACCACGCTCGACTCGACTCGACCGACTCATTGTTCCGTTATCTATCCGAGACGCAACACGCAGCTCGCTCATCGTCACAGATAAGCGCCGGTGACCGACTCGTCACTACTCACTACCTGCCGCATCTACCGCCTGACGTCACCAACTTGGTTGCGTTACACCAGACTATCTATTATACTAGTTCCGAGTTTGTCGCCGATCTGCCTATCAAATGTAGATACGCTATTGTTGTTCTTGTATAGTGAGGTATAGAGACCGTTATTGCATATTCTATTTTGCTTTAAAGAAGCACGGCTTGGGTACACACTTTATTTAAAATAATGGCTCATAAAGTTGATGTCTAGAGGTTACTGTCTCGGTAGTACAGTGGTTAGAGAGTGCAACTTATTTAGCTTGACATACCGGGTTCGATTTCCGGTTCAGTCAAAATGTCATTAGCAACATGGAGTCAGAAAAAGGGCCCAATTGACCGTACTTATAAACCTATTGTGTTGAAATAATAATAGCTGAGGGTGTTTGTATATACATCTCTGGTCATCTACGTTCTCTGAGATACATATATAGGTATAATAGATATATGTATGCAAAAGAGTATAATAATATCTACATACTTGCTTGCTGCTGGCCGCGGCCCCGCCTGGTATTCTGATGCCAATCTCGCAATCCATAGGAACCTATTTCAAGGATAGAGAGTAAACCTGTACGTTATTCCAGAATATAATCCATCCTTGTAAGAAATTTCAGCGATATCAGTTCAGTCCCTTAACTGAGATTGTGGAACAAACATCCAATCTTTACAAACTTTAACATTTATAATATTAGTAAAGAATTAGTAGGATATTAAAGATGATTAGGGTGATATTAGTTACCTAGGTAGGTATAACTATCTATATGTTTCCGCCATACCAGTTTGTTATTACCTGAAGATTAAGTTACGTCATACTGCGGTATGAGAAGATATGAATAGTACCTATCTATTTACGTGTTTACTTTGAGGCTTAGGCTGCTTTTCCAGTTTCCACCAGAGCTATGGTACATTGCTATGGATGTGTTTGATTTCCACCAATCATATTCATTGGTTCACATAGCATAGCACTGTTGGAAAGGGGTTCAGCTAAGCTATGTTTTTTATATGGAAAGATGCATGCTATTACACACATACATAGCATAACACATTGGAAACGGTCACATACTTTCACGGCTTTGCTTTTTCATCCTCATAGCATAGCCGCAAAGAAAATGACATCTCTGGTGGTAAGTCAGCCTTTAGGCAGCTTGCTTGACCGGACAACTGATTCCAGCATCTGCCTAATACATATTTTCTTTTTCCAACTTATATTTATCTCGCCCTAGGTGCTGTATCTCTGAAGAAATAAACATTATTAACAACTGCTATTTCAGGTGGTAGACACTCCAGGCAAAGCCGACACACCGATCCAACTTAGGCGTAAACTTTGGATGCAGCTGGCTGATGATGACAGGAGACACAATCACACACATGACATTATTGGTATACATAATAAGGACCTTTTCGGATTGGACTATCAAGACATTTCTAAAACAAAAATACATTTTTTAAATCAGAGAATTTGACGATCTTACGGGGGCGCTTATTACGCAGAGGATGATCGGGTAGGAACTTACTCGGGTAGGATCTTGACTAACAAAGTCTTCAAAAATGATCTTATTGCCTTGATTCTCCCCCCTTCCCGTTGACTGATTTCTCTGATATTTGCTAACATAGAATTAAAATCAATTAAACAGTTTGATTTGCTTACCTTGATATTAAGATCATTTTGAAACTTTGCAGTCCAGATTGTTCTGACGCTGACTATACTATTGGAGAGTCCTAAGTCCAGCAGTAGCCTGCAATCTGCAATAGGCTTAAATTTCTCAATTACCGCTTATAAAACTCCTACCATCATTACTTAGTAATGTTGTGATCTGAATCGGTGTACTGAGTCCATAGGTACATGTCTACTACCGTATAAGGAAGCGTTTGTCGTCGAGCATGTTAATTAGAACGCAAAACAATCACGAATTATAATTATTAGCGGCACGATGCACGTTTGCTACTTTTCATTGAGTTGTTGCATGTTCACGGTCAAATCTCAGATATAATTGTATCTAGTCGCTATTTCTTTGTTCTGTTCTATCGTAAAAACAAAGATGGTAGAATTAAATCAATCTATGCTATTATAAATCGCTATAGAAATAAAATGTTTTATTTGAAAGAACTTGGATGATGTTAAATTAACGATTCTAAAACCAATTTTTTTTTGCAATTCTTTTAGGTTTGTTCACGATGAACGTAACCAGTGAGTAAATTTTGATGTGATTTTTAGAGTTTCTTGCATAAAATCTGCCGTATGTCTGATCCCAATTGGTTGCAACAACTGAGAAATTCGATTCTCAGCACTCCATGGATTCACCGTGCGGTCGCCGGGTCCATAGCGTGATAGATACAGAGAGGAACACCGTGACGGCGACTGGGACTTGCGACCCAGATCTAGGTTTAGGGTGGCCACCTTGTGATGCATCAGCGCTCACCTCCACCGTCAGAAGTGTTCCCCCCGCCCCTCCCCCTCTACCTATCCAAATTTGGTAAGATCCTATCAATACCGCTTTTGATGTTCGATTTAGTGAAGAGCTTGCTGAAGCTCTTGGCAATCCGAGGTCTTTAAGTAAGTTGTACAGGGATTTAGCTTTAGATTTAGAATTAGTAGGATGATAGATATAATTATTATATGACCACTCTGGTGAATTTACGTTCATAAAATCTCCATTCAAATTAATTCTAGAACACAATCTTTCTTAAACTAGTTTTAACTATAGAATCATGACTAAATATCGTTCTAGAATACGGGCCTCGGTAGCCTAAATAACAATGTAAGTTGTCTAATATCTTCGACAACCGAGATTCCTACTACACGATTCACAATCATTCTCAAAGAACCGCAGTCCACCTCGGCGGTAGCAGATCGCATCTACAGCGAACATTTAACGCCAAGTAATCGCATAATCATCAATAATCCTTAAGTCACACAAAAAATATCGCAAGAAACGGATTTCTATCACGATATAATGACCAATTCTTTCACTTATACCACATTCAATTATCAACTCTATGTAATTGAGATAGGGTACACTTTCGTTTTTTAGCGGTCAGAAATGTTGCAACCTGCTGCGAATCAGGGATCAGTTTAGTATAAAAAAATAAACGGATTTTGGGATTATTATTAATGAAATGTCACTCGATTTTTGACTTTTACTTACCTGAAACTGATCGATATGAGCCGTTCTTTTAGTTGCATACTCCTAGTTGCCTATACGAGTATTGTATTTTATCACCGAATAGATCTTGATAATATTATTGCGTTGTTTCACGTCTGTTTGCTTTGTTATAGTCACCAACCTTACATCTATTAGCTTATTATATTGGAGGACCGATGGGTTTTGAATCTAAGAAGTAATTTATTGGAGACCGTAACTCGGCAAACGGGATAAATAGCTGGGATAGACTGGATACGGACGGATCGGGTGATATGCCGTAAATTGGGAGAGGCCTACATCCAGCAATGGATAGCGAAAGGCTAATTGACTGATAGTCACCTATCACTGCATAAAAGTTGCATAGAAAACATTCTTAAATGTCTAAGAATATTGGTCGTATTGTGGACTTAAGTAGCACAGGTGAATTGGGAACAGAAGGTGGGACACCCCCCAGGCAAATGGACAAACGACCTGAAAAAGGTATTTGGGTTAGACTCACAGAAGGACTCAAAGAAGATAGGGTTCTATCGCACACATTAGAGATGGCCTTTGTCCAGCAATGGATTGCAATAGGTTTTACAATAGGATTGATAGTCACATAATACTGTACAAAAGTTGCATACAAAACGTTCAAGCTGATTCCTGCCGAACAAAGGACGAGGAATTTTAAGGAAGTAAAAGCACAAAATAAAAGGGCTCATTCCAGCAAGTGTTCTTAGTAGATAAATTTATAAAATATGTACTTATATTAAATAAAAAGATCAATTTATTTTTTTCTCTACACCTACAAACCGTAGCTTCTATAATCCAAAAAGCAAGATGTATATTCCCAACCAATTTAAACGTAACATTCATCAAACAAGGTCCGAGACCAATTCGAAGATCGACAGTAACCAAAAACTAAGTTTAGAATGCGACGAATTTGACAAGTCACCGATTTTTTATCTCAACAACAGATTATCTGGTCTCCTTACCCCACTCGATCAATCTTATCGAGGCAACTATGACGGAATACAAGATCGAAAGATCCTAATCATCAAACATTTGTACGACCAATTCAGAACCTTATTAATAAATACGCAAGCTATATTTTTGATAATGTGGGACTTGATGGAGATGCAATAGCTAAGGCCCAAAGCAGTGGATCATCGTCGGATTCCGGGAAATTCGGCCCGCGTGAATACCTTTGCCTGTACAGGTAATATTGACCTGCAAATTTATAGACGTGGCACTAATTTATTATTAATCGGTTGATAAACTTTTAAGTGTGGATATCATCGTGATGATCATATCCAAATTTTAAGATTTTTACTGTCAAATAATTGACGTACGTAAATATATTATTATTAAAAAATTACGCAAATTATTAGTCATCTAAGTAAGTAATTTTAACGAATTCTATTACGATTTTTGTAGACACAATATAATAACCACATACAAAAATAACATAAAAGAAATCGCGTTAGAATCTATTCTTTGTTATGGTTTAGACTGTCACTTTCCTCTTTACAAACTCACACTTTGACTTTGAAAATGATACACAAAGAATGGTAACGTGAACGAACACCAACACCATACTTATGTTTTATTATGTTAAAATCTATTTGACTATTGTATGCAGTAAGTGTAATAGTGAGTACATTTAATCGTTCATCGGAGACAAAATCCTTCAAACTAGAACTCTTCAAATTAAATTATACAACGCCTGCCACGTCTATCGATACATCAGTCTTCACAAATGTGACTTGCTATTTGTCTACCGCGTCTGTTATTACTGACCCAACAATTTTTTACTTTAAACAAATAATCTCGTAACGTGCGAATAATATTAATACCTACCTGCTTTAATTGTTATTTATAGAGTGTTCTATAAGATGGCCCTTTTAAAATAATCTGGCTTAAAGCCCAGTAATAAATAGTTAATTTACAATTGTTTATTATCATTGAAAATGCTATCTCAGCAGATGATTCTGTGTTTAAACAAAGCCATACAGGTGTACGTGTACAGGGCCCAACTAACTAACACCATCGGGGCGCAAGTCAATCTCACCTGCTAATAATCGGTGCTTCTTCTAAACAACGGACGACGAAGAGGCTTTGGCGGGATTCAGACTTTTCTCTAGGACTTGGAAGGTTCTCTCGTAAAAGTCAACAAACCAATCAAACATATTTAGTGCCTTAGTAGCCTTTAGAAGTAGCTGCCGTATGAACCACCAACCTCAAAATAAAGTCTATTTTGGTGGAACCCAATATACTATTCTTCATCTACCTCAATCTTCTTCTTCATCCTAGCGTTATACCCAATCGCATCAGAAGCTTTCAACTCGGAGTCTGGGGTCCGCTTTTTCCAGTCTAACTGCGTGTTTTGTCTGAACTTCAATATTTTCCGTGATTATTGCAATTAGACCAGCTGTTCATCTACCTCAATAAAGGGTTAAAAATTCTAAAAGATCGAACCTTTCATTTTTCAATTGGCAAATGGGTACCGCCTGCTACGAGTATCAAACTTAGTTCGATCTTTGACATAGCAGTCGGTTTTTCATTTTGAATAATTCATTTTTAATTTTTTTAAACAGTAATTATCTTCTCGCATAAGCTTATAAAAGTATATTTGGTATCGAATAATGATGACCTAAGGAATCGTGTCATCAGTCGACCATGGCTCGTACATTGCTTATTACAATTATCTTCGTCCCTCGCCTGTATCACGATATTAATCGCGATATTACTGCTTCGGGACTTGCAGATGACAAAATGAGCTGGCTAGGGCTGTTCGGTATTTTTATATCACATTGGCTAAACTACTATATTCTGTTAAACCATTTTTACATCTACACTCGCCGAGCTGCAATGTTCTATAAAAAATTTACTATCTATTAAACTTTTTGAATTAGGAAACTATGAATCCATACATATTCAGACTGCGAAAGCAAAACGACTTCAAATCTCTTCTGTATATCTATTTGAAATATCGAAAATACTCGTATAATTTGCATGGTTATGGTGCCACATCAAGACCGTCGTAGCCAGGGACCGAAACAGTAACCACTATAAAGTGTTTTAACACTGTTTTTTGAAACTGTTTTAGAAGAAAACCTTTTATAAGTGTAACCGAAACGAAAGTGTAACCGATTGAAAGTGTTAAGGGTTTATATCTGTTAATAACGGTTAATAAGTGTAACCGTTATAGATTTATAACGTTATAACGTAATGATTTAAGTATCTGCACGGAATGGCAACAACACGTCGCGTTCTTCTATGTAGGCTCACACCACAGAAAAAATACTCACACCGAACTTTATGGCCGCTTTAAGTCCGTCACACGCGTAGCTATATTATAGGATACCTATACAGGGTGTAATCGTTAAGTGTGTCCAGGCGATTATTTCGTAACTATTACAGCTATCAAAAAACTTTAAACTGATATCGAAAGTATGTTACCTAATGAGTAAAATGACATCAATAACTTTTTAAAAATCAAACGAGAGGTATCTAACATTTTGACATTAAACACTCCCATACATTTAGTATGAGATTAGTAGAAAGGTTTTAGTTTCCTTATTTTAAATGGTCTAGTACTCATTTTGCCTTAATCATATTTTATGATTACGTATGATATGACAATGATGATTTTCAAGTAGATACACGTGTAGATTAATTATCTTACCACTTCAAATTAGTAATAAACCGTGTATCAATATCGCATTAATTTAAGCTGACTGAAAAGCAACACACTACAAAAACAAAAATAAAAGATACTCTTTGGTGTTTTGTACCTACTTACTAAGAAATAAATATTATTCAATTAAAAGATAGTTTGATTACTCTGTTAAGTTAATAAACAGTTTCCTTTAATATCAGTACTAAGCTAAAATATTCTTTTAAAATAAGGACACTAAAATCTTTCTACTAATCTCATACTAAATGTA
Organism: Eilema depressum; assembly: GCA_914767945.1. Lineage (NCBI taxonomy): Eukaryota > Metazoa > Arthropoda > Insecta > Lepidoptera > Erebidae > Eilema > Eilema depressum. Next base: position 18,736,248 of record OU612013.1, read on the forward strand.
TGGGAGTGTTTAATGTCAAAATGTTAGATACCTCTCGTTTGATTTTTAAAAAGTTATTGATGTCATTTTACTCATTAGGTAACGTACTTTCGATATCAGTTTAAAGTTTTTTGATAGCTGTAATAGTTACGGAATAATCGCCTGGACACACTTAACGATTACACCCTGTATACCTATAAATATCAATCATATAGCAAGGCATATTACTAGATACATATTGCTCAGGAAATTATATCTTGGGCCGAAAATGTGCTCAAAATGTGCTCTATACGCGAAGTAGGTACCTACTCATTTTATGGGTGACTTTTGAGGATAGCACGGGGTGCTACTGCGGTGGAAGAGCTTCATCAAACATAGACTATTACAAAATAATCTGCGCTCGGCAGGACCTTATCCTTTCTTAAGGTCTAAACTACCCCTGTACCAAATTTCATCAAAATCGGTTCAATGGTTTAGGCATGAAAGCGTAACAGACAGATAGACAGAGTTACTTTCACATTCATAATAATAGTATTGATATATGGATATGGATTAATACGAAGTTATTACGCACACTTATTCACAAAATTTCGTATTCATGTATTCGTTTCGTATATCGTCGCCTACTACGCACCTACTAGGTATACCTAGATGTCTTAAAATGATGGCGAGAGGGTAACGCGTGTGAATTCATCTCCAGTACTAAATACTCGAAAGCGTTGATATATGGGGACATATACCTTGGACCTAAGTCACGAGAAAAACGAAGCTTTGGCGCGCACGGATTGTTTTGTACTAATAATATCTATGATTGGTGAATTTGAGCTCGTCCGCCGCCGAAGTAATTCGTACTATCCTCAAAAGACACCCAAGAAACGCGTATAGAGCACATTTTGAGCGTTCAAGATATAGATATGTCTCGCTGTATACTTACTAATATGTTACAATCTACAGACACATGGACCTACTGCGTAAACCGCAGGGGATAATGGCCTCTAGGGCCATCAGAGGGTACCGCGCGATATCCTTTGCAGCAGCGAGTCTTCTCGCTGGATCGCCAACGTGGATCCTGGAAGCGAGAACCCTTTCGGCGCTATATCGGTTCCGAAAAGCGGCGCGGGAAAGGGGACACGATCCCGAGCCTGAAAAACTTCGGGCCGTGTGATCCCGGCTCTGTGAACTCCGGGCGATATCTGCATCGGATCGTCGAGAAAGAGCCAACGTCCGAGTGCCACTAATGCGACCCGAGCGAGGACTTGGTGCTACATACGCTCACCGAGTGTCCGGCATGGGAGACGCCGAGACCGGAGTTGGTCGCGGCCCTGGGCGTGAGGGCCGAGTGGAGGAGAGACGCAAACTGCGTGGCCCGTGACGAGCGGAGGCAACTCGGTCGTGGGAGGTCACAAAATTACCTACGTCCCCCATGAGCTTGGGTGTGACGGGTGAGGCCGCCTGTGACCCTAGCAGAAGCAGGCCACAGCGGCGGCGCGCATTGCGTGCCTCTCTATACTTGGGGGCAAGGTGGGGACTCCGTGGCCCCACTCCGGGAGAGGGCCAGCTGGAGAGATAAATGGTCCCAAGGTCGGCCGGGGTGCGAGGGATAGTTATGTTTACGATTACCTCACCTCTGGCAACCGACGGCCCAGAGACAGCGTGCGTTTTAGTCGGTTCAAGTCCGACATGATCTCCTTCACCGGCTCCGGCGGGGGGTATCCATGGGGACTTATCACACGATAAAAAAAAATGCATACCAATTAGTTTGAACATATATAGGGTGGAAAAATAAGTCGGGCCCTGGATGGAAACTACCATAAATCCTTAAGTTGGCTCATTTTACTTAAAGAAGACATTCCTTTATTTTCAAAAAGAAATAAAACTGCATTCAAAGATTTTCTAAAACTAGCTTGGCTCACCCAATTCTTTCATCGGAAAACCTATGATTGAAAAATACCACCGAAATTAGCAAAAAATTAGGCATCGTGAAATTACCCTAAACAGGAATCAAAGTTCAGTCATTTAGTACTTATCTATTATAAAAAGAGGTGGATACTTGGATACTTATCCATGTCCATACTTCCATATCCATACTAATACTATAAATGCGAAAGTAGCTCTGTCTGTACGTCTGTCTGTTACGCTTTCACGCCTAAACCACTGAACAGATTTTGATGAACTTTAAAAGGACATAGGCTATGTTTGGTCGGATAACCGACATCGACGTGGGTGGAGCCGCGGGCAACAGCTAGTAATATTATAATAACGTGTCATCAAACTCTCAGTTCAGCTAAACACCTCTCTACATCGAATAACACGCGGCGAGGCCAAGCGAGGTGTACAACAAAATGCCATTATTTCAAAAAGTTAGCTAAATGATAGAATAGTAAAAGTGGCAACGTAGCTATTTCGGTGCACCCTTATAAACCGGTTAACAGTTTGATATCGGTTAGGGTTCTGTAACGGTTACACAATCGTCCGTGGTAATGGTTAACAGTTTCAAAAACACTTTTATAAGGGTTACACATTCAATGTGTAACCTTTTAAAAGTGTACCCCGTATATTTCTGTACCCTTTATGAATGTGTTTTTAAGTCCCTGGTCGTAGCCGGTACGCCTGTCTCGTCTATTAATTAACAGAGGAGATTTCCTCTTTGGGTTAGGAGGTCATATATGGCAGTCCCGAAAATATCAAGACTTTTCTGTAATGGGGTAATAACTTTTTAGTACTTGATTGGTTAGGTCGATAAATAATGTTCTGAGATAGTCTCGTCTCTCTTTCTTTTTATAATGTTTTGAAAATTATGTTCTTCACAAAAAGTTACGACATTTTACATGCTTATTCACTATAAATAAGTGATTTATTTTTACTTCACGTCATCATTTGTAGTAAACCAAGCATATAATTTTATTCAACGTTACCAAATTGATCTATTTGCTGTATTAAGGTAAGTTGCAGCACCCCTACGATTTGGTCGTTATACATGTGCGCTAAAATGTTTGCAGGGGGAAAACATCTGGATTTCACTTTAAGTAAAGTTAAGGTATGTACCTACTGTGCTAAAACTTTAAGCAGACTGTCATAGTTCTGTTACATTTTGAATAGATTATAAAAGCTCATGTATTTAACATCCTACTGTAATTTTCTAATAAATGTTTTTGCTAAAAAAATAATAAAAAAATTATAAAAACCCCAACACAAAAATACCTCCAAAAAGTTAAAAATAAATATTGTGCCCTTTTACTTTGAAGAAGACTTTACCTTTTGTTGAATAAAAATATTACTTTGAAATAGGTACCTATATCAAAGTTAGTGCGTTTTCGCCAACGTGTTCGCCAACTTCTAGACCGGATATTACTAAATTTGGTCTGAAAAGTCTTAATGATACTGCAATTTAGAATAAAAACGTCGTTACTTTTTATTTCAACCACAACAAATAGTGGAATACTACAAAGATTAATTCTCTAAAGGCTTAATGAAGACACTTCACATACCAATCTTCAGGTATTACACAATACACAAACAAGTTTTTATCACAAGATATTAAGTAGCATTTTTAAGATACTCTAATTTATTGTGGCGATAAGAAATATTTATTCAAATGTCTCCTAAGGTCATTTTAGCGCTGCAGGATGTTTGAACGCGATTGATAGGAGACCGAGCGGTTCTTCAGAGAAAAATGTACCGGCTAATGATTTGCTAACGATGATATTTATATTTTAATGCTCCCAGCGCAAAGATTATTTCCTTTGAGGGCTACGTTTGCTGATCAATCGGGTGGATTCTGTGACGACATTTTTAATTGAGCGTTGTGACGGAAGAACGACCTTGTGTCCTCTGCTTTTTTTAATCAAACCGTGAATTTTCCTTTATGAGATCAGTTCTTCATCTTAATTCTTTAGTTTATTTTTTTTTTCTATTCGCGGTTCTTCGATAAATTCTTTGTCAGTCCTTTGTCATTTCTGTTTGCTTATTCTTCGACCTATGGACTCCAGTTTTCTAAAAGTAATGTTAAGTATGTCTCTCAATCCAGTTTTTATGGTACCCTTTGTGTGCTAGCCCAACTTACATTTGACCGGTACTTTTTTAATATGTTTCAAGTTAGTTTTCATAATATACCCATATTCTTTTACGTGGAGAGACTTAAGTATAATAAATCTTTAGTAGTCTCACGTGACTTGTGACTAAACTACACCCTCACACCCGTCAGGTTGTCAAGCCTTTGTGGCATGGCGGTAGTGAACACGGCCGTTACGCAGGAGGCGTGAGTTCGATCCCAGCTGAGTGCAAATATTTGTATGCACGAATATGGGTATTTGCATTGGTCTCGTCGTGCCTCGGAGAGCACGGTAAGCCGTCGGTCCCGGTTGCCAGACGAACATCTATGGTAGTCGTTACGGGTACTTGGAGCCCTAAAAAGTTCAACAACTAGCTGCAATGCTTCGATATCGCCGCTTGGTTGTGGAGGTTAGATAGATGTCGCTTCTAGACTCCTAGATGAATGCCGATGAATCAGATTTTGAGAAAATCAATATAGATGTCTCTATAAATCTAGTACTTTATGCTCTCGGTACTGAGAGCATAAAAGTACCTACTAAGTATGCTAAGTAGCACTTAATATACCTATATATTGTTCTGATACCTTTCGTCTCAGTTTATAAAGTTCTGAAAGACTATGAAAATACTTTACCGTTGTACGGAGTATTATCCTGCCACGTATAAATATTGAGAAAAATATCATCATAAACATTGGAAAAGGACCTGTTCAATTCATTTGTGTATAAAACGTACGAATGCAAAAACTGTTTACACCTAACGACACGATTCAAAAGCTAGCATTTTTAATTACAAAAAACATCGTGCAAATCCTACTAATCCTACTAATATTATAAATGTGAAAGTTTGTGAGAATGGATGTGTGCATGTGTGGATGTTTGTTACTCTTTCACGCATAAACGGCTGGACCGATTTGGTTGAAATTTGGTATGTATATAGGTTATACCCTGGATTAACATATAGGCTATATATCAGCGATGAACGGGATCAGAATTCCACGCGGGCGGAGCCGCGGGCAACAGCTAGTAAATAATAAATTCGTCCGTTCTTTCGTTCATTCTCACGTGCTTAAATACATACACGATAATTCTACAAGAAAATATTCTAGGCCATATTATTATAACTTTGACATCTGGAATCAAACTGAGTAACCTAGCTTATTATATGGATTCTATCCTACTAATCCTATCCTACTAATATTATAAATGTGAAAGTTTGTGAGAATGGATGTGTGGATGTGTGGATGTTTGTTACTCTTTCACGCATAAACGGCTGGACCGATTTGGTTGAAATTTGGTATGTATATAGGTTATACCCTGGATTAACATATAGGCTATATATCAGCGATGAACGGGATCAGAATTCCACGCGGGTGGAGCCGCGGGCAACAGCTAGTAAATAATAAATTCGTCCGTTCTTTCGTTCATTCTCACGTGCTTAAATACATACACGATAATTCTTCAAGAAAATATTCTAGGCCATATTATTATAACTTTGACATCTGGAATCAAACTGAGCAACCTAGCTTATTATATGGATTCTATACTGCAGGTAAGTATAATAATCACCTTAATACATTTTCATAAATACATGCGTAATAAACATAGCAAACAAATATTTTCCCTGTGCGGAAATCGAACGAGCAAAGTCTGAAGACTTTGTTGAGGGTCCTGCCGTCAAGATCTTTTGTTCTCACTACACCGTTAAATGGGCACATAACTCCAAAAATCATTTCATACATCTTTTCTCTTCGTGAAATCTATAATTTAACTGGCATTACAATTTTTTTCCACACTAATTTATCATTGAAATAAAACAATTTTCCACGGTTCTATCGCGATATAATTGTTATTTTTAACTTTTAGCCCAGACGTTTTGACTAAAGTTTTATTTCAATTATAATAGTGATATTCGCGTAAACTATAGGCAGCGCCAATTTATCATTTAAAATCTTCTAAAACTTGTAAAACTCGTAGAGTCTAAATGCCCCTACCCTCGCCGCGTGCTTCCCATCTTTCTCCGAGTAAGTAAAACACGGTAGGTAGATACATTCTTATTGCGAGTGTATCGGTTCATACTCGTAACGTGGTATCTGAAATTATTCCAGGCCCAACATCTGCGGCCCGCGCCGCTTTGGAAAATAATAAAGTTTCGTTTAAACGCAATTCGTATGTGAGATACGACGAATGAAGCGTAATAAAGTGAATTAGGAAAAATGTATTGCAAATAGAAAATATAAGATGTACGGTTTCTTCCTTAAATTATACACCGGGGTTGGTAAATTCAGGTGGAAATATTTCGTCGTTATGAATTAGATATTCTTAGTAAACAGAACTGTGCTTTACGGTTAGGTGTTGTACACACTGTACAACATCTGAGTACAGTGTCATTTTATAGTGATGCACACCTACATATACTCAAGCCTTTTTCTCTTCGAGGTAGGAAGATACAACAGTCCATCATCTTCTGACCTTACACACTTCAGAGCTTCTCATATTGTCATTTACCTTTCGTTGCAAGCTTACGTTTTATTTATATTCTAATTCGTTCGATAGTCTAATGGCATGATTCTCGCTTAGGGCGAGAAATGTTACCGGTTCAAATACTGGGCGAGCTCCTCTTCTCTTCGAAAGCAATCTATTTACTTTCCACAATTCCACAATTGTAATCTCCACGCCAGTCCGAGAATTTATAACCTTAACTTTAAAACGTTTCGCGCAGTCTACGGACATTTGAATGTTTTAACATTACTTAGGGGTACTTGGTATTGTTCGGGGGAACTCGAATCATCTTAATGCCGGTAATTATACGGATTTTACGAATTACTCGGTCATAAGTAAACAAACGGAATGCCCTATTTACAATCGTAAATTTTGAAGTCAAGTCTCCGCAAGTAAGCGACCAGGCTACCACAGTGAATTTCTTGTAGGTACCGAGTTTTTATCCGACTCGGATATTTTCATTTACATAATAAGTAGGTATTTACTAAAATATTGTTATGTTATTAGTAAATACATTGGTTTTATAAATATGTTCTTCGCTCTATTTCTAGATTCTATGCACAAGTTGGACAAACGTTATTGAATTTTATACGCCCGTGTCTCAGGTTTCGAAATCTGCTTGAAGTTTCTGTCTCTGTGCTACACGATGGACACGATTAATCCATGGAAAGCTAAGATGTTCGTCTCAAAATAATTGCGTAGTACTTAATTTCAACATTGAAAAAACATGGGCTTCGTTTAATTATTTGTGCCTAAGTGTCTAAGTCCATTTCAAATAATATGAATATTTCCGAAGAAACAAAATAACAAACGCATTCTCTTTTCAATCTCATTCAATAAAATGAAAAAAAAAAGAAAATCCTGGTATGAATATTTCATTAAGTGCTTAAGCACTAAGATTTATAGATTGTTGACATTAAATATTGTAATTAAAAATAACATCAATCAAGGATGACGGGCGGCAGAACACAATGGTTTCCTAAGCCTCGTAATTTTTGTGGCTTGCGAAAGAAAAGCTTCGCAAAAAAAGAACGTTACGTCAGGCGGCATGACAGCTAGTCATTGTCGTGTTGATGCGAAAAAAATAATTGAATCCATCAGAAACCATTAAAATAAGAATTGAATTAATTGAATCAGAGAAAAATTGTATCTACAATTCTACATAACTTCAGGCTTTATTTATTGACGCGATTTTGAGTATTTCTAATACGCTTTAATAACTCTTCTATAATAAATTAAAATTAATGTTAAAATTCAAATATTTCTTTGTTTCCAATACCGAATTGCTTCTCCTTAAGCATGTTGGAAAAAAAAGTTGACATAAAAATGTCAGAACACAAAATCAGTACTGCGGCCTTACCATAAACCTTAAAACAGGTCAATAATTGAACTGCTGTCATTCTATCAACTGCAAATGTCAGTTTGTAATGTCATATAAATAAATAGGATTACAAAGGGATTACAAAGTGACATTTGCAGTTGGTAGACTGACAGCAGTTCAATTATTGACCTGTTTTAAGAGCTCATGGTATGGGCAATGGACCATTCTCGGATGGCTATTAGGACAACTATTTTTTTTTTGTTTAAATGTTAGTTAGGCGTTCTTGCGCTCGCAACCTGTCAGAAACTCAACGGAATTCTGGAAACGGTAAAGCCTATAAAAACATAAACATAAACATAAACTCACGCCTATATCCCCGAAGGGGTAGGCAGAGGTGCTAGCACCCCCAAGCCTATAAGTACTAGAATATAAACTTAACTATACCCTTCCACGCACAATGGCCCAAAAAGGAGGCTTAGTGCGGAAAAAAGAGTCCCCCTTTCCACTATACCTTTTTAGTTCAAGACTTTTCCGATTTGCTTATGTCCTTATACTTTCCACGATTACCTATCCTCTTCTTGCATTAAACATTTGCTCTTTCCAAAGAGAGGGATGGGGAAATGAACGAAGTGGCCCGCAGATGTCGTGGATGGATTGAAATAATAATAAATGATATAATCAATATAAAATTCAATCAATATCTCCACTTCTGAGAGGTTCGGTGTCATCAAATATGTACTACCAAAATATCACCAAAACATGCTTCATTGCTACGTCTAGGTGGTTTATATGAGGAAGTGGTGTTATTTTGTCGCGTTTAATTATAAGAAGCGAACAGAAGCAAACATAAACAGATCAAGTGTCTAGCGTGAGATGTACAATTTCGCCATATTTACACAAGCACTAGTGCGGCAAGGGTGATGACTGAGATGTGCAGATAACTAAGAAAAGGTTTGTAGATTCTCCTTAATTTGGAAGCGTCAATAAGATAAAGAATACCTTTAAATTGAAAAAAGATATATCTACATTATTTATATATTTTTACCCCATTTCTGTTTTTACACACTTTTCCTCTGTTGTAGATGCCAACAAATGTGGTTTTAGCTGAATAAATGAAATTTCAGAAAAATATTTTTCTCTAAAATTAAGGCTCGTCCGGAATTTGAACCTCTCGCACCCAAAGCTAGAGTCATACCATTAAACCGGTGGACCAGACGCTTGTGGATTTATTCTTTGTCTACATCGTATATTAAAGGTTTCCCGAAACTCCTTGTGTAGACTTCTTATGAACTTTTGTTTCATACCAACGTTACACTCTATCTGGTAAATATATCAGTAATTAACTTTTTATTGACTCCAGCTCCACTAATCATGTCAGTGGTCATGATAGTGATACTAGATATCAAGTCAAAAATGTTAAAGTAAATCGTGAAGAATAATGTTGTTCGTTTTTTGAAATATTTTGGTGGGAAGTATTTAGAAGCGTGAAGAATTCCGCTTACCGCTTGTAGCCACACTGAGATCGCACCAGAACGGCTTGCGAGCTAAATGGCTGCGCTCCCTCTCGCGGCCAGCTAATGAAATAAGATCCCGGCTCGGAGCTAAGGAATGGTGGAATTAAAACTACATAAATGAGCGGCCGCCATTTCAAATGGGAAATTTTACAGCGACCCGCGCAAATTGTGTCCTTGGCTCTAGTCGTGGCTTTCGTGTTACTTAAATTGTTTCGTACACCGTTTGTTACAATTAATCCTGTTAATTCAGTATACTAAATATTGTTAGCAACTGTAATTATTTAAGAATATACGTCACGACGACAATAATAGACAGTTCATTGTAAAAATTTGGTACTCAAAGATCCGTAAGCTTCTAAGGAGCACCTAAGTTTCTTTGGTTTTCTACCAAATCGTGTGAAATAAGAAAATAAGCGCATATCTACTGTTTTTGTTAGCTCAAATCACTTTTATGTTTGAAACAAGTAGATAAATTATTAAGAAAAGTTAAGTTAAGTTAAGTATGCTTAAAGAAAAGTTAAGTATAAAGAGTAAGGTTTTATTAAATCGGCCGCTACGCAGGAGGCGCGGGTTCGATCCCCGCTCAGTGCAAATATTTGTGTTCATGAAATATGGGTATTTGCATTGGTCTGGTCGTGCCTCGGAGAGCATGTTAAACCGTCGGTCCCTGTTGCCATAAGAACATCTATGGTCGTTACTAGTTAGTTAGAGCCCTAAAAGTCCAAAAAACAACGGTCTAGCTGCAAAGCTTAGATATCGCCTAATGTTACCATTGGGTTGTGGAGGTCAGATGGCAATCGCTTTACGGAAAATATCGAGGTCTAGCCAAATCCGTAGTTAAGACTGGTAAAGCGGACCCCAGACTCCGAGCTGAAAAGCTTCGGATGCGACTGGGAATTAACGCTAGGAGGAAGAAGAAGTAAGGTTTTATTTAGTAAAGTAAATTCATGCATACGTAGGTACCTAAGAACCAGCGCGATCGCCGAAAGTATCGCAACGATACGCACGACTTTACCTTGATTATGCTTTACATCTTTTCTGTATTTTATGCCTAACTTTGGATATACCAAAGTCATTATTTATGTAAGATCAATGTACTCGTGAAAGGAGCATCTCACTTAAGTCTAAATACTTCCTATTGTGATATATTAACAGTACTTAATGAATAAAAAATATAATTATGATTGAACTCCTTCCTGCCAGTGAGTTCAAATGAAAGTGAGGGCTTAGCAAGGCCTTCGCCAACAGTCATCTGGTGTGATTGATGACGTCACAGATTTATTATGTTAATTCAAACACAATAAGAAAAACTTTGTTAATGAAGTGACTCTAGATAAAATTTTGAAAAAAAAATGGTATTCTCTCATTCAACATATTATTTTAAGTGTGGGTTTTGTGGAAATCAATAACCATCATCATTATCCTCATAGCAATTTTCCAGTTGCGGCCAAAATTTGAACTTTGGAGCTTGAGATCCGCTTGCTGTGTTTGACTGGTATGCGACCGGGGTGCGAGGCGGCCGGGGTGCTAGGGGTATGTCTACAATAATCTCTCCGGCAACTAACGGCCCACAGACGGCGTGCGTTTTAGTTGGTTCGAGTCCGACATAACCTCCTCCACCGGCTCCGGTGGGAGAGTTATCCGTGGGGATTTTTCGCAGGATAAAAAAAAGGTATGTCGGCTTATCCAGGAGTGACCCCGTCTGACACATACTCTCAATTTTTGGTCATAGAACTAGAAAATTTGTAGTAAAACCACCTAAACATAAAATTAGCTGGAAGGGATGGAAGGAAGCTCAAATAACAAAAAATATGCAGTAGTTACATCCTTGTAACTACTGCATATTTTCCTAGCCCTTCCCTAGCCGAGCATCTATTATTACTATATAATCATACGTTGAAAATTTTTGTTCCTGATGGATGCAAAAACTACTGAACGGATTTTGATGCGATTGATTGAATGGTCTTGCTCAGACTTAAAATATTACGTTTTCGTGATTGCAAATGGTTGAGTAGAACCGGAGATAAGAGATCTACGTGGGTGGAGCTGCAGGCGGAAAGCTAGTTTGATGAATATAGTCTCAAACTGAACTCCCAATGTGACCTACATTCTAAACATATCGATAGATTCTCTATTGCCAATCTACAACAATAGTGCAGAAATGGCCTCCTTACAATAGTGGTTATACTGGCTATCTTACATGTCGTATGAATAGCTTTGTGTCAGATAAGATAAGGCTTTGACTGCCTGAGTAGCGTAGCGGTAGAGAGTTCGACTGCTACGTAGGGGGTGCAGGTTCGATTCCCGCTTAGTGCAAATACATAATATCTGTCTGGGTCTGGGTGTTTCTATGTATGTATTTACAAAACAAAATGTAGATAAGTATATTTATCCGCAATCTATATCCCATAGTACTCCAACGTTTTAAACGCTGGTTTGGTAGTGCTACTACGGAGCATGAGGCCACATATTCGATTCCCAAATTTTCTCTTGAGTAAAATCTCAGTAGCAGCATGGAGTCTGAGAAAACTGCCCGGTTGACGACAAGCGGTTGTTTTCGAAATCTGAGTAAACATAAACAAAATAAAAGGTCAATATAATATGATACCTACTACCTACCTATTGTTTTTGTGTACATTGTATACTTTTAGGAACTAAACAAGATAAATTGCACCGAAGCCTAAGAATTTAAAAAGCCTTGTGTGTTGCGAGACCGCTCGCGTTGCTAGAGGTCCTCAACAAAAACTCAATAATTAATATTATTATCGGTACAGTAGCGCATTATTGAATCAGCCGCATCAACCCTCGCGCGCCCACCTCACAATTACTTGGTGCCTTGCTTCCAAATGATTTTAACCCTTGCCCGGCCGAGATAAGTTTATTTTGAGCTGGTTGAGTGCCGGTGTTCGTCATTCGTTTAAGTGCTTCTTTTGTGACGACATTCCTCTGCTCCTCTCTCAATTAACCCGGCTGGAAGCTCAAAAATTAAGTTAAATACTCCGACTTTGCGAGCAGTGTTTACTTATTGGCAATCGACGTGGTTCGCAATAACTTCGTAAATTAAAACACAGGAGGGACTAATGTGCCCCAAGGTTTACAGTGCGACGGTTACCTTCCTTGTTTTTCGTTTATTTTGAGACGAGGCACAGACAAAATCAATACGTATTAAAATACAAAGCATCGGGACGGCCAGTAGCTATTGAGTACACGGTTAAGTGTCTGTGAGAAATATAAGGAGACAATCTATACCAATATTATAAAGCTGAATAACTTGTTTGGTTGAACGCGCTAATCTCAAGAACTACTAGTTCGAATTGAAAAACTCTTCTTGTGTTAAATAGCCCGTTTATCGAGAAAGGTTATAAGCTAAATATCATCACGCTACTATTATGTAAGGGAGCTGAGCAGTAACTATAAACTTCAGCAAATCCGGCAAATTCCCATACATTATTTGAAAATTAATAAATTGCGGGCATTTCATATTGTTTAAAGGGGTGATACGAGATTTCGAAGTATGCCACTGGCGAAATCGGGACGAGTCAGCTAGTCTCGAAATAAAGGAATATAGATTTCTATGAACTTTTATTATGTAGGTCAGTATCATCATCCTACTGATCCTACGCACTGATCCTACGTGAAAATTTGATAATAACAGATTTACTTGGAGATGTTACACGTGTTAAGAATAAGGGCTAAAATAATTTCGCTCATGACAGGTCACGAGAACTCCCTCAAAAAAGCGTTTCATAGATCCTACCTTCCGACTCTCAGAAGAGTTTAGACCGGTAAATGTCCTCCTTTTAGTATTATGCTAGTGATCATAATTATTGTTTAAATATCCATGTTCACTACAGCTGTAATAAAAATATTCAACTAAACATCCCAAATTACATATCGATATTCAAAAATTCTCTAATAAATAATAACACAAACACAACACAGAACTGTCAAACATAGTTCCACAATATATTGTAGAACACATCGCGTCTAAGTTGTAAAACTTAAGCTGTTTAGCGAGTAAACTTGGCTTACCAACACCGGGGTAAGTAGCCACATATTTCATACAGGCTCAACGGTACCTGCGCCTAAAACAATCAAACAACCACTAAAACAAACACGTGCAAGTTGCCGCCGCTTAGGTTTAACTAAATACCAAGTTCGGCTCAAGTAAGATAAGTTGGAGCGCGTGTATCCACGCATTACACAACCGCTTCACCGCTCACCGCTCACCGCTGAATTCTGAGCAGCATTCAGAATCCTGAACTGAACAAAATGATGTTCATTACTTTTGCTACTTTTTGCTACTTACTTTTAGTCAGCGTATTGTAGAATAAAATGATGAATGTATGGAATTGACACATATTTTGAAGTTTATGATAGTCGTCAACATAATTATGTTAATCCCATCCCATACATTGATTAATCTATTCTGTTCTATCCTGCAGATAATATATGCTACTTGTCTAGAGGAGCTGGACTGTACAAAACAAAAATATGGTACCTACTTATCGAATTAACTTCACTACTTGACCAATAGCTTTGCACCTCTTTTTGTTACTATCATACTATCATACCAATGATTTGGCAAAAAGGGACGCTATTTCTACACAAATAGTATAAATTATTGGATGTTGCTTGCCCCAAAATATTATAAATATAAAATTAAGTTTAAAAAAACTACAACCCGACTACTGCAAAATCATGCTTTAGAAAATATTAGACAAGATAATATAAAGGATAGCCGTCGTATGCCACTTTTCCCTAGAATGTATTGTTTTGTTAGAGTACCTAAGTAGCATACATAAAATAACAGGCACCAGCGATCCACAACCAAATTATGTATATCCTAAGTTTGTGTAAACACTATATTATGTAATTATGGTTGTTGGTGAGAAAATAAATTATATTTTATTTTTTATTTTATTTTTATACGACCACGCCTATCCTTGATATTTTTCTTGTTTAATACTTTTTAGAACGCGATTTTGCAGTAGTCGGGTTTAAGTTTTATTCAATTCATTTTTTATCTATATACATGGGTAAAAATGTCATGAGCAGACTTCATTAACAGCAAGACTTCTTAATTTGTAAGTTAAGAGCACAAAGCGAATCTCGTACTTACTCAAGTCAGTTCAAACATTTTAATTAGTTAAGATATCGACGAAACTTTGCTAATAAGATTGTAGGCGTTTTATTCATCTGTTATAACTAATTATACCTGTTATTTATTGTTTTAAATAAGACTCCTCCCCGCTCTTTGGCAACAGACTTTTGCTTTATAATTATGGAGGTCGAAAAGTCTGTCTCGTTAGGTTACGCTCACCCAACTGCTCAAATTTTATTGAGATGTAAAATTCTATTTTTAAATCACACATATTATTGTAAAGTGTGGTCATCATGATCATCATACTATTTTAGTAGCTCATGATCTACTCATGATCGCAAAAGGTTTGCCAAACACTACTACATATTAGTTTTAATTTAATGCAGGTTACGAAATGCGACGTTTCCAAACGAGATGTAGCCAAATTATCTACTCAGATGTTTACTTCATTTAATCAGAGTTAAGGAGTCAGAAGGTCTTACTATCGATAGGTTCTGGATTTAAAGATAGTTAAACTTAATTGCAGCGCCTTTAAAGGAAGCTGGGACGGACTGGATGCGGAAGGCGGAGGATCGGCAAACGTGGCGCACATTGGGGGAGGCCTATGTCCAGCAGTGGACTGCAGTAGGCTGATTGATTGATTGATTGATACCGGGTCCAATAAATTGAGCTATAACTTCTTATTAATCCAAGCGCGAGTCCGCTTTTACAGTCTAACTTCGTGCTTTGGCTAGACTTCGACATTTTCCGTGAAGCGGCTACCATCTGACCTTTACAACTCATAGGCAGCAGTTAGACGAGTCGTTGGATTGTACCTTATCTATAAACGCATATGTTATAGATATGGTACATTAGCGCAAGCAAATATTTAAGTGGATAGAATATAATGAAAACACCTTCCGATACGACAAGGACTTGCCACACTTTTTTCATTAGAGCGATTAAAATTAAATACGCCTAAGCTTTTAAGTACTTACACCCATAATAAGCTCATGTCGGTATGTTGTGTTCAATGTGAAAATCCTCTCCTGATTGATGTATAAGTAGGTACTTATACGCAAGTAAACATCTTCGTTAGTAAATTATGCGATGGCACTCGACTAATCCGCGGAATAAATTAATAGTACATTACGCATCAATCCGGTATTCGCATTAATAAGTTTGTACAGAGCACCGCGCGATTCGTGTTCAATCGAGCCACCCTAGCCACTCGCAATTTATTTAAGAATGTTATGTAAATTTGAACACAAGTCTTTGATCGTCCGCATCAAAAGTCCAAGCAAAAAAAATTCCAGTAGACCGGAAAAAAAACGAGCGGAGCTTAAGAAAAATAATGATTTAATCTTACTTTTCGCTGCTTCGCATATAAAAACGTTGGGCGCGGGTGACTGTCGTGGGCGGAGGGCGCGAGAATCGGTTTTAATCTTTGCTTTGTAAAGGTGATTATGAGGGATTATAGGTTTGCAAGTATGACTGAAATTTCGCGGCTGAAGAGGCGGCCCCTTCGACTCATTTATGGCATATTTTTTGGGCCGGCAGGTGGGGTTGCGGTCGCACCCCCCTTAGATACTTTACAACTTTTCCTTATTCTAGAGCTCTTCAAAGGAAAGGCTTTATTACGTTTTGTTTTGTCTTCGTCGATTGACGTTTGTAGTGCTTCTTTTGGATGAGCTGCGGTCTCGATTTAGGTGGTTATAATACAATATTTTAGAACCATGGCAAGAAAAGAATGGCCGAGGGGATATTAATGACTGGCATAAATGTAAAAGACATGTGGCACTATTTGGAGGCCGATATAAAAATAATTGGACAAGATCAGGCAGCTGATGATGATGAACTACGTTTTTACCTTGGTTCCTATTTGTCCTGCGAATTTGGAACCAAGGCAATGCTGCAATTATTGTCTAATAGCTAAGTTATTTCAATTAAATTTTCGATTTTCCATAAACAGATCTTGCTAACAACAAACTAGAATACATCCTTCATGCATTCAAAAGACTAAGGTACCTACGCTTAGGTATATATTAATTTTATGTACAGATTTTATCGATTACTCTGAAGTACTTCAAAGGAATGCACACAATATTCTCTGTATCTGAAACAGTAATACCTACCTACACCTGCGTTTCAAAGCGTTCTTATTCGTTGATTCTAAAGCACTGAAGCGAGACAGCGAGCAGTTTTGTCATTTTTCATTACGTGACCAGATCAGGTTTGTCATCTGAAGCGACGCCGATCTCTCGCCATCGGTATAGCCTTTAGCCAGTGCTCCGGAAAATTCCTATACAAAACGCAAGCATAAACACTGCAAAGTAAACCTTAAGCTTAAGTCGATAAGGTAGAAAATTGAGTGTATGTAAATGTACATAGACGGTTTTGGTCGTGAACGTCTAAGTAAAGCTCTTCTAGTTAGATGAAGAGTGGTGCCTGTGTAAGACTTGGACTGTTACTATGAATACGTAAACGTAGGATAAAGCCATGTCTAGAAGCAAAGTCTTTTAATTTTATATTATTTTCTGTATGCAACGTTTTCAGGTGAATATTATACTCGTAAATGCGCTACGTAAGTCGCTACGAGACTGTTGTAGGTTCTTAGCACTAGAGGGGTTTATGAGACACGAGTATTATTCAAGTTGGAAAACAGGGTTAAGTTAACGAGTTGATGTTTAATTATTGACTAGTTGTTGCTCACGTCTCTGCCCGTGTGAGACACTTTTTCTGCGCAATTTCTTTTTTTTTTTTTCGAGAACTTCCTATAAAGTATAAAAGTACTGATTATATTTGAAAAAGATTATTGTAATCGTTAGAATCGTTCTAAGTTATGGTGTGCCCAATGGAAACAAATTTTGTGACTGAAATTTTACCCCCTTTCTTTTGATTGATTGATCTGGTATTTGGTACGGATGACAATACAAACAATACAATTCCAATCAATGAAACCGTTTAATCTAATTCGCTTTTTTCGTATTACTTGTCTTTTTTATGTAATCATAGATAAAATATCAGCAATTGAGTTTTTGGGAAGGACTAGCGTGACACGTTTGGCTAGCTCTCAGCTCAATATTTTCAGTGTACAGGTGCAAAATGAATAAGGAAAAATAAAACCTTAGTGGTTTTGTCACTTACTCGTTTTGCAGGTTGCTGGGCTGCTAGGTTGCAAAACGAGTAAGTAAAACAAAAGAAGTAAGTATACAGTATGCTCCGGCAACCGACGGCCCACAGACGGCGTGCGTTTTAGTCGGTTCGAGTCCGACATAACCTCCTTCTACGGCTTCGGCGGGGGAGGTATCCGTGGGGATTTTTTCGCACGGTAAAAAAAAATAGTATACAGTATGCTGCTGACTTCGGCAGATTCATAAACTTTTAGCGACTGCATCGAATCGAAGTTATAGAAAATACTTGAAGAGTGGAGTACTTATGTAACGGACGACTTAATTATACTGCTTGATCTTTGCGGGGCAGGGCGGGGGGCGTCTCATCTCAATCGCAAATCGGCCATCTTGCGCCCCCTGGATCGCCGCCCGCTCACCCTCCACCCCTCGTCCATTATACTTTTTAAGCTCCAATCTCGTTCATTTAAACGGTTGGCTTTAGATGGCAATCGCATTTTTCCACTGCAGGTCACGTCTCGACCCGTCTCCCGACTCGGGGCTTAAATCAACAAAAGAAAATAATAAGATTCGTTCAAATTAAAAGTGTAATGTCGCGAAAGTGCGCGGCGCGGGAGGCGCTTAATCCTACCGCCCGTTCTTCATTAGGCGGGCGCTTAAGGCCCGGGAAACGCTTAAAAACGTCACCAACAATTTTTCTTTATTCATAACGGAGATTAAGAGAAATGCAAATGAACCGAGGCGTCTCCGCGCTACTTAGCTGTGTCAACAATGTTGCGAAAATTCAGAGTGAATCAGTATTTTTTTTCGCTTCATTGGAGCCGGCACGTGCCGTCTGTTCGTCTTGTTTAGGTACTTTGTCTCAGACCGCTTTATACCTATAGGTATAATGCTGGCCGAGAAAAGTACCATAAGTCCTATACCTACCTATTTCTGTCTAACCAGACAGAAATAGGTAGGTATAGGACTAATGGTACTTTGTACTGCTATGACATAATGAGCCAGATTCATAACTAAACTATTCCTAAGCAACCGTCAAGATATCTCTACCTCTACCATAGTCCTATACCTATTTGTCTCTGGTTAAGGTTTGCCATATAGCCATACCGTATGGGCGTATGCGCCTGATTCATACATGAAATATTCCTAAGCCCGAGCCAATCGCCTTGAAACCCCATATACCTAAACCAATCCATAACAAAAACAGCCTCCAGAATTCAAAGTAAGTACAAGCTTTGGATGTCGTTGAGTATAATTCAATAACAAGTAACTATCTAATTCTAATCAACAATGTAACTTTACTTAAGTTAGCATAAATTATACTATTTTTTTTAATTGGTTTCAAACCGAAGAGCGACGCTACAGCAGTATTTGGGGTACGGCATTACACCCTTTAATATGACGTCTTCAGATACAATCTCAATATGACGAACCGGTCATGCGTCAAAATGGTCTGACCGTTTCGTAGAGTGACGTAGATACTGCTACGAGCTTCTAATAAGGTATTAATTTTGTGCCAATAGTAACAAAACCATCAAATTTACTATGGCTGTCATTGATATAATATTATTACCTACTACAGTACGTAACAATATTACCTATATAAATCTCAATGATGACTGTATAGCAGGGGTTGTAGAGAAATGACTACAATATACACAGTATGTTCTACGTATCGAGTATCGAAAGAAACTGAGGATATCCCACCAAAAACATGTCGTGATACTTTCATTTTTGTGGTTGTACCTATTACTTGCACATCAGCAATGCATTTATTCATAGGCTAGCTCTACCGTATCTGTTCATCTTCGGCCTAAGACAATGGTCAATGGTCAACAACATAATGCACAATAGTAGTGCTGACTTACAACTCCCCATATTTTCTCCGTAAATTGTTTCTCCCCTACTCCAAAACCTATATTTTACAAAGCTAGATAAGCTAAGCTTACTTTGAGTCTAAACAGCACTTACGTAGAATGTATTAAGAAATAGCTAACAATAGGGTTGTGTTCTACTTTTTTACTTCGTAAACTGTAAATTATACAATAAATTAATGAACTGTTAAAGAGAAATATTCTTATGACAAACAATTTGAAAGATATTATCTACCTATTACAAAATCATGGCACGTGGTGACGTCACGTCACAGCGTGCTGGCGCAAATGTATGCAAACGAATGCGAGAAAATGTATCATTTATCTCAGTCCACGTTGCGTTTACATGAGCACAATGCCTAATAAGATTGATTAGAAATTCAGTATTGTAATTTGCTATGCATATTTTTGAAAACTAAGACATTTAAGCAGTATTGGTAAGAATCCGATGACTCAAGACACTACCCTATTTTAAACCTAAGTACAAAAGATTAAATTTATCTTGCTTAAAATAATGAACAATGGTAATAAGTGCGTATTGTTGGGGGTACTTTGTCTTTGGCAGCAGTCGGTGGTCGTATCGATCGCTGGCTCATTTATTTGTTCATCCGACCTCAACGTTTATACTGGTCGCAACTCTTTCGCGGCCGCGGACTTAGTACAATAGGGATGTTACACAGTGTGTACAATTTTTGTCTACACAAATAAATAAAATTGCAGTGCCTGTTTGTAGTCAATATTATAATAACATCTATTAGTAAATACAATCTATTAGTAAACATCAGAGCTCATTTTTTTTAAATGACTATGTTTTTTTGTGAGTTCATTGGCAAATAGATATTATAAGGCGTTACTTATCTCTTAATCTAATATATAAAATTCTCGTGTCACAAAATGTGCGTAATCGAACTCCTCCGAAACGGCTTGACCGATTTTGATGAAATTTTTTGTGTTTATCCGGTATCTATGAGAATCGGCCAACATCTATTTTTCATCCCCCTAAATGTTAAGGGTGGTCCACCCCTTAATTTTTATTTTTTATTTTTCAGACAAAATTTTTTGTTTGTATTTTTATATGATACATCATACAAAAATACTTGCAACCCTAAATTTTCACCCCTCTACGATCAACCCTTATTTTTTATTTGGTAATTAAAAAGTTTTATTTTCTAATATATAAAATTATTCTGTCACGGGGTGCGTAATCGAACTCCTCCGAAACGGCTCGACCGATTTTGATGAAATTTTTTGTGCTTATCCGGTATCCATGAGAATCGGCCAACATCTATTTTACATCCCCCTAAGTGATAAGGGTGCAGTGGGAACGGGATTTGAATACCACGCGGGCCGAAAATATGGCGGTACGAAGTTCGCCGGGGCAGCTAGTAATATATAAAATTCTTCTGTCACGGGGTGCGTAATCGAACTCCTCCGAAACGGCTTGACCGATTTTGATGAAATTTTTTTTGCTTGTCCGGTATCTATGAGAATCGGCCAACATCTATTTTTCATCCCCCTAAGTGATAAGGGTGCAGCGGGAACGGGATTTGAATACCACGCGGGCCGAAAATATGGCGGTACGAAGTTCGCCGGGGCAGCTAGTATAATATAGAAAAAGCATTGAGGTTCCACCACGCGGACGAAATCGTGGGTATAGCTCTGATTAGTTTTTCTTGATTTTATACGAAAGCGGCTACCGTCTTACCTCCTAACACTGAAAGAAAAACCTGCGCGAAATCCTCGTCCACCAATCTGCCGGTTGGCTTAAGACTTGAAGAACCTGGTGGGACACACACTATAGTATTTCTAATTATTGTATTCTTAACCTTAAAAAAACATCAACGATTGAACATCGATATCCTCGTTACAATTGATAGGTCCTGAGTTCGAATCCATAACCATTCGAGGCCCTAAAACCGCCGACTTGAACCCACTCTAGTTTTAGAGTCGAAAAAAATATCGATAACACGGCACAACACTACAGCATCCAGAACATCGCTGAGTGTATTTTTATTCGGAATTTATATCTCGCTTCGAATCCCACATTATTGTCTCCGGGCATTTATTTTCTGATGGGTATTAAAACAAACCCCTTTTTCTTCAAGGCGATTTCATTTTAGCTGGGTTTAGGAAATTTAAGGCCCTCAGAGCTCCGATATTGTGCCTGCTGTGGGTGGAATAATTAATTTAGTCTATTATTATTCCCTTTTCTTGTTCAGATAACGCTTAGGATATAAATGTTGAGTTAAAATGAATAGGTAAGGTTTATTGGACTCAGTTTTACGTCGTGGTAATAAAAATCTTGAATTTATATAGAACTGTTTCCGAAATATTTATTTGATTGTTAAAAGTAAGTGCTTACTTACTTGTTTTCGTGCGGAAATCCCCACGAACACATCCCCGCAGGCCAGAGGGAGTGGTTATTGTGTCGGACTCGAACTGACTAAAACCGCACGCCACCATCTCGGGTCTCACAGGTCGAGGGTAGAAGTCGGTCCAATAAAGAATTTGCCTCGGAACCTGGGCTGACCTTGGACCATCGATGGCTGTACCTAGTAGAAAGAAATTTTTATTGTTTCAAGTAGGTAAGTAGGTAAATTTATTGACGTTAAAAAAAATATACCTACTTCCGCATTTATTAGGTATTAGTATAGATTGTGATACCAACATTTCGGCCGAAGACTTCACTATAATTTTATTTCAATGTGTAATATTCACAACAATGCCGACAGTATCATTGAAACCAAAATGGCGTCCAACCGATGAACAGTAAAAATTAAAACAGCAGGTAATCAAACTAAAACATGTATAATTTTTGATTGGGGAGCTCTCACACGGGGAAATCAAAGCGGACGGACGGACGGCCACTTTTGTTTGCACTCTCGTTGATATCCCCTACCACTGAAATCGCGCACATATCCCTCAGGTAAGTTAGTGTGGAATCAACTTCACGCGCGTTGTGAAATTTTTAGGTGAACATAAATTTTGGAACTCGCGTCATCGTCACCTAACGCTTGGACCATCACTGAATGCATCACGTCACGTCACATCGGTCTAGGTTCCGTCCATTCTGACGTCACGACGATACGATTCAAGTCACTTAATTTTCACTATTAGGGAGTTATTTTATTGGCTTGCTATAATATTTGCGCCCAGATAGAACAGCTAAAGAGTTTTCTTAACGGTTTTCCATACAGGCGCGAAACCTACTGAAATGTATGGGGCAACCCTCAGATCTACTATAAACTACCGGAAACCAAACTCTCATCATCTTAGCGTTGTTATGCGCTTACTCCTCTCCTCTTTCTGGTTAGTCTTATACGCTTTCATGGGAGCAACTACATCAGAGCCTAGTCCGTTAATCAGCTGGACCACACCAGCTCAAAGTTTTCTGGAGCCTTCCTGATGAGAGCCCAGAAACCCTCAAAAAACCAAATAGTATAGTAACACAGTATACCGAGTCATAGTAGATAATATGAATTACAATCATTTTTAATCGGTTTCTATTGTGATTTATTTATAATGGTACTAGTACTATGTGTTTTATTATTCACGGAAAATATCGAAGTTTAGCCGCTCCACAATTAGACCTGCGGCCTTACCATAAACCTTAAAACATTGAACTGCTGTCATTCTGCCAACTGCAAATGTCACTTTGTAATGTCATATAAACATATAGGATTACAAAGTGACATTTGCAGTTGGTAGAATGACAGCAGTTTAATTATTGACCTATTTTAAGAGTTCATGGTATGGGCCCTGAAAGCCGACCGAAGCCGAAAGTCAGTTGAACTTCGGAAAAGGCTCAGAGAATGATGATGATATATTTTATTTTTTATATTGAGCCGATGTTTCGGTTGTTTTTCAGCAGCCAAATCAAGCCGATTCCATATTATCATAACGGTGGTATCCAAAGCTTAATTTGATTAGCGACCACAAGTAGCCGAGTGCCGGTCGATGGGCACAGTAAACTTTGGCGACAGAATTTGTATCAAGTGTTATTCGTATTTACATTGCGGGGTTGATATTTTCATCAGAGAGAAACTCCTCGTCGAGTATGCAGTGGTTGGTGTTCATTTGATGAAATTGCGATAAGTAAACAAGCTACAACGTTGGGTGGGTAAACCCTAGGAAGACCGCGATATGAAATATGGATTAACCCTTTTATATTAATAGAAGTCGCGTGGCGTAACAGCCTCTGTGGTAATGGTAGTGAACGCGGCCGCTACACAGGAGGCGCGGGTACGATACCCGCTCAGTGCAAATATGTGGATGCATGAATATGGATATTTGCATTGGTCTGGTCGTGTATCGGATCGGTCCCGGTTACCATACGAACATCTAATAGCAGTCGTTACAGGTAGTTGGAGGCCTAAAAAGTCTAACAACTGGTCTAGCTACAATGCTTCGATATCGCTATTGGGTTGTGGAGGTCATATGGCAGTGGCGTCACGGAAAATAATATAGAAGTTCAGGCAAATTCGCAGTTAGACTTGTGAAGCGGACCCCAGCCTCTGAGGTGAAAGCTTCAGATGCGACTGGGTCTAACGCTAGGATGAAGCCGATATTGAAGTGGGTAAAAGATACGGCGACATGTGGGTGCTAGCACCTCTGCCTACCCCTTCGGGGATATAGGCGTGAGTTTATGTTTATTTTTATGTTAAAAGATAAGTAGAAATATTTTGCTATGACTAGTTACTTACTATTATAACAGTACCTAGGTATTAATTTAACAGTGGCACAGTAAACATAATATCTAAAAATTAAAATAAAATTTTAAAAAAATATTATAAAATAAAAAACCAGATTGCTGTCTAAAAGATCGAAACAAGCTTGATAGCAGGCGGTACCCATTAAATTTCTTTCGGTTTATGATTGGCAAATGGGAGCCGCCTGCTATCAAGCTACGCGCGAAACACATTACCCTCGCTGGCGCAGTCGGGTAAAAACGTCTTTATTGTACACCAAGGATTTTACAATATTACATGAAAGATACAAGTCTGTGGTAAGTACTAATGGCGGCCTTTCTTAAGTAATAACCCTAAACACCAGTGGCGAGGGGTCCCTATAAACCGATTCCTGGTGGCTTGCTCTGCATAGGGAAGCCGTAGTACAGATGTTTTTAATCCCATACCTACACAATTGCTATGGTCGTCCTTGAGGTAGGTAATTGATTTTTCAACCGGCATCCCTTTTGAAAAATTTCACCCTTTGCCACTGCAAACACCTTTACCGGAGGTCCCGGTGAAAAGTTTCCTCTTCCTCCTTTCCTTATCCGAGTTGGCCGTGGGACAGCTGGAGTGCGAGAGAAATGCGTTATGAGCACCCATCTGAGAACCGCAGCTGAGTCCACCAGGTAGGACGGTATCCGAGGGGATTTCCGGTCGTTTAAAAAGGCTTCTGAGACCGGAAGCAGAAGAAACCGAAGAAAATGTAGTAAGGTACCATAATCATGAAAATCATAGTAATTTTTTTATTACATCAACCTGACGAAGGTTGCTTCAAATGCGGTTTAACTAAAATGTCACAGACAAGAAGGTCCAATTGCAGCAATAAAGCAGTTCATCAAGAAATACATCTACCATAATGATTAGGTACAATAACTAATTAACGGACAAAGCTCTGGCCCTGGCTTTCCACTCGAGTTAGAGGGTCAGTTGGCAGTCGCTCCCAAAAAACTTCGCTCCCGAAACAACTCAAAGTGCAAGAATGGTTCCAATTGCGATTGGGGCTCGGGTGAAGAGGAAATTACCATACCGATATTTACAACCGAGCTACATGTATTACCAAACACAAAGTAGAAAATAGAACCTGTAGCGACATCTATACCACTATACAGTTAACTGCATTACTGATTTTACTGCCATCTATACAACAGCTGCTGGAACAACGCAAAGCGACTGTATTTGTAAACAAACATAGTATCCTTGTAGTACAAAAGTTTTACGATAGATGGCGCAACTAGTTTAAAATTTGAAGTTTTTTATCGTCTTTTCCTACTATTTTTTTCCTTAAGTTTTTCGTAGAAAAAAATTATCTGATCTATATAACCTTTTGAAATTATAGTTAATTATCTTGTTGTAATTTCATTCCTACTTATTGCTAGGAATATTCTGTAATCTGCATTCGTTTACGCCTTGTTCCCCTCGGGGTAGGTAGAGACATCACTCCTCACTTGCTTCTTTCTCAACAGGAGCAGGAGCTTCCGTTATTTTTACTAACCTTTCTTACATAATCAGATTTTCAGCATGATGTAGGTACATGGGATATTAAGCTGTAGGTTCTTCTCTCGACGACGAAGGTGCGAATCATACTGCAGTCCCAACCGTAAAGGCCAAGACAAATCAATAACATGAAGACCCTGGGCTTCAAAGCACAAGATGATTTTTTTTCTTTCATTTAATACATGTCAATTTAACTTAACCTCGCCTGATGGTAAGCGGAAGGCAAGGTCTCAAGATAGAGGGTCACCATTACAGACATGTAACTACCAAGTTGCAATGGTGGTACTCAGCTTGACGGCCTCATAAGATAGTTTTTCACCTCCCGCTTAAAGGAACCGGGACTGTAGGAAAAAGTAAACACGTGGAAAGAGTCACCGAACCGGTTCATGATGATAAATGAGAAGTAGGTAGATGTCCCACGCCCAGGGTTGTGTGCGGCATATAGTTAATCGCGCTAGTATTGCCGCTCCGGACTCGCGCCGCCAAACCGACATTCGCAGCAACATACGCGGCATGACGAATATACCATTCACACCACGTCTCTGCCCACTTCTCTCGCCACTTCCCTCGCTCTGCCGCGAGTATGTAAACGCAGCTTTACATGTTGAGATTGAGACTCGAGATGGCAGCGTATCTACGGTTCAAGTCGGATGTCGGACATTGACTGCCTCTGTGGCGTAGTGGTAGTGAACGCGGCTGCTACGCAGGAGGCGCGGGTTCGATCCCCGCTCAGTGCCAATATTTGTATGCATGAATATAAATATTTGCATTGGTCTGGGTGTTTCTATGTGTAATATGTATGTATTTACAAACAAAAAAAGTATCTAAGTATGTATATCCGCATTCTAGATTCCATAACACAAGCTAATTAAGCTTACCATGGGTCTAGAAAGCGTTGTGTAGAATGTTGTGGAATATTTATTTGTTTATTTATTACTACTGCTCACTGATTGACTGGAGGGCGGGGAGATTTTCCGAGGGGATTTTCCCACGAATTAAGAAACTTTAGGTAAACGAACCATTAGGTATTCGCGTTATGTATCAATTGTTTATATCTCGAAATATTTTTTGTATGAATGATGCCATGAGGCCGGCGAACGACCATGATACTGACCGTGAAACGCTGATGATGGGAATAATTAATGATTAAATTAACACTCTGTCATGACGTTAGTAATTACTAACGTACGTTCTTGTTTCAAGGATTATTTTTTTGGGCGGATACGATCGTGAATTCTTTCGGAGTGACAGTCATGATCTTTCGGAGACCACAGTCCACAGTCCATTTATCCTATAGTCCTGTATATCTTCTATAATATAAAAATTAATCGCTGAATGTGTTGCTAATAAGCGCAAATCTCGAGAACAGCTGAACCGATTTCGCTAATTCTTTTTTAAATATTCCTTGAAGTAAGCATGATTCTTACGCAGAGAAAAATTAAAAAAAAAAAAAGAATCGACTGTTAGGCGGTACGAAGTTCGCGGGGTCAGCTGCTGCTAGTATTATATAAATTCTTATCTCATCCCAACTGGTGCTTGGATGGTATGGTGGTACTAGGGGGAGAGAATGAACATTTCTATACTTTTAGGGGATCACCGCCTAGGGGTGGTAGCCTAGCAGGCCATAAGAGAGGCGCGCTCGTTCTCACTACACGTTTCATTAGGCATGCATTACCTATACAAAAAAGGTAAGAGGCATAAGACGTAGGGCATGATCTAACTAAAATCAAATGTAGGTCGGTATAGATGCGATTTTTTTCTGCGCGATTAACGTACCCTTTTTAATTAATTCATGTTTTAAATGTGTGGGGAGGGGGGTCAATAGGTCTCATATTAATTCACGGTTAGAAGTACCATCATGGAACTGAGCAATGGAACTAATGCGAACGAAGGTTCATGAGATACAGCCTGGTGACCGACAGACGAACAGAAAAGTCTTAATAATAGGGTTTCAATTTTCCCCATTTTTGGTTACGGAACCCTAAAAAGCATTGCTCTACTACCATATATAATATTATATTAAATAAATAAGTAATAATATATTACAGCGACAGTAGTCACCAGTGGTAAGGTCACATTCCTTTTAGTGTCATAAGTCATAAGGTCCTATATTATAATAAACACTACGCGTGCAAGCAAATAGGTATGTTTTAAATTACCATTTAAAACTATTGTGCGCATTCCTAATTTTCGTATCTACCTACTAAGTATCGTTGCCATGGGGAAGTTCATAGATGGGTAACCGATTACATACTTCTTCTTCATCGTAGCGTTAGTCCCAGTCGCATACGAAGCTTTCGCCTCAGAGTCTGGTGTATCTGGGGTCCGCTTTACCAGTCTGACTGTGGGTTTGGCTGAACTTGAAGCCTGTGGCTTTGGAGTTGACTGTGGGTTTGGAGAAGGTTGAAGAAGTTATCCATAGAAACAGGGTGTTTTGGCATGACCAGGCGGAAGCTTATAATTGACTTTAAGCTGACTTCCCGATCGCAAGCAACTTGAACTTTGTAACATAGGCTGTGTCAAAGTTGAATGACACTGCAATTATAATTTAAAAAAATTGTAGCACATGATGATGATCGCTGTGTGTGTATAATACTCCTACGTACATACATTACATATAATCACGCCTTTATTCCCGGATGGTTTGGCAAAGAGATAGAGCCATGTATCTGAGACTGAGCCTGGGCTGTATAGGCATCTGTCTGATGTTAAACAGCCCTATCCCTTAGTCGCCTTTATACGACACCGCATGGTCGCATGGATGGAATGTTTCTACAATATTCACAATTTCCCTACGTTAAAAATCTGACGAATGAAAACGAAATGATTTTTTGCAGTGAGATGAAAACGGTTATCTGGTTTTTGTGTGATACAAATGGAAACAGCCAATAATTCGCGAGATTGCGTCTACCAAATTGGAAATTTAATAACAATGTAAGTAAGTAGGTACTCAATGATAATTTACACCGGCACAAACCAGTATGACAGATACAAAGCACATCGTGTTGTACACTTGTACAATGTACAGGTCTCGGAAATTCTTGACCCGTAGTTATCGAGCTACCTACCTAATAAGTAATAACGACTCATTTCTCAACTCAACTGGTTGAAACTGAACCAGTAATCTGCTAATGTGTATTTAAAGTATCTGTTTAAAATGTCAACGGTACCTATCTATGTATTTTGCACAAATATGTATTTATTGAATGAAATTTTGGATGCAATTGGTAGGATGCTATTGGTGGTTGTAACATTCAATCGGAAAAAGTCCCAGAAAAAGGGTGAGTCGCGGATTCATAAGTTCCGTCCTGGACGTTCATCTATACTATTATATAATTGTAAAGTGGTCGTGTCTGTACATTGGAGATATTTAAAAAAAAATACTTGGGTTATGTTATGTTAACGATACTGAACACGAAAATATTTTTTTTGAATTTCCTGTCTGTTTGTCTGTTTGTCTGTTTGTCTGTTTGTCTGTTTGTCTGTTTGTCTGTTTGTCCGCGATGGACGCAAAAACTACTGGACGGATTTTGATGCGGTTTTTTTTGTTAGAAAGGGCTTGCTCAGACTTAAAATCTTACGTTTGTTTCATCCCAATCGGTTGAGTAGAACCGAAGATATGAGCAAAGGTCGCGTTAACCGAGATGCACGCGGGCGGAGCCGCGGGCGGAAGGCTAGTATAATCATATAATTACGTTTGCCGCGGTTGCACCCGAGACTTTCACCTTGTACCCCGGGGTTTGTTGAATCCTTCTCCTCCTTTTGATTTAGTTTATATGGCTTTTAAGACAGCGACTGCCGTCTCATCTCCCTACCCCGGCCAACTCTCAGTCCCTGGCACAGGTTTTCCTCCCTCAGAGTGGCAGCTATCCTGCTTGCAGTCTTGAAGGCTGATGATCTTAGTGAGGACACACTAACACCCGTTCACCTGTTGTAATCATACTCACCTTATTCAGTCAAAATGTCATGTGTACACTTACTAAGCGTATGAAGACGAACGAACAAACCAATGTGAAGTATGTGGACGTCAGAGTGAAAGCAAAGCGAACCGAAGCATGAGCTTTCGTTTGCATTAAGCCGTACTAAAGCTGCCTGTCGATACATCAAACGAAAATTGAACAAGTCTTATAATAATATGCACTTACATATTTAGTAATATGTACTCACACTAAAGGTACCTACATACACTTGGTTACGCAAGTTTATTATGCAGAAGATACGCACAAACACAGTTTCTCTATACCTACCTACAACTCATCAAGAAAGTCACCATTATTAAAGAAGCCCTACCGATCTGAATCAATTACAATATGACATCACCTTTCGGACTAACCCATCTCTCATAGATTAAGATAATAGACTAATGTACCTACTGAATTATGAACAAATATTAGATACCTACTAACTACCTATTAGTGGCCCAACGAACCGGCCGGACGATTGAAATTCGACCATATTTCATAAAATTTAGTAAAGATCTTTAGACTTCAGAAACAAAACCTAAGTAATGTTTTATTATTATGAATGTGCAAATAAAGTTTTGTAAAAATATTAAAATAAATCAAGACATCTTCGTTCTTGAAGAAGTCATTACTCATTAGGTTTAATGTAACCAATATTTTCTCATAGTAACCTATATTCATTTTATCAATTACTACGTCCATAGGAACTCGAAATCGCTACAACCATATCTAAGTTAGGTGTCCATGCATGCTATGTTACCCACCAAACATGTCGGTGCTATCAGTTATCAGCACGAACACCTTGAGTAGATAATGTAGATTAAGTAAACATGCTAACTATAATATAACGTACCATAATAGTTTTATAGCTATACGATTGTAAACTCACAATATTTGCAATTTCCCAGACTGTTACACGTTTATTGCACACAACGACCAGAACATAAATGTTTAATATTCCATACAATTTTTTTTTTAATTTTATGAAGGACTTTCTATAGTTACCTGGGCCCATACCATGAACTCTTAAAACAGGTCAATAATTGAACTGCTGTCATTCTACAGACTGCAAATGTCACTTTGTAATCCTATTATATTTATATGACATTACAAAGTGAAAATTGCAGTTGGTAAAATGACAGCAGTTCAATTATTGACCTGTTTTAAGGTTTATGGTAAGGCCGCTGCTCTGCTATTCTTGTAGAGTATACAGGGTGGAAAAATAAGTCGGGCCCTGAAGGGAAACTACTTTCAAGCCTTAAGGTGGCTCATTTTACTTAAAGGAGACATTCCTTTATTTTTAAAAAGAAACAAAACTGCATTCAAAGATTTTCGAAAACTCACTTGCCGCACCCGGTGATCGAACCGACTAAAATCTGAAAAAATAACATCCTGTATTTTTATGACATCAGCCGATAGTGTAAAGTGTAAATCATAAGAATCAAATCTCTCTAACAAACATGATGAAATAAATGGAAGGAAATCCTTGAAATCTAAACTTATAAATTCAATTTGGCAAAATTATGCACTTCAACTCAAAGGTCCATCCCGTCTATCTGATATCATATTAACAATAAAATACCATATTTATAATATTTTTCTCTTTTTTCGTGCGGAGAACGCCGCTGGTCAGCAGTAGTATTTAATTTATGTCGAACTCAAACTACCGCACGCCTTCTCAGGTCTCAATAAACAGTTTATAAGGTGACCCAATAGGGCAATTATCTCAAGTACCCTAAACCGATCAAGTACCCCAAATAATACTATTTACCCTACCTGCATACCTCATGCGGTTACCTAATAAAGTTCAATTTTCAACCGGTCACAAAGTTATTTCATTTAGTTCTCATTTTCATAAATTAATTTCATCAAAGATAATTTTACTGTCGAACAAGAGGTATCTGATGAGTGATGTATGACTCCTTTATTAAAAGTGCTGTGCCTGTTGGCATTAAGTTTTTAATATTAAGATTTTATGGACTTCCTTTCGTTTAATTCACCATGTTTGTTAGAGAGATTTGATCCTTATGATTGACACTATCGATTGATGCCATAAAAATACAGGATGTTACTTTTTCGAATTGTAGTCGGTTCGATTACCGGGTGTGACAAAAGAGTTTTCAAAAATCTTTGAATGCAGTTTCATTTCTTTTGAAAAATAAAGGAATGTTTCCTTTAAGTAAAATGAGCCAACTTAAGGATTTATGGTAGTTTCCCTCCAGGGCCCGATTTATTTTTCCACCCTGTATAGCAGAAGAATATTTTATAGCAAAGCATCTGACTGCTGCTATTTAGCTATCACTTGCTAGTGATAGTAACTGAAAGTATGTGATAGTAGCTGATAGCATGTGGCAGTAGCTGAACGCAATATGATAGTAAATGAAAGCATGTAATAGCATGTAAAATTTTAAAGTATGAAATACTTATTCTGGTTTGCTAAAACAAAATATTACTTAAATCTTCACCAAGAATGAATATTATTATATTTTTCTTACTTTAGTATGTAAGTTAAGCGTTCCTACACGCTTCTTATGATTGTTATGATACACGTACCTATGCTATGGTACAATTATTGATACAAACTTGCGTGTTGGTTAATGACATAATGAAAATAATTAGGCACTGCAAAGCCATAAATTAATTGGTTTGGAATTGTTTGGAATGTAAACCAAAACGCCTAAACACATGCTATTATGATTTATTAACTAAGTATTAATTTAAGAAACATATTTTTTTTGTTTACGAAGTTTTTCGTACCTCGACCGTACAATACAAATGGCTAACTTTTTGCGTGTACTTACCTACTTTTAAGAATGCTCTGTAATGTCCATCGGAATATTCATCATGGTAGACACGGTAAAACACTATCAAAGAAGCATGTCCACAGAACATTTCCACGTATCTGCAAAGTGTTGGTGACCTCAGGAACCTGTCGAGATCATCCAGTAAGTACTTTACGGAGTCATCTCAGAGATGACAGCAGTATTCGTCGTATAGAAGACACATTTTTCTATCTTCAGTATACTTAAAACTTAATTAGGTATTCACATGTTGGTTTCAAAAGTTCTTGGTTTGCCCTTTTTTAAGATATCACCAATTCGATCAAAGTATGTTCTGCGAGGTCGACCCCGACTAGCCTGCCCATTTGCATAGATCAGATAACTTAGGTACTAACCTTAATACTAGAAATAATCATACGCCCATTACTCATACGTTCAACGTTCCCGAACTAACCAATAGGGCAGATGACCATCAAGAAGGTTTTTTTCTGTTTATTAAATCTAAAAACAGATTTAACAAAAAATAAAGTGAAGAAATAACAATAGACGTTATTTTTTGCTCGACTTGGCGGGGGCACTGCCCTGCCCTCAGATGAATACTAATGCTCTGTTAATGTCCATATATATCTATCAATTGACTTGCAACACTCTTTATTTTGGCTATAAGAATTTACCCAATTCACTGCATCCTCTTACAGGGCATCATGCTCATGTATGTCGGGGGGCCACGACCAGACACGATGATAATTAAATATTAAGTATATTCTTTTTTGTCCCTAATGAGTTCACCCTCGTTGTAGGTTAGTGTGACAGTATTGTACATAGTCGCAAACTAAAATAGTCATTAACATAAATGTTATAAGCAAACATAGCTGAACGTGCTGTAAAGTTGACACAGTTAAAATCAAAATCACACCATATTATGCTAATGTACACACGTTAATGATTGTTAAAGCAAATTTTCCTTAAATTTTGAATGCAAAATCAGTATGGTATTTGAACATGGCGTACCCACCGTTGTTGCAAATAATATTTGCTTATTTACAAAATAGCTACCTATAATGTTAATCCCTACTAATATTATAAATGCGAAAGTAACTCTGTCTGTCTGTCTGTCTGTCTGTCTCGCTTTCACGCCTAAACCACTGAACCGATTTTGATGAAATTTGGTATAGGGATAGATTAGACCTTGAGAAAGGACATAGGCTATGTTTGGTCGCGATAACCGACATCCACGCGGGTGGAGCGGGTGGAATTTCACGAGTCGACAACTTTTATTCACAGACAAGTTGATACAGTTGTAGAACCACGACTTACTGTAAGCATACATACATTACATTACAGCATATATACATTTTATACCATTTATTGCTATTCATGCCAATTGTCACAGGGGTGCCTGGGCTATCCCCCCTAAAGTACCCTGCGAACAGTACATTTATATTTAGTGAGGGCGTGGATGCAATCGAATGCTCAGTCTACAATATTTACAATAATCCTTGATTGTAATAGT
Source organism: Eilema depressum (assembly GCA_914767945.1). Classification (NCBI taxonomy): domain Eukaryota; kingdom Metazoa; phylum Arthropoda; class Insecta; order Lepidoptera; family Erebidae; genus Eilema; species Eilema depressum. The sequence continues at coordinate 18,770,180 of OU612013.1, forward strand.
GGCAGTACCAACCTCTGGTGCTTATTTATATTTGCAGACACTGGCCTGAGGATAATGGCTCCGGCGACGACTCGCTGACCACTTGAGGATAGGATAGTCCCGACGCGCGTCTGAGCAACCCGGAGACGTCAGCCTCCGCAATGAGCTCCATGCCTCGCCCTTCGGATCGCAGCCCAAAACACGATCGCTCATAAGAATGTCATGGCTCACGTCAGGATAGGATAATGTTCTCTGGGTCATGTAACTGAGCGATTGGTGATTGGTGAATTTAGCCGAAGTATAACATTATATATAATCATCATAATTATCATCATCGTCACAGAACTCTCGATTACAAGCAAAGCTTGTACTTGGAGCCCGACGTCTGCTGCCCTTCTCCCCTCCTCCTGATGTGGTTTATGGGAACAACTGCCACCTTCGCAAGGGCCTCGTATATTAAATTAACGATTTATTCTTCATCCTAGCGTTAATCCCGGTCGCATCCGTTTTCACCTCGAAGTCCGGGGTCCGCATTTTCCAGTCTAACTGCGGATTTACCTGGACTTCGATATTTCTTAGTGAAGCCCCATACACCCTAAATTCAGCCTAACAATGTTAGGTACTACACTCATGTGGGTCATCAGTTCATAAAACCACTAGGTATGTTATATTGTGTATTGAGAAATATAACAGTAAACTCAAAGTGCGAAGTAGTTACTTACAGTTTTATTTTTCAAATCATTTGGCACATTAAAATTAAATATCCAAAGCAAAGTGTTAAATTCGTCATCTGTGCTGATTATAAAAAGAGCAATATTATTGTAGAAGAAAATTTATTCCCTCAAGGTCTCAGTTAATCCCGATTGCATCCAAAATTTGAGCTTTGGAGTCTAGAATCCGATCTTCTACTCTTTCTCCTACTGATGGAGATTGTCTAGTCATTGATGGTTGACCCCCCAAATCTGATAAGCAAGCCGGCCAGACCCCCGTCGGTGAATTTAGTAGGGTACCGGCTTGCACTGCGGTTGGTTGGTACCGTAAGATCCTGTAAGATCCTGGTGGGATCTTATCTATACATTGAATACTCGCTTACATTGTAATGATTAAAATTAACTGTTTCTTTACTTTTTCTGCATGCACTCATAAAACAGTCTAATAATTAATTGAATGAATTGTTAAATTATTGTAGACCCAGAAGCTCATTGCTTGCTTATTAGGTATGCATTTTTGAGTAGCCATACCGCAAATTACTTAGCTATAACTACATCGCACTACAGGTTCCTGATTCAAAAAATTTAAAGACTGCATGTTCCCTTACGAATATTACAAAATCGAAAACGTGTTTGGTCGATTTGTTTCTTTGTCCTTCTCGCACGCAGCAAGGCAGTAACTGGATCGGCGTGTTTTTTGCTTGGACATAATTTGGCCCAAAAGCGACGGAGACTTTTACCTGGAACCTGGAAATGATGTAGAAATAAATATGGCATAATTACATACATCTGAAAAAATGGAATATCCATGACGCGACTTGAACCCGTGATACCGTTATCTGGACCCATCGAATAGCTGAAATTCTCGACGGCATAAGTCTCGTTCTAATTTTCATTCATGATACACTTTTATTCTTCTTTTGTTATTCTGTCTGATATTTGGTACCTTTAGTTTGGACGATAATACCATATAAATCAAGAAAACAGTTTGACTTGTTCTTATTAACTTGTTATTAAGATCCTTTGGAGATTTTGGTAGACCAGGCCCTCGATTCTGCTAAAGCAATACCACTGTTGTGCCATAGACACTGCAAAAATTGGCATTAAATTTTAGACTTTATTGCTATAGAATTAAAGCACAAAATTAAATGACAGTATTTTTTTTATTATACGCTTACGTTCACTCTACAAAAAGCCATTTTAAACTTTAAAGGCATTACTTTAAAGGCTAAAATCAAATGGAATTTTCTCGCAGTCACTGTGGTGTGACAGTGGTTGTGCTTTAGTAGAATCGAGGTCCAGATCGATCTGATGCTGACTGTTCGTTGATTTTATCCAGTTTTTGTAATAACCGAACCGATTAAAACACACAGGGCATTCTGTAATCACGGAAATCTTTTGACGGGAATACAGCGGTAACCAGGAAGGAAATCTCCAGGAACTCTGGCAGACCTTGACCACCTGTCGAATAGCAGGTGGCCTCGTCGTTGCAAGCCGAGCGATTGCGTACCTCCAGTTCAGAGGCGCGACATGTTCCGCGTGTTCTATCAAATATTAATGTTCATGTCAAAAAATATCGTTCTGGAAATGTTATGAGACACAACCAATTTAATAAATAGATATTCATCATCATAATCTTAGCGTTGTTCCCGGTTGTATCCGAGATTTTCACTTCAGAGCTTGCTCATATTCATCCTTATGGTTAAGCTTAGGTATACATATAGGCTTCTGTGGAAGTTACTGCCACTTTATCTCCCATATCCGAGGGTAAAACCTGCATCAGAGCCTCATTCGTTAGTCAGTTGGTAGGTTTGGGCTCCGAAAATCTTAGTGGCACCCAAAAACACACTCATGTCAGAAACGTTCGTGTGCCGAACGAGAAAAAGTAATGGGGCTATATAACCTTCACCCTCCATCCCTCTTTATGGGCGTCTGTATGGACATCACGGTGAACTATTAATTGATAAACTCCTTTAATTAAATGTATGAACATAATTTATACAACACACTGTTATCCTCAACTCTCTTTATTATTTATTGAGTTGTAAGAACAGAAGATCAGCAAACGGCTTGACCCGTGTAATTATGCAAATAAATTGCGTGTTTTCTCATGTAAGTAAATAAAGTTATTGTGGTGATATAATGACGCATGCTGTGGGTGTGTCGCTGCACGCGGGCCTGGCGTGATGTGACAACTTACGATAAGACTGATAAACTGACCCCCGACGAACAACACAGCGGCTTGACAACAACATCCCTCGCACATGTCGTGATAGTAACTGTGTAATGTGTACACTGTACAGTATATACATACCTTATTGCGATAAAAGTGTAGCGAATTTTCAACGAAAAATTTTGAGCAAAAATTTTACATACATACACGCTCCTACGCTCACGCCTATTTTCCTCCGGCGTAGGCACTAGGCAGAGACAACAACCCCTCATTTGACTCTATCATTACATACTTCACGAGTTTCCTCTACTGTCATTAATCCTTTCATGCAAGACTGCCCCCCTAAAATTTTTAACGACAACATTACCATCAGTCATATACTGTGTCAGTATCCCGTCGAAAGCGACCGACCTTGAGAAGAAAGCCTGCGCTAAAGCCATCAATCAGCTGATCCGTCCGTCTGTCAATCAGCTGAGGTTGCCTTGGTCCTGAAGCTCATCATCATCTTCATCATTTCAGCCATAGGAAGTCCACTGCTGGACACTGGACATAGGCCTCCCCTCGTTCGTCTCGTTCGTCGTCGAAGCCAGCGCGTTCCCGCGGCCTTAATGAGGTCGTCTGTCCACCTTGTGGGTGGACGTCCTACGCTGCGCTTGCCGATACGTGGCCGCCACTCGAGGACTTTTCGTCCTGAAGCTCATGCTCACAGAATTGGAGGAGTTCTGGAGTTGGAAGCAATTCTGTGGTCATGGTCCCATACATCTAACTAGGTACCTACTTGTAATACGATCAAACTTAACGTAATATTCAAGAGCCCTTCTCATACCAAAGCCTCCTTCAACGTAAGTTTATGACTGAAGGCCGATTCTTATGAGAGCAGATACCTTGAAGAACTGCGCTCCTTTCATAATCCATCCATACTAGGTATTATAAATGCGAAAGTAGCTGTCTGTCTGTCCGTTTGTTACGCTTTCGCGCCTAAACCACTGAACTTACCATTAGTGTTTAGACTCATGATTTAAATCAGAATGAAGAAACAAGACGATAAAACAACAAAAATGTGCAAAAAAAATACTTAATTATTCATGTGAAAATAACAACAACATAAACACGAGAACAATAAACAAAATCACAACATTACAATCTTATAATATAATCTTGGGTTCTGAAATAGCATCTGTGAAGGCCTTTAAGGTAGGTATTGAAAACAATTTCTGGATCATCACTATCATCAGAAATTATAGTCCATATCTTTTATCTTTGGGCTTCACCATAGCGGACTGATGGCGGAGAAACACGAACTCGTTTACTCGTAATGAAGGTGAGTGTTGATGTACAAAGGGGCCCCTTAAACCTACAGCCCGAGTCTCAAGGCTCGGTTCTGCTCGGGTTATTCTCTCTGCCACACGATGGACCCGGCACCTGCACCGTGAATCCATGAATAAATAAGAACTTCATCTCGAGGACGCGGACGATTTCTTCTCTCTTTATTTTATTTTATCAGGATATCATTGACGGTGTCTACAAAATGGCAAGAATCATCAAAGATCCAGCCATAATAAAAAACTATGAGTGAAATAAGACCCTACTTATAGTAAAACCGACGCTTGCGCGAAATAGCCAAAACCTATTTTCGCCGTAGCACATAAGCTTCGGTTGTCCTTGCATACTGTTTTACTGTGTTTCTATGTATAATAAATTATGTAAGTATGTATTTAAAAAAAAAAGTATCTATAATTCTAGATTCCATAACACAAGCTAATTAAGCTTACCATGGGTCTAGATAGCGTTGTGTAGAATGTTGTAGAATATTTATTATTTATTTATTTATTGCAAATCAAAGTGCAAAATATTTATTGACATTATTGAAGGGCAAGTGGCAGGCTCTTTCAGTTAACGAAAATGTGGGCTTTACTTTATGTTTGTAACTTTCCCGCATAAAATAAGTAGGTGGTTTGACAAATATTTCAGAACCCCCGCCCCCTAGAACCTGTGATTTAATATATGACGCAAGAAATGTTGCCTGATACGATTTTAATATAATGACGTCATTATAGACGTGAATGCGTCAAAAATATTATTTATTTTCACAATTTCTGTTTTGAAAATAGATAGTAAATATGTGACGTGTTTACTCGTGGTTCGGTCGCAGATCTGCCGCGTGATGTCAAATTGTTGAAAATAATAAATACCTAATGCGTCAGTTGTCAACTACAGATGCACACAGTACCTACTGATCCTGACATGCCTGACCTTGTTGCTACACGGCCAACTAACATTTTTATCTCATAACACTGGCAACACTGCGAAAGATAAACACTAACACATCTGACGAAATTCATACTGATGGATTGCACAAATTAAATATTACTAGTTGATGCCCGCGGCTCCACTCGCCTCGAATGTTGATCCCGTTGCCGCAACCCATGGAAATATTTTCCCAGGATAAAAAGTAGCGTATGTGCTATTCCAGACTTTAATCAATTCCCTATAAAATAATAACCATAAAGTTCGTGTTAATTTTTTTTACCTGGGGGATATCTAGCAGCCTCAGCATGGAGGACATCGACGAAATCGGGATATTTCTTCGACCAATGAAATTGCTGAAAAAGGTATCACGTGTCAAAAATGTCTTGACGACATAATATTGTAATGATTCATGCATGAAACCTTAGAGTATCCATTACTATAGAGCAAGTCTAACACTATGGTCCATTGTGCCGAGTGTAAGCAGTTTTTTATCTGTGGTATAAAGCGCCTATAGTGATGTTTCATGTACATATTACCAAAATTATCGATAGTTGGTTATGTTGTGAATTTAGTGTGACGCATGCGTGGATGAATGGATAAAATTAAAACCAAGATACAAATATTAGTATCATTTAATGAATTACAGAAATTAAAATCCCACAAATCTAACATATCAACAGACAGAGTCGTATATAGGTAATATTAGGTCGTTGCGCTTGCCAAAACCTCTATGTGTTTTTGGTCAAGTTTTCAGGAGAGACAATAAGCTGTTTTATTAAATAATTGATGAGCGTATCAAAAAACTAAAAATGCAGTATGATGCCAAAAAATATTTTGAATGAACTGAGATATAAGTGAAAATCATAAACGGCACTGTCCATCCACAATAAATTGTTTTTCCCATTTTGATACACATATCAGAATTGTCTTCCTAGTGCCATTTCTTACAAGTGAAAAATGTACACATATCAGATTTGTTATGGAACTCAATAGGATTTATTTAGGCGATAAATACTGACTGATGGCAAGGTACATTTGATGTAAATAACATACGATTTAAATAAATACGTACTATAAACTTGATAAGGCATACGAGTAACAAAAAAGAACAATACTGAGTTAAGCTCGCCTTTGTACATCAAAATGTATCAGTTGCTAGTCGGTGTACATGTTAAACAACGGACGAGGCTCTGGTGCCGACTTTGCTCTCGGAGTTGGGAACTAATCGCTGATCGTTCCCAGTATAGCCGATAATATGACAATAAGAAAAGAAGAGCAATTCCCGAGTTCCAAGCACATTATGGTACCAATTAGTTATACAATTTAGTCCCTCTAGTCTCAGTAGTCCGGTTGCTAGTCCGGTTGATTCGCATCCGAGCCCTTCACCTCGGAGTCCGGGATACGCTTTTCCAGTCTAATTGCGACGCGGCTAAGCTTCGATATTTTCCGTAAAGTGCCATCTGACCTCCACAATCCTTTGGTGAATCTTTGGTATCGAAGTACTGCTGCTAGATCAGTTGTCGATCTTTTACTTCGTCACGTGACCATAGAAGTTTGTGTGGTGAAATATGTGTGTTAAGTGTTATATAATACACCTTGCCCTACACCTTCGTGAGCGTTCGAGGACGACTGTATCGGGAACACATATTACGTACACAGGCAAATATCCCTCAGTCAGCGATGGAGGTAAGTCACAAACTTGTGTCTGAAATCGAGACTACTCTCACTAGAGTATCCGATTGGGGACGACTAACCCTAGGCCAATTCAACTCGGCTAAGACACAAGTATGTGCATTCACCGTTAAGAAAACCACATTTATTGTAGCGCCGCAATTTTCTAGACACACCGTTTACCATCTCTTCGAGTATAGGGATCCTCGGTGTTGGTATCTTCAGCGACGATCAACGCCGTAGTCAAGCTGGTATCAAAGAAACCAGGAGTGCTCAACAGGACGAGGCAGTACATCACTGCGGAGCAAAGACTTCTTCGTTATAACGCGCCCGTTCGGCCCCACATGGAGTACTGCTGTCACGTTTTTACCTAGACCCTTTCAACTTGGCGCAAAGACGGACGCTGAGGATCGTCGACGATCCCATACTCACAGGCGGGGTGGTAGTCCCTCTCAACTTCAGAAGGAACTTCCTTGCTGTGGGTGTTTTACCGCCGATGGTTTGTGTTCAGAAGAATTGTTCGACATAATGCCTAGAATTTCGTTACTTTTCATCGCCGCATCGCTCGCCATACGAGTAGACAGTGAATTCATTCTCACACATTACGACCGGAAAGCACTGAAGTATGGATAAGCACTTTGGAAGAGGCCAGTGGTTAATTGAAATATAAAGTTTTGCATAAGCATTTACCTACGTGGAGGTAAAGTTCTGGTACTGCATCGTCATTCAGTTTGCAAAGCCCTTTCTTAGTTACTTATTTGAAATCAAGCTTAAAATAGATAGAACAGATGAAACTTCGAATATTCGGCTCCCAATCAGGCCTCTTTATAGCTTTTAGCTTTCACTCATGCATCTATTATTATGCATCTTAGTATTTTTGTAAACCTAACAAAAATAATAGTGCATAATATATAAAAGTAAAATGAGCAGATTTATTTGTTTACGCAGTAAATACTCTATACTACATAAAAGAAAATAAACCTACAATGAAATTCTACTGCAAAAAGAAAATTATCGTAACCGAAAGTGCATGTGCTACATCACTATTCATTTAAAAGAAAATATGGCCGGTGACAGCCGTCAGCTGTAACCCGCCCCGCGTTTCTCGCACCCCCCTAGGAGACCCGTATAAATTTTATGAAAACAAATAAATTAGTCATATAATACTACTCACGGGTGATATGAAATGTTATCATTCTTTTTATTTTTCTTCCGGGAATCGTTTTGAGAGCCTGGCAATGAGTTCACCATTATTACCACAAAATGAAATAAACTGTTATTTGCGAAATCACTTTGGCAGATATTGTTTTGCTACTGATTGCAGTTGTCAAAAATTCTAGGCACTGTTCACACCTGTGATAGCAGTTCATACTTGCTAAGACGCGCTCTACAGGTAAGATAGATACTCTAAGCATGAAACATTATCTCTTCGATGTCGTTGATCGAAGACATATCTCGAATAAGTCGTTGTCCAACTTTCGCCATGCTGAATCTGCCTGGTGTCTCTTTTGAGGTGACTTTGTACCAGTTGTGGTTTTCCTTGGTGCTACACCTACCTATCAATTTAGTAGATAATGGAGACATTCGATAGCTATAACTTATTTTTTTAATGTGCAATTAAACATTATATTTCGCCGCTTCATTCTCGATATAATTAACCAGGTAGTCCCTTATATCTACTAGGCAACTTCGCACGTTTTTAAGAGATATGAATATGACTAAAAATTTTACAAATACCTACCTACGGAGCCGCGCTCCTGACAGATACTCATTCCTTATTTGTGCGTGGCAACGCGAGCACGTCTTCAGCAATGCGATAACGCAGCGCCGAAGAAAAAATATAAAAGTTAAAAAGTTATTATAAAAATACAAGTGAAAAAGTGAAAGTTATTTCTTTCGATCCGGAAGACGACGAGATTATGTAAAGGTACATACTTACTTATAACATTTTATCATATTGTGCATTACCTTACCACCATTGTGGTACTGGTATATACAATAATTCCTTCCGATCCGGAAGAAAACGAGATTATATAAAGTACATACACAAAACATTTTATCATATTGTGCATTACCTTACCACCATTGTGGTACTGGTATATACAATAAATACCTTTCATATACATTGGAGTACGTAAATCGTAAAGTACATCGGGGTTGACTGCGGGTCTCCAACGATGATACTTATTTTACGTAAATCGTAAAACAATCTTTATCATATCGTACATTACGATATTGCTACAGGTATGGATTCACTGAGAGTCAATATCTGCCTCACATGTACATCGGGGTTGACTGCGGGTCTCCAACGATGATACTTATTTTACGTAAATCGTAAAGTACATCGGGGTTGACTGCGGGTCTCCAACGATGATACTTATTTTACGTAAATCGTAAAACAATCTTTATCATATCGTACATTACGATATTGCTACAGGTATGGATTGAGTCAATAAATACCTCACATGTACATCGGGGTTGACTAAGAGTCTCCAACGATGATACTTATTTTACATAAATCGTAAAACAATCTTTCTCATATCGTGCAGTAACGATATTGCTACAGGTATATACAATAAATACCTTTCATAAAATAATCATCGGGGTTCGCTGCGTGCGTCCAACGATAATTACATAGTGAAACAGTAATATCAACCATTACTGTGCGGCAATGCATAAAACGAGTGTCGAAAATATTTTTATTTTTATACCCTCATTTATACATAATAGCGGCATACTATTAAATACAAGAGAGCAATGCAGTTTTATATCATTTTAGGTCAAAAAGACCAAATAATTGAGAGCTCAGCTCCAACACTTATCGATAATTTTGTCTCAATCGGAAAACAAGAAATCACCGACTTAACTACAACACCTAGCGTTAATCCTGAACCGTTGACATTGGGCGACCCAGGTCTCGACCCAGAACTGTTATCAGCACTGGGCGAATCCACCCCTGAGCCACCAGACTATGGCGAAAAAATCCTTTATGGCTACCACTTCTAAAGAAGGGTATGCCCATAGAAAATAAATAAAAATTGTCTTAGGAGTACTAATCCTAGACAATTGGAGATTATTGCAAGCACCTAAACTTAATTTTGCGGAGATTGCAGCCGCCATACCCGACAGGGTTAGAAATAAAGATAAAAATACCCTTTCTACCCAGTAACAACTCAGTTCAGGAATTACGGCCATAAATAAGGTCATGGACCTTTTCTTATTAGGTGAACATAAAATTCAGGCAATAAAGCCCCTAAGCTATGGGTGCTGTTTACCAATACTTACGAACTCAAACTGCAAGCGCCTCCCAACAGGTAGGCCTCTATCCCTATCCACACCAGGGAAACTGGCAAGCTCCTCGCTTCCCATCGAACAAGAAGGGGGGGGGGGAGCGGGGAGGGAACCGTCGCCAGGCGCCAACTGCGAGTTCGCGCCGCGACAACCAGTGTGTTCCCAACACGAAGAGCAGGAGCATTTCTTCGAACAAGCCCCGTGCAACGACACAACCATAGTTCAAGTATACATACCGGCCGTATGACCTACTTTTATAATTGTCGGCTTATGGTTACCCAAAATACAATAAAATTGCTCTCAAATGAATTTAAGAATGGTTATTCAATTCCATTTTGCAAAGACGTTCGGCAAGTCACCGGCACTAATAATAATTTTTCAAAAAATAAATAAATAAATAATAATATTAAGATTTCAATTCGAATCTGCCTCCAGGGTAAAAACCACCTAGGAGTTCACAGCTTTACCATAATATATGGGTTATCAGTGCAGTGACACCAAGAGTCTCCACAAACATAATATGAAGCAGGTGTTATCTTATTTATGAAACGGCAGCTTTAGGTCCGTGGTGTACCTACTCGTACAGTCGGACGACATATTGGGCATAAGAGATCACTATTCTGAGTGTCTTCTTCCTAAGATATAAACGAAACACTGTAGTTTTTAAAATACTTGGCCTCGTTATAAATTATATTGGGGTAAATTGCAAGTTAGCTGCGATCACAAAATTAACTGCGAGTTAAATTTGAACAAACCAAAATACTACATACATGCAATCTAAAATAGATAGACACGTACACTTTTTATTATCTGCAAGATAATAATGCATTACCCTTTTTTATTCAAATCCTGTCACGGTATACCTACACATGGGCTATTAACAAAAATGCCGCCTATATACACAAACATTATAGAACGATCTAAGTAAATTTCCTATGTTATCGAATAACGAAACCAAGATTAGACTCCCTTCAGAGTTATTGAAAAACCTTGATTGGCGGAGCAAGATGATATTCTCAAAATCTAATCATATGCCCCTTGCTCACTTTAAATTCGAGATTTGCACGAATGCCTCCCGGATAAACTGGGCTGCAGTGTGTAATAACAGTCGAACTAACGGAATGTTGTCAACTTTTGAACGCGAAAAACACAAATTACTTAGTCCTTAAGTTTTTCTTGGATTAGAGACCTTAATACGGTTAGAAAACAACTGTGTAGTATTACTTCGCGTCGATAATACGACAACCATAAACTATGTAAATCGAATGTGTGGAATTCAATTCAAATCTAAACGACCTGTCTCGGCTCATTTGGCAGTGGTGCGAGAAACGTAATATTTGGATCGTGAGTTCAATTCATAAATAATAAATCCGGACACGGAATAAGAGCTATCAAATAAAGCATTCGAAATGATTACAAGGCGTTTAGGTCACCCCGAAATCAACCTATCCGCTTCTCGCACCAGTACAAAATGCGATACGATCTAAACAACATCCTGATACCTTAGCATAAAAATGCATCAGAAAAGTGATTGACGACAAAGCTACTGGCCCTCACAGCCCTGATTTCCCATGTTGAAATAGTTGATAAATTCAGATATACTTTACCTTTAATTCTGATTTAAACACCCTCTTCAATCTTTTTTTTAGAGACCAACATCCCCTTCATCGGAACCTTACCCTGGCTGCAGCGAGGCCCTGTGGCAGGCCTTCATTAAGCGAGGGTCTCCTCCCGATGCACTAAATCTATTAATAGCTTCGTTAGCAGACAGTACTATTATGCAGTATAAGTATCTATTACTTTAAGGCTGTGGTGGCAATTGCCAACACAACCATTAATTTATTCAAACCTCCAATAGCGGCAGTACTATCATTTTTAAGTCAACAGTTTACTAACGGATGTTCATACAGTAGCTTAAATAGTCACCAATCAGCATTATCAATATTCCCTGGTGACAATATCGGCTCAGACGAAAGATGCATCTACTGTAAGATGCATTTAGGTCAATGCCTAAATATTTCCAATACTGACTTAGATTAAAAAAAAAAAAAAAAAACACTAGAAATAGTAATCTTTCCTGCTCTATGTACAGCTCATTGTGTACAAACATTTTATCTCATTTAAAATCGAAAATATATATTTTTTTTTCAAACAATGGTATTCACATCTCGATAACAATATGTCAAAGTCAAAGTCTTTATTTCTCAAAATAGTGCAACACTGTTACAGCTTTTTAGACGTCAAAATGATAAAAACTACCGCTCCTGGACGTGATCAACCTATTCTGTTCCTACCTCATTTCGAGGATAACATACACGTATTTACCTGCCCTGCAACAGTCCTCAAGAAATATATTTTTGCTACAAAAATAAGAGAACTGCCAGTACGGGTCAATAAAATTATTGTTAACATACAAAGCACCACACAGACCAGCTACCACACATGGTCGCTGGATAAAATAGGTGCTGACAGAAAGCGACGTCGACACGTGCGTCTCTAGCGCACACTGCATGCGCCATGACGCCACATCCGCCGCGCACTCGCGCGGTCTTCCAGTCGAAGCTATTCTGTAAACTGCTGGCTGGACCAGCACATCTAATACACTCACAAAATCCTATAACCTAACGGTAATCAGTGACGAAAATTTTGCTAATTTAGTATAGGTACCTTGCCTAGTATTAGGTAATAAGTACTTAGTTGGAATTTAATATTGCATTAGTAACTTATTTAAATAAATTAAATAGATAAGCAACTGTTTTTGCTCCCAATAATCATTAAGTTCATATTGAGAGTTCCACTGAATTAAAAACTTTCTGTGCTATCTCTGAAAGTCTACCTGGTTAATTATATCGAGAATGAAGCGGCGAAATATAATAGATGATCAAACGAACTTCTCGAATGAAGTTCGATCATTATTATATGAGCCGCTTCATTCGAAGATATAAACTCCCTCCCACCCATAGTACACAAACAATATTGTTAATAGGTTTGATACTGTACCCAAAGCAAGAAAGTTTTATGCGTTATACCTATATCTCTAAAGAATGAGTATCTGTCAGGAGCGCGGCTCCGTAGGTAGGTATTTGTAAAATTTTTAGTCATATTCATATCTCTTAAAAACGTGCGAAGTTGCCTAGTAGATATAAGGGACTACCTGGTTAATTATATCTTCGAATGAAGCGGCTCATATAATAATGATCGAACTTCATTCGAGAAGTTCGTTTGATCATCTATTTTCCTTTATTGAACGATTAGGGCCTCCTTTGTAACAAACATAAATACAATGACCCACATACTTCTTTTTTTTCGTGCGGAAATGACCCACATACCTACCTTGTTATTTGGTACCTAACTATGTACTTATATTACTTGATGGCAACTAATTCTCTATGTGGGAGGGCAGTTAATGTAGACACCTACATGGTAAGTTTGTATAAGACTTCTTTAATATCTTCACTACTAGACTGTCCGCAGTGGGTAAGTAGGAAAATACCTATAGTAAATACAGTGAAACCTGGTTAAGTGAGACCTGAAGGGACCAGCATATTTGTCTCACTTATAGAGGTATTCCACTTACCCAGTGTCTCAGATATCCAGGTATAAATAAATATCTGTCTCATTTACAGAGGGTTCCATTAACAGAGGTCAGAATACAGGTTATTCCAGCAGCCTCCGTGGCGTAGCGGTAGTGAACGCGGCCGCTACGCAGGAGGCGTGGGTTCGATCCCCGCTCAGTGCAAATATTTGTGTTCATGAAATATGGGTATTTGCATTGGTCTGGTCGTGCCTCGGAGAGCACGTTAAGCCGTCGGTCCCGGTTGCCATAATAACATCTATGGCAATCGTTACGGGTAGTTGGAGCCCTCAAAAATCCAAAAACAACAGTCTAGCTGCAAAGCTTCGATATCGCCTAATGTTACCATTGGAATGTGGAGGTCAGATGGCAATCGCTTCACAGAAAAGTATCGAGGTCTAGCCAAATCCGTAGTTAAGACTGGCAAAAAGCGGACCCCAGACTCCGAGCTGAAAGCTTCGGATGCGACTGGGAATTAACGCTAAGAGGAAGAAGAATACAGGTTATTCCAGTTATAGAGGTGCGATTTTTAAAATAAAATAACGTATTGAATGAAATTTTGAAGCATTTATTATGCTAACTTTAAATTTAAACTTTAAATTTTTTTTAACTTTAAACTTTAAATTTTTTTTAACTTTAAATCGATTTAAAATAACGTAAGTATTTTGTAAACATTATACGTTTCAAAAAAAGATAATTAAGGCAAATTAAAAAAGACACGTTTTTTATTATAAATATGTAGTACTGGGTATATTGTAAACAGAATGTTGTATTAATTATAAAAATCTGTAATTTTAGTTTGTCTTTTGGATGTATCAGCCATCCATAATGATTGGAGCCTTCGTTTCGGCATTTTTCAAAATTAAACATCCGTATGATAGTAAGCTTAACTAAAACTGAAGGACTGCCTCTGTGGCGTAGCGGTAGTGAACGCGGCTGTTACGCAGGAGGCGCGGGTTCGATCCCCGCTCAGTGCCAATATTTGTATGCATGAATATAAATATTTGCATTGGTCTGGGTGTTTCTATGTATAATATGTATGTATTTACAAAAAAAAAAAAAAGTATCTAAGTATGTATATCCGCATTCTAGATTCCATACCACAAGCTAATTAAGCTTACCATGGGTCTAGAAAGCGTTGTGTAAAATGTTGTGGAATATTTATTATTATTATTATTTATTGATGTTCAAAATTAGGTAAGCGCGGAATTTGTGGGTAGAATTAGAATAAGTAAGTCAACAAACAGAACGATGTTATCTCAGTTACAGAGGTAAATGCATATAAAATTCACCTGCTGTCTCAGTTATAGAGGTAACTATGACGATAAAATCGAAAGAACGAATCCCAGATATAGAGGTTTGCTTCGTCCCACTAATAGAGGTAATTCAGTACCAAGGTGTAGGGACCTCAGCATGAGTTCCAGTAATAGAGGTTTCTCACTTATCCAGGTCCCACTTATCCAAGTTTCACTGTATGTACTATCGTAATTAAAAGTGCATTAGCACCGTAATGTTTATAATCGCTTGTCCGGTTAAACGCGTATCTATGTGTATGTAATGTTTAACGCATACATTTATACGTCACACAGTATCGATATGAGAAAATATAAATGTGTGTGATGCGAAACAAAGAAAACGTTATGCTCGCCTTTTCATACTATTATGTTCGAAGCATGCATCTATATAAAGTAATGCAAAAATTCGTTATTCTACGTAAGGCAGTGCGTAGCCTGGTCGGTAACAAGGCTGCTATGGATAGTGTTGAAATCGGATGTTGTGGGTTCGGATCTTAGTTTTTCCACTTTTTGTTGTTTTGTTTTCATGAAATTTTAGGAACAAGTTAACAGAATTAGAAGTAATTATTTACAAATAGAAAAATATTATACTTAATTTACAATAGATTATAAATAAAACAATAGTTTAAAAAAAAAAGTTTATTAAAAGAATTATCCAATGTTAATTTGTGGTTATAATAATTTCACCCAAAAAATATACTTTTATAATAAAATTAATATTGCATATTGAGGTTATAGCTTAATTATTCATTTTCTCGAAAGTTTTTTTTCGGAAAAGAGGATTGAAACTTAACCTCAACCATACAGTCTTATACTAATTACAGGCCAGCACGTCCCTTGATAGGCTCAGTAGTCTCAATAGGCTCAACTGAAATTAAATAACAAAAATATTTAAACAGAATAGCTTAGCACGGAGTAACAATATCACGAGAGCTTTCACTTTAAATTGAGCCTAACTATTTTATATAAAATATAATATATAATAACAATAACTTTTATCTCTCTTTGCACCATTAAACTCCATATATTCTCAATCGGGTTCAAATCAGGGGATCGTGCTGGCCAAGGAAATTCAGTGGCGAGGAGTACTCATAACACGATTCCTGCCGGCTTGCTCTGCAAAGGGAAGTCATGGTAGAGATGCTTAAGTTTAATACATTATTACATGTATTACACCTAAAATTCAGTACCTATCTAAAATTTGAGAGAATTTCATACAAAATTGCCATGGTTGTTCTTTGGGATTTGCCACCGGCTTCCCTTTTGAACATTTTCACCCTTCGCCACAGCAAGGAATAACTTTACGTTCACTAAACCATTCACGAAGTATGGTGGCTCGATGAATGGGACAATTATCGTGCACAAAACTTATATTATTTTTTTATACCACTTAGGTGGGAGACAAGCACACGGCCCACCTGATAGAAAGTGATTACCGTGGCCTTTGGACGTATGCAACACCAGGGGCGTCACACACATGCTACCGACCCTGAAGAAACCTTCTAATGCCCTTAAACCTTCATTTATATCTGGATAGACATTTCGCACTGTGGGCAACATTATA
Organism: Eilema depressum; assembly: GCA_914767945.1. NCBI lineage: Eukaryota > Metazoa > Arthropoda > Insecta > Lepidoptera > Erebidae > Eilema > Eilema depressum. The sequence continues at coordinate 18,786,687 of OU612013.1, forward strand.
TCTTCTAACACTTCCACATAATTTGCACTATTTGCACGCGTAGATATTGGGTCTAATTCACCCGGCCCTTGCGCTCTAATCCACCCCCACATAATTTACACTTAGATTCAGTGTTCGGTACTATGTTGTTTTCACACCACCGTTTTATCCTTATGCCATAAATGTAATCTTCCTTTTTGAGATGATTTAAACGTTTTTTCATCAGAAAATATTGTTGATTCCCAGTTAAAGTAAATACTCTTCGTTATTCGTTTCATATTCTGCTACCATATAACGCCGCTTCAGCAGGTCTTCCACTTCTCCTCCAACTCTGCAACTCTTCTTCCTCAAATTGTTTCACGCAACGACTCCCAGTATGTCTCTAAAAAAACAACAGCCATAATATTACACAATTGCAACCAATGAACAAAATTGCACTACAACAATATTAATTAATTAATTAACTTACAGATAAGCCCGTCTCATTAGAAATTTGAGATATATTCAGACCATTCGAATATGGCCACAATATTAGCTTTTGCTTCAATACTTATATTTGACATATTGATTTATTAAAAAAGAAATGTAATCGCTCGAACAGTAATTAACACAAACAGTCGTAACCATAGATGATATAATATATAAATAGGGTAGTCGTAACTGACTTCACCAACCAACAACTTCACTCATAGCCAATGAATCCATTTTATTTCAAATGCACCCTCAAATAATTATTTTCTCGCTAAGTTTAAAATTCTACCTAAGAAACATTTTTATATTCGTATCAACATTTATATATCATAACTTTTAAATATAAAACACAAAAAGTTATATTAGTTCCGGTAGGTTCGAACCATCACCGACAGATTTCATACTATTCATCAAGCCGCACATTAAACCACTCAGCTACGGGGCGGTTTACGTATGATATTGAAATTAACAATATCAATCAACGAGTAAACAATATTAATGTGTGTGTATGTGTGTGTGTGAATTATCTTCAAAGATTAAGGTCATAACTTCAAAAGTTTAGTAAGAGTACTGTACGACGTAGTGTTGACGTGTATGTGTGTGTGAATTGTCTTCAAAGAATAAGGTCATAAGTACGACTATTGTTGACGCGCTATAGTTGCGTCAGATTGGTACTGCACTTATGATCGCGATAGTACCTACTACGAGTAGGTACTACCTTTTTTTATCGTGCGAAATATCCCCACTGATACCTCCCCCGCCGAAGCCGGGGGAGGAGTTTATGTCGGACTCGAACCGACTAAAACGCACGCTGTAGGCCGTCAGTTGCCGGAGGTGACATCATTGTCGTAGCCATATCCCTCGCACCCCGGCAGACCCAGGGCCATATCTCTCGATCTGGCCCTCTTCCGGTGTGGGGAACACGGAGTCCCTAACTCGCCCCCGGGTATGGGGTATGGGCACGCAATGCGCGCCACCGCCGCCGCGGCCTGGGGCCCTAGACAAAGTGACATTCTATTGATGGAATCGCTCTGAAGCGAACCATTTTTAAGGTTTTAACCATGGATTTCGGGACATTGTGGTGGTTATAGTAATAATGATAAGTTAAATAATGTATTTCGAGTTACAAAGACTCAAATTTCATAAAAAAAATATAGTTATATTAATGACTAGCTGTTGCCCGCGGCTCCGCCCGCGGGATGTCGTTTATCGCGTGGTGTTGTAAATAGTGTTGAAAGTTGAGCGTTGAACGCTGATTAGACATTGTACTCGCCTCTCTATTCGACTCGAGGAGGTAGGCACTTACACGACGGTATATTCGTCTCAATCGAGCAGTCCGACTGGGGAAGTATCTCCGCTCTACAGAAAGCCGCGGCTTAATAACCTCGTGTTGTGTTTCCGACGGTGAGTAGAGTAACCAAAGCTCACTGGAGAGGAGCTTGTGCTTTGTGCTGTCAATGGGAAAACCAAAGGCTTATCTTTTGCGCTGACGGCACAGATTATCTAAGTTCTTACAGGGTAGGCAGCACGAGTGTGACTCCCCTGGTGTTGCACTCACCCATAGGCCACGGTCCCCCACCCTCTCCCCTACTCCTTCCCCTTACCCGTTGTATCTCTTGTCTACTCCACTATATCCCTCACCACGCTCTAATCCAGGGATGGCCAACCATTGGCACGCGTGCCAAAGGTGGCACGTGGCACAGTAGGTATTTAGATGCGCCCGTGCTATACGATAGCAACAAAAAAGGTTCGCCATCCCTGCTCTAAGTTCTTACAGGGAAGGCGGCACAAGTGTGACTCCCTTGGTGTTGCACTCACCCATAGGCCACGGTAACCACTTACCATCAGGAGGGCCATGTGCTTGTTTGCGACCTCATTACTACAGTTCCTACGACTCGCGACTATAGTATGGGGTACTTCAAGAAGGGCGAGTGTGACGCCCCTAGTATTGCATGCTTTCATAGGACACAGTAACCACTTTCCATCAGGTGGGCCGTGTGCTTGTCTGCCACCTAAGTGGTGTAAATAAAACTTTCTACTTGCAAAATATCTACCTACTCGACTCTCTAGGTACTCCCCATACCTTTGCCCTTCCCCCACCCTCTCCCCTACTCCTACGCTTCCCCGTTGTATCTCTTGTCTACTCCACTATATCCATCACCTGGACCTCTACTCTAAGTTTATGTAATCTGTCTTTGTGTGGAAAACGATTTTGTAACTGATCTTAAGACAGTACCGAGCGACATCTATTTCAAACCTGACAAATTAGAAATTGAAAAAAAAAGAAACTAAATAAAAAATGCTTATATACGTCCAGTTGGAACGAAACCATAGTAAGTTCAAAACCGCGTTAACGCCATCTAGTTACGTATGTGGAAATAAATTCATTGACAAAAAAATAACAATTTCATGATTAAAATCGTATTTGTTTACACAACTGTAAATGTAAATTAAAGTCTATTTATTTACATACTTGCTCGGATGTAATAAGATATAAAATTTCATCCATAAGAATAAAAAAGCGCCATCTATATTTCCGCTCATATTCTGTATAATATCAATATTGTTCACAACTCCGGTTCTACTCAAACTCAACCGATTGCGATCAAACAAACGTAAGATTTTAAGTCTGACCAAGCCCTTTCTAACAAAAAAAACCGCATCAAAATCCGTTCAGTAGTTTTTGCGTCCATCGCGGACAAACAGACAAACAGACAAACAGACAAACAGACAAACAGACAAACAGACAAACAGACAAACAGACAAACAGACAGGAAATCAAAAAAAATATTTTCGTGTTCAGTATCGTTAACATAACATAACCCAAGTATTTTTTTTTTAATATCTCCAATGTACAGACACGACCACTTTACAATTATATAATAGTATAGATTTATGTCAATTTCATACTACAATTAGCGATTCCACTGGCGTTTTCTGCTTGGGTGACAGGCGGCTCCACTCGTCACCCCCAGGCCCGCGCTCATGGGGGACGGAGGTCATTCTACGGAGTAGGTAGTACCTATTACTACTACTGATTGTGGTGAAACCTTTGATCGGATGTCGGATGGGTCATTAAGCCCTTCTGTGCGGGCCATTTCATACATTTTCTCTTTAAAACGATTGCCATAGGTCGATGTTCGTATGACAACCGGGAGCGACGGCTTAACGTGCTCTCGGACACACAGATTAATGCAAATAAACATATTCATGCATAATACACACTTTTGCATTGAGCGGAAATCAAACCCGCGCCTCCGGTGGCGTAGCAGCGGTAGTGCCGCTACGCCTCAGAGGCTGCCTTATAAATAACCACAATACTTAATAAGAGATAAGTATTAGGATATGTACCTATTATATTATCTGTGTTATGGGCCACCCCTATTATGTACCTAATAATGGTAGCATGTAGCATGATAAACCCTTTAGATAATTTGCCACCTCTGTGGTATAAAAAGGGTGATAATTATCATATCAACCATTATTAGAAATTAAGCTGTTTATTTTATTAGGTACTTATTTAATTAAATTATTAGGTAGGTACTGACTAATAATCTTTAAATATGCTTACAATAGGTAGGTAATACATAGTTATTGAGCTGTAGCTCTTTAGCTCAAAGCTATTTTTCTAGTTTATATTTAATTTAGTTATAATATTAGGCAAATAGTTAGCTAATTACGTAGGTAGGTACGCTACATATAATTTTATTAACATGCTAAATAACATACCAGTATGTAAGTAGATACAAACAATCTACGTAAATCGGGACAATCAATTCAAAATTTAGCATACAATAAGTAAGCGGTTTCCAAAGACCTTTCACCTTATTTACTGAAAGAAAGTGAATAATAAATACTTTCAGTGGTTGGTAACCAAATGTATATAATAACAACAACTGAATAAAAATAAGAACCTACCCATTTACATGATATTATAGTCTATCTTCGATTTAGAAAATTAACCAAAAATACCAATAGTATTTTAAAAATCCCGCGCAGAAGCTAAACTGTCAGTCCAATAATAAGCCCCTAGGGTTTGAACCAGCCAATCACAACGCCTGTATGTGGTGTGACTTCGAGGGGACGCGCTCGGGCGATCGCAGCATATCTAAAATCTAAACATATTTTGTTTTTCTGACATAAATACACATCTCAGCCATGCGCAAAAGTAGCATAAGTATTCATTACACTTATACACTTAATAACAATAATTAAATTCATATCATCAGTTTATTATTCCATTATACCTACAGTGATAAAATCCAAAGTTCGCTTCCCCCGCATCGTATGATCGTGTCATATATAAATACGAGCTCGCCCCACCACTAGTCAAACGTCAAACCTTTTCGTCGCGTACGGTCGTCTTTCTGTCAGTGGCTCTGTTCGCGTAATTTCGCAAGCCGCCGCTTGTAAAAGTCAATTCAATAGTGACATCACAAAATTGGGGCGTGTGTGTTCAGTGATATTTATATTGTTAAATAACACCAGAAAATGTCTTTCAACACTGACATCTCGACGAAATTGGAGAATAGCAGGTACGTGTTGGTGGCTTACATTCAATAATGACGATGTGTTCGGCTGCATAGCTGCAAGTCCCTTGCTTGCGTGTGGCCCTGTGATCTGTGTAGTGTGTGTTCTATACATTTGTGATGGATTATAGAGTTTCCAAGAGGATAATAATGATGGACATAGCATAATTTTCAAATTTGGAATGATGGAATGTGCAAGAAATTTGTGGTTGAAAATAATGTAACCCTGACTTAAGATTACCTTTCACATTGCTGACGAATCAGTTTATAATATTTAACAATGCGGTGGAGTGGTATTTCCGAAATCGGGTACCTGGTCGGTAATATTGATAATGATTTCATGATGAGGTTATCCTGTTGGCTGTTCTGGGCGTGCGCGAAGTACCTATGACTCAAAGAGCTTGATAAAGCGATTTCATTGATATAATTACACCATGCTACTGCTACGATACAAGTTTTTGAATTCATTATTACATCAGCCAGTGTATAACCAAGGTGACACTATAACTTTAGGTCTCTGGTTGTAATCGAATTTAGGGTTAGGTTGGTACCTCCCTGTTATGTCACTAACCACTACCATTAGGTCAGTGAAAGGGTTTAAAAAATGGTCTCAGTTTATCAATAAGACGGGCAAAGTTTAAAATAAGAATATGTATAGTAGGTATATCAAAATTAATAATATGTAGACTTGTGGGATGTGTTACTCATCATTGATGTAATCAATAAACAGGATTGTCATTCTGTAGCATACAATAATACAAACTTACATACATACAGCAAATAGAGAATTGAAAATGAACTGATATTTATAAATTCCTATATAACTCACTGTACAATGTACTACAGTTGCAGGTGCTGTACTTATTAAAACTTGGAAATACCCAACTAACATTCCTGCATGGTTATTTCCTTGTAATATTAAATTTTTTATTAATTTAACAATAATAAGTACTTAGTCTTACCAATTATTAATAATAATAGATGCATACAATATGTAACATAATGAATATTCATTATAGAATCAGGTCATTTCAAACAAGCCTTGGTGACATAAGCATCTTATTTACCTATTCTTTTATTCAGAAAAAATAAAACATGTGATTAGTCATTTCATGTCTGTATTGATGTCTCACTCTTATTTTCATATTCAGCTCATACATCTATCTCTTTCTAAAACTGTGTGCAGTTTGCTCTCACCGGGGTAGCATTATTGTTGTATAGTACTTTCACTTAACATCACCTGATCCGAGGTATCTATTCCTTTAATTTGTTATGTTGGCACTAGGCATGGTGTATTTGTGCAAATACTCAGCCAAACATGAGTACCAACACACAGTAAGAACATTCAGAACCTCTCTTGATGACAGGAGTGCGGCTCTTTATGATATAAAAATTGCATACTAATGATATCAGATAGATTGAGCCAACATGTGATGATTCTATGCCAATATATGTAGTAAGAAATAAATACCTACATTTATGTATTAGTATAGATTAAAAAAAGTTGAATTCAGTTTTCCATTTCCAGTTTATTTTCAATTTGAGTCACTTTGTTCTGTTGACCCATAATAATAAATACTTTTTACCATTGACTTAATGAATTTAATCTCCTGTTCTGTCTAGTGTATTAGATAGAAAAGGAATATATGAATTACAGAATGAATTCCATTCATTGATTGTCTATTCAGCATTCATATTAAATTATCATAATAGTTTTTATTAACAAAGGACCTGCCACACCTGCTCGTCAATTGAATTTTAAATGAATTTATATGAATAAGTCAATAACAGAACAGACGTTTTATAGCCATAGTTGGTAACTAAAGCACTTATATGAGCTAACTAAACCAAAAGTGTTAAAGTTATAACTAGTATTAATGATTAATTTCATTCTAATAATGTGTTTTTTTCTCTTGATTTATTTCCCAAATGGGTCACAAAAAACAAAAGAATTGCTCCCCAGAACTGTGACCCTTTTAGGTAATTAATCTTAATCCATTTTAATTGGTACTAGTTGATGGGCTCCCCAAAGGTCCTATTCATAGTATTCATTGCTATTGAGACACCTATTGCCTATTGAGAGGATTTCACCATTGACAACACTGCAATCAAGGCAAATTAAACTTGCCATATTTTATTCAGTGAAATACATTGAGTAACATGGTTTAATTGATGGATTTACTCTGGTGAAATCCAACCTGAGTGTTTCTGGGAACCTTTACCACATTTACCCTGCAGACTGACCATAGCCTACACAGTAAAATACATTGAGTTAAAATTTAATTAAAGGATTTGCATTAGTGAAATACAACCTAAATATCACTGCTGGGAATCTATACCCTGCTGACTGTACTCTATAGAAGCAATTATTGTCATTATTGTTATTAGGATATAACCAACTTAAAAAGGAGGAAGTGCCTAATTTGACTGAATAGTTTTTTAATGTATTCTTTGTCATTGTTACAGGAACACCTTACGCAAAATTGCCAGGCATGATGACACCGAATTTTCAAAGCAAAGCATCCTCAATGATATGGAGAAATTCGTCAAAATGGTGAATGTTATGGATGAGACCGTGCTTGTGCCTAGCCGCTTGATGAACCTACCACAAGAGGGCGACGACGACCCATTCAGCATGTTCTCAATGTTGAATGATTTGAAGACTGAGTTGTTGTGGTCTAGTGGTGACACTGAAGAACACGTGGAGAGAGGCAGGAGAGTGTCAGATATCAGTGATACTGAAAGTGATGCGTCGAGTGCTGCCGGTGACTCTGGTATCGAAGGTGAGGATGAGAGGGAGTCGGCCGCGCGAGCAGCGGCAGCGTGCCGTCGGCATCTCCGTGGCCTGCGATCTTCCCTCCGGCATCTCACGGCCGCCGCAGCACATCTCACGAGATCGTATCAGGAAGAAGTCGGTGCACCGGTCTAGAACACATAATTAAATTTTCCTGTGATTGAAGCCTGTCCTTACACGTGGTGTAAATATAGTGTAAGCGGCCCGACTGTATATATAGGTTATAGGGCTGGCCTGTGTATGGGGAGTATCCGTAAGTTATGAGGTTATTTAATAAATTAATTTGCATTATTTCTTAGTTTATTTAACAGAAATCCTTAACAACAATGGTCTTATATTAAAGTGAGGTAGATACGTTATCTCAATAATTATCGCGTACGCGTTGTCAAGCGTTGTTTTCATTTGCACTCACTGATTAGTGCGTGTTCTGTTGCACAAGCTTGCGTTGAGGTAGCGAATAGTGCCAGTGCCGTATCTTCGTTTTTTTTAATATAAGACCATCGCTTAACATAAGTCATTCCTTACACAGAGGAAAGAATATAAGATAGGATACTTATAGACTGAGACAAGACTGTTCCACAATGATAATAAGAGTCAATAGAACTAAAGGCAATATTACCTATATAATAGGTATATCCTAAATTCTAACAGTATTGATAACGTGATATCATTCAGCCTCGTAAAAACTGTTATAGGCACCGCCCCCTATTACGTGGGCACAAAAAATAAAGATGACGATAGTTATATGGGGGCTAATACAACTCTACCTTCCATAGGTAACTACTTTCGGGAATATACAGGCCTGAATATACATAATGTAATTCGCAAACTTATGTGATATACACATATACACCCCATAAAGAACTCAGACATTAAATATCGACGAACAAACAGTTATATTCACGCCTTTTAATTATTATTTTAGAGGTACAAACAAAATCATTAACAAAATGGTTTCAATGAAATTCTATGAAGATGGATATTGCCAACAATAGGAACCGCTATTAAGGTGAAGTCACCGAATAAATAATAGTACGTGGCGAAGTAAACTACGTTACTATTTACCAGTTACAACATATTATCACTCAATGAATCTCATTGAGTGAAACCTTGGAACTCGTTTTAGTTACAACAGACGACTAGTGCAGTTCAGCCTCAGCTCAAAAACTTTTCTCTAAAGTAGCTATTTCGATTGCCTACATTAGCGAAACTTTCATAAAAAACTGATTTCTAAATCAGTATCCTGAAAAAAATGCAGCTATACCTACATACTAGTCAAATACCGAACCTCCTTTATATAAGCATGAGTAATGAACATGCTGTCTAGGTAACCAGATCATGAACTAAGTAAACAGATTCTATTTTTAATTATTTCCGAACGGACTGGTTGCTAAGTACAACTCGTTCTGATCATAGGAATGTTATGGTCGATTGTATTAAATAATCATATTTCGGCCGCTACTCGAGGTCATCCAAGGCCGGCTATTAACATTAATCGGTCATAGGTAAAAATAACCTATATTAAATGGTTGCCTATATGAACAGTAGCTGCTGTTCTGAGAGACATAAAGGACTAAGTCAGGATTCTGTTAATACTATGGTCAGGGTTTCCCAAAGTGGAGTACGCATGTCTCTTGGCCTTCGTTGTACTAGGGGAGTTAACGAGTTCATTGCACCTACGATTCCTGTTGGGCGAACGTGTTCCGTTCTGGGAAATTATATGGGCGGGGTAGGGTATTCCTATGGAAAATCCATGGCTGCAGGAACGAGTCTGGAAACGTCATTATAGCAAGCCTCACAATAATTTGGTGATACGCATACGTTAAGTACCTAACTGGTAAAATGCAAGTAGGTAACACTACACTTTTGCCTAGGCTAGGCCTTAGGCGATAAACAAGGTTTCCGATTAAGTAGCATTACGCTTTTAAAATGTGTGATTTCAAAATTAACGAAAATCTAATTGAAAGCGCAATCAAACCAAGTGGTTCTGAAAGCCTAATAACCTCTCTGAAGCATAATCGTCTTTTTAAGCTTTATTTTCTGTAATCGAATTGAAATCACTTGATTTGAAAACGTAGCGTTATTAGTTCCATAAACCAGAATGACGAGGTGGAGAAGGGGATATCTGCATTCAAAGAGGGATCCGTGTGGTGGCGGAGAAACAATAGAATTCTCAACACCCCATCTCATCCGAAGCGACTAACGGAAAAATACGCAGACGATATCACTGCGAGAGAAGAAAAACTCAAAATAAAATCTTGTACCAACCCGTCTGGTCAGCGTGGAAACAGTAGGCCAAAGCCTCTCAACACTAGCCTATGTCTAGCAGTGAACTGCAATAGGCTAATTGATTGATTGAAAGAGGGATAGTTAATGAAAGTCAGAAAGTTTCGTTGAACTTGGGAAAAACCTAGTTATGTATGACGCATGTTAAAAATAAAAAAAAGCCTATAAATCACTTGTTCGATTTTATTATCGCGTGCAGAAACTTCCATTCCTTTTGAAGTTATGCGTCCTTGCGCTGAAAATTACAGCCTGCGAATAGGTACTCTTCTAGAAATCGATTTTCAGTTTGCTCGGCGTCGGCAGTCTAGCCGCCTATAGGCACGGAATGATACGAAGCCCTGGGATGACCCACATTCAGACGCGAACTCGCGACGCAGCTATCGTGTAACAAATAGACTTATCCATTGAATAAATACAGTTTTGCAAACTCTCTACTTACTTTACAGGGCAGCTATTTCTAATTTGTCTCACACAAGATCAGCGATTTTATTGTACCACATTGATCGATTTAAATACTTTTTGTTGGAAAAACGGCACTTTCGGTGTGATTCTGTGAAATTCGGTAGATTTGATGATAATGATCCATGAGAAAATCATAAGTGTTTAACGTATTAAAATAAATAATTCAGGTAGTCTTTTTACAAAATTATATACCTACTTAGATGAAAAACAAAGAAACGTCAAGGCTTCATAATAACTGAGGCGAGGACAATTACACACTTGTAAAGTGTAATTTAGTTGCGCTAGCGCATCATTAGATATAGTTTACTTACTTGGGATTTGTTTTGATCCTTCCGTCCTCATTTATCACAGATCTTGGTGAATATTAACTGGTGATCTGCTCTGACTTTGACGGTTGCAATTTAAAGTTAGAAATGTCGTAGGTACTTAACCACATCGTGAAACATAGTTCAAGTCCACGGCGACTTGGTAGCCATAATTTATTGTGTATGCTATTACGTAAATACTAGTATTATCAATCAATTAGCCTATCGCAGTCTATTACTGAACATACGTCTCTCCCAATGTAGGGAGGCTTTAGACCACTGTTTCCACGCTAACCAGACGGTGTGGTCCAAGGTTTTATTTCGAGTTTTCGAGTGATATCATTGCGAGAGAAGGAAAACTGCGTATCTTTCCGTTATTAGTGTTACAGTGTTATAAATATCACGTAAATATAAGTACCTATGCTACAAGGATATACTAAATATGTAATATAGTTTGGAATCACGCAAATATCCCTCATCCAATTTGAATCTCTTCGGTGAATCACCCAGAGCATCTAGACCTAAAGTACATATGAGTACATAACATATCACAAAAAAAAACATTTTGTTTTACAAAAACCATTAAATTTTATAGCTTAGCAGCAATGCAGTCTTCGTATAGATCAGTGTTCTGTTAATAACACTTCAAACTCGTTTTATCGATCGTAATCTACACCACAGAACTTAACAGCTTCAATTGATATCACACATTGCATCTGACGGTATGCTTGTCTATTGGACACATTCTTATCAAAACGCGTCTAATTAAACACAATTACAACTACGATTTCTATTAAATGGTTCCAGGATATTGTGACATGATAGCGCGGTTAATGTAATACGTTATTGGTTTGCTGTCCAATTGCGCAAATTATGTTATAATATAGGGGGTTCGAGCAAGGCCTTTGGGGTTAAACCAATCTCACCTACTTATTTTTTTTAAGAATATTAGCAACTGAAATTACTAATATTTCCGTTAATCCCTTCAGCTAAGCTAAATTGCTTGTGTTCACCTTGTAAGTGTAATGGCCAGGATTCGAACAAGGGATCTCCCGATCGTAAGGCCAACTCCTTAACCCACTAAGCTACCGGTGCTTCAGGCCTTTGGGGTTGAACCAATCTCGCCTACTAATTAAAAGAGTCTGGTGTAGCTTATCCTCTCGCATTTCAAAAAAAAGAGAACTCAAATCTAGAGAAACTAGGAAACGCACTACAAACTCCAATGTGCAAGATGGATGCAAACGGAGAATGATGATGCCTCAGCTGGAAGAAGTAAGCATTGCAAAATATTCAGGAACAACTTTAATCTTTGCCTTTGGGGTTAAACCAATATCGCCTGCTTATTAAAAGTCTCTGGTGTAGTTATCCTCTCGCATTGCAAAAAAAGAGAACTCAAATCTAGAGAAACTAGGAAACGGACTAAGGACAGCGGACTCCAAAGTGCATGATGAATGCAAACTGAGAATGATGATGCCACAGTTGTATGAAGAAGTAAGCATTGCAAAATATTCAAGAACAACTTTTATCTTTACCAGATAAAAGGCACCTGATAAGTTGAACGCACCGTGCTCAATCGTATCTAGTTGTCTTTAGCTTCAACTTTTTTTATATAGTAATGAGGATAAAGCATTTGTCTGACACGATTGCATTTTATGAAAGATCTCGATACTCTTTTATGTGAATATATAAATAACTCATCAAACAAAGAGAGATATTCACAGACGGCGGTGTTGTTTTTATTGAAATAGAGGCCATAACAGTAACCGGGCATTGTCTCCTGGTAAACGATTCGAACTCTAGGACAAAAGCTAATGATATTCCTGAACTTCTAAGAGTTGAGATAATAGGTACGTTATTATAATTTTGGTAAAATATTATGAATATCTTGAGTCTGCATAATAATTTAATTATAGTACGTCTGTGACGTGCTCAGATAGCATTCAGACAAACAGTACCGCTGTAGAAAATCTCCATCACTGAAACAAGCATTAATTTTGAGTATCTGCCATTAATTTCCTAGCATTGCATTCCTCAGACATGTTTTTCTTCAGCTTCCTTCTATTTCTATACAGTCATGTACAGGTATTCAAGAAAATAAGGAAAAGAGTCTACTTACATTAAAAACACCCATTGTTTCTTTTGTAGGATAACTAACATGGCGGGTATTATGTACATATAAAATAGCACTGAAACCATTAATATAATCCGGTTCTTCTTTTTCAAAATGGGTAGGCAGGTACAGACTTAATATTTGTGCAAACTTTTGACTAAATCATGACCTTAAAACAACCTATCTACTTATATTATGCACAATGCACAATGTCTAGATACCTATCTACCTGAAAGCTGATGATAGTGATGATTACTGATGATTGATAGATAATATCATTCTATGATGAAACACGATGCGAAAATCAGTTCTTAGTAAGATCAGATCGATAGAACAACGACATAGGTAACTAAAATAAATATTCACTGACTATCTACCTGTATTTTAAGTGTAAATCATTGTTATAAATTGTTAATTATTAGTGTAGTTAGCTCAATAAAAATGTATAGTATTTATATAATATAGGTATTTGATGAAAACCTGAGATCATGATTGACTAGCCAATGACGATTATGCAAACAAATCCTCTGAGTAAACTATATTCGAATAGTGAAGACTAAATTTTTCAAGCGAATTGACATTTACGTCATTTGGCGAAATGAGAATGTAAACAAAACTCTTCCTAGAGTCGCCCGTCAACTCATGCACTCGAAATAACAACGTCACCACACATTTTCATCTAACGGCCACTTGGCCTTGTGATAACTACGTTTGAATTTGGAAACTTGCAAATTATTTATGTTTCTCGGTAAAAGACTGGTAAATATTTCTGCGGTTAAACGATACAGTGTCCATGACACGGAAATGTAAAGATTTTTTTACTGTAGGTAGATATTCGGTACTTATCAGTACAAAATACTGTCAGTGCCTAACGCTTATTACTATATTTTATCAGTAACACACCCGCACAATCGCATCATCGTGTGTAATTGATTAGCGCGATAGACGTAGTCGCACTCAATTCTATTGATGACTAAAACACCTGAGTCATACTCCAATTTGTACCGAGTTGTCGAATTTTTCAATTACGGTTGTCATTGACATCTAGATTAAAGGACAAGCAACAGGATTGTCGACGTTGGTAGAGGTGTTTCGTACCTCAAAAGGAAAAACCAGAAAGAACCCGTATAGAATCACTTCACCGTCCGTCTCTGTCTGTCAAGACTATTTTCTCAGGAATGTTGCTTCTCAGGGGGCATCACGTTGAAATTTATACCAAATACTCAGGTCTGCAATGCCTTGAAGCTGTGGGCCATCAAAAGATACAGCCGTTTATGTGCAAGGGAATTAAAACACATAGGGTACTTCCCGTTTAGCTAGAATTATGAAAGTAAGGAATTATAGTACAAGTAAAGGAAAAAGTCCAATAACTATAAACATATAAAAGGTATATGTGATGTAGGATCACAAAAAAAACTATTTGTAAGTCTATCTGTAGATAACCTCTTACAATGCAATAAAAAGATAATTGTCGAACACTCAGTGTGTGAGCCCTACTAGTATTTGACCGATTTTGCAGAGAGTAGCCAGTCGGTAGGTTAGTATGTGGAATTATCAATTGAATCTAATTAGACTGTAATTAATATTTATTTACTTTTAACTTTATGCAGAAATAAATAGGCAGACATAATGGCCGAAGGCATACTCTACCAATCAACCAAAGGTGGTGCAGAGATAAATTCAGAAGGTGTAATATTGAGAGTGATATTTTAATAGATGCCATTATATACCTATTATACCTATAGGTAGTAAAGAAGACAATATTCATAAGTACTTAGGTAAGTACCTACTTATGAATATTATATATAACTAGGTAGTTATGTAAATGCAGGTCTTATCTCATCTCAACCAAGGCCATTTAACGCTGAGCATCGTTCAACAAAGATTCCATATCAAGCAGTCTTGTGTAATGCGCAAGGAACTGCATGACAGTCTGTCTGTTACCTTTACACGCCTTTATAAACTACTGGCTGATAGGTACCCGCGGCTCCGCCCGCGTGGATGTCGGTTAACGTAACCAAACAGACTGTGTCCTCTCCGAAGCTCTATCTATCTCTACGAAATTTCATCAAAATCGGTTCAATGGTGTAGAGTGAAAAAGCGGAACAGTCATATATGCAGCGTTACTTTCGCATTTATACTAAATAGTGGACTATGGAGACTGGATTCGATTGCATTCATCAATATACCTCAGGACATATATTTATTTGAACCTAAAATGAACTCTATACGCGCAGCACACCTTTCTTGTATGTCTTTTGACTATAGCACGGGGTGCTATTGCGGTGGACGAGCTCAAATACACCAAGCATATCATCATCATCACTACATATTATAAAACAAAGTCGCTGTCGCTGTCTGTCCGTCCCTGTTCGCTTAAATCTTCAAAACTAGGCAACGGATTTTGAAGCAGTTTTTTTTAATAGATAGAGTGATTCAAGAGGAAGGTTTATATGTATAATACTAATACATACATAATATTGTAGAGAAACACTGATAAATTTAGAGATAATACCACGCGGGCGGAAAATATGGCGGTACGAAGTTCGCCGGGTCAGCTAGTATTATTATAAAACAATCCGCTCGCGCGAAGGCCTCGCTAGTTTCGCGACTTAGGTCCAAGATATTATGTATCCTAAAGTAAAATTGAAAAGGCTGTTTCAAAGAGGAACTAGGTACTTAAATGCTAAGGAAAATATGTGAACCATAACATTCTTCACCTAAAGTAAATTACATTTTGTAATTTGATAAGATATAAAAATATCTACAGTCGAGGACAGTTGTTTTGCAGTGTTCAATTTAAAAAGTTTTAAACCTTTCATCGAACACTAAACAGAACATGCAATTTATTAACCATTTCCTTTGATGATAACAGAAATGTTTTCACGTACATTCATTAATGGGTTTGTGTATAACGATATTTGTAAATGTTTTCAGTGTCAGCAATTTTTGTACATAAAGCAGAACTGTGAAGAGTTATTATCGAAAGAATTATTTTTGCTTAAATATCCAACGTCTGAGAAAACTAGATTTAGTTAGAATCTAGTTTTCTCAGACGGTATGTCACCTATGCAAAAAGTTAGAGGACCAATTGTCCATACAACGTTACTCAAACCCCTTAGCAAAGTTAAAAAATGTATTGCTGTACTAAAATACGTGATTTGAATAATAGTAGACCTAGTATGTCATACATATCAATTGCAGTCAAACAGACGGCAGATTTTAAGTAACTACAACAGAACTGTGTTAATTTACTGTTTCAAATAACAAATAATTCGATTATTCATGTTAAAAAATACTTATTCCTTCAGTACAGGCATAAGAAGGGATGTTTTCAACCCACTTTTTTCAAACCACGATCATTTCTGCCAGTTTTAACCCAGACGTTATTCCGTTATAACCTCCCGATGGTTAGGTAGATATCCAAACAAAAAACAAGCACTGGTGCAAATTAACTTGGTTCAGTTACTTACGGTAATAAATGTTTTTTGTATGCAATGAGCTTAAAAACTATAATAAATAATGAAGTACATACCTATATACAAATAGGTACGTAGTATGAAATTAACTAATGATCATTACAAAACCGTGCTATATGGTACCATTACCATGGTACCGGTTTACTTCAAAACTCTACATAAATCGTCATCTGTATCTCAATTATTTGGTGTCGGCGCTATACGTCATTCTCTTCTACTTTCCTGTCAGACACCTTCCCCTCAGTCACTCCTTTCCTTGCCATATCCTCTTCACGTAATACATGGATCGTACTTTGAACCCAACGTTAGACTCATCTCTTCTCATATTTTGTCCCTACTATGAACATGCCGCATGGTCCATGCATGACAACCGCTATTTAACGATTCATTCTCTGGTAGAACTTTCCTACTTCCTCCAATATATAGGTACCTATAGATATTCATTCCTTAATCTGTCCATTTTATCACCGCAAATACGTCAGCTTGTAAGTATTCTGCGTCTCAGAAGCCTGTAGTTATATTTTCCTCAAATCTCACCTTAACATTCAAAATAATGCTTCGTACTACACGACACGTACCTCTACTGTACACGGAGCCGGTGTACTGGTCAATGTCGGAATAATTAGCTGCATTTGGTGTCCGTCAAGGCGGTGACCACACCCCACTCTATGGAATTAGGTGGGGTGTCCTTTATTTAGGCCAAGGTCAATTTTTACGTGAAAACTGTAAAACTAGTGCTCAAGTAGTGATAAATCAGATATACATATTTGTTTGTCGGATTTTTTAACTACTTAAGAATTATTTAGCGGTTTTGCGCAATATAAAAGAAAACGGTAGCGCTAAAAAAACGGCAGCAGTCCTGCCCTTCTAGGCAAGTGGCAATTCGTTGCTCGGCGTATGATGGAATAGAATGCCAAATGTATGGGATTTGACGTATATGACAGGCAACGAATTGCCTCTTGTCTAGGGGGGCTGGTGTCTATTTATTAATCTGTGCTGGTGTGCTGACAATAGTAATAATTCGGTCAATATAATTATGTACAAGTACATCTGTACATCTAGCTGTTGCCCGCGTAGATGTCGGTTATCGCTTCAAAACATAGCCAACCAAATTTCATCAAAATCGGTTAAGTGGTTTAAACGTGAAGCGTAGCAGACAGACAGACAGTTACTTTCGCATTATAATATTAGTATGGATGTAAATAGGTACCTATATACAGAGGTGTAAATGTGAATTGTCATAATCGGTGTATTGTTTGTTACAATTGGACAAAATATGAGGTGTCGGTAACGGTCTCGCGGTGGTTTTTCCCATCTCAAAAAAATGTACTTTTGTTATCCAAGGTCGAGGACGACTTTTAGCAGGTCATAGCCCTGCGGGCAAAGTACCAACATCAAAAATGTCTCATTGGCCACGTGTCCTTTAAGCACAGAAATAACTGAACAATCTGATACGTCACACTAGAAAGCGGACACTTGTATGGAGTAGTAAAATTATAGGTGTGCAAATAAATACTCGTTACTTACCGTTAACTTTCACAAGATTTTATGTAAACACTACTGTAGTTTAAAGGAAGTAAACAGCCCTCGGTTATGCCGAAGTCATTAGGGAGCCATTTTACTGAAGTGTTGTTGCCGTTGTTGGGCTCGAATAGTTTAAGGACGGTCGAGTCAACGGTCGTGTCTCAATGCTCTAGAGATGAAATGCCTCAGGTAGTACAGTTTACAAGTTATGTTGTGGCTTGTTATTCTTGTGAATGTGTTGTGTATGAGCGTATACGAGTATCTAAGGTTCTAGTAACTAGACATTAGTCTTCAAGCTTGTAAGTAACTTTACTCTCTCTCTCTCTCTCTCTACTCTGTCTCCTCTGCCACCTAAGTGGTATAAAAAAAAAACCAAAGTAACTGTTCCCTGTGAGCAGTAAGGAACCGATTCTCGTGATAACTAGCCTATGTGTTATTCCTGACTATAAAATCTTTCCTATCCCTGTGTCAGATATCAGCTAGATCCTTTTAGTCGTCTTTGCGTGAAAGAGTAAAAAATATTTGAATACAAAGTTTCACGAAAAATTGTGGTACTCTGGGAATGTATGAAGTGAAAAAGATTGTATGAAAAATAAAAGTATTTACTTCAAAGAAGTTGATGTGAATTGTCAAATAGGTGCTACTGGCCTTACAGAATAAAAAAAAATACTAACTAACTTGTGACTTGTATCGTTTATCGTCCGGCGTCAGTGTCACTTTACGATGACGCGAATCCCATGATTTCATTCACCAATTTTTTTTTCTAAGAGAACTGCTCAACCGAATTGCCTGGAAAAGTTATGTCTTAAAAAACCTTTATATTTTATTTAATTGTTAAACTACATATTAAGACTGGTTTCTCCATTAACATTTCAGCGGGAATGCACACAGTCCTATTCTATCATAAAATTAAAATAATGACGCGCTCTTATGGATACTCTAAGGACGCGCTCTATAACGCCCACGACACGTGTTCGAGGACGTTCAATTAAAAATTACTGACAGTTATTCGTACGTACCATTATGAAATATTATGACTGAATTAGTTGGCTACAATGTCAAGTGTACGAGGAAAACTGTGTGCAACAAACCGAATGTTATATTTTATTAGAATAACATACTTATTTCTGTGTATGAGCTCACCCGTATAGGATAGACGTCCTGTTTTCACTTTCAACGATCATAAACAACAGATAGCTAATAGGCTGAAACGCGGCGAGTAGGAAAAAACTAAAATACGCAACAATGGAGCCTCAATATTATTTTATGCCCATTGCGGTCGAGACTTTGGGCAGTTGGAGATTGGACGCAAAGGGTCTGATAGCGGAAATTGGTCGCCGTATCCAAGAGCAAGGCGGTAACTCCCGCTCCGGTTCGTTCCTGGGGCAAAGGATGGACATTGTGATTCAGAGAGGCAACGCTGCCAGCATCATGGGCACGATACTGGATGGGTTATACTCGTATAAAACAATGTTATTCATCAGATCACATTAATAATGAAAACTGATAATCCGTATTCTTTTCATTAAATTTTTACTTACTGTCATAATTATGTACATATACACATAAAGGGTGTAGTGATGCCGGTTTGATCCGGACACCCCCATCTCTTCCCGTGGCCGTGGGTGTCGTACAATGGCGTCTATGGCAACTAAGGGGTAGGGCTTTTTGATAGACCGACAGTAAACAAACAGCCCCTGTAAAAGTGCTCGCTTGATGGTAATAGGCTCAGCCTCTATTACGTGGGACCGAAAATCATAGCTGGCCAAATGTGGGTGTCAATACACTTCTGCCTACGAAAACTAGAGAAGTGGAAATTCGTCGGCCGGCGTTTTGTAGAATAGAATGCCAAATGTATGGGATGTGACGTATGTAGGTAGATTTGACGTTTTTCACATTTTTTGACAGGTGTCAACAAATGTCAAAAACGTCAAATTCTATACATTCGTCATTCTATTCCATGATACGGCGAGCAACGAATTGCCACTTGTCTATGGGGAGGGGGGGGGCAGATTACCTAAAGGGCTCTACCAACATAAACGAGGCTCTGGCGCAAGCTTTCCTTTTGGATTTAGAAGTTCAGATGGCAGTCTTTTCAGGAAAAGCTAACATGCGAATCGAACATAATAAGCGGTTTCAAGGTACTTAAAAACCTTTGGACTCAATTGGAAACCGCTATGAAAATAATTATGGATTTTACTAGAAGCCAGAAGAATACTTAGTAGTGACGACAGCCAACAAACATATAAACAAAGTACTTTTACACTAAAAACATTATAAAACGATTTATTTATCGATATAATATCCAATAGATAAAGATAATTAATTGATACGACTTTCAATTTCGACCGTAGGCAAAACAAACAACGTCGCGTTGTAAATCGCATTCACGTAATCCAATCCATATAATCCAATCACACACACAAACAAATCGTCAATGTAATATCAAAGGCTTTGACGGTAATATACAAACTCTATAGATACTGTAATGGCTGCTACAAAGCAGCGTAAAATATAGCTACTACTTTGGTAGAAGTTTGACATTATACTACTTATACAATACATGCCATGCACATATTAAAGGCAATATTGACATTAGGTACCTTACTCACACATGTCATAGGGAACATAACCTTCCAAAATCGTGCACGCCTAACTGAAAAGTCTTCTAAAAAGGTATTTTCTGAAGGAATAAAAACAATTTTAAGAAAATTTGTGGGCGGGGTAATAGGCAAATTTCAGGTTGTAACCGCACTTACACGCTTAGCGCGTATTTCGAGCCGTCTTTCACGATTAATTTTGTTACAATACTGTATCAATACAGTATCCATATCCATGTGTAGTATGACTAATATTATAAATGCGAAAGTAACCCTATCTGTCGGTTACGCTTTCATGCCTAAACCACTGAACCTATTTTGATGAAATTTGGAACAGAGATAGATTAGACCTTGGGAAAGGATATATGCTATGTTTGGTCGCGATAACCGACATCCACGCGAGCGGAGCCGTGGGCAAAAGCTAGTATGATATAAAGTCAAAGATTGAAGGCTTATAACAAGATCTAGTACAGGCAAACAACCTTACGCACCGTACCTACCTATAATGTGAACAAAATTAGCAGCAATTTGCTATTCAAGCAGTTTCCGTGTATCGGCCTTCATCGTAGAGGTTTACGCAATGGCGGTGTGCATTGCATGCGATACGAGAGTCCTCGGCTCCTTGAAATGACAGACAATCCGGTTCTACATTAAAAGTGAGTGTGATAGATTCGTAAAATAATGTATTCTTTTACGAATAATTTAATTTGCAACTAGTTTTTTTTATTGACAATAGGTTCATGTTTGACAACTGTCTCACCTGTTAAGTAAGTAATGTTGTGGTCGATGGTAGAGCACGCTTGCCTAGAAATAACTTGTTCATGCAGACTTGAAAACTCCGAGAACAAGCTTTTAGGAAACTTGATGAATTTTGGGGCAAGTGGGGCAACCACTGCAGATCTTACGGGCCTAAACCAACCTCATCATCTTGCCGATACACCTCTGATAAACAGACGAGTCTCTGATGCAGGCTTTCCTTTGAGAACTGGGAGATCAGACGGCAGCGGCAGTAACTTCCGTAAAAGCCAAAGTAGAGAAAAATTGAGCAGGAGAGCGGATCCCGAGCTCCAAAATAAATACTTTGGGTGAAACTGAGACTAACGCTGTCATCTTAGACTATATTATGCAAACTCTATACCTAAACGCAGCAAGATGCATTTCAAAGTGGCGTAAGAAATGGCTACCACTTCGGTACAAGTTGGCAATACTTCCATACAATACATGTTTTGACATGTACACATTGACAGTTTAAAGAACAATATTGACAAGCTCACTCACACAAAACGCGTTTTTCATGCGGTCTTTTGCGATGTATTTCGTTAACAAAGCTGTGTCTATATAGCGTATGGTCTAAGGCTGTCATGATTTTTAATTTGCAACTTTTATTATACGATGTGGTGGGGTAAAACATCGTGCGATGTCGGTCATATTGTCTGCTCATCTCATCCGCAGTAGTCACCTTGGACGGCAAAATTCTTGTTAAACCCGTTTGGGGATTAGTAAAAAGTTGTAAGTAGATACGACAGCGCACGATGTAGAGCGAAACCTTGTTTTGGCGCAATTAGTCTCAGTGAAACGGAATAGCGAAACGTTGAACCGTAGAACGTTATAGATGGTACGATAACAGTGCATGGCCAGTTCGGCAGCAAATCAAAACGGATATCTAACGGTAATTCAGACTATTTTTACGTAATCTGTATAAATAAAAGTCAATTGCAATAAATATTGGTCCGCGCATCATATTAACTTGGCTGTTCGATCAATTCTTTAAGATTTGTATTTTGAAATTTTCAGAACAACGTTTAAACTCTATTCTGAAAATTTCAAATACAAATAAAATTTTTAAATAGGTACAATTTTCGTTTAAAAGAAAATTTGATAAACTCCGCGTGCTAAAGCAAAGTAAATCTGTACAAGTTGAGATTAGTACGCATATATTATTATTCAAATTATACTATGTCATCATGAATATCAAGATCCATGTAAGAACATAAAAAACATATAGCCTCATCATTATGCAATGTAGATCGCGGTAATATTTTTCCTAGCAGGCTTCACAGTAAGATAAGTAGGTGACGTGACGTAATCTGACGTCGGGCTTCGCGAACCTTCTATAGCTAGGCTACGTCAGCTGGCGGTCACTCGCACCGCGGATTTGTGGTGTTGGACATGCGCAATAGGCGTCACAAGAACAACGCAACTCGGACTGGTGCTACAAAGCCTCAATTATGGAGACGCAGCGGACTGATAGGCGCGTCAGGCGGAATGAAAAGAATGGGTAGAAACAAAGTAAAGGTGAGAAGGTTCTCTGGTATTCTCACAGACTGTAAGACCTGCAATCTAGCATATTGCTACTCTAAAGTCTAAATTAAATGTCAGGATGATACTTCTTCGGTTGAAATTCGTGCTACATGACACCTACTTTTGTACAGACCTAACATTCGATGACACCTACTTTTGTACATTTTTTCGTGCAGAAATCTCCAGGGATTCGGACTTGAACCTCAGTATAGACAGAATTCTCGTCATACCAGGTATGCTTATCCCGACCACAGCGGCACGTCGTTTCGGGTCTTCAGATCTAGCATCTAAGGTGCCCATAAGGACACCTAATTACGTACAATCGACAAAGGAGATTCTTATACACTTTTTCACATAAAGCTGTATGTAAAGGTGTATATAATACATATCTCTTTTGTCGACTGTACGTATAGATAGTAAACAAGCTTTTCGTAATGAATGCTTATAATAGTAGCTCATTGTTGCTGGTCCAGTCTTTCGCAATACTACATAAGTGTATTTGTTCCGTTTAGCTTAGCCAGTCTAGTTCCTACTTAGTATACTAACAAAGACGTCATTGGCCACAGAACAAGGCTCTATCACCACACCTAGCTACGAACAACGTCATGTTAAATGGACGTTATCATGCTTGACGCGTCATGCAACTCGCTGCCTCTTAATAATTAAACCCTTAGAAAAATAAAGGCACCATGTTGCTGAGTATACTACCGCTCACACATACATACGTCGTCGGCTGGGGGTTGGGTTTAACCCGCTAACCTTTATCGAAGCAAACTAGAGCATCACTTTTCTGTCTGACGACAAATTCTTGTCCAGACATAGATTGATGAATAAA
Organism: Eilema depressum; assembly: GCA_914767945.1. Lineage (NCBI taxonomy): Eukaryota > Metazoa > Arthropoda > Insecta > Lepidoptera > Erebidae > Eilema > Eilema depressum. The sequence goes on from OU612013.1 coordinate 18,810,362, forward strand.
TAAAAACACCCACGAATGTTTTTCGGAACCTATGTCGATAAAACGATTCTATTATTATCAAGTATATACTTACGTAGGCGGGCACTTGCCTCCATTCTCCAACTTACTTTAGGTTAAATTGGTATCGGGTTTCAAGTCAGTTTCACTTTTGTATATCGTTTTCGTGGTGTACTAACAAGAACCAAATATACTTGCCTTCTAGAGCATTGATTTATATTGTTACTTAATCTCATTGTCCTAGAGGCAAATAAAACTACACACAATTTATTTCTGAACGGAATTTTATAATGCATTCTTTTATACATACATACATAAACTCACGCCTATATTCCCCGAAGGGGTAGGCAGAGGTGCTAGCACCCATTTTTCGCCGTTTATGTTTAGGTCCCAATGTGATAGGTGGCGAGCCTATTGCCATTTACCGGGCACTTATAAACCTGCGATAAATACACACATAACTTCGAAAAGCATCGAAAAGTCATTGGTGTATGCCATGGTAATTCCTGGGATCGAACCCGAGACCTCGTCTCAGCAGTCCATTACCCAACCCATACCACTAGGCTACCTTCTTCTTTTCTTTTCTTTTATAACTTGACTTAAATCGTTCTGTTTATTTTTAGTTTTCTTTTTTATTTTACGTTCGGCCGGTGATCGACTAATCGTGGTCGAGATCTGGACAATATATCCGCCTGATGGGAAATTAATTTCTAGTTACAGGCAACACCGTGGTACAGGTGTTGCCTGCAACTAGAAATTAATTTATTATTATTATGACATTCGTACTACGATAGAACCAGGAATCGGAATCTCACCACTTACAAAACTGTAGCAGATGAATTATTTTTATTTATTTATCATACATACAATGTCATTACAGGCGAACCCAATGCGACAGAGTAGCAACATAATTATAATACTTTAATTCACAATATTCATCATCCCTCAAAATCTTTATGCTTTATTTATATTAGCTTGAAGTTGTGTTATGTTGTAACTCATTAACAAAACAATTATGTGGATAGGTAATCAAATTGTGGAAATAAATATTAATTTACTCTTGGTTGTGGTATCAAAAGGTGACGGATGAAAGACGATAGCATGTAGCTGAGATGCGAATGTTGAGATGGATGTGTGGTGTGACAAGAATGGATAAGATTAGGAAGGAATATATTAGATATTGAATAAATCACTTGTACTTTTCCACAATTATTCATGGCAATTATTGTGGAAAAGTACAAGTGATTTATTCAATATGTGTAGCAAGTTCCACCAAGTGCCATCAATCTCCAGTATAAACAGAATATATTAGAGGATGTTTGAAAGTAGCACCGATCACGGAAAAGCTACGAGGAAATCGTTTGTCGTGGTTCAGACATGTAATGCGTATGGATGAAAACAATGTTGTAAGGAAGGCATTAGCTATGGAAGTAGATGGCTACATGGGGAGAGGAAGACCTAAAAGGAGGTGGATGAACTGTGTGAATGATGATATGGTTAAGAAGGGAGTGAATGCTGAGATGACTGCAAATAGAGATGAATGGAAAAGGCATACATGTTGCGCCGACCCCAAATAAACTTGGGATAAGGGCAGGAGGATGATGATGATGTGGTATCAAAATACATTTTGTATGTGGATTTATAATTTTGTGATAATCCTAAAATACTTATGAAGATTGTTCGAGTACAAAAACGTTTCGATAAGAAAAAATAACAACTTAAAATACTTATTTTTAATCTTGGATTAACTAATAAACCTCCGTGATCACTGCAGACATTAAGTCGGCATTCTCTATAACTTTTATCATTTTCTTGGGGAATACTGAAGATCTATTATTACTTATCTTTATAAAGTCATTTGAAAGTTAAGCTGTTTGACATGAAAGTGATAAGATTACATTAATAAAGGATCTGCCATTAAATCCCGCATAGACGTCACATTTCCCCGCGTCGAGCAGTAGGTATGCGGATAAAGTCCATTTTTTGTTGCCAGATCAAAAAATAAAGATCTGTCGTCAAATTTCAAGGACTTGAACTGATAATGACGGAAATGAGCATAAATTTATAATAGAACAGATGGGTTATACCTACAGAATTAACGTGTATTACCTACGTTCCATTTTTATGAATGAACGTTTGCCGACGGTTACTATGCTAGGGATTACCTTCTATTATCGTAACATTTGTCGATTTATCTTTCTATACTACCTGATAAAGTGTACTAACCATAACTTTAAAACTAAAACCCGACTACTGCAAAATCACGAATCTCTAGAATGTATTGTTTTATTAGAGTAAATGGTATACGACTACGGCTATTCTTGATATTTTCTTGCTTAATACTTCTTAGAGCGTGATTTGCAGTAGTCGGATTTTAGTTTGAAACTTGATTTTTATTTGTATTATTTAGGTGCAAGCAACACCTAATAATGTATACATGTTTTTAATGTGCTAATTGAGCCCTTTAATTTCATACCAAACACGGTCTATATATCTCAAGTTTTTTTTCATTATAGTCAGAGTTTCAGAGAGTCATTCACACGTCATATTGCCTATAACCAGCGGATGATCAAGACGTTTCTAACAATACCACAATTGCCCAGTTCTAATACGGAAAAACAGAAGACATTACAATTTTGTCAATTCGTATTTCTTCAAAAGAGTACATTTTTGTAAAGAAGAATAGTTTCGTCGTCAAATCTTTTATTGAAGTACATCACTATTATGCTTGTAGTAGTATGTTCTAGAAAAATTCAACAATGGCTGTCGCAAATCATTCATAATGTTGGCGCAAATCATTCATAAATGTTGGCACCGTCGGCACGCTGTCAAATTCTCATACTCATTTTCCCAAGTGAGCAATAACTTAAATTTTTTGTCTCTTTTTAGCAGACACAACTGTATATTGGAAAAAAAGAGACAAAGTGATATAATCAAGGTTCAATTCATGTTTGCCTCATATTTGTATAACTAGAATTTCTATATGTTGAACGGGGCCCCCCTGTGGAAATGAGGTTTTTTTTTGCATTCCATGTTGTTTTTATAACATTTTTTAAATATTATGGCTGATGAAATTTGGTGTGTGTTTGAATAGGTTTCCTTGAGTGTTTTGAGTCACATTTAGACCTACTACGGTCGAGCGAATAAGGCACGGTAATACATACTATCATACTATTACCGTGATTAAGGTATTGATTTTTCCCCTATCAAACAGTATCTAAACAGGAATGCTACCCTGTTGACGGTTATAGGTTCGTTCTCCATTAGGTACTCGTATGTACGCTGGTTTTGTGCTCGGTGTATGTACGAGATACAAAAATAAGGTGTTTATGTAAGTCAGACGGCAGTCACGGAAAAATCGAAGTCCAGCCACGTCAAAGTTGGACTGAAAAAAGCGGACCCCGGACTCAGAGGTGAAGGCTTCGGATGAGACCGGGATTAACGCATGAATGATGATGACGACAAAAAAATACCTTTTGCATTAACTAGCAGTAATTATGTAAATATTAATTGCATAAGTAATAATTTAAATTTGATCGGGCACAGGAATTTAATTGAAGGCTAAGTAAACAGATACGACTACTTACGATAGTGGTGATTGTAGCTTTTCTTTTTTAGGAATACTGGCTTAACTAATTAAAAAATACCATTTTATAAAATAATAACAGATTCAAATTATGTTTTACATATCCAGGAATAATTACTTCCTACTTTTATCCGTATTATTCCGTTATAGTCCGTTATAGTCACAAGTGGGATTAAAACTGAAAATGAATGTAAGACTCAATTTCGTGTAAACAATTGTATTTAGGAGTTAAGACTCAGCTTCCGTAGCTGTTTCATACAATGGAACAAAGCCAATATCAAAAAACTTTAAGAATGAAATAAAACAAGCGTTTCCCTGTCTTTTGTTAAATATAATAATATATGTATTTACTTAGGTACTAAGAAAGTCAACGACATTTTCATTCCGTGAAAAGTAGTCACAAATGGAACATCTACCAGATATTTATATATAGGTAATGCACTAGCCTATGCCCGCGGCTCCGTGTGCGTTTCGCGTTTTTTATTTATTTATTTAAACGCACAAAACACATTACAATCATTGAAAAACAATAATACTAAAATACAGTTCCGTTCTGGATCGTAACTAGGGCATCGAGCCCGGGTTTACTCGACTCGAAAAAACCCGGGTTTTCCGAGTTTTCGGTGCGAAAAAAAAACCCGGGTTTTTTAATCAAAACCCGGGTTTTTTCGGGTTTTTTTCTTTTCATTATTTGATAAGTAATTATGAGTATAGGACGCAAAGGGTTCGGCCGAGTTGCTTTTTACCTACAAGATTGGGTAGGAGAAGAAGACGGGGGCATCGCGAAAGAAGAGAAAAGCTCAAAAGGTCGGATGAGCAAGGGAGGAAGGGAGGTTTTGAAGGGCATCAAAGAGTTCGCTTATAGTAAAGGGTGGGTCATTATCATAATGACTCCCATCAAGATAATTACGCATCCTTACTCGAGCGAACTCTTTGATGCCCTTCAAAAGTTCAATCCCAAGAATGCTCCGCAGGGGATGGCCTCACTGCACATATATCTGCACCATTGAGAACCGCTTGCTCTTCGTGAAGCTGCTGGATCAGTACCTTCACTACTTTTCTAAGATGTAGGAGAAAGCTGTAGTGGTGGCACTGAGTAGCCAGGTAAGGATTTGTACACCGTCTCCATGGTCGATGGTCTATCGTTCGTCTTGGAGTAGGTGTACGAGAAGATGCTGGTGGCTCGTCTCAACTTTATCCGCTGTTGAAAACTAGCCCTCGCCAGATGAAGTTATTTCCACTTCTCTCGATCGGAGAAAACGGATCAAGCTAAAAGGAAAGCAGATGTCTAATTATACAGCGGCGCGGAAGAGTGGAGAAGTGTGTAGCCCGGCGGCCTGTGGCGGTTGGCTTTGCCCCGCTCGCAATCCCCGTTCCCCGCGCCTCGGTCACCAGAAGGCGTCATTTGATTGGTGGCCTATGTAAGACACAGCTCACATGTCGTCTCCGCTTCGCATCTCCTTTCCGCTTTGGTGAAAATCACCTGTCAGTTTCGCAGCTCCTTTCTCTCCTCTCCGCTTTGGTGAAAACCGGGCCTGAGACTGGTGGAGGAAAAGTGCCCCACAAATTTCAGACGAGTTATTACAAGGCTTCCTAAGCGACAGGAAGGTAAGGCTCTGAAGGTAAGGCCTCTGCATTCTACGACCACATATAGCGATCGGGGAATGCAGAGGCTCTACGGAGTCCTGATGCGCCCAGGGTTCAATTGGCGGAACCAACTAGATAGTGGAATGGTGCACGCATAATGGACGTGGATGATGTGGTGATTGTAATAGATAGAGATAGCGTCCTGGAGATTGAGAGATTTCTTTCGAGCACATTAGAAGTGACTTTTAATATTAAAACTGTTTTTGTGAATTGGGAAGCACTGTTTAATTGTCCGAGCGAGCGAGTCTCCGTTTCGACAAGATGACCGATTTTGCTTTTATCGGTGTTAATGTCTGTGGTCAGCGACACCCCATGCATAATCATTCTGGTGTGACACAGAGGCTGAAAAGCCGCAAGAGCTTCATCGCGTACGTTGCTCCTATTATCTGCGAACCCTCTTCAGCCAGAGTTGATCTATGGGGAGCACAGAGGCCACATAACATCTTCGTCCCGCTATCAGAGAATCTTCCCCCCGGACGGGACCTTGCCTGGACCACTTGGAAGTCCTTAAATAGACTTCGGACGCAGGTCGGTCGAAGTAAGGAAAACCGTATTAGGTGAGGTCATTCAGACGAGATGGATCCACGGTGTGAATGCGGAGCTACTCCACAGACTATGACCCACCTGTTAACTTGTGCTGCCTGCCCAAGCACGTGCACTCCGGAGGAACTTATGAGTGCCTCTGACAACGCTATCGGAGTGGCTACATACTGGGCAAACAAAATATGACAAGATATGCCGTCGACTCGACAGAAGAAGAATGTCTGTGGTTATGTTAGTTCCGATCTGGAGGGCGCATTTCTTAACCGATTTTCACCATATTTGGCACATAGGTATGTTCTTTGATTTAAAACACAACTTTTGTCAAGAGTTTTTTTTGATAGGAGGGAAAAAGGGGGAGAAAAGGGGGAAGTTTGCTGTCACGTTATGAAAGATACTTGATGATTATTAGCTGAAACTTCAAGGACATGATTGCACATAAGCTGTTGTGAAAAAAAAAAAAATGCGTCGTAACGTTATAGGGGGTTCCCCCCGTTTACTATAGCGCTTTTTTAAAGCTCGGATCGTCATTACTTTTTGGTGAAACATCCAAGATGTTTAAAATAAGAACGTATCGTTTTTTTTTGGTTAGTTCTGTGAACAGTGGACCTCGCGAGCAGCCTTTGCCAAATTTTTCTGGTACCTTAGTCAAATCTGGTACCCTTAAAAAGAACTTAACCCGTCAGGGGCATAGCTTATAGCTTCTTTGTAATTCAAATAAAAAAAATAAAGAGGATGAAAAAGCTCGAAAAAAACCCGGGTAACCCGGGTTTTGATTAGGATAAAACCCGAAAACCCGGGTTTTCAAAATTGACTCGGGTTTCGTATGCCCTAATCGTAACATAACCACAATGTGCACACAGCTAAAACAATATGTTAAAAACAGGAAAAGCATTAAATTTAAAAAAGTATAATAATAATAATGACGTGTTTAAACATTTTTCAAGGCCGAACTGCTATGGAGGATGTCTTTCAGAATATTAATGAATATAGGCCATATCTCCGGTTCTATTCAACCCATTAGGTATATTAAAAAACCGCATAAAAATTCGTTCGCTAGTTTTTGCGTTCATTGCGGACAAAGAAAAATTCCAAAAAATCTAAAAAAGTTACGTTATCACTTATATTATATTATATCATAACCTAAATAATGTACAGGTACAGACTACCGATCTGGGCCTGGGCCTATAGGACCTGGACTGAGGACAGAACATTATCAAAGCCGCTTATAAAATTGTATTTAGAGCGGACTTCAGCAGACCAATGTCTAATACCATTTTTTAAATATCGCGATTGTCGAATAATGACGAAGTCTCAGGACGAAGTAATCTGACGAAGAAAGCTCCCATCCGTCCTTCTCAGATTGTCGCCAAATTAGTGCAATAGGTCCTACATACATATTCATTCTGTGCTTTACCACGTTCCTACTTTTGTCTAAATTCAACCTTGCCGGTCGGTAGTCTAATCTAACTGAAAAGGCGAACTGTGTCGACCCTATTATTAATTATAATAATATGGTGTCGACTGCATCAGTCGCAAGTCTCCGGTGGTGGAAAATCTTTGGTTATTTTATTACAGACCTACATAAAATAGAGGCACAGAGTCTTTTACCTACTTTTAAAATAGATAATACGACTACAAAATATTTTAAATCTTTAAATTAAGTAATTAATTAAATGCTAGGACTATAATGTTACGGAATATGATGGCAGCCGAGACAGGTTTAAGTTAAAAGAAGTCAAACCAGAAAATCCAGTAGTAACAGTGACAAAGTAGACGAAGGGGTTTTCCCAAATACCTCGTAAGGGTATATTTATGGTGTATATTAAATATTATAAGGCCCTTGAATGAGCAGGAATTACCTACATTTCAAATGAAAATCAATCAATCAATTTGTAGGTTATTGACTCTAACCACGTAAGATAAGAGCAGGTTCAGCATTGTGGGGTAGACTCTTGTCTCTCGAGAATCTTCGACCAATGAAATTCACCGACCAGAAAATTCTTTCAAGGCAATTGTCATTCACAAAAGATGGACTCCCGTTCTTGATGCATTGAAGTTTCGGTTAAAACCCTCAAATTTTCTTGATCAGTATCGTTAATAAATGTCTCCCTAACAATTTTGACTTCAGAAGGAGCTAGGTATATCGCAGGTTAAGAAGTTCATACCATTCATGCGATTGTGATATATTTTTTACAATTGTTTTTTTTTTTACTCTTACGTAATATCAACCTAAAAAACGGAAATTCGAAAGGGGCATTGCACTGCATGCTGGTCATTAGATAAATATAAATTCAAAGAATATATGTTTTCGGCTTAATTTGTTCAGTTTAAAATTAGGTTTGTGTGGAATTTCAAATGTTTTCTTTTAAATTAATTTTAAAGTAGATAGCTGTTAGCAACAGTGCCATAAACGGTCATGTTTGCAATAATCTAATACATAAAATTCTCGTGTCACAGTTTTCGTTGCCATAATCCTCCGAAACGGCTTCACCGATTTTGATGAAATTTTTTGTGCTTATCCGGTATCTATGAGAATCGGCCAACATCTATTTTTCATCCCCCTAAGTGATAAGGGTGCAGCGGGAACGGGATATGAATACCACGCGGGCCGAAAATATGGCGGTACGAAGTTCGCCGGGGCAGCTAGTATTTTATAAATTTCAATTTCTTTTTTAGATGAGCTACTGAGATAGATAATACCTACAGAGAATAATATTATGAATAGATGTAAGTAGGATATTTTTATTGGTCATCATCATCAATTTATCAATTCTTGTACCTTCGTGTGTCTATTATTATAACAATATTGATATGATGAACTCAATTTGACTTTTGCAATAAGAGCAGGGGCGTATTTACCCTAGGGCCAAGGGGGCCATGGCCCGGGGCGGCAGGTTGCTCGGGGCGGCGGAGCCGCCCCAAGCGTCTGTCTCTGGGCGTCTTTTAGAGTCAATATTAAGGCGCCCAGACAAAGACACTCAGGGCGGCTCCGCCGCCCCTCGCAACCTGCCGCCCCGAGCGTCTATCTCTGGGCACCTTTTAGAGTCAAGATTGAGGCGCCCAAAGATAGACGCTCGGGGTGGCTCCACCGCCCCTTGCAACCTGCCGCCCCGAGCGTCTATCTCTGGGCACCTTTTGGAGTCAAGATTGAGGCGCCCAGAGATAGACGGCAGACGAATCGACGGTGTATTGTGTCATATTTTGTTTGCCCAGTGTGCAACCACCCTGATGGCGTTCTCAGAGGCACCCATGAGTTCCTGCGTTCCTGAGTTAGCAGTGAGGTAGTTCCGCATTCACACCGTGGGTCCATTTCTTTTAAGAAACTCCATCTAATTCGGTTTTCGTTACTTCGGCTGACCTGCATCCGAAGTCTATTTAAGGGCTGCAAGGTGGTGTATGAGCAGCCTCTGTGCTCCCCACACGTCAACTGGCCAGAAAGGGTTCGTAAGTAAAAGAACCAGGTATTCCCACTTCAGATCCAGTCACAAATACGTCCAAGGACTTGGGTAACTCCGGCTGTGGCTTATTTGGTTGCTTTTGATTTCGGGCCGTCACCATCCAGTCCTAGCCGATGTTCTACAGAAGCGGCCCCAGATCCGCGCCAAACGGAACACCGCGCCACATATCTCACTTACCAAACCATGCCCTACTTGGGTAGATACTGGCTTTCACCGATAAGTAAGCCCCGACAATGACGCGAGGATAGAGAGGCAGCCCGTGCTGAAAGAGTGCAGCTCTGATGCAGCTCCATGACAAGGCGTTAACGATGTAGGCAACAATAGACACTGCCAGCATCAACTCGCCGTGCCACTGCTTCTTTCACCCGGGCCCTCAAGCGCGTGTTGGCATCCACGCCGACTATATCCAAATTGATTGTCTACCAAATTCGGTCTCACTCCTGTAAGGCGCTCGATGTGGCACTTCACGAGGAATAATTCATTTAAAACACCTGCACACTGCACACCTTGTCGATCAATACAATGAGCCGGTAGGCGGATGGTAACTTTGCAGAAGAGGACCAGTTTTCCTGTCTTTCAAATTTTCTGAATCCGTCTCTACTTGAGGCATACGCTAAAGAGCCCTTCAAAACGGGATCTGAGTGCCTTTAGAGCCTAGAGTGCTGCCAGGTCCAAAAGCGGTGTTTTTACTGTTGCCGAAGGCAACATGCATAAAACATCATAAAACATCTCCTTCACAAGCTATTGCTGTACTCAAGTGATTTTTGGTTGCCATATCATCTTCTACGTAGGGCGCTTTAATGGAATGGAATGCAAATATGTCCCCTTGAAGGGATTCTGATTGGGAGCCTGGGTTAGTGGGGAGATCGGTGAGAGTCACTTCTCTCGCACCATAAGATAGAGATCTCACGAATCAGGCTTGAAAGTCTCTAGCAACTTCTGACGGGCCCCTATTTTGGGTCCGCCCCTTGGGCGCAGGCTAACGGTGAACGCGAACGTCACTTATGGGGAGGCAAACCTATGTGGCCCGGGGCGCCAAATCTTTAAATACGCCCCTGAATAAGAGGAACTAATTACAACTTTGTGTATACTCGTAGTATAAATCTTTAGGTAATGACTTGATTAAATACTTATTCGAAGAAAATTAAATTAGTCAAGTTATTGCGTTTCTATGTAATAACAACAATGGCCGGTATGGACATGTGGGTGGTAGTCCTCTATCATCCCTTTCCGATTCTCCTTTGTCAGTACTTACGTATACTCGGGGCATATATCGTGGACCCAAAATGTTGATGAGCCAAAAATTTTTTTGGGTGTTTTTGAGCATAGGTAACACAGGATGCTAAGGTGGCGAACGAGCTCAAATCCACCAATCATAGATTATGTCAAAACAACCCGCGCCCAGGTCCTCGTTTCTTTCACGACTTGGGTCCAATTGTGCCCCAAGGTTATAATAAATAGGATATTACATTACACACTCTCGCACACTGTGCTACAAACAAATAATGATACTCGTAAATGATAAATAGCAGGGTAAATATCGATAAAAGATATTTCTTTTATCGGTAGATATCTATATTATGCTTTAATTTTTGTACTTTTTATTCTTGTTTTCCTGTTTATATGTATTTACGCATATTAAGGTAAAGAACACGAACGGAAAGTCTACCAAATAAAACAAATGTAAATAAAATGGATGTGTGCTACGCTAACCTTCACTTTTCGCACTCCCTCGTCTGTGCATGAAGCGGTACAATTTCATGCTAGGTAAATGTAGCCAGCAATAAAATAAGCCACGCAAAATTTTATAGATCTTTAGAGCGTTACTTGTCAAGCTTGTACTACTAGCACAGTATAACGAGTAAGATAGCGCTAGACTGTTTATAGTCTGCACATCCTGAAAACGTGGCAAAAATAAAACTCATACTCATCACATTTAAAAACCAAACTTACATTTTTTATTAATAACTAGCTAGCTGACCCCGCGAACTTCGTATTGCCTAACAGTCGATTATTATTTATTTTTTTAATACATTCACTAAACAAAATATTGATGTTTTTTCTCGATTGACGGACGAGCTATGAAGAATATTGTAAAGAATAAAATTGGTTTTGGGTCTAATACTGCTAATACCTACGCTTTTGATCACGATATCTTTAATAAGAAATAACCTGTCAAGTCGCTTCACGGAAAATATCGAAGATCAGCCAAACCCGCATGCAGTTAGACTGAATAATACGGAACCCAGACTCCGAGGTGGAAAGCTTTGGATGTGTCTGGCGTTAACGCTAGGAGGAAGAAGTTTATTTGATGCTCCAACAGACAAAAAGACAGACAGATACTTTATAATAAGAAATAAGATAAAAATCAATCGTAAATACAATAGAATAATATAAATACAATCATAAATGTATTATCTACAAATTGTGCAAAATAAAAAAACTAGTTTTTACGGTAACAACATTTGAACTTTTGATATAAAAAAAAAGGTAGGTATAACATAAAATTTAAAAATGGAACTGAAACCTTATTAATGTTAACCAGCCAGCCGTGTCGAAGTTATCATAATGCTGCCATATTTCTCTATGACATAATACTTCATTAACTGACTGTTGTGTATGTAACAGTATTCATTCGGATAAATAAAAATCACTGGTGTACTGTATCACAAACTGTATTACCGAATTCGCCATCTTGTTACAACTTATGTATCTATGGTCGTCATAGACACTCTTCCACTAGGGATGTACAATTAAACTAGTGTGGTGCTAACACTCCCCCACGCTATTATATGAAAAGCTGAACTACGTACATGATTGTATAAAAGAATGAAGGGTAAGTGTATAACAAATCTAGGTTGACCAAGTATTTATATAAAGGAAAGAAATTGAATTGAATTTTGATAGTAAAGTATGAAACAAAATATATAGCAGTTAAAGATCTAAACGGTTAGGTATTTTAACGCTTCTTGCTGATCTTCGGAGTTGCTGCGGTTGAACTGCCGGTGTAGGTTGACTCTTATGTGCTCTTGACATCTCCTGCTCCTGTGATTGGACGTCGGGCTGGCTGGATGAGCTCGGTGTAGATGGTCTCTCCTCTCTCGTAGTAGGCTGGTCCATGTATGTGGGCAGCTCTTCTCTGGTCCCTGTAGCTGTAGGTTTAGCTTGTGTACCTGAAAAGAACCTTATTATGGGTATAGGGTTTTTGTATGGGATTTCCATCTCTGTTTTCTTTATCTGGTTTATGTGTCTAATATGCTTCTTTCCATCAATCAATATTTCGTAATTAAGTGTTCCTAGTCTTCTTGTAATAATCCCTGCTTTCCATTTTTCTTCTTCATTTATATAAAATCTTGCCACTACTGTATCTCCAACTTGGTATTCTCTGTTTAAAGTATATTCTTCTTTCTTCTTTTTGTCAAAGCTTTCTGTGTATAAATTTCTTTTTAGTGTATCAATCTTGGTTCTGTAATTTCTCTTGAACATCATTTCTCCTGGGCTCAAACCGGTAGTACTATTAGGTGTCTTCCTGTATTGCATGAGTATTGTATTTATTTTGTCCTGTATGTCTCCTGGTTCATGTATAATTTTTCTTAGTTTGTATTTGAAAGTCTGTACATACCTTTCGGCTTGACCGTTTGAGGCTGGGTGGTATGGTGCGGAGTATTTAGTTTGTATACCATTTTCTCTTAAAAATTTGATCATTTCTTGAGACTTGAATTGAGATCCATTGTCTGATACTACTGTGACTGGTAAACCAAATGTAGTGAATAATTGTTTTAGTATATTTATTGTAGCTGTAGCTGTAGTAGTTTTAGTAGGTATCACTTCCATCCATTTTGTGTAAGCATCCACTATAATTAAAAAATAATAGTTGTACATAGGTCCCGCATAGTCTATATGTATTCTAGTCCATGGTTCTTTTGGGTATTCCCAAGGGTGTATTGGTGCTTTCACTGGATTTTTCTGAATTAAACTGCAATTTCTACATTCTTTGACTGTCTTCTCAATATCCTTGTCTATTCCATTCCACCATACATAGCTTCTTGCAATAGCCTTCATCTTCACTATTCCTGTATGTGCTGTATGTAATTCTTGTAGTATTTTGTTTTGTAGTTGTTTTGGTATGACTATTCTGATTCCATTAAATATGCATCCATTTTGTAATGTGTACTCATGTAGTGTATTTCTATTGCCTTGTCCTGACTGTATTTTATTGTATAATTCTCGGCATTCTTCATCTTTTTGTGTAGCTTTTCTTATTTCTTCTGTAGCTATAGGTAGTTCTTGTATTTGACTTATGTAAAAAGTATCATCATTTGTAAGATCTTCTATATTTTCTGTATTTCCTTTTATTCTTGAAAAATAGTCTGCATTTGCATGTTCATGAGTCCTTCTGACTTTAATTTCGTAATTGAATCCTCCTAGAAAATTGGCGTAGTGTACTAACCTTAATGCTGTAGTAACTGGTAATGGTTTATCTGGGTGTAGAATTCTAGCTAATGGCTGATTGTCTACTATTAATAGAATTTTTCTTCCGTAGCAAAATTGAAAAAATTTCTTTAGTCCCCATATTAAAGCTGCTGCTTCTTTGTCTAATTGACTGTAGTTTAGTTCTGCTTTTGTCAGCGATTTGGATGCGAAAGCAACTGGTCTCTCTGATCCATCTGGCATGATGTTCGATAGAACTGCTCCAAATCCTGTTGGTGATGCATCTGTAGCTAGACTGACTTGTAATTCAGTATTAAATGGAACTAATACCTTGTCACTGCATATTTCCTTCTTTAATTCTTGAAATGCAACTTGACATTGTTTTGTCCAAATGTATTTTGTATCCTTTCTCAAAAGCTTATATAATGGGTGTAATTTAGATGATAAATTTGGTATGTATTGTTGGTAATAATTAATCAAACCTAAAAAATGTCGTAGTGTAGTGACATCAGTAGGTGGAGTTGTATTCGTAATCTCAGCAAGTTTTTCTTTCATTGGGTGTAACCCATTCTGATCAATTGTATGTCCTAAATAGGCAATAGAATCTCTGTAGAATTGACACTTTTTTTTATTCAAGTGTAGTCCACTGTCTCGCAGTCTGTCAAATACTAGTCTTAATCTGTGTAATAATTCTTCATAGGTGCGGCCTTGTAAAGCAATGTCATCATAAAAACAAGCTACTCCTGTAAGACCTTGGAGTGTTTGGTCCATGTATCTCTGCCAAATATTAGGTGCTACTTTCGTACCAAACATTAAGCGTTTAACCTTGTATGTACCTTTACTAGTACTTATAGCTTGCATCATAGCTGTTTCCTCATCTGTTTCCATATGAAGGTATGCTTGGTTAATATCGAGTGTACAAAAGTATTTACCTCCACTGAGTCGGGCGAACACCTCCTCTATTCGGGGTATCGGGTAGTTGTCATCCAGTAGATTCCTGTTCAGCGTGGCTCTGTAGTCTGCACACAACCTTATTCTTCCATCTGGTTTGATGGCTGGTACTACTGGGGTTCCCCACTGTGAATATGTAACTTTTTCAATTATTCCATTCTTTTCTAACCTGTCAATTTCAGCTTCTATTCGTTCTCTCATTGCAAATGGTACCGGTCTGGGGCGTAAGAATACAGGTTTCACATTATCTTTTAGTTTTAAGTTAGCTTTGTAATTTTGAATTTTACCTATTTCTTCTGAGAATAAGTCGCTGTAATTGTGTAATAAATTGTTCAATTTTACCTTGTAGGTTCCTGTATCTGTTACCTCCATTTCCTTTATGTTTAAATTTTGAAAACTCCAGTCCATTGTTCGTAACCATTCACGTCCTATGATTGCAGAAACTGGTTTTCGTAGAATAAATATTCTGCCTGTACTTGTATTATTTTTGTATGTGTATTGTACTGTACATGTCCCCAAAGGTTTTATCTGCTCTCCTGTATATGTCCTTAATTTGGCTGATGATGCTGAAATTTTTATATTAGGGAAATTGTTTTTGTAGAAGTCATATGAACATACTGACACTGCTGCGCCTGTGTCCACTTCAAATTTGCATGGTTTTTCTTGTATTTGTACTGTAATGTAAAATTTTCCTGTATTATTTGAGCCTGTATCACTCCACATGTTTCTTATTTCGTATATTTCCTCATCAGAGCCTTCATTATGTATCTCCATTTGCTTTATTGCCGTCTTCTTGAAACATACTTCTGTGACATGCCCTTTTGCATTGCATGAAGTGCACTGTAAATTCCTCGCTCTGCATTTATTTGCTTTATGGTTATTTCTCCCACATTTGTAACATCTTATTTGTGTATTTTTATTAGTATTTTCCCCTTTGTTATTATGTATTTTAGGTGTATTTGTATTTCTGCTTTTGTAATGCTTATTATTTATATTTATTTTATTTATATTTGTAGATGGCTGTACCATTTGTTGACTTTCCTTTTTAGATAATTCAATCGCTTGCGCTACCTTTACTACATCTGTGAATTTCTCTATATCAGGTTCTTGTAATAACCTCTCTTTGGTTTCACTGCATCTTAGACCTCTAATGAATTGAACTCTTAAATGGGTGTCTAATGTAGACTTCTTGCAGTGTGTACATGTAAAATTGCAATTTCCTCCTATATTTTTGAGTTCAGCAATATAGTTGGCAATTGACTCACCTTCTTTTTGTAATCGGATGCAAAATTTATGTTGTTCCGCTATCTCACTTGGTTTTGGGCAGACGTGCGTCCGTAGAAGTGCCACTAGTTCTTCGTAAGTCTTATTTTCAGGTTTGTCGGGTGCCGTTAGGTTGCAGATCGTTTGGAAATATTTCGGCCCGATGAAATTGAGAAAGATGCGTGTACATTTTTGCGGATCTGTCCACTCTTTAAGGTGTATAAAGTTTTGTATTCGCGCTAAGAAGTTATCGAAAGTCTCATTGTGTTCGTCGAATGGTTGTATTGTATTCGGCGTGGATTGATTTTGATGTTGAAGTTGAGGTTCTTTTTGCAAAATCTTCAATACTTTGGTAAGTTCCGTCAACACGGCTTCCATTTTTGATCCTCGTCGCCACTTCTGTTGTGTATGTAACAGTATTCATTCGGATAAATAAAAATCACTGGTGTACTGTATCACAAACTGTATTACCGAATTCGCCATCTTGTTACAACTTATGTATCTATGGTCGTCATAGACACTCTTCCACTAGGGATGTACAATTAAACTAGTGTGGTGCTAACACTGACAACAAAAGAATTGAAAATGTTTAAGTATTTAATTTTTTGCATGTTCAGCGATAATTCTTTAATGAACGATTGTCCGATTTCAATAATGTTTTTTGTGAGAAACTTACGGCACCAATTTTTATAGCGTAGATGTGATTGTTTTTATCGATAAATTGATCTTACAAATTGAAAATCACTGAGTAAAACCTTCTGTGATTTACTTTTTTTAAATACTACGTACCTACATAATTTTAATAAGCGCGAAGCTATGTGCGATAGGTGATGTATTTTAATACATACATACCTACAAACATACGCTCACGCCTATTTCCCTCCGGGGTAGGGGGTAGGCAGAGACAACAGCCCGCTATTTGACTCTATCCTTACATAGTTCACGAGCTTCCTCTACTGTCATTAATCCTTTCATGTATTTTAATAACTAACTTAATGGCCATTATTATAGTCAAATGACAGATAAAGTCATTATAAACTTTCACTAATAGTACCTAATACGTGTATGTAGAAGTCATTGGGCACTAAAATAAAGTGATACCCATTATGAACTACACTAATCACTTCTTAAATAAAATATTCATCAACTATTAAATTAATGACAATAAACCGTGTCAGTCGTGACATTGGAATTTAGCCTTTAAAGTATTAGATTTAGATCATCAACTCGCATGTTAATACTGCGTTCCTACTACCCACAGGAATCTCATCATCATCATATTCATCTAAGTACGGTTCCTAGGAGCCCTGGATCAGCTTACGTCTTCTATTTGTTTAGATTTCGGTTTGGTTCGCATTCCTCTCCGGGTTAGTCCTCGACAAACAGCAGGTCTACCGGCTTACCGGTGAGGTTCTAACATCCATCCATCCAATTAACCATTCAAACTTTCGCATTTTTAATAGTAAGTATTTTAAGGTTAATTCGTTTACAAAATAAAACCGTGTATACAGGGGCCTACTTTACTTCTCACTTCGCACGATCTTGGGCCTCTATAGGCTCTATAGTATAGTAGTGAGACACGTGTCATCTACAACTCCACCCCTCCTACCGGAGCGTGGGTGGTGGCGGCATGGCCAGACTATTTGTCATCCACATTCCCTGCCGATCGTCACAAAACGTACGTGGATTTCATCTCAACACATTTTCAAAACACAGACCACATTAGAAACGGTCGCACACACATTCAAGGTTGCATGGATCGATAATTTCAATCAAAAGTTATTACGTACGAGTATCTACGCATGAGAACGCAGCCAGAAGGCCGCTTAACCTTCCTCTACCCGTGGCACATTGTGAAACACATAACCAGTGCAATGGTCTGTCAGACCGAAAGGTGCTGGTGGTGGGGACAAAAACAATTGTGCCTCACCCCCAGTGCCATCGATATGAACCCACACCTAATAAAAATAATTTAGCTTAGCTGGAGGGGTTAAACTATATTGGAATGGATATTAATAATTTCGGATACCTACTCATCGTATCCTTCAAGTAAAAAATAGATGATCGTCATCATCTTGGTGTTGTTCCTTTTGCAACCGAGGCCTTCACCTCGGTGCTCGAGGTTCGCTTACTACTTTTCCTCATTTCGTCATTTCATTTTGCTTATTTCCTAACCCAAATACGAAATATTGAGAATCAAAATCTTGTCCATTAAGCAGCAGGGGTACCGGATGCAGGCGAGCTTATTGAACCCTGAAGATCTAGCTGGGACTCCGTAGATTGTGAACCTACACACACAATATCAAGCATTATGATAATTCAGGAAAAAGCCCGCGTTTAAAAGATTTTGAATTTGTTACGAACTATGCAAAACATATCACATCGTAGCATTTTCCATAAAAAAAGCAACGTGTCGTCGGTCTAACAGACTAAATATGCGGATATGAGGGTTAAACAATGAATGTTTCGATCCACGCTGTATTAGCGTACTAAGTGGCCACAACTTTATGAACATCGACATATCAGTTATAATATCTTTACCTAGTCAACAATATTAATGAAGGACATACATTGATCTTAATTATAATATTATGTAACATACCCGTTTATTACAAAGGTAGATTATTCTCGCATACTTAGCAGAGAGCCAGCCCGCAACCCTCTCTACTATGCCATCTGCTAAACAACGAATACGTGCAGACCCTCTATGGAACCCTCCGTGGAACGTGGCCGTGGGCGGCAGCTTTTCCCTCATTACGGAAGAGGTTGGGTTGGGAGATGACCATCGCCAGAAAATGTACATGCCATTGTGGTGTCGGGATTGGTCAGCCAAGACTTTGCGTTAGTGGGTCCAGCTGCTTCCAGTTGCGCCGCGGGGAGGCTCCTCCTTGCAAATCTCTTTATTTCAAAATCTGACAGGAGAGGAGGTTCCGTCAAACCTAGCACCCCGTGAACATACATACCTAAGTACATACAATTACTGTTTAAAATATTTGGTAGGTGCTTGTGTTTCATTTCATTTTTCTTTTCTCTCAGGCTCTATATTCTTCTACGACCTAGATTCTATTATAGCATTAAATGAGAATGTAGTTTCTGAGTGTCATAAGTGTTACGAAATACTAATATTTTATTCTGTTATGTGACATTGTGACTTAGATGAATAAACTACTTTTGAATTTTGAACCTCGTTCGATCAAAATTCCAAGGAATCTTGACGTCACTTTAAAATGGGGTCCTATCAAGCTCTTTGGGACCCACCAAAGAGCTTGATAGGACCCCAAATATTTTCGACAGAAGCAATTTCGAGAGTCGAGCGAACCTAGCGCACCGTTTTGCGACTGTGCGGCCACTCTGTCTCTCTGGCAACCCAAGTTGGGCCTCTGTGAATACAGTCTCACCCGGTTGGGGCTGACGGTCGGGCTGGGGCTGACCACCAGCGGGTTGGCGTGAACAAGATACGGCCGTGCGCACGATACCAAGAGCAAAGTTCTCACCCAAAAGACTTGTCGCTATTCAGCCAGCACTACCCGATAGTGGTTTCTCATGCGTATCTGTCACGGAATCCTTTATTGTAAGTATCACTTATCATTATTTATTAGGTGGTGTTAAGTTTTTCGAGTACGATCGAGTACGATTGCCGTCTGGCAGTCCACCCTGAAAGGAAAGCCGGCGCGAGAGCCTAGTCCGTTTTTTAGCAGGTATAGGTGAGGTTGACTGGAGCCCGAGATCGTCGTGAAACAGTTACATCATCTTCATTCATCAAACCTTTGCTTTTTTTCGTCTTTCGGGGAATACCACTACGCATAAATTAGTAATTAACTTACGTTTTGTAGTGGCAATAATCTCATTTAACATGTCGACCGAAGAATGTACCTCAATCTAATGACGCGCGTCAATTAGTATAATGTATAATGTATGCGAACTTATAAAACAGCTGGACCACACCGGCGTACGTATCTACATAAATTATAATAGATTATCGTTCTTTGTTTTATTTAAACTCATCTATTCTGACATTTACGTAATACCTACTTGGTAGTTTATTTATTTATTTATTTTTAAACTTTATGCACATAAAAATTGTACAAAGGCGGAATTAATGCTAAAGGCATTATCTACCAGTCAACCTTACCTTAGTCACAGAACAGATAAGTAGTATTCTATTTCTTTAAAGAATGCTAAACCACGAACCATGCTAATTTAATGCAATTTACAACGGGGCACCGATATAGCAAGTAAAAAAAAGAAAGCTTTTATTGATCCAACTTGCATCACCGACGCATATGCAGTGAAAAGCTGGCACAGTTGGCACGGTGCTTCACACGTTATTTTATGCGTCGTCATCAAAAGCGCAGGAATCGACGCGAGGAAAATTTCCACGGTCTCGTCATATCTACGCATAATGATAAATACGTACTTAGTATTACCAGTATTACACTAGTTCGCGTGCATTCAACTTTACACCAGTAATATACCCGTACCGGTACAGTCGCTCTCAGAAGTCACGTAAACTATTCCAAATTATTGATCACATTGGCTCTAAAAATATTTTTTTAAGCGCTCTCATTTTTTGGAGAAAGTCCCCTCAACCTCAACCCCACAGTCTCACACCCGATGGGGCATTCGGTGGCCCTGGGTCAGACGGGGTATGCGAGGGATATACCAACTAACATTTAGGCACTAAGACAAGAGTTATAGTAGATCTATTAGTTAGAGTTAACTAGATCTTAAAGTTCTATATAGGTGTTAAGCATTGGAGTTAGAGCGCGCTTAACCTCTACTCGGTATATCCCTTATTTGGGCACACTATATTACCTTAGGTGGTATAATGGCTGTAAATCAGAGTTACAGCAATGGTATGCCTGAAAACAAACTTAAAACCTATGTAAAGACCACCCTATGTAAAAAGCATACCATAGGACAGATGATTACCTTAAAGACAAAAATGTCTGCTAAAATTATTCTTACCGTACCTTATCATAGGTCAATATAAGTTATATATTATTATAAGTTTTTTTTTATTTATGCCTTTTTTATATACTTGACGCTAGACAAATGTACATTGTACATACGTTCATATTTAGTCTTAAGAAACCACATTTTGTAAACTGACGTGTTAAAAATGCCGCAGTGGAGTTTGTTTCGCCGTTTCGTCTCCACTAGCGCCTAGGAAGCGGTGGTAAACTGTAAAAGCTATAGCAGTGTTACGCTATTTTGAAAAATAAAGAATTTGATTTTGGATAAGAGGTTATAATATAGCTATAACTGCTACAAGGGAACCATAACAGCAATAACTGACACTCCAAAAGGGTACAATAGAGTCAAACATCGCTTTAGTAGTGTGGAGGAACAAGGTGTGATGTCCCTCCAACACAAATGGAGGATCCTTTGTATACCTAGATCAACAAAGGTGAAAAGAAACATTTTCAAATCAAATCTTAAGGATATTTCATCAACTTGTTATAAACGGATACTGCGAAGAACTACAGTAACATTCGAATGCGACTGTCCACAGTTATTAGTTTTTATTTAACTTCTTTGATACAAAGACCATTGAATGATAAAGTAAAAAACCACAAAATTAATGTTGAGATATTTTTTTATGTTATGATGTCATATCATGTTTATTTCGGGTAAGTAGCTGTGAATAACATTATTTTCCTCATTATAGGCAAGCTCATTATTTCAGTTCGCAACATGTTCTTATTATGTTGACCAATCTCTCGAATTAATAGCAATTGAAACCGGCAATAGGGTGTTGACTGTATCAACGGAGAATGTTAACGAATTTTGAATTTTATTGTATTCTGTGTATAAAATAAAAAATACGTGTGAAAGAATTAGGTATTTCGATATATCAATTAGTGATTTATTCCTCGTTCGTCCTAAAGTTTTGTCCCAAATTCCAAAAAAAATCCTAGTTTGTCCCACATCACTATATTATAGTCCTGCTTCCTCCCAAATTGCAAGTACTTAAAAGGTACAGACAACAAATAACATAGTGCATATTTATTAAAAAAAAAAACAATTCAACATTTTGCGAAACTATAAATAATTAATTATCATTTTGGGATTTCAACATTTTCGGAATTCAACTTTCTGTTCCTGGAGAAAATTTTTGAATACAGAATTTTCAAATTGTTGCCTGCTCCTCCGCTCGCTCACTTTTCCGAATTAGAGGAATTACAGGCTATAAATATAACATCACGCTTTCTACCCAAGAGAGCGGAGTAGTAATCATACATTTTAACAAATCCGGTAAATTCCCATACATTATTTGAAAATTGAAAAATTCTGGGATGACACAGGGTTAGAAAGTTTGCTACAGGCGAAATCGGGGTGGGCCGGCTAGTTATAAATAAAAAGCTAAAAATTTTAGTAGCTTTCGTCATTGTCATCGATCTCGTCAATAAAACTAGACCACAGAATAGATTATGTAATATATCACAGTTTAACGAGTTAGAGTTCGTTAGACTGTGGTGCCACAGTCTAACGAACTCTAACTCGTTAAACTGTGATAATACCTACCTACTGCCACAGAACAGATAGTAGAGCTAGTAAGCTACTGCCTAGACCTAGACATAACACATGAACAGACCACCCAGCTTGTTTTCAACAAGAGTTACAAGAAATATTTAAAGAACCTATGTACTTTCTTTGTATAATTAGTTAGCTTTCATAATTTTGATTCAATAATATAACTGTTTAATGTTGGTTTAAAATAATCTTTATTCTTCTGTAATACTTTGATGACGTAAAGTCTATTATTCCAAGATAAACCTTATTATCATAATACAGGGTTTAATGTATCTGTTGCCATAAATCAAAATTAAATATTTTTATGACATTAGCAACAATGACGTCCTTAGACGAAATCCTTTGTTGACAATACTTTATTGGAAATATTTTTATACTGAGTACCTAGTAAGCTCACTGGCTAATGGTAAGATTTATCAGGCGAGAAATCATCTATCCTCTAAATTAATTAATCAATTAATTAATAATTCTGTAATAATCGCAGAGTAAGCAAGCTGAAGTGGTAGTGGGTTGGCCACATTTTGTCGAAGGACATGGCCGTTGAAGTAGACGAATCCTATCCGCGAGAAGGAAAACGGAAGGTGGGACACTCCCTAACCAGATGGACTGACGACCTGGATGGATGACGACAGGACGACCTAAAACGGTGGCTGGGACGGATTGGATGCGGAAGGCGGAGGATCGGCAGACGTGGCGCATATTGGGAGAGGTCTATGTCCAGCAGTGGACTGCAATTGGCTAATTGATTGATTGATTAATCTAAGTGGTTTAATATGTAAAAGCACTACAATTCTACATAATTATGTACCTATATTAACCTTATGCAGTATACATTATATTTATACGCCATGATTATTCAAATATGTACATTTGTCATTGCTAACAGTATCATAGTAGACAAAGCAAAAATAAACACGTGGTGTTGCATTTTGTTTTGCATTTTCTCTATGGTTATTTAAGTACCTATGTACAGTTGTTCAAATGTTTTTTATATTTATTCTTTTCATATTTGTTACACTTTGTGGGTACAGGTGTTGTTCAGCGTTTAACTGAAATCTAAAGGGACCTTCCAACCTATTGTTATTGTTACATATATTTGTTTATAGGACTTATTTATTTATACAATACATTTCTTTGTTTTCAAAACACTTTGGTTGCAAACAAGTACATGTCCCACTTGATGGAAAGTGGTTAGGTACTTTGGCCTATTGACGGGTGCAACACGTAAGAACCTTTTATTGCTCTTCTTGAAAAAGCCCGTAATGTCGACTACATTAGGGCACACATTCATTCCACAGCTTGAGCGTGTACGGGCAGAAATTCTCTTCATACCCACGCTGAAGCCAAAGCTGAACAAGCCTTTGGTCTTCCCACTGACAGCACAAAAACTCCCTTGTCGGACTGCTCAGTTGGAACGGGAATACCGTCGCGTCATACCTCCGTAGAAACCTCACAAGTTGCGTATCAGTATATACACATACAATCATACTTATTTGAATTTAGGGGCTCGTGGCTAAGTCGTAAGCGAGTAGGTTAACACATTACTAAGTTAAGCAACACTAGCTAGTCTTAGTATTGGTGACCATTCTTACGACATTGAGACTTGAGGCTCCTTCGAGCCTAGGACTGCACGTTAAGCCATCGGTCCCAGTTATAGGTACCATTCTGTGGCAGTCGTTACGGGTATTAGGAGCCCTAAAATCCAAGAAATTGTCTAACTACTGGTAAGTTGTAGTGGTCAGACAATCGCTTCACGGAAAATATCGTGGTTCAGTCGCTTAGCGGTTAGACTGCCTGGAAAGCCAACTCCAACAAGTTTGGGAAAAAGGTTCAGAGGATGACATTTGTTAGAATTGTGTAACGTTTTTAAGTAGTAGGCATATTAGATACATTAATATAAAAAACAAATATCTGATTATAATTATCTATTTATCATATATTATCTGATCTGCCATAATCTCGCTAAGTGGTGATCAATCCAAACGTTATTAGTTATTACGAATGTAAATATAAGGTCAGAAAAACAAATTGAACGTGCCTCTTTTGCTTTTTCCGACGTTTCAGCTGAATATCAGCGGTCATTGACCTCAGGTAATTTACCCTCAGTTTGTGACATCTGACTTCGGTCGTTAATATTAAATCAAAGTGTCTCGTTTCATTTGCGTGTTTACCTTTTGTTTGTAACAAGTTCAAAGTACCTACCTACAAGATTGTACGATAAATTTTGTGAATAGGCATTGAAATTACCCACCTTATTTGTCTTAGGTACCCTCGGCATTAGTTCATATAATGAAAATATGACTAAACCTGGATTTCACTAATAAATTAATATCGATGCGTAAGGAACGTTACCGGCTTTCATTGAGTTAAAATTAAAAACTTAATTTAATTAAACGGATTTTCGCTGATGTAACCCACTTCGCTGTCACAACTTCGTTGTAAATTCCACAAATACACACAAATAGCTCGTAGGTATTTCACTTTTGTCATAGGCACCATTATGGAATGACTTAATTTTAGGTAAGTTCAGAGAACACTGTTAATATATCATCCCCATGCCGAAGAACGTGCGAAGTAAACCTCCTCATCCTACCATATTTCAAATCCTTTTAGCTCTTTTTGCGTGAAAGAGTAATAGGCATCCACGTATTCATTCTCACAAGATTATTCAAAAATAGCTGTTGCCCGCGGCTCCGCCTGCCGTACTTAGCGTAGCGTAGCCTATATGTTATTCTGATGTAGGTATAACCTATATTATTGTGAAGCTTCATTAAAATCCATTCAGTAGTTTTGACGTGAAAGAGTAACAAACATCCATCCATACTTACAAACTTTACTATTAGTAGGATAACCAAATTGCTGCTCTAGTTGTAAATCCATCTATAATAGAAGGTTGTCCGCAGTCACAGAGGGTAGTAAACTCTAACATTAACTAAAACTGTGTCGGCTGATGACCCTTGTCAATAGAACAGTGACCTGAAGGACACACAGTTCAAGGGTTAACGACCTAAACACGGTTTGATAGGTAATCATTTCTAACGGCTTGTTTGATGGTTCCGAAATCTTTCAGACTGCCAGTATTTAAAGTTTATAATAAATTGGAAAAAGCGAAATCAATTCTCGGGCGGGAGCTCGGTGGCTCAGTGGTCAGAGCGTTCCGCCTGTAAGGGAAAGATCGCGGGTTCGAGTCCCGCCCGAGAATTGAATTCGCTTTTTCCAATTTATTATAATTTGTTTAGTTTAGCAAACTAATTGCTTTAAAATTATCTCAATTTAAAGTTTAGTTACTTAACTTTTTCAATATTACTATATGTGGTAACGAGTACGTAATATATTGTTTGATTTTAAAGTCGAACAAAACGATATCGAAATTTTCTGCTCGGGTAACATTGTTTTTTTAACCTAATGTGAATGTTTTAATACAGGATGTATTACCAGTATGTATTACATCTAGGCCTTCAGAGATTTATTGGGATATATTTGTATTTTATAATTCCAACGATATAAGTAGGTAAGAAAATATAAACGTTTTAGTCCTCGACTATGAATAGAGCTTAATCTAATAGTGATGTGTATCTATATACGCCGTTTATATATTGCGTATAAACACAATGAAGAAGTGATAAAAAAAATACGTCCTGCGTAACGTCTACAGCGATTAGTAAAAAGCTGTTGACTGGAAATAACCGCTCTTTTAGAATTCTATTTTTAAAAACGCAAGTGAGGTCCGGTATAAGTATGATATCATTATCTTCTAATTTATCATCAACAAATAACAGATAAGTGTGTATATGCTTTTTACTCCAGAATTTAACTTTATTAGACTGTTGGTGTGCACTGTTCATTATGAAAGAAACTTCATCTTACGCACGCTCAAGTTGTGAAATGAACTCCCTGCTCTACAAGAAGGTCATTAGAAGGTTTCTTCAGCACAAGTGTAATGCTCCTGGTAAACACTTTCTATCAGGTGGGCCGTGTGCTCGTCTGCCACTTAAGTGGTATTACAAAATGCTATTATGGCTTATTTTTTTTCCACGAATGTGTATACAATTTTATTACCAACTTAAAAAAACTGTATATATTTGTTTAAATGATTTTCCGTATTTCGCCCCATGAAAAACACGTAACGTTCCAGAAATCGTGCAAATACAAAAATAACAAAATAAATTGATACAGTAAAAAAATTGTACGTAAATCTGAATAACCATTGTAATGCATCTAGGATTTTTTATCAATATCGACGATATAATAAATAAGTCGACCAATGCAACAGCAGTAAAATATTACTTATCTAGAACCTATTTTCTTCATATCTATTCTGACAAAATAGTGTGAAAAATGTAACCCATAGGTTCCCTGAACCCTGCGGCAAGTACCCAGTGCGAGACTGGTAAGTAATACATGACTTAACTTATTACCTGGAATGAATACTTTCGTAGTCCTACGAATGGAGTAAAGAAAAAATATGATATCCGCTCCTATTGCTTTTCTCACGGTTCATGAGACCAAGACCTACAAAATCCAGCGAATTGAGAACCTTCACTTTTAAAAGTCGGTTAAAATACATATTACGCAATGTTATATTCTTGATTTTACGTATATTAAGCTACAATAATACAACAGTTACCTATATTACAGCAAAATATACCTACTATAAAATGGTCTTGTTGCAAAATTCTTCGAGGCTTGGACATTTGAAATAGGACTTGGAAAATAGGTAAGCACTAAGCAACCAACGTCAACCAACTATAGATAGCTTGTAGGCACGCTCACCCTGTTCTTATTTTACTCTATTACAGTAATTTTCGACAATTCACATATTAAGACCTCTCCGGCCTCCGTGAGCACGTTAAGCCATTCGGTCCCGGTCACCGGTCCGTTGCGCGTAGTTGTGGCCTTAAAATGACCTACTTATAACTGATCTAACTATAGAACTGGGATATCGCCAGTGGGTTGTGGAGGTTAAATGGCAGCTTCTTCACGGAAAATGTCAAGGAAAACGCCGACCAAAGGGAGCCGTGAAAAGGTACGGAGGATGAGGATTATTATTGTATGAGTATGTGCGGCACTGGTGGCTTAGACATGCTTACACTTAGACTTAGAGATAGTTACAGCTTTTTAGTCACCTAAATGTGAAACTAGGGACGGATATAGTTTTATGGTACCTAATAAATATAGGTATATAATGTAGCGAATATTCACGAGACATTTCCAAGTGTTACCATGTTATTTACATACAAACGAATCGCATAAAACTTTGTAAAAATAAACAAACAATTTCTTACACAAGTAACGTGCAGTACAAAGAGTTCATGGCTACACGTGTCGCTCTGACGTATTGACATGAAATATCTATTAGAGAGCCTTGGGGAAGACTGACTTCTGACAGAAAATACTCTTTATAGATGTCTCGTATTCTTCTACCGATCGTTCTGTGATGTTATTTTTCTTTTCATTTTCTCTGTAAATAAGAATTTTGGCGAACGAACTATGCTCGAAGTATTTTAAAGGATGACTTCTGGATGGAGGTTCCAACAAAGAGGTGAAGTTACCAACACAGCTCGTAAAATAAACAAGCTGAAGCAACAATAGGCTGGCCACATCTGCCGAGGGACTGATAGCCGTTGGAGCACCCGAGACCTAGAGATAAAATTAAATAAGTTTTTCATCCCACCATCTCGGAAAGAGTACTTTTGCTATTCGATAACTGAGAGATTTTTTTTTAATGACACATTGTACATACATATAATAATAATCTTGTGAATTGTGATCTCATTCAATATTTTGTATGCCTTTGGCGGAACATAGCTATTGTTTTTTACATCTTTTTTTATACTACCTCCTGATGGTAAGAGGTTACCGTGGCCTATTTTGTAACCTATATGCTTCATAAAATAGAATTTGAATTTGGATTTGAATCTTTATATAAATCTGAATGTCTCTGAATCTCAATCTGTCTCTGAATCTGAATCTGTCTCTGAATCTGTCTCTGAATCTGAATCTGAATCTGTCTGAATCTGAATCTGTCTCTGAATCTGAATCTGTCACGGTCCACGATATACAATAACGTTACATGGTAAAGGTACAAATGTAAAACCTTGTATCCCCGCAAAATTTTTGCGCAAATTGTATATTGTATTGCCGCAAATTGTATTCCCGCAAACCTTTGATTCCCGCATAGGGGTAGGTGAAAAACCTCCTCTCTCACGGACTCGAAAACAGTTTGTGGTCGTGGTCACCCGCCACGGCCGATGTAACTTGGTCGATACATCAGACAAATCAAAGGTATGTATGTATGTACCTATACCATGAGCGCATTAATACCCGGTAAAATTATTGTATATGATTTTATGTGTGTTCTATATAGTCAGGTCCAACTCAAAAGGTACTTGTAAATATCTAAGCAAAATATAAAATCACGGACATATCTCACTTTACAACATCTCCTGGGACAATGATGTGTTGTGACTCCACAAATCGATTAAGTATTTAATGGTTAGCCGACTGAACACCTCATTTAAATACCTAATTGGTGACATATGAATGAGTGATGGTGAACGTCACACCCCTTCAAATCTCACATTATGATGATCTTTTAAAATTGTTTTTGTGTAGGTACACGAATTACAGGCATGCATACAATTAACGATATTTTACACAAAAATTGTAGAAATTGACTGGTGTAGTAATGTTTGTACATCAATATTAACGGCTACAGACAGTCCCTTACGGCGAGCGAGAAAGCAAAGATGGATAGACAAGCATCCAGTTCCGGCAGGATTCATCAAACCAAGCGAGATTTTTGGGAAAGCCAAAAATCACGATGAGATTCACCACATATATAAAAAGATGTCTTCCTAGAGTGAAAAGTCGCAATAACACAACATTTACATATTAATTGCTTATCAAACAATATACCCAATATAGTTATGCATTATTTCTTAACACTAGTAAAGTACGTAATACCAAACTTGCGACATGCGTAAGCGTAAACGTATCTGATTAATCACAATGTGTATGCAAATTCTAATAGATATTACGAAGTTAACGCAATACATACAAATGGATTACTTTGTAATATTTATGTATTGTACACAATACTCCACGTGATCTTAATACATTTACTCAAACATAATAGACATGTGCAAATATTTTGTTTATTATTTTTTAGTTATGCCAAACGCGTGTAATGATTTCTCCGTAAGTATGACTGCTGAAAAGCAACTGGAACATCGGAAATATAAAATGACGTACATCGTAATAAATTTCGCTTTTTACATACGGGACCTTTTAAATTTTATAGGACTTAAAATGTAAGGCCTATAATGTATTCTAATGGAATATCATTGAACATGGCATACTTGGCCAGGAGCCAATTATGCCGCCTACGACTCTAAGACCTACGAGACTGCCGAGCGAGATAGCAGCAGCAATGCTACGAGTTTTGATCCCAGGCTTTCAATTCTAAGGCCCGTATTCTCAAATGGTACTCAGTTCTGATACTTGATTTATCTGAGGACAGATTCTATAGACAATCTATCAAATCTGTCAACCTGAACCAAGTGTCGTTCTAGAATACCGGCCTAAATCTGTTCTGCTTCTTCTTTTACACAGTGGATTTTCGAGTTGTTTCGTATTTATCCCATTAAAATCACCCCAATTCACTCATAATTACAAAACGTTCGGAATAAGTAGATGAATCTTTTGCCTGATTCGAAAAACCTATAAATTTTTAATTCATAAAATTATTCACATAGCTATACTCATGAAATCAATTTCTAGGTTCATCAGGCAGGTGGAAAAGTACAAATGTGCGCCTATCAATTGATAAAAAAACTACGCACGACTTTAAACATCCCCGACAATGACACCGATTATGTTCTTATTAAAACTATTTTTGTCATTATCATAAACATATCACCGACATGTATCGTGATCGTGATCACTATTAAGCACATGTTAATATGTGTGATACGCAAACTTGTGTCACGTTCTTGCGGTCATCTGTGTTAAAGAACTATTTCATCATCTCTCTACCCTTGTCCCTATTATTTGAGGTCAGCGCAGATGATATACTCCTCCACAATTTCCTGTCAGACGTCATTTCCTCGGTTACTTTCATCATTGTTCTCATTCCTTTTCATTATATCATCACCATCTGCCCGATTGCATCCGAAGCTTTCATCTCAGAATCCGCGGTCCGCTTACTTCCTCGGCTTGTGCGGACGGGTCCACTCTAGGACCCGTCTGCTCCAACGGCCATCAGTCCTTCGACAGATGTGGCCAGCCCACTGCCACTTCAGCCTGCACATTCTGCGAGCTATGTCGGATGACCTCGTTGCGAATTCTATTCTTCAAAGAAACACCAAGCATGGCTCGCTCCATAGCCCGCTGCACAACTTTTAGGGGCGAGGAGAAGGAAGAAAACCTGACCTCCCAACCTCGAGAGGTAAGCCTGTGTTAGAAAGTCGTCCGTCAATCAGCATTAGTATTAGTTTGCAGGTATGGTCGGCTTAACCCCGAAAAACTCTTGGTAGGCTGCCTCCCGTTATCATCCGTACTATGACAGCTGTTACCCTCACATTTTTTCATTCATTGGTGAAATTGAAATCAAATGTCTTTATTCGTGTAAGTTACACAGTAACATTCATGAACGTCAAGACTTTTGCTTCTACGTTTACATTTACTGCCAGATACGCAAGGCAATAGTTAAAGCCTGTTAGAAAAGAAGCCTGACAAGACGAAAAAAAGTATTGAATGGCTTGGCCCGTACCCTAAGGCTGACTCATTCATGAATTTTCACACCTCTGCAGTATTGTTTACATAATAAACGTTATATAATACGATTACTTCTATAACTTATCCTTGATTCAGTGCAGAGTAGGTACTTGTGTTATCGCGTTTTACGAGTAAGATAAAGAGTATTGAAAGCGGTTTGAGTGTACTGTTATATTATACTATTTTACTATTAATAACTTCCTTTATAATAACATAATGTATCACATTGTTGCTATTTATCGGTTCCCGTGAATCAGCTGAACATGTTGCTGTTACATAAATTATTACCATTCGTAGAAAATACATTAGGTATCTAAGTTCGGTAGGTAGTTAGGTATTTCGGCACACTCACGCCCAGTTTCCGAAAGGCTGATCAACGTCAAACTAACTAATCAAGTAGCAATGAGCAGTTTTCCAGTAGGTATTTATAGGGTTCCCAAAGACGCGCTAGATGGCGCAGCCGGCACTTTTGGTAAGAAGAGTGTGGTGTCACATCTAGTGTTCTCTAAGTTATGGAACAAATGTACTTCGGTTTTGTAATGATTTACTTTACATAAATATTCTGTAATTTTTTCTGATACAATTATTTTAAAAATAATATTATTATTTTAAATTATTGACAAAATTACCAAAAGCTATGCTAGCGCCATCTCCTGATGACTTAAAAACCAACTGATTATTATACCTACTGGAAAACTGCTCATTGGGTTGCTAGAAGCATGGTTAAATAGTTTAATGTGATCATCGTGTCAGTTAACATATAATAGCTATCTAATTAAATGTAATTTCATGAAATTTGAATTTCTCCGAATGTTTTGTCAACAATGACAGTCCGTCATATTTTTGCATCTGTTTTGGAACCGGTCTATTGTAGTCTATTGGCAGTTTTGACTGATAAGAATGAACTATTGAACAAAAATGAGCAATGTGGCTACAATTACCAACAAACCGCATGTCAAATCAAAGTACATTTTTACCCTGATCCAGAAACTCAAATTGATTTGACATTCATGTTAAAATAACAGTACTGTTAGTGTTGATCAATGATTTGACAGGCCTTTCAGAAACCGGCTGTCAGTTTGCAAAATGATTGTTCAAATCCGGTTTAGAAACAACAATTACTGCAGTGGAAAGTCTTGTTATCCTGCTTGTATACGTAAAGTAAATAGTAAGTTAAGTAAGTACATTACGTACGTACTAACAGAAATAAAGTTGTATTGTACTCCTAGTTACAGTATTCATTTAAAATCGTAAATAATGATCTGTGAACTTTAGCGATAGTTTGTGAAGATGTTTAGACGTTTGTTACTCAATAACTATAAAACTTAATACATATATGTCACTTTAAAGGCGGTTAACACCGCTGGGTCTCGGTAATTGTTACATAATAATTGGTAAATTATTCAAAATGATGGTTGACACACGTAGAAAATATGTTCCCACTATCCATCATAGCAGGTAAACAACTCATTTTAAGGAAGGCAAAACTAGTCGTGAATCACACATTCTTCATAAAATAGGACAATGGTATATTTTTCTATGCACAATGGATAACTGTCAAGAGTGTGTTTAACATTAAGGGAAATATTCTCACGAAAATCTGCCACTATCTCAGCGATTGCAAGTGCGGCTGTTAAGCATAAGGCCTCTGGTTTGATTTTAAGGTCTTAGATACTACAGGTTATATGTTATTATCGAAAGGTTTGAGTCACTGGATAATCTTTAGAAAGAAAGAAATAAATTATTCGGTCGCCGTATCCATACTAATATTATAAATGAGAAAGTAACTCTGTC
Organism: Eilema depressum; assembly: GCA_914767945.1. Classification (NCBI taxonomy): domain Eukaryota; kingdom Metazoa; phylum Arthropoda; class Insecta; order Lepidoptera; family Erebidae; genus Eilema; species Eilema depressum. The sequence continues at coordinate 18,843,347 of OU612013.1, forward strand.
TGTTTGTCTGTTACGCTTTCACGCCTAAGCCACAGAACCGATTTCGATGAAATTTGGTACATAGATAGATTAGACCTTGGGAAAGGACATAGGCTATGTTTGGTCGCGAAAACCGACATCCACGCGGGCGGAGCCGCGGGCAAACTAGCGTCCAGTCCGACTGGCAGCTGTGGGTCGCAGAGGTCCAATGCTTATCTATTAAATAACAAAACACACAATAATAACTGACATAAATTAATTTTAACAAAAAAGTTTAACCGACTTCAAGAAACGAAAAGAGGCACTGAAAAGCGAAAAATAACTTAATTTACAGACTTACTGATTTATTAGAAGTCGGTGCTTAGCCCAAGAGGCCATATTTCAATCGATTGCATCGTAGTAGTTCAGACACAACAAACAAAGTTGGCTGGAAACAAAAAGCACTACAATACAAATGCCGATTTTCATAATGGTAAACGAAATATATTATGTTTTTAACTCATTTAATCAGAAGAAGCGCTGTAGTTTAAATATTGATAAATATCTTCGTACAATTTCGTTGTTAAAATTTTGGTATGGTAGGTAGTTAGTTTGATAAAGTCGTTAGTCCAAAGGTGATATTTAAAACTAATACCTACGAACATTTTATATATTTATATATACGTAATATACAATGGTAAAAATATATATAATCTGGCATGGGACTTCTAGAAGTCCCTCCCCATACTACTTATACCTATAAATGTTTCTATCATTTCATTGTCGGTGAGGCTGCTTTTCAACTTACAACAAATTAAAAGTCCAACAACAACGGTCTAGCTGCAATGCATCGATATCGCCTAATGTCACCATTGGGTTGTGAAGGTCAGATGGCAGCCGCTTCACGGAAAATATCGAGGTCCAGCCAAATCAGCAGTTAAGACTGGTAAAGCGGACCCCAGACTCTAAGGTGAAAGTTTCGGATGCGACTGGGAATTAACGCTAGGATGAAGAAGATTAACACCCGTATTCACAAACAATACTTCGCTATGCGTACTACCAAAACTGTGCAAAGAACGACAAATTCTCAGTGCGTTCGTTCTGGCAAGCTTTTTTATTCATTGATAACTCTTAAGTAATACTTCGTTGAGGGAACGCACTGCGTTAGATAGGTACTGCTCCGTGATGTTTGTGAATTAATTTTACCAGCCCTATGCGCTCGAGCACACTATGAGACCTCACAGTATTGTTTGTGAATACGGGTGTAAATGTAGTTTAAAATTAGTAGAAACATCCGAAAACGACACAAAAAACAATACACACGCACAAATAAAAAAGTCATTGATGAAAATTCATTTATTCAGACAACATGAGTTTACGTTGTTAGTAACAGTTTAGTTCTTATAATTAACAATTCTTTTAATATAATAATATTATAATTTTTAGTAAATTAAATACCTATGTCAAAAATTAATTTTCTTCGAACAATTAAAAACTAGTATTTTTTAGTATATTATAGTATTTTTTTTGTAACCTAGTTGCTATTAAAATTCAAAAATGCAGTTCTAATTGTCATGAGTGTGATACTCAATATCATTATTAGATTACAAACACAAAATTATAATTTTACGCATCGCAAATTAACTGGGGTGCCTGATGTCGATGAACCTGGATGTCTATTTAAATTTAGTTTTTTTTTTTGCCGTGGATATTTATTTAATATCAAAGATATTATATATAAAAAGAAGTAGATTCGTTATTGCGCGAAAATCGTGAAGATTCGAAAACGAGTCAATTGGAACGTTTGCCTCTAGTACCGCGTACCGAGCGGCGCCGGCCGGACGTTGAGCGGAAGCATCAGTGACTTATAAAAATAACGAAAATGCCATCGTATGTTTATAGACACTGCACGAACTATTACTCTAAAGTTAATACATCAAAAGGGATTTCATATCACATGGAAATAATACATATTTCAACTGTTAAAGACCAAATTTCTGACTTTCATAATATTCAAGTTAAAATTGTTAAAAAGAGACAGTATGATATAATTTGGTGCGTGAGCGACAAGGACGTGTGTGATCCGAACATAGATTAAAGTACAGATGAGAATATCGTAGGCATTAAACTCACTACATACTACCTCCCAATTTTAATTTGTTGTTTTTTATAATTGCCTACTAATACTATGTGGTTCAAGTAAGTTAATAAGTGCGAACTTCACTTCACTGGCAAGTATCTACTTAGGTAAGTACCTACTTGTTAAAATTTGTAGGTACTATTGGCAGCAACAAAATAATGAAATAGAATAAACATACCTAGCTTTTTTATACTTAACTAGCTGCCCCGGCGAACTTCGTACCGCCATATTTTCGGCCCGCGTGGTATTCAAATCCCGTTCCCGCTGCACCCTTATCACTTAGGGGGATGAAAAATAGATGTTGGCCGATTCTCATAGATACCGGATAAGCACAAAAAATTTCATCAAAATCGGTCGAGCCGTTTCGGAGGAGTTCGATTACGCACCCCGTGACAGAAGAATTTTATATATTAGAAGATACAATAACAATGACAAACAAACATCTTTGTCTAAACAAAATTACGCAATTATCTCAAACTTCACTTTACTGGCAAGTACCTACTTAGGTACTTGTTAAAATTGTACTACTGACAGCAACAAAATAATGAAATTTAAAAATTATACCTACCTAGCTTTTTCATAATACATTAACAAAGTTAAACAAACATCTTTGTCTAAACAAAATTAGGCAATAACCTCAATTCAGAGAGCTCTGTACCTTCTTTTTCAATAATTTTGTTAGCCTATGTCACCGACTAGCAACCGCACTGTGATTGGTACATTGTTATCATTAAAGTCCAAGTGACAAACAATAGCTGTCTTCTTCTTTTATATTGTATTTTTCATGTCCTCTCTTTTCAATCCATTGGTTATGTAGGGAAGTGTAGATGAATTAAAAATGTGTGTGTGTGAGTTCGGCACATTTTTCTACGTTGATTTGTAAGCATATGACATGTCTATGTTATGAAATGTCTTTGTTTAATATCAATTATTATGTATACAAAAACATTTGAGAGAAAAGTAAGAAAACTAAACTAATATATTTTAAAACTAAATCATGTATATTTTGTTCATATAAATACTTGTGTTCGTCCATAAGTGACTAAATTATACCTGAAAATTGGTGGAAAACGAGGCCAGGTGCAGAATAACGGTTACTAAAGCTCATCGTTTCATTTTCATCATTATCATTAGTCATTTTTTTTACAAACAATCACTTTACAAAAGTAATGGGCCCCATTATACTTAGGTATATTAAACAAATATAAATATGTTAATGCTAGTTTATGTATGCTTCAAAATCTCAGAATGTTTTGCATCGATGGTGCTTCTGAATGAAGGCACACAATAAAAATCCTCAACGACATATAAAATAGCTAAAAACTAAGTAGGTATCTCTGAACGTTCGTTTTTAACTATTTTTTAAGCTGTTTAGGACTTTTATTGTGTGCCTTTCCCGGTATACTTTGTACTCCATGTGCCGTCAATTCCAGCGTTTTCTTGTATTTTTAACAATTTACCCACACTGGTAAGTGTAATACATATTAACACTTAAACCACAATTAAAGCCTGATTCTGAGAATATCCTCGATATATTAAAACCCAAGATCCAATATTATTGGAATTCAAAACCCTTGAATTTTACTGAACCCAACAAAAAGGTAATAATGAATAATATAAATACATAATAAGTAAAACATAAACAAAATATAAAAACTGTTGGGAATAAACATAAAAGTAGGTATATAAGTACCTACTTATTCAAATACAAGAATTAATATTCTTTTAGCGGAGTTCTCAAATAAATGTTGATTTATTTTTAGTTTAGGAGTTAACTGTTCATAACATAATTACAAAACTTTTATTTAGCTTTAAGAGGTAACAATAGCTAATTTACAAGAAGTAGGTAATAATTCAAAATTCTCGCAAGTTTTGTTTACAACTTGATGGTATTATTAACCTACCTAAAATTACCCATTGAACAAAGCACCTTAAAAAGTGACAGAATTTTTTTTTGGCTTCGACTTTGACGCAGGGTTTCCTCTTGGTGCGGCGAAAGAAAAGAGTCAAAATATCAAAGTTCGACCGTTTCGTAGTAACTATACTAGATTTGATTAGGTGCTTAACTAAACATAAACTATCTTGATGTATCCTGAATGAGCTGAGTTTTTTTAAATAAAGCATATTAAAAGCTTTATTTAAAAAAACTCAGCTCATTCATATTTTTCTGTTTAGAAACTCTAAACAGAAAAATATAAATGAACTGAGACATTTTAAACTCTAAACATTTTAAAGAATAAAAACCGAAATGAAATTTATAGTAATTAGTCTCTTAGTGTTAGCCATTTTCATTGGTTTAATATGTGTTTTTAACCCACTTCTTAACCGACTTCAAAAAAGGAGGAGGTTCTCAATTCGGATGTTTATTTTTTTTTTTTACAAAAAGTTTCTACAAAATTGTTTACCTTTAGTTAAGTACCCAATCAAATGGAGTATAGTAATATTATATGTATACCCAAACTCCAACTGAGTCTCCAAGATGATAAACTCTACATCTTATTTTCTTGGCATAACCGTCACCGCTGAAAACTTCATTCACAAATTGGTCTTAACTACCAATACAAAATTAGTAAACCGACTCTTGCGTAAAGATAAAGGAAGCAACGAAAAAATAGACCGTGATCTAATTGCTCTTTCCTTGTTGCCCAATATGATCCATTGTTTTCATACATACATTGAAGACGCCGCGCGCCGCGCCGACCGCCGCGAGCCAGTCGCTTCGTCCGACGCCATTGCGTAATCTCATTCGTATGATTGTATCACCCTTAGAGTATACATTGCTATAGAGCGCGCCTAACAAGTATGAACTGCTATCACGGGTATGAACAGTACCGAGGCTCCTGGCTCAACCTCAATCAGAAGCAAAACAATACCCATCAAAATGACTTCGCAAATAATATTTATTTCGATATGTTAAATCAAAATTTTATACAACATCGTATATTTGTAGTAATAATGACGCAAAAATAACGCAAAATGACGCCATTTTTTTGTATTTTGGCTTTAGTTTTATCTATGCAAATCAAATGGAATAAAAAACTTCATAACAACAAACTACACTAATAAGTGCATCTATTGATATTTTTGGTAATGCATGAAAGGTCTCTATAGGTGCGCTATACCATCGCAAATTATCTGCTAACACTCGGCGCCAAAGACCTGAGTGATAGGCGCGCTCTATATATGATGTATACTCTAAGGTATCACCTATCACCTCGTGTCGGCGTCGCCGTGCGCGCAGCTGGACGGCATCAACATTGAACTTTTGGTAGGTATCGATTATTGTTTTAATTTCGTAATGATGGCAAACTTAGTATATTCTAGTTAAATCCGACTGTCACTGGGGATACATTTACGGCCCCTGGCTGGGCTGGGCATGGATATTGACATTTATTACAAGAGTAACAAATGCCATGTCCTGTCCATGCTCACCCTGGGGGAGGGGAGGGGGAGTTCTGGTTCAATAAACGCCATACAGATTCTGAAATCTTAGCAGTTATTATGTTATTTGTTAACTTTCTATAGCTTCTATAAGCTGTCTGATTCTCTAGATCAAGTGACATATCCGCTCTATTTATCAGAAGGTGTTTGGAAGTCAACGAACGTCATTTTCTCTATTGTTAGTTATCACAAGGTTTGATGGTCACTGGTCTGGGGGGTCGAGGGCCACTGGCGTGTCTATAACTGAGAATGGAATAAGTTGATATCATGGTCTTCAAGTCTATAAAATCAGCACCTCGCAATGCAGGCTGCAATGAAAGGCTAAATAGTTTTTAGAATCAGCATCAGCTGATTCTAAAAACTATTTAGCCTTTCACTGTTTACCGCTCTAACCCTCTGTTGTTAACCATCTACTCATGCCTTTCTCTTTCCACACATCACAAGCTCCCTATACCTACTATCATTAGAGTGCCTGACTGGCCTGACCTACAATAACTGTTAGAAATATTCCAAACGATAAGTCATAATGTAAGGCGTAAATAGGTATACGAGTAACATTGAAAGTTTTCCGTATAAAGATATTGAAGTTGGCTATTACCCCAATAGACTTTAACCCCTAAATGCTATTTCACCTTTTTGACACAGATTGTGTGCCAGTGATGTTTCATCATCTTCATGCACGTGTGGTGCGCAAAATCCGTGATAATCAGCCTACCTCAGACTGTCTTGTGTTGGCAACTGCTGTGATAACGGTCTACTTTATGATCTTTAATTTAGGTAAATGACCCGAATCACATGTGGCTTTCAAAATAACATGTGAAACTTGGACTTATCAACGAGCACATCATTGACATTTTTTTAACAAAATCAAATAAAAAATATTGGTTTTAGTTTTTGCGTAAGAAAGAACGTGGGTAAGTTTATTACCAATTATTAAAAATCTCTAAATATAATAAAAGAATTATTATTATGTTACATCATTATCTAAATTCGATTCCAATCGATAGTCTACCTTTATTTTATTTTTAAATGGCACTTTTATTTAATCCACCTCGAAAACTAGGATGAATTATGTACGGGATTTGACGTATATGACAGTCGTCAACGTATGTCATTAACGTCAAATCCCATACATACGTCATTCTATTCTACAATTCGCCGGCCAACGAATTGTCATTTGTCTAGGTCAAATTCAAGACAATATTATTACATCTGCCTAAATATTTTTAATTCGAAATGAATTAAATGGAAACTGCCCATAAAACAAACCCACAGTTCGACGATCCTTAATTAGCATCCCTAAATCTACCGCGGCCGTGGAGCCATCATAACTTCTACGTGGCAATTATACCATCCGCAGAAGTACCACAGATGTACAGAAGGCCGGCAATTTTAGCCACCTACCTACGATTCTTGATTGTATGTAGTTCCGGTTCAGTCGCTCAGAAATAGCTGAATACAAAAAAAAAATACAAAAAATCTTTCATTGATATAAATTGATAAATAAAAAAAATTAAATTGCCACTAGTAGATTTCGCATCCACAATACTGGATAATGAACTACCAACTGGTGACTGGTGAGTCCAGAACAGTGGCGACTGATCCCTTTACTGCCATTCCCGCTCTAAAGTTGAAAATTTTCAAAAGGGAAAATGGTAGAAGAAAATCTTACCATAATTATTTTGTATGAAATTCTGGGCGTTTTGATTTTGGATAATGAATTTCAATTACTTTCAATTTAGCACACTAAACTGATCTAGCTGAAATTTGGTACAGGGATAGATTGCAGTTTGGGATAACAAACAGGCTTTTTATTCGGGAATAGGATACCATGAGTTGCGGGATCAAAATGAGGGATCAAAACTCTACGCGGGTGAAGCCGTGGCCAACAGCCAGATTTATAAGTAAACTAGCTTTTGCCCGCGGCTCCGCCCGCGTGGATGTCGGTTATCGCGACCAAACATAGCCTATGTCCTTTCTCGAGGTCTAATCTACCCCTATACCAAATTTCATCAAAATCGGTTCAGTGGTTTGGGCGTGAAAGCGAGACAGACAGACAGACAGACAGACAGAGTTACTTTCACATTTATAATATTAGTAGGGATTGATGAATATAGTACTTAAGGTGTTACGCTTGTTTATAAGTTGAACTTCTGCACCTATTATTTGGTGGTAAGTAGTTGTTTTGGCATTGGTAGATAATTACCTAAGTTAGCACTTATTGTAATTTCGTTAACGTCATTAAAGGCATAGTTTGTACCAATTATATGTGCGTTAATACCATTATAAGTTATGAAACGTGAACAGGGCAATGAAATACGTCTGTGCGGTATTTGTTACGATTAAGACTTCCTCGGTGTTTTTTTTTTATTGTCACGCAATTAATAACTAATTGTACAGATATAACCAAAGGGAATTCCCCTTCGATTAACCGTAAAGTATCAGTGGTTGGCTAACTTCTTCAACTAACTCATATGATATTGGAAGAATTTGTTTCATTTGCGAATAAAATAGTGGTGCGTGATCAGGCATCGAACTTGAACCGTCCGAGTACGAATAACTTTTGATATATTGCTGAATGATGTATCCAATTCTGACCCTGACGTCCAAGAAACTTTTTTATCGAAGAATTTAATTGATCCCTCAATGAGTTTTTTATCGAAGCTCTTTAAGTATACCTATAACAATGAGTTATTAAGTATTTCAAAGTACTCAATAGTCACTGATTATAAATTAATTACATTATAACTGAATTAATTATTTTATGTCAGCGAAGTTCACATCACGTTTTTCTTGATTATTTAATCTGTACAACAACGTGGTTAATAAAAATGTCGGGTTGTTTCGCGTATCGTCAACCAAACGACCACAGATTATGAAATCTCGTTGTGTGGCCAAATTCGGACATCATCATCAACATGGCATTGTCCGCTTACTTCTCCTCCGTTTTATTTGGTATGGTGTAGACAGTTTTTATGAGAACGACTACTACCTGAACTACAAACCCCGAGAGGAAAGCCTGTAGGTACGCCAGAGCCTAGTACGCCCCAAGACCACCAAGACCTATGGGGCCGATCAATGTACCCTGTAAATGAAGTCAAAATATCATATACGTATTATGAGCAATCATGTTACTTATTACAATGATATGATTTGTCATAATTTTCTGCAAGGGACTGGCATCCCTAGATCGTATATGCGCGGAATATTTTCAAGCAGTTACGGAACTTTATTACAAGTAATTTAATTACATATCTAAATATTCTATTATGTATTATTCTGATAATAAGACTGTTTGACGAAATGAAGCTTATGAAGATAAATATGATGCAATTGATCTTGTCATTAACTGTACCTATATACATCGTGTGCATTATATTTTAGATACATTAGTTACATTGACCTATTGGATCATCCATATATAAGAAGATAAGCTTCCTTTTTATTAATAACCTTTTATCCTGTACATTGCCAGCGGTTGCATACCCTCTCTTTTCCCGTATATACAAAAAAAAACTGCGTGCGTACACCATGCACATTCTACATGCTTTCAATGTTTTTCGCTGTTTTTCCAACTTGCTGCTTATCCCGTTCCCGCAACTCATGGGAACCTATTCCCGGGACAAAAATGACCCTATGTGTTATTCGAGACTGCATTCAATCCTCGTACTGCCATTTCAGCCAGCTCCTTTCGGCCGTTAGAGCGTGATTGAATAACAAACACCCAAACATCTTCACAAATTTTCACATTTACTTGTATAGTATACGTAAATCCTACTAATCCCTAGGATTTCTAAAGAAAAGCCTGGTAAGACTTTGTTCGACGATCTGTATTGACAGATCGTCGATAGCGTCTCGTCTGTCAATCTTCTAGTGATAGAGCTTGGTGGGGCCTCAAAGACAACATGTGCACTCAATACAGTTAATCAGCCAATGACATTAGCTAAAGGACTTTTGGGTTAAACTGAAATCGTAACCTGATAATGATTGATAAGGTGATTAATGGAGAGTACTCTAAATTAACCGATAAAATGATATGTTATCATTTTATTGGTTAATTCACAGTTCAACATAACACATGGACAAGGCTCCAGCACCACAGGTTTTACTCTAGAAGTTTGGAGTCAAACAGTAGTGCTTTCAAAATAGCCAAGAGAAACCACATCAAGAGAAATAGTATTAGAGGAGACCCTGGCTCAAAGTGCGAAGCTTTGAATGCAACTGGGAGTTACGTGTGATGACGATGATGCTTTTTTTTTATTTAGTGTTATATTCAGACTTATGAAAGCACTAACTGTTGCCAATTTGGACGTCTGTATGAAATATCTCGGTCCCCTCATCTGCACCCCAAAAAAAAATTAACCTAAGGGTATTCCAGGCCATATTTTATTTCTGTGCCAAATATCCATTTCCTTTCAGCCATTCTGACGTAATTAAGCAACACCGGCAGATCAATGAGCGCACACTGCCGATTGTGTTTTCTACAGCTACTAGAAATCAATAGCCCACTTCAATTATTCTTATTAAGTAGTATAATAACGTCTTTAGATCACTATCATCATTTTAGCGATAATCCCAGTTGCATCCGAAGCTTGCATTTAGGACATCGGGCTCTAGGAATATCTGGTATATATCTTGCCTTCAAGGGACTGAATGCTATACGAATCTTCAACGACAAGGGTAAAGGCTGCACCTGAAGGCCTGAACCCATAATAAACAGGTAATTTTATCTCGAGCCCCGAATATCTTGGTGTTACCCATACGCCCATATCATTTATTCTACTAATTAAATAGAATGCAGTGAACACATGACACGTGTTGAACACTTTTTTTATTGCACACTAGCTGTCCCGGTGAACTTCGTACCGCCGTATTTTTCCCATTCCCGCTGCACCTGTTTTCTCACCGTTTAAACCTTCCCTGGACATCCACGAACATTTCAAGACCAAGATAAGATATATCCGTTCAGCCGTTCTCGAGTTTTAGCGAGACTAACTAACAGCAATTCATTTTTATATATAACACTAGCTGTTGCCCGCGGCTCCGCCCGCGTGGATGTCGTTAATCGCGTGGTGTTATGCAATTGTGCAGAGAATTGCGCGTTGAACGCTGATTAGAGGACCTTTATTTTTTAGAGGAGGTAGGACACGACGGTATATCCGTCCCAATCGAGCAGTCCGACTGGGTAAGTACCTCCGCCCTTCAGAAGATCGTGGCTTAATAACCTCGTGTTATGTTTCCGACGGTGAGTAGGGTAGCCAGAGCTCATTGGAGAGATTTTGTACTGTCAGTGGGAAAACCAAAGGCTTTGTCCTACTTATCTTCTGCGCTGACGGCACAGAATCACGAGTGTGACGCCCCTGGTGTTGCACTCGCCCATAGGCCACGGTAACCTCTTACCATCAGGTGGGCCGTATGCTTGTCTGCGACCTAAGTAGTATATATAAAAAAAAAGTTAGATACTGTGCTCGCCTCTCAGCTCGGCTGTCTACTTCACTCTGTATTCCACTCTCTACTCGACGTAATACTTCACTCTGTATTCACCTCTCTACTCGATGCCACTATACTCGACTTCACTATTACAGTATGGGATGGGGTACTTCAAGAAAGGCGAGTGTGTGCCCTGGTGTTGCATACGTCCATAGGCCACAGTAACCACTTTCCATCTGGTGCGCCGTGTGCTTGTTTGCCACATAAGCGGTATAAAATAATCTTTCTATCTGGATATAGATCTACTCGACTCTCTAGTCTCTAGTCCCCATACCTTAAGAAGGGCAAAGGTATGGTGACTTCTTCTTCCACCCTCTCCTCCTTTCCCGTTGTATCTCTTGTTTGCGTGAAAAACGATTGTAACGGATCTTAAGACTGTACCGATATCTATTTCACAATGACAAATTAGAAATAAAAAGTAATTACGATATACCGGTTCGGGTATATCGGGAGTTTGAAACCAAACGATAGCTTGAATTTAAACGCGAGAACGCCATCTAGTTATGATTCTGGTACTAAATCATTAAAATTCAAATTTTAATTTCATGATTAAAAACGTATTGGTTTACACAATTGTGTATGTAAAAATAAAATCTACAAATTTACATACTTGCCCGGATGTAATAAGCTATAAAAATTGACCAATAATATTATAAAGCGCCATCTATATTGCCGCTCATATTCCGTGTAATATCAATATTGTTCACAACTCCGGTTCTACTCAACCGATTGCGATGAAACAAACGTAAGATTTTAAGTCTGATCAAGCCCTTTCTAACAAAAAAAACTGCATCAAAATCCGTTCAGTAGTTTTTGCGTCCATCGCGGACAAACAGACAAACAGACAAACAGACAAACAGACAAACAGACAAACAGACAGGAAATGAAAAAAATATATTTTCGTGTTCAGTATCGTTAATATAACATAACCCAAGTAATTTTTTTTAAATATCTCCAATGTACAGACACGACCACTTTACAATTTTATAATAGTATAGAAGCAGAAGATATACACCTAACCCTGTTTCAAGCAATAAAAGAAATAAGAATTAAAGGAGACGGGGACTTCTGGGCCAAAATTGTAATGAGTTGAGATATGACTTAAAAAAAGCGGTATTTTTTTCTATTTCAAAATATTAAAAAACCAGCTCAATTGAAAATCTTGAAGACGAGAAATCTTAAAACTAAATTTATTTCACTAGCAAAATAAAATATCGATTACTAAAAATTATTTAAACAATATTGCGTATTATAACACTTGCATCACAATTTGATATTAAATCAATCAGAGTGAACAAAACTTAATCATAATAATAATAATAACCATTTAAAATACCAAATAATAGTGTAATAAAAATAAATTCTGAATCGATTTCCGTTAATCGATTAATTATTTCTTGTGTTTATCAACTGTATTTTTAAGCTGTGACAGCTGACAGCTCCATTTTCTGTCAATCAGGCCCACGAATGTATGGAAGAGTATCCATCTCCTTTGAAAACTTAAATAGGCATCCATCCAGTTAAAGCTATTTTAAAAACGTCTTCAGATGTCATTTATTACCAATAACCGACTGTTGCTAGCCACATGTAGATACGTCCATGAGTCTGTATCATGCGTTATCACACGCGGTCATCACATGGACACAATCGTTGATAATGTATAACAAATGTGTCAACAGTCACTTAACATTGTGCTCCTATGCCTCCTGTATGACCATTTAATGAACGTGACATTTATTATTGATTGATGCAATGATGTATTATAAACTATTGTTATAAATATTAATATAATTCATATAAATTAATAACATTGACGTATTTTTAGTAAGCAGTTATATTTTTATTATATTTAGTGTTTGCGCCATTTTTGAATGCCGCCATCTTCTTGTATGACGTATCTATAAATTTAATACATCATTGGATTGATGTATGTATATTTATTACACTTTTATTATGTGCACGTGTAGTAACTTTGTATGCGTGGACTTAAATTACAGTTTTATCTTTTTTGGACGGAACTTAACACTTTTTTCGGAATTGAAGTAACCGAAGTTACGCCTTATAACTTCTAGTAGCTGCTAGTGAAAATTCTGTCAAAATCAACCTAGATACTTCAGAAATTAACTGGAACAAACAGACAGACAGAAAAAAATGTTTTTTGAGGACATTTGCATAAAATATTGCGCATTTTCGAAACGCGACTTAAGCTTAATGATCATAGGGATTGCGATTGGCGAACTAAACGTGTTTTGGAATTGAACGTGAAAACGTGACGATTAAAAATAAACAATAACAAATAAATCGCTATAGAATCCGTTTAATAGTACATTATGGTACAAGTGAGCAACGTTAGTGATTACCGCCGAGGCGCCATTGAGACCCGAGCCGCCAGGCGAGGGTCTTAATACAGCCGAGGACGGTAATCATCATGCTCACACGTGCCATACGACGTTTTACAACACACTTGCGAATAAAATAATACTACAAATACTAAATAAACAATACTACAAATTAATTCGTTTTCCTATGCGCGCGCATTTAACAATGGCGGTCGACCATATTTAAAAAAAAATGAGGTTTGAACTTAACTTTTTTTACTCTGTTTTTTTTTTCTGTACTTAGAGAAAAAAAAAAGTTAAATTTGAGCGAAAATTTTGTTTATTACACAAGTATTACAAGTTGAAATTATTTATTTAAATACGAAAATGCATCAAATCACCATATAATAGGCGTATTAATTTATTCGTACTATTAAACACGTTATTTTTTGTATCAAAACTTTTTTAAGAACATAGACAATTATAGACACTTCCTATAAAATTTAAAAAAGAATCTATAACTCACTTTTGTGAATAATAGTAATGAAAAAGTCACAGTTTTATAATAGGTGTCATTCCGTGCTTAATTGCGGTAAAATAATATCACTGTTATGAGCAGGTGTGTTGTAAAGAGGTTTTATTTCTATGATATCCGCGTAAACTTCAGACAGTATCATGTTAACGTGAAAACTCAGTTGTTAACTTCAGTTGAAGGTATTTTCACTGGTGAATTCCTATCTGCTATCATTGAAGAAATCAGGCTAATATCGGTTTGCGCTAATTTTATTATTAAATGACATTATTTTATTAGACTTTGTTTAGCATGTCACCATCTTGTGATACTGTTTACTATTAGGTCTGATAACTTTCATGGTGACTGATAACAGTATACCTACTACCTACTTAGCGAATTCGTCCAAGAGTATCTAGCCTTGGCCGGATTTGTATCAGTAGGAGTTATCTTTGTAGGTAAAAACATATTATGCATTAATGATTAAAAAACCCCCGACACAAAAAAACACGAAGTGATAAGCACAGATTTCGTGCAATATCATTCATCAACATTATCCTCACAGCGTTAGTCCCGATTGCATCCAATATATTGGTTTTTGCGGAAGCGTTTGAGCTCCCAGACCTGCCCCCTTAGACATGTGGCAACTCGTTAGCCGGCATATTGTAGAGTAGAATTATGAATGTATGGGATTTGACGTATCATCATCATCATTTCAGTCATAGGAAGTCCACTGCTGGACATAGGCCTCCCCTATAGATCTCCAATAAGACCGGTTGGAAGCGGCTCGCATCCAGCGCGTTCCCGCGGCCCTTGACGTATACGACCATCGAATATTGACGTAATTTATGACATTTGACGGCTGTCAAATGTCATAAATTACGTCAATATACGAGTCAACCAACGAATTACCACTTGTCTAGAGGGGCTAAAAGGAATACTAATTATTTAGTATTCAAATAATAGAATCCCAGTATAGAAGTTGCTCATATCCTCTATCAACTAGACAAGATCTACTCGATGCCTTTAAATGACTGTATAAATGTATTAATAGGGTTCTCTATCAAAATGTTGGTCCTGCTTGCAAGCCAGTGGATACCCGCTGATTTACGGACGAGGCTTTAGCGCAGGCTTTCCACTCGTAATTGGGAGGTCAGACGGAAGTCAAGAACGAAGATAAGGTACATAAAAAAAAGAGTAGCAGAGTTGATCCTGGGCTTCAAAATATAGAAAGCGTTGGATGCAAGTAATTGTTGTAGTGACGCTGCATGACGATGATAAGATAACATACCTATTGAATATTACCAACAAGAGCCGCAACTAAGCTAAATAAATAACGTTGCCACTTTTAACTATGAATTCTTGAGAACTCACTTTACTTGAACGGATTTTCTGAGCGCAATCCAGCCCCTCCTCTCCTAGCTGGTGACGAACGGTCACGCCCATTATCAGGTACTTACGTGAATCACTGCTAATTAGTTTTTTATCATCTTGATCTGCCTCTTTAGACTTTGACTCATTGCATTACTCATCAAATAGCGATAAAGATTTTACAATATTACAGAGATAACTTGTGGCAAATACGTTGACCCGGTATCTATTCTCATCAATCTTATTACGGATATTGACATGTAATAAGCATAAGTTCACTGTGATTCATTAGTTTGCATAATTATTAATTTCATTGGGTAATTACTCTACTCGATCGTGAAAAGTAAAAGTCAATCCTTCTTACTGCACGGAGTTTATAATTGTTGTGTTGATACGAGAAATATCTACAACTAGGTAGGTACCTATTAAAGACGACACTTACACCCGTATTCACAAACAATACTTCGCTATGCGTACTACTAAAACTGTGCAAAGAACGACAAATTCTCAGTGCGTTCGTTTTGACAAGCCTTTTTATTCATTGATAACACTTAAGTAATACATCGTTGAGGGAACGCACTGCGTCAGATACTGCTCCGTGATGTTTGTGAATTAATTTTACCAGCCCTATGCGCTCGAGCACACTATGAGACCTCACAGTATTGTTTGTGAATACGGGTGTAATACTTTTTACTATCTCTCTAAATCATCATTCTCTTGCGCTTATCCCAAGTTTATTTGGGGTCGGCGCAACATGTATGCTTTTTCCATTAATCTCTAGTTGCAGTCTTCTCAACATTCAGTCCCTTCTTAACCATATCATCTTTCACACAGTCCATCCACCTCCTTTTAGGTCTTCCTCTCGCCTTGTAGCCATCCACATCCATAGTTAGTGCCTTCCTTACGACATTACTTTCATCCCTACGCATTACATGTCCGAACCAGGACAAACGATTTCCTCGTAGTCTACTCGTAGTCTCGTAGTTACTATCTCTCTAAATTTTCATAAAAAATCCATAGGCGGATCAATCTATAGAATGAGAGTTCAATCAATCAATCAATCAATTAGCCTATCTAATTGCAGTCCACTGCTGGACATAGGAGAGTTATGTGGTATCATTTCTCCCCATGTACTCATTTCCTCGTGATCTCAGCCGGTGTCATGAGGGGTAATGTGACATAAATGGGTCACACATAAATTAGATGAGTCAGATAACAGGACTCAGCAGAATAGTGTTGGAGAACTAATCTTGATTGAACCATCCTTTGTAAATATATTTTCTATACGTAAGTGTTTACAGTCAAAGAACTTGGTTGTATGCAAAAAATGTAGGTAGGTATGTTTATTTGCCAACAATCATTTAAGTAGTAGTCAATGAATCTAAGGGACAATACGCATAAGCTACTTTTTGAGCGGCGTTTTATTCGCTTTTTCAATACCGCAAGACACATCCGAACGAGGCATCGTCAACTGCACCAAAACGCAATGCAATATTGATGTAGGTAGTCACTAACGCTGGATTTTACCACAGAAAATTCTCTGAGTAAAGACTTACGCAGTTTTATGTTGCATTCAACGTTTCCTGCCTATACTGGGGTACTAATGTAGGTAGGGTAGGGTAAACTATTCGCAGTCATTTCAGTCATCTCGGTTATCAACAACTGGCTCATCACGTTTCACACAATTATTTTTATTCAGTTAAAAGTTATCATCATTTATTTATTTATTTATACAATGGAACAAAAAAAATCAACTTCATAGAGACGTATTTTCCTGATTGCATCCGAGGCCAAGGTGACCTCGGAGCTCAGGATTAGTCTTCCAGCTCTTCCTCCTCCACTTCACACAATCTTGGTCACCCTCCACGACGTCAAGCCGTTATTGTAAAAAGTAATAGTTAGTAAAAAAAATCAGCTCTTAGACGCTGTGACCAAAAATAGAAATTCACCAAAACGCGATGTAGTTGCAAAATTTGCAAAACGCGATGTAGTCACAAAATTTGCAAAACGCGATGCAGATAAGCACCGGTTAATGCCGATGCTAAAAGTAGCATGTGTGCTTTGTCCCTAATAACTGTATGTAGTGACTATACTTACATAGTAACTATTATCTAATCTGTGATTACCGTTATGTTACGTTGATCTCCAGTTTTTCAGTTACGGTTTTTACTAGTTATGTAGCCAGGGTATGTAGCATAGGCAAGTGGGTACTTGAAAAAATTCAGACATATTTGTACTCTTATAGATTAAATTTATCGTTATATAACTATCTTTACTAAGATATAGATACAAGTTACAAGACTACCGGTAGGTATAGTATAGTCACATTTACTCATCTACATTACGTTGACTCGTTCGATTTATAGTGCTCTAAATTCTTCCGTAAAAGCCATATCCATTTATTACATTTCCATTACAATATTCTCCTAATTTTTCCCACTTTTAATCCCAAAATGCTCCAGAGGCGTGGAATCAAGAATTTAATTATATCCAGACGAATTAATGAATGAACATTATGAAATTATGGTGTATGGGGCGATATCCACACGTTCAGGGACAAGACAAACTCACCTGCGATAAGGCTCCCCTCTCAAAGTTGGGACTTCAGACAGCAAGCAGTCACTCCAAAAAAGTCAAACCAAGACGAGGAGAAAGACATAAGCGGACGAAGCGAAAGTCTCAGATGCAAGCGAGGATAATGCTAAGATGATAATGATTCTTAAAATATTACTTGTTAATTGTTTACCAAACTGCTTACTAATACCTGTGCTAATACGTTTATGAAAAAATGTGTTGGTGCATTTTTTGCACTTCATTCCGATTGACGTCATGTTATACTATTTTGTATTCTATTGACGCCGTAACAGAGTGGCTGGCTGAAGTGTATAGATACACACCCGCGTGTCACCAGCTATATTTTTAAATCCTGACGTCAACTGATCACGTTTCGAAGACTGCTGCTTGTCCTGAAAGAGCTATACTCGAGATTCGAACTCAGGACCTTATAAGCGCACGCAAACGTAAACACAATCACAATGATATTCTGACAGAACCATTGAGTTAAGTGAACAATAAACTAAAATTCATACGAATACAATAACAAAAAGTCTTTAACATCACGCCATGGCCTACAGGAGTGCAGCAGTAACTATATCCACATAAATCCTATCTTTTTTTTTTATCCTGCGAAAAATCCCCACGGATACCTCCCCCGCCGGAGCCGGAGGAGGAGGTTATGTCGGACTCGAACCGACTAAAACGCACGCCGTCTGTGGGCCGTCAGTTGCCGGAGGTGAGATTGTCGTAGCCATATCCCTCGCACCAGTCGCACCCGGCCAACCCAGAGCCATATCTCTCGATCTGGCCCTCTTCCGGTGTGGGGACCTTAGAGTCCCCAACTCGCCCCCGGGTATAGGGAGGCACGCAATGCGCGTCGCCACCGCGGCCTGCTTCTGCTAGGGTGACAGGCGGCTCCACCCGTCACCCCCAGGCCCGCGCTCATAGGGCACGGAGGTCATTCTGCGACCTCCGACGCCCGAGTTGCCGCTGCTCGTTACGAGCTGCGCGGTTAGCGATTCTCCTGCGCACATAAATCCTATCTAGACAACTGATATTCATAGTATTCTTGATCGCAGAAATAAAACAACTTTTAACAGATTTTTTCTGGATTTATTTTCTGGTTATCTTTACTTTTCCAACATTTCGGTTGATCTTCATCAGTCGTGACAGTAGGGAGATATATGCTCATACATTAATGTGTCAAACTGGATACGATTATCATTTAATATTTATATTTTAACCAATGTCTGTTCCTATCTAAGAAATAATATTTGGCTAGAAATAGACAAACTATGATCGAAACTGTTAGAAACATAAATACCTAATAACATAAGATTTGCATTTCAGTTTCGTGACATGTGTTAGAATGTTGGTATAGACGTGTTTATGTAAATGTAGGATGTTATCGCAAAAGTACATCATTCAGACATTGTGAATAATGACTAGACAGACTAAAAATTTTAAAAAAATAAGTTTAAAACTAAAACCCAACTACTTAAAAAAATCACGCTCTGAAAAGTATTAAACAAGAAAATATCTAGGATAGCCGTGGTCGTATGCCACTTTTCCTTAGAATAGCATGTATGTATCGTTTTATTATAGTAAGTGGCATACGACCACGGCTATCCTAGATATTTTCTTGTTTATTACTTTTCAGAGCGTGATTTTTTTAAGTAGTCGGGTTTTAGTTTTAAACTTATTTTTTTATTTATTTTATTTTGGGGCACCCAACAACTATAATTTATGGATATTTGAAATGTGCTAATTGAGCTCTTCAATTTGATACCATACACGGCATATTTATCTCAAATTATTTTTTCAACACAGTACTTTATGGCCGCTAGAGGGCGCCACATTAGATTTAGTGACACGTCATATAGCCTATAACCATCGGACGATCAAGACGATTCTAACGATATGCTATATGTCCAGTTCTAATAAGTAGTTGAGCAGCTATGAGGAACAAACGAACATACATACATACATAGCCTGTCAAAATCATAACCCTCCTTTGGCTTCGCCGCGCCGTAGTCGGGTAAAAATTTAAAGTAATTCTTATTTCTATAGCTATTTATACATCTACTATCCAACCGACCGAATATCTCCATCCGAAGGTAAACATACAGCCGCTGCCCATCAATAAAGTGTCCGCCCCGTAAGGGCTCGACCCAATAGGGTCACATAATAACGTGGGACCTAAAATCACAGTTGTCAAAATGTGTGTGTTACACCTCTGCCTACCCCTTCGGGGATTTACAGGCGTGAGTAAATGTATGTATGTATATTATCGAGATAGATAGCTTATTCGCATATAAAAATCTAAGGATATTCGTATGTTTTGTTCGTCCGTAACTAATGACCGTAGTCATGACGCCTGACAGTGCCGAAATATTGGGAATTCTACATGAAGTCGTATTATAAATAGTTCCAACAACATAATATTATACGAGTTTATCTGGTTCGTAGCTAAAGTACGTAGAGACCGAGCGATATGTTGTCTGCGAACAGAATACTCGGAGACAATATGGCGCCGGAGTACAGTTAACGAAATTCTTTTCACTGTGCCTCTAAAGATGGTCCCTCACCATGAGATTTGCCTATAAGTTAATTAGTGATAGTGATAATGGTCTAATAGAAGATGGATGGACTGTGTGAAAGATCTCTCTCATCCTAGCGTTAATTCCCAGTCGCATCCGAAGCTTTTCAGCTCGGAGTCTGGGGTCCGCTTTACCAGTCTTAACTACAGATTTGGCTAGACCTCGATATTTTTTCGTGAAGCGATTGCCATCTGACCTACACAGCCCAATGATAACATTAGGCGATATCGAAGCTTTGCAGCTAGACCGATGTTTTTGGATTTTTTAGGGCTCCAACTACCCGTAACGACTGCCATAGATGTTCTTATGGCAACCGGGACCGACGGCTTAACGTGCTTTCCGAGGCACGACCAGACCAATGCAAATACCCATATTTCATGAACACAAATATTTGCACTGAGCGGGGATCGAACCCGCCCTCCTGCGTAGCGGCCGCGTTCACTACCGCTATGCCACGGAGGCTGTCAATGTGTGTGTGAAAGATAAATGGTCAAAAAGGGAGTCAATGTTGAGATGCAGAGACGAATGGAAGAAATATACATATGGCGACGATCCCAAAGAAATTATGGGATACGAGCAGAAATATGGTAGTAGTGCCTACAGAGGAAAAAGAGAAAACAACGAAGTGATCATGCATGGATTCCTTTTTCCTTCGTAGGCACTTAATCAGGAAAGTAAGCTCACCAACTGTTCTAATATAGCATAGATTGGTATTTCTACTAAACAACGACTTTGAATGTAGAGATTTTTAGTGTACTTAGGCTTTAGGGTAGAGCACGGACTACCTCACCTCTGGCAACCGACGGCCTACAGATGGCGTGCGTTTTAGTCGGTTCAAGTCCGACATAACCTCCTCCACCGGCTCCGGCGGAGGGGTATCCGTGGGGATTTTACGCACCATAAATAAAGGGTCGAGAATAACAAACATTTTTACTTAGTGAACGTATTAACCTAAACTAAATGGTGTTGGTACATCTAATGTGCAAAACATGCTATGAAACAATTTTTCCTTGTTATTCTAAATCTTTTTCCTTCTTGTTAAATTCTCGCCATCAAATTGCCTTGTCACTATATAGCTATAAAAAATAGTGCTAAACATAATATCATTTTTAAAATGACTCATCTAAAGTTAATGATGAAAACACTGGGTAATTCTTATTGTGGCAACCTTCACTTGCGTGACCCTTAGTAAATAAAGTGCGTAATACAAGTATCCACATATCATTATCGTCGTCTTCGCATTAGTCCTATGCCTTTATTTACCGTGGTACCATTAGACAGTACCGTTGGTGGTACTACAGCAATTTGGATTTGCCGCAGTACCTTTACGTCGATGGTACTGTGGCATCCCAAGCATGAATAATATTCGTATTCGTAACTTAAACGTATTAAGAGAATAGAGCATTGCGATTGGCAGGCTTCACGTACACGCAGCTTCATAGTAGGCTAGGCAGTAGGCAGGCAGACTTACCTTACTTACCTTAATATTTTTCATGCTAGAGGTACTGGTCGCATCCGAGGCGTCCACCTCGTGTATGGTCTTGGGCATCCATGGTATTGAGACCATTAGCCCATAAGTATATCATCCATACTTAATTATAAATGCGAAAGTAACTCTGTCTGTCTCTCTGTCTGTCTGTTACGCTTTCACGCCTAAACCACTGACCCGATTTTGATGAAATTTAGTACAGATATAGATTAGACCATGAGAAAGGACATAGGCTATGTTTGGTCGCGATAGCCGACATCCACGCGGGCGGAGCCGCGGGCAAAAGCTAGTCTTCTATAACTTCCAGCAAGCGCTTCTAAGGTCTACGCCTTCTAGCGGGACCCGCCGGAGGAAGCAAAGCCAGACATTAGCTATCTATACAGTCAGGCAATCGGCGCAGAACGTGGCCATACCACTCACCAGTGATGGAGATACTCCCGCATCATATACCTACGTATGTATACCTAATCCTTATAATGTACCTAGTATGTGTCTGTCTGTCTATCGTAAATAATATAATCATTATCTCGGTATTCTCGGTCCTGGTTGACTCTGCTCCAAATATTTTGGTGGAGCCCCATAAATCCCTTTATAGTCTGTAGTCTAGTTATAGGTACTTACGTGTGCACACGGCATAATATTTTTCTAATAATCCAACTATCTTACTATCACTCGTTTTACGTGTTTTATCCATATTTTATCAAACAATCTCTAGATTGAAAGATCTATGTAGTGAGATAAAATTATGGAGTAATTGTTATGCTAACCGTGGTAATAAAAACTGCAATTATGTAACGCCACAGAATAGATAATAGTACCTGATGTAGTAATAATGCGTCTCTTTAATGAACAGACGTAGTAGGAAGCTAAATACTGCAAGTCGTGTGATGAATGTTATGTTGTTGTAGATAAAAACGTGAAGATTTATATTATAACTAGCTGACCCCGCGAACTTCGTACCGCCTAACAGTCAATTCTTTTTTTTTTCAATTTTTCTCTCCGTAAGAACCATCCCCGTACTTTAAGGAATGTTCTAAAAAAAGAATTATTGAAATTGGTCCAGCCGTTTTCATGCTATGTCGTGACAACGGAAAACGGGTTTCATTTTTATATATATAGATAGAGATTTATATTATAACTTACCTAAATGAATTTTCGATGATGAAGTTGTTTGACCAAACATTTTTTCAAGTGTGTTTGTAGACCCGCATGGACGAAACACCGCCGTAATGGTTTTAGTCTGTTCGTTCACTGTCGGGGATGCCGAAGGCTGTGTGAAGTTAAGAAGAAAAACAGAGCACTAAAATGAAAGCTTCACATGCAACCGGGACACTCTATAAGCTGAAGCATGTTACTCAATTACTCATACCTGTGTGCGTGTAGTAAAGATATCAACTGTCAAAAATTGTAATTGGTAACCCCTTTTCTATACGTAAAACCACCCATGTCAGCTATCGGGGGTGGTAATGTCAGACTTGGACCGACTAAGACAGCACACCGTCTCGAGTCTCAATCACCGGGGTAAGGTTCCCAGTAAGACATTTCCCTCGCACTCCAACTGTTCTTGGGCCATCTACGATTGTTGGTAACCCCTGGGATGCAGGTTCTGCATTTATTAAACAGTCAATCAGTACAAGTAACATAGCAGGTAAGCTAGGCATAAGTACATTAATATGTTATACCACGCTGGACGAACCTTGGGCCTATTCAGCATTAAAAATGTTGTGGTTGAGTGTTCGACTGCAATGCAAAGTCTGTGGTCACGCTCACAGATCCGATTGCCACTCGATGCAAATATTTGTATGCGCGAACATTGGTGTTTGTGTTTTTGTATATAATAGTTATGTATTTACGTAAAACTAATCTGCGTTCTAGAATATTAGTATAAACTATGCTCAGCTAGTTCGTGATGTAAGTACATAATAACTTGATAAATATTTAATGATGCTCATAAGAAGAAAAATAAGAATGTTGTCAACTACGGAATAAGTTAAAGTAACTATTTACATTACAGTGCAAATGAATGCACGATAAAAATAAAGTACAAGTTTAAAATGCTTGTTTAAATATTAAAATACGAATAATAAGGAACCCAACCCTGGAAATGCAAGTTTTAAATGTCGCAAAGTGATCAGTAGCTGAAGGTTAAGTGTAGTCGTAGCTGTGTCTTTGAACTTTAGTTGTGTATCCACTCTACACATTGATCCACTTTGTATGGCTTTATGAGGCATTGTTCTTAAACATAGTAGTCCTCAGTAGTTAGTTTAATGGTGGTGGATAATTTTCTCATGATGATATGCCGGTTTTCCTGTACCGATAAAGAATTCTGAAATCAAAACACATAATGTACGTAATAAATGATAAACTTACATTGATTACGATAAAAATATATTATTCTATGATACACTATCATAATTATGAAATCTTTATAAATAGAAATGAATTGCCAAATTTGGTGCTAAGCTCAAAAGGAGAACGGATCCACCGATTTGGATGATTCATTGTTTTTGTCGTAATGTCAAGGTTTGCGTAAAACAAAATTTTGGGCAATCTACGGGCAAATTCCCGGGTAACGCTGGGTACGAACAGCTAACAGCCGGCCCCCCTAGACAAGTGGCAATTCGTTGCTCGGCGTATGATGGAATAGAATGACAAATGTATAGGATTTGACGTTTTTGACATTCGTTGACGCCTGTCATATACGTCAAATCCCATACATTTGTCATTCTATTCCATCAGACGCCGAGCAGCGAATTGCCACTTGTCTAGAGGGGCAGCAATAGTAATTAAAGATTTTATCTTCCTATTATTAGATCTATAAATGCGAAATATTCTGGGTGTCTTTTGAGGATAGCACGTGGTGCTACGGCTACGGAGCTCAAATCCATCAATTATTTATCCAGGGCCTCGTTTCTCTCGCGACTCAAGGTGCGGCTACAGCTCATATATTATTTTTCGTAACATTTTCACACAAAACACGCAACACAACATATAGAGATTTGCATCTCTATGGTTTTTCGAAACATTTTTCATTTTATTTGGCACTTTAAAGGAATAATAGTTTCTTTAAGGTGGCAAACATTTAACAACAAGCATCTTAAAATTATTATTATTTCTCTAAAGTGGCAAATAAAATAAAAAATGTTTTGTGTACATCTCTATATGTTGTGTTGCGTGTTTTGTGTGAAAATGTTGTGATAAATATGAGCTGTAGCCGCACCTTTAGAGTCAAAGTAGGTATATGCCGGGAATTATGCATTAAATGACGCATTAAACGCTCATAACTGCGCATATCTAGGCATATGGAACTATATAAGTTTGTACATAATATTGGCACGCTGCCAAGCACACATGACATAATTGCAAGGAGCAAATTTTCTGATTGTTGACTCGCCTCTTTAACACACTTGATTGAGAAATATAGCTTATTATATATGCACTTATTTAAAGTATATACAATAAACTACTTGACACAGTCTTACTTAGACGTAAGTCCTTTATTTTACTTTACACACAAAACTAGATTGCTTTACCCAAACACGTTTCCTTCTTCCTATAAACTAGTACTCTTTAAGAAGGGCCTGAAAAAGTGTTAGTCCAACGAGAACTGTAGGGACCACTATTTTAGGGATAGCAGCTGAAATGATGGCCATTATAACGCCCATTTTTCAGAAGCAAAGTTCTCCTCCAATTGAAAGAGAATCACTTTATTGAGATTACTATACACCAACAAAAGGTGCATACTATTTTCTTATCAATGGCATAAATGTACGACGCACATCCCCATTGCACGTGGCGATCACGACTTCACTAAAATCCGGTCGATAAGTCTAATGAACTTTGAAACGCGATAAAAAACATAAACATTGTCTATGTGGCCGTCTAGAGGATAGTGGAACGTGTTCGATTGCATGAATGCATGTATAACATGCACACTTACATGATATGCCTACTCTGTTGAGTTACAAGAATAAGTATGGATGTATGGTGAACTATTTTTATATGTAGGCATTTGTGTCAATTTATAAAGTAGGTAGGTAAGAGATTTCTCAATATGCGTACAACAGGACAATGCGGTTTTGCAGGTTCTATAATCCTCGCAACCAACTTAATTTATTTTTATCACATCCCTAAGCCAAATACGCAAGCAGTTTTAATATTAAAATTTCCAAAGTAAATAGGTACTTTAAACTGTGCGATCATTGCTAATATTAGGTACATGGTGCGTACTACTTGCGTACTATATAACATGAGAGATGTTTGGCTCCATAAAAAAAACGTGTACTAAAAAATTGTTTTCATTTCTTGTTTTGGTAAAGTTTGTTAAACATAAACATTTTCCCCCCTTTAAAAAAACAAGGGAAATATGCAGGGACTGATCAAGAGTTCTGACCGCCCTAGGCTAATTTTGAAGACGCGCCCCCATCAAGTGTGTCTACCGTTCTGGTCACCTTAAAGCCTATAGCCGTTTCGACTTTGTTTACAAATGTGAAAATTTTAACATGGTTCATAATTCATAATACTATAAAAGATTTCAGATCGATCTGCAAGCAAAACTGACGTTGTTCTTTAATTTACTCGACATTCAACCTCAGGGTGGCAAACAATTTTTTTAGCTGACTGTACATAAAGGCAAAGCATCTTTTTTTGTCCATCATCAGACCAGCTGCAAGGTGCCATAGTAAACATCAAATAATTTTCCAAGACATCACAAATAAGCCCAATCTCGATAAGCTTATCTTCCCACTTAATTCTACTCCATCTTCAAAACCTGACAGTCATGATTGTAACAAAAGACAGTTTTTTTTATGTCAAAACAAATGGGCCCATACTGATTGAATTTATCTTGTGTAGTTTAGGAGTTCTTATGGCCACCTTCTGATTCCATTTTCTGACCCTGAATACAATGTAATTAGAGTGTTTGCCAAGACTACACAAATGAGCCCAAACTCTATGGATTTATCTTGATTCGTTTAGGAGTTTTTTAAGATGCCGGGTTAGTGGAGGTTGAGTATTAGCCACTAGTTTTCAAAGGCAAGGGATTGGCGCAGGAGTATGGCAGCGATCGCGTTTTAAAGGTAATGTTTCACACCATGAAACTCTACCAGAGGATAATCGACTTCCGGATCTGACAGTACAGTGCACTCACGGAGTGTCAGTATGAGTTTCGTTCCGGTCACGGGACCATGGATCCGACGTGTGCCCTAAGGATTTGCAGAGAAATACAAGGCGAAGAATACGCCTCCACATTGCCTATTCCTCGTGCGATGATCTAGTGGTCACTGCGGTCTAAAGGCGTTCCAGAGGCGTGACACCATCCGAGACATATACCACGATTCCGGTTACGTGGTTCGGATCCCTGACGGCGACATGAAAACCGGATCCATCACTGTCATGGTACACCAAGGATCCTTCCTTAATCCTTACTTACTACTTCACTCTTCAACATCAAGATGCTCATGTATCCTTAATGGTGATGATATCGCGCTGATGGACACGGATAGGAGCAGATTGGTGCAACGTGTGAAAGTGTGGAAGGAAGCGCTTTAGAACGGCGGTCTGAAGCTATATGTGGAGAAGACATAATACTTGGCGCTAAACTCAACGGATCTCACACCCGTCTGCATAGGCGATAACTTAGTCGAGTGCATGAACCAGGTTGATTAGGTACCTGACTTCACGTAACTGGTGAAATAGATTACGACATCAAGGCACGTTTTGCCGCCGCGTGGGTCAAGCGGAAAACGACTGTCGTCATATGCAACCCTAAAATGCTATTTAGATTGAAGGGACAGGTCCATAAAACGATCACGTCCTTTTACAGTAACAGACATAAGCAGGAACTACGTGTCACGGACATGAAAATGCTGCGGTGGATGTGCGGAGTCACGCGTAAAGATTGCGAGAGGAACTCTCGCATCCACTGCAGCCCTCATGTCTGTGACATGGCAGATAAATGGTAAGAAAGTCGCCTTGGCTAGTGCGGTCACGTTCCGTCATTTACCCAAGTACGACCGGTGTCGGTCGCTCGGAGAGAGAAGTTGTGCGGTGTTCCGCAGGGCTCGGTCCTCGGGCCTCTCCTGTGTAACATCGGATACGACTGGGTGCTTCGCAGTGAGCTCGTGGATGGTGCCGCCGTGACGTGCTATGCGGACGACACGCTAGTGACGACGAGCGGGGCTACACACCGCGAAGCGACGCCATGACCGCGGTTGCCCAAGTCGTGGAACGGATCCGGCGGCTAGGTCTCGAGGTGGCTCCGCAGAAAACCGAAGCCATGTTCTTTCATGGACCCCGGCGCGGACCACCGCCGGCGGGGTCCAGCATCACAGTAGCAGACTCTCCCATCGGCATCAAGCCCCAGATGAAATATCCGAGGCTCATGCTCGACGGTCGGTGGCACTTCGGGGAGCATTTCCGAAGTCTAGTCCCCAAATTGGTGCTCACAGCTAACTTTTTGACGCATCTGCCCAATTTGAGGGGCCCGGAGGACTCCTGCAGGAGATTCTACGCGGGTATCGTGCTGTCCATGGCTCTATATGGGTGAACAGTATGGGCGGAGAACCTAAAGGCCAGGCACTTGGACCGACTGCGAACCACAGCGGAAAATGGCCTCCAGGGCCATCAGGGGGTACCCCGCACGATATCCTTTGAAGCAGCGAGTCTCCTTGCTAGATCGCCACCGTGGATCCTGGAAGCGAGAACCCTTTCGGCGCTATATCGGTTTCGAAAGGAGGTGCGGGAGCGGAGACACGATCCTGAACCTGAAGAAATTCGGACCGTGAGATCCCGGCTCCACAGGGACTTGGTGGCGGAGTGGGAGCTACAACTTGAGCGACCACGCGCAGGGCGCGCCGTAGTAGCGGCGGTCAGACCCATCATGGGGGGAGTGGCTAGAGAGGTCACACGGCGGCCTCTAGTTCTGGCTGATGCAGATTATCACCGGGCACGGGTGCTCCGGGTGGTATCTGCTTATGATCGCGAAAAAAGAGCCAACTGCGACGCGAGCGAGAACTCGGCACTGCACACAGTGTGCACACGCTCACCGAGAATCGGAAACCGCGCGGCCCGCGACGAGCGGCGGTAACTCGGGCGTCGGAGGTTGCAGAATGACCTCCGTCCCCCATGAGCGCGGGCCTGGGGGTGCCGTGGGGGTTTTTCGCATGATAAAAAAAAAGTGCGGTCACGTTTTACGAAAACCGCCAGGCTAATGGCAATGGCGCCCCCAACGGGGCCAGATAGAAGGGGTAGGCCCAAGAAGTCCTGGATTGGCGTCGTGGAGGGTGAAATGCGCGTGCGAATAGTCTCAACATTTCGCCAGGGGTAAAAGTCAGCTCGGATGGCCCCGTTTATAACTCGATTATGCAGTATTATAGTGATCAACGCGAGTCATACATCTTCTGCCAGAATTCCAGGGGGGGCGGCTGCCATAGAAAGTGATTTTTTGCAAACTATTTAATTCGAGTGACTCGATTCGAGTCGGTGTTGGTTTTGTGCGCACTTTTTAATATTTCTTAAAATCAGGGACTATCAAAATTAATCAGTTCATAGCGCAATTAGTTTCAGTGTCTATTTGAAATATGTAGGGTGGATGCAATGATGTTAGATGAATAGTGCATGCAAAGACACGATTTGAGCGCGTGCCCCCCGATCCTCGCGCCCCGCCCCGATTCTCGCGCCCCCCTGAACCTCGCGCCCTAGGCTACAGCCTAATTAGCCTAAGGGTTAATCAGGCCCTGGAAATATGATTATGTTCGGATTGCCTACACACCTACTTATTATATTATACCAATTTTTACTCTTTATGTAGGATACCCGACTTTCCTCGTGATGGAAAACTAGACTAGACTTATTATAGATGTCACGTCGTATGCGTGATGTAGATGAAGCGTCAGTAGCTTAGTGGTTAAGGAGTCGGATTTACGATCGACAGGTCCCGGGTTCGAAACCTGATCATTACACTACCGACGACGTGAACCCACTCCTAACACAAGTAATTTAGCTTAGCTGGAGGGGTTAACGGGAATATTAGTAAGGTCGGTTGCTAACTTAGATGAATTTTCATCTAAGGTTGATAATATTCTTATTTAAAAAAAAAAATTAGAAAAAGCGAATTGGAAAAAGGGAATTAATAAGAAATAAAAATAAAATACTCATTTCCTTAAAAAATCATTAAATACTTTAAACAGACTTATTATAATGGTCTAATTCTAAAACTCATTTCATTGTAGGTCTCATCATGACTCTCACGATATGCTAAGTGTTTTAATGTGACTCTGCTGATGATCCCAATACGCGAGAGTCACAGTAGTGAAAAAGTGAATGGCATTGATGTCAACAAAACAGACATAACACCTAAGTCCGTCCTAATATCTTCATCGATAAGACATAGGAAGCGCCGCCATTAGACCAAGATAAGCAACTACCGGCGCTAGTTATACGCAATTAAAACTGATCACGCGTATTGTCATCATTATAGCAATATAAGGGCATTAATATCCGGGGTTTTCTTATTAGAACGTGAAATGTTTAACATGATATTTTCTAAAGTTTACGCGAATATCACTCATCGAAATAAATCCCGAAAAGGATAGAATCCGTTAAAAATTTATTAGTTAAGTAAGTTATTTCGATGGTTGAAATTTTTAACTTCTACCCATTTCTGTGGTAGGCTGAAACTATTATTCAACTCCTATAACGGCCCCCTAGCCCATGCTACCTTCACCTACTAAATTCTAAGTTAGCTTGAACGACAAACTCATACCTACGAATAAATTTATGTAGTGCGTTACTACATAGCAGTTAAAAAAACC
Source organism: Eilema depressum (assembly GCA_914767945.1). Lineage (NCBI taxonomy): Eukaryota > Metazoa > Arthropoda > Insecta > Lepidoptera > Erebidae > Eilema > Eilema depressum. The sequence continues at coordinate 18,874,034 of OU612013.1, forward strand.
ATTTAATCTTTATTGATAAATCCTTACCTAACTGACGTAATGGACAAAATACTATCACTTATTCTGTGGTAACTAATCGTTAAGTGGTTATCTTTCTCAACGATCACTGCTTCAAATAAATCGGATTCTGTTTGATGCTCATTTGTTTTGTTATTAGAAGCATCAATGGATGACTTCACTACGTTAGCCAATCGTAAAGAAACTGTGTGTTAATATTGTGATGCATGAATATGATGTCTATTTGCATCGGTGTTTCGATTATGTATTTAGGTACCTAGATATGTTTACAAGTATGTTTATCCATCTTCTTAAGCCCATACAAGCTATGCCTAGTTTTTTGGTGTAAATTTAGTTCTTACAGACTTAACATCCTATGATCCTCAGGTAGGCAGAGGGCATCCAGCGTACTCTGTCTTTGCGTTCGGTTTCCACGCACCATGTCAGCCGATCGTCTTCAATTCCGCAGTCACTGAACACCCCTGTATGTGTGTTCAGGATGGCCACGTTTTCTCTTCCCTTGTGAAATCCATTCCAGAGGTAGTCTTGGAATGTGATTGAGAGTTCTTCTAAGGGTCGTCTGTACGTCAATAAACTTAGGCGCTGCGCTGGTGGAGTAGAAACGGCGAAAACTCCACTACTGCTTTTCAAGACGTCAATATACACTATCGGCCAAAACTGAGCTGTGTAGCATACCTTTGAACTAAGTATATCCCGCCTCCTTAAGGAGAGGCGGCTAGAAAACACACAAGAAACTAATTATTACTAATTGGGTGTGAAAGTTGCCTTATGAGTCTTATGACTAATAAATAACACCACAATGCTCTTTAGACATACTTAATGTTTAACAAATGCGAATTTAAAACATTCTTCGACCAGCTACATAAATCAAATTAGCTATTAAATTAATTTAGCAAAAATTATATCAAGTCCATTTTAAGGCGAGGTCCGACCTCAAAAGCAACAAAGCATTTAATTTTTCGAACACGATCGTGACACAATGTTATGCATATATCCATAACACATGCATGCAAGAAAATCCTTGGACGGTAGCCGCAAATCGACAAACAGAAGGTGAGACACTCACCAACCAGATGAACTGATGACCTGAAAAAGTAGCTGGGAAAACTGGACGCAGAAGGCGAAGAATATGTCGCGCTTTGGGAGGATTATTTAACCAGTAGTGACCTTTACATCTTATTGGTGATGTCGAAGTTCCACAATTATACCAGGTCGTCGCATTTTTAGGACTCTGAAGAATGTCATGGATGTTCATATGTACGTGCTTTACGGCAGGGTCTAGAGCCGTCACCCATTCTAAGTCTAATCTGACTAGGATTGCTTAACCTTACATTATGCTAGGGTTCCCAGTTGCCATTTAACCACGAACTTAAGCCAGTTAAATTACATATTTAGCATAAACTAACGTAAACCAACCAAAAAAAATCATCGATCATTCGTCTCCTATAAACAACGTAATTAGGTATGCAATGCAATTCTAAACTGTTTGACACGGATTGTTGAATTGAAGTACATGCACCTTAATATAGAAGCCCGTTACGCTCTACACACACAACTTAAAGACATAATTCGTGAATGTTTGTCGTAATACTGTCTAGTATCGATGATGGTACTGACCGGTTTGACTCACGGATACGCAACACAGGTGTCATATGGCGACCGGAATACCGCAAGGTATATGGCACCACCTGTGTGGCATATCCTAATGAGAAGAATTTGATTGAAGCTGTTGCTACGTGACCGAGGGAATTTATTAAGAATGTTACCACCCAAAATGAGGTGCTTAGGCCAATGATGTCATATTTACAAGAGAGTACTGTAGACCTACGATGACACGCTATGAACGTTCATTTTCTGGACGAGAAAGAAGTTTAGAACTCAGTTTGTACTGGTAGTTACAGGTAGATAACGTAACATACGCACCGGCATAAAAATTGTTTTACCTCGAAAGGAAAATACAGAACATAACCAACGGATTTATAGGACTTCGTAGTCCGTCTCTCTGTCAAGACCTTCTTCTCAGAAACGCATTGAGGTCTACAACATCTTGTAGTGTGAAAGAATCAACATCAAACGTGCAGCCTCAAATACAACAACACAAAATATCATCTTAGCGATGTTTCTGGTTGCATCAGAGGCTTTGAAGGCTTTCTGGACCTTTCAATTTGACTTATGGAACCAGTAATCCCAATCCTGAGACCAAAACTCCCGCTAGACCCTTGTCGGTCAATGAGCAGGCATGCCAGCTTACAGTTAAGGTTACCTAAGCCCCAAAGATATCAGTGAGGCCCCATACATCCACGCGGATGCAAACACAAATCTAGGTTAAATCGCCGACCACAAAACTACTTTTCTTTATTTTGTAGAAAGATAGTTCGTCTACTTGTGCGTTTTGTTAACAGCTATATCATTATCAGTTATATAATTTAAATTGACGACGGCTGTACATTGAGCAATAGTTGGTTGGTCAACCGGCAACCGACCTCGGGGGGCGGCCGTGCCGGCAAGCCGACAACGACGCAGGTCCACACATTCCTATTGCACGTCGCTGACAAGGCTACACACCTCTTTTAGCAGTTTTATATCACATTTTACAATAATTATTGCCAAGAATTTTCGGACACAAGTGTTCATCTGGTTACATAAACCTTTGCGTTATGTTAACAAGTCAAGGTTGGTCGATTGCAGCGGAATTTGGTTTGTTGTACTTTAGAAATGTGTATACCATTATCTGACGTGTTAGTAGATTTGTTTGTATGGGTACAGCGAAAGAGGAATGCAATATTTTCACAGTTCATCGTAAATTGTTCTACTTCTACCATAACTTTCAAATGATTGAGAAATTTCTGTGTAAGTATGGTACTGTTAGAATCCATATATCATGCATCGTCCTGATTCACACCGACTATATTATTATTGTTTTTTTTTCTCTCTATAAAATTCGTTTGTATGCTCGTTGCAGTAATATACTGCAACGAGCAATGTAAGGATTTTATAACAAGTTTGTTAGTGTTCAACTATTATTGTCTTGAAAACTTCAGTTACATAACTCTATCTCACAAAATTACTATCGAATTTTAATCTATATTTGAATTAGAAGATCGCAAAACCTAACGTAATGTTCAATTATGAATGCATCCTCAGCTACCCGCCAAATAGTTTATAACGTAATATTATGGTAATTGGAAGAGGTAAAGATTATATCACCTACTTACCTTATTCTATTCGTGCGGAATTCCCTAAAAAATAGAGTTAGTAGTCTATTAAAGGGAGTTCTTTGTTAGCTTGCATACCATACGCCAAACTAAAATCTATTGAATGTACAATTTTGATGTTTTCCACACTATACTGCAATGTGCTGTCGCAATGCGTTTAATTCCCCTTATAAACGGTTTAGCCATCGCTCGAGAGATGACCCCACATACGATTAGTATAATACTCGTAGTTTGACCTTTACAACGCGTATACGAGATGTTAACAATTTAACACCATATGAATTCCTACATACATACATATACTCACGCCTGTAAATCCCGGAAGGGGTAAGCAGAGGTGTATTAACGCCCACATTTCGCCAACTGTGATTTTTGGTCCCACGTAATAGGGGGCGAGCATATTGCCGTCAAGCGGGTAGTTAGTCATGGGCTGTATGTTTACTGTCTTCAGCTCTATCCCATGGTCGCCTTCTACGACATTCACAGGAAGAAATGGGGTGGCCCTATTCTACTCCACCGGGACTAACACTTAGAATTTACCTATACTTACGTATACTTAGAAATATAGACTTAGAACGTACCTCTTCTTCCTCCTAGCGTTGATTCCCAGTCGCATCCGAAGCTTTCAGCTCGGAGTCTGGGGTCCGCTTTACCAGTCTTATTTGGGTAGAATTCGATATTTTCCGTGAAGCGATTGTCATCTGACCTCCACAACCCAATGTTAACATTAGGAGACTTAGAACGTACCTATACTTAGAAAAGTACTCTTCTTCATCCAAGCACCAATATCAGTCGCATCCAAAGCTTGCAGATTGGAGCCCGGAATCCGTTACCCTACCCCGCCTTTCCTGGTCATCTTATAAGAAGAGATACTGACTCCCCAACCTCGAGAAAATGTGCGTCAGAACCTTGACCGTCAATCAACAGATGTACTGGCTACTGACTTGCAGGCTTTTTCAATGTATAGGATCCGATATGTAATTCTGTTGCAGGTGGCTAGGGCCCCGAAGATCTTTGTGGGGCCCCATTTACAGACAACAAAATCACATATCGGATCCTAACCAAAGCAACGATTTTCTACCATTACGCAATAATCACGGCAACATTAGAGAATTACCGGTTCTTTATTGATTATTATTATCATTCTTCTTTGTATTTCCAATGGAATGAGTCAGCTCATTCGTGTCGTTACTTAATAGTGATTTGCACTGTCAAACCACTACGTATGATGTAAGATGTAAGTCTTAAGTGCGCATAACTTTTTAATTTATGAACCTATTTTATTGAGTTGGAGAAGCTGTTTCCGGGACAGCAGTGCATATATTATATGCACTTGAATTTTTCAACTCCGAGTATTTTTTGGTAAGTTCAGAAAGGAGGTTCTCAATTCTATTTTTGTGCATGTATTCGGGTATATCTTCGCCAAATAAATTAAGAGGCTAATTCTGAAGAGAACCCATTTGAGAATGAGTAAAACCCTTTTTTAATTCATCTAAGCCTAAATAATTATTTATTTAGGCTTAGATGAATTAAAAAAGGGTTTTAATTCATCAACTACTGATGTTTTCTAAACATTATCCATGGAATTACGAAGGACCGAAGATATTGGAGCGGCTCCATACACCGGCTCTTTCAAAATGTATGAGTGTACGTGTGCTTGTTACTACTCTTCACAGAGTAAACAATCTGTTTATATGATAATCTATGTACGTAATCTGTGATGATTCCAGAATCTAATTCACAGGCGGATGAATTTTCAAAACCCATCATTAACAAATGTGTAAAAATAGCTGAACCTGAACAATAGGCTTTATTGTTATAAATACTAAATGACGACAAGAGTGTGGTTAATTAATGTTATTAAACTTAGTATTAACGAAAAATCCCACTCGCGGTTTACATTGAATATGGGTATTTCCGTGCCTCGGAGAACACGTTCACTTCCGTCGCGGTTTTTTTTTTTTTATACCACTTAGGTGGCAGACAAGCACACGGCCCACCTGATGGAAAGTGGTTACCGTGGCCTAGGTATGGACGCGTGCAACACCAGGGGCGTCACACTCGTGCTGCCGATCCTGAAGAAACCTAATGCCCTTCTTGAAGTGCCCCATATTGTAGTCGCTTGGGTTGTTGTAGGTACGAACACCTATGGCAGTCTTTACGGGTAGTTGGAGCCCTGAAAAATGCAACTACTGGTCTAACTGCAATACTTCGATATCACCAATGGGATGAAGAGGTCAGGCGGCACACGAAGTGGCGGCGTTCACGAAAAATATCGAAATTCAGCTGAACTTACAGTTAGACTGGAAACAACAGACCCCGCACTCCGACTTAAAAACTTCGAATGCGACCGCGACAAACGTTAAGATATCGGTAAATAGTGTAAATACTCTCTCAAATTCTGAGTGCATCATAGATTAAAAACACTCATCACCATCATGACGTTAATCCCAGTCATATCCGAGGATGCGGCCCGAAGTCCGGGGTCCGATTTCCAACTTTTATTTCTCTACTGTGTACCATCTTGGGAATCCACGGTAGTGAAACCATTAGCCCGCATATCACCCTCTACGATGCCAAGCCAGCACTTCTTTGGTGGGTCCTTCCTACTGGATCGCCGTCGACTCGAGCATTTGAACGAAGTTTGGACTCAGAATAAAAACACTCACTAACAGTATTATTCTTCATTTTTACACCATTGTGTCAGTACAATTAATTTTCTTTTACTCTCATAATATTTTTGAACGTTACAGCAATTACAACTTCCATAATAAACATACAACACTTAAAATAATTATAGCTTTATATTGTTAAAAATATTATGATGAATTTTTCAACACCAACTATTTTTTTGGTAAGTTCAGAAAGGAGGTTCTTAATTCTATTTTTGTGCATGTATTCGGGGATATCTTCGCCAAATGAATAAAGAGGTTTATTCTGAAGAGAACCCATTTCAGTTTTGTAAGCGGTGAAAAGTGTGAGGCTATGGGTTTACACCAGCAAAGTGTCACACGCATTTGATAGTTGTGTAGAAATATTAACACTGATTTAATAAAAATAAACAAAGAGCAATTCATACATTATTAAGCATAATTTCACCCAATAGATAAAATAACTGAATTTGTTTCAGAATATTATAATTAATTCTAATTGATCTAATTTTGAACATTTTAATCCATGTCAAGTTGAGAGAATGAGTAGGAGAATGAAAGCCGGGCTTCATACACTACAAAAAGTATTATAAAAGAAATATGATGATAGTTATCTAACAAATAACACAATCAATTTCTCAACTCAGTTGGGGCTATCTTTCAGTCTAATTACGAAACCAGCAGCGACTGCCATCTGACCTTAACAACCAACTACATATTTTCAACGGCGCAGTTCTGTAGTTCACCAAGTTATTCGACTTTATAAGGCTCCAACTACCATTTACGAAGTTACAGATGTTGGCAACATTGGCAACCGGGACTAGGCTTAGCTTCCTTTCAGTGAACTTCATTAAATAAAGTATAAAGTGCATGTGAGGGACTCTGGGAAGACGGTCGGGTATATGGGTCTCTCACCACACTAAAACAAAGGCCAACCTCTCTTCTACCTTTTCGTTAGAGGTAGGTCAGACGGTAGTCGCAACCAAACCAATAAACCAAATTGCAGAAACAAGGAGTAAGAGAGCGGACCCGGGGTCAAAATTATAGGTTTGTAATGCAACCATATTCTGATGATGCAAATATAGAAGACAAAAAAACCGGTCTCAAATAGGTCACAAAAAAGAATAACAAAGATTTCTAAAAGGTGTCCTTAAGCAATTATTATGAATAAAGTGGTGAGTTTAAATTTCAATTAGTATAATACCTCAGCAATATAATATTCTCATGTAGTTAAGACAAAGACAAGATAATTTGTTTGTCGCAGTCAATTGGGTTCATTCACTCCTTTTCCCCTTTATTCGTATCGGAGTTTAACAAGTAATGGGTACGCTGTATCTCCTGCATGCGTCTGCAGTTGTCGTATGCGGTCGGCTTCGGAATCATACTGATGTACTGACTTACAGAGGAGGTTGCCTTTAGGAAATGCAATCTCGGCCTTTTTAGCGAGATTGATCTCGGCTGAAAAAAGGGCGAGAACTCGCGAGATTAACGAGATTGCACTCGAGCATAAAAAAGTTTTATTCGAAGCGCGGACTGACACGGACGGAGTTGCGTTACTATCTGTCGGTTTGCTGCTGACTGCTACGGACTGCTGCGTTCCAAGAACCTATGAGAAAATTAACTACGAAATTCTCTAGGAGCATTAAACAATAAGGAAATGAATTTATACGAGTCCGGTGGTTCTAAAGGTGAACTTTTACAGTTCGTGGATAACTAACTGCCTGAGATTTGTGGTTCCAACTAGCGTTGAATCCGAATGGGCCTTCTCAGCGGCTGGTTATCTGGCCAACAAAATAAGAAGGCGTTTAGCAGACGATTCTTGATCGCGATAACCGACATTCATGCGGGCGGAGCCGCGGGTTACAGCTAGTTTCTAATAGTCTGACTAATTGGTATATTTTGTTAATTAATCTGTAATATCTAATGGATGTAGAATGAGATGAGATGTTAAATAAAACTATATCTACTCAGTAGTGAGTAGATATAGTTTTATTTAATTAATAATAATGATATCTCAGTTTAATAGTCAACTCAACTTAGATAATAATTTTCATTTATAATTGACTTCTCGTTGTTTTTTTTTTGTTATACTGCTTTTTTTTGTTTTTTTTTTTGCATCACTGTTTTATTACTAAAAGATTCGGGTTGTTCCGTAGGATTCTTGTTTGATATTAGGAGAAAAGATTGTTTACTTCTTTCATTTGCTATTTGATTTACGTGCGTCAAAGTTTACCACTTAGAAGTTTATTAAAAAAGAATAAAGAGTAATAAAGATACGTCAAACAATGTTTTATGCTTAAGGTCTATTGAAATTCGTGAAAATAAATGTCTTATAATAGGTAGGTATATACTTATACCTTTTTTTCCCTAATTTACTCAAATATTGTGATTATTTGTGAAAAAAAACACACAAAACTGTCAATCTCGCGAGATCTCGAAATTGACGAGATCTCGCGGTATTGGTATTCATAATCTCGCGAGATCTCGCTTGACCCCCAATCTCGCGAGATTTGCATTCCCTAGTTGCCTTGGGCCGCAAAAGCCTTGATGAGGCCCTACACACCCACAACACAAAGCTCCTAACTTACGGAATAACCTTAAAAATTACTGCATTTTTTTTTCAGTGTTTTTGTTCTTATTAAATTTGATTACGTACTTACAAAAACAAAAGGTGTCCTTGAAAACAATTGCCTTATTGTGCCTTTTTTATATTTTTTGTGTAATATGTAGGTACCAAAAGTCATCGATTTTTTTATTTAGTAACATTCGTTACAAAATCCCTACAAAAACCTTATGATGCCACATAAACTTATTGGTTGGTTGGTTCCGTAATTTATACAATCTATACTAATTGTTGTGTTGAATGTGCTCTCAGGAACTACTGGTTCGAACTGAAAATTTTTTTTGCTCCTCTTCCGGCTCCGGTGGGGGAGGTATCCGTGGGGATTTTTCGCACGATAAAAAAAGGGTATTTATGAACATCCTATCGTAGTTCATCCACTGCGCCATACAGTGTAAATCACTGTTCCAAGACACAGCTTCACTTACTATAGCGCATAAATTTACAATAGTTAATCAAACAAGTGTTACATAACTTAAATTAACTTAATTACACTACTGTATCGTACAGTAAGCTTCAGAGAAAAGGGACCCCCTTTGATAACGACATGAAAGCATTGAAGTTTTTGAAACTTTGTGTAAATGTCATGTTGGTCTAGCGGTTATGACCTATGCTTTGTGAATACGGTAACCGGGGGTTCAAATCCTCGGACACCAAGTTCTTTTTTTATTTCGTATAATTATTTTTTTATTCTCATCAGCACTTTTGTTAATTATTATTTAAGGAATCAAATTTTATAGTAGGTATGAGGTTTGTAAGAAAAGATAGGCTTGTTGTATAAACAATATTAATTTATTTCTCAAATTACATTTCTAGGACTACATGGAGTCCATTTCCTGGTTGAGTATACAGTTTTTCTATCTGAGTTAAATTGGGGTTACTTATTTTTAGATTTACTTATTTTTAGAACGTAAATTCATTGACAAAACACAATACTTACCCTAAGTATAAAATGTTTACTTCACTTAGGGTCTAAGTGAAGTATAAAATGTTTAATATTACACATAGTTCTAGAAACATAACTACAATATTTATTTACTTATTTATTTAAAGTTGCAAACATTAATTTTTTACACTCTGTATAATCTTTGAATATAAAAGAATGGTTGAAAAATGAAATGTTATTTATGCCTGTGAATCACAAAGAAAGAACCAACATGCTAAACTATAACAGTATAGCAATATACATCTTCCTCTTTGATCACATTTTCTGATAAGTAACTCTTTTAACACAACATTAGAAAAATATGTGAGGTCAGATGGTGCATCGTTAACACATTAGAAGATTACTAAACTTGTAAACAAGAGTAATGGGATTAGGTATTAATAATAATATTATAATATTATTATTATGAATGTTAGGACACTATTTCGCATTAGTTCCCAAGTTCTGTTTACCTTAGTTCAGTATAAAACCATCTGACCCCACAAGTTTTTTATAGGATTAAGATCCGGGCTTTTAGGCGGCCACTCAAACACCGTTATATCTTCTTGTGCATTTAGCGAGTCTAGCACAATTCGGGATGCACTAAAGGGTTATCCTGAACCAGGTAAATTTGTCCTTCTGGATATGCGACCCGCACTGATTATGCGCAGCATTACGTCTTTCAACACTTCAAGGTATCGCTCACTGTTCATGCGGCCACCTATTTCCACTAGCTCGCCTGGGCGCATTAAAGACATCCATCTCCAGTAACCTAAAATAATAAACCTTTTCAAATCTGTTTTTTTTTGTGATTTTATTTTAAAGAATATTATTATAATCATTTACTTACCTACCTAATGTTAACCGCCCGCTTGTTCTTAAGTCTTATCCGTTTTTAGGGTTGAAGGGTGCCACTGAGTGAACTTCCACAATATCATGGTGCCGTTCTGATTCATGAGTGTAAGCAACTGGGCGAGGTCCTTGGCGTTCACATTTTATATCACCCGTCGCTTGATACCTTCGAATCCATCTACGCACTGTATTTCTCTGTAATGAAAATGATAATAAATAAAAGAAACTCCAAAAATCTAACTTGTAAATGAAAATGTAACATGATTAAGCAATAAATAGGTATATAATATCTATATTTTTATCGTAACTCTTACCGTTATGCCTCTATTCTTGCTCCCAGAGAATAACAATTTTAGCTTTCAAAAATGTTGTTATTCGAACCATACTTTCAATTTACTCAAAAAACTGATCAACAACTTAATAAATTGAATAATATTACGAGGAGGATTAACACCAATGCAAATTACCACGAATTATAAAGTTACCTTCAATCACAGTTTCACAGTTTAGTAAATAAGACAAAGAAGTATTCTAATTGCAACCTTAGCGCGCTGTCACAGATATTAAAATACTATAGCCGCAGCTCATACAGCAGATAAGTTTTTGAAGTAAAAAACAAAATGACGGTAGTGCAACAAGCTGTATCAAGCGTAATCTATTGAACTAAACGAGAAATCTATACTAATTTCAACCTTATCTTTTAGTCAATTGAGCAGTTATTATTATCACATATGGTGTAGTTGAAATTTAAACCTTAAAGTCTACAAAATAACACCGTAATCAACTTTGTTCGATAATAGGAGTAGGTAATGTTATTCATAATTTCGCCATTATTATCAAGTGAACCGTAGCCTAGTGGAGTAAGGCGCGGTCTAAGTAATCGGCTGGCGCTGGAGATGCGGGTTCGTATCCTCAAACGGCACATAAATTAATGTGGCATCTTTTTGTGAGTATGTTGTATCTTGGTATACAATTGAGCCGAAAGACGAAAAATATCAAAAAATTACAAATATGAACATGCAAATAAAAGGCAGATGAAGCTGTTTGCAGCTCAGCGACGATCGCATCGCGTGACGTCATTCGTGAGTCATGTGACACGGCCGGCGCAGGCGGCGATATTCTTTAAGTATTGAGGGGGTCTGTTTTCTCTGACGCTGACTGTACATAGAACCTAGACGAATGTTCGAATAAATTTCCATTTTATCACCTTCTCTGTTTACTATTTTGGGCTGGTACGTCTATATGTTTTAAGCACACGCATTTATACCTAATTTCATTACCTATTATTTAATCACTTATTACCCGATTGCAATGAAGGGTTATGGTTTTAAGATGAATTATGCATAATATAAACATTCTGGATTTGTTTTAATAACTTTGAAAATTGTACCAAAATCTGTAATGTAGTTTAGAAGAACCTAACGAATAAATATCGCGAGATGAAATTATAGGTTTTGCACACTTTCCCACTGCAAAGGGCATAGAATCTACGAACATCCTATGGTAGTGTTCTCCACTGTTTCACAATATTCATTTTTCTTAAATAAGTAGGTAACTTGCAAAAGTCTACTTGTTTATATAGTTGTTGTTGTTTTTTTTCTGGGCAAACACCAAGTTTAGAGCGTTAACCTCAAACACAAACAGACAAGTCATATGCAGATTAATGTAAGGATTCACTATTGAGTAGGTACAGTCAGCAACACAAAAATAATTTTATGGGTTTATAACATTATTGCCTCAAATGCAACCTGTTACAATGAAGAAGACGATGATACGTATAGACGTTTGTCGCTCAAAAATGGCAAAAGGCCAGAACGACTCTATGGATCTGGATAAAATATTGCACATATAATAAAATAAATAGAGTTAGCACATAGTCTGCCTTTTGTATGTTGTCGTTTCCAATGAGTGGCGAAAACAGGATCAGTAGTATTACACGCAGGCGGAACCGCGGGTAACAGTTGATAATTGAATAAACTATCGTGTAATTGGATTAATTACTGCAATTAACAGTATGGAAAGTCTTATTGCCTAAGAATTTACGAAGGCCACGTTAAATATACAATAATATACCCACTACTTACAATTATTTACTACAGCAATTTCCTCAACCTAATAAAGTCGATATACGGTAAAATAGTTCCTACAGCTAGTGAGCTAAGAAACTAGCTACGGAAACTATCTCGCGTCCCTCCCACGTCGAAACGGATTTTTATATAGATATACATACATACATAGGTACACATACTCACGCCTGTAAATCCCTGAAGGGGTAAGCAGAGATGTATTAACACCCACATTTCGCCAACTGATTTTCGGTCCCATGTAATAGTTTTTTAGTTAGTTTAACTTCCCCTTGCCTGATGATAGGCTCACCATTATAAACACCGACTATGTAACTATGGTGGCCCAACAAATGCTTTTCAGGCACCGCTTAAAGGACCCAGGACTGTAGTTATAAGCAAACGGTATAAAAAGTGTCACCGAATCGCTTGGTTCTTGATGTGATGCAATATTCTGCACCGTATGCGGGTGACATCTAAATCCTGCATTTCCGGACGGAAATTCCCGGCGGAACGACGAGAACGAACGAGACGGAAAACCAGCGCTAGTCAAGCAGATAAGTATGATGCAATCTCCTTAGTTTTTCATCCTAACTTTTTTCTTCATCCGAATGCATATCCAAGTTATATCTGAAGGAAGCACTTTGGAACACGGCCCCACTCTCTTACTGATTCTTTCCATAATTTGATTAATTTCGGCTTCTACAGGAGCGTTTACTGTCTACTCCAGAGCCTCGTTCTTCAATCAGCAGTTGTACCATCCTAGGAGCTTAGTCCCAGAAACTATCTAACCATGTCCCAACGCAATATCACCACTCAATGTCCCGAACTCCCGGAACAATATTCAATACTTCAGGAACCCTGTCAATCTGTTGACTGATCTGTGTCATCAAAACCATGACTAAACTAATACATACGAATATTTTGTAATAATGTTTAAAAAAGCTATAGGTTATATAGTTATTAATAATAGTATAGTATAATACATACTTCACTAAATCTTACTGAGACACAAAACAGCAAAAACTGTAAGCTTTGTAAAAACAAAGTCTATCCAGATTCCAGACGTCTAGACTGACAAATTACTCCTTTTATGTCATTCTTAAGAGATGAAAACATTGCGTTTTTACTATCTGTAACCTTTAACTTTAAACCTGAACCTTTCAACCAGTGTTAGGTACTGTATTAATATTGCTATCATTAAAAACACTTTAATTTAGAAAAAAGTCGCTATAGGAGTAGATCATCACTTACCTAGCGAGGTTTTCCTTCCTTTCCTGATTGCGTTAAACACTTTGGAGAACGAGGTTCGTTTAATATTTTTGATTGAATTTTAGTTGTAACCTTTTACGAAAGCTCCTTTGGAACCAGTAGCCATTGCTTAACAGATGATCCGACTAGCAGGGGAAGTTGACTTGGGAAGATAGGCTCTGTAAACCTTGGTAAAACCGTAATGGGCCTGTATAGGGTTAAGTAAATACTATTTTCCCCCGACACGAACCACGACAGAATTGACCCCTGTTGCCTGTGTCATTGCCTTTACACGTGCGTTGACACGGTTCATTCTAATGATTACACGTTGCTGAATGAAATAAAATCACGTTTTAGTACACGTTCACGCTTTTTTTTTCACGTAATAGCTGTGAGGCGATTGTCTTTTTTTCTATTGTTATTTTTTTTGTATATTTAGCTGTTGACCGCGGCTTCGCCCTACGTCCGCGGGTTTCAAGGGTTGCGGAAAGGGAATCAGAATTGCCCGGAATTCTGATTCCGTTTCCGCAACCCTTGGGAACGTATAACCAGTACCTATAAAAGTTCGTTGTGTACATATGTTTGTACCTAGTAACGACATCTTTAAAACCTATTTCGGACCACTTCAGAACGTCGTCGGATTGATTTGTAGACGTACTTATCAGAATGGTAATACAACAATTCAAAAACATTTTGATTTTCATTTTAAATAAAAATCGAAATAATAACACAACTTTTGCGTTGATGAATTTATATGTGAACTTTTCGCCACGTGAGGTACAACGTGGCAAAAATATACGCAAATGATAGATTTATCTAAACTGAAAAACACGCTTTAACAGAAGACCAAACCAAAAATATAAAATAAAATTGTTAATGTTCTTTTAATTGATTGTTATTCTTCTATTATAGTGTTTTTTTTGTGTTTGAAACTATTAAGTATTTATTTGTGTATATTTTTGCCACGTTGCCGTTGCCACCTCACGTGGCAAAAAGGTCACACATAAATTCAATACACGCATTGTGTTTTCATTTTAATAGGTTATTATTGCATGTATTTTACATAATCTGTATGTAATGAGTGTATAAGAAAAGATTGTAAAAGAAACAACATCCTTCTGTTAACATCCTCGCAAGCACGACACATGCAAATATGTTAATGTACTATTTACGACATTACAATTAACACTTATTACTAATTACACACAAGAAATGCAACTAAGGCTAACGCCTCTTTTACATAGCGATTCACGTCAATGGCTTACTAGGTGATTCCATAGCCATAGACTTCATTGCAAAACCGATACCACTATTTTTCAACACCTTAGTCTGAATTACACCAGTGAAAATTATTGCTATCAGATCATGCTAAAGTAGGTTATTATATCACTCAATTAAATTCATTGCGTGACCTAGTTAAGTAAGATTTAAGCTACTAATCCATACACAATACATGTTGTATTGTTGTTGTATGTGTTGTTTGCCCATACATAATACATTATACACTGGAGTCACTGGGGGAACTCAAGAGAGCCTATGAGAACGCAATCAAGGTGGCAGCACACCGGACCAATAAAATTTGACTAATGATGTACCGTCGACAGAATAAAAGAAATATAATTATAAAAACGTATGCTACAGTAACTTCCTTCCTAAATCCTAACAGTAAAATATATCTATGCATACCTCAATACATATCCATAAGTACATATAAACCATTCCTATGAAACTAATATGGAAGTGAAAACGCACGTACCTACAATATTGTGCATTCATGACACATAATTTTTTAATCACATGACGTCACAGATCGGAATGTCAAATTATATTTGACAGTTAAGTCTATGTTAAAACCTGGCATTCGCTTTTCAACTTTAGGAGACGATTTTCTATTCGTTTTCACCCACGTTTTCGGAATCCCTAGCAGTGAAACCATCAGCCCCCTAGACAAGTGACAATTCATTGACCAACGTATAGTAGAATAGAATGATGAATGTATAGGATTTAAAGTATACTACAGTCGTCAACGTATGTCACATAAACTTCAAAATATGTGTCATATACATCACTAGCCTTCCGCCCGCGGCTCCGCCCGCGTACATCTCGGGTAACGCGACCTTTGCTCATATTTTCGGTTCTACTCAACCGATTGCAATCAAACAAACGTAAGATTTTAAGTCTGATCAAGTCCTTTCTAACAAAAAAAACCGTATCAAAATCCGTCCAGTAGTTTTTGCGTCCATCGCGAACAAACAGACAAACAGACACGAAAATCAAAAAAATATTTTCGTGTTCAGTATCGTTAACTTATCATAACCCAAGTATTTTTTTTTAAATATCTCCAATGTACAGACACGACCACTTTACAATTACCTATATAATAGTATAGATTTCATCGTTCTATTTACAATACTCCAGCCAACGAATTGCCACTTGTCTGGGGGACAGTACGCACTTCGACCAAGTAAATAGTAGGTAGGTACTTCTTGCTTGGTCGCTTGTCATATTTTAAAAAGTCAAGCCTCTCTTTATCTATTGACGTAGACTATTGTTAGAAGTCAGTGATACATACAATCTACAGTTAAACCGATAAACAATGACGTAAAAAGTATTAAAATTGTGGACTGGGTTTTTTATCGAATACTAATACTAGTTACGATTTGATAACACAACGCGCAAGCAGTATAAATGTACTTATGTACTAAAACGATTTATTTTGAATCAAAATATATGATAGTAGTGACCGATAGGAGAATGATATCTATGAAAAATATGACGTCACACGCTGGTAATTCCGATCACACAACTAATAGGTACAAAAATTAGATAAGGTTTGCTTTAAACTTAAACGATGGATTAAAGCAATGTAGCTACTATTTAGGTAACCTTTGACTGTAGGTACGAGTAAGACAGACTGATCCTGAGCATTCAGTCAGAATCAGAATATTTGTGAAGTATGTCAACCCACAGTAATGTAGAGACCATCAGTAGGACACTCAGAGTGACTTCCACTGAAGTGAATTCGAATGAAGTACAGAGGTGCAGAAATATTAAGATAGGAGACATAGATTGCAACGATTTTGATTATTCTCCATTCCACAGAAACACTCTCTATTTATGACTAGTTGATGGCTATTTTTCATCTCACAGGTCATGGTTATTTTAAGAACAAGCTGCATACATTTAATTTAGGTACAATTTATGTCTGTGTTCAATACTTAATCTAGTAAAATACTAATTTCTCTAGCAGTAATGTGACCAAGCTGACCATCATGTTCTCTAGTAATATATTATTGCTGTTGCCGTAGCCCAGCTTTGGTCCGACAAAATTTCAATGTCTAGATATTGGTGTCTAGACACTGTTATATGTATACCATATCTAGCCGCTAACTCGAAAAAAAAGTGTAATATTTGAAAAATTAACAAAAAAAAACCTATAGTTTTTGTTATCAAGGGCTGTTTAACATCAGACAGATATTATACAGTCCAGACTCAGCCTATACATGGCTCGACTCAACAATAGTGCCCGGAATACGGCAATAGGCTCACCCTCTATTACGTAGGACCTAATATAATGATTGGTGAAATATGGGTTTTAATTCACCTCTGCCTAACCCTCCGGGGATAAAGGCGTGATTGTATGTATGTATATTTTTTGTTATACTTATAATACTCGTTATCCTTCAAGGCCTGTAAAAATATCACGCTACCTCAGACTTTGTTCAGATAAAATTTGCCACCATAATTATTATCTCCTTTGTAAAACACATTATGTAGTCATACATTTACATTATTGTGTATTTTTAAATAAATAATGATTCAAAATTAAAATTTATTGCCTTTTTTTAATCGTGTTATGTACATTTACGATAACATCATGTTAGATATTACATACTTAATTTAAGTATATTTTTAAAAAAGAATATAATAATTCAAATATATAAAAACAAACAGTGGAGTTGGAGGATAAGAGCTGTAATCTGGAATGCTCTGCCGCACGTGTTTCCCTCTTCCTACAGTCCCGAGTCCTTCAAGCGGGGCGTGAAAAAGCATCTAGGCGTTTAAGTTAGGGACCACCATTTTAACGTCAATAGCATCAGAAATGGTGGTCCTTATCTTCTGGACTGCTACTCAGCTTTTTGCCATCTAGCGGGATGCAGTCAATTGACGGACCATACTTATATAAAAAACATTGAGTACGGGGACCAAGTTTACAATAGTTATGAATTCAGAGGAAGGAAACTTTTCAGATAAGCTCGTGTCATGCAGAGGAAAACCCCTTCTGCGTCAAACCCTTGACACTGCCTCCACGCATGCGATATTGGTCGAGGTTCTCAGCAATCAGACCATGAACCAATGCGGCTATCGGCAAATAATCGCTGAATCCATCACATCCCACATTTGGACAATTATCTATCATTACATCTCTATTTGTCTTTGGTGATGGTCATCATTTTAGTGATGGTCGCGGTTGCTTTCAAGGCTTTCGCCTCGGAACCTGGGACCACTTTCCATTTTATGAGTGGTTATGGTTATTATGGGAGCGACTCTTAACCATGAGAGGAAAACCTGTGCCAGAGCCTCGTTCGTTGATCGGTAGATGTACCAGCTAGTAAGTGAAGTTGACTTAAACTCCAAAGATGTTAATATAACCCGATGTACCTCTGTATTAGTCTTGGATAAACCTCATTTTTATTACCCCGCGTTTACATACGCTCGCATTGCTCATCGTGTTGCCGGAAATATTCGCGTGATTAATGCCCTAGCATTCACACACTCTCATCATCGCGTTAGTCCGCATTACAGTATTCGCCCTGCAACGGAGACGGACGTAAACGTATGGAGGACAACGCTGTAGCAGTGTACGCATTATGCTTTTACAGCATAGCGAATTAATTAAATAAATTATTAATAAAAACTATCACTTTCAACTACTATACACTTTCCGTAGATCGATATAAATATTTTTAAAAGTAAATATTCGAGGAGCAATAACGAAAGTCGTGTTTACTGATTAGCGCCATCTAGCGGTCTCGTATAGTTCATCCAAGCCAAGCCAAGCCGACATTCGCAGCAACATACGCGGCAGTACTCGCGGCATGACGAATATACCATTCACACCACGTCTCTGCCCACTTCTCTCGCCACTTCCCTCGCTCTGCCGCGAGTATGTAAACGCAGCTTTAGAGAGTACACCTGGCCTTTCGACTTACTTATACACATGGATCCAACCTGCGGGAAGCTTTGGAAAATTTCTAAAGAAGGGTTAGGCAGAGGGGTATCAGAACAAAATTTCGCCTTTATAATCCTCACGTAATAGGCATCCACGCACATTTGTATGACTAAACTGTTATTCAGAAATTCCAAACAAAAAAACACCAATAACACTTTTTGCCTAACCTACGAAACGTACCTGGAGCTATGTCATCTATTGCGATGATGATAAATCAAAATTATATAGGAAAGTTTAATAGGAACATGCGCGGTGCCATATTATTACCGCCACTTCTTATTTACTAGATAGAATAGATAGAAAAAATGATAACAACATGTGATGAAATCAGTATACAAATGGTACATTAAACTTAAGACTATGTCCCTGATACACGTTACTGTGAAAATAATAATTATTCGTCTTGCATACATTACGCTGAGCCATTGCTAACCGTACGCGAGGGTCGAACTGCGTCCGTTCGCGTGACGAAATAGGCTCAAATATTCACTGAATAGTCGCCTTCAAGTTCATATATGATATCTAATTATATACAACGTATTTTTATGACTTTTATCATAAAGTAAGTCGAGGTGAGAGCGCATAGCTAAAACTAACTAGGGTTTGTGGTACTACTGCTGCTATTTCCAGCAGGTAACGCCGCGCCGGTGACCGGACGCGTGATCACTAGGTATCAGCCCTTCGGTATGGGCAATTTCACCCATTTCGCCTATGTAACGACTGCCATAGATTTTCGTATGTCAACCGGGCATGATGGCCCAACGTGCTCTCCTAGGCATAGAAACACCCAGACTAATGCAAAAAGATAGACATTCGTGTATAGCAATATTTGTACTGAGCGGGTATCTAACCCCTCTACACAGCTGCAGTCGAAGACACTACCCAGAAACAATGGCGTTAGGACGCGCATTAGCTTACCGTTAAAAACAATACGAGTTTGACCACATTATTACTTTGGTTGGTGAGTGATGTGGTCGACGATGTCACTCACTTGCCTATGTACCTATTTAATACCCACTTTCCAATTCGACTGGCACAGGTGACAGTCTGTATCGGTTGTATTGAACACGTATGATCGTGCGATTGATTTCCACATCATACGATCGATCGAACTGTGTGTAATTGAAAATGCTCGTCGTACGATTGGTTGAACAATTCAATCGTACTATATTGCCGGAAGGATAAAGTGTACCATACCGTTCTACTATTTGCTATATACAATGGAATGCTGAAATGTTTACCGCATTGTTCATAATAATTCTTGTTTATTATCAACCGTTTCTGTGGAATGAATACGTACGTCAGTCAATATAATGACGAACACACTGTTCAATTGATAAGATTCGTGCGGTTTTCTTTTGTACTTCCGTTATCCCCCTGGACCTTCACTTCATCGGAGCTGACTTACGATACGATCATATAGATTATCACCCGTATTCATAAACAATACTTCGCTATGCGTACTACAAAAACTGTTCAAAGAACGACAAATTCTCAGTGCGTTCGTTTTGGCAAGCCTTTTTATTCATAGACATCACTTAAGTAATACTTCGTTGAGGGAACGCACTGCATTAGATACTGCTCCGTGATGTTTGTGAATAAATTTTACCAGCCCTATGCGCTCGAGCACACTATGAGACCTCACAGTGTTGTTTGTGAATACGAGTGTATATCTACTTGTGTAGCCTGAGAGTGACCTCCTGTCTGAGTAGCGAGCACAGGCTCAGTATAGCACTTAGGTGGAGCTACGGGTAATCAATAAATCAATCAATCAAAGTGTGTGCAGGATTTGCACAGCCTAATTCCGCCAAGCCCCTTCCACCATCGAACGACATTGTGGACATTCCACTTACGTACCAAACGATTCGGTGATGTGTTAATGTCCGTCCACACCGTCGACGTCAAACGCGAGCCTATTAGGCATACAAAACAATCAATTAGCCTGTAGTAGTCCACTGTTGGACACAAGCCTCTCTCAATGTGTTTCTCCCGATTCTTGCCTTCTGCATGCAATCGGCAAACTGTGGGCAATAGCTAACTTTTTTTTTAAAGGTCTAGCGAACTGACTGTTACTGTTCTTTTTCAAAATTGATATTTTGCTACAGTAGCGTGCATTGGGCCATTTAGGTAATACCTGTACTTCCCGGATGACGTTTCATAACCAGTTTATGACAGCAAGGTTTAATTTGTACTCGCGAGCCTTGGCATTTTCTTTAGATAAAAATAAATTACATTTTAACTGTTATGGACAATGGGCGTTTTTTTTTCTTACATTATAGGAGAAGGACCTTCAACTGTTCAATTAGCTCCTTGTGTGTATTAAAATAATACTGAAATGGCATTTCCTCTGAACAATTTTTAAATGAGTAGAGCGGATATATTTTTTGGGCTAAAATATTAAATAACAGACAATTATGCCAGTTATGCCCATAGAAATTCTGCTGCTGCCCATGGCATAAGTTTTGCTAAGATTTGAGGGTAGTTGTGAGGTCCTCTAGATTATCTGGATAGATACTTAACTCATTGCATTTGCAACTCATATAATTCTTTGGTAATGTGTAGTAGTCAATAGTAGTCAATACTTTAATAATTAGACACTAATATCATTATTTAACGTTATTCAAAGACTTTCAACTCAGTCCTCAGGAGCTCAACTGGTTCGCTTGCGCCGAATTCTCTTTGCGATTTGACTTAAGTATCTTGGCTCATAAAATGAGAGCTACTGCCACCTGACATCCCAACCCTAAGAGATAGAAAGTAAGAAAACTGAGACAGGGCCCTCAAGATCAAGGTGGACATTCCATACAGGCTTTACAAAGACATTTTTTTAAATCTAGTAGGTTTTAAATTTCGTGCAAAAATCATGAGAAACGACTAGTAGCTTATTATGATGACGGCTAGTGTCCACAGTGTCCACGAGCTTTGCCGTGAACTTGTACTTGACCCCGCCGGCCTCTTGAGTACCTAGACGTACCTGCGTATTATTGAGAGTATTTAGTTATTTCTTTGACTTTATTTTTTCAGTACTTTTTAATAATATATGCATTGTTTAAAATTTACTACATATAGGTACTCACGCCTGTTAACTCTCTAAAGGGGTAGGCAGAGGTGTATTAATACCCACATTTCGCCAACTATGATTTTATCCCACGTAATAGGCGGCGAGCCTATTACACAGTACAGCCCTATCCATTATTCGCCTTCTACGACACCCACAGGAAGAGATGGGGTGGCCCTATTTTACTCCAACGGGAACCAACACGGCAAAAAATAGACCAGGGGTCGAGTGGGAACCTCAAAATTATGAAGGTACGAATGGACACTGGGGACGAATTCCAGGGGACCAGTGGGTACTAACCCGTTTAAAATGAGTTAAACTGTTTATATTCATCGGTTAAATTTCTTGTGGGTAGAATGTACAATTCCTGAATAAGTTACCTAAATACTTGTATTACGAATTTTAATGCCATGTATCTGTTTTAGTTCACATTTAATTAGGAATTAAACAAAACTTTACGTGACGTCTGAAGTATAAAAAAGCACATTTTGTTTAGAAAAAATATGTACCTTTTGTTATTTAAACTTAAATTAATTATCTACGTACTATTCAAAACAATCCATTATTTGAGTATACGATAAGATAAAATCATTTAACTTAAATGTAATTAGACGGTGGTGAAAAAAAAGTATTACACAGTACAGCCCTATCCATTATTCGCCTTCTACGACACCCACAGGAAGAGATGGGGTGGCCCTATTTTACTCCAACGGGAACGTACAGACAAGACAAAAAACAACGCATTTAATCGAAATAGGCAAGATCTTCAGGGTCAAAACTACTTCTAGTTTACTTTAATATTTGGGTGAATTTCTCAAGCGCAAAATTTAAGCGGCGCGGCTGAAAATCGTACCTTAACGTCAACATATAATAATGATTATTTTTTGTAAGAAAGATGCCATTTTTCTCTATATGCAACAGTATATTATATTATTAGAAAATATTTTCGAGAGTGAATAAAAAAATAATTTCCACCCTAATTTCAAGCTTGGTGGCGTGTCCACAACCTGTTTTCTTGGGAATAATCACAGTTTAATTAAAACTCCATTAGTTTACTAAGTATACCTAATTTTATTTCGATTCGTTATTATTTTTGCTATCCTCGATAATATAATACGTAGTGTTTAGTGCTATACTTTATCTTAAAAAAATATTATAAGATGTGTCCACGGCAAATGTAAAATTTTGGTGGGATTTATAAAAACGTCATAGCAGTCGTAATGAAAGTACCTATATTGACGATACTACCATCATTTGGAACCTTCAGTTGGGTGCTCATGGGCACCAGTGCCAGTTGTCCCCAGTCTCGTGTCATTTTCCCGCCAAACAAGAAAGTAAGTCGTTTCATAAGCCTCTGACAAAAATCTTGCAATTTTTGTGTTGATGATTTAAAACGGTTTATTCTCATTGTATGTTTTAATATTTAAGTATAGTATGTAGGTTCGGTATGTGTATTTAATTTTAGTAATATAACCACTATATTCTAAACAGTATTTTTTTAAATAATTTTTTTTGGGCGTGATACTAATTTCAGTGGAGCAATTTTGGTGAATTTGGTGGGGTTTTTCTAAGCATCAAAATTGTATAGCTACACCAAAATTTGTTTTCATAGTTATAAGATTATTTACCTACTTAGTCTGACGTGGTGCTAGGTCGGACACCTCTACACGGTGTACCCTGGACAACGGGGTTGCTATCTCCGGCCGCTAGCCAGGCAGAAGCTGCCCTGTTGAGGGATGTTCGGCAGCTTTCTTCATTCTTTTTTTCCCAGATTAACAGTTAGTATATTCACTACGCATGCAGCAGATATGGTGGTAGTGAAGCCACCCAATGCCGCAGCAGAGACTGACCGGCAAAGTGGCGTATCGTCTGCTCACCTGGTCACCTAACTCTACTGGGATGAAAGGCCGTCTCGTCCTTCACCACCAGACAGATATGCGTGGACAACCCACCCACGCTACTCCTCGCCACTTTCATGATCATTCGGCTTTTCTTCCTCCGCGTTGTCACAGACCTGAAAGCTGCCGTGGATGGAAGAGTGCCTAATGCAATCTTTACACGCGACCCCACCGCAGCATTTTCATATCAGTGACCCACAACTCTTGCTTATATCGCTCCAGCAGCGACCACATTTTCCTATCATGTAAGCCATATTAAGCTTCTGACCACCGCCATTCTCAAGTACCTTCTTCCAGATCCTCACAAATTGCACCAACCTGCCCGCATCCGCGTCCACCAGGGATATTAACAGTATACATGGGTAACTATGGGGTGAGTTCCTGATGTTATAGGACAAACGTCAAATACCACGCTGAACGGGAACGGACTAAGGACAGATCCTGTGTGTACCTCGACGGTGATAAGGAAGGGAAGAGTCTCGTTTGCCGACAGCGTTCCGAACTACGGAATCGTGGTACATGTCCCAGATGATAATAAACCTCTGACTTCTTGCATGTGCAAAGTGCCCCGGGACAATCCTTACGGATCCAAGGTCCCCTGACCAAGCTGAATCTCATATTGACACTCCGAGAACCGCTCTCATAGAGCTTCATGGTGTGAAATACTACTACTATACTCGTGGTAGCTGCTACACACCCGCATCCTTTATCTTTAATGACTGGAGTGATAATACTCCGCCTCCATTTACTTGGACCCTTTGCAATGAAGAGTAAGAGGTTAAAAAGATACGTGAGAAGTCCCGCACCACGAGTACCCATCGCGTTCCTGGCCTTTTTAAAAAGATTTTCTTCACTCTAAGTTCCCTTCGGACTGTGTCGTTCCACTACCAAGTGATCTTGCCACACTTGTATCCACACTTAGACATACCGAGCACCCCCTCACCGCTTCGAGGAAACTGCCTTAATCTTGTCCCAGTAATCCTGAACAAGTTCGATTGCAATATTCACGCAATTGGGGCAAAATCTAATACTTCTTTTTAAATCATTGATTGTGGATTCTAACTGACCCGGAAAACGTTATTTTGCTATTTATAAATGGGGGCTGGTGGTAGAAGAATGAAAATTAAGAGTTATTATGTACATATTTAATCCAATAAATGATAAATTAAAAGTAAGAATATATTGATAACTAACTTTGGTGTAAGATATCAATTTTGGTGTATAGACAATTCAGGTGTATAAAATAATTAAGTTATTTTTAGGGTTAATTAGACTACTCTAGCATATTATGCATCTAAAAATGCATCTCTAGATAAGCACAGTAATAAATTACCTAAATATCTAGAAACAAAAAAGATCACCAAAATTAGGCAAAAATTCACAGTTGTTGAAATTCACCCATTTAATAATTGTACGTTGTTACCACATATCTATATTATATATAAAAATCAATGCCACTTTTTTTAACTCAAAAACGGCTGAACCGATTTGGCTAATTTTAGTCTTGAAATATTCGTGGATGTCCAGGAAAGGTTTAAAGATGAGAAAAAGGATCAAAAATTCACGCGGGTTGAAAGAATATGGCGATACGAAGTTCGCCGGGACAGCTAGTCTCGTATATAATTGAGTGATGAATGGAAAAACAAAAGGACATAAGAATCTTACTAAGTCTTTTCCCCTTGGGGGTGGGCAAAGATAAAAGCCCGTACTATCTGCCTCTGTCCTTACTCACTTCACGAGCGTCCTCTAACTTTTATGAAAGCTCACCGGTTTCGAACTTTTAAAAATTTTTGTTTGTCTGCCTTTCTGTTAGTTTGTTCCGGGTATCTACAAAGGGGTTCACGAATTGATCTACAGGATACCAAGACTCGCTGCCCGCTACATGCACACGCTACGTCTTATTGCGTGCAGGCACACATAGAGCAGTACATATATTACGTTTGTACGAAGCCGCACGCAGTGCGTACGCCTTTATGCAGTGCGTGCGTCCGCATACAGTGCGTATGACCGCATGCGTGCGCACATATGAAGCACCGGACGGCGTAAACCGTATAATTTCTCATCCAGTCATCATCCATCATAACTTATTTTTTATTTAAAGTTCCAACAACAAATATCCTTATTGGCGCCAAGACGGTCAACAAATGGCACCGTGTCGGGTACCTAATACAAAACAACAAAAATAATTATTCAATTGAATTGTTGTTTTCGAAGTTAACGTCACATTACGGCAATTTACAAAAACAAATTTATTTGAAAAGTGTTGAAAAGTCTAGAAGCGTCCGTTACGCAATTAATCAGCAAAATATTGTGACTGGTGTTCATAAAACTGTCTTGTTGACCAATAAGTATTCTAATATCCAAAGTCCAACGCCTTGTATGCAATCGCTCTCGATACGGACTTTGTACCAAAGGTTTGCGAAATCAGTAAGTCTTTATACTTACTTGTTATGTTATGGACCACGATACTCTGAAATTATTTATTCTCTGAAATTCGTTCGTTCGTTTTCTTGGCGAGAAAGTGGGATGGAGCTATTAATAATAAATATACTTATAACCTAATAAATTATAGTAAATTACGTTTTAAATTTACAGACACATTTACATCTCAGGATCAAAACCTTTTGTTTTAATCTGTGTAAGATTAAAACAAAAGGATTTGATAATTAAATTCAATTTAAACATTTTTATCGCTAACTGTAGGTAAGTACATTACAATCGTTAAAAGTGCAGTCCTTTGGTCTGAAGATAATGTTGATGGATAGGACTTATCACCTTCTTTCTCGCCGGCCGCGGCCCTCTGATGGGCAGTGGTCACCGTGGTCTATGGCTGTATGCATCCACCAGGGGCATCACTTTCGTGCTACCAACCCTGTAAAAACCTTCTGATGCCCTTCTTGCAAAACCCCATATTGTACCTAGGTAGGTACCTGTAATTCTGTAAGCAATTTTTGCTATACCTACCTATACTAAAACAAATCAACGAAAGCGTGTATATTGACCTTTTAATCATAAGATCATAATATATGCTACAATACATGTAAAGGTAGATTTAAATCAGACGAGCGAATGCTTATTCTATCCGCTCTACGTCAAATTATATTAGTGTAAACAGTGACAGAACAATCGTTCGTTGTTCTTTCTTATTTAAACGCTAATAATAAGGTTCCATTTACACTAA
This sequence comes from Eilema depressum, assembly GCA_914767945.1. NCBI lineage: Eukaryota > Metazoa > Arthropoda > Insecta > Lepidoptera > Erebidae > Eilema > Eilema depressum. The sequence goes on from OU612013.1 coordinate 18,900,999, forward strand.
AATATTAAGGCCGCGGGAACGCGCTGGATGCGAGCCGCTTCCAACCGGTCCTATTGGAGATCTATAGGGAAGGCCTATGTCCAGCAGTGGACTTCCTATGGCTGAAATGATGATGATGATGATGAAGATGATGATTAAGAAAGAATGCTCTTAGAATTCTCTCAATCAATCAATCAATCAATCAATTAGCCTACTGCAGTCCACTGCTGGACATAGAATTCTCTCGTTCTAGCTCTATGTTCGTTTGGTCTAAATCAACCTTAACATGACGTCAGTAATCAATCGTTAAAATCTCACTTCATACCTATATTATCACCTCGACACACTCAGTATCTTGATGCCAAGTACTTTCTCTTGATGGTAAGATGTCGCAACGAGCCGAGGTTGCGATAAACAAATATTTTGTGACCTCCGCTGATAACTGCGTAGATGCATCTCAAGTATTTCCCTCACTTATGTCGTTTATTTGACTCTTAAGCTTACACACTTAAGGATACTTAGTCATTCTTGAATATTCGAAATACTTCGCACTTTATGGCTCGTAAACAAAATAAATATAAAATTATTTTTGTTATTATGTATTATGCTAGAAAGTTTTCCTAGCGTGACTAGCAAAACTTTTCGGTAAACAAAATCCGACCAATCCTAACTACCTATTATAAATCTGAAAGTTTGCAAATAATAATATGTTTGTTTGTTACTTTAACAAAAGCAATGAATGAAAGCGAAGTAATTCCACGAATGATTTGAGGGTAGACAAATTAAAACAAAACGCTTACGTATGTCAAAATTGTAACTAATTAATACTATGACACAGCATAAATTGCCAATTGACACTTCCGAACTCAGATAAAATGATAAACGGATGACCTTGTGCCCAATATGTCGATCCCAAAGAATGAAAATTTCCTTGGTGCATTTTCGCCCGCGCTTATTAAAACTCACTTTTTTCATAAATACAATATTATTCTATGGATTGGATGTCATTACCTTTTTGGAAAGCTGATTAAACGCACAATTTTTCCTGTAATTTGTACGCTCACTGCCTTTTATTATTTTAATTTAGTATTTTTTGAGACATACGACAATTACTGGAGAGTAAGGTGAAAATTGTAAAAAAAAAAATATGAAACACTCCACAATTTTTTTATTTAATTTTTTTTTTAGTTTTTATTACTAACTAGTTTAGGTTAGTAAAAGTGTTACCTACAAGAATAAATTAGAATAAGTCCCACTTTGCAAAAACTTTTTTTGTAATTTGCAATTGAAGGCTGAATTTTGGGTTACTATGGAAAAAAACTTAAAAAGTCAATTATTTCGAAAACTATTGATTTTCGGCCATACATCTGTGGGCTCCATATTGTAGCATTTTGAGTCCCCTAACAGCCCCTGACAGGAATACGTCGAGTTATTAATAACCCTGTATATATAGATATGAACATTAATTAACTTCATATCAATATACCTACTATATTAGTCGTCGGTATAATTCACAAAAAATCTACAGAAGTACCTGTTTATTCGTATTCTAGAATATTCAGCACAATTCATACATACTTAATTATTGTTTTCTAATAGTTTATAATGTTTATATGGTTTGTTTCAGTGTCTTCTCGTAATACAGTTCTGTCTTAGAGTATCATACCTATAGGTGTCGACTGTCGAGGGACCGGGACCAGTACGTGTACCAGCACACATAGACGGAGCTGCGAGTACAGTCTAGATAATTATAGTTTAAACAGTTATTACAACGGTATTCAAGTTCTCACAATATTTACTGTTTAACAGAAAGCATATATTATCTTTTATTAAATAGTAATTGACGCCATAATGACGTCCATGTTTTTATTTCTGTGTGAGACTATTCGAACAATGCAAATCAGTAGTGGGCCTGTAGAGTCTGTAGACAAACTGACATTCTATTGATGGAATCATTGGAATCGCGTCGAAGCGAATAGTTTTCTAATTGTTATTATTATTGGATTATGTGACACCGCGGTGGTTATTATAATTGTGAATTAATTTAAATAAAAATAAGTAAAAAGTACAATGTTTTCAGTTAGGTAATTAGTTTTCTCTTAGGCCAGAATTACAGAACGATACTCAGACGTGACTCATGAATCTTGATTTATAACTAGATTTGATTCTAGAGACAGTTCTAATGTCATTGTGAGAGTCGTTGGTCTGAAATACTTATACACCTAAACAGATTCATCCCATAATAGTTTTCTACATCTTTTACATACATATAATCACACCTTTATCCTTGGAGGGTTAAACAGAGAGAGAGAGATGAAAACACCCACATTTCACCAATGGTTGTACATTAGATAGATAGATAGATAGATAGATAGATAGATAATTCTTTATTGTACATCAATAGATTTACAAAGATGACAAGTAGGTAACATGTATTATGGTTTAATGTACAATGGGCGGCCTTATCGCTGGAAGCGATTTCTTCCAGGCAACCTTTAGGTCGCCTTCTTCCTTTAGGTCTTAGGACGTAAAAGGGGAGCACTATTGTTGACCCGAGCCATGCATCTGAGGCTGAGCCTGGGCTGTATTATGTCGCCTTGTACGACACCGCATGGGGTCCACTCTGCCGGGAACCTCGCGGCTACATCTTTTGTGCCTATAAATCATGCGTAGCTAACAAAAACGTAATTTCTGTTTAACGAATATCTGTATGTAAGGAACACGACAGGATTTTAGCAAACATGGATATTTGAATGTCATGCCGGCTGCTTAATGGTCATTAGGTATTCACCAAGTGTATTTACACTTTTATTAACTGCGCCAACGACCAATGAATGTAATGGAAACGACGTGGTTAAAATTATATGTGCATGGTTTTTAATGTGCTGTAAAATATTATGAAAAAGATTTACTTGTACAAAATTCATATTGTAGGTATATCAAAATTACAGTAATGAGTCCCCATAATCCGATTCCTGCAGGCTTTATGTGCAAAAGGAAGTGAGGTGTTGAAAATGCTGTAAAAAAAAATGCATAACTATATGTATAAAATGTATACCCTAATGAATAGGTAATGTTTATCAGAACACCCAGAATTTCTTACAAAACTACTATTCGACGTATCGGGATATTTACCTCGGGATAATGACCATGAATAACGAGGATGAAAATTGCTATAGCCGTTCTTTAAGAGGCAAGATGTATTTTCCACCGGTGGCGGTGGCGGTTTTTTTTTTTGGAAAACTTTTACCCTTCGCCATTGCCTCTCTTACTCAAACCAAACATACTGTGGACCCGACAGTAAGTTTAGCTTGGGCGCAGTGTCGAGCCAGTACACCCGCTGTTTGACGGACTAGATTCTGGCGCAGGGGTTCCTCTCGGGGTTGGGTGGTCAGTGGTCACTGGTCAGTTGTTCTTGTTCCTATGAAAGATGACGATAACCAGTCCGTAAAAAAATAAGGTGTACTCGTAACAGGTACTTTTTGCGCAGTTTGTAGGATGTACCCTTGATGTACCTATAATTTTTCTTTACCAAAACCAAAATCCGTACTTAACTGCACTGAAAAGAACCAAAACAAAAATTAGATAATGGTATAGGAAAACTTGCAAACAGCATCCAATAGTATAAATAGATACTTAAATGATATTTGATCCGAGCTTAAATGATATTGATAAAATATTTTTCGTGAGGTTTCGAATGCGCTAAAATAATTTCAAATTGTTATACTTATAACACTACGTGAATATACATCTGATTGTTTTCAACAGTCTCCTCTCTTGGAATGTCAATTTACCCTTTTTTTTTTTTATTGTGGGAAAAATCCCCACGGATACCTCCCCCGCCGGAACCGGAGGAGGAGGTTATGTCGGACTCGAACCGACTAAAACGCACGCCGACTGTGGGCCGTCGGTTGCCGGAGGTGAGATTGTCGTAGCCATATCCCTCGCACCCCGGCCGTGTCAATTTACCCAAACACCCAAACTTGGTTTGATTCTTTATGTTGCTATTTTCGCAGAATGAGCTCAAAGTGGTCAGAAGTCTTGGACGCCACATATATTACGAAACTCTATTGATTTTGTATTAGTTTGTATTCTAGGAAATACCAAAACAAATAATACATAATATATTTAATAAGTAAACCATATTTAATATGCTATACACGCTCGTATTTAGTTTTAACGTCATCGGTCAGGAACTGAACACATGTCATGCACCGATTTATTTGCTTCGGCTATTTAACTAGAACCGAGACACCACTATTATCTACTCACAGTCAATATTATACATACATACATACATTCACATAATCACGCCTTTATCCCTGGTGGGTTAAGCAGAGGTTATGTGGCACCCACATTTCACCAATCATTGGTAATAGAGGGTGAGCCTATTGCCGTATTCCGGGCACTATTGTTACCTCGAGCTATGCATCTGAGGCTGAGTCTGGGTTGTATATATCTGTCTGATGTTTAACAGCCCTATCCCTTTGTCGGATTGTACCACACTGCAAATTCTAAAAACACACACACACGCGCATACACACACAAACAGAGACGAAAAAAGGTTTTGACTTCTTGATTAGCGATTTTACTCGTAACAATATTCTTGATATGGGAGATCGGAGTGTCCTACTACAAGCAATTTTTTTTTTACTTAAAGGGAGGCACCTATCACAAACCAATGTTATTGTTGTACATATTTTGTTTGTTTCCGAATACAGAATTTTCTGTTTTTAATTATATTCTGCCGGGAACCACACGATATACTTAAGTTTAAATTATACGTTAAACTATGGCACACTCTAGAACATTCTAATAACCATTCAATTTTGAAACATCGCGCATCGGCTATATTTAAAACATGTTTACGTTGACTTAAATTATATATTATGTAACGAATATAACAACGCAACTAACTACGGTGTTTTAGTAATCTTTGGCGGAATTAACGGGTTTTAAGTTAGACGAAACGAGGACAAGTAGATATTAATAGACATCGCGTGGAAAACGTTTGTCATGTCGTTTAAGATTAATGCCCGTTTAGGACAAGAACAGAAGAGAACGCATGTGTATTTGACTCTACAATATATTAAAGAAAACGAGAAGTACCCACAATGAATTCGTGATTCACACTAACTCAAAGAGCCGAGAGAATAATCCAACTTCACCTGGTAGCTGGAGTCTGCTGCATTATGGACAAAGCTCCAGAGCTATATCTATAGTATCGATAGTACCTAAAGCTTGCACCAGTGCAAGCTTTAGGTACTATCGGGTAGTAATACCAAACAAATCAATCACATTAATCTCGAAAAAAGAATGAGTTGTATATTTAAAACATTCATCGGAGACATCCAGCCAAAATAAGACACCTAGTAGTATTTTTAACATACATAGTGTAGCAACCTTAAAAAAATAACAAGAAAACCTAACCTAACTCGTAGTATATCGTAATACACAACCAACCGTTTCGTAAATATGTTTACTTACTACGTCACTCAGAGGAGGCATAAGAACATAAAAAGAACTAAACCATATTTTAAAAATAGAATTAATCGTACCGTATCGTACCGTTTCGCAATTTTATATCGTAAACATAATTTATATAAAACTAAATATAAATAATAATCTATTTATAACCAAATACGTAGCTGAAGATCGATTATTGACGTCGTAGGTATCACGGAATTGTTTTTAATTTAGTCACCTACTCATAATCACGTCATACTACATTTTAACCGACTTCTAAAAAGGAAGAGGTTCTCAATTCGGATGTATAAATTAATTCATAACAATTATTAAATATTTAATCAAATCAAAACAATCATTTTAGATAGTTTATTTTACAGAGGGCTTTACGAGCTCAGGTAGGTTTTTAGGAAAAAAGCTGAATACATTGAATTGAACGATAGAGAGCTTATCAATTCATATATTACTAGATTTGATTTTGATTTGAATTTTTTTTTTCCAGTTTATATTATTCTATATAGGTATTTTATTTATATCATATTTAAAATTAAAATTAGGAAATGTAAAGTAATCAACTTCTGAATAAATGAACTGAAAATTACGAAATAATGTAATTACTTAGTACCTATAAATAATAATTCTTTATAATATCATGATTTTGAAGAACTCAACAGAAATAACACAACAGAGTCCTTATAATTTTTACGTGTTATTTAAGCGTAGGCCTAATTGAAAAAATAAACCTTCATAAATATATTTATTACGAAATGCAGTCTTGATCACAAAAACAAAAACAAAGGAAACAAAGGATCTAGACCGGTATTACCAGTTACATTGACGTCAAACGATCAAGAATGTTTTAGCGACAGCCAATTAAAAACACTATGAGGTATGTTACAACTAATCAAGTATCAATCAATGACTTCCATGTAGGTATAATTTAAGAACAAAAATGTTTTTTACCCGACTGCGCCAGCGAGAGGGTAATGTGTTTCGCGCGTATGTATGTATGTATGTGTCTATGTGTGTATGTAGTTTTCTTTGTTCCCCTCTACAGGCCTAACGCCTGGACGGATTTTGATGAATAGGGTCTCAAATGAAAGGTATTCATCTCCCGAGTGTCATAGGGTACATAAAATTCCAACAAAAACTATACGGTAGATTTTTGATGCTAAAATATGTGTTGTCAAAATTTTTTTTTTATTCAAATTTATCGAGTAGGGTATCAAAATGAAGAGAATTAAAAGGAGATTACAAAAATATATAGATTTCATATCCTAACTAAAAAGGTTAAAATAAAATTAATTATTAAAAAATAAAAAAACCCAACTGCTGTCTAAAAGATTGAAACAAGCTTGATAGCAGGCGGTACCCATTAAATTTCTTTCGGTTTATGATTGGCAAATGGGTACCGCCTGCTATCAAGCTTGTTTCAATCTTTTAGACAGCAGTCGGGTTTTTTTATTTTTTAATAATTAATTTTATTTAATAAATCTTAAGCATAGCGCGCCTCTTTGTAATGTCATCTGTTAATAACAACTAGGTACAAAAAGTTAATGGTCAGGTTATGGTCTATTGCATTTACGTTTCTAATAAATTATCCTGTACAAGACCCTCCAAATGTAATTCTAAATCAGCTCACACAGTGAAACGAGGCAATAGAAACAGGGGCATTATTCTACTTGCCAATGAATTTTAATCGTAGTCGTAACGTTAATAGACGATGAATTTCAATTGGTCAATAGAAAAGATAGCACTGACGTAGAACTAAACCAACTTAAATGAGTCGGCTAATTCGTACGCGCGTACCCAGTTACTTTAGAGTTGGTCAATCAGACTAAGGGCCTAATAGTGTGTGCGACCGAGGGTCGGTTAGTGGTGCAACCATAGGTACGGCATCGTCCTCACGCAGAGGTCGCGGCGTCGCGCCCCTCCATTCAGCAGACACAATAAGTGGAAGTTGTACGAAGATGATTGTTTGTAAATACCTATATGTTAGGCACTTATTTTTATAGTGACATTGACCGTTGGCTTGCGCACTTTGTTGGTAATTACATCGCTTGATTAGCGATTGTAAATTCAAACATGAATGAATTTATCTTTATGGAAAATCAAATGATGTTGTCGGAAGTTTGCAAACAAATAATATAATGATACGTCATTTATTATGAAAAGGACTGCAGAGCGGACCGCGGGCTCTAAGGTTCAAACTTTGAACGCACCTAGGATTGTGGTACTCGGTTGAAGAAGGAGTATTCAAATTAACCAACTCGATAAATAAATAAATAAATAAATAAATAAATATTGCAGGACATTCTACACAACGCTATCTAGACCCAAAGTAAGCATAGTTTAACTAGCTTGTGTTATGGGTTCTAGAATGCGGATATACATACTTAGATACATTTTTTTTTGTAAATACATACATATTATACATAGAAACACCCAGACCAATGCAAATATTCATATTCATGCACACAAATATTTGCACTGAGCGGGGATCGAACCCGCGATGATCACATTTATGATATACTTACTTAGCTGTCATCCGCGGCTCCGCCCGTGTGTATCGCGACCAAACATAGCCTCATAGCCTATAACTTTTCCCAAGGACTTTTTTTTTTCATACTACCTAGGTCGCAGACAAGCACACGACCCTCTTGATGGTAAGAGGTTACCGTGGCCTATGGGCGAGTGTAACGCCAGGGGAGTCACACCTGTGCTGCCGACCCTGTAAGAACAGAGAGGTTTAATTTATCTCTCAAATAAATTTCATCAAATCGATTCAGTACTGTAGGCGTGAAAGCGTAACAGATAGACAGACAGACAGACAGAGTTTCTTTCACATTTATTATATTAGTATAGATAAGTATGGATTGGTACATATTTATTGACAAAATTAAACAAAACATTTATCATATCATTGTATAATTTTGTAATTAGTTAAATTAAGATGTAAAATTATTCACTACCATCGATAATCGAGAACCTAAAATTTATCCAAAACTTTGGATACCTACCTTTTTCCTCCTCAGTTTATCAACCAATTTTCTTTACTTATTTTTGTTTACTATTGAAATACTTTTGTTAAAAATGGTGGCTGTTCATTTTTTCTGTGGTTACTCTTAACATACATTGATGTCGTCTGATATACAAAAAAAGGCGGCCACTCACTAACAGCCGCCTGCAGTTTTTCGTCTGTCCGGGGGCCTGCAGTCCTTATGTCATCAATGTCATCATAATTTTATTACCTCAGACTAAAATAATAATATTGTTTCATTCTTTTAGTCTGATGTTATTACGTATAAAATGCCGACGGCCATAGACTGTCCGACCTTTAACTGTCTTTGCTGCCCGAAATCGTCAAGCGGCCACACACATTTTAGCCGTCATCGCGTCAGTCCAAAATCGTATACGAAACTGTAAGTGTGTGTGCTATTGCGATGAACTGACAGACCGATATCATCCGGTTGTCGTTCGATAAACTGTTAGTGGGTGGCCGCCTTACACTGTATCAGGTGTAAAATGTAAACTTAGACGGTATTTTTTAGACTCATTGTAGGTAGGAGATTTGTGTTACTTCTTTTTCTGCTTTGTTTATAATAAGTATTGTTTATTATTAAAATTAAAATAGTCATTGCTGTTGTGTAGGTATTGTGATATGTTAGTACCTATTATGATATGATGTATTTTATAGACCTTTGTTAATTCGTCGATAACTTTCCATAGCACTGGTATTAAACCTTAGTGGTTTTTTGTACTATCATTAGTAATAGTTCATGTACTGTCCTGTTTTAATAGTAATAAATAAAAAAAAATGTATTATGTATCTATTACTGTAAAACATAATATGTACAAGGTGTAAGCCGTGACAACAGCTAGATACTTATTCTGTGCAGCAGCCCACTCAACATCTATCTGCTTCTATCCTTACAAACTTCACGATATTATAAACTACCCGTGACCATAGGGCTGGTCTTTACCTCGCTCAGAGGATTGGCATCGCCATTCAACGAGGTAATGCCGCCAGCCTTCTGGGCACGGTCCCAGTAGAGATCGATGGGGAGGAATTTTTCGATGCCTAACGTTACAGTCACTCCCTGTCTTTTTTTTTCTTGTATATACAGTAGTTATATAGCTTAGTTTTGTATATATTTTGTAAGTAATTGTATATATATTTTTTGTCCATATTTTTATAATAACCTGATATTTAAAAAATAATCTCTCTTACACTAATAAATATAGTTATGTATTACGATATTATTAATAATTATTATTATTAATTATTTCATGTTTAGGATTGACCTCAATTCAAACGATGACATTTGTAGATTTATTCAAGTGAATTATATTAAAATATGTAGAACTTATTACAAATATGTGAAGACCAGTTTATTAAATGCCTCTTCGTAACTTTCCGTTTCTAGAACAATGTACTGTGCGGAACCAAGGTTAAAATAATTATTTTTTAATTATTATTGATGAATTTTTAACCCGATGTACTAATCATTCGCAGGTAAAACGCACGAGAGTCGCATACGGCTGTGCGGCCACGGTTTGCGGCAACCATCAGGTTACGTGTGTAACAAAGTCTGGCAGACATTCTTTATTATGATGATGATGATGATGATGATAGAATAGGTTCCCTTGGGAACGAGATCTGCACCTCTATTATGTGGCAAATCATTGACAAAATCAAGCGTAAAATTCTTTCCCCATGACACTACCGACCGTAGTGTCAAGGGTACAAATTATTCCCCATGAAATTATTCCACGTAGTACTATTATTTATTCTGTGTCTCGGGCAATAGCTACGACTACTAGGTAGGTACTATATGGGTACTATGCTTGTCGCATGAATAATGATATCATGTCTAGCACATTTTACTGTTGTTTTGTTTTATTACTAAACTATAAACTAACCCCCAAAAAGCTATAAACTGACTGGTTTGTACTAGTGTCTATATTATAGCCTGATGTCAATGCACTGTGCAGCAATTAACGACATTTAGATTCCGAAGACAATAAGTAGTTACTATACGACATAATCTTCAATCTCATTATAAATAATTAATTGATGTTACTTTAAAAATACTTGTTCCAAGATTGGAAGGACGATCATGACTCTACCAATACCAGCCAAGCTGAAAGAAGTCGGTGCAGATGCTAAAGAACATCCGAAGCACTGACGCAGACTTTCTTCTCAGATTTTGGAGGTCAGACGCTACCAGAAAAACTTACACATAACAATAAGATGAACGCAACTGGGAAACCACTATCAGCCCCCTTAGACAAGTGGCATATTCGTCGGCTGTCTTTTAGTAGAATAGAATGCCAAATGTATGGGATTTGACGTATATGACAGGCGTCAACGAATGTCAAAAACGTCAAATACTATACATTTGTCATTCTATTCTACTAAACGACAGCCGACTAATTGCCACTTGTCTAGAGGGGCAGGATTAGCTGATGATTGGCTGTTTTCAATGTTCATACATACAGTCATGCCTCTTCCCCAGTGAGGTAGGCAGAGACCACAGTTTTCCACTTGCTACGAGCCTGGCATTCATCTTTCGCTTCTTCTACGTTCATAATTGTTTTCATACATGCTCGCCGGTCTCGCTCTTGACATGTCCTTTCTTTAATATGTCTTCGATCTGACTGACAATGTTCAATGTGTACTATTTTTAGGGTTCCGTAGCCAAATGGCAAAAACCGGAACCCTTATAGATTCGTCATGTCTGTCTGTCTGTCCGTCCGTATGTCACAGCCACTTTTCTCCGAAACTATAAGGCCTATGCTGTTAAAACTTGGTAAGAAGATGTATTATGTGACCCGCATTAAGAATTTCACACAAAAATAAAAAAAAGCATTAAATTTTGGGAATACTTAGAACTGAAACTCAATTTTTTTTTTTTTTTCATCAAATCCATACGTGTGGGGGGATCTATATATATATAGATAGGTCTTTAAAAATGCTTTTGAGGTTTCTAACATATTTTTTTTCTAAATTGAATAGTTTGCGCGAGAAACACTTCCAAAGTGAAAAAATGTGTGCCCCCCCCCCCCCTCCCCCCCTCTCTAACTTCTAAAATAAATCAAAAAAAAATATATGATGTAAATTGCCATGCAAACTTCCACTAAAAATTGGTTCGAACGAGATCCAGTCAATAGTTTTTTTTTATACGTCATAAACCGCAATTTTCGGTTTGCTACTACGGAACCCTTCATGAGCGAGTCCGACTCGCACTTGGCCGATTTTTATTTTTATAAATAATGTTATTCAACTACGCGATATTTTTAGGCACATAGGTAGCTGGCCATCGTAAGTGTGTCCTTAAGCCGTGGGCAAGGCCAGGTTAGTGAGCCATGGCCAGACGTAAATACTTACAATTGTGTTACGAATGTTATGTTATACGTACTTACCTACGATGAACTCAGGAAGCCATAGTTTTTTATTTCTCTACTAGGTAATAACTGTAAACACGCGATGTTGCCTATAAGGTCAGATTTCACTAGAGAAGATAATTGTGCTCAAGCTAATGCCTGAGGCTCCACCCGCGTGACATATCTACTGATCCCGTTCCTACCACCTACAAGAACTAATTCTCAAGATCGAAAGTAGCATATTTCTTTTAAAACTGGAACATTATCAGAACTCGTATTTAAATTAGTTAATAAACCGGTAGAAGTACCGGCAGGTTTAATTTTGGAAATATGGCCAAACTCTGATTCAAACTAAAGCCTTGACCTAAAATCATAATTTAAAAAATAAATAAATTTCTAAATTTAATACTTCTTAATAATGACATTTGCATAGCCGTATTATCAAGTTTAATTTATTAAATATGCTATAAGAATCTCAACCATTCAAGTACGTAAGAAAAAAGCACAGAACAGAGTAAAAGACACATTAAAGTGTGGTATGATTTTTATTTATATATCCATTATGTATACATACACATACTCACGCCTGTAAATCCCTAAAGGGGTAGGCAGAGGTGTATTATCACCCACATTTCGCCAACTATCATTTTTGGTTGCACGTAATAGGGGACGAGCCTATTACCGTCAAGCGGGCACTTATTCATGGGCTGTATGTTTCACCGTCGGATGGAGAACAGCCCTATCCCTCACTCGCCTTCTACGACACCCACAGGACGAGATGGGGTGGAAAACTAGCTGACCCCGCGAACTTTCGAACGGCGAACAGTCGATTCTTTAGTGTTTTTAATTTTTTTTTTAAACTCTCCGTAAGAACCATCCTCGTACAGCAACAAATTCCGCTATTCTTTTTTATATTATAAATATTAAAGTACTGTCGTCTGCAATCATCAAATCATCTGTGTAGAGACAGCTTTAGAAAAATCGTCAATGTACATACAGTGAAAACAGTAAATGTAAAGTAAATTATATCTTTCATTATAAAACGCAGCATTAGGTAAATAAATACAATACATATTATGAAGTATGAGAGATTTGCTATTGTTCTTAGGCCAACCCAAAATACGTAACATATTACTGACATTACACGTCATAATATTATAAAACTAGTTTCGGTGTTACTGACAAAACTGCCGTAACAGTACAACTGACACTGACCACATCTTGCGTGATATTATTGACACGGGTAATGACTAGTAATGAGTCGACTGCCGCCCGCATCGAGTCACACGATGCACACAAAAGGGAGCATCCGTATGTTACATCCCTATTAGTAGTGCTGTAAGTAATGATCACTTCATTCGCTTCCCACGACCACAGTACTGACAATACAAGTTCACTCGTGCCCCAGTTTCTAAGACTCTCTCTCTCAATCGATTTCAATATTCAATTCGGAGACTTTGTAGAATATATGGGCTCTCTAATAATATTTTCATAGTCCAATCCAAGTACACCCGCTAGCTGCTACACCGCTGCTACGACAAGATTCTGGCTCAGGCTTTCCTCATATAAAATTTTCTTCATCATCTATTTCTACTTTACTCTACATAATATTCTCTACAAAATAATGCCTGCTATAGGTACTAGGATCGGTCAGTTTTGTGAGGTTTCTAGTTTCATTTGTTTCATCTAGTTTCATTTGTTTTCAATTAAATTATAAAATCTTAATTTTCAAAGTGACCTTAAGTTTTGAAGTCACACGTTATAAAAAGAAAATTTTACAGAAACCGGCTTCAAGCTAGATCTGACGTCATTTCAAAGATATGTGCACACTAAACACATAACTTGATCGCGATATTTCTCATGAACATAATTGAATGACAAAATATTTAAAAAAATATCGGAACGTGTTTTTAGATTCTACTTCTTTAATTATTATAAAACATTATACCTAGTTGTTTGTTATAGTTAAAATGTGGTTTGAAAAGAACAAAGGGTTTATTGTTATATAGATTATCAATAATATTCAGATAAGTTTTACAGTTTCGTAAGAAACCTTCACAATCTGCAATATTCTCTGTATATACTAACTCCTGACTCCTGTAGTCTGTATCCCTGAAGAGTAAGACAGGATTGTAGGTATATTATTTTTCCATTTGAAAGGCATTAGAAGGTTCTTACGGGGTCGGCAGCGCGAGTGTGACGCCCAAAGACCACGCTAACCACTTTCCATCGGGTGGTATATTAGGCAGGATCAAAGCCCGCCTAATAAGACGCAAAATTCATATTATTATGACTGCTTTAACCATAAAAAGTATAGACAGGTTTAAAGCATCATGTTTAAACTTAAAGTCAAATGTTGCATGAAGAGAATATTAATTGATGAGTATTACCTAAAGTTTAAGCATCCTCCCGCAATCATGGCTGCTAAAAGGTAGCCAAATCGTCGGGTCGAAAATCGCAATAGAATCCGTTAAAAGTGACTGAAATTTTTGTACATAAATGGGTATACCAACGGCACTTTATACAGATACGAATCTAATATTTATCCAGTGATGAAACTATAAAGAGCCGGTGCAGATGGCAGAGACTGAATAAAAATGAGGTCAAGTAGCATTGTTGCGGTAAATTGGATTTGATAGAAGTCGGCCGAAGCCATTACAAACATTGTCGGAGTACGCCCATCGCACTATCGAGGGTGGGGTTCAGTTAGAGAGACTGCGCATCTAATGGTCCGGGAAAAATCGAAACAGCCGGCAGAATTGAGAAAATACAATATGTTATTCAGACAGATTGTTTTGTAAATTTGTCCCTTATTACTATTAAGTGTTTACATATTTATATAGGATACGTCAATTTGACTTCGCCTCGCCTGATGGTAAGCAGAAGGCATAGTCTCGGGAAAGAGGGTCACCATCACCATTATAGACACGTACCGTCTTGTTACAATGGTGACACTAACTTGACAGCCTCATGCCCAGGGAAACACGTGACCTGGCAAGGAATTCCAGGTCTTAATGGTACGGCAGAAGAAGGAGTCGCCGAACCGCTTGGTTCTTGAAGGAATATTCTGCACCGTATGCGGGTGGCATCTAAGTCCTGCACGTGTTGTCCTATATAGGAAAGGAGAGGGTGGGATTAATCGGAAGAGCTCATCAGTGCTGCAGTATTCAAAATAAAGGTATGGTTCTTTCTTTTCTTTTTTCTATTTGACTGTTTGTGACACAGGAGTGAGCTATATGACCGCCCAACCGCGAGAGGAGAGCCTGCGCTGGAGCCTCGTCCGTTATTTAGCTGTTATCTTGATCTATTATCTACGTAAGACTAGCAAGCAAGCAAGTTATTCAAAAGCATCATTTCTTTATGCAAAAATACGCCGAGCACGCGACACTAGCTCGCGAGTCACTCGACATATTGGCTTATGATAAGCACTTACAAAGCGTCGTTCAATGATCTGAATCAACATTAACTAAAACAAAAGAGTGTCTTACTGTCGCTGTTGTTCTGTTAATATAACTTCTCCTTCTTTGTTCCATATATACTTATTACGTGAGTACCGAGCCGATCCTACACCAGTTAGAATAAACAATAAGCAATTAGGCATCCAATCAAACATAATTCTTGATGATAGATGAACACGCTATATTGTACTAGCATGATACTACATGAATTGCGTTGTTCCACGAGCCAGTGGAGCTTTTATACTTGTACCGCTATTGATACCTACTGCAATTGACAAGATGACGAGAAGAGAGAGAGAGAGAGAGAGAGAGAGAGAGAGAGAGAGAGAGAGAGAGAGAGAGAGATTAGAAAAGAAGAAAAGCTCAAATAGAGGCCACAGTAGTATTGGTGTTAGGCAAAATCGTAAGTATCGACCGGATTTCGCTCTGCGATCGCGTTTCTGGTGTTTTTTCTGCATACTGAATTGACTCCAAAGATGATCAACGTTGTTTAGATTCCTGTACCTATCAACTTTTATAAATACTTCCAAGTTCTTCGATATATCAACAATTAAGTGTGTAAACTTATTAACACGATCACACCAGTGAAATGTCTGATATTTTGACCATGCAATAATTCCCGTATTCCCAGTCAGTGTGCGATTGAACTTTGTACGCTCAAAAAAATACTTTCATTGTGCACATTACTAAGGATCCCCTCCAATGCACGACTCTGCGTTTCCAAATGAATGTAGAGTGAATAGTTTGCTTCTGGATAGGTATATGTATTTCATCATCGAGTATATCATGACTTACATCAGGTGAGACAGTGTTTGAACATGGACCCATAGATCCTATTCCTGCTAATTGTTTTTTAAAGCAGTCGTCATTAGTCCGTTGCTCATAACAACTTGAACACGGTGTACCTAAAGAACATTTTTTATGTCTCTAGAAGGCAGACAAGCACACGGCTCACCTGATAGAAAGTGGTTCGTGGTGGAATCGTGTGCAGCACCAGGGGCGTCACAACACACACGCGCTGCCGTTCTTAGACCATCACAAAGTCTAAAGAATTCTTCCTGAGTTCTGTAGACCCTGACGTGGCTGTAATGTTCGAGAACATCTGATCGGATGCAGGGCAGTGTGAAATCGCTTTAAGTGTGCAATCTACGAGTATGTCGCTGGACATCGTATGATCTGGCGCGACCGCGCGATGTTACATCACATGATTCACAAGTTTCCTGTTACAAAATAGCATTGTATATGCGTTTCGCGTCCACACCACGGCTTCTTTGTATTGTGACTTTGAACTTGCTATGTTTTAATTTAGTAATGTATATCTGTTTGTTGCGATGTGTTCTTTGTTCGAATTTTTTATCTTTAATTTTATGAGTGCTCGTCCAAGACTGTGCGGCATTGTGAGTATGTGTACATAGATATGAAAATCGTCACAACATTTTTTTTTTAATATAATTAATAAATAAGAGCATACAGTCCGTGAGATGATAAGCGGTCACCATTAGGTGCTTTGAAGTGATGCGCGGACAAGCAAATTGATATTCATGCTAGCAGCTAGGTATAACCTGTAGCTCCACATGCTCGAAATGCAGCCCACTCTCGCAATCCACAGGAACCCACTCCCGTGATAAAAAGTAGCCTATTTTAAACTTTAATAATCTATCCGTTCAGCTGATTTTGTGTGAAAGAGTACCTAACAGATATCCAGACACAAACATCCTTATACCTTCACACACCCGCACAGGCATCGTCATACACGTACATCAATTCTCGTAAACTTTTACATTTCCAATTTATGTCTATAGATTACAACTTCTAGAGGAAGATCACCTTGACCTTCCTCAAGAAGTTAATACGGTGACATTATAACCTACAAATGCGGTCCAAATAAAATATCACACATTGTTTGCTAATTCATAAACGGAAAATTTAGTACTTTGATGACGTCTTTATGAAAACAGAAAGATGATTGACGTGATAATTTTTCGATATTAGCACCGACCGGGGTTTTCCTTTCAACAACAAACTGTTAATTCGCAAATCGCAACATTTTTTATCGATTGTTGTCGATTTAGATCGGTGATCTAATCGTTGATTACATCAGTTTTTTTAATCTATGTATTCCTTGTGGAAGGGAGTGATAGAGAAAAAAGGAGCCATGAAGGGGTAGCCAGGGATATTGCATTTAAAACTACTTAGACCAGGGGACGAGGGTGACGAAAGGGCTTGAGAAGTGCAGGGTACGAATTTTAGGTGGAGTGGGTTCATAGCCCTTTTCCACAAAATTTTATTATTCAACCTCACCAATATCGCCTCACGGTATTTTTAAAGGTTTATACAGGGTGTATTTTTGAAACGAGGCAGTAAGGGCAAGTACCTTAACCGTTGTAGTTACAGCAAAACGTTCTCAGGAGACCTTCCCTAACTTTTTGAGAAATTTTGAACTGCATTTACAGATTTTGCAAAAGTCTTACAGTTAGCAAAATAAATGCAAAAAGTCCAAAAATTTTTTTTTAGTGCCAATCGATTCTATTTCATGTGGGGATCAAAATACTCTAGGGACCATTTTAGCTTTGAGTACTAGGAAAGACAGAAATCGCCAAAAACGTTTCCCATACATTTCGGCGAGAGAATAAAATTTCTACAATGTTCAAACTTTTTATTTAGGACAGGAAGTGCGTAGGGTTGACAATAAAGTAAATAAAAAGAATTATTATCCATAAATTTCGAATTTTGATTCGAATTTCTTTGTTTTAATTTAGTTTCAGCTAAGAAAATTCGTATAAGTTAATATTGAAGAATTTTGGCTAAAATGTCTTCTCTGACAGTCTCCGTGGCGTAGCGGTAGTGACCGCGGCCGCTACGCAGGAGACGCGGGTTCGATCCCCGCTCAGTGCAAATATTTGTATTCATGAAATGTGGGTATTTGCATTGGTCTGGTCGTGCCTCGGAGAGCACGTTAAGCCGTCGGTCCCGGTTGCCATAAGAACATCTATGGCAGTCGTTACGGGTAGTTGGAGCCCTAAAAAATCCAAAAACAACGGCAAACGGCTGCAAAGCTTCGATATCGCCTAATGTTATCATTGGGCTGTGGAGGTCAGATGGCAATCGCTTCACGAAAAAAATATCGAGGTCTAGCCAAATCTGTAGTTAAGACGGTAAAGCGGACCTCAGACTCCGAGCTGAGAAGCTTCGGATGCGACTGGGAATTAACGCTAGGATGAGAGAGAGTCTTCCAATCGTAAAAAATTGACTTATTAGAAGCCTATTTTGTCAATAATATCGATCACAGCCCCGATCTAAATCCACTCGATTTTTTTGTATCGTTCGATAATCGTTCGTATCCCCGAGATCGGGGCTACGAACGATTATTGACAAAATAGGCTTCTAATAAGTCAATTTTTTACGATTGGAAGACATTTTAGCCAAAATTCTTCAATATTAACTTATACGAATTTTCTTAGCTGAAACTAAATTAAAACAAAGAAATTCGAATCAAAATTCGAAATTTATGGGTAATAATTATTTTTATTTACTTTATAGTCAACCCTACGCACTTCCTGTCCTAAATAAAAAGTTTGAACATTGTAGAAATTTTATTCTCTCGCCGAAATGTATGGGAAACGTTTTTGGCGATTTCTGTCTTTCCTAGTACTCAAAGCTAAAATGGTCCCATAGAGTCTTTTGATCCCCACATGAAATAGAATCGACTGGCACAAAAAAAAAATTTTTGGACTTTTTGCATTTTTTTTGCTAACTGTAAGATTTATGCAAAATCTGTAAATGCAGTTCATCACTCCTCAAAAAGTTAGGGAAGGTCTCCTAAGAACGTTTTGCTGTAACTACAACGGTTAAGGTACTTGCCCTTACTGCCCCGTTTCAAAAATACACCCTGTATATCTACTAATTTGATCTTCTTCTTCCTTGCTTCCTCTTCTTGCTTTTGCCAGTCTCGAGATTAATATGGTAAATGTTTAAAAATTATTGAAGACGCCAATATCAAGTTTTCATTCTCATAATGAGTTCTTTATGAAATTTAATTAAGTAATTATTTTTTACAGTTTATTCGCATCGTATCATCGCCTTAATCAAATAAACATTAATTAATAGTTTACATAAACAAGCTTTACCTACGTCAATGGATTTTATTAGTATGCTTTAAATTTGCACAATAACTTCCATTTACGTTTTCGGAAACTTTGGTTACTGACTTATATGGCAGATGCAGGTCAGAATGCTTCCTGGTCCTGCTGATATTATAAAAAATGTAAAAGTCTGTGAAGATGTTTGTCTCTCAATCAAATAGCTGAACGTATTAGGATGAAATTCGGTAGGTATACATTACAGTCTACAGTAATATATAGGCTAATTTTTATCGCTGGAATTGGTCCCCATGGGAGGTGGAAACGGGATCTGAATATCACGCAAGCGGGGTCGCGAGAAATGACTAGTTCTTACATACTTATACTCGTATGAATAGGAAAGTAAGTACATTATAGAAAACAAACCTTTCCCTTCTGACCCAATAACACATTGATGATCTTATAATGTCCGACTTCAAATCGTCAACAGCACTTGTCATACACCTGTTAACCGAGCTGGCTGTCGCAATCATTGTACTTACCTACCTATGTAAGTATAACTCCGGACACGTATCTTGGACCTAAATCGCAAGACAAACGAGGCTCTGGCGCACGCGGATTGCTTTGTAATAATAGAATCTATGCGGTGAATTTGAGTTCGTCCACCGCAGTAGCACCCGTGCTATCCTCAAAAGATACCCAAGAAATGTGTAAGTATTATAGGGCACATTTTGAGCACATTTTTGGGTCCAAGATACGTGTCCGGAGTTATACTAACGATAATCCGTGAAATTGTAGAATGTAAATCTGTACTGCTTTCTTTATACGCAGCCTCGTGTTGTTAGCTCTTAATTAAGTCACACATTTCACAATTATATTATGAAACAGACTTCCAAGGTTTTCTCAGTAAAATCAATAAAATATTACGTCACGTGCACAGCTGTAATATCTCGAAAAGGGTAGACAAAAATATTACAACCCATTCGCAGAACGTTCGTAAAAACGTCCAACCAATTTTTTGTTCTGTATACCCAATATACATAATAGGTACGTACATAGAAGTCTTTGCATGTCATAATATGTTATTCAATGTACCATTATGTATAAACTTAGGTACCTTTTATGTTGCGACTGTGTGCTTAGATAATCTTGGCATTAGCCGGTTAATTTATAGGTCATCTATTTTTTAAGGTTCCGTACCTCAAAAAGAAAAAAATAGCGGGCCCTTTAAAGGATCATTTCGTTGTCCGTCTGTCTGTCTGTCTGTCCGGAACCTTTTTCTCCGGAATGCGTGTAGGCAATTGAAATTCATACACATACCTACTCAGCTCTAAAACATCTAGAAACTTTGAAAAAATCAAACGTCTAAGTCAACATTAAAAATATATTGCAGGTTATGGCGCATAAGTTCGTTTCTGAATCAATTTTGTATGGAACCCCTCAATGCACTAGTCAGACTCGCACTTGACCGGCTTTTTTTGTTTAGTTAGCACGGCTAATGCCACTGTGAACTATCTTTAGCTGATAATGTTAAGTTAAGTTAACATTAATCAGCTATGCCCATTAAGTAGGATGCCCCCTGGGGGATCGTAGTGGTATTCCATTTTTCACTCGAGTCTTTCGATCCAAACGCTTTTCGATCCGAATAGTTTGGCTATTTGGATCGAAAAGCGTTTGGATCGAAAGATTCAGGTTCAAAATATATTAGGAAAATGAAACAGGAAACACCTACAAAAATATGACTAGTTAAGTGGTTACTATCCAATGTATGATTCTCACACCTAACTGAAGCTGAACAATATTCTTTGTAAAAAAACTTTGACCAAACATATATTATAGATATACATATACATGACATATGCTTCATTCGTTTATCGGTAGGTATATAAAATTTTCGCATAATCACAATAGACTAAACATTTAAAACATTTGCATATAATAAACATTGTGTTAGTACATGCCTCAGAATACAGAACAAACGTACATGCATATATTGAAATAATTTGACTTTCCTCCATCTGAAGGTAGTTCATCTTCTTGAGTGTTGAACCTACCTACTCCTGTTGACTACAGGTAGGTACAATGACTTACAAAACTTTTAAGGTTAATCAGTAAGCATGCATGCAGCAGCACGAAAAACATTCGAATCGTGGCGTACCTAAACGTATCGAAAGAACGGCGCATTGCGATTGGCCGCCTGTCTACCGTGAACCTGTGTGTGTATGAAGCCTGCCAATCGCTATACTCCGTTGTCTCGATTTACGTTACGAATTCTAACATTTTTTGAGCTCGGGGCACATAATTCCCAAAATCCACCACGAATCTCCCTAATTAATAAATAAGCGTGAAAGATACACCGCATAATTCCTAAATCCGAATAGCAGGGTGTCAATCACCACCTCGTTGTCTTCGGTTATTATTCAGCCATCAGGGTTCCTACGCATGTAAAACATAGAATGCTGGAGTTAGTTAGTTAGTGACGATGACGCCTCTAATGTTTCTTAGCATTATGTTATAGAATCGTGTCAGTCTTTTTTAGAAATAACACTAACACAACTTTGATCGACGATGTAGCTGGGGCAATGTTTTAGAAATTCAACGTCTTTTTTTTATTCCACGGATTGCCAGAGTTTGCCTGTTTTAAAAAATATCACCATTTTTCATGAGTCCTAAAAGGAGAATACATTCTAATTCTTTTTCAAATATTTTGTACCTATACTTTTTAATCTTAATTAGGTAGACTTGGGAAAATAGACCTAATAGGAACATGTCCTATTTCCGACGTTTCCTAAATAATGTGCGCCTATACATTTACAAAAACAAATATCTAGTTAATTTAGCACAATATTGAATATGTAACTAGGTACGATAACCTTATAAAAGGTTTGCTTCGGGCTAAGTCCAAAGGCGGTGGATTAGTTTCAAAACAAGTGAATTAACATTCACAATACAAAGGGTCGCTGAGGTTAAAATTACCTTTGAATAGAACTTAGTTTCCTGGTAACTACACAACTTATATACATTTATTAATGGATGTATTTAGCCTAGTAAATACATTGCGCAAAACTTACAAACAAATATTATATTATTTTAAGTATCGAATTATTTGATCATATTATTCTACATGCTAGCGTTAATCCCAGTCGCATCCGAAGCTTTCACCTCGGAGTCTAGGATCCGTTACCTCATCATCATTTCATAATTTAATATTAAACTGCCTATAGGTACATAGGGCACTTACTTTTTAATTTTCAAATAAATAGTAAACTAAACTGAAAACCTGAAACTCAGTTTACTTGAACGAATTTTCACTTGTAAAACGTTTTCTCGCAAATTTACAAGGACTCGTATGATGAACTGCTATAACGATACTTCGTTTTTACTTTTTTTTTTCTTCATCCGACCGCTAATCTCCATCCGTGCCAAAAACACCCGTAGATACGACCTTATTTTAAGTTCCATACATTGTGATCGTACGGGTACGTAAATTCGTTCATATTAACCGACACATTTAAATTGGTATAGTTATACCTTATACGTCAGTTACATCTTTTATGCAATTGAAATGCACCATTACGTGCACGTTGAGATTGAGTTTGAAACTCATCGCCGACTAGAATAATGCAGATATTATAGTATACACCCTTGTATATAGCTCCATTCCTCTTCCTCGACCAAAAAACGAATGTTTATATCATTTAATAATCAATCATTTCATATCAGTAAATATCATGTCGTAGTAAGTTCAATGTGGTTAAGTAATAAGTACCTGTCAGTTAATTACCTTGTAATCATTTAAAACTTGATCGGATAAAGACGAAACATTAATTACTTCCGCATTTCCTTACAATAATCACACTTTCGTGTTAAACTTGTTTGTATACATGTAGTAAGAGTAAATCATATCTATTACTACAAATTATTCATGTTATTTAAAATAAGGCTTGCTTATTTATTTATGAGCCAGCTTGCATCTAGGCTTAGTTTGAATTACAATTTAAAAAAAAAACACTTATGAAAAACACCGATATTTAATGTGCCTGTACCTATCTACATTTATTTCCGAACTTACATGAAATTTGGGGTTTTTTTTTAAATAACTTAAGTATTTTCATAGAGTCAGCATCCGATCGATCTTGACGAACAAATTAATCAAAATAATCTTAATGCCTTGGTGATTATTCTGATATTTGGTACACACTTTTAGTAAGCACAATAATACAATTTAAATCAATAAAACAAGGCCTCGATTCTGCTAAAGCACAACCACTGTGACACCACAGAGATTGCGAGAAAATTACATTTGATTTTAGCCTTTAAAGTAATGCTTTTAAGTTTAAAATTCAATGGCTTTTTGTAGAGTGAACGTAAGCGTGTAATGAAAATATTGTCATTTAATCTTGGACTTTAATGCTATAGTAATAAAGTCTAAATCCATCCAAAATCCATTTTTTGCAGAGACTGGCACAACAGTGGTTTAGCTTTAGCAGAATCGAGGGCCAGGTTTTACCTTGGTATTAAGATCATTTCGAGACTTTGCAGTCAAAATCGTTTTGACGCTGACTGCCGTAGCTATTCTGTAACCGTACTGTCATTTTCATCAGTACATACAAACACTCACGCTATAGGCGTGATCCCCGAAGGGGTAGGCAGAGGTGTACTAACACCCAAATTTCGCCAACTATGGTTTTCGGGTTGTTCCGTATTGATCCCACAAAAGTTGTCCCGAATTCGAAAATTCTTGTTTGATCCCACTTTTACTTCCTTATTGATCCCACAGCACTTTATTTATATTTTATTCTTAATTGATCCCATTTTTGTGTAGTCTACTATTCTCAATTGATCCCAAACCATGTTTTTCTTATAAAAACACTTTTTGTGGGTACGGTTTTCAAATAAGGTAAGTAATTTGAATGACTGAAGAGGCGGTTATTAAAATCTTGTTACAGTGGCTCGCAGAGCTGAATGTCTTTAACCGTCTTCTGTCGTCTGAAGTCTATTTATCCGTCTTTCTGTTACGCGCCACGCCTAAAGTGCTGAACCGATCTTGATGAAATTTGGTACATAGAGGCATTAGAGCTTGGGAACGGAGATAGGCTATATTTTCTTGCGAAAAAAGGGGTTAAGGGGAGGGGGGGGGGGGGATCGAAGTATTGTCTAACGAACATTTTCATACAGTCGATCGCCGGAGACGTCTAGAATGTGGTGGAATCTAAATTTTCAGTAAAATTTATATTGGTATAGCTTTTGAGGTTTACGAACTTGCTAATTACGAATATATCATCCATTTAGCGATCAAAGATGGCGGACTTAACATTTTCAATAAAGTCGACATGGGTATCGTTTTCAAGGTTATCAGGGCTGCTAATTACGAATATATCATCCACTTGGCGATCAAAGATGGCGGACTCGACATTGTCAATAAAGTCAATATGGGTAACGTTTTCGAGGTTATCAGGGCTGCTAATTACGAATATATCATCCATTTAGCGATCAAAGATAACAGACTCTAAATTTTCAATAAAGTCAATATGGGTATCGTTTTTGAGGTTATAAGGGCTGCTAATTACAAATATATCATCCACTTGGCGATCAAAGATGGCGGACTCGACATTTTCAATAAAATCAATATGGGTAACGTTTTCGAGGTTATCAGGGCTGCTAATTACGAATATATCATCCATTTAGCGATCAAAGATGGCGGACTCGATATTTTCAATAAAGTCAATATGGGTAAGGTTTTCGAGGTTATCAGGGCTGCTAATTACGAAGGTTTCATCCATTTAACGATCAAAGATGGCGGAATTGAAATTTTCAATAAAGTCAATATGGGTATCGTTTTCGAGGTTATCAGGGCTTCTAATTACGAATATATCATCCATTTAGCGATCAAAGATGGTGGACTCGAAATTTTCAATAAAGTCAATATGGGTATCGTTTTCGAGGTTATCAGGGCTGCTAATTGCGAAGATAACATCCATTTAACGATCAAAGATGGCGGACTCGAAATTTTCAATAAAGTCAATATGGGTATCGTTTTCGAGGTTATCAGGGCTGCTAATTACGAATATATCATCCATTTAGCGATCAAAGATAACAGACTCTAAATTTTCAATAAAGTCAATATGGGTATCGTTTTTGAGGATATAAGGGCTGCTAATTACGAATATATCATCCACTTGGCGATCAAAGATGGCGGACTCGACATTTTCAATAAAGTTAATATGGGTAACGTTTTCGAGGTTATCAGGGCTGCTAATTACGAATATATCATCCATTTAGCGATCAAAGATGGCGGACTCGACATTTTCAATAAAGTCAATATGGGTAAGGTTTTTGAGGTTATCAGGGCTGCTAATTACGAAGGTTTCATCCATTTAACGATCAAAGATGGTGGACTAGAAATTTTCAATAAACTCAATAAATGGGTATCGTTTTCGAGGTTATCAGGGCTTCTAATTACGAATATATCATCCATTTAGCGATCAAAGATGGTGGACTCGAAATTTTCAATAAAGTCAATATGGGTATCGTTTTCGAGGTTATCAGGGCTGCTAATTGCGAAGATATCATCCATTTAACGATCAAAGATGGCGGACTCGAAATTTTCAATAAAGTCAATATGGGTATCGTTTTCGAGGTTATCAAGGCTGCTTAATACTGTAATAACTGTATACATGATACCTACTTGTCCCTATTGTAAATTTATTGGTGTACAATAAAGTATTATCTATCTATCTATCTATCTATCTATCTAACACTCCAGTTATAAATGTTATCAATTGTACAAAAAATATAAAAACATCAATTAAATATTTATGCAAATTGACATAGCAATTAAAGTAAACTTTATAGATAGATACTGCCAAATAAAAATGTTGTAAGATAAATAATACGCATTATTGTGAAATATTATAGGACTAATTTAAATTATTAGTTATAGGTACTCGTAGCAATCATACAATATTAAAACATTCAAAATTGTGTACAAAATCACAAACAAATCACATATTGACGTTTTTAATTATATATTATACTATGTTCCTTACATACTTAGCTATCAAAATAAACTTTATAAGTAAAAAAGATGTAAAACAAACACAATTTATAAGCAGTTTTAAAAATTACAGGACCAATATAGATTATAAATTCACTCGCTTTGTGAGTGTTTCATACAAAATATTGGTAAGTAAAAGAGAGATTTTTAACGAAATAGACTTCAGAATTAACATCAATGAAATTATTAATTATATATGTTTTCAAATCAACATAGTAATATAAGATACAACATTGGTTGCAGTTACAACAGTAGTTACAATTACTTGCTAACAATTTTCTAGTAATAATTAAATATTTAAAATTATGTAAAAAAATCACAGACAAATCACAGATTTACATTTTTAACTAAATATAATACCTACATATTACCTAACCTATCATTTTAAATTGTAACAGCTACTTAAAATAAACAAAGGAGGCCAACTTCTCCAGGCAGTGGCCGACTGTTATTCGCCCGTCCACTTAACTTTGGATAGCACTATTAATGCGCTCTTCATTTTCTTCTTCGGAATTTTTGGACGTAGATGCTCCTAGGTTTATCTGTGTTATTTTAGCTTTAGCCCATTGACTAATATTAACAAGATCATTGTTGATAGCTGTCACAGCCTCAGTCAGTTCCTCGGCCTTGAAGTGTCGATATAGCTGCAGGTCGTCTGCATAGAGGTGATAGTGCGAAGTGATGACCTTGGTGATAGCGTTTATAAATATGGAGAAGAGAAGAGGAGATAGTACGCCACCTTGTGGGACGTCAATCGTGCAATCGTTATTTATAATTAACTAACTGTTGCCAGCGGCTTCGCCCGCGTGAAATTCTGTTCCCGTTCCCGCTCTCCATGGAACCTATTCCTGGGATAAAAAGTAGCCTATGAGTTATTCCAGACTATTATCTAACCCTGTACCGAGTTTTAACCAAATCCGTTCATTCGTTGGAGCGTGATTAAGTAAAAAACATACGAACATCTTCACAAACTTTTAGTCTTCTAATATTAGTAGTAAGTAAGATTACATTAGTTGAATGCATGATCATGCTATCCATACTTTTTAGTACCTCTTGCATTGGGGTCAATAAGGAATAGATTTTGGGATCAAACAAGAATATAAAATAAAATTTGAAAGTGGGATCAAAAAGGAATACGCATTTGGGGTGAATAAAGAATGGGATCAATCGTTGTGGGATCAATACGGAACAACCCTGGTTTTCGGTCCAACGTAATAGGGGGCGAGTCTATTGCCGTCCAGCAGGCATTTTGTCATGAGCTGTATGTCAATACATACTGCATGAATATGTATATTTACATTGGAATCCATATTATGTAGGTATGTAGTCAAAAGAAGTACCTATACACATACACACTTAATTGTGTTTAAGTATAATCATTCTAGAACCCATATAGCTATGCTTAATTTGAGTCTAGATGGCGCTGCTATGTGAAATGGTCTAGAAATTACTATTTATCAAATTAATGGAACCAGCCAAATTAATTTCGTATTCCGAATAGGTATCATTAAACATAAATTAAATTACCATTTTCATTGGTAAAGTATTTGGGTATTAGATTATATTGAATCTAATTGCATAATCCATTTTTGTGGTATTGATAACATTTTGATATCATCTGGGTCTGTACGTGGAGAAAGCCCGAGAAAATTCCTCAATTAATATACTCGTATCTACTATAAAGTACCTCTAATTATGATCAGAAAACGAGTTTTTAGAATTACCTTGTTAATGACTGATAAACATTTAGAAATTATGATGGCAATGATTACGCAATTTGTTATTCCCTAGAGGGATAATGAGATTCGCTTGCTTCCTGATAAACTGTTCACATTTCTGATTTACATTTGTATTAACACTAAACCAGATTTGCACAAACTGTTCAAATTTCGGATTAACGTTTAATTAGCACTAAACCAGATTTGCACAAACTTTTCACACTTCGGATTAACATTTAATTAACACTAAATCGGATTTGCCCTTACAGCTTTCCATATTAACTTTATATTACGCACTTCTTACCTTAAAAGTTAAACAGCACATGAGATCACTCATTCATTGCAACATATCGTTTGACGTAATAAGTACAACAAACATACAAATGATGTTAGTATTATTATATTGCCGCCATAAGCAGGTAAATGACCCTACAACATACGTCAACAATACGGAAATAAAATCAAACATTGTGAAGTATGTATGTCAAGAAAAACCACAGATGGAATTTGACGTAATGATTTTTTATATCATTTGGTCATGCGTATAAAGAAGCTGATACTGACGTGACTATTTAAATAAATAAACAAATATTCTACGACCTGCGCAATCTAGACCCAAAGTAAGCATAGGTTAACCAGCTTGTGCTAAGATCTAAAAGGCGGATAAACATACTTACAACTGATGGACAATTTACATATTATACACAGAAACACCCAGACCAATGCAAATATACATGTATACAAATATTTGCAGTGAGCGAAAATCGAACCCGCACCTCCTTCGTAGCAGTCGAAGAACGTTGACTGCTACGCCACAGAGGCCGTCAATCAATGGTAACGCAGAGTTCTGAGTAGATAAGTTATTCTCGACGAGTCAGATATTCAAGTTCGTACCCACTTATGTTTTAGGAAAGACCTTTAAGTAGCCTTGAGGTGAGGTGAGTAGCTTCCAGTCTGTAAGTTCTAACTACCTTCACAGCTCATGGATTATATTGATCCACGAACCTACCCTACCCTTTTGTCCCTATGAAAAAATATTTTCATTCACAGGTTTTCCTGCAACTTCATTGATCGAAGAGACTCGAGACGCCGATCTTCCCCGCCACTTAATTAATTCTAGAATTAATTCAAAATTCAAGTTCTTACTGGGTCGGCAGCGCGAGTGTGACTCCCCTGGTATTGCACTCGTCCATAAGCCACGGTAACCACTTTACATCAGGTGGGCCGTGTGCTTGTCTGCGACCTAACTGGTATAAAAAAATAACAGGACAGGTATATCCCTGAACTAGGGCTAAGTCACTTCACCTTCCTTACCCTACATAGATAGAATATATTTTCTTCTCGTGCACGTCATCGAACCGAATCTTCTTCACGTTACCGAAAAGTTCATTATAAGCAATATAAAAATAGGTAGGTACATAGGTACTAATTGTGAGTATATTAATATGTATCTGCATGGACGTACTTAGAATTAAAAATAATTAAAATGACCATTACGAGTACATGTTTTGTAGCAGATTGAAGAGCCATGTAAATATTATTTTTTAAATTCTGATCATCAAGTAAATGAGCTTACCTACTTATTAAAAACTTCGACCATCATTACTTCCTCTATTACATTTGGTTCAATGACCTAATTGCCAGAGTCAGGTACTTATCTCAAGATTTGTTGCATGTTGTTACCACAATAATTAACGCTGCCATATTACAAAGTTGCATGATCACCAACCTTCGTAAAATGTATGTCATTGGATTGATTAATTGGTTATACATACAACGCCATCTACCTTTTATCTAAAGAACTTACCAACACAAATCTTGTAGATTTGTTGACTTACAGCAGTGACATCTATGTAATGGGTATGTAATCACTAAATTAAACAATATTTTCGGAATAATATTTTAATGAAAATTCAACTAAACGTATAAATCTTATTTATACTTACAATAAACAGTAAATTGGATAAATATTTACATTTAGCTGGAGGAGCCACTCTCGCCGACGTGCTCCTCCAAAATTTGCTCTAACAAAAATATGGAAACCCATGGTGTGGACTCCCTTATCACCCAAATGCTGCTTGAGACTTATAAACATGTGTATAATATCCGTATTATTGTGTAAGTATATTTCTCAAGTTATATGTAAAAAAAAACTTGACTAACACTGGAGCTATACTTAATAGTTATTTGTTATACAAGAGCGCAAAGTCGCTTTTTAACCACATGCTCAATTTTGATGACCAAGCAAGTGAAGGATTTTAAAATTGAATCACGAGCGCACTCAATGCTTCTTATATATCCCTATGGATAAAAGTATCACAAAACCTGTAAAGATAGGAAGACGAACGATGTTAGATAAAAATTAAAAACTGAATGGAGGTCAAGAGAACCATACCTAAAATAACTAGGTACATTATAGAATTATAGCCCCATTACAAGTTTGTCATAATAGTACAATATAGAGAAGTGGTATCAGTATCGTATCGATTAAAATTTGAAAAGTTCCTACAAGTAATAACCGATATAAGTCAAGTGAAGATTGTACTACCTATAAAACTTCTTACAAAATTCGAACAATTCAAGTCTCATACAGCATTAGGTAATTACGATATAACGATTAAACATTGTATAAGTTAATTACAAGATATAATAACGCAGTCTTAGTACGCCGTGGCCACAGGTCACCCTTACCCTAGGCTCCTAGAGAGACCGCTGCTAGAGCTACACTACGGCGCTACTCGATACGTACGTTTGCTACCAACAACTAACCTGTATGTACGTGACTGTCGTTGTAGCAATAACTGAGTGAAATCTAACTAAATTGCTACTCTTCATCTTTGGTTCTCAATAACTAGTATAAATACTATAAATAAATAATACTGATCCTGTACTTGAGTCAAACTCGATGTAGGGATGATAAAAATAACACGGCACTAAAAGGAAACCACAGGGGATTAAGATGTCAAGATAAAACCAAAAAAGATCAAGCATGATTAATTAGGAAAGTTAAGAGTAAATTTTAGCTTTATTTATTTCATAATGTCATTTAATACGTTTAGATAATACAAGATGGAGGTTGGAGGAGGTATCTAAAGAAGGATACTGCAGTAGGTATCTTCCTGTCCCAATTGACATTTTGCGAAGTGCACATTCTGCGTCAAACCCCGACTGTAGTACCTCCATCCTTCAGAAGACCGCAGCCTAATCTTTAGTTCTCGCCTACCATGCGCTCCTATACTTTGCGAAGCTAATGACTGTAGGTATAATAGGTAAATGTTCTACATCGAATTTGATTCAAACTTAATCATAAGGATATGGATAAAAATGATTATGTAGGTACTTTCAGTCATTGATCTTTTCATTATACTAGAAACAAAAAAAAACGTTTCATGCCTTAAATAACAAAACACTCTAATTGCTTTAAGCTTCTTCAGCTAAAGTCAGTAGAGCTACAAATCGACGTCTTTTACCATCTAATCTATTTCTAATAAAAAGACACTACATGTACTATGGAAGATAATGAAAATGGCCTCGCCTACACGGAACAATAACAAGACGCTAGCTACTACTAACCTAATCGACGCTGCCTAGACTAGAACTTATGGAGGGACTAGAGGAAAGGAGTAAAATTGAAGTACTACTGCCGTTCACGAACTTATTTAAATTATTGATAAAGTATTCGAAACAAATTAAGGCAAACTTGTTCCGTCATCTGAAAAATATGCAGAAGAAACCAAACTAGTTTTCAGCAGTCATCAGACAATTATTCTATTGATCAAAAACCTAAAGCCTGTATATAACAACAATATAAAAGCATTGGATATAATGAATTATCAAATTTCAACAAACATGAATAACAATCCGCTAACAGACAACAGATATTGTTACCAATGATAAATATTCTAGAAAAATTTGGCATCGTGTAACGTGAAACGGCACATTAACTACTTGAGATCTAAGGGATACTAAAAACTATCTATGGCAGGATGGGTAGGGAGACAGTTCAACGGCTATAGAGAATCCAGCCGGGTCCTCTGCACCGCCAGCAGTGCCGACTGTTGCTGGAGACTCTTGCGTAGACCTTCCAATGTCTGCAGCACCTGGTAAGCAAAATTAAGTGAGTTCGAAATTCTCTGAACATATCAAATGATTGTCGTAGTAAAACTTTTCAGTTTTCTCCTCTGAAATTTATGACTTTGCGAATAGATTTACATCTGAATTTTATGACAGCAAACATCTTTTTAATTACAATAATATTTTTCACATACATAGGTAATACACATGCATTTAGTACTTCCAATACTTTAATACTAATTATAAACGAGTTGAAATCTAAAAGACAGTAAAAGTCAACAAAAATAGAAAAATACTTGATTCAAAACATGCCAAAGACTAACCTCATCGCGAGCATACGCCTTCCTCTTGGGCGGCTCGGAGTGAGGTCTATCAGTTGGTGAGGGTGGGTGCATATGGATACGAGGGGTAATGGGGGGTGGAGGAGGGGCAGCCAATGGGGACCGCCTCGCGACGGGAGACAGTCTTCGCGGTGGCTCCGGGGAGTTCGCGCGCATAAAGTTCGTGATATGAGTGCGCTCTGGACTTCTACGGGGAGCTTCAACCTGACAACAATGGATGTCGAAGACACATTAAACAATGGGCTTGGGACCACATTGCCAGCTATAGGAACATCTCTAAGTATGAAGTTTGTTTCAAGCATCTGCTGCATCCCTGTAGGTTAACTAACGAAATGTCTCAGGCAATTTAGTTTGCAAATATATAGGTACGATAAAATTGAAGTTAAATTTAATTAAAACATGGAAAAAAAGGGTTAAAATTCTTCGCTTTACACAAACAACAGGTATAGATGCAAGACCATTTAAATCTATACATTTATAGAGATATTCTGAGGGAATTAAATTAGATACATTTGTTTACAATAGATCTAACATGCTTGACACTAAAGAAGATGAATTAAATCTACTTAAATTATAATAGATAATTATCTAAAACCTCTACGATACGTTTAATCAACCTTCTGAGATAATCGACAATAAAACAATATTATAAGTAACAATCTTAAACAAGTACAATACATGTAGATACAGCAATACTTTTTAATTTACACTAGTCTCCTCAAAATATGACAAGCTACACTGCAATTATTTTTTAATTTAAAACCTACGCCCTTAAAAGGAACCTGATTTCGATAATACTTTAGTAATAAATTCTAAGAGAAATTTTGAGCTTTGTAAATAATAAATATTATTCACCTCAGTAGCCCTCAGTTCTCTAACTCTCGGGTTGTGTGGCGGCTCCAATGGGGCCCTCGACACGGTGACCAGCAGCTTCTCAGCCTCTCTGATCAACTCCCTGTACTTCCTTTCTGCTTCCCTGTCCGCTTCTAGCAGGGGATCTCTCTCTCGAACTGGAGGAGCTGAAGGCGCGTGGTTGCGTCGACGCATTCGAGGTGGGGTTGCACCTGAAATCGCAATTTGTATAACTATAGAGAAGTACATGGTGGTGAACGGTCATCGAGAACACTTGCATACCAGAAATGTAACTTGGGTGGTAACACCTGCTGAGAATTAGAGAGATAGAAAAGACTGAGGAATCCGCAATCCGACACTCTTGCAAACTTATTAATTCAGAATATTGTCACCTTGAAGGCGACATTAAGTGAGACAGTGATACTCCAGTTGATCCAGCCCAAACGCGGAAACGCGTTGATATAACGGTTTTATCTACGTAATATAATGAGTGAGCTTTCTACCATGTTTAAGGCTGTATGTTTATTGCCTGTGAATAGAGTACCAACAGCCCTATCCCATAGTTACCTTGTACCTGTACGCCACCCACGGAAAATATTTTTCTTACATTTTGCTGCTCAAGAAAATATGTACAATACAAAAATAACATACTGATGTTGTTCTATATGATGGCGAGATATATAAACTGTAATTACAGTGCAATAATTACGAAGCTAGGTTAAACTACATTATTAAAAAAAAAATATGTATCTTATGATGGTAGTGTTTCAAAAGACACCACTTTGAATTAAACTTACTTGTAAACTAAAGTATGAACAATTAGTAGCTAATCTCACCTGCTGATCGCGGTGGTCTACGCGGGGGCCTCCTTCTTCTCGCCCTTCTTCTACCCGGCGAGGCGGTTTCATCATCGTCTTCATCACCTCCGTCTAATCCCGTATCACCATCAGAGTCTATATCAGCGTCAGACAAGATAGCAGTTTCCCGGCCCCTGGTGCGCATGCCGCGGCATTCTTCGTCGCTGGATGCCCCACCACGGTAATAAGGCGATCTGTTTGGTTCCGGAGATAAGTGCGGAGATAGATGTGGTGATCTGGAATAGAGAATGGTTAAAATATCAGTTTAATTCCGATGCATATGTATTTAGATAGAATACTTAATTCATTGTAAAGTAGTGTCAGTAGCTCACGGTTAAAGAGTTGACCTTACTATCAAGAGGTCGCAAATAGATGTCCCCCAGTGATTTACGCATATGCGTAGAGGCTTTTCGAGATAACTTCAATGATTCAACCAGATTTGAACACTGGATAGTCATTGCCTGTTCAATTCAACCAGATTTGAACACTAGATAGTCATTGCCTGTTCAAACTATAATTTCTTCTTGAGGTGTAAGTTCACAGTCTATTGTAGATTCTGCCCTACATTACGTAAACGCGAAGTGGAACGCGACAGTATTATTATGTTAGGAAAATATTACCGAGCCATTAGGTCACCTAAATCCAATAAGTAGATAATACTACTAATGAGTTCGGAATTACATTTCATAACAACCACACTCGTGAGCCTTGAACTCACGCTAATACGTATTACCGAAATAAGATAACACATTATGGAATAGGAAACCATACCTAAGTATGTTCAGGCGCTTCCTTCTATTCATCCGTGGGTCAATCCTGGTTGTATTCTAAACCTACTCCTTGCAACCCAGAGTCAAATTTGCTACTCTTCATGATTTGATTACTTTGGCCTTCACAAGAGGAATTGCCGTCTGAAGCCACAACCGCGATGCGAAAGTCTGTGCCAGAGCCTCGACCGTCAATCAATAGATACACTGGCTTGATATCTAAATGGGGCAGCGCCAAATGTACTCGTAAAAGCATCTCTTCAGAGTGATCTCAGTAAGACCCTATCTACTCGTACTAATTGGTGACACTTTTACATATTTTGGCATAAAAAGTTGCAAATCTCACCTGGAGCCGCACCTGAGATGAGAATCTAGTGAATAAGGTGCATGGTTCAACTGCGGCTGATTCTGCGGTGGACATTGCAGCGACTGCTGATGTACTAAGTGCTGAGGTCGTCGCCTGTTTGGCGAGGTAGCGCCGAGCCACGGGTTCGTCCGTATTCGACACCTCGGTCTTGGGGATGGGGTCGCGCATACCACTACGGGAATGACCGGTTCTATGGCACAGCGGCGAACTGCTGCACTGGAACGACGCTGGAAACAAATGTTAGAAAGTGGTTAGGATAATCTTTATCATATGAGCGCCAATACAATACATCCAAATCTTTAGAGATTGGGATCCACTGTCCTATTCCTTATGCATTGGGTTTTACGGCAACGACTTCCGTCTAATACCAAAAGGTAAGTCTATGTATTTGTCCGTGTCATCTAGACTCTCCCAATCCCAAAAGGTAAGCCTGCGCCAAATACTCATTCCTCAATCAGCAGGTGTAATGGCATACAGGCGAGGTCACGAATTACATATAGGAAACGAATTGCTAAATATTTAATGGAAGTGTGTTTGTACGGAACAAATTCCAATACTGCTGGACGAACCAGTAGTAATCGAGTTTGTTCCTTACAAACATACAGTTTTTGTTGTTTTATTACACTTTTTTTTACATTAAATTAAAGTATACCTACTTCACCTGTTAAAAGCTATATATTATCTTCATTATAATCATTTCAATCATAAATTTAATCATATAAGAAGAAGGAAAAAGTACTTTTTCTAAAAATGGGAACAAGCTAAGTTACCTCGTTATGCTATTTCTACGTTATATCAAACTACGCACGAATTCTGAAATAGGAAGTTTGTAGATAATGGAGGACAGGGTGATAAATTGAGGCAAAGGATAACTTTACCTCCATTTTTTTCGGTAACCGTACCTCTATTGTACCTCCGTGGTACCTATGAAATGAGGCCAGATGACGATGGCGATGTCATGTTTCGGACTCATTAATTTAGCCCATTAATGAAAAAAGAAAGATAGAAACTCATTGATATAAGGGTTTTTTTATATCAATGTAAAAACTGTATTGTTTATTTAGGTCGAACTCAAAATGTAGAATATTTATTTATAAGTTTAACAATATTAAATGACTAGAATTAAATTATATTACAACCCCGAAGTCCGATGGACAAATGACTGAAGTTTAAAATACCGAAAGTTGAAAATCCCAAAGTTCAAAATTCGAAAGTTCTAAATCCCGAAGTTTAAAATTCCGAAGTTCTAAATCCTGAAGTTCAAAATCCCGCAACACAAGTTTTCAAGTATTGTCTAATGTTGGTTTTCATTTACGCCTCATTTATTACGTCCAGCAATGTATGACATATTTACAAATCTGTTGTAATTCTTTCAACAGGCATAGGTAGTGTTATATTTTAGAACGGAATTACTTTCATAAAAGTATGTTAAATTACAATGCCTCTTAATAAGTTTTAAATTAAAATAAAAAATTGTTTAATGGAAAAAGGATACTAGGTATAAAGTAGATGAATATCTTAATGATAAAAATGCATGGTCATCCTAATCACTGATTGCTCGCACATTATAAATTGTATAAAACTATATTTAAAAAATAAAATAAAAAGGATAATTGAGTTCTCTGAGTTTCTTGCTGGTATCTTCTCAGTAGAACCAACTACCGAACCAGCGAAAGAATCATTTTCAAATGATTTATTGATTTACTTTATTTTAACTTGACATGATATTGTAATATTTTGACGTTCATATGTGCTCTTTATGTGCCTAAATTGAATAAATGAAATTGATTCTTTGATTCTTTGATTCAATATAATAAGCGTCGCCCACTTTATTAAATTCCAATGGCAACACTTATTGACGTTTTTATTATACTTTTCATGTACTTTTCTCATTGAGTGTGACAAGTCAGCAGGTAGGTCCCCTCTGAAGTAAGAGGACCGGTTAAAAATTGCGCTCGGTCTCCCTAGACGGCAGCCGGGCGCGGGGACAAGATCATCTTGTGGGTGTCAGCATAAGTGCTCTCACTTTACGATCACTGCGCACTATGCCCCCCAGGACAAGGAAGTTAGAAAGTTAAACAACGCAACGCCTATATCAACTCGAGAGCATGTGAACCATACCGCGATGTATTTTTGCCACTAGCGCCATCTAGGAGCAGGCTTTTAAAACTGTTTGAGAATGTCATCTGAATTTTAAAGCAGGGGTCGTATAAAAAATCTGAATAGGTACTACAATTTTAATTACACTGATAACTACTAAGAATGTACATTGAACTTATGTATATGAATGAGACGCGCTCTTTGACCCCCCATTCTAGAATATTTTATCACTATTTTTGCGAATTAATTATAATATGACATTAAATACCTTATGCTACATTCCGAATTTTATTATTTCGTCTTCATGCTCACGTCATGCCGCGCTTGGTGCCAATAGCATCCTTTACTTTGGTATTCTTTCTCTTGCTTGACATGACTTATCACTTTTATGGGAGCGACTGCAGTCTAGGTATTCTCACAAATATCAAAAAGTAGTATTGATCAATGAAACTCATTAGGTACCGTCATTTCGTAGGTACAGGCACAGAATAGATAAATAGTACAGGTAAGTTTTAAATAAAGAGGAAAAATTAAACTTGGCCAAAGTGTATCACTGAAAAATATTTATCGAAAAGATCATCATTGAGTGTAGAATGAGATGCTGAATCAATTGAAATTTAATCACAATAATCATAATCAAGCTTAATTTTACCCATTGTATACAAAGAAGGTACACACCACACAATTTATCATTTTATCTATTCAAACCAGATATATCCGAAAGGGTAAGCAAAGTGTGTCTACCTATTACACCCACATTTCAGATCTCTCCGAAAAGGGGACAAGCCCACTGACGTCTAAAAGAGTCTCGGATTTCAATCCTAAATAAAATAAGTACGTTATATTGACCCTAATTTATAAAGGCCGTTGGCAGGCAAAGCCCTCCAATTAGTACGGTCTAGTTAATGGATAAAGCCACCCGCGCATACGAGCTACGAGCACAGCCCAGGCTTTATTCTGTCGATTCCCGATACAGGTGAACCAGAACCAGCGATACTTGAAACTCAATGACGAGTTCCTTTAATTAAAAACGGGAAATTACATAATTTAAGGCTACGTTTGGAGATGAATTTGTTTGGGGATCTAAAAAGGTCACATTGAGCGATTCTGCGAAAAACGAGTAACATTATGAATTCCCAGTAGATCTCAATAGATTCTTATAAAATTCGTATAATGGTCACTCATATGAGCACTATGAGCAGAATCACATTAATTCATTTACTATACAGATTCCAATTTGCTGTAAATATCGCCTCATGACCAAATATAATTCTGATACGATTCCAGTGAACTTTTTAGACCTGCTGATGTGCGGTGCAATCTCTCCCGCATTATGGTTACTAGAACCTTTTTTTTTAAATTTATAGCTTTACACCTAAGTTATTCGTCAACAAAATAAAATATCCTACTAATAACCCGACAGGATAGATGAAGGTGTACCAAAAGGAGCAAGTTTCAGTATTATTATCTAGTGGGCACGCTCGGGCACCCTTCGAGGCTCTACGTAACCACTGAGAAAATACAAAATCGAACCAAATAAAAAAAACTGAATTACAAAATTATAACAATTTATTATTTACTGTTTATCCTTATTATTTCAATAGAGTCAACAATATTCCAATGTCCGATTTCTAAATTATCAGAATTGTGGAGAAAATAAGACGAAAGAGTAATAGAACCGTAAGTAAATATCTACATGCGGCGACTGGTACAAAACTATCTGAAGTTACAAAATAATGCAAATCCAAACAAATCCGTAAAGTACTTCTACTTTGATTTGAATCCTTCAACAAAGAGGAGTAGTTTTCACATGAATTCTA
Organism: Eilema depressum; assembly: GCA_914767945.1. Taxonomy (NCBI): domain Eukaryota; kingdom Metazoa; phylum Arthropoda; class Insecta; order Lepidoptera; family Erebidae; genus Eilema; species Eilema depressum. The sequence goes on from OU612013.1 coordinate 18,940,321, forward strand.
TTACAAACAACTCCTAGAACTTGGAATGTTCAAATTTGAATAATTTTACGTAACAACGTGGAACTTCAATCCTGCGGTTGAGCTGGGCAGAATTCCAAATTCTTTCTCTTAAATGAGGGTAGCCTTGTAATGACTGTTGTTGAACCTTAAACCGCAGATGTAAATTCACATGACAACCTGTGTTTGATGTTATCTCAGAGTCACGAAGGGACATTGTGCGTAAATATCCGCCTACACTTACTGGCTACAAAGCTGAAATAGAATTTTACTGAGAAATCCTCTTGAGAAAAGATTCATTTCGGAAGCGGAACAGGATTATTATAGGATTATTTTTCTTATAAGTAAATAATAGTTGCGTGTATAGAAACTTTACAGGATGTTTTGGAGAATAAATGGAGGGACTATCTTTATTCGCAATAGGTTGAAACGGATGAAGGCTCTATAATGCTCTGCAAAGATAAACATAATATAACAAGTGTCACTTATTCGAGAATAACTCGATCGATTGTGTACCTACTTAACTGTACGGATCATTATACTGGAATCGTAAGCTAGTAAGTAGATGTAGTACGTAGTACCTACAAGGTGATTTTCAGGGAAATATCTACTTTTTAAACGGTTTTATTTAGTTTGGCCTGCTTGTTGTGAGGTACAATTTCAATCAGTACATAATTAACTGTTTAACTTGAAAAAATGGAAGATCCTCGTATGCAGAAATCTGTTTGCGGAAAATGCTTTTTTGGTCAAAAATTTAAAGTAAAATAACTGAAGATTTAATTGACTGAAAATGAGTTCAGCCAATTTCCGAGACATATAAACCGTTACGACTTTCAAAATGTGTATGGTCCTACATTACCAAATGTGAGATTAAAAGGCACCCATGCTTTTACTGATCCCGCTGCTCAAACTCTCATTTCCGTAAGCGTCTGTTGGGCCACCATAATCAGAAAGCACTTAATGTTAAACATACCTTAGCTGGTTCGTGGTACAGGTGTGTGGTTGGAGGCGTGGGTGGTGGCGGCGGAGCGACGAGCGGAGCGGCGAGCGACGCAGGCGGGGCCCCGGGCGACGTGCCATCAGTTGAATACCCAGTACTGTACGCACTTTCGGGGGAAGACAAGTGTGGAGGAGGCAGCGGTCCTGTGGTAGTTGCAGAAGCGGTTTGCCTCACTTGCTTCTGCTTACGCTTCTTCGCCCGCCCCAACTGCGCTTCCATCCATGACTTGAGCCGCGCGCCCAGCATGCCGGCGACGGCACCTGTATTACATAAACGACAGTGTATCTTTACACGCTTGCACGAAATTTGCAAAACAAACACATTATTTTTTATATATTATAGACTTGTTTCGAATACTCCCGAGTCACGAGCATCGAGCACGTTTTTATGAATCGTAAATGAGCTCTCTGTCTACTTACATCTACTTACATAGACAATGAAATTGGTTCTACAGTTTAGGTAAGGCAACTTTAGATTCAGTACTTAAATTTATTTCTTACAAAGAGTATTGGAGAATGATAGATTACATCTGCATTATACTCGTATCCGTCTAACTAAACTAAACAAAGTCGCTTTAACTTTTTATGATTAAGCAGATCATTTATTTCTTCCAAAATAAGGTCACTAGCGTAATAAATTTATGGAAACATTCCATTCCATAGTAAATATGGAAAATAGTAGTAAGAATTATGGCAGTTGAAACTTTTACACAAATATATAATTAGTTCAATGAAAATTTCATCAATTAATTTATATTTTACACAGTCGGCAGTAGGTACAAATGAGATGAAAATTCTTTCAGTCAGATTCTAATACAAGCGTGATCAAAAACGTTCTTTGTTTGAACTTATTTCATCAAAGTTCAACAAACAAACACAATGTATCTACTTTCATACTCCGATAATCACGAAGAGAATATTTTCGCACGCTTCACTTGAACAAAGGAGTTCATAGAAATACTTTGAATGCCGAAAATACGTATTTTAGGGAACAATTGTATCCCCAACAGCGGCTGTTCTACATTTTCATGTCATCAAAACCCACTCTTTGAAGTAAACAAAAGTAGTCACATAAAATGTTTTATCATGTCGCCGTCGCGCGTCGTTCTATCGCAGAGAAAAGGCCGTTAAACCGCAAAACAGTAGGCCTACCACGAAACTAACTATATTCGAAGTTACGGACTGAGATTTGCGGTAATCGGTACCATGAAACACATTTATCCCGCAATCGAGCACAAAGACGGCAATTGAAACTTCGTTCAGTCTAGTCACTACCGAAGGAACCCGAAATAACTTCATGGCACGTAAATGCTACGACTTTCATTCGTGTTTCCTGTGAAGTTTCGAATGTAAGTTTCGTGGTAGCCCCACCGTTTGGGGTTTGTGGTAAGCCCTCGGCCGCGGCGTATCATATTTCAAGACAGTCTAGCGCTCGCGTTGTCGTAAAAAAGGGCGCATTCAGCACCCTCTTCATTTCTATCAGTAACGCATCTTTTACGAAAAAGGAAAATTAATCACTATTATTCCTAGTCACGTCACTATTATGTGATCAAATTGAGATTTTTAGAGTAAATAAATTGTTTCAAAATTTTGATTGAAACAAATGGTGTGGACAGGTCTATACTAAATAATAAAAAAACATGTTTGTATAAAAAATGATTTTGTTTAGAAAAATCAGTTATACTTACCTAATATGTAATACGAAAATCATAACCTTATATAAGGATTGTACTGATGACAAGAGCTTTGTATCTCGCACGAAATTTCCTCTTACTGTTTTCAATTTTCGCTACAAACTTTTGAAATCGACACAAGCCTGTCCATAGTGTCCATACACCCTTTTCCGCTATCACTGCAAAACTATTTTAGGCCTATCGATTGTACGGATTCAGCAGCGGATTTAACGTTGACCTCACCTTTGACTGCCATATCGAGTATCGTGAGTTTACACCACATACAACCTATACTCAAGGCCTATACTCATTCCATGTTCGGGAACCAAATACAAGACAATGAATAACTCAAACATTTGTAGAAATACATCTATTCACTGGCTATCCAATTCAAGTATTCTTGATATTCAAGCTTCATGAATAAAATATTATTATTCTGAGGTGGTCCTCTGATATTTCGTCTAATATTGATTTGGCATGCAAATGAAATGTAATCGGAAGAGTCACGAAATCCAACCAAAACAAAAATAGGAAATTTAAAATTACTTATTGTCTTGCAGCATGTACAGTCTACAAAGGAGATACGGTTACACCTTTACATTTATATGCAAAAGTACGACCGTATCTTCTTTGTCGACTGTACATAAAAATACTAAGCAGCATATTCTTGATAAAAGAAGTATAAAGTTAGCTATTTTGCAACAGTTTCCGAGGGAATATTTTCTGACCCTTACACTCGGCAACTTCGATAGTCATCAATCAACGATATCCTTCATTCAAAAACTTGTTAGATCCTACTATTTGCTTGGATGGATAGGTATATGTGTACTTTTACATATAAAAACGTATTCTATATACATAATCATGAAATGTAGAAAGACCAATTTTTCGCGGCAGGTATATACCTACTACATTTAACCACAATGTTTCAGGTATTTTCATATAATTTAGATATTTTCATCAATATGTGCGTGCATCAACATTAAACTACATATTGATGTCAATGTCATTATAAGTTAGTAGCTTTCAGTGGCGAAGGGTCCCTATAACCCGATACCTACCGGCTTGCTCACGGAGTGCTGTGATAGGACTGTTTTTAATTTCATACAAAATTATATGGTCGTTCTGCAAGAGGTAAGATAATTTTCTACCGACTTCCCTTCGGCACTGGTAGCTGGTAGCTTTATAATAAATAGTTCGCAAAACCATAAAACGCTTACGAAACTGTACACACACGTATATGTGTAACTTAACTAACGTTTCGACACCCTCGCCCTCGCATGGGAAACGAATGGCCGGGTAAAAGACGGATGGAATAGACTTATCCAGTTTAGTAGGGGGTGTAAACTTACGAGATTTAGCTAATATTAGCAATCCATTACCGACCGCAGTTGGAAAGTTTATTTAACTAACCGCACTTGAGTGGAACGTCTGCTGATGGAATATTGATTGAACCTCTTCGCTATAAACGATCTACATTCTATTGGTAGGGTTCGTGTTAAGCTCCTGTGATATTTTAATGATGAAATAGATTGAAGTTAAACTACTTTTAACGGATTCTATCGCGATTTCATAGGTTTCATTTTATTATCATCACCTGATTTTGCAGTTGCTTTTGATACTCGTAGCTATGTTCACGGGGTAAACAACCGAAACAGTTCTGACATGTCCTGTGAGGACAGTATAACACTAGTATCACATGTATCCTCAAATAAATCGCGATAGAATCCATTAAAATACTTTTATTTCAATGTATTAAATGTAAACTAAATGTAAGCTTCTGAAATGATGGAATAATAAAATAATAAATAAATAATACTACGAATACAATATATTGCTGCTACGAACTGTATGGCGTAGCACTATAGCGTTCAACTGCTACGATAAGGATCGCGGCTTCGATCCTCGTTCAATACAAGTAGTATAATCATATTAATTAACGTCATACAGGTATACATCTATGTATACAATATAGGTTACCAGTTGTACAATCTGTTACCACAACCCTGAAAGTAGTTTGTTCCAATTCGTCCTAAACTAAATTCAAATAATATACTTACAGTTTACGCCTAAATATTATTATAATTTTAAACATACACGTTGACCTTTCCCTTTTCAGTGCTAGCGAAAATAATTGGTTCTAAATCAGGTTCCACGTGACCACGATCCGGTAAATTCGCTCGAAATGTCGGGCACACAAAGATATTGTACCCGTGATTACATTCCCGTTTTATAAATTAACTAGCTTTCCACCCCGGCTACGTACCTTCGTAGGTACGTACCTCGTGCTATGGGTGCATTCTAATCAACACCTATTCAATATCCATGACGAAATTTGATAAATGCTGATACCTTGCTGATACGTTATTCACAGTTTTTTTTTTATTTGATATTTTTACGACATTCTACACAGCGCTACCAGACTCAAATAAGCATAGCATGGCTTAACTAACTCGTGTTATGAGATCTAGATAGAATGCAGGTAAACATACTTAGATACTATTAGGTAGGTACTTTATTTTAATTACTTTTAAATAATTCCATTTTCACACCCTGTATAGGCAAGGTCCGTCTTTTTATTTTATCATCTGTCTACAAAAAGTTAGTGGTCGGGTTGTGATCTAGAGAGTCCAGCAGATCTAGTAACGGAAGTCATTGCAATATCTGCTGTTCTGATTTCGTATTTTTGACATCGGAGTTTCAAGTTTTTGGCTCTACACTGATGAATCAAACACGCGAAAAAGGCCTACCTCTACATAATATTAGTATAGGTCGCTTTTCACTCCTAAATTATCCCGTTAAAGTGAAACCTTTGTATACAATATACAAATTCCCAGCTAACCCAAAACTTTATAACTCAACTTAATAATTATACCGAACAGCACAGCGGTGGCAATCAACAACAAACGTAGACATAATTACAATAACAAAGGCTTTCCAACAGAATAGATTGGAATATACATAATCATGTACATATACAAACACATATATATACAAACATATATAATCATACCAATATAACCCGAAAGATGCAGGCAGTGGTGTACAAACACCTGATTTATCCAACTATGATTTCACGTAATTGAGACTTGGGAGCGTGCTTTTCTTGGGTTATATTTTTACTGTCGGATAAAGAACCCCATGTCCCTTAGTCACCTTATACGTCTCCCATGGGACGAGATGGCCCATATATTGCATTCCTTAACGTCGGTAACACGTACAATATCAAGACACATAATCGTATATTGACAACATAATACACATAAGACACATAATCATTTACTGATTTATACCTATGTATGCTACCAGACTAGGCTAGACAGCCTCCGTGGCGTAGCGGTAGTGAACGCGGCCGCTACGCAGGAGGCGCGGGTTCGATCCCCGCTCAGTGCAAATATTTGTGTGAATGAAATATGAGTATTTGCATTGGTCTGGTCGTGCCTCGGAGAGCACGTTAAGCCGTCGGTCCCGGTTGCCATGAGAACATCTATGGCAGTCGTTACGGGTAGTTGGAGCCCTCAAAAATCCAAAAAAAACAACGGTCTAACTGCAAGGCTTCGATGTCGCCTAATGTTAACATTGGGTTGTGGAGGTCAGATGACAATCGCTTCACAGAAAATATCGAGGTCTAGTCAAATCCGTGGTTAAGACTGGTAAAAAGCGGACCCCAGACTCCGAGCTGAAAGCTTCGGATGCGACTGGGAATTAACGCTAAGAGGAAGAAGAAGATGCTACCAGACTGACTGTACAGAAAAAAGAAAACTGATCGCAATAACCATCATCATCATCATTAACAACGCGCAACTTTTTGTAACTGTCATACAGACGACAAGACGACATTAGAAAAAAAAAACGCAATACTTTTGTAGTCAATACTGAAAACATAATGATGTTTTGAGTAGGTACTCATTTTTTTTTATTTTTTTTTTAAATGGAATATTAGTAACCGAATTCCCGCTAACCCCTTCAGCTAAGCTAACTTGCTTGTATTAGAAGTGGGTTCAAGTCGGTAGTGTAATGGCCAGGATTCGAACCCGGGGCCTCTCGATCGTAAGGCCAAACCGCTAACCTATGTTTCGCAATAAGTAACTCGCTCTCCTACGTTCCCGCGTCACCACTGGACCCGCGACCCAATTCTAATTCTAAACAGTGTGTTTAATAGTATCATAGAAGTTATTGCACTCACTACAGTTAATTACAAACGTTAACGAACCATAAAAGATACAATTTGTCAACACACTCGCGTAGCAATAAAAGCAACAATAAAACGTCGAAAATCCTTCACCGATAAGACGTTTTACGATAGTCCGGCAAGTAATGAATTGGAGGCAAACTAATAAATTCCGACTTCGGGACAAGCACCGAACTTCGACGTAGATCGAACTCTTTCTGTACCACAACAAGCTATACAAATGTGAAACGCTCTAGCAGGGGATTGCCTAATCAATAAAAATGTCACCGTATACATGTAAATAGTGCCCGGAGGAAACCCCTTTATCTCCGTGCGACCACAAACTTTTCTAACTAAACTATCCCTTTTTATCTTATTTCGGGTATAGCGGTACCTTATCTTTTTATCAGTTTTTCGTCCTTTTTATTTCGACTTTTTGGGTCATAAATCTATCTACAGAAATAGCGGTAAACTACTTTTATGCAGTCAACCCTTCTCAGTTCGGGCAAAAACTTAATTGATAAATAAATTATTTCTACTAAAAGGTAGCATAGCATTCAGTGCGAGCATGGAGTGTAACCTACCATATAATATTAATACTAAACGGTTTAAGTATATATACTCAAGTCCCTTTCCTTCAATTACTAAGGGTTAGCATAATATTGCTGTAGACCGTAGGTAGAGGATATGATAGGCCTTTTGAGACCACTTGCAACACGACCCCTTCTGATATTATTCTGATGAATCACGAAAATTTACGCAGTTTTGATGTATGACGCCCCAACAAGAGATTCAGGGCACTAGTCCACCACGTAAGAGACAATCAGACAAAACTATGAAAGGAGTAGGTACTCCAAAAAGCAAACTTTATAACCAGTGTTGGCATGCGGATGAGGAACAAAGTAAACGTCTGCGGTGTGTGCGATGCTTTAATATAAAAGTGATGAAAAATATTAAGGCCTAACAAAGTCTAAGATCTACGCGTTGAACTAGCAATATTTTAATATATATGTAATAATAATTCAAGTTATATAGTGTAGTAGCTTACTATCGAGAAGTTTCCGATTCAAATTCTGGCCATTATACTACTGACTTAACCACAAGCAAATTAACTTAGTTGGAAGGGTAAGGTAGCAGGAATACTAGTAATCCTGTTTCAAATTTTCATTTTTTTTTTTAATTTCGTTATTACATTACACGGGAATGCCCTTAATGAATCCACACCTTAATAAATCAAACGTAACCCAATGACGCACCAACCTTCCTGAATTTTCAATAACGTTCCGCTATTATTGCGACACAAACAAATCGTTCACGTTATTCAGCAAACTGCTACTAAATTGGAATACCTCAATGTCGATCAGAACATAGCTGAATGAAGGTTACATTAAAGTAAGTAACCTATAGTTATTGGGAATTGAACGAGGCTCGACGTCTATTGTGTAGCGAAACACAATCGTAATGGAACAGAAATATAAGTAAAACACATCATGGACGATAAATTGGGGGGAAACTAATATGCGGTAACTGAAACTGCTTGTATATAGGATGTATTGTATTGGCTGAAGTTACCACAAATGTTTCTCGAGAGTCGACACAATATCCAGGCAATTTATACTACATATCTACCTACGAATAAAATATTCATGCAGAATACGGGTTAACTTTAGAAACGGGCTGTGCAATTTTGAAGATTTAAGTGGATGCGACGGTAGGGAAGGAGGTGGCTCCCTCCTAGAACCACTCTCAAGTTACATTATAACATTATTTTAGTTCCTAAAATGTGTACGAAATTAAACTAAAACTGTTATTGTGTACCCTTCGTTGTCTCTTGACAATCTGAATAAGTCGCACATAATTTTGGTTTCGCAGCTATTTTAAAAATAGAAGGAAATAAACCTAAATCAGTATTGACATGACGTCGACAGGGGCGGACTTTGAGTGGTTGTAAAAAACCATTAACCCGAAGGCTGCACGACGCGTGACGCGTGCTCCTACCTTATGCACATACTCGTTGTAGCTGTGGCGTTCCTTTCATAAATTCCACAAATTACTGAATTAACTAAACTATGCAATTAGCTGACCCGTCTATGCAAGGGGAACTAATCAACGTCATGCAGCTATTCGCGTAGTTGAACTTGCGACTAAAAGCCAAATAATTATACCACTTATAAGAATTGAACCCATAGCAATTGTCTCGACGTTATTCGGCTGCCACTTGGCACAGAATTTGCGCAGTTTAAAGAAATATTAATGACAAATCTACTCATAAATCTTAATAGATAAATGGCAAAGCATTTCAACATCAGCCAAAAGGTCTTGCGAGAGTAGCTCAGAGCTATTGTTACCCCTGCGTTATCAGCGTTGCTCGGAATAAATGAATATTTGATTATCTAATTAAGCTCGTCGGAGGACGCTTTTATTTTTGTATAGCTGAGCTACTGAAAGGCAAGAGGGATTTGTTGTTTAATTTCCTAGCCTTTGAATCTGGCAGGCGATTATCTCATTTAGTCGCGAAATTTCTTAAATTTATAAACACACACTGCTTTTATTGTTTTTTGACGCATGGAAATCCTGAGAAAGACCCACGGGTAACGTGGAAGTCTGACGTGTATTTATAGATGACATTTTGTATTAACGCGGATTAATGTAATCGCAATATAGTTATAATATGTGAACCATAGAACTGCCTGAACACTGAATCATTCTGGGGGCACGACCAGAGGAACCTGTTCAAATGTCAGACAGTTCAAATATGTACTTATTATACCTCAGTCTTAAGGACTATTCGTTCCACTGTGCTTATACCTTGATCGTGTCCATTCCTATTAGTATTTCGGATTCATTTAAAATTCTTAGGGCCGTATTCCAGGGGTACACTACATAAATACGAAAAGCCTTATTCCGAAAGTTACAATCACGAATTTCAAAATTCCGAATTTTATAATTCCGAATCATTCAAAATTCCGAAAGTCAGATATCCGATGTATCATAAATCCTATTTATTGAAAACCCGAATTTCAAAATTCCTAACGATTATAACTGCGAATATTAAAATTCCGAATTTGAAGATACCGAACCATTACAATTCCGAATTATTAATAATCCGAAATATCATAAATACGAATTCCGATTATCAAAACTCCGAAACAACACAAACCCGACAATCAAGCGCCTTGTAAACCTGCATTAGGTAAGTAGGATAGTTGCTATTTTCGGGGTACACGAGATAAACAGGAAATAGAATTATTGAACTATTATTTTAATTTATTTATGTTAATGATTGCAAAATACACGTTGCCATACAACTTTCAGTAACAAGCATGCTTGCCTGCATGCTTGCCTGCATGCATGCTTGCCTGCATGCTTGCCTGCATGCATGCTTGTTACTGAAAGTTGTATGGCAACGTGTATTTTGCAATCATTAGCAGGCATCGAGGACTGCCCTCCCTCCGCGCCTCCGGTTTTTAAATAACACTCTAGTGTAGGGCAAACAAGTACCACGGCAGCAGGACCACGGCAAGTCGGGTTTGGCTTAATTTTTAAACGTAATAATTGGCGAGAAAATTAATTTATTATTATAAAAAATCAACTCTAAAATGCGCAACATGTCAAATCAATTTTAACTTTTAGCTATTTTTAATACAAATTTTCAATTTGAGCAATGAATTTTCGGAAATTTGAAATTCGGAATAACGTTTTTCGGGCTAATAATACTACGGATTTTTAATTATTCGTAAAAATGAAATTCGGAAGAATGAACATTCGTATTTATAACTTTCGGATAAATAACTATCGTGTTTTTGAATACTCGGAGTTTTGTTACTTAGGAATTATAATATTCGGAATTTTGAAAATCGGAATATTGAAATTCGGAATTAAGTATTTCGGAATTGTTGGGTGTTCCCGTATTCCAGAACGATACTCAGTCTTGAATCTCGATTTATAACTAGATCTGAGGACATATTTGTATTTTATATGACAGTTCTAATGTCATTGTGAGAATCTGTTCACCCCGAGCGCTGTACTGGAATATGGGCCTTGGGTCCTACTGGTAGCTTACCACAGCTTTAACCAGACTAGACTAGTACACTTTAACCTGATTTACACTTGAAGAATTATTAAGGTTGTTTACTTGCCAACTTTAACGCCTCAAGGAGTATTAGAGTACTAGTACCTAAGCTATTCTTAGCACTAAGAATTATGATAATAGCTAGAACACTATTTCAAAGTTTTGTATGACTACTGTTTTATGTAGGGTGATACTTAACAAGAAAATGAGGCCGTTCAAACTTAAACTGGGTTTCCTTTTATGCCCTGCGTCTTGGGAATATTCTAGGGTTGGCTCCAAAATTTTGGGAAGTGAGGGAGTTAAAAGTTTGTAAAAAGCTGTTTAGATTTGGGATATTCTTTCTTGGCATTAAAATTACATTTGGTAACTTGACTTTCTACCTACTACTCGTAGCACTTTCTGAGCGATTGTAACATATTGAAATGAAATGTTTTTCAAATTTAAATTGTGTGTGATATATTTTGTGAATACGACCTTCCTAATCAAGTCAGGTTGTTCATTAAATGAAGTGAAATGTGACCATTTAATCCTCATGGATCACAATGTGGTCCTTCTGGCGATTAGAATTTACATTTGCATTTTCGGAATTAAACGCCATGACAGTATTTATGGGGAGTTCTGATTTTCTAATATCCCGAAATCTACTAGGTACCTACTAGTTCCATTTTTTTTTAGGATTTGAGTAATCATTAATCGTAATAGTCCCTTCAGATAACATAATAGTAATCTGAAAGCCTAAACTTATTTACAACAATACGCAGTTAATGTCTCCACTTTTCTTCTTTGTATAGAAAATCACATTTTGGTTTATTACACAAAAATATGTCTGTAATATGCTTTTGATGAATTGGAATATTGCGAGCAACTCTTTTCGCTTTATTAATGACCCCGAGGCACGCCACCCTGATCATGTTCTTAACACGCTTTCATTAGTTTACAAGTGAACTAATCGTGTTAACTAACAAGAGTAACAAGTTCGTAAGAAACAATATAATGCTTAATCAAAGTAAGTAGATTTTAATCAACAATAGGTGGTTTTTCATTTGGCATGTCGTCATCGAGAAGAAATTTGACATTGGTGTGCTTCGGTTTTGTAGATCGTTCTCTTTGTCTCTATCCATCATCATCATATTAGCAACCACCGCTAAGATGATGAAGATGGATAGAGAGGAAGAGAAGCCAAGGTTGTATCCAAGGTTCTCACCGGAGCGTGGAGTCCGCTTCGCCTTCTACTGCTCCATTTCGCAAGACCGTGCATCCATCAGCTTCTACGACGCTTATCCAGTATTTCTATATACCTCTCCTATTGGGTCCCGGTAGAGGTGTCATGGCCAGACATTTGATATCTATGAAGCCACCACAAAACGTGACCGTACTAGCGAAGGCGACTCTACCTACTACATTTTGTCTTGATCGTAAGGCCGATTTAACCACAAAGCTACCGACACGTATGTTCTGTACCGAATATCACATATTGATGAAACTTGACACTTGCACACTTGCAAGATGTGACGTTGGTAGCTTTTTCGCAAACATGCAAATACAGGCAAATATGATCGTGCACATGGCAGCCGAATAACAAACCGACAAGCGCACGGTAAGCGTTGTGGTATTGATCATATTTGTCAAAAGGCACTAAGGCCAATAACGGCCAATACTTTGTCAAATATACTGTCACTGTCACTGTTATAATTTTGTTATATTGCCACCATACAAAACTATGTCACAAAGTTACACATCTAAGCATCAAGATCAGTAGGTACATTTACATTTACAGCCAGTTTCCTCAGAAATAGAACAACTCTAACAAGGTTACAACAATATTGACATAATTTTCGGAATAACATCAATCATTCAGCTACGAGTACCTGCCTCTGCTTCTCCGTAACAGATTATTCGACGCCTACCTCTTCAAACACCTTCTCATCGTAACCTAATTTTTCTTAATAAGAATATTTTATTTGAACAAGATAAAATTTTTGTTCGTTTTTTGTCCGTGTCGTTTGATAATTGTGTTAATTCCGACATCCATCATGCAATTATAATAGCAGATGTAAAGGGAATTATTATTTGTGTTTTCGTTTAGTTGAAGCAACGTGCGGGTGAATAGATGATGGGTTTATATCGCCATTGTTTGAGACTAAGTGGGGATATTGTTCGCAGACAGTGGAAATTAATTATTAAATTGGTATATTAATATAACTGTTGGGGTTAACATAGGTTAAAAAGGATAGGTGTGGAGCATCGCAGAGGGGAAAGGTGAAATCTTTAAAGTATTCTGTAAGTAATTGTAACGGGTATAGGTAGTTCTGATCACGGAATATAAAAACAAGAAGTGTCCTGCAGCTATAATTGCCTGGAAGAAATCGCTTGTAGCGATAAGGCCGCCATTTGTACATTTCTTTTTGTTAATGCTTTTATATATTATGTAGTGTTCTATTAGTGTACAATAAAGTTTTAAATTATTATTATTATTATCGCTTGTGTGCCAGAATCTTGTGAAGGTGTTGAGCATAGTTCGCATCACGATTGGCTATGACATTTATCTACTTTTAAGCTTATTATCTGATTATGACCAATCAAATCAATGTCCTGTATGATGCAATAGTTTAGTGACACTAGTTGCCATACTAACGAGGTTGAAGCGCACGTCTTCTTGATTTTTCGAATCAAACCCGCGACGCTCAACGCAGTCTAACACTCTACCGTTATGTCACCGAGGACGAGACATAAAAAATATATGAGACCTAATAAAGAAGACGTTCTTTCAGCCGCAAAAAGAGTCCGAACTAAAAAACATCGCAGTAGCCAGCCAGACTCGGGCTAATTGCGGGCCGCTTTCAAGCCGCGTCTCAGAGGCCTCACGGAATTGTAGACAAACTAAAAAGGAAATAGAAGGACTGAAAGGCTCCGCGAGGCGCGCCAGACGACCGGCAATTGTTTCACGTACCTGACAACCGCGCCGCTCTCGCTTTAAATGAACAGTCTGCAAACGCAGCACTTCTACACTTGTATATTTATGATACAGTGTTTAATTACAATGTATCATGATCTAGGTATTATGTTTTAATTGTTATGTTTTATATTTATGTTCTATGTTTTAGCATGTAAAATAGTTTCAGTCAGGTTTGCACACGTCGAATTGAGTGTTAAAAATTTTAAGGCTTTCCTCGACGAGTTTAAACGCGTTTAATTCAATTTGAACTATGTTATCGCATTTGACTAATGAATTTCACGTAATACAATATGAAAATCAGATTAGTTTAACGGATTTTCTCGAAATAAAATCCAGCCTACTGCGACTTTTCCACAATTTTAGAAATTAAATTTACATTACAATGTCTAATACTAGTAGAGTCAAGTGTTTAAATTCGCTCTCACAATTACGCTAATAGGTGTAAATTCCCCACGGGTAAGGCACAACAAATAATAAGCCTACCTGTCTTTCGTCTAGCATACATACACATACAGTTACACAGTTATATGGAAAATAGATTTTTTACACTTATCGTCAAAAGGACACACGTGAAACCATCTTACAGACATAGCACATACTAGAGCCAAATCTGTACAGACACCGAGAACCTATTCCCAATACACAACAAAAATCCACGTGCGAATCCACGAACTACAAATAATAACAAAACATCACCAACCTATTAGAACGAAGTGACGTTGGAGAATCTTGTTCTACATTCGAAACAAAACGTTTTAATCAGACTTGTGAACAACCCTTGACGGGAGGGCTTCACTTGGAAGCCTCTCACAGGGGCAGTGGGCTATCGAACGAACCGCTCATTTGTTACAGTGCGTCGGGAAGGCCTGCCGGCTGAATATGGATCCACGTGCGGAAATCATCATTTCCGTTTGACACTTTTTGAATTAAAAATTAATGCTAACAATAAAAAGAGTGATTGAATGCTACTAAAAATTAAATTTGGTTACTTACAGGGGCGCGCGGTGGAAAATAGATGTTGAATTCAGGCGCCGGGTGACGCCGGGACGCATGCCGGGCGTGAAGCGGCGACGCGCGGCTACCGCCGACTGACGCACGCACGCGCGTCCGCCCATCCGCTACGCCGCTGCTACGAAGGGCGCGTTTCCACCGTTCAGGAAGCTTACTCTAATTTGAGGGTGATTTTTATACTGTAAATAAATTTGGCTTATTTGTAATGAGTTTTAACGCTAATAGCTATTGAACACTGTATCTTATTCGTAGCACTTATTTACATTTTTTGTTTAATGTGGGCTACAAATGTAAGTGTGAATTTCGTTCGCGTAGATGCATCGGTGTATAGGACGTCTGAGGGCCGTAGCTCAAATTCTCGTGGCAGCTATTACGTTAATGTTCGGGGGTAGATTTGAACAATAAAAATAAACATTTACCCTACGCCCACAGGGACGACAAAACTCCTAAACGACACAACTTTGTTATTCATGTAACGATATTAAAAACAGCAGATTCCCGCCGACCTTTTTTACTTAGTCAAAGTCATAAATTACTCAGAGAGCGACAAATTTGTATATTTTTAAATTAAGTTGTGAAGTAAGTTCTTTAAACATTAATGAATGAGTATCGTGTAGGATGATTAATTTAGTACGCGCTCTCTAGACAGGTGCACGGGGTTGCTGAGTTAAAGGAAGGGTTCGTTAAGAAGTTGGGCGACACGACACGTGTATTTGTGCTTCTACGTAAGTACGCTACGTACGAGTTACGACGCGCGGCGTGTAAACAAACGTGCTGAAACACAATTACACATGAAGATGAAGCATATAAATTTGTATGCGTTGACTGTCTCTGTAGCGCTGTAGTTTAAAATTAAATGAATTGTTTACGTGATAAGTGAAAGAGAATAAATAGAAGTGTATTTTTAACCGACTTCAAAAAAGGAGGTTCTCAATTCGTACGCATTTTTTTTTTGTATGTTTGTTACGCGATTGTGAAGCCAATTCTAGACGGATTTTAAAAATTCTTTTTCTGTTCGTAAGTAGATTATTCCGAAGTGGTCCCATTTAAATTTCGTAAAGATCTGATGATGGGTTACCGAGATTAGAGGAGGAACTCTTCAAAAAGTACCAGGAAATCAGCCGCGATTGCTGCAATGGTATATTATTGCAATGTTTCTGCCATTACACATCATAACATCACGCCTGAGTCCTTTGAAGGGGTACGCAGAAGTGTTCAGAATATTCAGCTATATTGCCGGTGTATATGCATTGATTTAAAAATTGTTTTTGAATAATGCTTTAATATTATTTTATTTAGCGTGGCCGGTTCGATCTGTAGCGTTCTAATAAATCAGTTCACCGAGTTCTAATAAATCAGTAAGTCTGTAAATTAAGTTATTTTTCGCTTTTCAGTGCCTCTTTTTCTGTTCTTGAAGTCGGTTAAACTTTTTTTGTTAAAAATGAATTTATTTATTATGTATTTAAAATATTTTACCGGATATTAATAAAGGAGGTGGTTTCTATATTATTTTTTGTTTATTATTTGGTGTGTAATTTTTTGTTAATTATCCGTTTAATTATATTATTTATTTTTGTGGGTTTAATAAAGTTCTAATAGTCTCTAAGGGTTAGAAAAAAATCTTAAATGAATCCGACGATCAGCATTTCCCAATTTTTTAAATTCATTCGTCAATTTGACTGCACCCCATCAAATGGTAATCCAAAAAGCATCATTCCAAGTACTGTTCCTAGAATGGTAGACTCTACCTGTCAATGTAGAGATCACCCTACTAGGCACAGACCACGACAGATGCTTTTCATCCGTTAATTTTACTGCACCCTTCTAGACACAGGCTACGATGGATGTTTTTTCACGCCCCGCTTAAAGAACCCGGGATTTATTATGCTAGCTCGGTTATCTTATGGTTTCCCATCGTAACGCATCACAAGGTCTCCTTGTGCCTATGGGAAAATTAAAATCACATTTAAACGTCACTTGATCGTGAACGAATGTGCTTTGCGACCCAGTATTGTATATTCGTGACCCGGAGCCGGATCGCAACCATCCTTTGGGAAACGCTGCTCTAGATCATAATTATGTAGTTCGATAAACTTTATTGTTGCCATTCGGTAATTTATTTTAGATTTTCACTTGTCTATAGCTATAGGTACTAATATTATAAAGTGGAACGATTTGTATGTTTATTAACGAATAAAATTTAAACTACTGAACCTATTTAAAAAATAAGAGTATTTTACCATTAGATGCGACTGAGTAATAAAATAAAGGTTCATTTTATACTGATATTCCCATAGGATCAGGGCTTACGGGGGTGAAACCGCAAGGCGATGCTAGTTTTTCACGTCAGTTATTGTTTTCAGCGTTGAGCGTCGAACATAATAAAAGCAAAAAAGAACAATGAACCGAGAATGAAGCCAGGCGTAATTGCCAAAACTCCGCGGAGGGGCGGTGAGCGACGTCGACATCAGACTACCCATGACAGCCATCAGAGTCAATAAAAACGTTGGAATATCTTTGTTTACTCCTTAACTTGAATAGAGCTATTTTTTACAAGCTTTTTATTAGCTTACAATTTATTTATGCATGTTGTTTACACAATACCACTATTGTGATTGAACCAATAAATCAAAGTTTTTTTATGCGGGTGTGTCTTTATATAAAAGAGTACTACTTAGTAACCGAAATTAATGGTCAGGATTCGAACCCAGGACTACACGATCGTGCTTCTAAACCTGATGGCCGCAAGCCAAACGACTAAAGTGGAGATCGCGAATCGATGTGTGGATGATTAGACGCCCTCCATGGTGAGACCTGAAAAAGGTAGCTGAGCTGAACTGGATACTTTCACTTCACATGTGCAATAAGTGCTTCTTCTTGCAAAACTCCATGATTTATGGCAAGTACGCCAGAGGTTTCGATTCTCTAGGGAATGCTTAAATATGCTGCACAGTTACAGACCGAATTCATTGTTTTTGAGTGGTACGTCTACGTCGTCAATGACTTTGGGCATCAAGGTACCAAGGATACTTATATGGGTTCCTTTTTTCCATTAGAGGGACCTACGAACCCCTAGAAAACAAATAACCTTTAAATTTCAAAATTCTATGAACGAAACCACTTTCCGCGTTTTATTATGCGAATTATTTTTTGTTCAAGTCTTCCACTTGCTAATAGCGCGCGTTTTAAGGCCAACAAAATTTAACATGCCCTCAACGCTTGTCATCTAAACATAGTTTCTTCGCCATCCTAGGGTTAATCCCAGTCGCATGTGAAACTTTTACCTCAGAGTCCGGGGCCCGCTTAGTTTTGGCTGAATTTCGATATTTTTCGTGAAGTGACTGCCATATGACCTCCACAACCCATTGCCGATATCGAAGCATTGCCGTTAAACCAGTTGTTGAACTTTTTTGGCTCCAACTACCCGTAAAGTAGCCATAGATCGTATGGCAACCCGGGACCGACTTAACGTGCTCTCCGAGGCATGACCAGACCAATGCAAATAGTCATATTCATGCATACAAATATTTGCACTGAGCGGAAATCGAACCCGCGCCTAGTGCGTAGCAGTCGCGTTCACTAGCCACACCACAGAGACCAAACACAACTTGAACCTCGTTTAAACTTTGTCTAAAACCATTCTTTTATCAACCGCTATCTCATAATTTACCCTGTACTAGACATGGACTTTATTTCTATTTCCAGCAATTACATTTCACGCTCGCAATTCCCCGACGCTGCCATAAATTTGTCCCCAAATTAAATTCATTTTCGTCGAAAGGGCATGTGGCTAAGCCGCGACCGCACTTAAAACATTTACTAAAACATAATTTATTAACGCTGCTTTCTTCTTCGAGAAAACACATAAATATGTATGTGTAATATGTACTTACGTACAGGTAAAGTAACTCGATTGTATCGGGGAGCCCTGAAATAACTTTCTATCGATAAACCAGTTTCCGCACTCCGTTTTGGTTCCTGCATCAATAAATACATAAAATAGCACTTCAGCAGAGGATGCTGAGACTGAACTCGTTTTTATTTATTTACAACTTGCTACTCAGGTAGATACCCATACCTAGGTACACTATATCTACGTTTTGAATATGACAGACATAGATTATCAGGGGAAGTGCCATATCTTTACTAATCGAAGATTGAATTCCATGTTTGAAGATTGATGAAAGAGCCTCGTTCATCTAACAGCCTACTGAACTCTTAAAACAGACAATAACGTCAATTTGACTTCGCCTCGCCTGATGGTAAGCTGAAGGCAAAGGGGGTCACCATCTAGACACGTAACCATGTTACAATGGTGGCACTCAGCTTGGCGGTCTCATCAGATGCTTTTTCACGCCCTGCTTAATGAACTCGGGACTGTAGGAAGAGGGAAACACGTGAACTGGTAAGGAATTCTAGGTCTTAATGGAGTGGCAGGAGTCGACGAACCGCCTGGAATATTCGGCACCGTATGCGGGTGACATTAAGTTCCGTGCGTGTTATGCTATATAGGAAAGAAGAGGCTGGGACTAATTGGATGAGCTCATCAGAACATTCACCAAGATAGAGACTGTATAATACCGCCAAGGACTCTACATCTCTACTCATCTGCAAAGGCTCGAGGGTCTTGGTGACCTCAGGATGCCCAATAATGCGGACCGCACGTCGCTGCAACCTGTCGAGAGCATCTAGTAATTACTTGGTGGAGCCATCCCAGAGATGCGAGCAGCATTCCACGCAGGAGCGGATGAAATATATGGGATTCTAAAGTTACATTTGCCGTTGGTAGTATGACACTCGTTCCATTATTGGCATGTTTTAAGAGTAAATGGTACAGGCTCAGTAGATATTGCTACCAGTTTGCAGGTGAAGTTGGTTTGAACCCCAAGCCGTCACATAAGTTCCAGAATACAGTAGGTATAACAAGATATAATGCAATCATCTATTACCTAGGTCCTAGACGCTACCCGAAGACTCGTCAGGGTTAAAAGCTAGAAAACCTTCATAAAATCAAACAGATGACTTTGTGATAATGGTGTAGTGGTAAACCAATGCCAATGCCAATCTACTATAACTCTACTATTATTTATTCCATAATACTATTATTTATTCTGTGACCACGCGATCAACAAACAAGTTAGAGTTAGAATGTGATGCGCTTCAAGCCTGCGACGTCGCAAATAAAATACAAGAGAATGGCCTTTACTGGTGCAGCCACGTAGGGCGTGGAAATTGTTTAATGTGGCAATATAAAACTGCCAGAAGTCTTGCTTCTCTACGCCAATGGGCAAGAGGCGTGCGTGAGTCACAAGATAAAGTAGGTACACCATGTTTAAGTATTTGTACCAATTTACTAGTCAAGATCGAACTGATACTGAATGTGCCTAAACAAATATGTATTCCTATAAAGCATTTTTAACAAAAAGAAGTCAGTAACCATTTACCAGCCTAGCCCTACTATCATATAACTATCTATTACCTACTTGAAAAGTTATGTAATTATCTATTTTATTAACCTTACATACTTTTACTCGTATTTATTTTATTTTGATTTACATCAAGCAACCTAAAATGTTCTTTCGCTTGACCAACAAAACTGAACTGACAGTGACCGATGAACAATATTTACCATTTCCTTCATTGATTCCATTCAAATCGTCCCCCATCCATCATTCGCCATCATTCATTCGCCTAATGTCAAATAAGTTGTAACTTTGTTAGCTGATAATAATGTAGTTTTTTACTTTATTGTTGTAATAACGTCCCACGCTTTTACTTATTTACTTAAAGAAAAAACATTAGATCGTTTAATGTAGTACTTAGTATAGTATCAGCTCTAGTGCTAAACTACGAAACTTTTGAAATGTGGTGACAAACAAACGACATTGGTGAACTAATCACTTGAATTACAATGAAAGCTACTTTTAAATAACTAAAAGTAGGTGAAGTGTGAAGAATAACATTTTTTGTTAGTGTGTCACAGTGTGTTATTGGTGGGCGAGATGTCGGATAGCACATTTGTTGCGAAACCGGCGCGCGGCTGGCTTCACCCTGACTCTATACTGGCGAGCGATGGAATCACGTATGCAGTCAGGGTAAGCATCCTGTGTCATATACATTTTTACTGGCTTTTATCGCCACAGGAAGCGGTTTGTAATGCAAACTAATGTAGTTGATTTTTTCTAAACAGCCATACAACAGAGGAGTCTCCCTAACATCATTGAACAGATGGAACCTACCTACTATAATGTAGTATTATAAACCACTATTGTGTCTCAACTCTATTGTTTTGACTGTGTATTTCAATGTCACCTGTTCTTTTCATCGTCACATATTGTTATAAAATGTAACTGATTGTATAAAAGATAAACAATGATCACTATTATGTCTATTGTGTATCTAAATGTATATCTAAAGGCTGCCAAAAAGGCCAATTCTTTTAATAGCCAAGTTTAGGGTTATCAAAGGCAGGATAACAGGATCCTATCTTCAAAGTGAGATCCTTTCATAGCTAAATTTAAAAATAATACAGATGTAATAATGACAAAACTTTAATGTAACTGTAACTACAGATCTAGGCATGAGATTGATAGCAATTTCAAATAATAAAAATAATTGTGAATGGGGTAGAACATAAATCAGTGACCATTGCCAAGATAGTCAATTAAAACACTCATATCAGTGTAGTCTGTAAGAACTTCCTTTATTTCATAGTTACAGTAGTACAGATTATGAGTAACAACTGTGAAGAGAACCTGCAATATCAGCACACTCTTAGTAATTTCCTAATTGCATTCAAAGTTTATATTTTTAAGTCTGTGGTTCGCTTATTATTCCCGATTGGTATGTCAGCTTTTTTGAGCGTGATTGCCATCTGACTCTACCCCAAGAGAAAAACTTTTGCTAGAGGCTCATCAGTTGTTTAGCATAGACACCAACTAGCAGGTAAGGCTGGCTTTAGCCTCAAAGGGGTTTTTAGGGTTTGGCAGGACCACTGAATTTGCAATATCTTGATTGGTATTATGGCATTCATTTTACTGTACAGTAAAATTATTGTGTGAATGGCACATTTATCTTACAATATTCTTTTGGTTGCTTTCAGTATATTGGCTGTATGGAAATACTATCATCAATGAAAAAATTAGACTTTGATACAAGATCTCAGGTAGCTAAGTAAGTACATAATATTTAATACAATACAAATATAAAAGGAATCAATGTAATATGAGCACTGCGAGAATGCATTCCTGATATTTCAGTGATGACTAGCGATGAGCAAAAGGTAAAATTGTCAATCATTTTTTTTTTACGAATGCATTACAAGTACTTACATTACTTTTAGTACATTTTGTCTGCTTTCTATTTTCCAAATTTTTGCAAAGCAAATAAAATTGCGAAAGTATTCAGATTTAATCTAATCTGCCAAAATATAAGAGCTGATAAAACCAACTACAAATTATAAATGAGAAAGTAATTTTATCTGTTACACTTTCATGTCCAAACCACTGAACCAAATTTTACCTGTGAAATAAAAATAAAATAAGGAAGGAAGGCAAAATAATAATAGTCTTTCAAATCATCATTAAAAATTTTTTATTTATTTTAAAACCTTTATTTTTTTTTTTCAGAGAATGCATTGCCCGCGTTTGTGCAGCAGCTGGTCTTCGGTCAGCAGACAAAAAACGAAGAGTTAGCCAAACGGCCGTGAGGGCACTCGCTGCACGGCCACGAATGACGCATACCGGAGCAAATGTGGCTTTAACTATATCGTCTAAGGCAATAACTCTGGCAGCTCTTGAAGGTGGAGATACAATTGCCCGTCACGATATGCCTCGCGTATCATTCGCCTCTGGTGGAGACACGGACTCATTAGATTTTGTCGCCTATGTAGCCAAGTCAGCACCTCCAACAGAGTGGAGAGCGTGCTACATATTAGAGTGCGGCGGTAGACTAGCCCAAGATGTAATAGCAACTATAGGACAGGCTTTTGAACTCCGTTTCAAGGAATTCTTAACGAAACCCTCAACGTGAGTTATACTTACATTACTTATAATGTTTTACATAGTACTAAAATAGACAACAAGTAAAGAGGAAGGAATGTCATTCCATATTTCCGTTTAATTCCCTTTTCCCCAGTCTCCCCTTTCCTCATTGTCTTGCTCACTAATTTCCATAAATGGTTCACTACAGCAAGTTCGATTTCCCCATAATTTAAATATGTTTGTGGTTTGAATGTTTCTATGCACTTTAAATGTGTCTATTTCCACCAAACAAAGTGATGAGTGTAGATATCACTAATGTGTAGTTTGCCCTAAAAGTATGTAGAAGTGTGTCAATCATGATGATTCATGTCAGAATTGAGAGAGCGAATAATGTTTCCTGGAACTTTACAGTACCTACTGATTCACTTCTTGGTATGTAAGTTAATATTAGTACCACTTACGAATTTATTTCTGATGTATTTACCTTATTTAAAACTCGAAAATACTGAAACAAATTTGATAAAAGTAAATTAATTTTAATTCTGTTTCCAAAATATATTTTTGTTCGTGACTATAAACTATTTTTTCTACAAATGTAATTGTTAATGCTCATATTTTAGCCTTTTTGCCTCCGAGGCAGACATAACAGCCTGCTATTTGCTTCTGTTTTACACACTTTAATGGACATTCTCAGTGTCATTAAACATTTCATGCAAACTCCCCAGGATAAAACACGTTAAAAATAGTTTTATTTTAATATGGCATCCTGTAAGCAAGAGATAAGAAAATAATCATGTTACGCTATATACTTACTCTTATCTTTATTCGTTTCAAATCTGTACCCAAAAAAATATTGTTATTGTTCATTGTATAATAATTGTTGCTTTTCCTCATAACTAAAAAAGTCAATGCTCATATGCTTCTTCATCCAAGCACTAACCCTGCTTGCATACAAAGCTTGTACTTTATATGCTTGGTGAATTTGAGCTCGTCCACCGCAGTAGCACCATGTGCTATCCTGAAAAGGCACCCAAAAAACGTTTACTACGCGTATAGAGCACGATTTAGGTGCAAGAATTATATCGATGGCTAACGGCCGAAAAGGGATAAGCGACATATTTTGGGATTTTGAGTTATATACATAGTCAGAATCGTAATTTTTTTCTGCGTCGTTTGATCCGGGTTACGTGTTTCTAAGCGAATTTTTATGTCGTTTAAGCAATTGTAAAATTATAGATATGAGACTTTTTTTTTCTATATAAACGACCAAAATTTTGACGAGATATTTTTTTTGGTGGTTGATCTACAAAATATCGGAGAATAACGAACTTATGCTTTTTGGACTTTCTGTAATATTCTAATGATCTACCTTTAACCTATTTCGCCTGGAAATAAAAATGGAGAAATATGGGTTTATGATAATTTGCCTCTACATAATTATTCATTGATTTCCGTTTAATACTTTCTGGCAATTTTTTTTAAACATATTATAGTCGTTAACTACATTTTGTCCCTGTAAGTACTTAATAATATTTTGTCGCTTATCCTTTTTAGCCCTCCCGATATTTAAAGAATTTTGGCGTATTGTGTCGTTTAGTCAATCTAAAATAATTGAAATTGGCGGTTGTTGGGTCTCTCGAAAAAAATGACCCAAGCCGGGTGACAGCTGGGCAAGCGCCACGTGCGCATGCGAGCCATTTTGGCACGATGTAAAAATGTATAGATAATTCACAATTTCTAGAAAGTAAAACATCTCATATCATTTCGAAAATCAGCCTTTTCTATAACGAACATTTATCTTGATTTGATATTAAGGTAACTATTATTATTTGAGTTGATATTTGAAGTTGATATAAGAAATTGTTAATTAGAAAGTGCCATTTTTAGTCAATTATAGACTGAGCTGATTAATAAAATTATATAGTTTTATTATTTAAACGTCTCGGGTAAACCTGAAATATATTCTCCTTCAAATATACTTTTAACTAAAAAGTACATAGAAACACATAATAGTCTAATTATCGTAGTTTCTTAAAAAATACTTGATACCTAAAAGTTTCCATTCAGTGAATTTTCATTCGATAGCTGGTTATACCACATTTCCACAATTTTATTTCTTAAGAAAATATACTTGCGCTATTTATCCTCAATTTAAATAAAACATGAGGTGAGGTTGCATCATTTTTTGATAGAAGCTAATAATTTTTGTATTTAATTTACAACATTTTTGCTGTTTGTAAAATTAAGACCATTTGGGGTAACCGACAGATACTACTATTTCTAGCCTGAATTTCAAAAAACTAACAACGCCAGTCAATAGACAGTGCAATAAATGCTACAAATATAGATTTTCAGCCTTTCGGAACCTATACATCTTTTGTTATGAATTTTTTTCGTTTATTTTCAACTTTAAATCACTCTCCTGTAAAATTTGTAAAGTGGCGGTTATCCCTTTTCGGCCGTTAGCCATCGATATGTTCCGAACAAAACATATCTACAATAAGTTATTAGAAAAGTTTTCTATCAAGACACTCAAGACAGTCTGCACTAATACGTTCAATGAAATGTTCTCAGGTTAAACCTCAACGGTGGATCTCGCGCTCTCTGCGAGAGTACGAGCACTCAGCCTCAAAGCTCCGACGACCGCGAGTACTATAACGACATGCCCGACAAGTCACCGCCAGAGAACGTACACGTGTACAGGCACCCGCCGCCACCGCCGCTTGGCTCACTCGCACCTATATCTTCGTAAGTACCTAACCTACTATTAAAAAACTTCTATTCTATACTCCATTTGGTTATTTATTTTATTTTTTTATTTTATTTTTAAACTTTATGCACATAAAAATTGTAAAGGCGGACTTAATGCGAAAAGCATTATCTACCAGTTTCAGGTTATATACTTGACTGGTATTTAAAAACTCAGGTCATTAATCTTTTATTACATAGTCCACATTATTTTGTATACCATTTGTCTGACGAATTAATGACTACTTATTTAATATTGTATGCCCAAATGGCGGATCATAGCTGACCTTATTACTTTGTGAACATCCTATGTACTGACAGTAAATATAATTTGAATTTATTATTAAATTCAGTTTCAAAAAAAAACGCGACTAAAAATCGAAATCGAACCTATTTTAAGCAGTAATTTATTTGTTTAATAAATGTTTGTGTAAAAAGTCAAGATATTTTACATTTAGTTAAGTACATAACCAATAATAACGATAAAAAAATATTATCCCTACTAATATTATAAATGTGAAAGTAACTCTGTCTGTCTGTCTGTCTGTCTCGCTTTTACGCCCAAACCACTGAACCGATTTTGATGAAATTTGGTATAGGGGTAGATTAGACCTCGAGAAAGGACATAGGCTATGTTTGGTCGCGATAACCGACATCCACGCGGGCGGAGCCGCGGGCAAAAGCTAGTTGCATAATAAAATAGGACATTGTTGTAATAATTGGTATTTTTTTGTATTTTAGTTGCGAAGAAAGTGTGAGGCATTACGTAAACCAAACACCGCCTCCTCGCACGCCGCCTACCGCGCTGCTAACGAACCATCACACCGATATATTTGATATGCGTAAGTACCTTAGATCATATACTGTATAGACACAGCCTTACTAACAAAATTCATCTCAAAATACGGCCTGAAAAACGCGTTTTGTGTGAGTAAGCTAATGTTAATATTGTTCATTAAACTGTCAATGTGTGCATATCATGGGATGTATGTATATACAACTTATATCGAAGTAGTAGCTATCTTTTACACCGCGTTTGTATATAGTCTAAGGTAAGTACATCCGAATTACATAACGTCATTTAATATGATACCCCTAGCCAGATGGACTGACGAACTGAAAAAGGTGACTGGGATATACTTGTTTCCTAAGACGGAGAATCGCCAAATTTCCAAAGATGGCATGCAGCACCATTTTTTGGGAACGCCACCACGAAGTAGGTATTTAGATGCCATATCTTAGGCGCTATAAAATAAACGAACAGACCAGAAAGCATACTAGTTCACGTGTTGCCCTCCTCCTACAGTCCCGGGTCCTTTAAGCAGTGTGTGAAAAAACATCTGATGAGGCCGTTAAGCTGAGTGCCACCATTGTAACATACGTACCATGTTGGCCCTGGTCCGTCTGTAATGGTGGCTCTCTTTTTCAGAAACTTTGTCTTAAGCTTACCATTGGGCGAGGCGAAGTCAAATTGACGTGTCCTATGACTTATTTGATGGCACGTCTAGGGCTTCTTTTGACTTTATTCATCAAACCCATACGTGTGTGGTATCTATAGATAGGTCTTTAAAAATGCTATTGAGGTTTCTAACATTTTTTTATTTCTAAACTGAATAGTTTGCGCGAGAGACACTTCCAAAGTGGAAAAATGTGTGTCCTCCCCCTCCCCCCCCCCCCCCCTCTAACTTCTAAAATAAGAGAATGATAAATCTAAAAAAAAAGTATATGATGTAAATTAATTTTTCGAACCAATTTTTAGTGGAAGTTTGCATCCACGACACCGCGTAAGTATTAGTTCGAACGAGATCCAGTCAGTTGTTTTATTTTTAATACGTCATAAACCGCAATTTTCGCCTCTGCTAGTACGGAATCCTTCATGGGCGAGTCCGACTCGCACTTAGCCGATTTTTTTATGATGGTACCTTGATGCATAAAGATTCGCTACCCCTGTCCTAGGACTATCGATGCAAATTATATTGAAATTTTGTATGACAAGTTTGATGACTACTGCAGGTCTAAAATGGCCGTTTTGGATGTTTCATCTAAAAATGACATTCATTTGCAGATTAGTTGGTGACATATTTTATAGATTGTAAAATGACCACATTTTTTAATATGTCATTCATATTTCATCTGCAATATGTTTCATATTTGTTATTGGTGTTGCTATGACGAAAAAAATATAAGGACTCGCCGAATCGTGCTTTTACGGTATTTACTACAGTAAGATTTTGTCATTAATACAGCGTAAAATGGTAGTTATTATGTTCTATATATCAATAGTTCATGATTTCCATCTAATAAACATGAATTGAAAGAAAAATAACGCTAAAACTACAATTTGTTTCCAATTTTTATTTTTATTTTTGGTGTGGTAATTTTTGCCTGACGTGACATTTCAAAATTGTCTGTTGTCAAAACTTGGTTTCAATGTTTATTTATGTTTCTTATTCTTATCAAGTTACTTCGACAAAAAACATTGAATGTGTTTGTGTTTCTGTGATTAGATTCAGAGGCGTCTAAAGTAAGGTACAGACACGAAACTAATGATGTTAGAATGGTAGACGGGCAACGTAATGGGGGAACGACGGTGGCGTATAAACAAAAGCAAAATACTGTCCTTTTGTTTGGATCCTGTGGGAAGTAACTAACAAACTCGAGTCAGCCAGTCAAAATCGAGGCCACTCTATATCCTGCGTTAATAGCTCTACTACGGGACATTGACAGAATTGATGTTAAAAGCACAGAGCCATTCATTATGAATTGAATTGAACTTATCAAGTTACTTCTACAAAAAACATTGAATGTGTTTGTGTTTCTGTGGTTAGATGCAAAGGCATCTTTACACAAGGTGCAGGCACGAAACTAATGATGGCAAAATGGTAGACGGGCAATGGGATGGCAGAGCAGAGCGATGGCTGGATATAAACACAACAGTGTAAAAGCCTAGAAGGCACACAGAGTACTCTTCTATATATATCATGCTACTACTTAGAGGAGTGGAGCAGTAATTATAAATATGAACAAATCCTGCAAATACCCATAAGATATTTGGAAATCAATAAATTAATTTAAAGGGATGACGCGGGGTTCTGAATAATCCACTGGTGGAGCAGGACGAAGTCTCTGATAATAACAACAATAATTGTATTGTACCTAATGATAATTTATTAGCTGTAAGTTTTCATAAAATGCAATGAATAAATAAATAAAAAGTTTTATTTTTAAATAAATATGCGAATGAGAATATTTATATTTCTATATACCTCTACCTCCATGATCATTATAGTGTTTATTATGCTTAAGTAGGTAGGTATATTAGTCAAAGTTATCGAGATTGAATCTAAGGCCTTTCACATTTTTTATATTCTGTCTGTCAATTTACTGCACCCCGCTAGATGGTAAAAACTTGAGGTGCAATCCAGAACATGTGGACCACCATTAGGCTTGCATTAGGCAACATTAGCTGTGACATTATACTGTCTTGGTCATTTATATAATAATATAATTATTTGTAGATGCCTCACAAATTAAATAAGGCTTCAGCGCCTTGCCTGTTGACTGGGCCCTTTACACTGGTGGGCCGTTCCCTGTATGGAAAAACTCTAGCATAATTTGAATATTTATTCTACATACATACATACAATCACGCCTTTATCCCCGGAGGGTTAGCAGAGGTGACTTTACATCCACATTTCACCAATCTTTGTATTGGGTCCCACGTAGCCTATTGCCGTTTTCCGGGTACTATTGTTGACTTGAGCCATGTATAGTCTGGACTGGCTAAGTGGACGAGACTGGATATTTATTCTAATTCATGTAATTTGGAAGTTCATCATCACAGCGCAAGGTCCGGTTGAATTGCAAAGTTTTGACAAGATCAAATCACGCGTAGCAAGCAATAATCAATTATTATTAAATAAATGAAGGGGGGAGACAACACGACCCCGTCGCCAAAGCTTGACTTTTGTAGGAGCAACTCAGACCTTATAACCTGAAATAAAAGTCTACGCCAAAGCCTCGGCCGTCAATAAATAGTTGTGTGGACAAACAGAGTGGAGTTAAATTGTGCCCTAAACATCTTAGTGAGGTTTAATATTACAACAATAACTATGAAAACATCAATATGAAGGCTAAAATCTGCTAAAAAGTAAATCCGTGTTAACATTCAATACGTCACGAATTTCACCGAATTTGACATTATGAATGACTCATATATTTAGACCATTTTACGCATCTTCATACAAAACTGTCAAATAAGATGATGAACATATTGAGCTTCATTATATGATTCATCAAAAGTAACCATTTTACGATTAGTGAAATCTGACAATTAAGATGATCATTTAATGAAACATCCAAAGCGGCCATTTTAGACCTGCTGAAGTTCAAAAACTAAAATAAACTAAAACTGCCTACCCAAGAGGGAAAAAGGCGTGATTAATATGTACCTATGTAATTAAAAATAATATTTTATGTGCGTATTACATAAGGAAATATCATAGAGCAGCACTTGATAATCCAGTTTGGTATATTTTTATATAGTATAAGATTGGATTTATAGGGGAAATCCAGCCATGATAGTTAGTTAACGCTTTATTGCAGGAAAAGTTATTTTGTCGTAAAGTTATTGTCTTACTAGTCGTTACCCGCGTAACCCGCGTAGATGTCGGTTTATCGCGACCAAACATAGCCTATATCCTTTCCCAAGGTCTAATCTTCTATCTCTGGACCAAATTTCATCAAAATCGGTTCAGTGACTTAGGCGTGAAAGCGTAACAGACAGACAGTGCAAGTGCTCGGGAGTAGCTCATTATGGCAATTCCTAGGAACTCTAGCTGTCGTACGATGGGCAGCCAGATTTTTGAGTACAGGCTTTTTCCATTTTAGGGTTCCATACCCAAAAGGTAAAAACGAAACCCTATTACTAAGACTTTGCTGTCTATCTGTCATCAGGCTATATCTCATGAACCATAGTAGCTAGGCAGTTGAAAATTTTCATAGCCATAAATACTAAAAGAGTATGGACGGGCCCCTTCGTGCGCGAAACCGACTCGCACTTGGCCGGTATCTTTTTCAGGTTCTAACAATTTTATTCGTAACTAAAAAGATCTTATGTATGTTCATTCCACAGAGCCATTCACCGCAGCGCCTATAATAACGTCGTCGGCGGCGTCATCTTCATCCACTACGTCATCTGCGTGTGAACCAACGCACTCGTTAAGTGCGCACGCGCAGGGTGCGTTACTGGCTCAAGAGCCCTGGTTCCATGGACCCATCTCTAGAACCACCGCCGAGAAGGTACGTCATATTCGATCTCACTTGTATACCCTACTGTCTTATTATCTTAGCGTTATTCCCAGTCGCATCCGAAGCTAGCACTTCATGATCAGGGGTCCGCTTTTTCCAATCTAACTGCGGGTTTGGCTAAACGTAGATATTTTCAGTAAAGCGACTGTTATCTGACCATAAACCATTGGTGATATCGAAGCATTACCGTTAGACCATTTTTAGGACTCGAAACTACCCATCACGACACGACTACCAAAGAATGTTCGTATGACCGACGGCTTATTGTAGTCTCCGAGGCACGACCATACCAATGCAAATATGTACCCATATTCATGCATACAAATATTTGTACTAAGCGGGGTTCGAAGCCTCCTGCGTAGCGGTAGCGTTCACTACCGCCACGCTGCAGAGGATGTCTTATATACTGAACTGTTTTGAGGTTATTATTTATAGACGTGGGAATACATTATGTTGTATATTTGATTACAGTTAGTGGTAGAAGATGGTGAATTTCTGGTTCGCGAGTCAGCCGCCTGCGCCGGTCAGTTCGTTCTCACGGGGGCGAGGCGAGGCACGCACAAACACTTACTACTCGTCGATCCTAAGGGAGTGGTGAGTCTCTTAGATCTTGACACTATAACAGGATTGTTATAAGAAGATAAAATGGTATACAGGCATACTGGGTGGAAATTTTGGACCCTACTTGATGCGAAAGTATCTTAAAACGAAACAAACAGGTGTTATTTTTTTAGAATTTTAGTTGGTTTGATTACCGGGTGTGGTAAGCGAGTGTCTGAAAATCTTAGATTGCACATTTGTTTCATTTTAAAAATAAAGGAATGTTTCATTTGAGTATAATTGGCTGTCCCTAGTACGTAGGGTACTTTACCTTCAGGTAGAGTCCAAATATTCCACCCTGCATACGTCCAGTACCCATGCCTAGCAATTAAACAAACAGAAATGATTAGTTGTTCTTGTTTTTTATATCACTTAGGTGGTAGACAAGTACACGGCCCACCTGATGGAATGTGGTTACCGTGGCCTATGGACGTGTGCAAAGCCAGGAGCGTCACACTCACGCTGCCGACGCCATAACACCTCTGCCTACCCTTCGGGGATTACAAGCATTAATATGTATGTTATTCGTTTCGTTTGTGTCAGGTACGAACGAAGGACCGTGTATTCGAGAGTGTGCCACATCTAATCAAGTACCATTGCAGCAACGAGTTACCTATCGTATCAGCGGACTCGGCGCTGTTGCTACGCAAGCCGGTGTTGCGTGGCGACGCGGCGTGAGACAACAACGAAAGCCGTAGCTAATACTTAGTATCGTTATGAATGCTATGCAATAAGCCATTCCTTTACAAACATTTTATTCCCTTGATACGTTGATACCACTTGGCGTGTTGGCGCAAATATTTGCTTTTGACCAATATTGGTTTGATATTGTCGGAATAAAACGCGAATAAAAAAAATATGCTTTGAGATAAAACTTTTTTTGCACATTGTGACATTAAATTTGTAGATTACCTCGGGGTTGGGAGGTAAGACTCACCCTCTGAAAAGCCTACATACTCTTAATGTCGCGAATATTTGCAGAAGACGCCTTGTGAGGTTCAGCCTAACACTTTATTTTAAGTATAAGTACACACCCCTTCCGTTGGCAACTACGCCATAGTGGTAATTCTGTGTAGCATGTCTTTCTGATTGTGTATGTGTGTGACCCGGCACTGCTGTCCCAGTAAGTTTATACCAGTGGAGAAACATTAATTTACGAGTAATTTTCAATGTTTCTTAGAGATATGTGATCCTTAAGGATTGACGTTGTCGATTGATGCCATGAAACTACATTAATATTTTATCGGATTTTAGTCTGTTCCGATTACCGAATGTGGTAAGCAATTTTTCGGAAATCTTTAAATGCAGTTTTGTTTTTTTTTTAAATATTAGGGAATATTTCCTTTTTATGAAATTCACTATCTCCAGTATTTCAAGTACTTTCCCTCCAGGCTCCAGGTACGATCGAAAGAATACTATGCTGTATAATCAGACTGGCAAACCCCTCGACGTTAGTAGCTATTGGGATTGCGATTGATCTATTTTATGTTGTATGTACGAGGGTCATGAAACTCATGAACGTAGATCTGACAAGTTAGGAAGTTTAGGAACACCTTTTCAATCTTGATAACACATCATTCCACAATTCGAGAATGTTCTTCCGATATCTTTATGTATGCATTTATTTTTTCCCTGTTTAATGTTATCAATAAAGTGAGGTTTGTAAAGAGTATTGGTACCAAGACATGGCTTGATTTCGCTGCAATTCGGCGCAAATAAAAATGTGATTTTGCAATAAAAATATACTTTATTGTTATGTATAATTATAATGCATACTAGTCTTCACCAAATCTTTATTTAAGTGTGAAGGCTGCTATCATGTTTTAGTGCGTATAAGCATGAGATTAGTTAATATTTTATTAAGAATAATGTTGCTGTGCAATTGACAATGCCAAACAGTAGTCTTGACACAGGAGTCTTATTTTTATATTAAATGTATTTTGCTAAAAATCATATTATACTTACGAAATATTACATGCCGCCATGTCATGCTCATTACGCACACAGTTGTAAGAAGCTCTCTGCATCATAGTTTAAATTTATATGTTTACAACAAAATATTAACATATAGGTGCTATAACGGCTTACTTAAATAATTTAAAAATATAATATAGCTGTGTAACGTTAAAAATGTACATAAAACCATCACAAGATCATTTAGGTATGATTCGTAGACTATTTTAAGACTGTTATTTTAGACTCGAAATCCTTTTACAGAGTTAAGTGATAAAATTATGACGCTTTAAAGTTTATTCTCTCAATAGTGAGAGTTTATTTGTAGTAATGCAATACCAGAGAGACAACATGGATATACGATGGATAAAATCAGGGCTGGGAGTTTGATGGTTACTTTAAATAATTGTTTAAACGTAACTCAGCACCTCTAAATTTTCTAATGCACGGTAACGAATATTATGTAATGTAAAAACAATGAAAATTTAACGTACAATGCAATGTTAAGCATCATCATATAATATAGTTTATGAAAAAATGTTATCGAACTATCATTATTATTAAAACTGATGTATTTAAAGTATAAATGTGATTTAAAATAAACTATTTTGGAAAGTCATTACTTTTTTCTTTACCAGTAGGTACCTTAGTATACACGGGTGAATTTTCGTTATGGCAAGTTTAAGAGAACCTAACTAACTAATCCATACTAATAGTTACGCTAGTAGTAGTTAGTACATAGCAGTTACGCTTTCAGGCCTAAACTACTGAATAGATTTTATGAAGCTTGGTATTAAGATAGATTAGACCTTAAGAAAGGCTATGTTTGGTCGCGATAACCAACACCCACGCGGGCAACAGCTAGTAGGTTATAAAGCCGGAGCATCAATAGGGAATTGCACTTGAAATTGCAATCGTGTTTCAATTTTTTTTCAAATACCACGTTTCAAATACCTGTCAAATAGTTCTCAACAGTTAAGGCGCGCTAGAGCGATACCCACCTTGTTTGTTCTTAACATGTCCGTGACATCGCAGACAAACTGCAATAGTCGCCCTGGCTGGTGCGAGCACTATCTTAGAGGTGGAAAGAGCCTAGTGGGTTAAGTCTCAAAGTAATTTTTATTATTTATTATAAATCACTTAAGTCCTATGCTAGTAACCCCTATTTTCATGGCGTAAATATGAATTCGGCTGAAACAGGCTATAGCAATAGCAACCAAATCATGGCTTGCGTCATTGGTTGTCCTATGTTTGGTTAGCCAGTTAGGCGCTTGTGTACATGCGCTTCTTGAGCTTTGCTCACGCGGAAGTTTGCTGGTAACTATAGTATAATAGATAGAAATTTGACACTACTAGTAGTGTCAAGGGAAATGGAGGGTCCTGGACGTATGCTAATAAATAGGTCCTCAATAAAATCCCCGTACCACAAAACATTGTCTTTAATGGGCAGTCAGGCCATTTATTATATCATCTACGGTCAGGCCGGTGTCGAACTCTCGTGGAACAATGCTTATCATTCTGATGTATTGAAAGGCAGGTATTTGAAACCGGTGGGCTTGCAACTTGCAAGAAAGGTTCAATGACAGTAGACGAGTATATGACGGGCTGCCAGGCAATCTGCCTATCCCAGTGAAAAGAATGCGTGAGTATATTATAGCGTGTCCCAAAATTCAAGGATAAGCCGGCACCAGAGGGTGGAAAGAAAAAATATTTAGCTCTTTTTTGGGATATGCTGTATTATGTACGAAGACAGGAAACAAGATAAAAATAAAAAAAGGAAAGTTACATTCTTAATTTGTTTATTAAAAATTGTATTTTACAGTATAAACAGTAAGGTCATACATGGCAG
The DNA here is from genome assembly GCA_914767945.1 of Eilema depressum. Classification (NCBI taxonomy): domain Eukaryota; kingdom Metazoa; phylum Arthropoda; class Insecta; order Lepidoptera; family Erebidae; genus Eilema; species Eilema depressum. Next base: position 18,975,642 of record OU612013.1, read on the forward strand.
TGGTGTTATAATTACTTATAAATATTTCGGCATTCGCTATACATAATCCGACAACACTTCCATATTCATTTCGCCTACTCGCCTTTGACACTACAAAATAATACAGTCAAACTGGTCAACATTGAAATGTCCCAACACATCAATAAACCTCCAAGAGAAACAACAAACAGATGAGTGTCAAAGGCCAGCCGTCCTGCATACTGCCAACCCTGAGCTTACTTGCCTAATCCATCCTAGTTTTACATCAATCCACGAAACAATTTTAATTATCTTAATTTAAATACAGTCAAATTTATCAAACAATAGGTCAACTCATTTCTATAAAAATTTATTTAATGTCAGATCCCAAATCTGTCTAATATTCTAGTCGAAACAACTCCTCGGTATTCGATCGCACATTCTCCAGTTACCTACACAAGTACATTATAACATTCTTTGGGACGTTGCAGCACTATTCGCCAGACCCTGCTAAAACGTAGGGTCTCTTTCCGTGCAATTACACTTAAAAACTATTATTCGCTAAAGACTGTCTAAAAATCAAACTAAGGGTCACAGTACAATAAAATAAATAAATATGCCTCTATACAAAAATAACACATTTATATAATGGTGAACACGTGAGCACTTGAGACCTCAGCGGGCCGGGCCGTTGCCTACCGCCTGGCGACGACGGGGCCGGCCGCTCGATGACGTACCACTCGTCGTACGTCGTACATTCTACTGCGTCGGCGACCGTGCCGACAATTGACTTCGTTTATCAATATCTCGCACAATTACAAAAGTGATCGAGGAGCGTGTATACTGTAAAGATTCCGTATTATAAAATTACATTTTATCGCCAAAAATATTTTTGTCGAGTTCTCGAACACTTACAAATTTAGTGGTTCCTAATAAAAATAGATTAAGAGCGTACGTCACAACTGCACGCGGTCGAGACGTCACCGTCGTCACCGCTACCTACGAGGGGGGGAACTAGCTAGCTTCTAATACTGTAACCTTGGGAGTCGGGAGCCACGCGCAACTCTCGACCCGGGAACGCGGTCCCTCGTCGAAGAACCAAAACCAAAAACCGCGACACGAAAATCGATCAAGTTCGTCGAAACGAAAATAATCATACACTCGCACACAAATAAATACAGGCACGTCACGGGGCCGGGCCCCTCAGTCCGGCAGCGGCGCCAGCAGCGCGGCGGGCGGCGGCGCCGGCAGGGCGGGCGGCGCCGGCGCGCTGGGCGGCGGCGGCGGCGGCGCGGGCCGGTGCAGCGTGAAGGCGTCGTACACCTGCGCCAGCTCGTCCATGTGGTGCTCCTCCAGGCACAGGAAGCCCTGCAGCGTGGGCGCGGCGCGGCGCGCGCACGCCAGGCAGTGCACCACGTGGCGCCGCTCGTGCTCGCGCACCAGCAGCGCGTGCCACACCTCGCGCTCGCACGCGCCGCAGTAGTGCGACGCCTCGCCGCGCGCGCGCCCGTGGAAGCGCACCGGCACGTTGCGCGCGCGCACCGCGCCCAGCGTGCCGGCCGCGCCGCGCAGCGTCTGCAGCAGGCACGTGCGCATGGCGCGGTGCAGGCGCGGGTCCGACACGCGGATGTTGCGCGCCAGGTTCCACGTCAGGTGCACCATGGGCACGATCGACTTGAAGTTCTGCACCTTGTTCCACTCGTAGCGGTCGAGCGCCAGCGAGTACTGGCGCGCGGTGAGCGGGCCCACGTTCCACGCGATGTTGTTGCACCAGCCCGTGGCCTGCACCCAGTGCACGCAGCCCGCGTTCACCCACACGAGGTCGCCGGGCCGCTGCGTGAAGCGGTACACGGGCACGCCGTGCGCGCGCAGCTCCTCGGGGTCGGGCCACCACGAGCCGTGCAGGTAGGACAGGCCGTGGCGCTCGCACAGGTCGCGCACGCCGCCCCAGTACGCGTCCGGCACGCCGAACCACTCGCAGTCGCCGGGGCCGATGTTGATGTTTATCGAGCAAAAATTGTTATTCTCCTGGTGGCCGGGCGTCCGACTGCCCGGCACCTTCATGTACAGCTGGACGGTGTTCATTCCGAGGATGACGTGGCCGACGTGCGAGAGCATGTTTGCGGCGGACGCCACCCGCGCGAAGGCGGGCAGCTTCTGAAGTTCAGTGAGTTGAGGGCGCCACTTGCGCTCGTCGGAGAGATCAACGTTGGTTCCAAATCGCAGCATGCGGGCGGTCCGGCGGCGTTTGACGGGGCCGGAGCCGGACTCGCGCCCGTCGGAGTCGGACAGCGCGCCGCCGCCGGCCGCGGGCGCCGCGCCGCCTCGCTCGCGCTCCTCGCGCAGCGACTCCTGGAAGGAGCCGGCCTGGTACTGCGCGTACTTGCGCACCGTGGTGTGCGAGCGGTGCGACGCGCACGCCCACACGCGCCTGCGCCCCGTCGGATCCCAGTTCTCGTCGGCCGATTGCATGAGCTGTGTGCGAACTTCCACGGCGTGGTCTGGCCAGGCTTCGACGAGGGTCTTGGTTGAGAAAAGTCCGAGATCAAGTTTTAAAGCAGCGGTGAGGCCGCGTACGACGGCTATGGGGTGTTTGAGACAGAAATCTTGCAGCTGTGGCGAAAAAGCATCGCGCTTGGACTCCACGTAGACGAAAGGCGCCGGTGGTGCAAGTTGCTCGGGCGTGAGACGCGGCGGCGGCAACACAGGCGGCGAAGGAGGCCCGCATCCGTCGCCGAGCACCGACCACGACGTAGGTGGCCCCGCATTGTCTCTGAAAATACAACCTACCGTTAATACAGAACCGATTCTAACAAAGTAGAGAAATCGTTCTACTTAGACAAAAATTGAAAAAATAAGAAAATAAAAGTAAACGGTCACCATTCAGTACCTTTACCACTACTTACCTGCAGGTGTCAAGTATTTGTTTGGAGTTCATGCCGATGTGAAACGTCACGGGCTTCAGCGGGTCCGTCTTGAGAGGCTCCAGCTTGACGACGGGCTGCCGGCCCCCCAGCACGGCCTCGTTACTACACGCAGTGTTGCTCGGAATATCTGCTGCAATGGAAAGGCAATTTATGTTCACTACAAAAAGAAATCAAACCTTCGTTTGGAAGAATATTTCAAAAGGTTTTCTTCCTAATTCGTATTTCAAAAGTTTACAAGATTCTGAGGACATTTTTATTTACAGAGTTTGTATCGTTATAACCAGTAACCAACCTAAATATACCGCCAACCTAACAAAGGGTTAATTCAAGGGGTGAAAAAGTTACGTTGTGATTTCGGTGCTTCGTTTTCTGTGCTATTTATAATTGTGTTACAATAAGTTTAGAAATAAATTTTATTACAACATTTCTGTCCGTACAGCTTATATTGACACTGACAATCTACAATGACAGCAATGAAAATTGTTTTAAAATTACAGATATTCGGTAAAATAAAAAAGACCATAAGGTTTCTAGGTATTATAACGACCAATGTATCACACCAAAGACTGCATATTATAATTACGTAGTATCGAGCAGCAGCAGTATTTATCAAAAACCCGCTTTTGATAAATACTAATGTGGTATATTATCTCAATACTAATAGTTCTGTCAATGTTCTCGTTCGCATTCACTGATTAGTGTATGAAATGTAGCACTGTGATGACTGTGACTGGTGCTTGCGTTGGGGTAGGCGAAATACCCAACATACCTTTGTGTGAAATTACAGTGACCATCCTAATATAACAAACATTCGTCCATCCCCACAAACGTTCATATGTATAAAATATTAGTAGCAGTCTTAGCCTGGCAGGGAAGACTGGAGTCTTTCGTTTCCGTTAGGTTCTACCATGTGGCCGAAACTATTCGTTATATTGGTCGAAGATAAAAGAGAGAAGTCTTCTCTGTCATGGTAAGATCTGCAGGTGCCATGCTTTCCTCGAGAAAATAAGTTTACAGAGTGCCAGGCTTAGATCTCTTTATTTCCTTTCACCCATTTCCGTGCTCCTCTCCTCTGTATATTCCACTTGGAATGGCATATACATGCTAGCGGCATATAAATATAGAGGCGGAAATAACATTGATCAAGGATTCGATTGCAGCTCAGTGCAAATAAATATATGCCTGGATATGTCTACTTGCATAGGCCTGAGTGATTTTATGTAACGTATTAACAAGTTTGCTTAGTTTAGGTCTACAGTAACATAAAAAGCATAACAAGGATATATAATAGAGAATAAAAACGCATTACGTTCTATGTACAAAGCCTGGTACCTTTTCAACAAGGACAAAGGCGCTCAATCACTCTATGCGACCTGCTCCTTTTGTGGCATTACGAGCTTTTGCACGTGGCTTTGTACGTCAACATTTAGACAGGACGGCATTCTGCCTCGCGTAATAACCGACGACGTGTTTATAATGGTGCATATATCGCAGGCTTTTCGTAAGGCTTTGTGAGATTGATGAGTGAAATCTAATGGGGTCTAGAGCGTTCACAGGCTCATGTTCCTAAATACGTGGTGCCGGAAATAAGTGCTTTTCAAATGACGTACTAAAACAAAACCATCAAAAAATTAAATTCAGCCATGCGATAGATTTTTTTATATTACGGAGATACTGTCTGAAGTTTATGCGAATATCACTCATTGAAATAAAACTACTTTTTAATGGATCTGCGGAAATGGAACGTCGCGCGTCGGGCTAAAAGTAAATAATCCATACTAATGTTATAAATGTGAAAGTAACTATCTGTCTGTCTGTTACGCTTGCAAATGCAAAAGTAACAAATGTATCGCGATAGAATCCGTTATTAAGTAGTTTTATTTCAATGAGCAGTTTTCCAGTAGGTATTTATAGGGTTCCTAAGGACAAGCTAGATGGCGCAGCCGGCACTTTTGGTAAGAAGAGTGTGGTCTCACATCTAGTGTTCCCTAATTTATGGAAAAAATGTTCTTCGGTTTTGTAATAATTTACTTTACATAAATGTTTTGACATTTTTTTTTTTTTTGAATAAAATATAATATTATTTAAAATTACAGACAGTGACGCGAAAAGAATTAAGCGTTTTATCATATTTTATCTATTGTAATATGGGTAAATGAAATTAAACTTTGGCAACATCGCACAAACAAACCACAGAGTACATTAAAATTACCAAAACTATGCTAGCGCCATCTCTTTATGATTTAAAAACCAACTGATTATTATACCTACTGGAAAACTGCTCATTACGGAGGTATTTAGTTTAATATTTTTACAACACACCTGCTCATAACAGTGCTATTATTTCACCACAAATAGGCATAGAATGACACCTATTATCATACTGTGACTTTTTCATTGCTATTATTCACAAGTGAGTTATAGATTCTTTTTTTTTTTAATTTAATAGGTTAAGTTTCTATGTTCTTGAAAAAGTTTCGAACTTTCGATACAAAAAAGAACGTGTTTAATAGTACTAATAAATTTAATATGCTTATTGTATGTTCTTTTGATGCGTTTTCGTATTTAAATAAATAATTTCAACTTGTAATATTTGTTTAATAAACAAAATTTTAACTCAAATTTAACTTTTTTTTCTTTAAGTACAGAAAAAAAAACAGTAAAAAAAAGTTGATTTCAAACCTCATTTTTTATGCGCGCACATAGGAAAACTAATTAATTTGTAGTATTGTTTATTTAGTATTTGTAGTGTTATGTTATTCGCAAGTGTGTTGTAAAACGTCGTATGGCACGTGTGAGCATGATGATTACTTGTACCATAATGTACTATTATTCAGACTACTTTAGAACAATGTTTTGATGCAGAAAAACTAAATGTGAAAAAGAAGAGAGGTCCTCTGGTTCTCACCTATAAGGTCCAAAGTCTAAAGGTTTAATGGAATTGAGTACATATTATTATTTTTTACATTTTACTAGCAGCCCAACAAAGTTTCTCCTGGATGCTACAATTGTATTTGTTTCGTGGCCATTAACGTTCAGCAACAGCCAAAAAACATTATTTCATACAAACTTAAAACTTTGTCCCAACAGTAACGATTACAATTAAAAATAAATCAACCAAATCGGTTGATTGTTTTATTTGTTCATGTATGGTTTATTGGCAACACCAATCATTGCATTATAATCTTTGTATTTCAAATTCAGCCATCTTCTACAGACATAAATGACATAATGTTTCAATCTCAAATTATAATTTTGTAGAGATTTTATATTATGCAGAGGTCTGCTAAAGTTCCAGTATGTCTGGTGACTATTAAAACTCGAGGAACAATCGTACCTACAACCGTGACATTACGGACGTCGGTACAAAGCGCGTGACGCGAATACAAAGTTAGCATTCTAATTAAGCAATGACACCATCGACTACGACAAGTAATGGAAGTGTTGCCAAGTACAGGCTGTTAATAAAAAAAAACTTTTCAAATTAAGAATCATTTCTGTGAAGAGTTAATGGTGCTATTGTATATTTATTACTCGTTCCAGCTCTCTCGGCAGCTCTAATAATGTTACGCATTTTATTTTATTACATATATAATTATAAACCAATTAAATAATCTGATAAGGAAACGATTTATGACCCATCAATTTATAATTACGACAGTTGCCATCTTAATAGCCTTGCATGCCTCGCACAAGCATTGCATTCCATTAACAGTACTGAACGATCTCTGGTAGGAGGTCAAGTTCAAGATAAGCCTTACGTAGCGTATTCAACGGATTCACCACCAAAATACCAATTACTAGTGTAAATCTCACTGTCTTAAGAAATCACAATACTGCAGGGCGTACCGTGTACTTCCCTCTATTTGGCAAATAGCTGTCTAAAATATCTTATCAAAAACATCACAATAGTTATTTGTTATACAAGAGTGCAAAGTTGCTTTTTAACCGCGTGCTCATTTTGATGACCGAGCAAGCGAAAGATTCTAAATTTGAATCACGAGCGTAGCGAGTGATTCACAAATTAGAATCTTGAGCGTTAGCGAGGGAATCAAAAGAGCACAAGGTGAAAAATCTTTGCACTCGAGTGCAACACGTAACTTTTCATCCCACCTCAGCGAGGAAATAATGAAATGCTTCTCCTTCCTAGCGTTAATTCCCAGTCAGCATCCGAAGCTTTCACCTCGGAGTCCGGGGTCCGCTTTACCAGTCTTAACTGCGGATTTGGCTGGACCTCGATATTTGCCGTGAAGCGACTGCCATCTGACCTCCACAACCCAATGATGACATTAGGCGATATCGAAGCATTGCAGCCAGACCGTTGTTGTTGAACTTTTTAGGGCTCCAACTACCCGTAACGACTGCCATAGATGTTCGTATGGCATCCGTGACCGACGGCTTAACGTGCTCTCCAAGGCACGACCAGACCAATGCAAATACCCATTTTCATGCATAAAAAATATTTGTACTGAGCGGGGATCGAACCCGTGCCTCCTGCGTAGCGGCCGCGTTCAATACCACTACGCCATGGAGGCTGTATAATAATATATGTGTATTAATACTAGTAATAAAATACAACAAAATAAAAATTCAACAACAATGTCAACAATATGACGTGAAAAAAATTGATGCGCGCAAAGCAAATTAAAAAAAAAGTACACCAAGGAGGTTACGAGTCTGAGTTTTTCATGAATTAAAAAAAAGTTGTATGATAAATTCGGCACCATAGAGGTAGAAGTAAATAGGTTTAATGATGTTTTGAGTCCACAAACCTAGTACACACGATGTTCTAAATTCAAATTTACTTTACCTCTCTAGAGGATAAAAACGACTTTTACGCTCAGTTATCGAAGAGCAAAAATAGTCTTTCCGAGATGGTGGGATGAAAAATAACTTACCGCATATGGGCTCCTTCTTGATTTCTGGTTGCGTATCGGAGAACCTCTTCAAGAGATCTTCGGCGAGCGACTCCGCATTGTCGCCGCCGGTCGCATTACCACCTTCGCTCTTGGTCACCTATAAATAAATACAACAAACATATTAACATACGGATTTAGTTGGATATGCATCCTATATTTGTAACCTAAGACCTGCCGCCGTGTAATACAATGGGACACAAAACAAGGATGTATACAAACCGAACGCGTTCTCGCCGCCTGAGCCAGACGATACTGCGACAATAGCTGGTGCATTAAATTCTGTAACAAATAAAACGTATTACAATACAATAAATAATTATGTTGAGTATCGTTATCATTCACTGCATTGTTGAATTTTGATACGGTTTTCACAGTAATTTCGATATTTTTAGAGTACAATGGTTATACCAATATCGAATAAGAAATTATATCAAGAATTCAGCTGATATGATTATATTAGCGTAGTCAAGGCTGAATAAAACAATGTTTGTTACAGAATGTCTTAATTACTAATTTTAGTTGAGAGAGTAATGTATCATGTAACTAAATCCAAAGAAAACTGTGCTAAAACTATGTTCGTATCGTAATACCGATGAAGTAGTTTCAACAACTAATTAGAATCTAAATAAATAAGTACAAGTCAACCTTTAACTAACAATATCAGGTACAAAGAAATTATCAAAATATTGTACTTGTTGTTGCGGCGACAGATTATGAGTGTTCTTTTGCAGATACTGCAGCGTTTGAAGTTGATGATGTGTCAACGGCGGTGGGTCCTCTGGCCGTTTGCCCGGGTATGGTGGCGGCGCGGACTTTGGCGCCCGCGATGACATTTCAGCAGAAATTGGAAGATTCCACGCCTCCTCGATAGCGGGTAGCTGACGACGCCTGTTAGAAATATAAGAGCAATGTTTAAGAGCTGTACTTTTGGATTTTTGGAACCGTGTGTGAAGGTACCGTTTTCCGACAATATTTATAATAGATCCGAAATGATAAGGAAAATTAATGTACGCTAAAATTTTCCATAAATTTTGCATCGTAAAAAAATTACATAATTTATTGTGACTACAATATGTGTCTAAAATGTTATGTTTATGTGACTTACTTTCCAGTAACCGAGGGCATGGGTGCGTGAGCTAAGTGGGCTCTCAAAAACTCCAGCCTCCGTCGCAATGCCCAAGCAGTTGCGGCCGCCCCACCATTGGTGTAGCAAGCAAAAGCATCTTTAGGCATCTGACAACTCTCGTACAGACTCCCCAAGTTCGTCCACGCTGCAGAATGACCCTTATCTAGTTGTACTGCGCATATGTATGCTTGTAATGCATCCATTGGTTGGTTTTGTTGCTGATATAACACACTGTGAAAGAAATGAAAAAATAAACCCAAATGAAAACAAGACGAATTAACAGTTATCTTTAAAACTTTTCTCACCCAATAGAACACCATGTGTCAGCATTTCCTTCTGACTTCTCCACTGAATTTCTATATGCAATAAAGGCATCATGAACTTTGCCTTGAGCCGCGAAGCATCTCCCTAGTAGATAAAGCCCTGCTCCAGAATCTGGTTCAGCAGAAACAGCTCGCTGTAGACACCAGATGGCGGCCCGCGCGCGAGGTGCGGGATCGCCCAACGTTACGCATCGATGATACAGCCAGCCTAGGAAAAACGGATTTTTTTAAACACGCTATGTATTACATCGGTGATTAATAATATTCAAGTGAAATTACTACACCATAATAGCGAAAGTGTAATAGTTCCCACAAGATGATTGATCATGCAAAAAGTAAGATTGTATTACCTACAGTTATCTTTAAGAGAATTACGGTTTTCTGAACTTGAAAATATTGCTAATGTGATAACAATATTGTGGAGCAAGTAACTCACCTAATTGTCTGCAGACATCAGCCTTCAACGAAGAAGACAGTTGAGGCTCCTTCAACAGTCTTTCATATGCATCTCGGGCTGCTTTCCTGAGACCTCGTGCTTCAAGTAAATGTGCTGCATGGAAGCTGAGTTCGAGGCGAGTGAAGGTTGCGTCTTGATGTGGTGCAAGTCTTGCGCGCCTGAAGTGTACGGCGGCGATGGTCCAGTGCCGTCGCGCCTTGAACATGAGAGCCAACCGCAGGTGCGCGTCCGCCGCCCGAGAGAACCCAGGCGACACGTACAACGCCATTTGCAACGCCTTTGTCGCCCTGCCATTAAAAATGTTAACGAAAAACCCGCCATAAACAACATTGTACAATTTATACAAAACTTTTATTGCCACTATTGTTTGGCAGAATCCTGTAGAAAGAAATGATTGCTAGCAATGGTTTGCATTTGAAAAGTTATACAAAGGACTTTGTTTTCTGCCGACCATCTAGAAAACAATGTCAAAGTTACGGACTGAACTTGACTGTACACAAGGTCAGACGAATTGTAAATAGTAGTAATATAGAACGGGTACAGTTTGTTATCATAATGACTTTGTGCGCATGTGTGTGTACCTGCCAAATTCACAGACAAAACATTTAAACAGAAGTCTCAAATTTCCCCTTTTTTGTGAAATAAAGAAATAAACCCTCGAAAGATCTATAGAAAATATTTGAGCAAACGGATATTACTACAATGCAGTTTTTTCTCTTTATTCATAAATTGTCCCGATTTTAAGCTGTCAGCTTTTGTCAACTTTTATATGACACAAGTACCTATTTACGCTCGCATCATGGACTTAGTGAAAACAAAGCTTTTTAGAGGAACATGATTCTTTTATTAGAAACAGGTCGGTCGATTCACAGTAAAAAAAGAGACGTGAAATCTTTTCTCGGAAACAATTCTAAGAATGCGAGGAAGACTTCTTGATGCTTGTATTACAAAACACGGAATTAAAGTATAATATCCGTAAGGTTATTGAGGAGCGCATCACCGGAGCGTAACGTCACCGATGCGCCCGCGGGGTCGATGACCGTCTGAGGTTCAGTCGTGCAATCGATCGGACGAATGCAACGCATCGTCTAGACAGCGATCGCCGTCCGAATCCGATGCCTATAACGCCTTTATTTAGATGACCTCCGCTGACATTTGTAAGCCGAAACAAAGGAGCGAGGCAGGTGCCGTCCTGTATACATACATATACCTCGATACCGCCGACTAAAATTAAATGACGAACATACACACACACTCATGTGTTGGGTACATCCGTCAGTGTGTGGGTCATAGAGAGCTTTCACCGTGTCGCTGACGGCGATGCTCGACATACATAATAATGTTGTATTCTATTCCACATAACTTCTTATTCATATTCATTGTTCCTCAAATAGAGTTATGATTAGCAGTTGGCACGCAACGTTCATAATTAGGTATGCCTAATGCAACATTTATTTCCAGAAATAAATCAAATACGTATTTCAAACTTTCTCTAAAGGGTCGAACTTTATAAAAAGCTCTGTTGTTACTTCATGAGTTCACTTTACGCAACTGTGGAGTTCGGCATCACAATTTCATTACCAACCAAACCAATATTACTTAACAATTTGACCTTGACTGTGTTATATAAACATAGTCGACAGTGATAAAATCATAATTAAACGTCATCAATGAAATTACGTTACACGTTCATACAATTTCGCTTGATAAATAGGTACACACGGTGTAGTATTGTATACGACGAAGTACGTTATAACAACGCACTTAACTGTGTGCCACTACACAAAGATAACATTCGGTCTTGCGATATCACCGACTAGGTTTATGGCTCGCGACGTCATACCCACCCACGCGCCCTGATAATACATGTTTACTTTCAGCTACCAGTACCACTGATAACATCCACCCAATCGATGCGTTTAACGTTCGTCTCTATTATTGTGTGTAAGCTGCGAAATTTCCTTATTGTCATGGATAATTGAAAAGCTATCAATTATACCATACACACATCTAAAAAATAATGACTGTATTAGGTAAAAATATCTCTTTTTTTCAGTACTTAATTAATTACATATTTATATTATCCGGATTATTCATTCCAAGTTAAAGGATAAAAACGAAACTATAAAATATACGATACTTTCACAATGAAATTCCGAAGGTTAGTCCCTTAATATTGTGTGCTAAACTATCATGTCGAACATCACTATCATCACTAGGTACATATTATAAAACAAAGTCACTGTCGCTGTCTGTCTATCCGTCCATATGTATGCTTAAATCTTCAAAACTACGAAACGGATTTTGAAGCGGTTTTTTTCAATAGATAAGAGTGATTCAAGAGGAAGGTTTATTATATCTAATACACGCATAATATTGTAGAGAAACACTGTTAAATCAGGATCAGAATACCACGCGGGCGAAAAATATGGCGGTACGAAGTTCACCGGGTCAGGTAGTGTCAAATAAAAGAGAAATTACTGTGTAATCGTTATCATACTTATCGTCCTTTAGCTCAAAGACCCCTAATTTTTTTTAAAATTATATCAATATAGGTATAATCATAAAAATTAATAAAATATTATAATAGTCTGATCGCATTGTTTCATGAATTTATTTTAAAACCACCAGATACAACCTAACCTAGGGTTTTCATATACAACCTAGTTGGGTAAGTAAGTATACGAATAGTTACATAATACTATACTCTATAATACACGATAGCATTTGTTTTATTATAAACACTGTTATTTATAACTCCATCCTATTGACTACAAAACCGTTAATGTCAACTTTTTGTTTGATTGCTCGAGGATCGTACATAACATAAAAAACTAATGGTCAGACTTTAATTACTGTTTTTATGTTCAAAAGCATTGTGATTAAAACATAAAACGACATTTTTTCATTTTTACTAGCTAGGACGACATAAAGCCGGAAATACAAGATAAATAATGGTACGTGAAATTGCGGGTAATAGGTAGGTATGTAAAATTTAGCGGACTTCACCCACAAAAGTCGATCAGAACTAACTGGATACCAGCATGAAAACTCAGTTAAAAGTTGAACAGATTATTATTAGGGAAATCAACCACTGTTCTCAATGGGTATAGCTTTTCATCCCTACTAATATTATAAATGCGAAAGTAACTCTGTCTGTCTGTCTGCCAGTCTGTCTGTCTGTCTGTCTCGCTTTTACGACTAAACCGCTGAACCGATTTTGATGAAATTTGGTATAGGGGTAGATTAGACCTTGATGTCCTTTACATAGGCTATGTTTGGTCGCGATAACCGACATCCACGCGGGCGGAGCCGCGGGCAAAAGCTAGTAGTTATATAAACAAAACTGTGTCTGTAGCAAGCATATTTCCATAACTTGTAAATAAATTGTTTACATTCAAATTAAACTTGGAGTACATGGAAGAATAAAATAATATCCCGAGTAAACGTCTGGATCGATTATAATCCGGTTCTCTACCTGCCCAGACCCAACCTTGGCCATTATCAGTTCACTCAGGTAAGAGGATTGTATAGAACCCTACTTATTATGTACACATCTCTTGCATCGATTCAAATAAATTTAACTTTACTTGAATGAACATACATCTGGTACAACTTTGACATTCCTACGTGAACAATGCAGCATTTCTATGATTGATGAAGATTTTTAGAACCTAAAAAATTGACTGGGATGTGTACAAGTGAAATGTCAGCATTAGTCCAGTACAGCTGTTTGGTGATACGTGAATCTACGGGCAAGGGTGTGATGGTGAGAGCACACACCGGCATGAGGCAGCTTGGCTTGACCTAGTTCTGCACGCTAGCGCGGCTCAAGGACGGATCGACCGCTATTTATAAAGTTCATTCGTCGGTCGTCATGGCGCTGACTTTACATAACTAAAGTAAGCAGTCACTAGGTGCGCCGCACCCGCGACACGTGATCCCTCCACATAATGGACTCGCTATACTTTCCCACGGACCTATTGAGCTTGAACATCAACAGAAACGCGCAATACTGAAAATACTGTTACGAGGGATGTTAACATTAAATGCGATAAACATAGAAACGAAATTAGGTCAATGTTACGCGCCTGGATCTGGTAATGCGTCTGAGACTAATTTAATTATGTACATCAAGATTGAAATCGGTATTCGCACAATGGCGACCAAACCACACCGCATACAATGAAAGGTTTCACTTTGAATTTATTTAACTATCAATTAGTACATTTTCTAACGTTTTTATAAATGCACTGATGATGCAATCACTCTACGTGTTCAACATAAATGTGCAATTCACCTGACTATACATATTGCATCACGGCCTTGGCTCCACGGTAACTAAATGCAGTACCAACTGCAACGTATATATTACTAGAACTACTCATGTGTATGTATGCACGCCATTGAGTGCATGCATCATTAGCACATGATATTATAACTTCCTTTATCGCAGATGTCAAGTGATCATTATTACATAATCTGACCTGCGGAGACACAATCAATGTTGCCATTCATTCAAGTCTGAATCAGTTTAGGTTTTAGGTAGAAGTCGCAGTTGCAAATAAAATGTAAATTTGGGTGTACCCCATGCCTAAGTGATAATATTTATGTAAAACAAAACAAAGGAATGCAACTCCAGTTACCTAAGTAAAGTAAAGTACGTATGTTTCGCAAGCCAGCTGCCAATACGAAGCAATGTATGCATGGCATTGGCAGCAGTTATGTATGACACTAATAAGTTTATCTAGTTTAGGAAAGGAACGTGTCGCCGTGCACATAAATGATAATGAACGAGGGCTCGTTTATCGCCAGCGTCAAGCAAGTTGACCTAGTTTAGTCCCATTCGATACCACTTATACACATTCAGTAACCTACTCACAAAATGATCTCATGAACGCGATATTTCAGATATGTGCCGGCTATTTCAGTACAGCCGCAATTCACTCTACAGAATTGAAATTGAGTGCTCATTTAGTCAGAGCAATTCATTTCCAATTCTATTTTATTCTAAGGCCAAAATTAAAATATGGGGCAGCGTATTTACAGACGAGGAACCTTCATATTCTATTCAGACGCATTTTCTTTTACTCCAGATTCGAGAGTATGCATATAGGTACATATTTGATAATATTATAATTGAATACTGGCATCTAAAACTATTTAATTTCCTTCTAATTTCAAACATATGCGTACTTTAAATTGAACCTCCATAAGCGAACATTGGGTAATGAAATAAGGTTACTTGACGATAACAGCAAAATGCGATATAACACAGTACTTACTGGTACTATCGTTTCAATGCTAAAGTAGAAACATAGTCAAGAAATATTGTAAGTATAGAGAGATAAGCTTGTTATTCTATACCGTTCTATAAGCATTGATGTATATGTATGGAAAGATGTTAGAGGCTATCCGTACGGCACCTGGGACCTAGGTCATCGCTATATTGTAGCATGATGTTAACAATTTGTATTCTTATGAGCATACTCTTTGAATATTGTAACGATAATAAACTCTCATCTGATGGGAACTTGTACTACACTTGTAGTCAGAAATTCAAGTACAATAGCTAATATGGCCTATGGCATTAAGGCCGGTATTCCAGTAGTTTCCACACAATTATATCAAGGACACTTGAGTGAATCGATAAAAGAGTACCTTGAGAAATTATCTTGAGAATCAGCGATATAAAGCGAAACGGTTGCGCTTCATAATATATTATCCTATAAACTGTGACATGTTATTTTTAGTTTGGCTTAAGAAAATATGGCTTTCAAAGAAAAAATAATATACAAACATTCAAAGATATAATTATAGATGCGGAAGTGAGCCGAACGACACAACATCTGCACAGTGCACACACACAAGCGACTTGGTGGTCGTTATGCATCGTGCAGGCCCATAAAATCAGATGCAAGAACATCTGATTCAGAAAATCAGATGTTATTGCTTCAGCAAAATAATACAACTCGGTGACTTCATTATCGAACAGGTTTGCCTCGACTACTTGTGTTAATATGGTTTATTTGCACATGTTGTATAACAAGGACTTGATGAATAGCATCAGCTGTTTCATAAAAATGTACTATGAGCATGCATTACTTGTATTTAAGTACCTAAGTTTATTTAGTAGCGTGAATGGACTTGTGATCGTAGCGGAGCGATCACAGAACTCTATTTTATTAATTCAATGGTGATTACATAGTCTTGCGAGTGTTCCTAACAATACAAAGATACTAATTGTTTAAACAAAGATATAACTAAGTAATAGCGTCTTCTTATATACGAATTTATCATGATAGGCAACAACAACAAACAATAATATTACTAAATTACAGCTTAAAATTATTCAAAATTGTAACATGAGTGCTCATACCAATGAGCAAGCATGCGTGATGATTATTACGACTAGCACTTCCAAATATGCAAGCCGAGCTTCCCCTAAATAAAAAGTACAGACTTTTGCGCTATTATTACATTAACTACAGAGTGCCCTTGATAACCACCCCATACGATTCACAAGTGTTCTAACAAGTACAATACTTATTTACATGCAGGATATTTAAAATGTGCCCCATCCCTAACATACGATTTAAAAAGGGTTCAACCCTTTGAGAACGATTTTTTTAGGCTTTATCGTTGACGTCATAGGTTGTTTGTCAGACAAAAGCGAGGGCAGTAGCGCATACATGCAATGTGGAATCGGTGCGACACGCACAGCAAAGTCGATCGCGATGGCGTACGCTCCCTGCGGCAGCTTCGAGGCAGGGGGACGGACGGAGCGATGGTTCGCTCAATAGTGACGTAATACAATCTCGCAAGCTTGAAGCCCTTTCGAATAGGTACTACCTTTTTACGGTTACCGGTCGCTTTCTAATGCCTATTGTACGTACGAAATGACGGCAAAATTGTAAGTACAGATCGACATCCGTGAGAATAACTCCGTTTCTTGATAATTATGCGTGTTGGTATGTATGCGCGTGGGCATAACATGTTATTTCGGACACAGTGAGCATGGCAATACATAGGGAAACCAAAAATTAGAAGTTTTACGACTATTAGTTGCTGGCTTGGCATGTATTGAAACTAACCATTCTGTTAATCAGCGTGTATGCGTATACAATATACATACATGGTAACATAATACAAATTGCGTATTTATATACTAGAGAATTTCCTTATAGATTTTGTGATGCTGCTAATAACTAATGGGCTTAATACCGGGAATTATCGATATCGATATTACAGGGAATTTTGGGTTCTTCATAGTTTCTTATAAGGATAACGAGAAACAATTATTTATTTCTTGATTAATGGCAATTTATGTGATTGGTCACTTGTGGGATTAGCTAATATTACTAGCCAATACTGACGTCTAAATACCGTAGAAACAGACTCTAAATAAAGACAACCACTTGGATATCAAATTAATTAGCTATGTCTAATGTCTATTAAGAATAATATTTTATCTTCAAGATATAAAAGTTATAGGGTGGTGGCACCATATATCGGCCATGTCAACATTTTTTGACCTTTGATTGATTGTAATTTTTTGGTTTATAGCCTTTGCTTTCTTGCAATGCCTTTTTTGGGTAGAGGGATACTGAAACTTCGTTACTACATTCGCAAAATTACTAATTCTTTGTTATTTTAGAAAATATAGATGTTTATTTCCGAGTATGTCGATTTCCCTTAATATCGGCCTCTAACACCCTAATTTCTGCCGCCTGTGACCCTAATATCGTCATACCTTTGTCAACGTGAATTCAGGTCAATAAAACTAAGTGAAGCAAAAAATTATAACGTTTTATATTCCAATTCAGGTTCAAATTGTTATTTTTTACGCTTATCTATCATTAATTTGTCTTTTCTTTATATCTCAGCCTTAAAAATTACAGTAATTGCTGTTATTATTAACTAATGATCACAATGATTAAAATAATTTAAGACAAATAAAGATTTCCAAAATATATTATTATAAAGAAAAAATATTATTCAATTATTATTATTCAATCAATCAATTATTGAATAAAGTCAACAGAAAACTTGACTTTCTTTAAAGGCTTTTCAATTTAAATGGACTAAACAGTGACGGCAAGTAAAATCTTCTTTAGCCACATCAATATAATTTCGCCCACGATGAACTGTACACTTTAAGTGAAACCATTTGGGGCATCACATTTAATATTTTTGGCTTCATCTTCTTCGACATCACTAATTAGTTCTACTTCACAGCCACCACAAAGAATTTTCTCCTTTTCTTCTTGAGAAGGTAAATCATGAGGTCAGTTACGCTGTCCTTTAATATTCTCTTCTTCTATTCTAATACTCTTCTTCTATCTACTAGTTTTATTTTATTTGACTGGTTTATGTTTTATATTCTATTTTCCAGAATTTTCTTCCTCTCAGTACTATCTATTCTTCCAGGAAGTCTGTCTTGTAAAGTGATCCTGGGAATTTCGTATTGTCAAAATGCTACTCTTCTTCTACTTCATCCTATCATTAATTCCCAGTCGCAACCGAAGCTTACACCTCGGATTCTGGGGTCCGCTTTGCCAGTCTTAACTTCGGATTTGGCTAGACTTCGATATTTTCCGCGAAACGACTTCCATCTATCCTCCACAACCCCAATGGTAACATCGAAGCATTGCATTACTGCCTGCTTCTTTGAGCAGCATTTACTCCCATCTCTTATTCTACTACGGTCATAGAAACTATAGGGGTCATAGAACCTATAGGGGTCATAGAACCTATAGGGGTCATAGAACCTATAGGGGTCATTGAACCTATAGGGTAATAAAACCTTTAGGGGTCATAGAACCTATAGGGGTCAATGAACCTATAGGGTTCATAGAACCTATAGGGGTCTAGAAGCTATAGGGGTCATAGAACCTATAGGAGTCATAGAACCTATAGGGGTCATAGAACCTATAGGGGTCATATAATCTATAGGGGTCATAGAACCTATAGGGGTCACAGAACCTATGGTCATATAACCACAGGTTTGAAACCTTTCTTTTTTGTTGGGACGACATGATTATGGCATACCTAACTGATGACTTAAATTAAAATACCTAAGTATTTGTTCATTTTGCACCACGTCCCTGATTATTGTAAAGTTCGAAGGTTGTAAGAAAGTAAGTACCCTACTCTATACAAAATAAGGTGGCCGTTATTACGCATCGATTCTCTAGATATCGGCCGTAGCTGGCAAAAAAAGTTTTTAGGCGGCCGATGTTAGGATCTAGTCATCAAAAAGAGCTGTTATTTCATTTTTAACATTATTAATGTTACTGCTAATATATAAAATAGCTAAACATATAGTTTAGTGTTTTCATGCATTTCCCCAATATCGACCAGGTGGCCGGTATTGAAATTTATCCAAAATAAAGATCCCTAATCTCGACCCCGCGATTATTTCATAAAAAGTACAAATAAATTTAAAAAAACACTACCTAAACGATACTTCGACTGTTTTTCTTTAATAAATATTAATATAAAATAACATAGGTATATTTAATTCCTTTCAAATACTTTCCCACTCAGTGCGTCGACTCCGGGATTTGACTCGGTATTGCCACAAAATCACACACGTCGATACCTGCGCGTGCTCTATTGCCACCTGAACGTTCAAATGTGGAGGTACCCGCACCAAAATATGGGATGTTATTCGTGCGGATATAGAGTCGCTTTTTGCATAAAAACTATCATAATTTTAAGGTTATTTTCATAGTTATGTTCCATTTTCTCGAAAAGGCCGATATTAGGACGGGGCCGATACAAGGAGACTTCACCCTATAACCCGCGCCACGTATCTTGGACCTAAATCGTAAGACATACGAGGCTCTGGCGCCCGCGGATTGCTTTGTAATAGTCTATGCTCGGTGAACTTGAGTTCGTCTACCGCAGTAGCATCCCGCGCTATCCTCGTATATCGTTCATATGTGCTCTATATGTGCCTAAATTGAATAAACGAAATTGATTCTTTGATTCTTTGATTCCTCAAAAGACACCCAAGAAATGTGTACTGCGCGTATAGGGCACGTTTTGAACACATTTTAGGTCCAAGATACGTGGCGCGGGTTATAAAGCGATTATAAATAGAAACTTGATATTTCTGAATGAATTATGTTGAAAGTTAAAAATGATGCCAGAGTTTAATTTTT
The DNA here is from genome assembly GCA_914767945.1 of Eilema depressum. Taxonomy (NCBI): domain Eukaryota; kingdom Metazoa; phylum Arthropoda; class Insecta; order Lepidoptera; family Erebidae; genus Eilema; species Eilema depressum. The sequence goes on from OU612013.1 coordinate 18,995,521, forward strand.
TTTTTTTAACTAGTTACTAAACTTCGTTTTGTTAACTTAAACTTAGCCAAACATAGCTTACAATAAAATTTATAGAGACGCGATATAAATTTTATCTCACATCGATGACGGAAGTGGGAGATATAATATAACAATAAAATGCGGTTGAGGCCGCGGATAACGGCACAGAATAAGTAAATAGATAAGGGCTACAACAAAATATATCAAAAAGTAATATTACAAAGATATTAAATAGTAATGTTACAACGATATCAAAAAGTAATAACCAATGAAACCTTGAAAGTTTGCATGATAATGAAGCTAGTTTAGAAAACGGATCCCCTCTGTAAGCAAGATAGGGTGCGTTCATACGACCTCTCGCAGGGTGTGGTAAACTAGAAAGTTGACTAATATCCGCAGAATAAGTTTGCATCCGTTTTAACGCATGTAATGGTTTTAATGAAAGCGTTGTTACAATAAAAAATTAATAGCGTATCAGATGATCGCCTGCATCATACATAAGCGATATAAAATAAAACAAGTTTACGCATTACAATTTACACGCATGCTTATGCATATTTTACCAGTTGGTTATCAATATCTAAGGGCGAGGCTTTAAACAAATGCGAAGTTTAATCAGTGTGAGAATTTAAAATATGGAAGGTAATTATTAACCCTTAAATGCGTACTGTCGTAGATCTGCGACAATGAGTGTTTACACATTTTCTAAGTTATGAATTAAAACATAAATAATAAATAAAATAATAAACTAACAACAAATTAATCCATGCAGCCCTATAGAATCTGTTAAATGTAGCTCATAATATATTTCGATATACCTACCTTTTTTTTTACCAGGCAAGTTGTAATAAATGAACAAATTGTATGATTGTTAATAAAATGAATTAATAATACCCAAACGAATCAATGTGGTTGATTTAATATCTAATCAGTTGGCCAAATCTCCGTATGGATTTCGGACCAAGGTTTTCCTACTAAAATCACCAGTTATCTTTGAAGCCAGTTTATTATGGAAGACAGTTGACAAAGAAGCACTGCAGGTCTACGTCTGACAAACATTGGCAGAAATATTAATGAATCCTAGGTACCATAACTAAAGTTACTTTAGGAGCTAGGAGCTTATACTGTGCTAGAAGTCCAGAGTCGGTATAAAACCAAAGGAATAATTATATCGCACACTTAAAACAAAAGTGGTGTTATACAAAAACAGTAGTTTTTCAGTATGGCCATTTTAAAGTTTTGATCTAATACTGTGATCAATATTTAATGCAATAACTGAACTACAACACGATAATTTGTTTCACTTAACAGTTTGACTATCTGGCTTTTAGTTAATTATTGAAAACATGAGAATAATAAGGGTAGTTATTTAGAAAAAATAGTTTAAAAAAAATGTTCCGTATAGTGCCACTTTTGATTTTAGTATTTGTTACCGTCTTAGAATAAAATCTCAAATTATAGCTTATCTCTGATGATGGAAAACATAAATAAAACAAAATTATGCGATAATAATAAGAAAAAAATATTTATTTCGTAAAAAACAAGTGCGTTGCCATTAGTACAATCAAAAAACCATCGAAATTAAAGATGTATGAGTTATATAAAACTATGGTATCTATAAAACCCCATTTTTGGCACAAAGCCATAACAAAGAATAAACTAAATCTTATACAATTCTTTCAATAATACTTCTTGTACATAAAAAACTAAGAAATAAGTAACTTATAAGTATCAAAATAAAACAATAAGTTTCTTGTATCAAAATAAAATATTAATTCTTATGCAGACTAAAAGATGAGCTTGAGCTTGAAACTTGACGACATCGTCATAGTTGCAGAGTCGCTGGAACAACTGGACGAAATGCTGCACGGCCTGAATGGAGCTTCTCGACAAGTCGGCCTCGGAGTAAACTTGGATAAAACCAAGATTATGATCAACGAACATGTTGTACCGAGACCGATTGCCATCGAAGGGGCGACACTCGAAGTTGTTCAAAAATATATTTACCTGGGGCAAGTTATCCAGCTCGGTAAAAACAACTTCGAGAAAGAAATAGCCAGAAGGATCCAACTGGGGTGGGCAGCATTTGGCAAATTGCGTTGGGTCTTCTCCTCCCCCCTGCCGCAATGCCTCAAAACAGAGGTCTTCGACCAGTGCGTCCTGCCTGTTATGACCTACGGTGCCGAAACGTGGCCACTGACGGTGGGGTTAGTCCGTGACCTAAAAGTCGCGCAGCGGGCTATGGAGCGAGCTATGCTTGGAGTTTCTTTGAAGGATAGAATTCGCAACGAGGTTATCCGACATAGAACCAAAGTTACCGACATAGCTCACAGAGTAAGTAAGCTGAAGTGGCAGTGGGCTGGCCACATCTGCCGAAGGACCGATAGCCGTTGGAGCAAACGAGTCCTAGAGTGGAGACCGCGCGTAGGAAAACGGAAGGTGGGACATCCCCTAGCCAGGTGGACCGACGACCTGCGAAAGGTGGCTAGGACGGACTGGATGCGGACGGCGGAGGATCGGCAAACGTGGCGTACATTGGGAGAGGCCTATGTCCAGCAGTGGACTGCAGTAGGCTAATTGATTGATTGATTGATTGAGCTTGAAATACGGCTTCTTTTCTTTGCGGGTGCGTATGTTGTATCATCATCAGAGGCGGGTGAAAAGTCACCATCGTCATAGTTGATGTAGTTTTCTTTGTCACGTGAATCTGAATAATTGCTAGCCATTGGCAATTGGTTTAAACCGGATGTTGAAGGTTCAGGTGATAAACTGATATCTTTATTTGGAATAACCATCTGTAATATTCTTCTGCCTCTACTTCTTGACGGATCCATGTTGATTACCTTAAAAAAGGAAACAGCCCTATTATATAAAAGTAGTTGGTGCGAGAATGCTATCTTTATGTAAACTCGAGTAAAAACTACAGATAAAACTGTATAAGTACCTAATAGTTACAAAACAGTACAGTTTTCTAATTTTATGAATTATGTTTAACAAAATAAAAACACAATTTTCCTTCTATTTTTATAGCACAACTGGCACTTAAAGCAAAATAATGCTTATCAAATAATATAAAACATCAATATTTTACTTATCTTCCGGGATAAACCGGCACTAAACATAAAATGTCACTTTTTAATTCACAATCTAAATTACTTCATTTTTACTTTAATCAAATAAACGACACTATCCAAATAATGCCATTTATGTATTTAGTCGTTCAAAAGATTATTACAATACTATAACTTTAAAAAAGGCACTAAACGTATACTGTCATTTTTGTATTTATCAAATAATTTATTTTGGCAATACTTAAACTACATAAACGGTACTATACTTAAAATGCCATTTATGTATTGTTTCATGTAGAAAATTACTAACTTATATTACTTGAAAATTGACAATAAACAAGAAATGTCACTTTTTTACTTACCGCAGCGTGCGTTCCCTCTAGATGATAGGTCCGAACTGAAATAGCGCCACTTTTTCTATTACTACCTTGTCACTCAACCTAAAAGTAAAAACTGACACTACCGACATCTAGGCAAAACTATCTGAACTATTTGAACATGTGTCTTTGGATAAGAAGCGTTTTTCAAAAAATAATCTAGATGTCTCTTTATCTCAAAATGCCCGTTTTTGGCATAATGCCACTTTTGTTTTAAGTGTGCGATATGAAACTGTTAACAATAATGAATGAATCATCCGATTAGTTCATTTACAAGTTTATTAGTGTGGAGCGGATGTCATTATATCAGCGAGTCGAGCAAGTAGATACCCGTATTAAAATATACGACATACGAGCACACTGACGTTAATAATAACCCCAATTCAGTGTTGTTATCTCCCTATAGTGTACCGAGTGTACTGTACACGTAATAGTAATTTACGTAACGCAATATAGCTCACCAAACGTTTACTATAAACGTGATCGACATATCTACATATAAAGCGTCTACTTTACTAGGAAAATCCGTAATATCGAGAATTGCTGTAAATGAACATTATATTTAGATGGAACCGAGACATTTTTAGAATATCTCTGATAACATCACTATGCGCATGTATTGAGGTGCGTGTGAAAGATATCGTCAACGATTCAGGTACTTGCATAAAACATGCAGCGCTGATTATATGTAAGAATGCGCTATATTTAAAGTGTATCAAGTACCTATTATATCATTCACGAGTCACGACCATATTAGTCAGTAGCCTCAATAAACAAAGCTTACAGTAGTGCTTACTCAGGCGGCCTTGCAATGCGTGACGTACGCGCCCGCCCCACTGCCGTGACGTGGTGTGACGTATGGTTTTTTTCGCGGAAATTCCACTGCGGACATCGCTCGCGGATCAGTGCCGCGAAACCGTTCTCGGGGACCTAGCAACGACTCCATACTAGACTAATAATTGCGCCGCGCCGTATGTTAGGTACCTTTTACAAATTAGTGCGAAAAGATAAATCCTTTAATAAGAATTTCCACGAACATAAATGAGGATAAAACGATTCGGTTTCTGCTGAATAACTGTGAAACTCAAATACATGTCCCAGTTTTATTATGAGTAAATGTACCTCGTTAGCTTTCTACCTAATTAATGGATTCCAATAACAGTCAGCCCTTAGTAGCAGCATTTTAGTTACTTATTTGACATTATCAAGAGGCATAAGGGCGCTTTTAATTTGCAATAGTAAGTATAAGTAGTGCTTCAATACGAAGTTTAAGTTACTTTTTTTATTGATTAAATTAAAAAAAAATTGTATTAAAAAAACTAACTATGTATTTCGCTAAACATATTACGAATTGCAAAAAAATGTCATTAAAAATGTTGCAATTACAGGCAAAATCAATTCACAATCAGGCTAGAATGCTAGATACTTGACAGGAGTAGGAGGCTCACATTAAAAATGTTAACAAAGCTGGGTCTTAAGAGGGCCGAGGACGGTAATCACCATACACGCGAGTGGCATACGATTATTTTCAACACACTTGCGAATAAAATAATACTAAAAATACTACATAAAACAATCAAAACACAATAGTAAAAATCTATTTGTTGTCATACTTGTCATAAATATGCGCGCGCATCTAACATTTTTTTTTTATTTGTTCCTTTCGGAACAGGCTAAGGTGCTATCACCATGCTGCCTTGTCATCTACTTACTTATTTGAATTCTGATTTTTTTTTCTCTGTAAATACTCACAGAGAAAAAAAAATACATTTTAGTGAAAGTTTTGTTTATTAAACACTGTAGTACGTGTTTAATAAACAAAACTTTCACTAAAATGTATTTTTTTTTGTTTTTACTAAAATGTATTTTTTTTAGTTGAAATTGTCTTTTAAAATACGAAGTTGCATGAAATGAGCAAGCAATAGGTATATTAATTCGTTTGTAATATTGGACACGATCTTTTTTGTATCAAAACTTTTTTAAGAACAAAGCAACTTAATCAATGAAATTAAAAAAAAGAAGTCTATAACTCACTTTTGTGAATAATAGCAATGAAAAAGTCACAGTTTTATAATAGGTGTCATTCCGTGCTTAATTTCGGTGAAATAAAAGCCTGTTTATAAGCAAGTGTGTTGAAAAAATACATAGCAAAAATATCTCTGGCGAAAAGCAAGCTTTCCCATTCTTTGACAATCACGTCTATTTTTATCTTAGTTATCGGTAATTTATCGATGAGGAAGTAACACTTATTATTCGTTACACATAATATTATATTTATGGATAACTAAATTTGATGTAAATGTATATACCTACATATTAAGTGGTCTGATAAATACAAAGAATCCTTTTAGCATCTCAAAATGCTTTGTAAATTCTTTGAAAAACATATGAAAGTCATTTCCTCAGTGCTCCACATTAACCACTTGAAAAGAGCCCCATTGCAGTTTTGCACGTGTAAACAAAAAAACTGTAGAAGGTTGAAACTAGGACACGCTACTTGACATAGTTCATGCCCTGTGTGGGTGGTGGCACTGGTGGCCCTACAGATGTGGGCGGGTTTACTTACGTAACTAAACAAAGCCGAAGGGCAACCGCTTGCCACAGAAACTTTCGCAACGCAGCCCTTCGATTCTTGGAAGAGACTTATGCTCGTTTTACTTCTAATCTAACCAATGTGATTAACAATACAATTTTGACGGTTTCAAAATAAAATACAGGGTCATGCTTTTTTGTAATGCTACTTCATGATATAGGAAATGGTTGTTGCTGATAGGGTCATTGACAGGGCGGAGCTGCGGAGGCGCGGATGCAGCGAATGCACCGAGCGAGTTCCGGTGCACTACGCAGCAGGTATAAATAGCGATCCGTTAGTGTCGACGACCGCGCGCCGTCATCACTACATTCACCCTGGTCTTAGCGCACAGCCATGACCTAGATTTAGAAAAAAACATCACCTAATCGTTGCGTCATAGAAGAAGGACGTTTCGGTTAAATCACAAAGTCCTCGCCGTCCTACAGATGGGTATAAGGGGTGAGAGGGTGTTAGGGCGTTAGCTGTCTGGGCCGGGCGCACGAAATGGACCCGTTTAGGAATGGGGGTGTAGGAGGGCCGCTAATAATGCATACGGGTTTAGATGACTCGATAGAGGTAACAGCAATGTCGGTGCGCGCGCGGCCCCTCGCTTGAGCTTCCCTCCCTGTGCGTGAAAGGGCCCGTGCGTACGTAACGCGGCGCATGCAGAGGGACGAAGGGCAAAGAGGTTGCGTGCGGCCCGCCCGCGCATCTCTAACACAGCTTAGATGCACTCCTAGGCTAGGGTCGGAGACCGCGTATTCTGTACTGCGCAACTAATACCCGTCAGTCGTGTTGCTCGTTCATTTACATAGATAAAACTATACGCATGTACCGCTATATTCTTTGGCAGTAACTTCTCATAATATTCCAAGATAGCATGAGAAACGCCGTCGAATTCCGGTTTCTCCGCTATTCTGTTACTATGCGATGCACTCAACAAATCACGCTGCTAGATTCGAATCACATGTAAAAATAATAACATCATTGTGATGTAATCATTTTCACGTAGTACATACGTGACTTTAAAGTTTAAATCTATCTGTACATTACATAGATACAATTTCATTTCATTTTCAAAGTGGGTATATACTATATACTATACTAAGCGTAAGTTATACTTAAGTATAACTTACGCTTAGTGTAGTAACATTACGATGTGCCTGTGCATTATCTATTAGGTACTACACAAGTTGTTAGTACAGGAATCAGGTCACTTTTGATGTTTTATTTATACCAATATATTACATACAATATTACAAGCACAAGAAGCACTGTATTTAAGTAAATAATACATCCATTCATTTATGCATTATGTATTCAAAAACAACAGATACCTAATAAATGTTATCTATCAAATAACGCATGAGCGTATGAAATACTTTGGAAGCCACTAATGCCACTAATATCAATGTCCAACTGGCCCTAATAAAACTTCCGCTCGGTTACGTAGAGCAAACATGCGTTTGAGTACCCGCAAATAAACGATATTAAATGAAACTTTCAGAACAGTTTTGATGATAGGTAACCATATTATGATAACGTTATGTTACAGAGTAAGTATCAGATCAGGGACATCTCAGAGTGGAAGACGATTAGCCAACTATAGAAACTGTGCTTATCGCGAACTAAACTGTTTATCAAATTTTACTCAATGAATTTCATTGAGAAATAAGAACTCAGTGTAGGTAGTGCAATGTGTAGTGGAACGGATTTTGCAATAGTGATATCCAAAATCAGTCATCGTTTGCACTAAAGTGTAGTTTGACGGCGAAATTAACTCAAAATGCAATCTAAGCTCAAACTATCGAGCAAACAAACACGGTGGGTATGTTATCGCTTTCTACACACAGCGCACTGTTTATTTACTACGAAATGGTAGTAAAAACGCTTAACAATATTATTGGTACACTAGTTACGCTTGCAATAAGATTTGTACAATCGATCGTTAATTTACGACTGCAACAACGGATGTTTCATCATAAATCATTCGGAAAACTTCTTATATCCACCTACTTCTGTCTGTACCAAGGTGGGTCGAGATTATGTAGGTATAATAAAGAATATTAGCGCCCGTTTATAAAAGGTAAAGTAGGTAGATGACGCAAAGTTACAAGCTGCAAACTCCAAGTTTGTATTGTGTAATCTACGCATTACTCGTCAGTAGGAAAGACAATAATGACTAGCTAAGGAGCAGCTGATATGACAGGTGAAGTAGCAGCCGGCAAGCACCTGCCCTCGGCACGCGCCACCGCAAGCTGCTCTAATATTACATAGCATTCATTACTACATAACTATCGATGCTAAAAGACTTGACATTACCTAGCCATTTACCTTACTATACATAAGCAGCTGACTGCCCCTTCATAATATACTTACGAGAATAACTGCGGGTGCTGCACACAACACGTTGTGCGAAGGGGAAGTATGTAATACAATTTGAGACCGCGATTATTTTGAATGTAAAACAACGTTACTAAGAAATCTAGACGTGTAACCATCGGGTACCCGTAACCATCATTACTGGAGCATACTAAACATCAAAGAATATACCAATGCTTCTTTATATTATTGTTTTAGATATTAAAATCCCTCAAATTACAATGCCGTTCACGATCATTTTGATTCTTCGTAAACTCACTTCCGCCTGGGTTCCACAAATAAGTACTAGGCGAGCATATCGATGAACAAGTTTGCGAAACGGGCCTAGCAAGTCTAGTTACTGGAGGACTCCAGAGTAGAATACCGTTACTGGAAGCGGTTAGCGGCGTTGCGTAGATAATGCGGGGACCGGTCCCCGACCGATAGCCAATATGATTCGTGATAACTATTACGCTATACCGCTGACGAATGAGATAAAAACAGTTCTCAACTGGCTATCGCGGATGTGGATGCAATTTTGTTCAATCAAACATAAATGATCACATTGATGAGCACTTTTGTCTGTTTATTACTTGTATTGTATTTTTATGATTCCGATTAAGAAAATACTGGTCTGGTAAAATGAAATCAACTTCGCACTATGTTGTGATAATTGCCAATACAAAATAGAAGGTAATCTAATAAAATTAGAACTAAAATTCCCCAAACAGAAAATATCGTTTTGGTTTTCCCTGAGATTGCGGCCTGTCTGGATCCTTCAATGAATTACCAAACTCATTAATGTTTCTACTAGAATAGCGTCACTACCGGTACATTGACCGTTGCTGACGTAATAAAAAGTGCGCGAATTTCACCTGTTAGCTTTTAAAAGCTATTTGCTAACAGCAACGAATTCTAGTCAGCTATGTCATCATGACTTCATGAGTCACAGTTTTTCCTGTGTAAATCATTGTAATTGTATAACCACAGTGTTACTCATCGTCATCAATGAGGTCTTATCATTCTTTTATAACATCAAGGATATGGTAAGTAGGCTAGGTGGTTTAGTCATCAACTAGGTAGCTTTTTTTCGCGCGGAAATCCGAGCGGACACGAACCAACTAAAACCGCCCAAATAGGCGTTTTTCTCGCATCCGAAGGAAAATCATTTTTTATTTATAAATCTACCTTCAAAAACTTAAAAACGGTTATCTTGAAATTGTGTCTTCTTGATATCCTTGATAATGATTGGTTTAGTATCTTCCTTCATGACGGCCTACAAAGTGCTACATATTTAATGGTGTTCAAGTGCTTATAATTTTATTAATAAGAAAAAGCAAGAGATTAGTTACTGCATAAAATGTAGTTAGCATAACTCTAATTAGGTACCTATAAAGATATTGACACTGTGAACAATGTTTGGCAATAGCACGGCATGGTTGAGTAGGGAGAGGCTCGGCACTCGGCATCGCGTGCGGCAATATTGTGGCCACACTCCACCGACCTACATTTTATGCGACGGCACACTCATTATTTACTAGCCTTAACGACACACGCTCTTGCCACCCTTGGTCATTTCACATGCCCCTCCTCTCAATGCTTCGCTCCTGATACTCAAACTATTTATCCGATGAATGAGCGAAATTGGCGTCGAGTCGAGCAGTTACCTACCTGCGAAAACATTACAAAAAACATGCAAAAACCATTCAAACGAACAAAAACGCGACCTCTCGACGGGTCCTGGTCCGGAGCCGTCGTCGTTGGTGTCTGCATTTCCGAAACAAAACACAATAGAAAGAAACGCGTGCGAACGCGACGCAGGGATAGGGGCGGCAGGTGGAGAGAGAGAGTCGACACGAGGGTCGACGTAAACAAACCGCAAGCGGGAGCTTCGACCGCACTCACCATTTCGGGGATCTTTGAATCCGTGGAAGTCCGGTGCGGCCGCAGCGGATCACGTAGTGAAGAGCGGAGACGTCGTCAGTCAGCGAGAACAGCACAAGCACACGATCACACAAGATGGTTCAAAAGCACGTACACGATACATTCGAATACGATACGTCCCGTCCTACACTACGGTCGCGCCCCGCGCCGATGCAGTTTACGTCACCGCATCCCGCTCCCAACTGGCAATACGCGGAGCGAGCGAGCGACGACCTCGCGCTGCAGCGTGCACCGTCCCGCGTCCCGCGCCGCGCCGCCGCCGACGCGCCCTGCGCCCCTCGCACGCCGCGCGCCCCGCGCCGGCCCTAGCCTCCCTCTCCGCGCCGCGCTCGTCCTACGTCCGGTGAATCACGACATGATTGTCGACATTACAAGAGCCCTATGCTGCTTGCAATGCTTTCGGTCCAATTCAACCAAAATTCTACTAGAGTAGATAGATATATCCCGAAGCGAGGCGTTCTGTCCGGTAAGTAGGTATCTACGTGACAAAAAGAGACACGAAAAGCTCATTAACATTCCTTTTTACACACTACGTTTTATAGATTTACAATGTTTTTATTCTGGACCCTCGTTGACGCAATAGGTTTGCCGATAAAAATGTATACCTACCTACCTACTTCGAATAAAACTCTTAAACATTTTAACTATTACATACACCATAAAAAAACCGGTCAAGTGTACCTACCTATACCAAATTCGTCTCGCAAATTGAGGGTTCAATGACATTGATATCTAAGATAATCACACGATATTTTAATTACTTGATTGGGTTTTTAAGTATTAATCAGTATTTTTTTATAATAAATTATAAATAAGATATACCTACCTACATAATTATTAAGTTGTTTAAACTCTTGTCTATAGGGTATTTTATTTTATACTCTTGGGTAGTGTCAAAAAAAATTAACATTGTATGGGATGGGATTATAGCATAGAATAGATCATAGCCTATAGCTGTTTAACCACCCACGTAACAGCAAACCCTCTTGTCCGCTTCTTGTTTGTCAACTCTACTGCAATGTCTACTGGCTCTACTGCTGAATTATAACATATACATACATAAACTCACGCCTATATCCCCGAAGGGGTAGGCAGAGGTGCTAGCACCCACATTTCGCCGTTTATGTTTAGGTCCCAATGTAATAGGTGGCGAGCCTATTGCCATTAACCGGGCACTTATAAACCTGCGATAAATACACACATAACTTCGAAAAGCATCGAAAAGTCATTGGTGTGTGCCATGGTAAAACCTGGGATCGAACCCGAGACCTCGTCTCAGCAGTCCATTACCCATACCACTAGGCTATTCCTTCATAATTTACTTATTCCTTCATAATAGCTATAATAAATTCAGGAAGCCCTAAAGCTGTAAAGGGAAGAACTCCCTTTGCAGTTTAGAACTTCCTACTTTTAAGTTTCTTTTCAACCTCCACCTCTTAAGATTCACTCCATAACTCCAACACATATTTAGCCATATTTGCAAAAATTATTTTTTGTATCTATTCGAAAGAGGTCAAAGTTTTTCTTTAGAATTAAATCTATAATGCAGTTATTTTTCACTTTTCTGTACCGTTTTGGGTTGAGGAGCCGGTTTTTTTAATCCCTATTTATTAAGATAAAGAGTCCGCAAGCTTACTATGAGATAACAATAAACGACAAAAAATATGACGTGACGGATAACCTTCTGTGATGTAGAAGCACGTGGACTGTAAACCACTTGAAAATAAAAAAGCTATGATAACGTCAAAACCTAAAATAAATCACTGCACCGCTTTGCTGCCTGTGAGATAGTTCTGGCACAGTAGTTTTGCATTACTCGTTAAAAAGAATCCAATTCAGTGAAAAAGTGACGGAAGAAAAACTATAATCCCATCAAAAACAATACTTGTAAAAAAATGCCAAGCCTCGTCGCCCTCGGTTCTTCTACCGCAAAAAGTTGTGAGATCCATGTTACCAAGTAGGTTAATTTATTCAGTCCCTACTTTAGGGACATTCTATCCTAAGTTATTACGTTATAAGCTTTTGTGTTTTAATATGATAAATTGACTTGGCAATCGCACTAAACAATCTTATTTAATGTAATTATTGGGATGTGCGATACATTGTGTTTTCATGCGATGGCCAAGTCAATTTATTATATTTAAAACATAAAAGCTTATAACGTAATAACTTAGTATAGAATGTCCCTGAAGTAGGGACCGAATAAATTAACCGACATGGTATTACATGGATCTCACAACTTTTTGCGGTAGAAGAACCGAGGGCGGCGAGGCTTGGCATTTTTTTACAAGTATTGTTTTTGATGGGATTTCAGTTCTTTTTGTAGATTATCTTTCCGGTTTCTCTGTTTCGGACAGTCCCAGTCCCGGTCCCGGTCCCAGTCCTGGTCCCCGTCCAAGTCCCGGTCCCGGTCCCAGTACCGGGCTCGGTCCCGGTCCCGGTCCAATCCCTATCCCGGTCCCGATTGCGGTACCGATCCCGTTCCCAGTCCCGGTCCAATCCCAATGCCGGTCCCGATTGCGGTCCCGATCCCGTTCCCAGTCCCGTCCCGGTCCCAGTCCCACTTCTTCACTTTAATCTACATATTAAGCTATGCTTACTTTGGGTCTAGATAGCATTGTGTAGAATGTCCTACAATATTTATTTCTTTATTTTATTTATATTATGTATAAACCAAATTAAGTTCAGTAGTTTAGGCGTGAAAGCGTAACAGACGGGCTGACAAAGTTACTTTCGCATCACCTATAATATATATTTCGTAAGAATGGTATTAATATGGGTGAATTCAGGTACACTGACTCATTCACTGCAAATGTAACTTTGTAATCCTTTATATTTATTTATGCAGTTGAGACTGAAATTGTACAATATTTTAATTTTCTCTTGATTTGTACACTAAACACTACTTGTTTTCTAAATTTGAGGCTTCTATGTCTGCTAGAGGTGCCTTAGAGTTTTCATTATTGGTCAGTTAGTGAGTGACAAAATTTGCCAAAATTGCAAACTGACTAGTTATAATTCTTAAACTACTGGTTCAAATTGAATGAAATTTGAAATATAAAGTTTTTTTACAGTGCCAATTCGGTAACCGAAGATTCAGGCTTCTAGGTTTATCCACAACGAACTTATAGGGGGTCGAAAATGGCCTGAAGTGCTTCGAGAAAATAGTCTGCCGTGCCGCTCTTTTTTGCTCGACTTGGCGGGGGCACTGCCGTGCCCCCAGATAATAATGGGTAGATCGCCAAATTCAAATTCAAATTCAGAGAATTTCAGCTATGAAGTATCCAGAATAAGTCCAGGTAACTATATTGGTCAGAGTATTCTTACTAGAAAGGGTCTATAGGAAAAATTAAAGAATAGGAAGTTTATAGGAACATTTTGTAGACTTATCGCATCAAAATTTAAATTAAATATGTCAAGTCGTCATTTAACGCATCTGCGTTAAATGACGACTTGACTTGCCTAACCATCTGGTTAGGCCGATAGGTATGTTCGAAATTGCGGACGCTGCTGTTAACATGCAACCGAATCTAATTTGCTGATTACGGGCACGCCACAGGGTTACATTATAGTATAAATAGATGAATATCACTGACGAAGGATACATGGTTACTAATCAGAGAGAAAACCGTAGAAAATCCTGCCACAATAAGGCAATCCCAGATTACGGCTTGCCAGTTAATTGGAAGACTTTGTCTCAACACCAAGTAATTATCAGTGACCAAATCGTCAACAGAAGGCTACTCAAAGTTAATATTTACAACGGTAGTTTGCTCACGTAGACAACGATAGCGTCGTTTATTATAAAGTCGATAACGTCGTCTTTTCGAATTTTATCGCGATCTAAGGGCAGTGGTAGCAAATTCGTGGTCATCTGAGTCGACGCCAGAATCTTTATCAAGGTGATACAATCATGGTATAGGAATTATAAATGCTAAGAAATACCCTAAAGAGGTTCTGCCAACCTATGGTCATAATATGGGTCCCACTCTGGCAGCAGCTCGGTTAGGATTTCGTGGGTAATTCATGATTAAAAACGTGCAAGCACCATTAGGCTGGTGATGAATTAGTTGAGCGAGTAATACGAGTATGATATCAGTGGCCACCTCAGTCCAACTGATATCAATCACATTGAATAACATGTGGATGGTTTTGGTCTGTTTAATTCTGATCCAGCCATTTCATTGCTAACCTAGGTGAAGTGGTATCCGTGAGGGCTTCCACACGTATAAAAAAAGGGGGAGATTCATGTATTCAAATGATTCATCAAGTAATATTGATTTGCCTGCATCTCGTTTAATTATGGGTACTTATTCAAAAAATAATTTATTTTGTGTAGTTTAATGCTACACATAACATTACACGGGTATGAATCTAGAGCCAGTGCGAGAGCCAGAGAGACTTGATGATTGGCTTTTCGTTTCGCCGGTGCCGCAACCACAGCCTACGACAGTTTTTTATCAGGTCGCCACAAAAGTGCTATGAATATACATATTGGGAATCCCAAATATTAAATAATTAACGCAGGATTTCCCCATAGTATCTATAACATGTAAGTTGTCCTTGTTATACGTATTATAGTAATTATGGTACATATCTGGTCCGATGTTGATTTTGTGGTCAAAACATACATTGAACTGATAACGACTAAACAATAAGTCTGAATAATTGAGTATAAATAATTACAAAGCAAATAATAAAATATTACTCACCACTCAAACGCGTTGTAGTGATAGTAGCAAAGTCCTAAGCCGTATAAAAATAAGGGATCCTTCCAATTATCCTGTTCGAGCGCGTAAAATTTTTGATACGCCGACATTGCTGTGAAGTAAAAAAATAATTGTAATTGGGAAATTGATTGATATTAAACGCATTAGCGTATTCGCCGATTAAGTTATCAGCACCGCCCCTAGTAAACTTAACTACAGACCTATGTGAACTCATTTCTAACACAAAAGGACTTGTTCCTTATTTGGTGTTGAGAATTGTGTAATAAAAATGCATGGTAAATGTAACTAATATTGTCCTGATATCGGTGACATGACACATAAAGTGTAAAAGAGAGGAGCTTAACATAAGACAGAGAAATCTGTATTGGATGCTTGGACGAAATAGTAAATTATCAATTGATAATAAGCTACTAATTTACAATTCCATATTAAAACCCACCTGGATGTATGGCATACAGCTGTGGGGCAGTGCAAGTGCCTCCAACATCACAATACTGCAAAGAGTACAGAACGCTATATTAAGAACAATAGCACACGTCCCATGGTTTGTAACGAATTCTGAAATCCACGCCAATTTGAAAATGAATACTGTGAGAGAAGAAATTCAGGCCTCCAGACTAAAATATCAGAGAAGGCTGGAAAACCATCCGAATGAACTAGCGGCGACTCTTGTTACGCGTAACTACAATAAGCGTCTTAAAAGAAAAGACATTATCTAGTCAGAGAAATCTAACTAGATTGTAACGAGTAGCTGTCCTCTTTGGAGGATGCACTCGACCCGACAATCTCATACAACCAATCTGCTTATAGTTGTTTACTGATTGCAGATAAAAACAGAAAAAAAAAAAAAAAAAAAAAAAAAAAAAAAAAAAAATATCGGTGACATTCATAATAAATGGACGCATCATACCACCTCTATTATTCCACAATACTCAACACCAAATAAGGAACAGTGGTGACCCCTAGGAGGTGATGTGTCGTGACGAGCAGAGACAGAAATGCGACAGATCCATTTTTTTTTGTTTTTTAGTACGTCCTAGTCTAGTCCTAGTACGTGAGAAATTCCGGACGAAACTCTCAAAATTATGAGGCCAGGCCACTTTACCATCAGAAATAAGAGGCGTCCAAGCAGTCACGGAAATTAAGGATTTGGAAAATTCTCGCTAAAAGGAAATCGTATTTGGGAGATGCTCGCATTTAGATTTGTTTAATACTCTTCTATTAATAGTAGATAGTATAAGCCACCTTTGGCGGACTGGTAAAGAATGCCTATGGCATGTCCGCTTATGTACCTGTGTATGAAGTGCATTATATCTGTCAGTTTTGTAAGGAACCCTCAGTGCGCGAGTTCACTCGCACTTACCGGTTTCATAGCAACTTTGCCGAAATATGCATAGTTACATCCTATATAGTTAAAATCCATTATGAATAAAAAATTACTCGCGCGTAAAATTAGAGAATGTCTAACTCCCGAATTTCAGTCCGAAAATATCTTTATTTCTTTTCTTTATATTTAACAAACATAGATATAATGAAAAAAAAAAAAAAAAACAAAGCACATCTCGGTACAGTCGGTACTAAGAAGGTTCATAAAGGGGCAAAAGAGCGTAAAAATTGCGGCGATCGACGGCACGTTTGGATTATCTTTTCTATGTAGCTATTCAGCTAAAATTTGGCTATGCTATAAGGATATCAATCGAGGTACTTATTTGAAATATTTATTGCGTAAAAAGTAAAAATATAAATCTATGTAAAAAGTAAAAATATAATTAATGGTAGGTAGGAGGGTGCCAATGTCTGCCCTCCTACCATTAAACAAGGTCAATATGGCCAGATGGTAGGCAGTAAACAGCGCTGATGCCTGGTGCACCTGTAACCAGTGACACCTTTCGCTTTGCAAGCATTATCGCTAGCAAAACCAAAGGTGTGTTCACTCGTTGCCCACAGTATAACCACTTTTATACATATTCATTATTCAAAGTTAATTTTATTAACACTTTTTATACCACTTAGGTCGTAGATAAGCATATGGCCCACCGGAAAGTGGTTACCCGGCCTATGAACGAGTACAACACCAGCCCCTCTAGACAAGTGGCAATTCGTCGGCCGGCGTTTTGTAGAATAGAATTCCAAATTCCAATTCCGAATTCCAAAAGCGTCAACGAATGTCAAAAACGTCAAATCCTATACATTCGTCATTCTTTTCCATGATACGCCGAGCAACGAATTGCCACTTGTCTAGGGGGGAGGGGGGGCACGGGGAGTCACACTCGCGCTGACGACCCTTTAAGAGATTCTGTGCTGTCAGCTATTGGTCTTCCCACTGACAGCAAAAAACCAGTCCAGTGAGCTCTGGCTACCCTACTCACCGCCAGAAACACAACACGAGGATATTATACCCGCGGTTTTCTTTAGGGCGGAGGTACTTCCCCAGTCAGACTGCTCGATCGGGACGGGAATACTGTCGTATCCTACCTTCTCCAACACTAAACGTGTCTTTTCAAAAGAGAGGCGTCAGGTTAGAGCATCCGACTGCTAAGGCAGATCGCAGGTTCGATTCCCGTTTACTGCAAGTATTTGATTGCATGAATATGTAAGGGAAAGATCGCGGGTTCGAGTCCTGCCTGAGCTTGATTTCGCTTTTTCCAATTTATAACAGCATGAATGTGTTCTGAAGGGTGTGTTTTTCTACGTATAAAATAGTAACTTATGTTAATGTAAGTATTTACATCAAAGTGTGTTTATCAACATTCTATAACCCATATGACAAGTTCTGTATAATTTGGGTCTAGATGGCGCTGTACAACATGTTCCAGAATAATTATTTAATTAGCAAATAAAATACTACAGTTACCACCACCTTTTCTACTTCCATAATTAAAAACTATGTGTTACAAAAAAATATGTGAACAATTTAAAATTGTTTAAATTATATCGTTCGTATGGTATGCCGGGTTGCTATCCGCAACTCTACGCCATGGCGCGAAAATAAAATATCGTCACTAAAAGGGAACAGTAAGGTAGAAGCGGATAAGTGTTAAATCACTATTGCATAAAATGAACATAAAAAAATAACAGAACTCCTAACTACTTAAAAGTAGTGCGGCGGCGCCACACATCTGCTCGTAATAAATAGCTCCGTCGTCGTCATCGACGACTTCCCCTTAATATCGTGTGTCCATTATCAAGACATTTTGAATAAATATCAACACTATTTATATCGATGAGTATCACCAGTGTCGATCCAGTCGATCGTAGGAAAGTTATGTGTGACCTACGAGGTAATTGCTTAAAAACAAGTAACCTTGAACTTGAACAGTGCAGTGTAGCCTAGTTCGAGAACGGCGGTAGGTATTATGATGGGTATAAAATAAACTTATACCATTCAAACTTCTCTATGATTCAGAATTTTATTCTTGAAACTAGAGCAACCTCGTCAAGTTTGTTTCGATTCCACGAAACGCTTCGTTATTTCTGATAAAAGTACGTCACTGGTTCCACTATGGAGCTGAAGCCTATGAAAGTACATTATATAAGAACAACTAGCTTAGCGCCATCTAGCGGTCTCGTATAGTTCATCGCGCTAGTATTTGCGCAACATACGCGGTAGTACTCGCGGCATGACGAATATACCATTCACACCACGTCTCTGCCCACTTCTCTCGCCACTTCCCTCGCTCTGCCGCGAGTATGTAAACGAAGCATAAGACACAATTTAATGAAATCACAGGCCTAAACCAAGTAAGTTACATGTCCTGGTAGTACGGGTTGGTTGTTTAAATCTTCTTGGAGAAATTTAAACATTAATATTATTATTAATAATAGTAAGGTTCACAATAAATTTAAATTATTATTACATTGTTGCGATTTAGAACATTTGCATACCTACCAAAACCTTTTTTGGTGTGCTTACTTGGGCCGCTGATATGCATACACCGAAATTTGACTTTACAAACATATCTTAAACAATTATACTTGTCAAATACTCTTACTTCCATATGGGACTAGGGGCTGGACTGTTAGATTTTCAGAATTCTTCTTTGACAAATTAGATATCATTGTTTTCCTTAGTTGTTCAAACCATTTTAATTTTCATTAATACAGTGGTACTGCATTATAAACAATTTCCAGTTAAAGTCAATAAGTACTAGGTACTACTATTTATGTTTTCTTTTGTTTTTTTTTCAAAGCAACTAAAATTCCTTTACGCCATGTATGCCTAATACGCAGTTCACCTACCTCGCGTTATGACTAAATGTCATTTTCAATAGCTTTTAGCCTAAGTATATGTTTGCCTAGGTCGCCATTTGCTTACTTCGGATGAGGACTACTTCGCTTTACGCCTTAATCTTACATGGTCTTTATCGCGTTATGCCTAACCTTTACGCTATGTAGGCCTAATACGCAGTTCACCTACCTCGCGTTATGAATAGTCAAAAGAATAAGTAGGCATAACGCTAGTTAGACCTACTTCGATATAGGTTACAACAGAGGAAGGCAAAAAGAGTCAGACCTACTGCATTACAGTTCAACAGCGAGGACATAGAGAGAGAAACAAGTTTGTGGTTGCTATAGGACATAGGTATACGTCCCTAATTTATTAAGGTTTCTGGCAGGTGTGTCGTGACGTATGTCTTGCTTGGTCTGGATGTCCTTGGCTCTTGGTCTAAAAGGAAGGTGATGAAAAGAGTAAAACACTAGTTCTTTAAAAAATTATGATGATGATAGTGATGTAGATCAAGGAAGATTAAGGCATGTGTCGAAAAAGTCCTTATGCGAAATTAGCAAAAATCTATTGAAAATTACATTTAGTCATAACGCGAGGTAGGTGAACTGCGTATGCGTATTAGGCATAGGTACATATAGCGTTTTACCAACCCGGTCGAATTTTGCGTGTGAAACGTGCCCAGAAGACTGGCAGCATGGTCAAATAGAAGCTAATAGCCGGTTAACCAAATCCAAGTGTTGAGCTAAAAGACTAAATCTCAGTTGGTCTGGTTATTATTTGGCCTTTACAGCTGTTGGTCTATATCGAAGTAAGTCTAACTAGCGTTATGCCTACTTATTCTTTTGACTAGTCATAACGCGAGGTAGGTGAACTGCGTATTAGGCATACCTGGCGTAAAGGCTAAAATTTTGTCATTTGTGGGTCGTAGGTTGCCAGAGGTGAGATTGCCGAAAACGATTATATTCCGCACTCTGGCCGACCCAGGGCCATCTCCTTAGAGCTGGCCCCCTTCGGGTGTGGGATCATCTAGCTGCTAGCTCCCAGATACGGGGGATGCACTTATTGCGCCGCGGCCTCGGCGTGCATCTGCTAGGTTGACACGCGACTCTATCCCCAGGCCTGGGCTCATGGATGACAGAGGTCATTCTTTGACTGTCTGTGTGTTTGAATGTCCGAGTATTCTAGTTATTCTATGCTTGTTCACTAGGTTGGTTTGAGGTATTCAACCACCTCTTTTATGTGAATGATGATATTCTTTATTATCATGTATTAACTATTAATTTTACCTTTAGCGTAGTCCTCTAGCAGTAGATGAAAATGTCCCAATTTACAATATGTCTTAGGATCTATGCAGATATCCCTTCTATCTCCAGGTGAACATGCCCGTTCTTCCTCCTGTGGAAATATAAACAGCATGATTAAATCTTTATCAAAAGTAAACTAGTAAAAGTATACAAGTTATTTTCATTGAAAACAATAAAATTTTAACTGTACAGTTCTGATTTTGCACATACAACTTTTTTCAATTAACCTAGAGATATATAATTGCATAGTATCTTTATACATTGATGACTTCTTAGTTTTCATTCAAATGAGCTTGAGACGATTAACTTTATCTGATAGGTATAATATATTGGTAAGATATGAACTGGATAATTTATTGGCTAATAGTTACCTTGACTTGAACCAACATGCCTTCAAGATATTTGACAGCTTTAAGGACAAGTGCTCGTGTTCGGCCATGTTCAGTACCTCGTAACTTCAGGAAACCAAACTGGCGGCTGAAATCAAAACAATAATGCAATTAATGAGGGCCTCCAAATGTTTTATGTTAAGGTTCAACTTGGGTGACAGTTCTTTACCAAGTAGTATGTTGGAAGACCTAGGCTATAAGGAGATTTCAAATCTACTACACAATAAACACACTTTATTCTTATCTTAGTTAAATAAACTTCCTAAAATAAATATATTTTAACATATTTAAGAATAGCTATAAAAGCATAGCTCAGGTCTGCTCACTTTGAATATTTAATAACAATACCATGTAATAATTAGTCTGTATAATAATTACTCTAGGATCAATGAGGTAGTTAGGTAATTATGGCATTGTATACCATTTAAATCCTTTTGAGCCTGATCATTACAATGATTAAACCAAAAAGGGTTAAAAAGTTTAGGTTTGGTAGTTGACAAAAAATTTAACAAATAGTTTGCAAGCAGTTTTTACTTATAGTTTAGTAATCAATGCACTTGTGTGACTTTTTCATAGTTATTTTAGTTTTTATGGTAAGGTTCCTTTAGCTAGAATAAGTACAGCTTGTACAAACAGTAGTCAACATTTTCGGCTGCAGACTACTGTATAATCTAATTGTGAAATTGTATATAGAACGGATAATGTCGACAAACAGACTGATAGTAATGTAATGACTGTCATAGTATTTCTCATAATTTGAGGCTATAACAGAACTTATGACAACAAATAGAAATGTATATGTTCAGGAACTATATCCATGTTACACAATAAAAATATTATATAAATATAACATAACAAAAAGGAAAAATATTGCTTTTTTTAACTTATTCAGAATTGTTTTAGTTTTACCTGTCAAGTTCCGACAAAACTTGTAACTCTGGTGAGGTTAAATGCAATTCTTCTTTTTCATCCATTTTTACAAAGAATGATGCCGGCAAGTGGAGCACAATAATAAAGTTAATATTTTAACATATTTATTCAATATAAATTCTCTTTATTATAAATAATATCACGCAAACAAGGCGCGGTTACAAACGAACTAGTGACGTAACATGATATCATGACTTGATACGTCAGATCATCTTCATTATCGACTAAACCTGAAACATAAAACTTTTTAAATATGTAGCAAGATTATTTTTTCTTCCCTTCACCTTATCAGTTGCTTTTGACTGTTATTTCAATAATCTTGCCAAAAGTTTTGTACTTCACACTTTTTCACGCAACTGTTACACTTCACTTGGCGTGAAATACAAAAGTTGCATGACATAATAATATGATCAACTTCCACATGACTGACTGACATCACAATAAATCAAAAATGTCTTCAATCAATCAATCAATAATTTACTTTTATTGTTTTGTATTATACAGGTTGTTGTTTTTCTTATCGATTACAAAATTGTAATTAATGGTGCTCGAGGTACTACTCTAGTCCCGTCATCTCCGTCGTGGACCACGGAATAATTTCGAGAACACCACACACTATTTACATTAACTTCGTAGACTGAGAATGAACTATCTGTCTAGGGTTTACTTGAAAGCTTGAAACATTAAAATAATCTAGTTTTGGTGTGAATATGTGTTATAGTTCCTACTTCACACAATTTGTCAAAAATGAGTAGTAAAGATTCGGTAAGTTACGCTTTAGTTATTTTATTTTAATTGAATTAATATTGTAATATACGTTGCCCATAATGTCCTTATCAATTACATTTCGTATTGAATCTTGTTAGTAACTAATTTCTGTTTTGTTTTCAAATTTATAGAATTTCGACACACTTTCATCACTACTGAACTCATTAACGTCGTCGTGCCGCTCCGCCAATGTACCGCACAAACCGCCGGATATGAGCGATGTATATCCTGGACTGTATGTAGGAGACGTGTAAGTATTCTGTGTGTCTATCAGTCTATATTCCATTCGGTTAGATACTTAACTGAGGGTAAATAATCTTGCAGCGACTTTTTATAAAAACACATAAAATAAACTAGGCTAATTAATTGACTAACCAGTGGTTCGATTTCGGTTTTTAGTCTTCAAGGTAAGTTAATAAACAGAAAAATATTTATAAACTGAGTTTTTGCTAAACCTATTGATTAGACACATCAAGATTGTTAACGTTTAGTTAAGTACCTAACCGAATGGAGTATAGTATTGGTATAGTCCAATATTCATAGAAGTCATTGCTGTCACCTGCTTGAATCCTTAGTTCTATTATTGTATTCTATCCTGGTTGCCCGACCGGCGTGAATTTCTTCCTCACCCGTTGGATGGATCCACTTAGATTTCTGTTATGAATTTTGTTCTTTTTTGTATTAAATCAATGCGTTATATTTAGCGTTGACCTATGTGGAGTGGTGGTAGATCGTTCAACTGCTAGGTTAGAGGTCGCAGGTTCGTTTCTAACTCTACGTCGTTTCTATTTGTATTGTATGGGTTGAGTATTGGTATCCGTAATTATTGAATCCATATAGCTGGTGTTATTTAATTTAGGTATAAATAGCGATGTCTATTAAATCGTGCAATACAATATGTTTAACGTAAAAGATATATTTATTTTAACTGTAAAGCAATTAGTATGCTTATGTTTCATATAGTTGGAAGTGATGATCCAGGACGGGATTTGAACTCGCGAACCCCTTCCTGGATGTTGACGTTAGTTGATATAAATCTAAATATTTATTTATTAAGTGTTGCAGCAAAAGACAAACGATTTTTAAAACGCATGGGCATAAACTATATACTAAACGCAGCTGAAGGTAAGCATCGCACGCAGGTGGATACGGGCCACCTATATTATCGTGACTGCCCTGGAATTCACTACGTAGGCTTACAGCTCATGAGCCTGCCATTGACCGACATATCCAAGTACTTCCACATAGCAGCCAACTTCATCGATGAAGGAGTTTCAAGCGGAGGTGTGAATATATTTTTCCTATATATATGTATTAATTATTTAGCAGTTAATATCATTAAACATAAAGGGGTTCATTCATTGTAGGACACAAATTGATTGAACGGTGGTTGAAGAAATGTTATAAAAAAAAAATCAATTTATTATGTTTATTGGTCATTTATCATTGATTTGGAATTAGGTACCTACCTAAATTTTTCATGTTTCACGCGTGAGCAACTTTTACGTCTCATGCCTTTAAATCACTCACTAAGCTGAGACTACCTTACTTCACTGGTTCGTTGTTTATAGCCGGTATTCGCAGCAACAAATATCTTCGTCCATTTGTAGAACAAATAGGTAACTATTTCCTTTTTTTGGAGACATAGAATTCTCACGATACGTGAATATAATTTATTATACAATACTAATAGTAAAAAGCTTATTAGTTTTATATTTTTCTAATATTAACTACCTGTCAAAAATAATTTCAGGCCGTGTTCTGGTTCACTGCATGGCGGGTGCCTCCCGCTCAGCTACGTGTGCGCTAGCATTCCTCATGATCAAAAGAGGAATGTCTTTTACTGAAGCAATTGGCACGGTTCGTGCTCGTCGCAACATTTATCCTAATGATGGTTTCATTCACCAATTACAACAGCTAGAGAAGACGCTTACCCTTAATGAGAAGGAGGCAAACCATAGGCAAATCTAGTAAATAAAAAGTAATTGTTATTAGAAATAAAGAAAGAAAAGTACATTTATTTTGGTTACTGCAGCACACAAAATAGTACATTTGAATAAATTATAAAAATAAACACGTTTTCATAATTACCTACTTTATTATATTAATTTTATTGTCTTAGAAAAACTGAGGACTCTGCACATAACTGAATTGTGAGATATTTTCTTATGGTTGTTGCTTAGAGTATATAAGGGTTGTTGGCAATATGGAGTAACAATTAGGTCACAAAATAATTATACCTATTGAAATAATAATGGACTAACGACATCTATCGAAGGACCAAGTGCCACGAACGCGCCTTAGAGTGGAGACCGCGAATTGAGAAACGAATGATGGATCGACATCGACTCCAGCCAGGTGAACGAATGTCTTAAAAAAGGTAGCTAATAAACAATATAATAATAGGTGTATGGGCACCCCACCAAGACCTTCGGGGTTAAGTAGTTAACTACACATGCAAACCTGTATATCGCACAACGACGAGCACAACGTAGCGACAGCCTTGATATTGTAGATTGTCATTGGTCGATCTCCAGTGACGTCACCCAGTCCGACCAATGACAATCTCTATCAAGGATGTCGCAATGTTCTGCTCGTCGTTGTGCGTTTACAGAATTGCATTGCTGTTGACTGGGTGATAATAGTAGCAATACAGTAATTAAGGTATGTAATATTGTATCTGGTGCTGCAGGCACATGCTGTAAGAACATTTCGAACGAACTCGACAGCTAAATTCATGGTGAGATTTCAATTTCGCAAGCTGTAAATTTGATGACATGAGCACAAGTCGACAGTGATGTATGTCTATGTGCTCGAGAACGTTGCGTCATCAAATTTACAGCTTGCGAAATTGAAATCTCACCACGAATTCGGCTGTCGAGTTTGTTCAATATTCAAATGTTCTTACAGGATGTGTCTACTGAAAGTGAACCTGGTTAATTAATGCCTCATTTTGTAAATGAGGCATTAATTTATTATCTTTTATTCTTACAGAAAATTATATTAAGAAGCAGAAATTATAATAAATCCAAAAGAAAGTAAAGGTTACTATTTCTATAGGTACCTATTACAAAATTAAGAAATATTCGTCTTCCAACAAAACTCAACATAATAGGTGAGGCCTGAACGGTATATTTAGTTAATTTTTGAAATGAACTATACGAAGAATTCTTGCAAATAAAGTTAAATAAGCATAAGTTACCAAGAATTTTATTATTATCTTCACAAATCGCAACAAATAGCAAATATACACAGTTTGAGTATTACCACAGTTGTTTACTATCACCTGTACTCACACTCAAACCACATGGAAGAGATTCCTAGAGCTACAAGAACTTCCTTATTTTAAATATATAATGAGAATGACAAAAATCTCTCACTCTTCACTTGGTAAGTGGGGGTTCAAATTGCCCGCGTATTTTGTGACGTGCATATAAGTTAATAGTACATTATGGTACAAGTGAGCAACGTTGTTGATTACCGCCGAGGCGCCATTGAGACCCGAGCCGCCAGGCGAGGGTCTTAAGACAGCCGAGGACGGTAATCATCATGCTCACACGTGCCATACGACGTTTTACAACACACTTGCGAATAAAATAATACTACAAATACTAAATAAACAATACTACAAATTAATTCGTTTTCCTATGCGCGCGCATTTAACAATGGCGGTCGACCATATTTAAAAAAAAATGAGGTTTGAACTAACTTTTTTTACTCTGTTTTTTTTTCTGTACTTAGAGAAAAAAAAAAGTTAAATTTGAGCGAAAATTTTGTTTATTACACAAGTATTACAAGTTGAAATTATTTATTTAAATACGAAAATGCATCAAATGACCATACAATAGGCGTATTAATTTATTCGTACTATTAAACACGTTATTTTTTGTATCAAAACTTTTTTAAGAACATAGACAATTATAGACACTTCCTATAAAATTTAAAAAAGAATCTATAACTCACTTTTGTGAATAATAGTAATGAAAAAGTCACAGTTTTATAATAGGTGTCATTCCGTGCTTAATGAGGATGAATCACATAATGGAATATTGTATTTTTAATCAGTATACCAGGTGCGCTATACCTTTCTGAGTATCCTATTTTTTAAATAATCAAAATCCGTCAAGAAATGACGAAGCTATTAGGGATTTCATAACGAGTACTTAAAAACGCCCGCTTACACTGCGATTTAGACGATGACGTCATCTGTTATGAACGCGTCCCAACTAGCGCAGTCGCCAGTCAGTCAGTACAAATTCTTTCGTGGATCGACTAGTTTATTTTATTGATTTCTTTTTATTTTTTTGGTACTATTTTTTATTTTTTATTATTACTATATTTACTATTTATTAGTACTATTTTATTGGTTTTTCTTAGTACTTTATTTGTGTTTTAAGTTCTTTGGTGATTATTCAAATACAGTTTGTTTTTAAAATACTTTATAATATACGTAGTTCGTCCTAACGCTTGTACCTACTTATTTACCTACCTTATGATGTTCTGTCGAAAGTTGTACCTACTGTGTTGTCAAGCGAGTAATAAACCACGTTAGAAATGACGTGAAATACCTAACTGAAGCTAGTATAATACAGGTTCAGAAAAGGAAAAGGTATTAAGGTTCATAATAAAACTAGCTTTTGCCCGCGGCTCCGCCCGCGTGGATGTCGGTTATCGCGACCAAACATAGCCTATGTCCTATACCAAAATTTATCAAAATCGGTTCAGCGGTTTAGTCATAAAAGTGAGACAGACAGACAGACAGACAGACAGACAGACAGACAGACAGACAGAGTTACTTTCGCATTTATAATATTAGTAGGGATAATAATAATAATAAATAATAATAAAGTAGGGATGAAGTACTTAAGTAGGTATTGCCATCATGACCACTTCAAAAGTATTTAGGAGACTTATTCGTAGTGGTGCAAGTCTGTAACTTTTAAAAATGATAGAATAGGTAGGTATATAGGTAGTATACGCCTGCAGGATAATCTCTAGACTGAATTTTGTTATCATGTATAGACATAGGTAGGTACGCAATATAGGTATTTAAACTTTCATGGCCTTTCACATTACTATTAAGGTCCAACCCCACCAAACGGACGGCATCGGAACGGATTTTACATTACAATCTTTAAACAAAATAAATCTTATATCACAGCATTTAAAGTTTATATTATCAAGTCACGCATGACAGCTTGACGTGCGTCATGCCACCGCACGTCGCTGTCAAGCTGTTGTGCGTGACTTGGTAATATAAACTTCAAACACTGTGATAATAAGATTTAATTTTGTTTAAAGATTGTAAAATCCGGGCCGATGCCGTCCGTTTGGTGGGGTTGGACCTTTATTGGAAGCTCCAAACAATACATGGTAAATATCTCGATAGTTCTAATAGTAATAGGTACACAATACCTACTTACGTCAAAATGATCTTCGCAACAATGTAAAACACTTTCGCTTGAAAGAGGAGTTTTATCATCTCTTCTCATTACTTTAACCCATTTTTTTCTTATCTTTGCATCTCTCGGAACATAAAAAAAAACAGTTTATTAGGCGTAGTAACACTTGTATTCTTGCATTTTGGCACAATACAATATTTGTATGGGGGCATTATTACCACCGAAACAATAACAAACGTTCCAGTCTATACACTACAGTGGACTGCGTTGCTTTGCTGCGTCGCGTCAGGCCTCCGTCACTCGCTCAAGGCCGCGCGCTATACACCTACCGCTCGGTGAGTCGTCGACGACACAAACTAGCAGAGAGAGGGCTGCCGAACGCCCGCCTGAGCGCTCGCATCACACCGCACCGCACGTTTCCCGCTTACCTAACGCTGAAGTTCTTCATTGTAATCAAATAGTTTGAATAGCAATTTTAATCTACATTAAATGCACAATATATTGAACGTATTTAATTGGATAAGGAATGATACTGTATTGTTAAAAATAGCTTCGATAATGACACATTATTATTTTGTAATTTTTAAAAGATAAAAATGATTGCTGTGGGTTTTTCTTAGGAGATAGACATATACTATCGCGGACTTTTATGTAGACCTTTTTAAGTTATATATTTCCGCAGTACATTATATTATTCTATCATCAATAGTTTTCGCAGCGCACGCGATGTAAGAAATATTTTAAGTAATTTTTTTACATCTTGGATTTCATTATTGAAGTTTTAATAAGGATTCCTAATTTGTTTGAAAATAAAATAAAGTCTATGTTAGTCAGTGATAATGCAGCTTTCTAATGGTAAAAGAATTTTCGAAATCGGTCTAGTAGTTTTTGAGTTTAATCGAATACAAAAATACAAATCTTCGCTCTTTATTACTATGTTAACATAGATGTATGGAAGTCTGCCGGATTTGTTGACATTTATGAACACTGCTCCGCTCCCTTTTGTAGTAGCGTGATGTTATATAGCCTATAACCTTCATCGATAAATGGACTATTCAACAGAAAAAGAGCTTTTCAATTCGAACCGGTGGTTCCTGAGATTAGCGCGTTCAAACAAACAAACTCTTCAGTTTCATAATATTATAAGTAGGTATAGATATAGTTATTTTTATTAAAAAAAGTATTGAAGTAAATAGCACAAAAACTATATTATTAGAAGCTTTGTAAATTACTTAAAATCCGTACAAAATTTCAAAATTATACGTTACGAAATAAAACAGCTATGGAGTCTTAACCCAAAAGAGCCCTAAGTCTTCATACTCTCCATAGCGGCGGCGCGCGCTGTCATAACAGATGACGTCACACAGTATTTTGGCGCGGCGGCGAGCGTTTTTGAGATTACTGCATTAAAATTGCTGTATCTTCGTCATTTTTGATCGGATTGAAATAATTTTTTCACAGTGTTTATTGTTTTTTTAATCATTATAAATCTGCATACTCAGCTAAAAACGTGAATGATCCTCATTGCGGTAAAATAATATCACTGTTATGAGCAGGTGTGTTGTAAAATTCATTTTCAACACACTTGCTTATAAACAGGCTTTTATTTCCCCGGAATTAAGCACGGAATGACACCTATTATAAAACTGTGACTTTTTCATTGCTATTATTCACAAAAGTGAGTTATAGACTTTTTTTTTTTAATTTTATTAATTAAGTTGCTTTGTTCTTAAAAAAGTTTTGATACAAAAAAGATCGTATCCAATATTACAAACGAATTAATATACCTATTGCTTGCTCATTTCATGCAACTTCGTATTTTAAAAAATAATTTCAACTTGTAGTACGTGTTTAATAATATACAAAACTTTCACTAAAATGTTTTTTTTTTTCTCTGTGAGTATTTACAGAGAAAAATAAATCATAAATCAAATAAGTAAGTAGATGACAAGGCAGCATGGTGATAGCACCTTAGCCTGTTCCGAAAGGAACAAATAAAAAAAAATGTTAGATGCGCGCGCATATTTATGACAAGTATGACAACAAATAGATTTGTACTATTGTGTTTTGATTGTGTTATGTAGTATTTTTAGTATTATTTTATTCGCAAGTGTGTTGAATATAATCGTATGCCACTCGCGCGTATGGTGATTACCGTCCTCGGCTCTCTTAAGACCCTCGCCTTACGGCTCGGGTCTCAATGTCGCCTCAGCAGTAATCACCAACTTTACACGCTTGTACCATAATGTACTATTATGTACAGATGTTTTTATTCTGTAATATATAATAATAATTAATTGAACGCTTTTATAATTTAATTACCCATGATATTATCTTACACTATGTCGTGTCGCGTGTAGTAATTTATAAAATCGTCTTTATACTAGTGCAGTAATCGAATCGTATCAAAGCTTTATATTTAGTCGATATTTAACTAGACCTACTCGTTGTACATGTACTAGACCCATCAACAATATCGACATTCGACAGTTCGTTTTTCCTACACTTCACTACTCTATAATAGTCCCGTCCCGTCATGGCGCGCAGTTGTTAAATTATTTTTGAGAGTACAGTGTTTACTAGACGTAAAAAAATTAAAATTAAAAATACATAATCTGCTTTTGGGTCTGAGTTTTATCTATATATACTTTACACACTATATCCAATATGAGTTACAGGGATTCGGTGAGTACTTTCATTATATTACGCTGCAGTTATTTAATTTATTATCATGTAGTTATTCACAGAAATTTTTATTGCAATGTAGATAGATATTGTATTGTACTTATTTTACTTAATAGTATTCCTTCTAAGTTATAAAGAAATTTTATTTTCATGAGAACTGAACATTACCCAGATCTATTTTTAAACAATTATTAGTCACGGATTCAAGGTCTGTGTTCCGTCCGTGAATCTGTATCTGAAAGGGATATCAGCTTTCGTAAGGTTTATTGTATAACATTTCGAAAGATGTATCTGAATTTAGAATACTATCGACGATTCATACATTCTCGTATTGCAGGAATACAATTTGAGAGTCAATAAATTTTTTTCCGCAGCTATTGTATCCCCGGTATCCCCGACGACATATTTCTAGCGATGTATGTACCTAATTTAAATACTTAATTCCTTTTTGTAGGTTTTTTAATCATTTCTAAAAAGGATGAATGCATATCATAAAATAACATTTTCATATTATTCATCCATAACATAAAAATATTAAAAAATTGTTTTACTTTGTGCAGTTTTATAACATAACATAAACATAAACTCACGCCTGTATCCCCGAAGGGGTAGGCAGAGGTGCTAGCACCCACATTTCGCCGTTTATGTTTAGGTCCCAATGTAATAGGTGGCGAGCCTATTGCCATTAACCGGGCACTTATAAACCTGCGATAAATACACACATAACTTCGAAAAGCATCGAAAAGTCCTTGGTGTGTGCCATGGTAAAACCTGGGATCGAACCCGAGACCTCGTCTCAGCAGTCCATTACCCATACCACTAGGCTACCGCTAAAACTACATAATGTATGTATTTTGCATACCATCATAATATGGCAGAATATGAATGAACTTTATTATTTATTGTAACACCTTTTGTACCTATCATAATCGTCCGAATAAAATTATTTGAAATTTGAAATTTAAATTTACAAAATATCTTCTAGCTACATTTCAAATTATTCAGTTGATTCTATTTATAGACAAGGTCTGTTGAATTGAACTAGCCATTCAATAAACTGAAAGCTGAAACAAGATAGTAGATAGTATAAAAAAGGGGGTTGGTAACCACATAATAATTATATTTTAAAATCGAAGCCATGGTTCCTAAGAACAGATGTCGCTATCTCTCATAGTTTCTGACTTCTCCCTATTGACCCATTTGAATTGATCACCCTGTATATTCCCTTACTACCAGCACTGGCCCGTATCCGGTCAGATAATGGATATTCTTTTCACTGAATTATAATTAGAGATGAAAAGGTGTATAATCGTAATTATTATACAGTGCAAGATACACATATCTTTCGAACTGTGGTTCATTACATGTAAAATATTTTATAATCCCTGGTTATGATTGTTTCAAAATAGGTAGATATACGTACTACAATAGTGCATGCATATTTATTTGCCAAATTTCTCATGCAATGGATATGATTTACTAAATACTATGCTATGTGAAAATATTTTTTGTACTAAGTGTAGAATATGCTTATTATTTAGAAATATTATAATAATTATGTATTTGCCAGGTTCGCTTTTATAGTGTTGCCTATATATATTTTAATGCTTTATTAATCATTGACAGTACTCACTATTTCCAAGAACTCACTCATACTGTGCGGCTAAAGAACAACGTGTAGGATCCTACCTAAGGACCCTAATGGTATTTATCATTGGTCTATGTTTGTGTGACCTGTACATATGAATCGCACAGTTTTAATCTGTGCTTGCTTTTACCAACTATATACCTACACTAATATAACATGGTGAATGGTGATAGTAATTATTTCTATGTATACTACTAGACGGTGTACTAACTAACACGCAACTTTTTGTAGCTGTCGTACAGACAGATAACACTTCAAAAAGACGCGCTATGTCTATGCAGATAAGCGCTAAAATTCAGTAACCCATTTATTATTTTATTTATTTCCTAAGTAGTCGAACATTTTCTAATTTTCACTGAAGTTGTTAGCAGGTGTAGTAAAACAGTCTTGCATTCTTTGCTTTTATAATAAGGCCCAGGTAGTAGAAAAAAAAATCCCAAAAATATCTTAGTAGATCTTTGAGAAAGGCCAATGAGCAGTTTTCCAGTAGGTATAATAATCAGTTGGTTTTTAAGTCATCAGGAGATGGCGCTAGCATAGCTTTTGGTAATTTTAATGTACTCTGTTGTTTGTTAGTGGTATTTTCATTGTATCAGAAAAAAATTACAGAATATTTAAGTAAAGTAAATCATTACAAAACCGAAGAACATTTTTTCCATAAATTACACTAGATGTGACACCACACTCTTCTTACCAAAAGTGCCGGCTGCGCCATCTAGCGCGTCTTTAGGAACCCTTTAAATACCTATTGGAAAACTGCTTATACTGTTTAAGATTGACGAAAATAGTACCCTTTCAATTGTTTTAATGGACTGAATAATCAATCCAAAATTGAAACAATTTTTTCCATAATAAATCTATAAGGTGTATAAAATTCAAAACAACTACAAATAACGAGGTTTTTTCATATGATACACTTGTAAAATATTAGCAAATATGCGTACTAAACTTACCATATACCGCAGTTTCATCGCAATCGGATAAAGAAATCGGAGAAATACAAAGAAATATTGATATCATTGATATTCATTTATTATTTTATATAGATGAAAGCTTCCTTAACAACTGCATTTTAAAAGTGCACATAACTACTATCACTCATGTTTACACAGATGAGGCATTTCCATCTTTATCTCGCATTGACTTTAGTATGACGCTAATTAACCAGTTAGTTATCAGTATTTGCAATGAAACTACGTTGTTACTCGTATTCTTCACAATACGTACAAGTGTGTCAGTTGTGTGCTTACTAACTTCTTGTAGATACATTGATATAAGTGTATAAATAGCATAAATATGGGTCAATCATTTTGTAAATATATAACACGTACATTTCGCGTACAGAATTTCGGAGCACCATCGTCAGTACTGAGCTCATTGTCGTCATTCCGCTCCGCCCCATTCGCGGATATACCATACAACTCGTCGCCGGATATAAACGAAGTATATCCTGGCCTGTATGTAGGAGGCGTGTGAGTATTTTGTACCTATCCTGTCCTGTTCATCATTCGTGTACACTGCTCATTACAATGAAATCGGTGAATTAATAAAACGTATTAACTGTAAACAATTTAAGTTGTAAACTCGAAAATGATCACTTAATTCGTTGGTCCGTCGAAGTGGTTTCTCGCGAATTAAAGTTCGGATTATCGATAAGTTGTCATCAGTTTTGGTCCTGTTGTTGGCGTACAATATGTTATTTAAATCTGTTCTCGTAGTCTACTTCACATATTACTGTCAATTTTATTAATGCCTGCTCAAGACTGAGTTAATCTTCGACCCGTTGTTGCAACAATTCCACAATTTAGGCTTCCTCAGCTTCCGCAATGTCTATAACTTTCCAATTCAATTAATTCAAACTAGAGCATCAGTTAAAATAATTCAAACTTCGTATGTACTGAGAACAGTGTTAATAATCTTAGCGCTGAGCTATCACCATCCTCTTTTGCGATAATCCCGATTACATCCGAGGCCTTCCACCTCGGAGTCCGCGTGCCGCATTTTCCAGTCTTAGCTGCGTGTTTGACTGAACTTTGATATTTTCCGTGAAGCGACTGCCATTTGACCTCCACAACCCAGTGACGATATCGAAGTATTGCAGTTAGATAAGTTGTTAGACTTTTAGGGCTTCAACTACCTTAATGACTGCAGTAGAACTACGTATGAAAAGCGACGGCTTAACGTGCTCTCCGAGGCACGGAAATACCCAGGCCAATGCAAATAGACATATTCTATGAATCATGCATACAGATATTTGCACTAAGCTGGAATAGAACCCGCGCCACCTGCTTAGCAGCGCGTTCACTACTGTCACGCCACAGAGGCTGTTCAAGCGCTGAGCAATGTTGTCATAAAAAAGTTGTCGAAAGGTCTATGGCTCTCTAGTACCAAACATCTTATCAGACCGGACCAGATTCGTAATGAAGCTCAGTTCGAAATCTAAAGATGCATAAAATATAGAACATACACAGAGTGGGTCGAGTTTTATGATGACCAGAGTAATTATTATAACCTTGCATGAATCCTTGTTTATATAATTTGGAATTCTATCTTTGTCGCGTGACATAGTTTCCACAACCTTTGGAATCCGATCCATGAACTCTCAAAGATATTTCTTTCGTATTTGTTTTAAATCGATGTTTTATATTAAAAGTTGATTGTGTAATCGATTGCTGCACATTGCAAATAGTTCTGTTGTACTTATTGCATTGGTTTTAGTTACTACGTAATATTTGTTTATAAGCATTCTAGAAACCATAATGCAAGGTGCACTTAGTCTAGGTGACGCTGTATAATATATCGTGATTTTTTTATTTAGTGCTGCAGCAAAGGACAAAGCTTTCCTAAAGCGTATGGGCATAAACTATGTACTCAACACAGCAGAAGGCACACGATTCACGCAGGTCGATACAAGCCACCTATACTATCGCGACTGTCCTGGAATTCGCTACAAAGGATTCCAGCTCATGGACCTGCCATCGACTGACATATCGAAGTACTTCCATATAGCTGCCAAATTCATTGATGAAGGAGTCTCAAGTGGAGGTATGAATATATTTTCTCTTCTTTATTTAGGAGATTTCGTGATTTAACCGTGGACTGCAGAGTGAAATAATTTATATAAAACTAGCTTTCGCCCGTGGCTCCGCCCGCGTGGATGTCGGTTATCGCGATCAAACATAGCCTATGCCCTTTCTCAAGATCTAATCTACCCCTATACCAAATTTCATCAAAATCGGTTCAGTGGTTTTGGCGGGAAAGCGTAACAGACAGACAGTCAGAGTATTTTCACATCTATCTATACTATTATATAATTGTAAAGTGGTCGTGTCTGTACATTGGAGATATTTAAAAAAAAATACTTGGGTTATGTTATGTTAACGATACTGAACACGAAAATATTTTTTTTTAATTTCCTGTCTGTTTGTCTGTTTGTCCGCGATGGACGCAAAAACTACTGGTCGGATTTTGATGCGGTTTTTTTTGTTAGAAAGGGCTTGCTTAGACTTAAAATCTTACGTTTGTTTCATCGCAATCGGTTGAGTAGAACCGGAGTTGTGAACAATATTGATATTACACGGAATATGAGCGGCAATATAGGTGGCGCTTTATAAATATTATTGGTCAATTTTTATAGCTTATTACATCCGGGCAAGTATGTAAATTTATAGATTTTATTTTTACATACACAATTGTGTAAACCAATACGTTTTTAATTATGAAATTAAAATTTTAATTTTAATGATTTAGTACCAGAATCATAACTAGATGGCGTTCTCGCGTTTAAATTCAAGCTATCGTTTGGTTTCAAACTACCGATATATCCGAACCGGTATATTGTAATTAATTTTTTAATTTCTAATTTGTCATTATGAACTAGATATCGGTACAGTCTTAAGATCCGTTACAAAATCGTTTTTCACGCAAAGATAAGTAAGAGCTTGGTGAAGTTTATAGTTGAGTAGACAAGAGATACAACGGGAAAGGAGAAGGAGAGAGTGGAAGAAGTAGTTGGCGACTTCTTCTTCTACCTTTGCCCTTCTAAGGTATGGGGACTAGAGACTAGAGAGTCGAGTAGATATCCAGGTAGAAACTAGAAAGATTATTTTATACCACTTAAGTGGCAAACAAGCACACGGCGCACCAGATGGAAAGTGGTTACTG
Organism: Eilema depressum; assembly: GCA_914767945.1. Taxonomy (NCBI): domain Eukaryota; kingdom Metazoa; phylum Arthropoda; class Insecta; order Lepidoptera; family Erebidae; genus Eilema; species Eilema depressum. The sequence continues at coordinate 19,032,094 of OU612013.1, forward strand.
TGGCCTATGGACGTATGCAACACCAGGGGCGTCACACTCACCTTTCTTGAAGTACCCCATCTCATACTGTAATAGTGAAGTCGAGTATAGTGGCATCGAGTAGAGAAGCGAATACAGAGTGAAGTATAACGTCGAGTAGAGAGTAGAATACAGAGTGAAATAGACAGCCGAATAGAGAGGCGAGCACAGTATCTAACCTTTTTTTTATATATACTACTTAGGTCGCAGACAAGCACACGGCCCACCTGATGGTAAGAGGTTACCGTGGCCTATGGGCGAGTGCAACACCAGGGGCGTCACACTCGTGCTGTGCTCTAAGAACAGAGAGATTCTGTGCCGTCAGCGCAGAAGATAAGTAGGACAAAGCCTTTGGTTTTCCCACTGACAGCACAAAATCTCTCCAATGAGCTCTGGCTACACTACTCACCGTCGGAAACATAACACGAGGCTATTAAGCCACGATCTTATGAAGGGCGGAGGTACTTCCCCAGTCGGACTGCTCGATTGGGACGGATATACCGTCGTGTCCTACCTCCTCTAATCAGCGTTCAACGCGCAATTCTCTGCACAAAATTTATAACACCACGCGATTAACGACATCCACGCGGGCGGAGCCGCGGGCAACAGCTATTTATAATATTAGTATGGATGATAAATGGACGAAGAATGCTTACAATGTAAGTTTAATGAATACACGACTGCGCAGTAAAGAGTTATGCTTTTGATTTTGTTGATTGTGTTTTCTGAAAAGCAATATCGTATATCAAGCGTTTGATACCGTTTTGAAAGGAACAATATTTGTATAAATCAATGGTTTTGTTATGTTTTTTTTTGGAAAGGGCACAGTCTAGCCCCCTATTACGAGATGCCGATATAAAAAGAATTTATAATATAATACTTCTCTTCCTAATGTTAACTTTTCGTCAAAAAATCTTTTTCAGGCCGCGTTCTAGTTCACTGCATGATGGGTGTCTCCCGCTCAGCTACGTGTGCGCTAGCATTCCTCATGATCAAACGAGGAATGTCTCTTGCTGAAGCAATTGGCACAGTTCGTGCTCGTCGCGACATCCATCCTAACGATGGCTTCATTCGCCAATTACAACAGCTAGAGAGGGAGCTCCGCCTTAATCGGATCCGCTGACCCTACACCTTACACAACTCTCTCCTCAATCTCTCAACATCCTTTTGGCGTTGTCGAGAACGAAGCCTCGACCGAACTTACTTTAAACATAACTAAAACAAATATTTCGTATTCGCACTTTTGAATCTTAAAGAGCACCCTCTCTGGGAGCAATCACCTGTGATGTAACGTTACAGAATCGACTGTAATGATAAAATTTCCAGCGAATGCTCGACAGTCGGGAAGGCAGTATTTTAACGTAATGCTCAATCATTAAATAAATATGTAATGTTACATTACAAGCGAATGCTCCCTGTAAGGAGCACCTTTACAGATCATAATAATGATGCGGATGATTAATCCGTAACTACTTTTGAATCGAGAGATGTGGAGAGTACCCACCAAAGATGGTATTTACAACAAAATTTTAGAGTAAGTTTTATAGGCCATAACTAATATAAACCTACTGACATCTAAATTGGCCTAGTGTTAAACATTACTAAAAAAAAATATATGATTATTTATGCCTGCGTTTAGCAAAAAAAAATATTGCAGGAGTTTCATTAAACTTGTCTAGGTAAAAGTTTTGTAATGTTAAGTTGTTAAAAATTTTATAACTATTATTAGACTAGATGTTTTCAAAGCCAAATTCAGATATATGCATCTATATTATTATTATAACATGATATACATTTCTAGATGATAATACATATCTACATGAACATAAAATACACTTGATGTTTAAATATTAAACAGAATAAGCAGCTGTTTTTGATGATTTCTGTAAATACCTGAGAATTTCGAGGATAAAACTAATAAAAAAAAAGTTTATATAAACAAAAAGTAACTGTCTAACTAATAAAATAGTGTTTGTTACATTCGCATTGCTAATCTTAAGAAGAGCGGCGATGGCGGGCCTATTGGTTATGCAATTGGACTTGCAATTAAGATGTTGCGGGTTCAATTCCTACCCAGTAGGTATACCACCAACACAATTTAGCTTAGTTGGAGGGATAATATTTACTTTATACTTAATAGTTAAAGTAAGTAGAAAAAAAATGTATTTCCCCTTTATTTGGTTTGTATAGTAAAATATAAAATAGATATGAAATTTCAAGTTTTTGAATTAGATTGATAAATAAAATTCTGTCGTAAAGTAGCAACAGAACGATTACATAAATCACATGAAAACTAGCTCGGTTTATTTGTTTCATTAAATATTTTTGGACTATAAATAAAAATACGTTTTATTTATTAACATAAAAATATTAATGTTGCTCTCTGAAAAAGTTTGTGAAGTATAAAATTATTTTTATAAATATTATTTTTGTTAATGTACTACATAAATATTTAATCCAAAGCAACGTATTGTAATATAAGTTATTTAAATCCTGTATTTTATTTTTCTATTAAGATATTTAGTATGGGTTATGTTCTCTTGTGCCATTTTGTTATGTATTGATAGATGAATACGGCTGTTATTTTTTGTAGTGAATATAAAAGAACTAAGTTAGCTGTTGTAATAAATAGATTAAGAAAAGTTACTATAACCCTTAATTAAATGTTAAAGCTTCCAAATAGTGTATAATAACGACTATTAATATAGTGACTATAGTACAATGCATAGCCTTACAGTCATGAAACGACCTTATTTTAAACAATAATATTGCATATGTTTTATTAATGATAAGTTTTCTTTCAAGACTGGCAGCTATGGCACGATGCGTGATGATGATGAATGAATCGTAGTAGTGGTATTTAGTTTAACATGTATGTCATTGGCTCGCTACTCGCGCCTCGTGGCCGGGGGCACATTTCACGCGCGATGAGCACATATTGTTTGAGGACTCGCACTACTTGCCAAGTAACATTTGGCTGCACATATGTGTCACTATTAAATTTTGTCTTAATTAAATCATGTCTCTTGAGACATTGCATGATTCAAATCTATTTTTATAAATACGCTTTTATTTAATTACTATCAGTAGTTATTATAGTGATAAAAAAAAACAGATTAAGCTCATAATTTTGTTATTACCAGAGCACTTTCGTCAAAAGGAGACATAGATTTTCCTTTTTTTATTTTTCTAACGGATATTGAAATTATTTCAACTTCTTTAAAATTTCAACTGAAAAGGAAGATGAGTACCGTATGTACTAGTGGAAAAGTGACACCAAGTAAGTAACGAAGCAAGAGTGTTTCGAAGGTAGATTAATGACTAACAACATGGTTGGATTAAAAGTGGTTTAAGATTGATGATGTCTAGTCGAGGTCTATATGTGCAATATTTAGATGTAAAGAGCACCAAAGGAAACAAACATTGTGATATTGAATGTTAAAGTAATGCATAGTCAAACCGAGTGAGTAGAAACTGCAGGGTGAAAGTAATCTAATAATCTAAGTATTCCTAAAATCTCGTAGAAGCAAGGAAAATGTAGCTTTGATTGGAATAATAAAAAAAATAAGTTTAGAATTTCAAATTGTTGTATTTGTTCTGACAATTTTTTTTGCTTCTTGTGACTAAGACTAATGGGATTTAGAAAGATAATTTATTTTATTATAAATAATAATTTATTTTTTAATTATGTAAGTATTATACTGAAATAAAATATTAAAGTTTCTATATACTTCATAGCAATATCAGTAAGACTTGTGGCTAGAAGCCTTGCTAGTTTCCTTACATAATTATTATAGATGGTATTGTTATCTTTGTATACTTACATTAAATTATATTTTGCTATGTTATAATAAATTTAAATAAATCTACAAGAATGTATAGGTTACAATGACATTTCATAACATAGACATGTCATATGCTTACAAATCAACGTAGAAAAATGTGCCGAACTCACACACACACACATTTTTAATTCATCTACACTTTTGGTGTATTAACTTTAGAGTAATAGTTCGTGCAGTGTCTATAAACATACGTTGGCATTTTCGTTATTTTTTTAAGTCACTGATACTGCCGCTCAACGTCCGACCGGCGCCGCTGGGCACGCGATACTACAAGGCAAACGTTCCAATTGACTCGTTTTCGGATCTTCACGATTTTCGCGCAATAACATATCTACTTCTTTTTATATAATATCTTTGATAGGTTACTATCTCTATATTTTGAAAAAATAAATATTCATGTTCCAACAAAATTCAAAATGATAATGAACACTAGGCTACCTACATGAGTCATGGTCGGTATTGTTAATTTATGAAATGATTACCTACCTATACAAAGTATTTATTGCAAATAAAGTTATATAAGCAAACTTGACAACATTTTTAATTCATGTCTTCACAAATCACCAAATACAGGACATCGATTAAGAAAGAGAAAAGAGAATCGACCTCTATCCTTCTTTACAGGGGGAATGCTCTGACCACTAAGTCGAGGCCCGCACGAAATCGACGTCGGACTTCTTGACGTCGCCGTCGGTATTACTTTTTGGTAAAATTTTATATACTTTTCCTTTTTTAATGAGTAAAATGAACAGTATCTTTGGCAACATTTAGAGGATTTCCCCGGTCACTGGTTCCCGTCATGTAGGCATTTGTTTTTTCAAAACGAAAGGACATTGATATTTTAGCAATTAACACAAAATAGTTACCATGTTTTCTTGTATTTTGAGGGATTCCTTTAATTTTCCTTCTTCATCCTAGCGTTAATCCCAGTCGTATCCGAAGCTTCCACCTCGGAGTCTGGGGTCCTCTTCACCATTCTAACTGCGGATTTGGTTAGACTTCGATATTTTAAGTGAAGCGATTGCCATCTGCCCTCCACAAGCCAATAGCGATATTGGGCGATATCGGATCATTGCAGCTAGAGCAGTTATGTTGTTGAACTTTTTAAGACTCCAACACGTAACGACTGCCATAGATGTTCATAATAATTATGAACATTATGGCAACCGGCACCGACCAATGCAAATAACCATATTCTTGCATACGAACTATGGAACGGATTAGGGATCTAACTACCGCTTCGCCACAGAGGCTGTTCCCCCAGGATCTCGACATCAGATCCAGACTTCTAGGATATAGGACCACTCTGAATGTATTTGAATGACTGTTTATACTGGAGTTGATAACGCTTGGTGGAACTTGCTACACATCCCTACTAATATTATAAATGCGAAAGTAACTCTGTCTGTCTGTCTGTCTCGCTTTTACGACTAAACCGCTGAACCGATTTTGATGAAATTTGGTAATTGGTATAGGGGTAGATTAGACCTTGAGAAAGGACATAGGCTATGTTTGGTCGCGATAACCGACATCCACGCGGGCGGAGCCGCGGGCAAAAGCTAGTATTGAATAAAGCACTTGTAGGGTTTCCACCCCTTTTGAGCGAATTACCTAAATTGCACGATGCCTATGAAGCAAATTGCCTAAAGTCAACCATCATTTATGGCACTGATTTAAAGGTGTGTGTTCGCGCAGCGGAATGTTGTTGAATTTAAAGATTTTAATTATGCAGATATTTAGCACATGACGTCGTGTAAATGCTTATGGTAAAAAAAAATTTGTGCATGTAGCCATTGTGGAGAAATTCGCTAAAAACAGATTCCGCTGGGCGAACGTTGTCCTGGCGGAACTTTTTTTGAATTCATGGACTTAGAAGAAAAAAAATGTGTCCAAAAATTAGCGTGTATTTGCGTGTAATTGTGTATGTATGAATAAAATTAATGAACTATCGGGATATTTACCATGTATTGTTTGGAGTTTCCGATATTTCGGCGCTGTTGCAAGCACCATGATCACGGAGGAACTGTAGTACTGGCGGTAAACGGTGAAAAAGTTTCTAGGAGAACATATATCGATCTACCCTCTTTCGAGTTCTTTTGTGACGCGTATGGACACTACCACTGGTTTCACTCTCACTACAAACTCGAACTCGATCTCGATCACGTTCACGACACACTATGCTTACTGTATCCACTCGCGATTTTGTTTTGGCTTGCTCCCGATTGTTTGTACAATACATGGTCCAAACAATACATGGTAAATATCCCGATAGTTCTAATAATAATGTGAACGACCATGAAAGTTTAAATACCTATAAAATTAATGAATGCATAAACTTCGGAGAAATTCAAGTTTCCGCCACGCGAACGTTTGGCCATTAGCTAGTTTTCATATAAAGCGCTTATATAGAGAGAGAGCTGTAGATTTTTACATACGTTGTTTTGAATTTGCTTATATTTATAATAAATTGGAAAAAGCGAAATCAATTCTCGGGCGGGACTCGAATCATTGATTCCGATAGTTCGTACGAATATCGGTAGATTACTCCTACCATCGCCGTAAGATGGATGTATTGGAAAAATTGGGTCACTCTCGGGCGAAGCTCGGTGGCTCAGTGGTCAGAGCGTTCCCCCTGTAAGGGAAAGATCGCGGGTTCGAGTCCCGCCCGAGAATTGATTTCGCTTTTTCCAATTTATTATAATTTGTTTAGTCTAGCAAACTAATTGCTTTAAAATTATCTCAATTGCTTATATTTGTTTAATAAAAAGATTTAGGAAACTTGAATTTCTCCGAAGTTTATGCATTCATTAATTTTATTCATACATACACAATTACACGCAAATACACGCTAATTTTTGGACACATTTTTTTTCTTCTAAGTCCATGAATTCAAAAAAAGTTCCGCCAGGACAACGTTCGCCCAGCGGAATCTGTTTTTAGCGAATTTCTCCACAATGGCTGCATGCACAAATTTTTTTTACCATAAGCATTTACACGACGTCATGTGCTAAATATCTGCATAATTAAAATCTTTAAATTCAACAACATTCCGCTGCGCGAACACACACGATTTAAAGAGGCAGTTGTAAATAGCAGTTTTGGTAAGTTAAAAATTATAAATGGTATGTTTAATACAAGGCTCATAAATTATGTTACAATAATCTGTAAACAATGTTTATCATCATGTCATGAATCATGATGGCTGCTACCGTCGCCCTAAGACAGATATTTGGAAAAGCTTGATCAGCTCCGGTGAGGCTCGGTAGCTCAGTAGTCAGAGTAATCTGTCTATAAGGGAAAGATCACAAGTCCGAGTCCCTCCTGAGCTGTATTCGCTTTTTTCTATCTAAATAGATTTAATAGTTAGCATACAACATACTATAATAATATGCTTTGTATTCAATTGTTTGGACGGAGAAATCAAAAATCAATGTTTAAAAATGATTGTAACATAATATGTTACAATCATTTTTAAACATTGATTTTTGATTTCTAATAAAAATAATATTATTATTCATTGGTTCCAATAGTTCTTACGAGTATCGGCAGATGGCTCCCATTAACGACTTTTCTGGAATCAAACTTCTATTAAGCCTAGCATCATATTCATAGTCAAACAATAAAATAAATCTCTTTTTTATAATCAGCAAACAAAATACTTGGTCAAAAAGTTATATTTTGTTGGTTTTGACCATAGATTAATATAATATATACTAGAGAGTTTTGACAAAAAGTGGTCAACATAGCTCATAGCCATGTTAATGTGTCCCTTCGCCCAGCATAGGTACTCACCATGGAATCTTGATATTTCATGAATGCCAAAAAATGAAATAGTTTTAAATAGTTGCGAAAGGAAAAAAATAGTTCTCTTATACTTACGAAATTACAGCCATATTTCTATGAGTATGCTGGGCGAAGGTTTCGTGACATGCTACTAATATTATAAATGTGAAAGTTTGTGAGAATGGATGTGTGGATGTATGTTACTCTTTCACGCATAAACGGCTGGACCGATTTGGTTGAAATTTGGTATGTATATAGGTTATACCCTGGATTAACATATAGGCTATATATCAGCGATGAACGGGATCAGAATTCCACGCGGGCGGAGCCGCGGGCAACAGCTAGTAATTCATACTTCAAAAAATAGTTCATAATGGTGTCCAAAAAGAAAAAATAGTGCTCTAATAACTCCGGAGGCTTTGTTCACTGAGTATGCTGGGCGTAGGTTCTACGCCCAGCATACTCACCTCACTGCGCAAATACCGAACGAACTATAGGTACAATTTATGTCTAAAAAAATAGTTCTTGAAATAGTTGTCAATATCAGTTTAATTTTCGCTTGACTTTTGACCTAGAAAACCATTAAATTTGGTTGTAAACTTCTACATACTAACGTTAAATGAGGTACAGTACAGTCGTCCACACATGTTTTCATAATATAAAAATATTAAACATTCTAATGGTGGGCGTTGTGATTGGGAATAATATTGTGGTATTATCTCACATTCAAAAACAGTCGAAAAAAATATATTAGCATTTAGCTAGTAAGTATATATATTTTTTAATAATAATAAAATAAATGAAACTGTAAGCGTAAATAAATCCTATTACTTCATTGCTTGTAGAGTAGGGTTGCCATAAGTGTGGGGACCCAGACCGGGACATTTAAAGAAAAATTAGTAAAGGTAGAAAAATAGGAACTTTCATTACAACAACTTTTAACACTGCCATTAAACAAGCGTTAAACAAGCGGGCAGCGACCCGGGCTTCCTATGTTTTCTGAAAGGCGAAAAATTATCAGAATTAACTTCTGATAATTGTACAAAATGATTGACGAAATCAACATTAAGTTTAACATCATCTTCATGTAGACGCTTTCTCCCGATTGCATCCCTGGCCAAGATGACCCCGGAGCTCAGGGTCCGCCTTCCGGCTCTTCCTCCTCCACTTGACACGATCTTGGGCGTCCATGGTAGTGAGACCATTTGCACGCATATCACTCTCCACGACGTCAAGCCAGGACTTCTTGGGCCTATCCCTTCTACCTGGACCCGGCGGGGGCGCCATTGTCAGGCATTTGCTACCCACGTATCCTGGCGGTTGCCGCAAGACGTGGCCGCACCAGCGAAGGCGGCTCTCTTGTATTTTATCTGCGATGTCATGGACATGAAGGCTGCCGCGGCTGCAAGAGTTCCTCACGCAGCATTTTTATCTCCGTGACATGCAGCTCTTACGTGCTTACGCTCTTGCTCTCACAACCATGTAAGAGAACAGGCTTAATGATCGTCTTATAGACCTGCCCCTTCAACCTGACTGGCATTTTGGGATCACCCGTGACGCCAGTCATTTCTCACCACCTGGCCCACGCGGAAGCAATGCGTGCCCTGATGTCGTAGTCGATTTCACTGGTCACATGAAGTACAGATCCCAGGTACTTAAACCGAATCATCGCCTATGCGGACCGGTGTGAAATCTGTCGAGTTTAACGCTAAACTTTCTGTCATCGCTACATTTAGCTTCATACCACCGTTCTCAAGCGCTTCCTTCCACACTTTCACGTATTGCACCAATTTACTCCTGTCCGCGTCCTTCAGCGCAATATCATCAGCATACATGATCAACCACGGAGGCTGCTTACGGAGGTTTTCTGATACTGTCCAACAAGACGTCTAATACCGAGCTGAACAAGTAAGGACGGATCCTTGGTGTACTCCGATGATGTGATGGGGAAGACTTTTGAGTCACCAAAAGCACTCCGAACCACGGAACCAGAATCATGATACATATCTTGGATGGTGTCAATGTAGGTCTCTGGAACTCCCTTAACCCAAAGTACCCACCAGATTCTGCATGTCTAAGAATAGTCCAACTATTAGGTAATCTGTGGTGCAGGGGCGTGTTCTTCGCCCTGTATTTCCTCACCACAATCCTTAGGGCGAACACCGGATCTAAGATCCCGTGCCCGGGACGATACCCATACTGACACTCCGAGAGTGTACTCTCCTGTCGGATCCGAGAGTCGATTATCTGCTCATAGAGCTTCATGGTGTGGGACATTATCTTTATACCGCGGTTACTACCACACTCCTGCACCGATCCCTTGCCTTTGAATACTGGCGTAATGAAGCTCAGTCTCCACTGGCTCAGGATCTCACGGTGAGAAGTACGCGGTTATACAGATTTGTTAGAATGCTCACACCACGAGCACCCAATGCACCCATTGCCTTCCAAGCCTCGATGGGGACTTCGTCGAGGCCGAGTCTGTACTTCTGCAGGCGTTATCGGTGGCACTAGTCCTTATTTCGGAAAGAGGTCTGGTGGATGCACGGGATGCACCTCTTGCTGCTTATTCAGCATGTCGTTGGAAGTATGAGCGCCATCTGTCCTTCATCGCGTTTTTCTCGTAAAATCATTGGCCCCGGGGTCTTTATTACTCATTAACATATTCATGTGTGGAAAAATATCAGCGCTTTCGTTGTTCTATCTACGTATTATAGCCTAACTACTTAGTCGCGTTCATTGTAGGTATATTACTGTTTACCAACCAAGTCCAGCTCTCTAGTATAATACTAAAAATGTTTAACCGGGACAATTTGCTTATTGGCCGGGACGCCGGGACACCAGGCCTGAAACGGGGACATGTCCCGGCGTACGGGGACGTATGGCAACCCTATTGTAGAGTGAACTATCTGCCAAAAAAATTGTCGGACACTAAAGTCCATAAAGTCTATTGCAGCCTGCCGAGAAGGCGACGGCCTAAGAATACATTGTCGCCTCCCCTTACATACTTGAGGGGGTCGTAAGGGCCGGCGCCCACTGCCGGCATGGCAAAGGATTTTATTACGAATCAAGTTATTTTGAATCTTATATAAGTGAATTTAGAATTCATTTTACTTTATTTCGTCAAACGATGCCGCGGCAGGCCGCGACGTGCCACATTCCGTTAGTGCCTCTTTGTCGATAGTGAAGGCGGCCGCTAAGCTGGAGGCGCGGGTTCGATTCCTGCTCAGTGCAAATTTTTGTATGCATGAATATGAATATTTGCTTTGCTCTGGTTTCTATCCTACTAATATTATAAACGTGAAAGTTTGTAAGTATGTGAGGATGTTTGTTACTCTTTCACGTAAAAACTACTGAATGGATGTTGATGAAACTTTACGATAATATAGCTTGTACATCAGAATAACGTATTGGCTATATTAAGCGATGAACGGGATCAGAAATTCACGCGGGTTGTCTATTGTTTAACCGAAGATTATATGCCATAATCACCATATTCCCGAATTTCATTTACCCGAATTTCATTTACCCGAATTTCATTTGTCCGAATGTTTTGTTTGACCTAAAAGACATATGACATACTTTTAATTGCCCGAAACTTAGATACCATAACATACGTGTGCCATACGTATTGTTTTACATATTTTTATTTGCCATAATAATTATTAGACATAATATTTAAACGCCATAATGATTATTAGACATAATATTCATACGCCATAATCATTATTAGACATAATATTTAAACGCCATAATGATTATATTATTAGACTTAATATTTTCTTCTTGCTCTTCCCGGCTGTCGATGTGGATGGGTGTGATGGGTGGATGGGTTAATGGTCACAGTTCTAACCTAACTCAAATGGCACCTAACCAAACTACTTCTGGGTGGTTTATAAAAAAATAACCACGAAGGGGATAGCGGGGTCTATTCGCTCGCTTCGCTCGCTCAAACGACCCCGCCATCCCCTTCTAACCTAACCTATCCAAGTCGGGGTGCCCTAAAGTCCCAATTGCATCCAGTTTCACCTGATATAACAACCGTTACACACTGTCACTGTTACACAATGTCGATGGTAGTTGATGTTATGGCATATGATAATTATGGCATGTGATAATTATGGCATGTGATAGTTAGGGCATGTGATAATTATGGCATGTGATAATTATGGCATGTGATAATTATGGCATGTGATAATTATGGCATGTGATAATTAGGGCTTACAATGATTCTGACAAATGATGTTATGGTAAGTGACTTTATGGGAAACAAAGATTCTAGCACGTGATTAATATAGCAAATAAGAGTAGGGCAAATGAATATTATGTCTGTTAATATTATGGCTGTTGACTATTATGGAAAATGATATTAGGATAAATAAAATTCGGGCAAACGGCGGTATACCATTCACGCGGGCGGAGCCGCGGGCAACAGCTGCTGTATAATATGTATATATTTACAAAAAAAAATTGTATCAAGTCCCAGTCGCCGTCACGGTGTTCCTCTCTGTATCACGCTATGGACCCGGCGACCGCACGGTGAATCCATGGGGTTATGCGCACTTCGTCCCATTCGCACTTCGTCCTCCGTTCGCAAATGGTCCCATTCGCGGTTAGTCCCATTCGCAGTTGGTCCCATTCGCGGTTAGTCCCATTCGCGGTTGGTCCCATTCGCAGTTCGTCCCATTCGCGGTTGGTCCCATTCGCAGTTCGTCCCATGCATGTAGTTTGTAAGGCAAGAGGTAGGTTTAAGGATCGAAGTGGGTAGAATGGAATAAAATATCATTAAATAGAGGTTACATATCAAAATCCCGAAGTTCAGAATCCCAAAGTTGATCATCACGGTGTTAAACAACTGAACTAATTTTCATCAAACATAGCTAATGTGCATAGCTAGCTACATACATAGCTAGGATTCTGATGTGGGTATTTGAGTGTAAAACACTGAAAATTTCAGCCTCCTAAGATTTAATTAAATAAATAGTATTTTTTTGTCTAAAAGTGATTTTAATGCGTTATTAAAGTATATTGAGACACACTACCTGCCAGTGAGCGTTATCTCCTTCATATCACTACTTGCAAACAAGAATCCATGGAGTCACTACAGAACACTTTAGTGAGCTTGACTGGCGTGTTTCACAAGCGGATGGACCAGTTCGAAGCCGATCTCCAGAACAATACAAGCCTCCCATCCAGTACTGCGGGACTAGTCAGTGAGTTTACTGCATTCCGGGCTTTTATACTTGAGGCAGTGAAGGGTCTACAGCAGCAGGTGGAGTCGCTAGCTCGTAGTATTGACCACTTAGAGATGCAAGGCAGACGAAAAATTCTTCTGTTCCATGGAGTGGCTGAGGAAAAAAATGAAGAACTAGCGCTGGTGGTGGCCAACGTTGTCAAGTCCACACTCAAGGTGGATAGCTTCACAGTGGGTGCAATTAAGCGTTGCCATCGCATGGAAGGCCTGCCACGCCGCATAGGCACCGGCCTATTCTTGTAAAGCTGCAGCAGACGTCTGTTCGGGATCAGGTTTGGTTCGCGAAAACGAAACTCAAGGGGACGGGTATTACAGTGTCCGAGTTTTTGACCAAGCCACGTCACGACCTGTTCTTGGCTGCTCGGGAGAGGTATGGTGTGGCAAAATGTTGGACCCGTGACGGCACTATATACGTTCTCGGCGAAAAGGGGCAACGCCGTAAAATTACTACCGAAGCTGATATACATGATATCCCTGAAGCGGCGACCCAGGATACCAGGCAAGTGGAGCCCTCCGCAGCCTCTGCACCCAGGTATGGGCCAACAAAATCAAAAAGAACCATCAGAAAGTAACCTTTTCTGTGGTGTTACTGGTGTTATTTGTGTCGTTGTTGCGCTGTGTTGTTCCCGGGCAGATGACTTGGGTATCGCGCCGCATCATTTTGATATCCTTTAAGAAATAAATATAAACGAGTATAAATTATTTATTTCATGACAAAATATATAGAATGTTTTCGTAGTAACTAATAACAGTTGTCAAGGTAACATAAAAGAAGTATATCATAGAGCAACCTTCTTAACATCCCGTCCGGTCTTTTATCAACTGTTGTTAGTTGTTAGGTAGATAGGCTCCAGCCAGTTTATACAGTTCTTGAAGCCTTGGTTTATATAAGGGCTTTGTTAGGAAGTCCGCTAGTTGATATTTTGTATTAACTTTTTCAACTTTAAAATCCTTTTGTAGGACACATTGTCTTATGAAGAAATGTTTCAGTTTCATATGTTTTGTCCGGTGATGGATTTCATAAGGTGGATCATACGCCAACCTTAAAGCAGATTCACTATCTATGTAGAGTGTAATCTCCTTTTCGATATCATTCTGCATAAAATTTAAAATCCTTTTAAGCCATATTATCTCCCGGGCTGCCTCACTTGCTGCAATAACTTCTGCTTCTGTGGACGATATTGCAACAGTGTTCTGGCACTTGCTTTGCCATGCAATGGCACCATTACCGTGAATGCAAATCATACCACTGGTAGATCTTCCTGTAACACTATCGCCTCCAAGGTCAGCATCGCTGTAACACCTTAAACCATGGTGTACAGTAGAAGACTTGTACGTGATTCCGTACTCTAGGGTGCCTTTAACATAGCGTAAGATCCGCTTTACTCTCACTACGTCTTCTAATGTTGGACTATCAAGTTTGCGTGACACTACTCCAACTGCAAACGCAATATCTGGTCTAGTGCCAACCATTAAGTAAGAGAGTGCTCCGACTGCTTGTCGATATGGGAAATCAGTAGTACTGTCTCTCAAGTCTAGCACGCTATCTTTGACAATAGGAGTTACTGCGGCCTTACAGTCCTGCATACCGAATCTTTGTAGCAGTTTTTTCGCATAACTCTTTTGATCGATTTTAATCGTTCCGTCTGCTTTGCGTTCAATTTCTATTCCAAGAAAATAAGAACCGCATTTGGTTGTAATTTTGAATCTTTGACGCATCTCATTCAAAAATTTCTCGGTTCCTTCTACGCTTGCAGATGCTATGAGCCCATCGTCAACATGTAGGACTATTAATAGCTTGCGCTTTCCCTCTCCACGTTTAAACAAGCACGGATCGCTGTCACTCTGTGTGAAGCCAAGTTTGAGGATATATTCCGTAATTGTGTTATTCCAGCAGCGCGGAGCTTGTTTAAGCCCATAAAGACTCCGTTTTAGCTTGCATACTTTTCCATCACTGTCAGAATATCCTTCTGGAGGCTTCATGTAGATTTCTTCTCTCAGAGTACCGTAGAGAAAAGCTGTTGTCACATCAAATTGAGACAAAGAAAGATTTTCTTGAGCAGCTGTACTAAGGAGCGCTCTTATCGTACTTGTCCTTGCAACAGGGCTAAAGGTTTCGTAATAATCTAAACCCTTCTTTTGAGAAAAACCTCGTATCACAAGTCGAGCTTTATATTTATCCACCGAACCATCAGGGTTAGTCTTGATCTTATAAAGCCACTTGCTTGTTATGGCCTTTCTACCTTTGGGCAAATTTACCATTTCCCAGGTTTTATTTTCTTTCAATGAGCCAATCTCGTTTTCCATCGCTCCTCTCCATTCCTCAGCGTCCTCAGACATCATCGCCTCCTGATACGTTGCTGGCTCTATGAGAGGTCTATTCGTTACATTATTGACGTTGAGACAAACATTGCAGACATAGTCCTTATATCTAGCTGGTGGCTTGAGATTTGACCGCTCTCGTAGTGTCATCCTGCCTTCAGCCTCGATCTCTGATGCAGATAGTGACGTATCATTTTGTCTTTCTGCCTCAGTTGGTTCATTGACTTGACGATCTGCCTCAAAAACATCGTTAATCTCGTCCTCAGGTTCATCAAAAGATTGTTCCGCCTCTAAAAATGTATCATCCTCTAGCATTTCAGCTTCAGACTCAGTGCCATTTGCTGCACATGATGATTCAGCAACATTTTGACCTTGTTGGTACTGCAATGCAATATCATTAGCCAGTGGCTGCTGCTTACTATTCATATTGACCGGGGTTTGACACTTACATCGAGGTATGACGAAATCAAATCGATTGTCGGCGCTTTTATCAGCTTTTTTGATCTGTGTGGCAACAGGTTCTTCACTCTGTTCAAAATTACCAAGTAGAGGTTTTTCATCAAAAGTGACATCTCTTGAACGGATCAGTTTGAACGAGTTGCTGTCCCATATACGGTAGCCATCATCAGAGTCATAGCCGATCAGTATGCCCTTTTGTGCCTTCTTATCCAACTTCTTTCGTCTTTGCTTCGGAATGTGTGGATAACAATGAGATCCAATTATTCTTAAATGACTCAATCTGGGCTTCTTGTGATGCCATAGCTCATACGGTGATTTCTCATCTTCACAGGTAGGACCTGTCCTATTTAAGATATACACCGATGCTGATACCATTTCAGCCCACAGTGCAGGAGGAATTTTAGCATGTGCATACATTAGACTTCGCGCCATTTCCACAACTGTCCTGTTGTCTCTCTCAGTAGGATTTTGTTGCGGCGTGTAGGGCATTGTCAATCTTTGCTTAATGCCTTCCTTCTTGAGAGTAGCTTCTACTTTTGCATTTACAAACTCTCCACCATTGTCACTAAGAAGTTCCTTGATGACAATTCCCGAAGCTTTTGCTTCAGCGAGCATGAGAAGTAGCTTTTCATGCACTTCACTTTTCTCTTTCAGAAAATATACAAATCTATACCTCGTATAATCGTCTTTGAAGAGGACAAAATATCTTAGCTTAGTGATAGATTCTGGAAAAGGTCCACAGACGTCCGCATATACTAGTTCTCCAGGTCTTGTGCATTTCTCCCTTCTCCCGAACTTAACTCTGTGAGATTTGCCATAAACGCACCCTTCACACAGTTCTTTTGTGTTTTGCACATTTATATCAAACTCCCTTTTTATTAAATTCTTCACATGGCTTTTATTTTGATGTCCAAATCTTTCATGATATAGTTGTAACAGATTTGATGGTGTGGACACCTGATTCACTCGTACATTTGGTTGCAGACATCTCATATTTAGTTTGAACAGTCCTCCAAATTTGCTGCGGGTGCCAATCAGTTTCAAATGTCCATCTATTCTGAGGGTGCATTTTATTGTAGTAGACTCAAAAACACTCTTGTCCGATATGTCATGGGTAGCAAGTACTGAAAATAAATTTCTGCTGATGCTGGGCACGTACCAGACATCTTTAAGCAGTATCGGCACTGGTTTGCCGTCTATCTCAGCCTCCGCAAGAATATTTCCAATACCTAGAGCTTCTATACATTGGCCATTTGCACCAGTCACAGTGTGTTGGCTTTTAAAGTATTTGAAGGTCTGGAACAGGTCGCTTCTGTTGGTCACGTGACTTGTTGCCCCGTTATCGACGTACCAATTCTCTAAATCCTTCATCTCTCCAAAATCAACGGAATGTGTGGTCATCACTGTTAAATTCATGTTTACAGTCTTGGATTCTTTGGGCGGTCTTCCGTCTTGAATCCACTGCTTACAACTTCTAACTCTGTGGCCCTTTCTCTTACAATAATTGCATGTAAGCTCCTTGGAATTCTTTTTCTTACCCTTACACGTATTTGCATACAAAGTTTCTGCATTAGTCTCGTCTTCTGTGACACTGACCTGTGTCTTATTTTGACGAAGAACTCTTTCATGTGCGCATAACTGACTTGTCAGGTTTTCGATAGAGCGTTCCCTTTTTGAAATTAATAGCCAACTGGACTTAAATCCTAGATATTCTGGAGGTAAAGTATCCAGGATTTTGCACATAAGCAATATTTCTGGTAATTTTGCCTCGTTCAACTCCGTACACATTTCACTCCAGATATTCTTTAAAATTGACACATGAGTTATAATGTCATGATCATGGTCCTTCTTGTAGCTAAAAAACTTTAGGCATAGGTCATATGTTTTGTCGACACACGTACCTCCATAAATTCGCTCTAACTCATCCCACATGTCTTTTCCGTTATCAAAACGCACAACTTTTTGTATGATATCATCGGACATATTTGTCGTTAACAGTATTAAAACAGCGCTATTTAAATTTTCAAAACTGCGAAGATCATTCTCATAAGATTTCTTATCTTCACTATTTGCCGTAGACGCCAAGGATGGTCTTCTTATCCTCCCTTCAAGAATGTCTAAACCTCCCGGCATTGCCTTTAGCACAATAAGAATTTTGAACTTCCATGTTTTGTAATTATTTGCATTCAAATTGCCAATTTGAATTTTGCTGGCGTTTAACACTGCGTTTTCCATGATTACGGAACCACGCTCTGCTACCACTTTAAGAAATAAATATAAACGAGTATAAATTATTTATTTCATGACAAAATATATAGCAGCCCTCGGAAACTTCACTACATAGTACTTTAATATTATGTTATCTGTGGTAGTAGTTTAAAAGGGACATCTAGAGAATTTCTTCCTATACTAAACGGATAAAACAGACCAGCTGTCATTATAAATTGTGGCTCTGGTTCCAAAGATCGATAGCTGGCGCCGCATGTTGAGTCGATAAAACAGACCTGCTGTCATTTACACAAAATGTCAGTTAGTATGTCATAATTCATAACTTAAAACCGGCGCGGCCTTTACGTTGAATTTTAATGAATTCAACGTAAAGGAACAGGCCTAACGGTTTTGGGTTATATATCCATATATCCAATGCATGTAGTATGTATGTAGGTATGCACAATATAGGTATGTATGGTATAATAACAGCAGTTGTCGGAATATGATTAATAGATGGCGGTAGATTCTGTTCTGATAGAAGTTGGGTGGGTGACATAAAAAACTCACGAGAGGGCCCTCTATTTCCGATGTATTACTTTACTCTATGATATATAGAATGTTTTCGTAGTAACTAATAACAGTTGTCAAGGTAACATAAAAGAAGTATATCATAGAGCAACCTTCTTAACAATATCGAGGGTATACTGTATTTTTTAGTTGTCGTTATTACATAACTTTTTATTTTTTAAATCACTTACAAAAACTATACTTTGAATTTCAATATTTTTGTACTTTATTTATGTGATATTATCAGTGTCAAAATGTCAAATGTGTCAAAGAAATCCTGATATTCTCGTCACGCGTTCTCTGTCACCTGTCCTTACGATATATCATGTCATGCGGTGCGGTGCGTTCCACTTCCACAGACTGACATTCTCGCATATGTCACAGACACTCCTTTTATTTATTTATGAGCATTTCTCAAAATAATTGCACCATCTAAAGATAATGTCCAAAAATAAAAAAGTTAAAATAAAGTTATTCATTTTGTTTTTATTTGTAGATAGGTGTCTAAAGATTTTGAAAATGAGGTTTATTTCGTTGTTTAATTTGTAAATAAGTAGAGAAATGTGTAGAAATATGCCGAAGGGGAAGAAATATTCCTATTTTGTTACCTACTATCAATTACGTTAATTAAAACATCAAATCAATTTCGACAACTTTTAATGATTTAAATAGGGTGTCATAAACATCATTTAACGTTTCTAAAAAAAACTTAACATTTACACAGCAACATGTTACATAAAAGCTGTAATTATATCCTTTACGTTACTATTTGTCCACAACTCTGTTTTATAATCACAGTAAAGAAGTTTTGATGTTGTTTTATTATAAAGTACGTTCAGAAATTAAAATAATATTACATTAATTTATACTTTTTTGCATAAAAATGGCAGGTTTAGTTAAATAATAATATATTTTTAAAAGAAAAACGTTCGGCTTTTATGGGACAGTAACAAAAATGGAATACTGGTAACGAAATAGGATTTTATAAGGCTAGTGTTCACAGCAGTTTAAATTATAATAATTATTGACCTGTCTTTATATATTTTTTTTCTTTATATATTTATATATATATATAGAAACCTGCACGCGGTGTACCCTGTGTAACGAAAATGGCAAGAGAATTGCCCTATGGATCAACTTATAACCTGTTAATTTAGATGGCGTGCGGTTTTAGTCGGTTTGAGTTCGACATACCTAAATACTACTGCTGACCAGCAGCGGTGTCAGCACGATAAAAAAAGAAAAGTAGTTTAAATATGGAATTTTATTGTTAATATGGTATCAGATGGACGGATGAACTTTGAGTTAAAGTGTTTTATTTTGCCAAATTGAATTTATAATTTTAGATTTCAAGGACTTCCTTTCGTTTAATTTACCATGTTTCTTAGAGAGATTTGATCCTTATGATTGACACTATCGATTGATGCCATAAAAATACAGGATGTTACTTTTTCGGCTTTTAGTCGGTTCGATTACCGGGTGTGGCAAGCGAATTTTTAAAAATCTTTGAATGCAGTTTTTTTCTTTTTAAAAATAAAATGAAGTCTCCTTTAAACAAAATGAGCTAACTTAAGGATTTAAGGTACTTTCCCTCCATGTGGCATCGCCGTGGGACGCCCTGTATAATAATAATACAACTAAAAAAAAACAAAGAAATTGACGCCGTCGTCGACTCAGCCTAATGATTTCCTATTTTGTTACTCTCTTTTTCATTTATACGTTACCACACAAAAGTAACAAAAAAAGAAGTAACGAACCGAGTACAACATAATTATTTTATTTGTAAACATATACAACTTAAACGGTTACTCTTATTCGATTTAATTTAGGAAATCAAGATTGGGAGCTTTAATAGTAGTCTCAGAGAAATAACAATAAAATCTGCACTTACCTATGTTTTTAGAGTAACAAAGCTGGAATTTTTTTCTGACCGCTAACCTTACTAACGACTTGCACCGTTCACACCGGCACCAGAAAGAACCTATCGAAATTAAAACAAGATGGATACCAAGTTGGCTAGTTTTGCCATTGTTCTAAAATATGTGCATTAATCGATTCTAGTAAAAAAACCCAAAAATATGGTAACAAAACCAGAAATTACAATGTGGAACTTTTTGTGGGACAAGTTAAAATCATTAATTAAAAAATTAATAATGAAGTAATGCTAAAAAGGATGTTTTATGATGCATTATGACTTACAGCTATAAATAAATAATATTTGATACATATGCAATGCCCATGTCCACTCAACTAAAGACCGATGGTTTGGTAAGATATTGAGATTGGGACACTTCATTTTTCATACAACTGCTTGAAGCTGATTTTTGATTATTATTTTTTTTTAAATCTTATGGTATTTATGTCTCTTTTGTTTATTTTTTTTTAATGAGTAGAGTAGTTTTACTACATAAATGAATTTATAAAAAATAGTAAGTGACCATATATGGGCCATAAAAAAATATTGAAAACATGGGACAGAGGCTTATTGTCTAGTGGCAAAAAATTTGAGAAATGCTCTTATTAATATTTGCTTTCTTTCTTCTTGTTTTCTCCTGGTTCTGTATAACGTGTTGCTTTGTTAATGTGATTGTGTTATTTATTTCATGTCCTCTGCTTTGTTGAAATAATTTATGTTTGCTTTTTTTTGTGTTTTATGTGTTTGCTGTGTGTAACAGTTGCTTGTTGCACAATAAATGTATACGCTCAACTGGCGGGTGGGTGGACTGTATTGCTTGAATCACAGCTATATAACTTGATAATACGTTATTGTATATATATATTATATATATATATATATATTTTTTATTTTTATTTATTTATTTATTTATTTATTTATTATTCTACCTATTTACTTTATTATTTATTGTATTTACTTATGACGTGCAGTAATGACAGTGATAATGAAATATACTACTCGTTTAGTGATGACGACAGTGACAGTCGTGATAGTAGCGCTAGTGCTCCCACACTGGCTGAAGCTCTTCAGGCTCAATTTACCAATGTTCCGAGAAACTTTAATGTGGTTCATATCAACGCTCAGAGTATTCCTGGCCACTTCCCTGAGATGCTGACAGTGTTCGGTAATAATAATAATATACATGCTATATTAGTGTCGGAGTCATGGTTTAAGCCATGTCTACCCTCAAACTCGTACTCTCTACCCGGCTACACCCTTATCCGAAATGATCGCATGGGTAGGACAGGCGGTGGTGTTGCGATATATCTCCGCTGCTATATTCCCTACACTGTAGTCGATATATCGGCACAGCCACCCGCATCGAATGCCGGCGAGCATTTGTTTGTGGAAGTCGAACTGCATCATGCTAAAATTTTGCTTGGTGTCTACTACTCTCCGTCGCTACTAATAAACTACTTTTCTTCTTTTGAGAATCTCCTACACAATCTCATCCCTTCTTATAATCACACCATTATTATGGGTGACTTTAATACATGTTTGTTGAAAAAAGACTCTCGCTCGTCCTCTCTTCTTTCTATTGTAGAATCTACCAATCTCTATGTTCCCCCTCTTAATGCCACCCATTTTTTTCCTGACTGCGCACCATCTCTTCTTGATCTCTTGTTCGTCTCATCGTCGGACCATGTTGCTAAATATGGGCAGTTATCAGCGGATGTATTTTCCTATCATCATCTTCTTTATCTCTCGTATAAAATCTGCCCACCCAAGGTAAAGTCGAAAACATTGATGCAGCGTAATTTTGGAGCCCTGAATATTGATCTACTTCGACAAGATGCAGGGAAGATTGATTGGGCACCCTTATTAACCTCAGAGTCCCTGGACGAGAAGGTTGATATGTTCAATAACAACCTAATAGCGCTCTATGATACTCACGCGCCCATTCGAGCTGTAAAGCTGAAACACCATCCCGCTCCGTGGCTCACGGATGACATAAAAAAACTGATCACCAAAAAAGGGGCAGCTAAATTTAAGTACAAAATGAAACCTACTGACCGTAACAAAGAGAACTATTTGACGATACGCAATCACTGCAATAAGGTGTGTAGGAATGCACAACGCCAACATGTCCATAATTCGGTACAAAACAGGGACCCAACTAAAGTCTGGAAATTTCTTAGATCGCTAGGGGTTGGAAAGCAACGGCAGGAATTACTCCCAACACGTCTAGATGTTAATGCACTTAACCAGCATTTCTCTGCTTCGTCTAATTTCAGCGGGACAGCTAAAATTAACACCCTTAATCATCTCTCATCGCTTCCAACCCCTGACTACTCTCCTTTTGTCTTTAGTCAGTTGTCCGTTTGTGATGTTGAGAAGAGCATTCTATCTATTTCATCGAATGCAGTTGGCTCTGATTCTATTAGCCGTAAGATGGTGCTCCCCATCCTTGGCGACATTCTGCCCGTTATCACTCACATAATGAACCACTCAATTGCCAAAGGTACATTTCCTACAACGTGGAAGGATGCTCAAATCATCCCGTTACCCAAAACCTCTAAACCTACATCCTTTACCGATTACCGTCCTATTTCGATCCTACCTTTCCTATCTAAAGTCCTCGAACGTCTCATACAAAACCAGCTTAGTGCATTTATCCGCAAAAATAATCTACTTAATCCGTTTCAATCCGGATTCCGTCCGGGGCACAGCACCACTACCTCCCTTATCAACATCACCGATGACATAAGATTCGGTATGGAGAATGGAAATCTCACAATACTCTGTTTACTTGATTTTAGCAACGCATTCAATACTGTGGATTTCGACATTCTCCTTGCCATATTGAGCTCTCTCAACATATCTCCATCGGCTATTGACTTTTTTCGTAGTTACCTGTCTGGTCGCCGGCAGCGGATCCGATTGGACGATATCAATTCGTCTTGGTCTGATACCGTTGCGGGTGTGCCGCAGGGTGGCGTTTTATCTCCTTTGCTCTTTTCATTATTTATTAATTCTATCTCTAATCAACTTCTCTCGTCCTACCACCTGTATGCAGATGATTTGCAAATCTACTATCAGACAGATGTGGACGGACTGTCACGGGGTATTGCCACTATTAATACCGATCTCGCTAACCTTAGTGCTTGGACTGCTATGTTTGGACTCAGGATTAATCCCAGTAAGACTCAGGTCACCGTAATTGGCAGCTCAAGACTGTTGCCGAAAATTGACTGGTCGGCACTGCCCCAAATTAACTTTGACGGTACTATCATCCCCATAAGCGATACAGTCAAGAACTTGGGCATTTATCTCGACAAGACCTTGTCATGGTCAGCTCAGATCCAAAACATCAGTCGCAAAATATTCGCCACCGGTGGTTCACTGAAGAGATTACGTAACTTCCTTCCAACCGCTACCAAGATTGCGCTAGCGCAATCCGTACTTCTCCCCATCCTGGACTATGCCGATGTCAGCTATCTTGATCTTAATGAGGACCAACTTGATAAACTTGAGCGACTCCAAAACTTCTGTATACGATTCATATTTGGCTTGCGCAAATATGATCATGTTTCCGAATTTCGTAAAAAACTCAAGTGGTTACCAATCCGCCTTCGCCGGAATACTCATATACTCTCTCTTCTTTTTAATATTTTGTTTAACCCGACTACTCCTCTATATCTAAAAAAACGTTTCCGATTTCTGAGCGATAATAACACCAGACATTTGCGATCCACTGAAAATTTAACCCTGGCAATAGTGCCGCATTCTACAAGCTTCTCTGATAAGTCCTTCACAATACAAGCTGCACGACTGTGGAACGCATTACCTGGAAATATAAGACAAGCACAGTCGCTGTCTACATTTCAGAGACTAGTTAAAGAACACTTCCTAACGTCTTAAGTTTTTATATTCTCTCTGCACGATTACTACTAAGTAGTAACAGTATGTTATGTAATTATGGTATATGTATCTGCACTCAGTATTTATTTATTTGTAGTACATACCTTATATATGTAGTTATTGTATATTTATATATAGTATTATTAGTATATATTTTATTGTATTATAAGTATTTGTAGTATATATTAGTAGTATATTTAGTACTTTTTATGTATGTAGGTATTTATTAAGTAGGTAATAGATAATATTAAGTATTAATGTCTTGTGTACACCTAAAACTACCTGTTCTGGCAATATAGTCCATACTGGTTGTCTGGAAGAGATCGCAGACTTGCGATAAGACCGCCCATTGTACAACTCTCTGTCATGTACGTATCTTATGTATGTATCCTATGTTTGGTGTGCAATAAAGAGTATTTATCTTATCTTATCTTATCTAAGAACACTCCCAACTAATTCGCCTTTCAAACAAAAAAAAAACAAAATCGGTTTGGGAGCTACGATGTACACAGACATACACACAGACACGTCAAACTTCCGTCCGTTTTTGCATCGGGCGTTAAAAATTGTTATACCTAGTACAAAATGTACCTAAGTTATTAGAAAGTTTTGTTTCCGACTGTACTAAAATCGAATCTATGTAGAAGTTTACAACCAAAAATGGTTTTCTAGGTCAAAATTCAAGCGAAAATTAGACTGATATTGACAACTATTTCAAGAACTATTTTTTGAGACATAAATTGTACCTATAGCTCGTTCGGTATTTGCGCAGTGAGGTGAGTATGCCTACGCCCAGCATACTCAGTGAACAAAGCCTATAACTCCGGAGTTATTAGAGCACTATTTTTTCTTTTTGGACACCATTATGAACTATTTTTTGAAGTATGAATTATGTTTGAAGCGTACGCAGATTCCCCAAACGGAGGTGAGTATGCTGGACGCAACCTTCGCCCAGCATACTCATAGAACTATGGCTGTAATTTCGTAAGTATAAGAGAACTATTTTTTTCCTTTCGCAACTATTTAAAACTATTTCAGAACTATTTTTTGGCATCCATGAAATACCAAGATTAGTATGCTGGGCAAAGGGACACATGTTAACCAGTTAACCCTTATAACATGACAAAAATGTAACTTGCATATTATCAATGGTAGAGAAACCTATAGTTAAGTCTTATCTAAGAATAGAATCACATGTAAGGATACTTCATATTAACATGGGATGCAAGCTATTACTATGATAGTACAGTTTACTCAGTATGAACTAAAAAGCACATATTGTATTAATATTTTAATACTACACGAAAAAACTAATATAACAAACAACTAAAATTTACAAGTAGGGGCGGTTCATTTCTGTTTTCTTAGCCTTCTTGTCTCTAGCTCTTGGAAACCATATGTGTTCTGTTGTTAAAGTGAGATTAGACAACTGTTTTCTTGCAAATTCAGGCTTCATGTTTGTGAATACTCTGTAGACTTCAGCAGTATCGGTCATTCTTAGAACTGAATTGTCCACCTTCATTTCATCTGGAAGTGGTTTTGAAAATTCGTATGGAAATTCTTGATCTTTGTGAAGAGCAACTATTGTAGAACCATCGTCAGTAATAACGATTTTATTGAAGCATCGTGTGATGAAGTTTCTCGGTCGAAATATACTAGAGCGTATTAAATTGTTCATCTTATTTGTATTACCGAATTGAATAAGAATATCAGAATAATAAGAATCAGACACAAAACATAACCTCAACCAGATGACAAGATGACATAATTGACAATGACAATGACAACTTTACTTTACTTTTTAAATTGAAATTGACTTAAATTATTTTGTTCAAGAACGGGTCAAGATAAACATTGGATTGGATCTATATATTCTCTAAGTATCTTATTACTATATGTAATACAAAAAAAATATACTTTTTGATTAAATAGATCATAAGAATTGGATAAACAGTGGAGGTACCCAAACAGTCTTTATCTTGATATGAGGCTCAGTATTATCAGTATTTTCTCTATTATTATCTTGAACTTTTTGAATGAACTTTTTTTTGACAATGAAACTAAATCATTACAAAACCGAAGAACATTTTTTCCATAAATTAGGGAACACTATTTTTTTTAGTAGATGTGACACCACACTCTTCTTACCAGAAGTGCCTGCTGCGCCATCTAGCGCGTCTTTAGGAACCCTATAAATACCTACTGGAAAACTGCTCATGAGCAGTTTTCCAGTAGGTATAATAATCAGTTGGTTTTTAAATCATAAAGAGATGGCGCTAGCATAGCTTTTGGTAATTTTAATGTACTCATTCATTCATTTACCCATATTACAATAGATAAAATATGATAAAACGCTTAATTCTTTTCGCGTCACTGTCTGTAATTTAAAATAATATTATATTTATGATAATATTATCAAAAAAAAAATGTCAAAACATTTATGTAAAGTAAATTATTACAAAACCGAAGAACATTTTTTCCATAAATTAGGGAACACTAGATGTGAGACCACACTCTTCTTACCAAAAGCAAAAGTGCCGGCTGCGCCATCTAGCTTGTCCTTAGGAACCCTATAAATACCTACTGGAAAACTGCTCATTCCTTACCAGTTCACGTGTTTCCCTCTTCCTACAGTCCCGGGTCCTTTAAGCGGGGCCACCATTGTAACATGGTACGTGTCTATATGGTGACCCTCTTTTCCATCAAGACTTTGCCTTCAGCCTATCATCAGGCAAGGCGAAGTCAAATTAACATGCCCTAATTATATTTGAAATACCATATGCCTTCGAAAATCTTCCATTCGCAATTTTAACATTCAGTTTATAAGAAATGTTCTTGTAAACTGAATGTTAAATTAAAGAATCAATGAGCAGTTTTCCAGTAGGTATAATAATCAGTTGGTTTTTAAATCATAAAGAGATGGCGCTAGCATAGCTTTTGGTAATTTTAATGTACTCCACAGGGGGGCCCCGTTCTACATATGGAAATTCTAGTTATACAAATATGAGGCAAACATGAATTGAACCTTGATTATATCACTTTGTCTCTTTTTTTCCAATATACAGTTGTGTCTGCGAAAAAGAGACAAAAAATTTAAGTTATTGCTCACTTGGGAAAATGAGTATGAGAATTTGACAGCGTGCCGACGGTGCCAACATTTATGAATGATTTGCGCCAACATTATGAATGATTTGCGACCATAGACTTAGATACTATAGACAGGGTATACCTACAGAATTGACGTGTATACCTATGTTCCATTTTTATGAATGATCGTTTGACGACGGTTACTATGCTAGGGATGCACCTTCTACTATCGTAATATTTGTCGATATCTATTTATACTATAACCCGCGCCACGTATCTTGGACCTAAAATGTGCTCAAAACGTGCCCTATACGCGCAGTACACATTTCTTGGGTGTCTATTGAGGATAGCACGGGATGCTACTGCGGTAGACGAACTCAAATTCACCCAGCATAGAATATTACAAAGCATTCCGCGGGCGCCAGCCAGAGCCTCGTATGTCTTATGATTTAGGTTCAAGATACGTGGCGCAACTATAAAACTAAAACCCGACTACTGCAGAATCACGAATCCCTAGAATGTATTGTTTTGTTAGAGTAAATGGTATGCGACCACGGTTATTCTTGATATTTTCTTGCTTAATACTTCTTAGGGCGTGATTTGCAGTAGTCGGATTTTAGTTTTAGACTTGATTTTTATTTGTATTGTTTTACACCCAATAATGTATACATGTTTTTAATGTGCTAATAGAGCCCTTTAATTTCATACCAAACACAGTCTAAATATCTCAAGTGTTTTTTCATTATAGTCAGAGTTTCAGAGAGTCATTCACACGTCATATTGCCTATAACCAGCGGATGATCAAGACGTTTCTAACAATACCACAATTGCCCAGTTCTAATACGGAAAAACAGAAGACATTACAATTTTGTCGATTCGTATTTCTTCAAAAGAGTACATTTTTGTAAAGCAAGAATAGTTTCGTCGTCAAATCTTTTATTGGAGTACATCACTATTATGCTTGTAGTAGTATGTTCTAGAAAAATTCAACAATGGCTGTCGCAAATCATTCATAATGTTGGCGCAAATCATTCATAAATGTTGGCACCGTCGGCACGCTGTCAAATTCTCATACTCATTTTCCCAAGTGAGCAATAACTTAAATTTTTTGTCTCTTTTTAGCAGACACAACTGTATATTGGAAAAAAAGAGACAAAGTGATATAATCAAGGTTCAATTCATGTTTGCCTCATATTTGTATAACTAGAATTTCTATATGTTGAACGGGGCCCCCCTGTGTTTGCGACAGCTATTGTTGAATTTTTCTAGACCATACTACTACAAGCATAATAGTGATGTACTCCAATAAATGATTTGACGACGAAACTATTCTTCTTTACAAAAATGTAGGTACTCTTTTGAAGAAATACGAATTGACAAAATTGTAATGTCTTCTGTTTTTCCGTATTAGATTGTTAGAAACGTCTTGATCATCCGCTGGTTATAGGCAATATGACGTATGAATGACTATCTGAAACTCTGACTATAATGGAAAAAAACTTGAGATATATAGAACGTGTTTGGTATGAAATTAAAGAGCTCTATTAGCACATTAAAAACATGTATACATTATTGGGTGTTGCTTGCACCAAAACAATACAAATAAAAATCAAGTCTAAAACTAAAATCAGACTACTGCAAATCACGCCCTAAGAAGTATTAAGCAAGAAAATATCAAGAATAACCGTGGTCGCATACCATTTACTCTAACAAAACAATACATTCTAGGGATTCGTGATTCTGCAGTAGTCGGGTTTTAGTTTTATAGTTGCGCCACGTATCTTGAACCTAAATCATAAGACATACGAGGATCTGGCTGGCGCCCGCGGAATGCTTTGTAATATTCTATTCTATGCTGGGTGAATTTGAGTTCGTCTACCGCAGTAGCATCCCGTGCTATCCTCAATAGACACCCAAGAAATGTGTACTGCGCGTATAGGGCACGTTTTGAGCACATTTTAGGTCCAAGATACGTGGCGCGGGTTATAGTATAAATAGATATCGACAAATATTACGATAGTAGAAGGTGCATCCCTAGCATAGTAACCGTCGTCAAACGTTCATTCATAAAAATAGACATAGGTATACACGTCAATTCTGTAGGTATACCCTGTCTATAGTATCTAATGTACTCTGTGGTTTGTTTGTGCGATGTTGCCAAAGTTTAATTTCATTTACCCATATTACAATAGATAAAATATGATAAAACGCTTAATTCTTTTCGCGTCACTATCTGTAATTTAAAATAATATTATATTTATAATAATATTATCAAAAAAAAATTTCAAAACATTTATGTAAAGTAAATTATTACAAAACCGAAGAACATTTCTTCCATAAATTAGGGAACACTAGATGTGAGACCACACTCTTCTTACCAAAAGTGCCGGCTGCGCCATCTAGCTTGTCCTTAGGAACCCTATAAATACCTACTGGAAAACTGCTCATTGTCTATTTTTGAAATTACCTCTTAAATTGAGTGTAAAGCCCGACCAGTAAAATAAAATACCTCGCCATATTGCGGTAAACTATTGAAACTAATTTCTTCATATGGTAACAATCTATACAATGTCATTATGGTCATCTGTCAGTGTGGTGTCAATTGTGCGTGTTGTTGAGTTTGAGAGCGCTACAAAACTACAAAACTATAGTAATATGCCGAAAACTATTAAAAGCAAGTTAAGAAAAGTAATTTATAATATAACAAAGTATTTGTCGGATAAAAAGTAGGAAGGATTGGACTCTGTTCCTCTAAATAACATCACGGACCTTGTTGTCAACATGACGGGTAGGACATCATAGAGTACGTGCAGTTGAAATTGGCCTAATCTACTGATTTTACTGTGACTAATTATTATTCACATTTTTAGGTATATCCCGATCTTCTGTAATAAAAATACGAAGAGAAGGTCAAACGTCAAATGTATTTTCTACGCCTAAGAAAAATAAGCCTAACGCAAAAAAGAAAATCATGCTCGATTATTTTGATCTCTGTGCTGTTAGGCATAAAATACAAGAATTTTATGCAGTCCGAAAAACAATATTGCGTGGTCCCTGTTCTATACATAGTGTAACTGTATGTCTAACTTGTATTTACCATTCCAAGCAGTAAACTATTATACGGATACTACTGTGTTGTGATTTGTGCCCAGTCCTTGTAACCAGTATAACACGCCGCGTCTATTTTTCTATCTTAACCAGAAAACTTAACAGAGAAAAAAAAATACATTTTAGTGAAAGTTTTGTATATTAAACACGTACTACAAGTTGAAATTATCTTTTAAAATACGAAGCTGCATGAAATGAGCAAGCAATAGGTATATTAATTCGTTTGTAATATTGGACACGATCTTTTTTGTATCGAAACTTTTTTAAGAACAAAGCAACTTAATCAATGAAATTAAAAAAAAGAAGTCTATAACTCACTTTTGTGAATAATAGCAATGAAAAACATGACAGCCTCCGTGGCGGAGCGGTAGTGAACGCGGCCGCTACGCAGGAGGCGCGGGTTCGATCCCCGCTCAGTGCAAATATTTGTGTGCATTAAATATGGGTATTTGCATTGGTCTGGTCGTGCCTCGGAGAGCACGTTAAGCCGTCGGTCCCGGTTGCCATAAGGACATCTATGGCAGTCGTTACGGGTAGTTGGTGCCCTAAAAAGTCCAAAAACAACGGTCTAGCTGCAAAGCTTCGATATCGCCTAATGGCAATCGCTTCACGGAAAATATCGAGGTCTAGCCAAATCTGTAGCTATGACTGGTAAAAGCGAACCCCAGACTCCAAGCTGAAAGCTTCGGATGCGACTGGGAATAACGCTAGGAGGAAGAAGAAGCAATGAAAAAGTCACAGTTTTATATTAGGTGTCATTCCGTGCTTAATTGCGGGGAAATAAAAGCCTGTTCATAAGCAAGTGTGTTGAAAAATATTGGCACTTTACATGTGTATCACTATACTTGGTGTTGTCATAATCATAGATGTTTTTGGCGCCCCCAGTACGGGTTTTTTATTTTATTGGTCGGACTTTACTACAAAATTTAGGGGTATTTAATCGATATGTAGGGGAATTTGAAGTTGGTTCTAGGGGGAACATCGCGTAGGAGTTGGCATCCCGTGATATTTTATTTTCCGAAATTCGTGTGAGTTCGAGTTTTTATATGTAAATATGGTGGAATTTTAGACATAACGTTTTGAAAAACGCGCACAAGAGTAGGAAAGTGAAATATTACAGTGGATTGTGTTGTGACTTCTCGTGTTGGTTTCAAATCTCCGTAGAAGCCTTTAGTAAAGTTTCCACCACTTTACTGAGGCAGCAATCATCATCATCTTCTTCATCATCGTCATCAAATAATGATAATAAAATATCAAAAAATGAAGACATGGCTCAAAGGTCTTTGAAACCAAGCCAAAATAATTAAAAAAAAAAAAAACAGAGATGTCAAAGCTAGGGTTGGCGATTCTTTCCAAAAAAGATCGATTTTTGAATCGATTCGAATCGTGACTTGATGAATCGATCCAGAAAAAAATCGATGGCTAAAAGATCGATTTCGTAAAAATCGATCTTTTTTCAAATTTGCTTTTACAGTGTATAAAAGGGCTGTCCATTAATTAATCAACAAAAATCGCAAGTTATAAGAAAAAAATAAATACACGTGATATCTCAATATACCCCTTCCTCCCCCCTGGTGATATTTCGTGATTCCCCCCCCCCCCCTCTGTTGAGCCTCACGTGATTAATGGACAGCCCCAAAGTATAAATCAATTTTTCGACACACTTGCTTATAAACAGGCTTTTATTTCACCGCAATTAAGCACGGAATGACACCTATTATAAAACTGTGACTTTTTCATTGCTATTATTCACAAAAGTGAGTTATAGACTTCTTTTTTTTAATTTCATTGATCAAGTTGCTTTATTCTTAAAAAAGTTTTGATACAAAAAAGATCGTGTCCAATATTATAAACGAATTAATATACCTATTGCTTGCTCATTTCATGCAACTTCGTATTTTAAAAAATAATTTCAACTTGTAGTACGTGTTTAATAAACAAAACTTTCACTAAAATGTATTTTTTTTTCTCTGTGAGTATTTACAGAGAAAAAAAAATCTGAATTCAAATAAGTAAGTAGATGACAAGGCAGCATGGTGATAGCACCTTAGCCTGTTCCGAAAGGAACAAATAAAAAAATGTTAGATGCGCGCGCATATTTATGACAAGTATGACAACAAATAGATTTTTACTATTGTGTTTTGATTGTGTTATGTAGTATTTTTAGTATTATTTTATTCGCAAGTGTGTTGAAAATAATCGTATGCTACTCGCGTGTATGGTGATTACCGTCCTCGGCTCTCAACTTTACACGCTTGTACCATAATGTACTATTATTAAAAACACGACAGAAATTATAACTAACGATCTTTTAATCTGTAAAATCAGGGATTATTTTTATTATCATTTATCAGGTCGAAAAGCATTTATTTTCAAAATACAAACATTTATTTTCAAAATTTATTGGTTACAAAGCAAATAGATAATTTAGCTTATAGTTCCCAATGCTTAATTTCTAAACTTTTTAAAAACAACAGTTGTCAAGTCTACTGGGATCCAAGCGGTTCCGCTCATTACTTGCGATGTTTCCGGCAATTGAAAAAAAGACGCTCACAAGGAAAAGATGATCCCACAATAATCATAGGCATCAGTATCATGGGTATTGAGTGAACGTGGTGATAAATAGAGTTTTATCGTTCTTGCCAGTAAAGTACAGGATCATACTTCAGCAGGTGCACAACTGCCTGCGATAAATAATGTTTGAATTCTTCATTTAAGCCTTGACTTTCCTGTGCAAGTGCACTATACATAAAAATTTGGGATTTTCATAACATGCTTGTGAAAAATCACAAGCAAGTTATGAAAATCCCAAATTCGATTGAGAGTTATGACTTAATGACGCAATGACAATCACAGCACAGACACAAAAAAGTCAAAGATTATATACGTAACTTATTTTTATTGAAGAGAAGTGATGCGAAGTAGACTAAACACAGCCATCTCGCGAGTTTTTGAGTAATTAACCGGCAGCACTCTTGTAATGCGAGCACCTTCAACTAATTGTATGGTTTATACCAAAACAGAAAAAATCGAAAATCGATTTTAAAGGGTGATGTATCGATACAATGAATCGATCCAGTACTACGTTACGATTTAAAAAATCGATTTTTTGGGCTCAAAAAAACGATTTTTAGATTAATCGATCTCAGATCAGATCGCCATCCCTAGTCAAAGCGTCAAAGTAGCAAAAACATTGATCGATCTATGCGCAAAGTATTGAATAAACCTTAATAAACTGACAATAAGTAATGTGAATTAGATCCATTTCAAATGGATTTTCCAGCTACACCTTCAAATGCATCAGATAGTAATGAGTACCCAGGTACAACGCGTTCACCCTTTCATAACGCCCCAGATGACAATAAGAGACGCAGGTAGGTATTCGAGTTAATCATTAATTCATTGACTGTTCATTCGTTTCCTTGTAATATTCACTAACCACACTTTAAACTGTATTTTAGTTCATCTCGGTCAATAAAGCGCAGAAGATTTGACGATGAGTTGGTTGAATATAGCTTGGGTTTGCCGGGGGCTTCACTCGGCAAAGGAGATAAGAGAATGCGTACCCAGTCTTACACGAGTCAGGCCGCGGAGTTTCCGACGGTCAGTGCTCCCGTAACACCAGCTCATCCTCCACCGGAGCGTCGCAGGGCTTCAAGTAAAGTCTCTGGTGGAGGCAGTGTAGCTCGCAAGGCTCGTCGTAAGGGGCAGCTGAGCCATTTATCTACAAAAGACTTAGGGCGTTGGAAGCCTACAGATGATCTAGCTTTAATCTTAGGTGTACAACAGGTAACTATCACTAAAATAAAATTATTAAGTGTATTTTTTTTATTTCTTTCATCACAATGCTTCTAAACACAAAAGTTATATTATCTATATGCTAAGTAAACTTATTACAGCTATAATGATGTAGGTACCTTACCATATCATATTCTTTAAATTAATGTTCTGTTCTGAACAACAATAACAATCCCAAGTATTCTATTTCATCGACTCACCAGTTTCAATTTAATAAATAAAATTGCTTAGACCAAACTTCAGTACCAAAAAAAAAACATTAGTAATACTACTCAGAGTTGTTTAAGTTTGTGGATACCATTTTGCAATACTTTTTCAGCAATCTCCCCTGTGAATTAAAAACTTGATTGGTGTTTTACTCTTTCCTCTGTTTATTTTTTCAGACAAATGACTTAAGAATTGTTCACCGAGGTATAAAGTTTTCATGCCGTTTCTCCGTCAGCGAACTCCAGTCTCGCTGGTATGCTCTCCTGTACAATGCAGAGATTTCTCGCGTAGCTATTGCGGCAATGCGTAATCTCCATCCAGATTTGGTTGCTGCCGTACAACAGCTCGCATTGTATTCTACCGCAGAAGAAGAACTGCTTGGGACCTTGGCAAGTGTAAGTTCACCGCATAATGGATTACTATGGTGTTTGTAGAATAGAATAATCAATTATTTTAATCTATTTTACTAACAATTATTGTGCCACTAGTCTTGCCTGCCCCAAGGGCTTATTAGCAATTGAATAATTTTGAAAATTAGTTTGTGAAGTAATGTAGTTAGCATGAAGCAGTGTAGCAAGAACTGTAGTTAAGTGGTATTGCAATTTTATTATTATTTATATGTATTTATGATATTAGTACTGTATATTGGACATTTTGTAGAAACATGTTTTCTACCCATTGGTTATAAGATTTATTTAAATAAGTTTTACTGGCATAATTTGTTGTGTTTATTTATATTAAACTAAAGATTTATTTTATTTTTCGATGTTGTTTGCTGTGTCCATTTCCTGTCTCTTTCTTTCAACATTTGTTATGTTGCATTGATTTTGAGTTAAAGACATTCTGGAGTTATGTTAGTTGCATTTTATTTATTCTCAAAGGTCATGTGGTGTTAGTGCCAGTTTGTACCAAACCCAATGAAATGTTTTTCTTCATGCTTCAGTTAAACATGTATTAAATCACATTACAGACGTCACATCCTACAGAAGAGAAATTCCAAGAGTTACTAGAGCAAAATCCACACGTCTTCTACCCCTCTCGTACACCAAAGACTTTGATGGTACATTGGCAACAATTGAAGCAGTATCAACTGTTACCTGATCAGACTGTTCAACCATTGCCAAAAAGTATGTACAATGTTAATTTATTTAGTTAATGACACCACCAATAGTGTCAAGGGTATGGACACTCATATAGTGGTCACCATTATATTAGTACAGGTATAATAATTGTAGTTGAATACAACATCAAGGTTGTTACATGTGTGTTACCAATACCTATATTGTAACAAGCAGCAGTGTCTGTGAACATGTCAGGTGACAGAAGGTAGTTGAAGGTAGAATAAGGAGTAAGTGGAATCTAGGCTCTGAAGTGAAAGCCTTCTATGCAATGGTGAAATACACTAAGATGATTATACTAATTTGCACTTACTCACTAATAGCGGCTGAGTTCATTCTGGCTCTGTACACTGCACAGCTATCACAAAATTTAGTTATTCAAGTAACTCAAAAATAACATTTTATGGACGTCAAGATTTTCTACATTTGATGCTAAGATTTCATGGCAATAGGCAAAGCTTGTGATAAAAGAACCTGGCAATAAAAATGTGCAACTACCTCCTTTTTTCTGACAACCTCAGAATAGGACATTATAAATGGTATTGTTCGTTTCAGATACAGCAGGTAAAGTTTCGTCATTTTCGGACGCCGAAGATACCTTAAATGATTCGGAACTTCCAGATTACAAAGAAGACGGGATGGATTTCGAAATGCAGATTGCCGATAGGTAATTTTGATAAAGTATACCATTGAAATATATCTGGGAAAATATGTTGTAAAGCTTCCTAATAGATACCTATAATCTGACAGCAGTTGAATTTGGATTTGTAATCAATCCGTTCGTTAAACTCGAGTACGCGAGCGCTGCGACCTTTGGCAATTCTTATTTAGAATCGATTACGATAGAAAAAGAAAAACGACTCGGGCAAAATTTGAAGCCGCGACCAGTCCCTTTATACAGGGGGAATGCTCTGTCTACTGAGCAACCAAGTCACGCCTTGAGTGCCCCAAATTCTCGTATTCACAATATAGTAAGCCCATTAAGTTTATCCCATACAGGGGAATATTTCTAGATATTAATTTCTCAAAAATGACTTTTTACGGTGCTTTTTCTAGGATCGACAAAAAAGATGTTCGGCTACTAGAGGCTTCACTGTCGCGATGGCAGGTGCTAGTGCAATCTGTGGCCGGCGGTAGCGCAGAATTGGACAAAAATACTCTTGCAGTGCTACGGGGAAGACTCGTCCGATATTTAATGCGTTCAAGAGAGGTAAGCCCATTACACCTTTCTTATACAGAGTGAATTCTTCTAGTGAGCACAGCTAGGAATATTAATGTTACAAAAATACAAGGATACAGTTCTGTATAGTATGGTTCTGACCATTCACCCCCACTTGAAAAGTTCACTCTGAATATATTATAATGGCACTTATGTTGGTACTTTCTGATGTCGAACATGACTGAAATTCATAGTAGGGAGATGTTATCAGAAGTGTCTTCATACAGTGTCTTTTTAGGGTTCCGTAGCCAAACGGCAAAAAACGGAACCCTTATAGATTCGTCATGTCTATCCGTCCGTCTGTCTGTCTGTCCGTCCGTATGTCACAGCCACTTTTCTCCAAAACTATAAGGCCTATGCTGTTGAAACTTGGTAAGAAGATGTATTCTGTGAACCGAATTAAGAATTTCACACAAAAATAAAAAAAAGCATTAAATTTTGGGGGTCCCCATACTTAGAACTGAAACTCAAAATTGTTTTTTTCATCAAACCCATATGTGGGGGGTATCTATAGATAGGTCTTTAAAAATGCTATTGAGGTTTCTAACATATTTTTTTTCTAAACTGAATAGTTTGCGCGAGAGACACTTCCAAAGTGGAAAAATGTGTCCCCCCCCCTCCCCTCTAACTTCTAAAATAAGAGAATAATAAATCTAAAAAAAATATATATTGTAAATTGCCATGCAAACTTCCACTAAAAATTAGTTCAAACGAGATATAGTCTGTAGTTTTTTATTAATACGTCATAAACCGCAATTTTCGCCTTCGCTACTACGGAACCCTTCATGGGCGAGTCCGACTCGCACTTGGCCGATTTTTAAGTTTTGGTCACATGTTAATGAAAATTTATACATCTAATCACGACTGTCCTAAGCCTTTGGTTGGTATCCGTGGGGATGTTGCGCACGATAATAAAAAAGGCTGTATTGAGGATACGGCACTGCTCTATCCACACTGGGCATCATTGTCATACGTTATTATATTCTTTGCTGAGACCATCGGGTTAAGGCGGACTTCGGGCTCCAAGGTGAAGGCTTCGCAGCAGCCGGCAGTCGCTGAGATGATGATAAATATCCCGATTGCTGGCAAATAATGCAATCTATTGATATGAATATACTTTTTATTAGCAAGTATAAAATTAAGTTTTACATACCTAACCATAGAAGGTTTTTTAATATAACCTTCTATGGCCACGGTAACCTCTTACCAGGAGGGCCGTGTGCTTGTCTGCGACCTAAGTAGTATAAAAAAAAAGTTGTGTTTGGGATCAATCCGATGAATAGCTACTTGTATGAGAAGAAATGAGATTAATATGGTTAAATTAGTTATGTATGTACGAGTACAAAGCTTTTGAAACAGAAGTTTTAAAAAATGAAAATATTTTTTGAAAGAGGACCTGGCAAGGAGAGGAGTACTTGAGATGACGTCTGAATGGAAAGTATAGAAGAGAATGCGCCGACTGATGAAGTACAAACTAATTAGGTACGGACGAAATCTCAATTCAAACCCGAATAATATATGCCCGAGTCCAACATGAATTGAAGAAAATGACCTTCAAAAAGCCACTTAGCATAACAATTTATATTCTTGAGATAAATAAAAAGTTAATGTTGGTTCAATGACCGTTACGAGAATAAAACAATAGAATAGAAATAACATTTAAGCTAACCGGTGTCGTTAAAATCTCACAGATATACAGAATATCTATAAGTATTTTTATTTATGACTCGTCTAGTTGATGTTACCGGACTTGATGGAAAGCTATGAATGAAATCTTTAGAATAAAGATAATTATTCTAGATACGTACTAAAAATGCTAAAACAGTGGTCTTCACCTTGAGAACTATTACGTGAGGCTATATTCATAACAATCTCGACGTAATTTTTATTGTTCAGTTTGCAACGAACATCTGAGCCAGAGCATACTGAGATTGTGCAGTAATAGTGATGTACTACAAACAAATATTAGGCAGAGATAGGAATGAACTGAATACAATGCATAACGCATATAAGCCTATCTCGTCGACATTGAACCACTTTGAAACCATCGCAATAGTACATTATGGTACAAGTGAGCAACGTTGGTG
This sequence comes from Eilema depressum, assembly GCA_914767945.1. NCBI lineage: Eukaryota > Metazoa > Arthropoda > Insecta > Lepidoptera > Erebidae > Eilema > Eilema depressum. Next base: position 19,070,995 of record OU612013.1, read on the forward strand.
ATTACCGCCGAGGCGCCATTGAGACCCGAGCCGCCAGGCGAGGGTCTTAAGACAGCCGAGGACGGTAATCATCATGCTCACACGTGCCATACGACGTTTTACAACACACTTGCGAATAAAATAATACTACAAATACTAAATAAACAATACTACAAATTAATTCGTTTACCTATGCGCGCGCATTTAACAATGGCGGTCGACCATATTTAAAAAAAAATGAGGTTTGAACTTAACTTTTTTTTACTCTGTTTTTTTTTCTGTACTTAGAGAAAAAAAAAAGTTAAATTTGAGCGAAAATTTTGTTTATTACACAAGTATTACAAGTTGAAATTATTTATTTAAATACGAAAATGCATCAAATGACCATACAATAGGCGTATTAATTAATTCGTACTATTAAACACGTTATTTTTTGTATCAAAACTTTTTTAAGAACATAGACAATTATAGACACTTCCTATAAAATTTAAAAAAGAATCTATAACTCACTTTTGTGAATAATAGCAATGAAAAAGTCACAGTTTTATAATAGGTGTCATTCCGTGCTTAATTGCGGTAAAATAATATCACTGTTATGAGCAGGTGTGTTGTAATAGTTATTTGTTATACAAGAGTGCAAAGTTGCTTTTTAACCGCGTGCTCATTTTTGATGACCGAGCAAGCGAAAGATTCTAAATTTGAATCACGAGCGTAGCGAGTGATTCACAAATTAGAATCTTGAGCGTTAGCGAGGGAATCAAAAGAGCACAAGGTGAAAAATCTTTGCACTCGAGTGCAACACGTAACTTTTCATCCCACCTCAGCGAGGAAATAATGAAATGCTTCTCCTTCCTAGCGTTAATTCCCAGTCAGCATCCGAAGCTTTCACCTCGGAGTCCGGGGTCCGCTTTACCAGTCTTAACTGCGGATTTGGCTGGACCGATATTTGTCGTGAAGCGACTGCCATCTGACCTCCACAACCCAATGATGACATTAGGCGATATCGAAGCATTGCAGCCAGACCGTTGTTGTTGAACTTTTCCAACTACCCGTAACGACTGCCATAGGTGTTCGTATGGCATCCGTGACCGACGGCTTAACGTGCTCTCCAAGGCACGACCAGACCAATGCAAATACCCATTTTCATGCATAAAAAATATTTGCACTGAGCGGGGATCAAACCCGTGCCTCCTGCGTAGCGGCCGCGTTCAATACCACTACGCCATGGAGGTTATATAATATGTGTATTAATACTAGTAATAAAATACAACAAAATAAAAATTCAACAACAATGTCAACAATATGACGTGAAAAAAATTGATGCGCGCAAAGCAAATCAAAAAAAAGTACACCAAGGAGGTTACGAGTCTGAGTTTTTCATGAATTAAAAAAAAGTTGTATGATAAATTCGGCACCATAGAGGTAGAAGTAAATAGGTTTAATGATGTTTTGAGTCCACAAACCTAGTACACACGATGTTCTAAATTCAAATTTACTTTACCTCTCTAGAGGATAAAAACGACTTTTCCGCTCAGTTATCGAAGAGCAAAAATAGTCTTTCCGAGATGGTGGGATGAAAAAGAATATGACTGGGTTGCAACTTGCATGAGCGTCAGATATAAACTGTAGCTGGCACGGGGTTGTACGTTTTATAAGCAGAGTTTTTCATAATTCATTATGAAATCTCAATTTCATAATTTTTCGTTTTATTATAGGGATACTAGCTGCCCCGGCGAACTTCGTACCGCCATATTTTCGGCACGCGTGGTATTCAAATCCCGTTCCCGCTGCACCCTTATCACTTAGGGGGATGAAAAATAGATGTTGGCCGATTCTCATAGATACCGGATAAGCACAAAAAATTTCATCAAAATCGGTCGAGCCGTTTCGGAGGAGTTCGATTACGCACCCCGTGACAAGAATTTTATATATTAGAAGAATAAAACTTTTTAATTATCAAATAAAAAATAAGGGTTGATCGCAGAGGGGTGAAAATTTAGGGTTGCATGTATTTTTGTATGATGTATCATAAAAAAATAAAAACAAAAAAATTTGTCTGAAAAATAAAAAAAAAAATTAAGGGGTGGACCACCCTTAACATTTAGGGGGATGAAAAATAGATGTTGGCCGATTCTCATAGATACCGGATAAGCACAAAAAATTTCATCAAAATCAGTCAAGCCGTTTCGGAGGAGTTCGATTACGCACATTTGTGACACGAGAATTTTATATATTAGATTTATCATGTTTGGAGTGAATACAGTAAGCATAGTGTGTCGTGAACGAGATTGAGTTCATGTTTGCAGTGAGAGGGAAACCAGTGGTAGTGCTCATACACGTAGCAAGAGAACTCGAAAGAGGGTAGATCGATATATTTACGCATAACAACTTTTTCACGTTTACCGCCAATACCAGGTCCTCCGTGATAATGTTGCTTGCAACAGCGCCGATATATCGGAAACTCCAAACAATATATTATTATGGCAAATATCCCGATAACTCTAATAATAATGTGAGTGACCATGATAGTTCATGGTCACTCACATTATTATTATCAGAAACAAAAAAATATAGGTATTTAAACTATTAAAAACCAATAATTTTTCGTTTTTTAATGATTTAAGATTACGTGAATATCTGAAGGCCATTGTGTTGTGATGTTCATACCTATAATAATAATATGGGGTAACTCAGTTACTTCTATTCGATATAGTTGTTACACCAGGTAATAGTAGTATACTTGGGTATTAAAACCAGTTGATCCTGTCTTGAATCAATTATTTTCATTACACGAAGAAAGACAGCCTCCGTGGCGTAGCGGTAGTGAACGCGGCCGCTACGCAGGAGGCACGGGTTCGATCCCCGCTCAGTGCAAATATTTGTGTGAATGAAATATGAGTATTTGCATTGGTTTGGTCGTGCCTCGGAGAGCACGTTAAGCCATCGGTCCCGGTTGCCATAAGAACATCTATGGCAGTGATGTTACTAAAATTAAATTAGAAAACAAGGATATTACCTCTTCAAAAGATATTGTCAATGCTTTTGAAGATTATTTTACCAATATTCCGATTAAACTCACTTCCTCTATTAATTCTAACGCTCACAGTGCTGTGGCCCTTCTCGACAGTAATATTAGTTCTTATAAATTTAGCTTCAAACATATTGATCCCAATGACATCTTAAAAGCATTTAAAAATCTGAAAATGAAAAAGTCCATAGATTACTGGGGCATATCAGTTAGTTTAATTAGTCATGTAATTAATATCATTGCACCTGATTTGGCACTTATATTTAATGAATGTGTAGATGAAGGCACGTTTCCCAACTTAATGAAACATAGTAAAATAATACCATTATTTAAGAAGGGATCTAAGTCAGAACTTGGGAACTACCGTCCCATCTCTATTTTGCCAACTCTGAGTAAGGTGTTTGAGAGAGTGATGCTCAGTCAGATGCAACAACACTTCAAGACCAATAATCTTTTCCACAGCCAACAATATGGCTTTACTGGCGGGAAATCTACCACCGATGCGGGAGTTAGCCTAGTTGACCTAATTTACGACGCTTGGGAGGGATCGCGGGATGCTATTGGGGTATTCTGCGATCTTTCTAAGGCATTTGATTGTGTGGACCATCAGACACTTTTGCTCAAGTTACGTCGCTACGGTTTTGACAAGAAATCCACAAAACTATTAGAATCTTACTTGACAGATAGGCTTCAGACTGTTGATGTGAATAACGTAAAGTCAAACGGATCAAACGTCAAAATAGGCGTACCCCAAGGATCAATCCTGGGACCTTTTCTTTTTTTGGTTTACGTTAATGACCTACCATATATGATCGAGACACAAGCGGGCATAGTATTGTTTGCAGATGATACATCGCTAATATTCAAAGTGGATCGGCGTAATACAGATGTGACTATTGTTAATAATATTTTAAACTCTATTTCAAATTGGTTTTCTGTAAACAATCTACTGTTGAATGCAGAAAAGACCAAATGCATTAGGTTCACACTGCCTAATGTAAGGCAAGCTCACGTTGATGTCGTGCTGGAGGGACAAAGATTGGAATTTGTAAGAAGCACTACTTTCCTAGGAATTACCATAGATTCGAAGTTACAATGGGGTGACCATATCACTATTTTGGCCAATAAACTCAGCTCTGCTGCTTATGCTGTCAGACGGATAAGGCAGTTGACAGACGTAGCTACCGCTAGGCTGGTGTACTTTAGTTATTTTCATAGCTTGATGTCCTATGGAATACTACTTTGGGGAAATGCGGCAGATTTAGAGACTATCTTTATATTACAAAAAAGGGCAGTACGTGCCATTTATTGTTTAGGCAAGAGAGATTCTCTTAGGGAACGATTTAAGGACATTAATATTTTAACTGTAGCTTCCCAATATATATTTGAAAACATACTATATGTCAGGAAAAATATTACTAAATTTACAAAAGTAAGTGACATTACAGACAGAAATCTGCGCAATAAAAATAAACTGCTCCTTCCATGCTATCGGCTTAGCAAAGTTAGTGATTCTTTTAAAGGGGAAGGTATACGATTTTATAATAAGTTGCCTGAATCGGTCCTTGGTATGCCTGAAAACCAATTTAAAAATCATGTAAAGACCACCCTATGCAAAAAAGCATACTATAGGACAGACGATTATATTAAAGACAAAAATGTATGGCTTGAGCATGGTGCAGGCCCCTCTTGAAGTTGTCTTATTTTTATTTTATATAAGGTTTTATTTTTATTTTTATATACCTACTTGACGCGAGACAAATGTACATACGTTCATATTTAGTCTTAAGAAACCCTTTTATTTTTTTTGTAAACTGACGTTCCCGCTGCACCCTTATCACTTAGGGGGATGAAAAATAGATGTTGGCCGATTCTCATAGATACCGGATAAGCACAAAAAATTTCATCAAAATCGGTCGAGCCGTTTCGGAGGAGTTCGATTACGCACCCCGTGACAAGAATTTTATATATTAGAAGAATAAAACTTTTTAATTATCAAATAAAAAATAAGGGTTGATCGCAGAGGGGTGAAAATTTAGGGTTGCATGTATTTTTGTATGATGTATCATAAAAAAATAAAAACAAAAAATTTTGTCTGAAAAATAAAAAAAAAAATTAAGGGGTGGACCACCCTTAACATTTAGGGGGATGAAAAATAGATGTTGGCCGATTCTCATAGATACCGGATAAGCACAAAAAATTTCATCAAAATCAGTCAAGCCGTTTCGGAGGAGTTCGATTACGCACATTTGTGACACGAGAATTTTATATATTAGATTTATCATGTTTGGAGTGAATACAGTAAGCATAGTGTGTCGTGAACGAGATTGAGTTCATGTTTGCAGTGAGAGGGAAACCAGTGGTAGTGCTCATACACGTAGCAAGAGAACTCGAAAGAGGGTAGATCGATATATTTACGCATAACAACTTTTTCACGTTTACCGCCAATACCAGGTCCTCCGTGATAATGTTGCTTGCAACAGCGCCGATATATCGGAAACTCCAAACAATATATTATTATGGCAAATATCCCGATAACTCTAATAATAATGTGAGTGACCATGATAGTTCATGGTCACTCACATTATTATTATCAGAAACAAAAAAATATAGGTATTTAAACTATTAAAAACCAATAATTTTTCGTTTTTTAATGATTTAAGATTACGTGAATATCTGAAGGCCATTGTGTTGTGATGTTCATACCTATAATAATAATATGGGGTAACTCAGTTACTTCTATTCGATATAGTTGTTACACCAGGTAATAGTAGTATACTTGGGTATTAAAACCAGTTGATCCTGTCTTGAATCAATTATTTTCATTACACGAAGAAAGACAGCCTCCGTGGCGTAGCGGTAGTGAACGCGGCCGCTACGCAGGAGGCACGGGTTCGATCCCCGCTCAGTGCAAATATTTGTGTGAATGAAATATGAGTATTTGCATTGGTTTGGTCGTGCCTCGGAGAGCACGTTAAGCCATCGGTCCCGGTTGCCATAAGAACATCTATGGCAGTCGTTACGGGTAGTTGGAGCCCTAAAAATCCAAAAACAACGGTCTAACTGCAAAGCTTCGGTATCGCCTAATGTTAACATTGGGTTGTGGAGGTCAGATGACAATCGCTTCACGGAAAATGTCGAGGTCTAGCCAAATCCGTAGTTAAGACTGGTAAAGCGGACCTCAGACTCCGAGCTGAAAGCTTCGGATGCGACTGGGAATTAACGCTAAGAGGAGGATGATGACACGAAGAAAAAAAAAACGATTTTCTTGTACCGAGTTTCTCAATAGGTGGGTCTTAAAATGAACATGGACAAGACGAAAGTTATGTGTAATGCCCATGTTGTACCCACCCCAATATCTGTTGAGAGCTCGTTTCTTGAAGTTGTTGACTCGTACGTCTACCTAGGACAAGTAGTCCAGTTAGGTAGGTCCGACTTTAAGAAAGAGGTCAGTCGCCCAATCCAATTCGGCCGGGCAGCGTTCGGAAAATTGCGTAATATCTTCTCGTCCGACATACCTCAGTGTCTCAAGTCGAAAGTTTTCGACCAGTGTGTGTTACCAGTGATGACTTATGGCACTGAAACGTGGTCCCTCACTATGGGCCTTATGAGTAAGCTCAAAGTAGCCCAACGAGCTATGGAGAGGGCTATGCTCGGAGTCTCTCTGCGAGAACGAATCAGAAACGAGGAGATCCGTAGGAGAACCAAGATTACCGACATAGCCCAGCGGATTAGCAAGTTGAAATGGCAGTGGGCAGGGCACATAGCACGGAGGACTGATGACCGATGGGGTCGAAAAGTTCTCGAGTGGAGGCCACGTATCGGCAAGCACAGCGTAGGACGTCCACCTACAAGGTGGACAGACGACCTTATTAAGGCCGCGGGAACGCGCTGGATGCGAGCCGCTTCCAACCGGTCTTATTGGAGATCTATAGGGGAGGCCTATGTCCAGCAGTGGACTTCCTATGGCTGAAATGATGATGATGATTATGACTTAACTTGGGTATTAAATGCCTAGGGGCCGGCGGCGCCCGGTACGGCACGGCATGGCATGCCGCGGCATGTCGTGGCAGCCTGCTAAAGGCAGAGCTACTCTAGCATCAGTTTTGCTCTTCATGGATTCGAAGTTAGTTGTGTGATTGTGTCGTTATGGTTGACTGGGATTTAGTATTAATAAATACATAAAAATAAAATAAATAAATATAAATAACTAGCTGTCCCGGCGAACTTCGTATCGCCATATTTTTTCCAACCCGCGTGAATTTTTGATCCCGTTCCCGCTGCACCTATTTTCTCATCGTTAAACCTTCCCTGGACATCCACGAATATTTCAAGACTTGAATTAGCCAAATCGGTTGAGTCATTCTTGAGTTATAAACTAACAACGAAAAGTGGCATTGATTTTTATATATATAGATAGATAGATATACAATAAAATAATAAATGAATATTGCAGGACAATCTACACAATGCTATCTAGACCCAAAGTAAGCATAGCTTAACTAGCTTGTGTTATGGGTTTTAGAATGCCTATAAACATACTTAGATACATTTTTTTTTGTAAATACATACATATTATACACCAGCTGTTGCCCGCGGCTCCGCCCGCGTGGAATTCTGATTCCGTTCATCGCTTATATATTAGCCTATGTGTTTTTCTGATGTATATAAGCTATATTATTGTAAAGTTTCATCAACATCCATTCAGTAGTTTATACGTGAAAAAGTAAACATCCTCACATACTTACAACCTTTCGCGTTTATAATATTAGTAGGACAGAAACCAGACTAATGCAAATATGTATTTATATTCATGCATACAAATATTTGCACAGAGCGGGGATCGAACCCGCACCTCCTGCGTAGCGGCCGCGTTCACTACTGCTACGACACAGAGGCAGTCAAACGGAATGTGGCACGTAGTGGTGGGCAATGCTAATAATCAGGTAAATAGCACTTGGATATTAATCGATTAAAATCAAGTTAATGGGTAATTTCACGAAGCCTAATTTTTTGCTAATTTCGGTGGTATTTTTCAATCAAAGGTTTTCCGATGAAAAAATTTAATGGAGTTCTTTTAGAATATCTAGAACACTGATGTGTTCTAAAAGAACTCCATTAAATTTTTTCATCGGAAAACCTATGAATGAAAATACCACCGAAATTAGCAAAAAATTAGGCATCGTGAAATTACCCTAATAGCTATTAATAGCCAAAATGGATGATAACCCTGCTGTTAATGTTATTTAGTGATTGAAAATTTTCCTTCATGGTTTTCAGGCTTAGGACTGTCCATCCCGCGTGCCCCCGGCCCCGTCATATGACACTGTAGACACTGTAGACAGTGTCATATGACGGGGCCGGGGGCGCGCGGGAAGGACAGTCCTAAGCCTGAAAACCATGAAGGAAAATTTTCAAAGGACATCACCCATTTCGGTCCAAAATTGAAAGTGCCGGCCAAAGAAAAAAAAAACTATATTTCGTTATGTTCTTACTAGTTTTATTTGAGTTCAAAAATCAAAAAAACATACATTTTTATGATACGATCTATTGAAATTGAAGAAAAATATTGTTCTATATTGAAAGAATAGTTCATAAAAATAAACCAAATACTGCATATTGTTGTTTTTCGTCCATTTATGTATTTAGTTCCATAATTGAAAGTGCCGGTCAAAGAAAACAAAATATATATGATATTCTGATAGAGCTTGTCCTCGTTCCTCGTTAGGATTTTTTATTATGGCGTCAAAACTTAGGGACCACTGCTCTTGGTTTTATTTGAGTTCAAAAAACTCCGCAAAGCAATAAAAATAAACCTTGGGTTTATTTTTATTGCTTTTATTAACCATTCTTCCAATATAGAACTATATTTTTCATTCATTTTCAATAATCCGTATCATAAAAATGTATGTTTCCTGGATTGTTGAACTCAAATAAAACCAATAGTTGTTGAGGGACAACTATTGGTTTTATTTGAGTTCAACTATAAGCTTTGACGCTATGTTAAAAAATGCTGACGAGGACAAGCGCTAACGGAATATCATTTTTTTTTACTTCGGCCGTGCTTTCAACTTTGTACCTAAATAAATGAACGAAAAACAGCGATATGCAGTTTGGGTTTTTTTTGTTATTAGGTACGTTTACTGACTATTCTTTCAAAATAGAACAATATTTTTCATTCATTTTCAATATATCGTATCATAAAAAATATATGTTACCAGGATTTTTGAACTCAAATAAAATCAAGGGGTGTGGTCTCTCAGCTATGACGTCATGATACAAAATGCTAATGAGGACAAGTTCTAGCGCAATATCACATTTGTTTTCTTTGACCGGCACTTTCAATTTTGAACCGCAATAAACAGACGAAAAACAACGAAAATGCAGTGTTGGGTTTATTTTTATTGCTTTTTTAACAATTCGTCCAGTATAGAACAACATTATTCATTCATTTTCAATAGTCCGTATCATAAAAAATGTAAAGAAATACACCAGTAGTGCGAAAATTACAATAAAATAATACAAACTCTTATTTTTCTTACAATACGTTAATAGCGGGGTTACCATCCATTGGATGGCTATTAATGGACACAAATGGATTATAATCGCTAATAATCCAAACCATCCGGCTATTTACCCATCTCTAGTGGCACGTCATGGCATGCCGCGGCATCGTTGTGACGAAATAAAGTAAAATGAATTCTAAGGTCACTGAAATAAGATTCAAAATAACTTGATTAGTAATAAAATCCCTTGACATGCCATACCGTGCCGTGACGGTAGCGAGCGCCGGCCCTTATGCGAACTTAGTGAATGATCCGGGAATGAATTACTGGGTCAGGCGTAGGGAATGCAAATCTCGCGAGATTGGGAGTCAAGCGAGATCTCGCGAGATTATGAATACCAATACTGCGAGATCTCGTCATTTTCGAGATCTCGCGAGTTTGGCAGTTTTGTGTATTTTTTTCACAATATTTGAATAAATTAGGGAAAAAAGTTTTAAGTATATATCTACCTATTATAAGACATTTATTTTCACGAATTTCAATAGACCTTAAGCATCAAACATTGTTTGATGTATCTTTATTATTCTTTATTCTTTTTTAATAAACTTCTAAGTGGTAAACTTTGACGCACGTAAATCAAATAGCAAATGAAAGAAATAACCAATCTTTTCTTCTAATATCAAACAAGAATCTTTTAGTAATAAAACAGTTCCTTTATATTATAATATAACAAAAAAAATGCGAAGTCAATTATAAATGAAGCTTATTATCTAAATTGAGTTGACTATTAAACTGAGATATTATTATTAATTAAATAAAACTATATCTACTCAGTAGATCCATTAGATATTACAGATTCATTAACAAAATATAGCAATTATTCAGACTATTAGAAACTAGTTGTTACCCGCGGCTCCGCCCGTATGGATGTCGGTTATCGCGATCAAGAATCGTCTGCTAAACGCCTTCTTATTTTGTTGGAAAGATAACCAGCCGATGAGAAGGCCCTTTCGGATTCAACGCTAGTTGGAACCACAAATCTTAGGCAGTTAGTTATCCACGAACTGTAAAAGTTCGCCTTTAGAACCCCCAGACTCGTATAAATTCATTTCCTTATTGTTTAATGCTCCCAGAGAATTTCGTAGTTAATTTTCTCATAGGTTCTTTGAACGCAGCAGTCCGTAGCAGTCAGCAGCAAACCGACAGATAGCAACGCAACTCCGTCCGTGTCAGTCCGCGCTTCGAATAAAACTTTTTTATGCTCGAGTGCAATCTCGTTAATCTAGCGAGATCTCGCCTTTTTTTCGGCCGAGATCAATCTCGCTAAAAAAGGCCGAGATCTCGCGAGATCGAGATTGCATTACCTTCAGGCGAAACGTTTTTTTAAAAGACATTCTCAATAGTACCCTTGTTCATGTTCAATTTAGTTTTAATTCACTTGCGTCGTCTTTACGTCATTTATTTAAGTTGAAGGTAATCTAAGTAATTAATTTTATGTTTGTACAACAAAATAATGAATAAAACTAGGACTGTTTTTGTTGCGAGTCTAAATACGTTTCTATTTTAACAGTTTGTTTTCATCATAGTTTCTATGGAAATTATGTTATTTTCTTTTTATTGTAAGTGCTCCATCATCAATCTTACGTAATGTCAATAATTTATCTTTCAACACAATTAGGTGTTCCTGGCACACATAAGCGTTATTCATTAGATAATGATAGAAAAACTGTTTAAGAACTATATACAAACACTATAGAAACAGTAAATTGTACTACAACGCGGTTTACGCGGCATAATAAAGGTCGACTATTTGGTACAACTTGACATATAAATCATAATATTCCTATAAATTATTATATACTAGCTTTTGCCCGCGGCTCCGCCCGCGTGGATGTCGGTTATCGCGACCAAACATAGCCTATGTCCTTTCTTAAGGTCTAACCTACCTCTATACCAAATTTCATCAAAATCGGTTCAGCGGTTTAGTCGTAAAAGTGAGACAGACAGACAGACAGACAGACAGACAGACAGAGTTACTTTCGCATTTATAATATTAGTAGGGATTATACTATACCTACTTTGATCCCTTTTCTGCGACTTCGTAAATTCATACTTTTCGTGTAAATCTGTTATGTCCAAGATATATGAACATGGCGTTATGCCTTTCCGTTGGAGATGTGCTATGCAGTTATGCTACGAAGATTTAAAATTTAAGCTAGGAAACTATGTGACCGTTTCCACTGTGCCATACCTACTATGTAGCGTAGCCAGTAAGATGTATGTACTATGAAACTTCCTATAAATATTCAAAATTCAAATCTATTCTCCATCCATAGTACACATTTATGTGTGTGTATGTTTTATAACATAGCTTATCTGAATCCCTTTCCACCAGTGCTAAGCTATGTGGACCAATGAATATGATTGGTGGATATCAAACGCATTCATAGCAATGTAGCATAGCACATCTTCGGAGGAAAGGCGGTCTTAGTCCCGACAAAGCCTGCAATTTGGAATTTGGAGTCCACACTCCTACTCTTTCTCTTGCTGGTTTATCTTCCAATAGTTAGTATTTTTCACAAACTGTTGTAGAGATTTAGACAAAGGGCTAAGGTAGTGCCAATGACACATCAAGTTATTCACAAAAATGGTTAATTATCTACTCAAAAAATGTTTTATTATCTATTTATCTCTCGATATGAGAGTGCTTCCATGATAACCTATTCGTTCCCACTGTTATATTAAGCCTTATCGATACAGCCTAGCATTGCTGCGCTAGTAATTAAGTTGATCAAACTACTGCCGTAAAACCTTTTATTACAGAAAAACGCAATTAATCATAGCATTGCACTTACTTAACTTTACCATAATCAGTCTGTCTTGAGTTTAACCAATATTTTTGAGAAGCATTTTGCATTTCTCTCAACTCAAACTCGGCACCACGAACATGAAAATAACACCACTGCCTTCTTATTTGGCTTGACCACTTTACGTGAATACGTGTGTTCGTATTAACTGACACGTTCAAGTTGGTTTAGTATCCAGTTCTTTCTTCAAGCTAATTGAAATCCACCAATTAACAACGTTACGACTCATTAAAACTCGTTTTCACACAGAATTATGCACCAGTTCCCGGTTGGTACCTATCGCGGTCATAACATAATAGATATACGACCTTGAATAACTAAAATTACTGGTTTCAAAGTTCCCCAAGCACTCTTAATGACGTAGGTAATTCAATTTCAGTGAATTTATGTGGTAGACTAATGGCCAAGAAATTGGAATAGCTATCAAGAGTTTGGGGGCACGAACGCCAGTAACTCGGTCCAGAATACTTACATATTTATATAAACCGCTAACCTGGTCGGTCTCCCCATCATGATCGTCGAAGCCCAAGCCATCCCCGCACGCCAGTACACTAACCTACTGGTTGACGGAGGAGGCTCTGACGTTTGCTATCTTCTCGTGGTTGAAGAATAAGACGTATCTCGTTTCCATGAAACCAAAACCTTTTCATGGAGAGGACGAAGGAAAGCCGGCCCGAGTTACAAAGTGCAAGCTTTGGATGCAACTGGAATTAGGATTCGTATAATGATGACGAACCTTCTGGTAAGCCACTTCCTGCCACACCTGATGACCTGACTCATCCTGTGAAAGGAGAAAAAAGAAATAGGAAAATCGTAAAAAATAAATGATATACCTACCCTCATTTGGCTCTAACATACTTGACACCCGTCAAGTATGTTGCATTTACTTGAATTGCATTTGCAACTTGTAATTATGATTACTTGTTATGTAAGAACAGGGTTTCCCTGTTGAGCCCCTTTATTCCATCTAGTCCTACCAGTAGTTCGAGAGTCGAAATTTTGTGGTGGACGAACTATACCTATCGATTACATGTAATATTGCGTTCTTGTTTTATTAATGCAGTATACCACCCAATATGAGTCCATGATGCTACAAATTATAGTTTCCAATACCAACCTTGTACTACTTTCCCATCACTAATCGTTTTTGCCACGTTTTTGCATACCTACCAACCATTTCAAAAGCACAACGTGAATATTGTTAACTGTTCTCAATTATCATTTAGGAAAGGGTGATATTAATAAATCCCCTAATTAATTTTGGAGTTACGTCGGATACTACTCGATTAACAGCAATATAATAATAATAATCTAGTTTGACATCATAAAATAACATTTCGACAGTGTTGTACGTATATGTAGTCGAAATTACAAACAAGACATGTCAAGCTTTGATTAACATTAAGATAATGTAAGCAAATACAATAAATTAAATGGTATTTTCGTAATATTTGTTAAGATAAATAATATGACTATTTTTATAGTGGCTTTTTTTATTTATTCAGTGTATTTAGACATTCCACTATGATGGGTTTGCGTTATCTATCATATTGGTAAATATTGCTGGGGGTCTGTAAGTCCAGAATCACTCCAAAAACTGGGTCCGACCTTTTTATACTTAAAGTTACTGAGTCTGAACACACTCTTTGAAAAAAAAACGAAAAGATACTCGTAATATTTTTTATTCCTTGTAATTATCTCAAACAGTGATCTCCAGGGACTAACACTCTAACGTTTCGCATTGCAAACAATGAACTGCAGATAATATTTTATTTCGATTGTTCAAATTTTTTATCAACATAGAGCGTTTGTAGTTTCGTAACAAGAATATAAATAAAAGCAATACACAATAAAAAGCAATTTATTACTGATGCATATCGATAGAATTCACAATAAAAAATATGCTAATGTTGTGCATTAAGTGATGTAAAATGCACCGTAGTCGATCACTTCCCGAGTCAACCGATAATTAAGTATGCCAATGACATGGTTTGTGCATGTCGTTGTCGATACAGTCAGGGGCTTCGCTGAACCCTGACATCAAACTCAAGGACACCGCCCACCCCTACACGGTCACTAGCGGTCGACGACGACGTACAGAAAAAACATTTATTCATTTTACTATCTGGCTCATACATCGTCATAAATTTATCGATCGCCCTCGTTCCAATAACTTTATGATGTCTGACTAAAGACTTGAAATAATTTTCCTTATTGTAAAATTATGAAATAAGATCAATAAATCGAATGAGGTGTTTCATTAGTTTGAGTGTTATGTTTAGTTTTCTTTGTTTTTCGATAGTCGAAGAGGCAATTCTGACCAAACCACTTTATTAATTAAGGAAAAATTTATATTAGGAAAAACGTTCCACAGGTTCCACTGCTAAAACTAACTAACATTCACATCTACTTATAGTTAGAAGGGACTGATTGCAAGATGGTCATCATAAGACTATCAAATATTTTTGGGTCATCTCATTCATCATCACATCATCATCATCAGACTTTTACACATTTTGGTTTATTTGGCCATAACTATCAATCAATTAGCTAATCGCAGTCCATTGCTGCACATAAGCCTCGCCTAATGTTGAGAGGCTTTGGCCTACTGTTTCCACGCTGGCTAGATGGGTTGGTACAGGGTTTTATTTCGAGTTTTCCTTCTCGCAGTAATATCGTCTGCGTGTTTTTGCGTTAGTCGCCTCTTACGACATCCTTCGGATGAGATGGGGTAGTGATACATTATGTTCTTTCTCTGTCACCACACGGATTATATTTGGCCATAACTACTATGGCAGTAATCATTATGAGTTTTACAATCTTGCTATTCACTACGAGCATATAGAGAAAGAACACAATATTAGCTAGTTTAAAAAAAATACTTCTCACGTATGTTGGTTACATTCGATCAACACGAGGTAAGCAGAGGTGAATTACAATTCTCCAATAATATTAGTCCCACAAGAGGCAAGGCTAATTGCCATGAATCAGGCAAAGTTTCCAGATTGACAATTTCCTAACCGAGAAATCCAATAACACTTTGTGAATGTTGAAGACTCATAGTAGCAGCACGATCGACTGCTGCTGAGATACCAATGCAGTCCATTTCAAAACTTGTAACAAACTTAATATACCAGCTGCTTTTATAGACACATTCGTGAGTGAAAGATTTTGGACACAAAAAAAATGGGATTAATGAACGGGTGAACGAAGTAATGTATGTAATGGGTTCATAATTTTTAAATTAATACTTCTAGACGACTGCTATCGAGACTGTGCCCAAATATTTCGCTCAAGAACGATTATAAAATAAAATCAGGCGGTACCAATAAGCAGTTGTTTGGTTGACATCGTTTTATTTTTTCCTGTTATCATTTGTGACTACAATAATAATTTATAATATCTGCTTTAGCATAATCGACTCGATTGGTCGTTATTTTAATATAAATTTTCAATAACTTTGAGGTTAAAGAGTAAATAAATGTTCGTTATAGATGACAAGTTTCAATTTGTATTCATAATGTCAACAAGTCAACTTCCAATATTGTATTAGTATTAATATAATTTTATTTCTGGCTTTGGATGACAATATTATCTTACCAATGCATATTTTATTAGAATTACTTAACTCAAACATCACATACATTTTATATAATGATTTGTATTATAGTTATGAACTTTTTGGACAGTAGACCCTGGAAATGGGTATGTAGGGATTAGTGAAACTTGTCACCTGCCGATATTAAGAGGCGCAGCAAGAACACATTAGGGCACTGCTAACTTTTCTTCTCTATCCTGTCACCCCTGTCTCGTGATCACATAATGATTTGCAGACATGATATCCTCACAAAACTATTATTTTGGCATACGGCAGATTTCTTGAAGTCCTAATAGTTGTAAAGAGGTCGCGTTTTTGTTGCGTACACTATGGACATTTCCCGAGTGAGTGGAGTAAGCTGTCCTAGCAATTAGCAATACAACGTAGCAGACACATGGACGTTAGCTCCTCGTCTATGCGACATAGACACTCACCGACGCAACCGTGTCCATTATCCAAAACCGATGTTGCAAAATTGCAATATTGCTGGCCGTCAGTTTCTCCGAGCACTCTAAGGCTCCATAGAGCGCCGTGGACAATAATGATCAATTGGGCTCTTTTAGACTAGGTGTGGAGTCGCCACATCAAGATTGATAGCTGTACTGAAATCCTCTAGTAGTTCCTAACCTAACCTTATCGTAAATACCCCTGCAGTAATACACCATTTAACTGCTAATCAAACAGATTGTAATTATATTATTACAAGCACTGAACGTTTTTTTACATTTGAATGTGTGCTCGAGTCGCCATATTCGTGTTAGTAATCTAATACCTTCAATATTCTGTATCGATTAGAGCTTTGTTTTCATTGTATTCGATTAAGGGAATGTACCTTAACCAATATCACTCACTACAATTATGTAGGTCACAACAGGTCACGCATCCAACCCAGTAACGTCGATTTAACATTGACTATATCACTCACACTAGCACAACCATAATTACGATTTATTTATTTTTAGCAAAGCATTAGAACAATGATGTATTTATGCTGTATGTAGTGCCTAGCTACTTAATTAATGCGATGCAAATTTATTAATTTCACGCAAATTATACTAGCTGAATAGTTAGCACTCGGGCGTGTGTAAGCATTAAGAATATTTAAATTTTCCACATAATACAATAACAGGCCACAAATTATAATATGTAGGTATGCCTTGAGTCCACCTTAATAAAACTTCTCACCGTATAATTAATTTACACATTATCTACGTTAGCATCAGGAAAAACATTAATGATTTTTAATTAGGTACATCTACAACAATCGTTCAAATGTTGCGATATTTTTTTTTTAATTTCTTATTTAACCGTTGAGGCTTAGCAATTCACTTCTCTGTTGGTTGAAAAGTACGTGACGAACGAAAATCGTATTGTGGTTCGTGTTTTGAGAAATGGCCACTGTTCGCCGACACCATGTTTACATAACATTCTTTTATAACAACGCGATTGTTTGGGCATTACCAGTGAATTGGATATTCAAAACAACCTGTTCAATAGAGAATGGAATGGTAAACTTGTGGAACTTGGTCAATGTCCGGTGAATCCACTTAGCAAAGTTTCTGATACTTGCTCATCTTGCTGTACACATAATCATTTTACGGAATAATTTATAATACATACGTAGATATATACATTGTTAGATAGTGTGAAAGTGAAAGACACGTGTAAGACTCAATTTTCTTTTTTATTATTCGTAAGTCAGTGCTATATAAGCTAGAGATTCATCAGAGCCAGGGCCATCGAGGAACAGCAGCTAATAGAAGCATTAAAGATTTCTGTGCACCGTATACGCGTTCAAATATTCTAAACGATTCACATTGGCGAAAAGTACTGTCTTTTATACGATATTTAGGTACGCTATTCGTTTAATCGTTAATAAGGGAAAGCATTAAGTACAATCGATACTTACTATGCTGCGAGCCAAAATGTGCCTTTTCTCCGATAATAATAATGTCAGTATGTGCTCATATAAATAGAATATGATCACAATAAACCGGATCTAAATATTCAGGTTAAAGTCGCGCTTCGATGCGTTGTCTCCTCGGCTTGTGCTGTTGAGTTCAACTGTAAACCACTAACCGTTGGCGCGAGAGCCGAGACACTGTAATTTGATTTACAACACGAAGGTCTTTTTACTAAATTATGTGGTATTTCCTCGTCAAGAAAATTAAAATTGCTAACTGTAACTGCTAAAAGACAAATTGAAAGCTAAGGCTGTTGTGATATTCTTTCCTATAGCTTTTGTTGAGTGAATGGATGTCTTAGCTTGTACATATCTATAGCCTTGCCTAAATTTAGCCCTAGTGCCGGGATAACTAGACTATGTTGGTGTGATCGTAGACGTATTGTAGGCGATAGATGAACACTAGAACACTTGATTAAAATAAGAAAGCTCGAATTCAAGGAGACTCTTCTAATAGATTCCACTGTTGTAGCAACCACTAGCATAGCATCCTCCAGTTAAGAGAGATTGATTAGGAGTTTGATGTTTTTCTCATAGATTGCATCATCGGATCTTGACCAGCTCTGAAGGACGGTCTCCTTCAGGGAACTCTTTCTTGTAAAGAAGTAGGTGCTTAATTTAATTTAATTTATTAAATTGGACAATGCCGTTTAAATAACTACCGTCGAATATATAAATTAATTAAAATTAATTAAAAAAGAAATAATTATACTTAAAAAAAAATACTCATAATTATATAACTGAGTTTATTAATGTAATATCAACCTCTACCCGTTTTTTTCAAGGGTACCTTCAGTACCTTATCCATTTCTAATCAAAAGCAGGTAATACGAAGTTTTATAAAATTAGTCGACCCGCCCGGCTTCACCCGTAACATGCTTCGATGTCCGCATTTTATTAACTTTCAAACATAGGTACTACATACTACTTCATTAATACAGAAAACAATTTATAATTGCTTGAAAGTCCAAATCGGAACGATCAATGTGAATTATAGTAGGTATGTATAGTATGATAATGATAGTATGTAAGTATAGTGCAAATCAATTATGAAAGATAAGTAAAACGAATTAATCAAATCTTCTTAGATACGTTGATTTTATCTTTTTTTCATCTCTCGAAATATCATCTCCTTCATAGAACTGGATAAGAAACATCAGTCTGTCTGTATGATTTTGAAATTACCAAAATGTTCTTCATAAGTTTAAATGGTATGCCGAGATCATTGAAGTATGGTTACGTCGGTTTTCCTACCTACGATTTGGAAATAAAAAAATGCACACACTTGACGATATACGTAATAATACCTTGTAAATATTAGCGAATCGTTCTGTATGGTATGTAATATTTATCGTCAGATTTCATTATTTACAAAACTTATGGTATAATCACCAACTAAGAGTTTTCAGAACAAAATTTCTTGAGTTCAGCAAAAACTTTAGCTCTGCCGTATAGGTACCTGACCCAGTTCGTTTGAGCATCGTGGTATTAATATTGTTATGTAGATACTACATATCTGTGTTTGCGATTTCGTCCACATGGACTTAGATTTGATTGTAATTTTTTTGCGCAGAAACCTGTTAGTTTTCTAAAATAAAAATAGCCACATTTGTAGCATCTTGACGTATCACGATCAGTCGTATCGTATCGCGTATTTGTATCATAAATATGGACGTTCATTTTGTCCATATCGTATCATTAAGGCGTATTTCGTAAAAAAAACCGCGTCCATAATACATATGAGGCGTATAGTGCGGATCGGGCTGCTCATGGTACGCGTTGAGGCCACGCGAAGGAGATACGATTCACAGAAATGCTACAAATGTGGATTCAGCTTAAGTTACAACTTATAATATTAGCTATAAAACGGCCCACTCATTTCGAAAGTTACCCGGAATAAATAGACAAAGACAGACAGACAGACAAACCAACTAATAACAAAATGAAAATTGATCTGTTTGGACAGACCAATTTTTATTTTGTTATCAGTCTTAAAAATTCATAATGTGTGTATGTGTATGTATGCTCCTTACGCATTTATTAAAAAGTTATTATTTTAACATTACAAACAGACATTTCAGACTCTGTAGTTTGTGGTCATCAACATGGCAGTTATCGTTATCTGTTATTTATGCAATAAATAATATATAATCTCTCACATTTATTAGTTTGGATATCGTTGATGAGATTACGTAATTTGTAGCTTGTAGTTCTTTAAGCTACTTCGTATCATCGATCCTCAACAATTATTGTCCTAATTGCTGTTACATGAACTTTATAGGCGAGCTAACAAAATGTTATCCGAAGTTCTAAAATTGTGTTATTCCATAATCGATTATTCAAAAATGAACTACGGCCATTTTGTAGTTAGGCTGAATGCTGCCGAGGCCGCAGAATCAATAATAAGACGACTCTTATTATATTGTTCTATGGCCGAGCCCAATCAAGTTGGGGAAAGGCTCCGTCGCTCGGAGGATGATGACAAGAAAAGAAATTAAATTTGGTCACTAAACCTATCGAAAAAAAAAGTTATGTTAGTCAATCACTGTCATACGACTAACTGGTACTCGCTGCTGCGCCCGCATGGATGTCTTGTCGCGACTTTTGGTTATATCTCCGGTTCTGCTCAACCGATTGCGATCAAACAAACGTAAGATTTTTAATCTAACCAAAACCAAATAAGGAAATCGCGTCAAAATTCGTTCAGTAGCTTTTGCGCCATACTGACAGAATTAAAAAAATAATTAAGATAGTTAATTTCACACAACCCAAGTACTTATTTTTTAAATATCTCCAATGTATATCTCAATGCCAGCGACTTCGCCCGTGTGGATTTCACTTATCGTGACTTTTCCTTATATCTTCGGTTCTCATAAACCAAACGTAAGATTATAAATCGGACCAAGACCTTTCAAACAAAAAAGCTGCACCGAAATCCGTTCAGTAGTTTTTGCGTCCATCGCAAACACAAGATGTTGTAACAGACAAACAAACAATAATTAAAAAAAGAAAAATGTGTTCAGTAACGTTAATTTAACATAATCAAAGCTTTTTTTTAATAATATCTTCAATGCACAGACACGATCACTTTAATTTTTCTTTTTGGTATAGATATTTAGAATATACAATACTGACATTGAATTTTGAATTTTAAATTGAAACACAAGACATTGATAGCTAGATATAGATATTTAATCAACTACATACTTTCAACTGTATGTTCACAATAATAGTTTCAACAAATAAAAACGGTCAAAATTATATTATTTAACACGTACCTATGCGATTATTATCATTGATAATACTGGTTTCCTGTATTTGCGAGCATGTTTAAAATAAGCAGATATAAATTCATTGGATGACGCAAATTTCGAGGTTCTGTAAACACGTCTGACATCTGACATTTGTTTGGTAGCACAGTAGTAGGTAAATAATGATTATTCTTATAGATTAATTTATCAACAATTTTTTTTTTCATTAGGTATAATACCTAATGAAAAACAGCCTAAAGGCTGTGCGTTGTATCTAAGTCAATCAGTCAGTCAGGACGAGGAGGTACGTTCTGTAGTTAGAAGTACTAAGAGTTTTATAATTATGAGATTAGTGGATCAGGCAGACGTCGTTCTGCTTTGTTAAACAGTAGGTACACATACAGACAGCAGCGCTACCTACTGTGTCCAATTGCATATTCAAACAATCCAGGTACCCATTGAAATCATCATCTTCATGTAGACGCAATTTTCTGATTGCATCCGTGGCCAAGATGACCTAGGAGCATCCGCCTTCCGGCTCTTCCTCCTCCGGTACCCATTGAAATATATGCACAAAATTTCATCTAAATCGGTCAAGACAAATACGTACACACGTACAATACGTACAAAGTGTAGGTTCTTCTATCTATACTAGGTACTAGTTGTTACCAGCGGCTCCGCTCGCGTGGAATTCTGATCCCGTACATCGCTGATAGTAGCGTGTTGATAGCTATATAGCCTTATGTTGGTGCCTAATAATGTAGCTTTGTAATAGCGAAAGAATTTTTAAAATCCGTCCAGTAGTTCTTGAGTTTATTCGTTACATACAAAAATACAAATCTTTCCTTTGTATGGATGTAGTATGTATTATATCCCTACTAATATTATAAATGCGAAAGTAACTCTGTCTGTCTGTCTGTCTGTCTGTCTCGCTTTTACGACTAAACCGCTGAACCGATTTTGATGAAATTTGGTATAGGGGTAGATTAGACTTTGAGAAAGGACATAGGCTATGTTTGGTCGCGATAACCGACATCCACGCGGGCGGAGCCGCGGGCAAAAGCTAGTTAAATTATAAAGTGGTTGTGTCCGTACATTGGAGATATTAAAATAAAACCGGCCAAGTGCGAGTCGGACTCGCCCATGAAGGGTTCCGTAGCAGCAAAGGCGAAAATTGCGGTTTATGAAGTATTAAAATAAACTACGTACTGGATCTCGTTCAAACCAATTTTTGGTGGAAGTTTACATGGCAATGTATATCATATATTTTTTTTAGATTTATCATTCTCTTATTTTAGAAGTTAGAGGGGGAGGGGGCACACACATTTTTCCACTTTGGAAGCGTCTCTCGCGCAAACTATTCAGTTTAGAAAAAAATGATGTTAGAAACCTCTATAGCATTTTTAAAGACCTATCTATAGATAAGTACCCCACACGTATTGGTTTGATGAAAATTTTTTTTTTTTTGAGTTTCAGTTCCAAGTATGTATTATGTATGAAATTCTTAATGCGGTTCACAGAATACATCTACTTACTAAGCTTCAACAGCATAGGCCATATAGTTTCGGAGAAAAGTGGCTGTGACATACGGACGGACAGACAGACGGACGGACAGACATGACGAATCTATAAGGGTTCCTTTTTTGCCATTTGGCTACGGAACCTTAAAAAGGGGTTATATTATATTAACGATACTTTTTTTTAAAATTCTTGTCAGTTTGTCCCTGATGGTCGTAAAAACTACTGAACGGACTTTGATGCTGATTTTTTCCATGGCGAACAAACAGACAAGTATTCCAAAATAATATTTTTGTATTCAATAGTCGAAAACATACCTACACATATTATGCTACTTTTTATCCCTGGAATAGGTTTCCAAGGGTTGCAGGAGCGGGAACAGAATTCCAAGCGGGCGAGCCGTGGGCATTAGCTAGTTAAATAATAGGTACCTACTCGTATTTTAAACTGCACATGAGGTTCTCACGTGACCGGGGAACGTGAGATTTTTACTGCAGCTGAATCGTATGGAAATAAACACATGTACGATATCAAAGAAAATGGCTTAGCTAAAAACATACCTACATATACCACAGGATTCGTCATCCCCCGCGCCTATTTCCAATTCAAGTTGGGAATTACGGGATTGACTTTCAGTCTACAAGACGACCCAACGTCTATAAGTAGGTACGTTCATTCCGTAAAAGATACTTATTCTGACTTACATGGAGACTTACTTATGGAGACTGGAGAAATGGAAGTTCTGTAGTTAGAATTACGAGTTGTTGAACTTTTTAGGACACCAACTACCAGTAACAAAATAATGCTACGTATGGCAACCGAGACCGTGCTCTTTGAGGCACGTCAATGTCCCTTATATAAGAATGAACACCCAATAGACTGACTGACCTGGCTTGCTTAAATTGCTTCTCATATAACACAAGATTATCGTAGTCCGATATCTATTACGACTATAATGATACTGCTACTAGTCTTCTTCTAATATAAAGCATTGATAGTATTGTGTTAATTTTAGATTGTTTTGTTAGCGAGATAGTGATAATATTCCATACCTGTTTCTCACTGATTTGTCCGTATGAATTGTAATAGATTCTTATACCAATCAAGTTTGATGTAAAAAGAAATAATAATGAAATTTTAATTTTGCAAAGTTCAATTGATCAATCAATTAGCCTATCGCGGTCCACTGCTGGACATAGCCATAGACATAGCCTTTTCCAATTGGCCTACTGTTTCGAGATTTCCTTCTCTCGCAGTGATATCGTCTGCATATTTTCCGTTAGTCACATCTTACGTCACCCTTCAGATGAGATGGGTGATACTTTTAATCTTTCTCCGTCGTCAAAGTTGCAAAGCTGATTTTAGTTAAATACTAGCTTTTGCCCGCGGCTCCGCCCGCGTGGATGTCGGTTATCGCGACCAAAAATAGCCTATGTCCTTTCTCAAGGTCTAATCTACCCCTATACCAAATTTCATCAAAATCGGTTCAGCGGTTTAGTCGTAAAAGCGAGACAGACAGACAGACAGAGTTACTTTCGCATTTATAATATTAGTAGGGATTAGTTAAGTTTTGTTAATTTAGACATTTAGCCGTTTTCGTTGAATAATTGTTTAGGAGATCGACAGTACTTTACGCCAGCACTTGCAGCATATTTCGAATGTTGTTAAGCAATTAGACAAACTTAATAATGAAGTGATACATTACTTGATTGATGGCTGTTTAGTAACTTCCGCCGTAAGTGATGGAAGCGGTATTGGGTAGTCTAACAGGATTTCCATTTGGAAATCGCAGCCGACTGCTGCAAAATTCAGAAGGGAAGTACCTACTTACCTCAATCCACCTTGTATACCTAGTGTTGTGTTTATGCAGGTGAGTTATGACCATAGGTTGTAAGATCAAATTGTGAAGTCCATTCTATTAAAATAGAAAATAGCCTTTTCACATCTCCAGCACGAAAAGGGTGCTTTTGCTGCGAGTTATGATTACGCAAGAAGAGTGACGGTTTCATGCTGGAGTTAGGCAATTTTTTTTAAAGGTAAAAAGGTAATAGTTGATTTAGTTTTCCACCACCAAAGTGTAATTAGTGTTACTTTCTTAACAAATTGAAAACTGATGATTATACTTATTTTACGACCGTGATTAAAATTTGTTTCCAATAATGGCCCTGATGGTAATG
The DNA here is from genome assembly GCA_914767945.1 of Eilema depressum. NCBI lineage: Eukaryota > Metazoa > Arthropoda > Insecta > Lepidoptera > Erebidae > Eilema > Eilema depressum. Next base: position 19,095,882 of record OU612013.1, read on the forward strand.
TTACTGTGGCCTAAGAACCTTTGCATCATCAGGGGTGTCATCGCGGGTTGCAACCTACAGAAGATAAGGGAGTAGAGTAACAAGAAGATTAGGTCAAAGGAAAGATAGAAAGGCATGGAAAGCAGAATACAGAGAGTATATTCCCAGAAGGGAAAGCAAAATTAAAAAATTACAAATATCTGCTTACTGAAATGTAATATTCATTTATGATTATTTTATTATTGACTAGCTTTCGCCCGCGGCTCCGCCCGCGTGGATGTCGGTTATCGCGACCAAACGTAGCCTATGTCCTTTCCCAAGGTCTATTCTATCTCTGTACCAAATTTCATCCAAATCGTTTCAGTGGTTTAGGCGTGAAAGCGTAACAGACAGACAGAGTTACTTTCACATTTATAATATTAGTATGGAGTATGGATATGGATTTAAAATGATCACTCACAATTAGACGGCGTTTTCCAAGTCTTAAGTACTGAACAATGCCTTAATTTCATTAAAAACCTTCTAGGAAATCTAGGACAATGAACTGTTAAAATAAATAAAATCGTACGTGTTCTATTAGCTTGTTTAATATAAATGTGCTTAACGAGCGTACCCATACGCCTGTAGCACATCTCCGCCGCGAAACCGCGTATAGCGGAACCGCGGTCGTTTCGCCATGTTCTGTCAGTTGTACGAGGAGCGAAACTCTAGCGAAACGGCATGTTCTAATGCATAGATTTACCTATCTTCTATCTCTTTCGCCGCGCAGTTTCGCCTATGCCGTTCACACCTCCGCGCTTCGTCCGCTATTTTGTCAGTGTTGTCACGTGACAATTTTACGTAACACGTAAATTGCAGGGCCGCATTAGGGGTCTTTTAAATTCCAAATGAATCAAGATCAGTAAAAAAGTTTTACTTTGATTATTTTTTCGCCGTCTACAGTTTTTTGTACAGGATGGTATTACCTACATCTAGGTACACTAAAGAGGAAAGTCCTTTTCTTGTTTTTTTTTGTTTGTTGTTGACTGATTTCAATAATGGGAGTAACATAGGCTAGCAAATAAAGACCCGCGACGGCATGCGTTTTTAGTGGGTCAGAGTTCAGTTCAGTTCGACAATCACTCCTGACCATATCCGAGGAAACTTTAGCACGAAAAAAAAGTGGGAACGGAATCCGAATTCCACGCGGGCGGAGCCGCGGGCAACTGCTAGTATTATACATAGCTGCTGCCCACGGCTCCACACACGTCGAATTCTGATCACGCTCCTACTTTTTTTCGGTAGTCCCTTCAAATACCACTCCGGTGGGCCGTCGCACCTACTCAAAACCGCACGCCTCCTATTACGCACTCCCCGACTGATTCTAGGCCATAATTTAAGAGCCCTCAGGTGTGAAAAGCACGGTGTCCCCATTGTACTCCGAAAAGGAAGGATATGAATGTCACACCACTTCACCAGCGGGGTGAAGCGGTGACAGGTGGCTGAATCTGAACCCTCGATCTGCACTCGGCGACCAGTCCACCAATAATGTCAAATGTGTTATGCCTAATGAATTTCGGAGTATCAAGTTTCTGCCAGATGGAGGGAACCTCTCCACAGGGCCACATCCGTCGCTACATCTTCTTTTCTCTTTATTATATTTGTATACATATTATTATTTATAACTTACTGATTAGACGTTTAGTAAAAATTAATTAATTTGACTTGACAGCCAAATACTGCCATATACGGCCCGCCTATCTCGCACTCCCCGACTGATTCTAGGCCATAATTTAAGAGCCCTCAGGTGTGAAAAGCACGGTGTCCCCATTGTACTCCGGAAAGGAAGGATATGAATGTCACACCACTTCGCCAGCGGGTTGAAGCGGTGACAGGTGGCTGAATCTGAACCCTCGGTCTGCACTCGGCGACCAGTCCAGCAATAACGTCAAATGTGTCCTTTGCACGACTTATATGTCCAATTATGAAAAATGACAATCACTCTTTAATTGTCCAACCATAGAAATTATCCAATCATAATATAAATAATAATTGGTCAATATGATTAATAATTATTAATCATCGATTATATTTGTATACATATTTATAACTTACTGTTACGTTTAGTAAAAAGTATTTAATTTAACTAGACAGCCAATTACCCAATTTCGGCCCTGTTGATTTTGAAAGTTTCTGACGCACGGTATCAAGTTCGCGCATGCGAAAAAGACGTTATCATGTTGAACGGAGCAATCAGAAGTCAGGTAGTTGGCGCATGCGTTCTACACGGACCAGTTAGATTCGGGTACGCGCTCCATATTAGATAACAAGTGTCAAGTTCCGCTCATGTTTCGCTGCTCCAGCTACACTTGAACACAGCGAAACTCAACTAGCAGTTCCGCTGTCCGCCGCGAAACGGCGGAGATGTGCTACGGGCGATAATGAACAATAATATCGGGTTGATATCAGTAAAAAAGGTCATTTTTGAGATAGGAAAGAGAATTACATGTCAAATAAAACTGTTTATCTGATGTACGAAAAGCACGATCGTATCGGCAATAATGCCTATTATTTATACATAAGCGGGCTCATATATGATTGTAGGTATCATTAGTGTCCCAATGATTAGTAAACGTGTGTTCACTGATCGTTATCATCTTGACATTGGTACTTAATGATTTTTAAAACTTCCACCGTGATCTTTTTTAGTTAACTACCTACCTACATTATATTTGTTCGTCAAAAATTTTGCTAAAATATTTTTTCATCCGGGTATAATAAATTGTTAAGTATACGTCCCTGTGACACTAATGACACGACACTTATATCACAAAATGTAGGTATTAAATTTGATTATTCTTGATTATCATGAGGTCAACGCTGAACGGTCTATGCTATGACAAGCTTTTAGCTTCTCTTGTCAAATCTTGCAACTGAACTTTAAACTAGTTATCCCTAATTGAGATTAAGTTGGAATTTTGCTACATGGGTACTCATTTAGACTGAATGGCAATGCATGGTTTGTGACATCATCCTGATTTTAATATGGCCTGACCACTTCGGACCGATTTATTTATTTTTCTCACCCCCCCGGAAGGGTTGAAAAGGTCAGTTTGCGGAGAGTTCGATTCGATTTTGAAATTACGAGCAGAGACAAAACTATACCTAATACATAATACCTTTAGATAGGTCTTAACTTAACTATGCACTCTTTCATTACCATCACATCACACACAGTTACCCAATATGAAACAATTTTATCTATAAAGATAATAAAAGTTACTTAATCTTTTGCAAATAGCGTATGATATGTAATTAAACTAAAGGCTACAGTGTGACAATATAGGTTCTGTTTCAAGGTAACACAAACATTTGTGAAGTGTAGAACTCACCTGCCGTTTTCAGACGGATTGTTTTATATGTCTATCGATTTTGTTATGAAAAGTCAGAAAATTACGGCCCTGTTTGTATTGGTTTGAACTTTTCAAATACTTACGACAAAAAAGTGGCAGTGTTAAACTTGTAACGGTGCAACACTTACTACAATTTTAAATACAAACAGGAAGGTTACCGTTAGCTCCCTGCTAATGATGCTAATGCACTAATGGGTTCCGTAAATACAAAAACCGTTGACATCACGTGACACCGAACGCTTCGACACGATTTTTTATTAGAATATGTAATGTTACTTAGCCTCTTAACATGCGCAAAAGGTGTTTTTTTTTTCATATTCGTCAATTGTTTTACAAAAATTAAGACTCCAGGGTCCAGGTCAAATGTCTCTTGATTACGCACAAGTGTCTTATTTTGAGTTTCATGGTAGGTGGTGCTTCGTGTGCCGTTGTAGTTTTATATTTTCTTTGAAATAAAGTCCATGAGCGACCGTCGACAGTAAAACACTTGTCTGTTATAGCGACGATGTGCGATTATAGTCTTTGAATGATATCTACATGTAGCAACGTTTATCGGTACGGCTGTTTACATATTTTCAAAGTAAGCATATATTTATTTGATAAGTGAGCGTTTAATTACCTCAGTTTATTGATAAGACCGTGTTAAGTGTCGACTTGGAATCGTGTATTGCGTCGTGAATTCAGTAGGTAAATAAGTACTTCTGATTGAACACTTCTTATGTTTTATTCGACTGGTAATTTTCCAATTTCATACGTTCTTGTGAAGTAAGTAGTTACTTGTTACTGAGGTACTTAGTTGTACCAATACAATGTTTGTGGATACAGTTTTTAATAAAAATTACACCTGTTTAAATATAGAAAGGGACAAAATAGCCTTGCAGTTTGCAGATCATTTATAAATGTCTGTAGGTATATTATAGTTTTGTAAGAAGCATTGCAGGTACTGCGTAGCTACCATGAATGTTTTGTGTGGCTTTAGAAGTATCTAGGTGTAATTGTTACCGACTATAAATAGCATAATGTAGGTATTATATTTGCCTAAATAATACTAAGATATTGCTCACTTAAGTAGACATAATCATTGATACCATATTTATCGTGAATGATCGGGATTTTATGTATTAACTTATCATAATTTTATCTATACCGGATACCTATATTTTTACTTTATTTTATGCTAATTTTCTAAGCCATAATTATTTGTCTACACGTAAACATAGGGTGCTTTCTATAATGAAAGGTACTTGGGTACCTCAGTTTGGTACGTTTTCTGTGTTCCTTCACCAAGTTTAATATCTAAAGCACAGGCAGTATCTGTTGGTGTTGGTTACAGATTGCAGGTATCAGATATTTTTGCAAAAGGGTTGTTGTATAGACTATGCATAAACAAAGTAGTTGTTTTATTTTTTTTCGCGTGGAAATAAATACCTACGTAAAATTTATTAAGTAAGTATATAACCCGATTGCGGCTGGGTTCAATAATAGGCTATTTGACAAGGTCGTCCAATTCTTCCAAATACTGCTTAAGCTGGATCCACATTTGTATCATTTGCACGATCCGATCACCGTATCCGTATCGGCGATGCGTATCATGATCACAATGTATATATCAGTGATACGCGTATCATCACCCGTCCACATTTATGCGATTATGATACGCGTCGCCGATACGGATACAAATGTGGATCCAGCGGGCAAATGATACAAATGTGGATCCAGCTTTATGTGCTAGTTTGTTCCGGAAAAATATGGCTTTTAGGGAATGCAATCTCGAGGCCGAGATCTCGCGAGATCTCGGCCTTTTTTAGCGAGATTGATCTCGGCTGAAAAAAGGGCGAGATCTCGCGAGATTAACGAGATTGCACTCGAGCATAAAAAAGTTTTATTCGAAGCGCGGACTGACACGGACGGAGTTGCGTTACTATCTGTCGGTTTGCTGCTGACTGCTACGGACTGCTGCGTTCAAAGAACCTATGAGAAAATTAACTACGAAATTCTCTGGGAGCATTAAACAATAAGGAAATGAATTTATACGAGTCTGGTGGTTCTAAAGGTGAACTTTTACAGTTCGTGGATAACTAACTGCCTGAGATTTGTGGTTCTAACCAGCGTTGAATCCGAATGGGCCTTCTCAGCAGCTGGTTATCTGGCCAACAAAATAAGAAGGCGTTTAGCAGACGATTCTTGATCGCGATAACCGACATTCATGCGGGCGGAGCCGCGGGTTACAGCTAGTTTCTAATAGTCTGACTAATTATTGGTATTATTTTGTTAATTATTCTGTAATATCTAATGGATCTACTGAGAAGGTATAGTTTTATTTAATTAATAATAATAATATCTCAGTTTAATAGTCAACTCAACTTAGATAATAAGTTTCATTTATAATTGACTTCTCGTTGTTTTTTTTGTTAATACTGTTTTTTTTTTGTTTTTGTTTTTTGCATCACTGTTTTATTACTAAAAGATTCTTGTTTGATATTAGGAGAAAAGATTGGTTACTTCTTACATTTGCTATTTGATTTACGTGCGTCAAAGTTTACCACTTAGAAGTTTATTAAAAAAGAATAAAGAGTAATAAAGATACATCAAACAATGTTTGATACTTAAGGTCTATTGAAATTCGCGAAAATAAATGTCTTATAATAGGTATATACGTATATACTTATACCTTTTTTTCCCTAATTTATTCAAATATTGTGATTATTTGTGAAAAAAAACACAAAACTGCCAATCTCGCGAGATCTCGCGGTATTGGTATTCATAATCTCGCGAGATCTCGCTTGACCCCCAATCTGGCGAGATTTGCATTCCCTATTCAAAATTATACTGAACTAAGTATGACTTTTAACTGAAACTATGACTTTTCATTATTTCAATTCCGAAAGTTACACTTAAATTCAGTCAAAAGCCACCCTATGTATATAATATATTCCATTTGCTTAGGTAGGTAGGTACTTAAACAATCTTGTAGCAGCACTTTACAAAAACACATAGGTACTAAACAAATAAACTAGGCTGACTGACTGACTGTTTTTTTAGGGTTTAAAATGAGTTTCTAAACAGATGTTGGGTGTATCCCACTATTTCCATGGAAATGCAAAATGGAAAAAGTGGGACAAGCGTTTTGTACAAATTATATCCCATTATTTCCATTGGGGCAAAAAACCTCTAGTACCCGCTTATTCCACTTTTCCCCATTGACAATCCCCATTGATGGGGATAATTGAACTTTTTGTTCACTATTCCCCGTTGACGCAAAAAAAAAACCACGAAGGCTAAGGCGAGAGCTCCGCTCCGCTTCGCTCCCGCCTTAGCCTTCTACACTTGAAAATATTTAAGAGATACGATTTGACAGATGTCTGGATTCATGGTAGGTAACTAGGCACTATTGAAAGGATACATGAAACTGTTATAAATTAAGTTAAACCATTTCTAAATACGTAATAACTTATAATAGTAAGTATAAAAAATATGGTGTGACATATTTCACTTTAAATTACTACAAATATTTTAAGAATTGCTACAAATAATTTAAAATAAGACGTGATTCTTCATTTTTCGAAATCTCGTGTGACAGCTACGTCATATCGTTCTTATTTTTTCATTTGAGTGTTGCGGCTGTGTTCTCTATGGTTGTTACATTTTAATCGTATGGAGTTTATGTCAACTCGTTACGTTTATGGTCGGCGTTGCCAGAATGTAACTTTTGTAATATTATGTATTTCTTTTTACCCTCTTATGTTTCTTCTAAGTAATACAAATGAAAATATTGCTTAGATTTTTCTTTTATCGTATCGCATACTAGAGACAACGAATTTTTTTTATTTTTTTTTCTGATACTGAAATCGAAAGTAGCTCAGACAGTGAATATATAAAAATTATAAATACCCATTTCGTATTTTCATTTACCCTGCTTTATTAACATTATATATCCTGAACCTAATATCAATACTAGATAAATATTAAATTGATTGTAAAAATGCACCTCTTAGATTATTTTGCCTACCAGCATCATCATGCGCATGGAGACGTATTTTCCTAATTGCATCTGAGGCCAAAGCTTGCCAAAGCTATAATTTTTAGGTTTTTAGGTTTCCCGTAGGAGCCGCGTGGTTCCCGGCAGAGTAGAACTTGGGTCTCCCCATCTCTTCCTATGCGGTGTCGTACCAGGCAACTAAGGGATAGGGCTGTTTATCACCAGACAGTTATATAGGTACAGCCACAACTTAGCCTCAGATGCATACCTCGAGTCAACAATAGTGCCAGGAATATGGCAATAGGCTCACCCCCTATTACGTGGGACCGAATAACTACAAATAAATAGGTATTTGTAGTTATTCGGTCCCATCTATTATTTTTAACCTATTTATCTATTTTTTTTGTATGTTTGTTATGCGATTGTGAAGCCAATTCTAGACGGATTTTGAAAATTCTTTTTTTGTTCGTAAGTAGATTATTTCGAAATGGTCCCATTTAAATTTTGTAAAGATCTGATGATGGGTTTCCGAGATTAGACCAAGGAACTCTTCAAAAAGTACCAGGAAATCAGCCGCGATTGCTGCAATCGCATATTATTGCAATGTTTTCATTAAGCCTAACACATATAGGTACTAATCCAAATATCAATACTAGATATATTACATGATTAATCAGTGTTGCCAGGGCCAAATAGTCTAGTGTAAATGTAAACAAGATAGCTTAAAAAGTTACTTAACAGGGAAAAAGTAACGTTGTTTTATGGTATGGAAATCTTGTCGGATAATTATTATATTGCGCGGTTATGATGAATAGTTTTATTTATTTACAATGTTACAAAAGTTACATTTTGGCAGCTATGCGATTAATCTTTTGTTACTTGAATCGATTATTCTGACAATTGATTTAAGAAGCTCCATCCCTAGACTATAAACGTCAAATCGTATCTTTTAAATATTTTCAACTGTAACCTATCCGAGTCGGGGTAGTCTGAGTCGAGGTCTTAACTATAATAATGACGTTTGAAAAATTAAAATTCTTAAGAGGCAATGGAAATAGTGGGAGACTCTGTCCCAGTATTTCCATTAATGGAAATACATAATGGAAATACATAATGGAAATACATAATGGAAATACATAATGGAAATACATAATGGAAATAGTGGGATTCACCTGAAAAAATATTAATAAACCGGTTCTTCGACTCGGTGCAAATTAATACGGGTGTTGTCTTTGCCTCACTGTGAGCAAAAACCATTGTACCCGGTATACAATGGTTTTTGCTCAGATAAATTGTTTGACATAATGCCCACAGCTACATTCTATCATCGTACCGCTCGCCATAGACAGGGAATTCATCCTTACGCAATGCGCACGGTGCGGTATGAAAGGAACTTCATCCCACGCACGCATAAGTTATGGAATGAACTCCCTGCTGTGGTTTTCCCAAGCGATTACAGTATGAGGTTCTTCAAGAAGGACATTACAAGGTTTCTTCAGGGTCGGCATCGCGAGTGGAACTGCCGACCCTTACATTAACACCAGGGTTGCATACGTCCATAGGCCACGGTAGCTACTTCCCATCAGGTGGGCCGTGTGGTTGTCTGCCACCTAAGTGGCAGTGGCAAGTCGGTGTTCTCTATGGTTCAGGCATTGAGAGTTTAGTCTTAAAGAAGAGATACCGACTGAAATTTCATAAAAAGAAACTTCTTCCACATTATCCACGATTTACTAATAGGTATACTGGAGAACAGTCAATCAATAAAGGATAGATGTATCAAAAGTCTCCATATTTTCTTCTTTATCACTATAAAATGAAACTTACGAATTATTGCAGGCCATCACAAATCTTACTGTAGGGCAGCTTTTCTGCATCGACAGGCACTCTCACCTCTCTTTTGGCTTTTTTTTTTCCAAATGAACACGTCTCAGCCACCTTCCATGAGCGATAAGAGCAAACTAAATAGTGCGTCGGTATTGCGATTAGCTAATAACCACCCGCCGCGAATTCCACTTTATACTTGAAATATCTAAAATAAAATACGAGTGTCTTACACAAGCGTAGCACTACCGCCATTTCGTAGATGCTTCGCTGCCTACAGAAAATACGGCCTATGATTGCAATAAAATAATTAGGAAGGAGAGGTGAGTCTCCCTGGACTGGACCCATGCAAATATTTTAATAACACTGCCCAAAGATACAATAAAACAAAGTTTCACCTTTAGTGCAGGTACCTATGCTGTTTAATTGTTAAAATACAATAACAAACACAATGATTTTAATATCAACATAGGCAAATATTTAACTTTCTTCTTATACAGTTGGCAAATAATAAGTAATGACACTATTTATAGTATGATTACAACAGAACTCTCGCTGTGCAAATTACATTCTATAAGTAGCTTTACGAATAACTAGTCATTTGATAACACTATCTGTTCAATTAGTGTGTCAACAGCTATATCTGGCTTGTTATTAACGGTACCTACTAATGAACATCATTATTTATTGTAGGTACAGTCAACTACAAAATTCAAGTTCATCGAAATCGTGTTCATTTCGTGTTAATTTCCCGTCTAAGTCATATCACATTTTGTTTCAATTTATTTTCAAAGCAAGTGTTGTAGTCTAGTAGTTCTAGTACTCTTTTTCAATAACACAGGTATGAAGTTTATTAGTTACAGAATAGGAGACAAGTTATAAAACATATGCCTTTATGTACTGAGGGTTCCATACGAGTATGTATAAATTATATATATTAGATATAATAACCAGGTATAGTTTCAAACATCCATTACTAGAGCCATTCGTTTCAGAGTGCCTACGTTAATTAGTTTCCGATTTCGATTGTGTTTAATTGCTTACGTGCGTGTTGAATAAACGTCGATTTTACGCAAAACTGGTAGCGCTTGTTTTAGTAGTTTGATAGCTTCAGTTCGAGCATGTGAATAAAGAATATAAGTTACACATCTCAATTACTTACCGCACGTGGATAACATTATGGACAAAGTCAACAACCGCCTTATAATAGAAAAAATGTAAAAAAAAATTGCACTACTGAGTTAATGCAATTTTTTAACTGTTTTTACTCGTATGCGAATGTCTAGAAGTTATAGCTTAGATAATATAATTTATTTTATGTAAAATTGTTTCAGTCTATTTATTCACTTCACAATAATCAAACATGTCAATTAGCAAATGCATTATAGCTAGGTTTAGGTTAATTAATTCAATACCGTGCACACTGTTGACGTATTTACGTACGGACTATTAACACAAAGCCCGCAGTGTTTTTTTTGTACCAATGATAAATTTCAGTAACATTAACGTTCTTCGTAACATTCATTAAATAAACATATTGTATGTAAATTTTTCGTTTGTCTATTCATCTTTTGTTATAAAAGTGTACGGACGTTATTTCAAATTTACCTAAAGTTGAGTTTAATTTATTTTTCCGTCACAGATAGCAGTGGGCCGCAGTACTCGCGACCATGCCATCGACGTGGATCTCAGTCTGGAGGGGCCTGCTGCAAAGGTGTCCAGAAAACAAGCGACCATTCGATTGAGAAATGGCGGAGACTTTTTCATATCATCTGAGGGCAAAAGACCTATATTCGTAGATGGGAGGCCAGTGCTCCAAGGCAACAAAGTCAAGCTGAATCACAACAGCATAATTGAGGTAAATATTTCACGTATCATTACTGTTGCTCATTATTTGGGTAGCTATTGTTGGACCCAAAACTATTACAATTAAATACACTAACAAATAGTTGATGCGAGGCAAAACTAGATCGACCATGATCTACTAGACAACTGAATGCCGTGCAAAATTTTGACAGATGAATCTTACTTTACCAGGAAAATAACTGGATAGGGTAGTATTCCAAAACATAGGTGTTACTAGTAATACGCTAGTATTTAACAGAGTACAACAACCGGCAAACTTATGATAATGTACTAGCTGCGCAGAAGGCATTTTAGGTTGGTTGTGCGGGGTGCGACGGTTTTGAGGCTTGTCAATTAGCCAATCATGAATAAATCGCGGGCTCATCATCAGTCACGTCTCACTTCACTAGTTGATCAGAATGATCAATCGTTAATTGATTTTTTTATTGGTCCGTATAGTGCACATGCACGAAATTTCAGATTATTATTGTTCAAGATACATATTTGACAGTACTTAAACTGTCACTAATAACTATTTTTATTACTAGACTTTAATGGTTTTGTTTTATACGAATATTTATGCGTTATAATATTTACAGATTGCCGGACTTCGCTTCATATTTCTGGTGAATCAAGACCTAATAAGCGCCATTCGTCAAGAAGCTGTGAAAGTGAACATACCTGTATAAATGAGAATATACCTGTATAAATGAGAACATACCTGTATAAATGACATTGATTAAAGTAATAAACGTATTATACTGAGAACACATTTATTTGGTCAATTATAGAACAATTTTCAAAACTAGTTACCACTCAAAAATGTAATACATATTTACTTCCCACTAATTAACAATATATTTGTGTCACACTTCAACACTCAATTTCAGAGCAAGTGTGTCCAATATTGTGTCTATCACCATACATTATCACGTGCATTACTGGCATACGAAGATATGCATTAAACGACAAAACAAATATGTATTATTTAAAATCAGTAATACTAATCCATAACCCTTAATTAAATAATTTAACCACAATATACTATATACTTATAACAATGGCCAACAAGTGCAGAAAAATTAAAACAACAATCCACTCAATAGTGCGTAACAAACATTCAAGTATCGAAATTACATTGCGAGATAAACTGTATGGATAAATAAACGAAGTAATCAGTCATTGAGAAGGAGCGAAGACGGACGGCGCGCGCCTAACCGCGGCGTCACGGCGGGCTTGCGACCGTGTCCTAGCTCGCTCGTAATCTTTGCATGCACGTGGCTCTAGGAAATCATATTATTGGTAAATATACAGCCTCGACGCCAAAATATGAGGTTCATGTCCCAACCCCCACACTGAACAGGAAATTAAATTACGCGCTTCTTAACGTTACCTTTGTACATTTATTATATCCATTAAAACGTAAACTATCACTTATATGTTACATTTTCTTATTTTTGATTTACAAATAAATAGTTCAACTAATCATTTACATCCATAACACGTATCTACATATTTTAATATTTTAACTTACACTAAACATACCCTAATTTTTTTATCTACGAAGGCAACATTTTGCAAATACATGTATGCAGGACTTAAAAGCACGTATTTGGTATATTATTTGAACACCCTGTACATGATATCAAAATAGTGTATTTAATAATAAAATATATTTATAGGCACAATAAAGGCAAAATATGGAAAGGTAAGTGCCTTGTATATGAATGAGATCAACAGATATTTCCGAAATGTTTATCGAATGGCCAAAAATGTATGAAGACATAGTACACCTACATTATATTATTATTTAGTTGATATTATAATATCAGTATGATGTGAAAGGCACTGACGACGCATACCCATGCTTTATAACATGGTTCCTGTTACAGTTAAAAACTCTCAAATTAGGTACGTATATGAAAATATACCAGAAGTACATAAAATTCTGGTTGCGATATAAAGATAATATAAATAATTATCTAAATTGGGTATATTCATTATGACTATGACTGTCTACCTGGTCGGTGCCAGGCCGCTATCGGTAGCAGCGACATTGCCGAGTAGGTACACATTCAAAGTAAGTACCTACGTACCTACACACTTTCTCAACATCTATTATTTCTGAGTATTGGCTTTGGTTATTTCACGCTTTAATTTTATTACCTACCTACACACTATGTTGTTTCACTGCAACATCATCACAAACAAATTTATTGAATGATATTGAACGAACATTCTCTTACAAAATACATGATTATATAGTATTAATATTAGTGTGCATATTTGTACTTCATCTACACAATACCATGATATACACATGTCACAGTCAAATCAATATACACAGATATGATAATAAACATGTGCTTACAATTAATGTGAGCAAGATTGTTGACCGTATCGGTCGTAATATAATAACACTAACATAACGAATATCTTTTTCAAAACTACACAAAAGTGATTATAGCTGCCTATATAAATATCATAAATATTATATTCTTACACAAACTTTACATATTCTTTTTATCTCTCTTTGGACTTTTGACTGTTTATTGGAATGAAGGTACAAAGGCGATTGCGCCTCACACACCATCTACATCAATTCTCATTGAAGCACCACAATACGCAAGACACATTAGGTACTCTCGTCTTTGGCGACGGAAGACAAAAGGAGGTTCATGACTAAACTACAGTTGTTATAATATTATAAATAAACCGCTTCAATATAGGTACACGAAAATATATTATTTACAATAGTTAAAGGATATCTTGGTAGGTACTAAAAGACATGTCATCGACGGGACAAAATAAGAATAGGTAGGCAAATCTAACGTCCGCCGCCAAATGATTTAAAAAACACTTCAAAACTAACATAATATATTGCAACATAATATAAATATAATCTAAAAGAACAACAAAATAAAAACAATCTTAAATATCAGTATTACTTGAAAATAACAATAGTAACAAGATAATACTCTTAAATTATGGCTACCTACAATTTAAAGGTGCAAAATTTTAATGTGATAAAACTTAAAAAAAAAATGGAATGATATCAGGTAAAACGATTTTAATAAACTTTAAGAATATTAACAAAATATAGATCAGATCAAATTGCACTACCGAACATAGAAATAAATGTCTTTTATATTTTGCAATGTATCACTTAGTATAGAATTTGGCTTCATTATACAAACTACACAGTAAACTAACATGGGTAACTACTAAAATAAAAACTACAATGGAATTATATGATAGGAATGATAATACGAAACATTGGATAAGGTGGGATCTACGGTAGCCAATGTGACATTAACTTCATAGATAAATCCAAGGAACTCGTCATAATCTACCTCAATAGTTATGTTTCAATCTTATAGTATATTTGAGTCCTGTAGGTGGACAATCTGATAACGGTGGTGCTATCACAAATTTGGCGCTGCTCACTGATTTATATTTCTGAAACTTTTCTGCTAAAACATAGGTCTGTTTCCTGTGGCTGTACACTGCTTTAGTCTTCTTTTTAATCGCCATTTTATCAATGAAATGGTTTTTTTCTATAAACACCCACGGTTGCCACTTCCTACCTGTCAAGTCTGGGTTAAATTCATTTTTATTGGAAGTACTAGCATAATGAGAACCATTCTCGTTTTTCTTAATTACTACCTTAGGAATAGATTTCTTTGATTTTTTGGTCTTTTCTTTATGCATTTTAAAATGTATTTCGTCTATACTTTTCAGGACATCCTCAAATTTAGGTTTTGGTTTCTTTGAAATTGTAGGAACAGAACTATTTTGTTTTTTATTAACCTTTGGTTCATCTTTGGACTTTTTAAGCTGTTTTAATTTCATTAGACTATGCTGAGGTAATGAAAGCTTAACCTTGAGGTCGCGCATAGATTCTTTTAATGGCGGAATGTATTTTTGGGCTCCTTTTGTTAATAAAGGGCGATGGGTAGGAAAATTTGAGTGGGACTGGACATAATCCTTATCTTCAGTAAATTTACAACTTGATCTTTTGTTATCTCTACTATTATCATTAATTTGTGATATTCTAGACCCCTTATAGTTTGTGATTTTTAATAAAATTGCTGAATTTTTCTCTTCAGATGTTGTTGACGACACTTCTGGAGAACTAGAAGTTATATACTTCATATTTTCATCACTTTCTTTGTATGAAAACACATTATCGACGCTAGATTCACATGAATGTACAGTATCATCTTGAGTTTTGTTGAAATAACCTAACTTTACATTCTCCTCCTCTGTTTTAACTATACCCGTATCAACAACATCTGAAGCAATACTTTCTAAAGGGGACCTGATTTCTAAGTTCATATTTTCTTTGTTACCTATAGTTTGTTTAGTGTCAATAATCCTAGGTGAAAATATAGGTCCCACATATTCTGGCACATATGGTGACTGCTGTTGGTCGTTAGATTCTGAGAGAATTTTTTCTAACGAGTCATTATCATAATATTCGCCTGAAGCAAGCGATTCTCTTTGTATCAACCTTTTATTAACATCCATTTGTGGAGTGTTATAAAGTGTTTCTACGAATTGAGCATCATCATTACACATTTTATCTCCGTATATGTATTTAACTTTATCAGTATGTTCACTGCTACTGAAAACTCCCGATTCATCATAGTCAGAAAATTCATTATCTTTAGGAGATGATGCCCCGTTAATTTCAATGTCCTCTGCAATATCATCACTAATAACTGTTTCAACACAAGCCACGTCTTCAACACAAGCCACGTCTTCAACCCATGATTCCTCAAGCTTTCCCTCTTCGCCTTGCATTACATAAGAATCGGAATATTCGCAGTCATTTTCGTGTTCAGGTGTCGATATTATTTCCGAAACAATTTCAGTGCTATCTTCATCTTTTAGGCAATTATTTTGTACATCAGCCAGACATTCTTCAGATTCGTCTGTGTAACATATTTTATCTTGTTCATCATTCTCTTCCTCTGCAATAATGCAACTATTATCTATCAAGATACAAAAAGACAGATTTTCTTCATTATAAATAGAAGATATAGAATTACGTCTATTACTTTGTATTATATTACATAAATTTTGAGCCAATATGTCATTATCTACATTATTCATTTTTCTACGCTTAAATGGCCATATGAAGTGAACACTTTCTTCATTTTCTGATTGCATAGGTTCATTTTTATTATTATTAACGTTAAGCGCAGAATCTGATAGCGATCTTTTAAGGAGTTTGCGATTCTTATTCAAAACAATACGTTCGGTATTTTGAACTTTAGAAAAAGAAAGTTCATTATTTTCTTCAGTAATAGACAATTCGACTTCTATATTATTGCAATCGGATTGCACACTAGCCTCCTCATAATTTTCGGGTGTTCTAATAGATTGTCTATCAAATTGTTCCTGTATTTCATCATCATGATTAGATTCCTTATGAAATTCTTCAGATTTCTCTTTTTGTCCAAACGTTTCATTATCACAAGTAATAACTTCAAAGTTACAGTGTAGTTCCTTAATCTGTTCTTCAAGTACTTCATTACAAGACCGGCTGTCCAAATACTCTGAATTTTTTTTGTCGCTGCAAAAAGGTTTGTTGCATTCTTCAAATGTTTCCTCATTATTCACCTCCTGTTCATCTAATATATTAGATAATTCATCATTACATATAGAATGTTCATCCCATTGCTCAGGTAATTCGTCACCACAGTTTGATTGTTGATCATGTGACCCAGGTACATCAACATTACAAATGGATGATTTAACCAACAGTTCAGGTTCTTCATCATTTCCATAACTTTGACTATCCCATTGGTCAGTTATTTCGTCTCTGACGGTAGTAGATGATTTATGACATTGCTCAGTAATTTCAAATGGCAAACAAGATGAAGTCTGATCAAGATTAGGAAGTTCATCGAATTTATCACAAACGTTTTCAATAGCATCGTTTACATTTATTGACCCTGTTTCATTAACGTCTTCGATATTATTAACCTTATGTACACCAGGTAATTTTCTTAAAAATAGTTCCTCATGGTTAATTAGTTTATCTATATTATACGGTTTATTAATCTCAGTGATTTTATTTTCACCTTTGATATTATTTATATCTACACTATTTTCAGTTTCGGGATGATTATCTGTCAATGAATCACTAACATTCATCATTTCGCTTTTACTGTTTGTAATAACTGGTGACGCAGAACCATCCGCACCATCTCCTTTAGGTTCAGTTGCGTGAACATGTTCGAAAGTTTGAGTTGTTTTGATGATGTTTGCATCATCATCAAAACAACCCAAAAACATTATTTGTCCCGCTTCTGTTAATAGAGAACCACTATCTGCTTCTTTATCGGAATTCATATTTACGTTACTAGTATTTCCTTCACAGTACATAACTAACTTTTGAATCCAAGGAGAATACATTTCTTTGCCACCATATGACAAATACCTTATATTCGGTTGGACATTAGTCATTTCCTTTTCGTTAAATTCTGTTGTATTATTAGTTATCATTTTTTCTTCATTATTGCAGAACAAAAGATCATTGCAGTGTTTACCATCTATCATTGAAATATCTTTTTGATTGTCTGATTCTTCGTCAAATAAGCATTCTGTATTTACTACAGCATTATTTATCTCACTACTGCCAGTATGTGTTACGCTATTATCGGGGGATGGTGTATCAAAATTAGAATCAACACCCTGTAGTCTTGTATCTGATTGGCAGTTATTATTTTGAGAGGGTAAGTTATAATTAGAAACAGTTTCGTGCTCCGTAGTTTTTGGAGAATCATTACCTTGGTTATTTATTTTAGTACTATTATGAATCAAATCAAAATTAGAGTCCCCTTTGTGCGCGGTTTGTGATGGATCATCTGGATCGTGATTCGTTACAGGAGAGGCCATGTTAAAATTGGGAAATAAATCTTCTGTACGCTCTGATCTGCAATTATTATCTTCTTTTTGCTCCAATACGACGCTATCTTTGCTGTACGTTACAATATTATTTGGAATTATATCAAAATTAGAAACAAGATTTTGTTTTGCTGTTTCTGATAGTAAATCGCGATCACTTTTTGGAGTTGATAAATTCAATTTGGAATGTTCTCCACCAATCGTTTCTATATTGTAATTTTCTACATCGACGGTTTCTATTGGATAATCACGATCATTTTTTAGTGATAGCACATTAAAACCGGAATTATCAACACCGCTGGTTTCTGAATTGTCATTTTTCATATCAAAGGTTTCTGAATCTTCAATAGGAGTATTTAGAGAAATCATATTAAAACTGGAATTGGACTTGTTATCCAATAGCTCATCATTTGTTACTTCTTCATTTTTGCAACTTGTGGTGTCGAGTTCTGGGCCTTTAGCCTCTGAGAATTCACTTTTTAAGAGTCGATGAAGATCGCTGTCTTTACTCGTATCAATGTTTGATTCTGATTCTATCACCTTGACATTCAATACTTCGGTGCCGTTTTGATCAGCACTCGCGTTACTCAGAATCTGTTCAGGATTCTCCAGATCCCCTGCCTCTGACCTATCTCGAGGAGGGCTTTGTCTATCATTGGCTTTATCTAAATTTGTGCTTACGATACTATTTGTTTTATCCATTTCCAGCAAACAATTATCGGTATTGCTGTCAACTGTTTTTAAAAATTCAGTAGTAGACGTATTAAAATCTAAGGGTAAAGGTGAGTTGCTGCAACCGCCATTCATGACTTTTACATATGACCCTGTGTATTCTTCATTCACTTCAGTGTCACTAGACACAGATGATAGATATTCATTCTTTGTCAGAGTCTCTTCGAGTGGCGTATTCTCAACTAAGCATTCATCATCTTCAATTTCTGCAACATTATCAGTTTCATTCACATCTTTTACACATGGCTGAGATTCTTTGTTTGCCACATTATCACTAGACATAGGTGATATTAGTGTATTATTCGTGAACGTCTCTTCGAGTGGTGTGTCAGCTAGTGAACATGTGACTTCTTTATTTCGTTCAGCATGGACGATTTCATCGATATCTTTTACACATGCCACATGTGTTATGTATTCATCTTTCACCTCATTGTCACTAGACATAGATGGTAGATATTCATTTTTTGCGACTGTTTCTCCAAGTGGCGAGTTATCTATTGAACTTATAACTTCTTTAATTTTATCATTAGCAATTTGAACCACTGTTTGTTTTTCAGGACTTGGATTATTAGATTCGTCTACTTCATCATGTGTGCTACAATCACTGGGTATGTTTTGATGACACTCAGAAAATGTGGGCAGTTTACTTAAATGTTCATCAAGTATTGATTGACTCATTTTAGGCCTACTATGTGATAAGGTATTGATTTCTTTATCACTTTCGACACCAATACATGCAATATTATCATTAGAGATATTTCTATTGAGACTGAAGTCAATGGCAATACCAATAGAGGAATCATTTTCTATATTGGTATCATGCTGCTTCATAGCAAATAAATTATCTGTGTTATCTGCAATGTTTCCTTGTGACGTTAAATTAATTGGAGCTTGTTGAATATCATTAACTTGTTTAATCAAAGAATTGGGCGAGAATATCGAACTCTCTTCATAGTTCTTAATATTTTCGGGATTTTTTATAATGACACTGTCTGTTCTTACAGCATGATTTTCCTTAGAGTCTGACATGTGCGGTCTTGTTTTACGATATTTACTTAGTTTTGAAAATTCTTTTTCGGACTCAACACATGGAGATCTGACATTATCACTTTCACAAGTTAATAAATTTGTATCGTTCGGTTCATCTTTGGTTTGGTTATCTGACTGTTCCAATACCTCTAAGGTAGGTAAATTCCTAAGAGAATTCTTTAAAACAGTTGGATCTCTTTTATTTGCATTAATAAACTGTTGGTTGACTTCAGGAAAGTTTAACTCAATATCGTTATCAAGTCTGGGCAGAGAAGCTAAGCATAAACCTGAGTTGCTTTCTAAATCTTGTAAACTATAACTGTTTTTGATTGTATCTATACCAGTATTATTCGAAAACTGGGTGTTAATCATTTTGCAACTCGGAATTCTAATTGGTTCATTGTTGATTATGCTGTGATTTAATCTGTGTTCTTTTCTTTTTATTATATTGCAATCCATATTTTCATCAACACCATTAAGCCTTGGAGACTTCAGCATAACAGGATTTGCAACTTTTTCTATAACTCTTTCTGATAAAATATTTTGAACTGGGGTAGCAACCTCAGCATTCAACATTTTAGGACTGCAGGGTTTTATTTCAAAATTACAGCCTACTTCTTTGTGAATTACAGATTGGCTGATCTTAGCCTCCACATCCAATGGAGACAAAGGTCTGGGTGGCACATTACAAGGTCCTTGTTTATGCGAGACTACTTTTGGTGGCATTTGGAAGTCTTTAGATGTAGATGTTTTGAAGCTAGTTATATTTGAAGACTCTATAGCTTCTTCAAACTGATTTAATAGTTCTAGGTGGTTGTAACCTTTAATATTCTCTGGTAACTTAGAAACTTTTTGGATATGTTCATATTTACCTAGTTCCTCTCTTGGAACATTAACTAAACCAAGAACATAAAGTTGTTCTTGGTTTGCCTGGCTTATAACTTCATGTGCTTTACCAAAACTACTGTGACTCTTAGGACCTGTTTGAATAATCATTTCTTTAGGAATGTTTTCATCTGCTTCCTCATCACCTTCATTCCACATTTGTAAGAACTGTCTTACATCAATATTTTTTTTCTCCTTAGTACTATTAATGGAATTTAATTCAGACTTTGACATCATAGATGAAGTTCTCATAATAGGCCCATACCTACTGTCATAATATTTTCTAATATAGTCATTTGGTAATCTATTAATACCCGAGTCAACACTTCTAACACTTGCATTTGATGATTGACTAACATAACCACAGTCTTCTTGAGAATTTCCTAGAGTCTGTGAAGTGTCATTGCTAGTAGTGGACTCAGTAGGTGAAATAGCTAATGTATTTGGAGAAAAAACTGGTTGGTGTCTAGCCATAGGGTTGTGCAAATTTAAATTAGGATCCATGCTTCTAAAATGAGCTTGCATGTATTCATAATTTTTCATTTGTGGGTTTTCCTTTTTATAGTACTGATTAGAAGGAATATTATGCATATTTATTGATGGATAATTATGCATAATTACTTGAGTTTTCATAGGATGCATTCGGCCCATTTCATTGACAACATAGCTTTCAGATGGAGGATACATTTTGGGTCGACCATTCTCATATTCAACATAAGCTTTAGCATTTTCATAAGGTAGTTTGTTAGGACCTATAGTTTTAATATGTCCATCAGATGGGTATGAATGTATTTTATTTTGGGGACAGCTACCAATAACTGGTCCGAAATTTGGATGAATTATTTGGTTACGGTATGATATATTGAAGTTGTTTTGTTGATTTCTCTGGTAACCTTCAATAACAGGTTCAGTAACTCTATCAAGATATTTCATTGGCGGGTATGGAGGATAAGGATTAGGTTGTACAGATTTTTGCAACTCATATTTATGGGTTGGGAATGAAGGTTGAGGGTGGAATGAATTTGTATAATTGCTAACATAATCATACCTTTGTTGTGGAAATCTTTCCTTTACTGGTGGGTAAGGCTTGAAACGGATGTTTCCTTCTTGATGATAAAAAGGTTCAGCATATACATATCCGGGATCTTCAGGACCTGCTCTATTTGGTCGAGGTCCAGCAGGTCGCGGTCCGGCACAACTTGAGTATTCTGGATATTGATATAGTTCAGGAGCACCATATGTCCTTGTGGGGCGTACATTAACACTGCCTGGGGGCCAACCATGAGGAGTAGTCCTTGTAAGAGTTGGGTTTACACTAGATAAGCACATATCAGAGTTTCTAACATTTTTTTGTTCATTACTAGTAGGATATACTGTATAAGGCACATCACAGAACTTTGCCTCTGATGGCACATTTATTTTAATATTTTTTGGTAGTACATTGCTTCTTTCACTCATTTGGTTATAGTTGATGTCATCATTAATTTTGACCGAGTTGTAAGATGGAGGCACCATAATACGCTGCATATTCTCTTGGAAGGTTTGCCTTGGAGATATATTTCTAGTTGGATTTTGAAAATTGGCCAACTTATGAGGATACTCTGGAGGCCGTCGGTTATGATGATATGCATTGTCCATACAGGGCCATGGGTCAGGACCTTTTCTAAAGTATGGTTCATTGGTTGCAGCCGGAGGCACAACCCTATCAGGGCCTATTACGGCGCACGGTCGCGCACCCTGTACGTCCACTTTGGGTAATGAGTTAGATCCAGCATCTTGATATGATTTATTTCTTTCACAGGGGAGTGCGATGCCGCCGCTCTGAGAGTACTTGCTGGTGTCATTATTGCGTTCACTCAGAGCAGGTTCCGTCCTTAGGTCTTTAGCATCCATGGCCACGATAACCTGGACACATGTTCTTATGCGGTGTTAACATTTTTTAGTTGTGGACTAAAGCTAACTTCTTGAAATAACTCAAAATGCAGAGCTTGCAAGAAACCACATCCATTCTGAAATATAAACAAATTATTAGATATTTACAGTGACAACTGTCAAAACAATATGCCACATAGGCCCTGTATATTTTGGTTTAAACACTAAACGTATCCGTTATTTAAGGGAAATACACAATATATCATTTATATCACCTTTATTTTTAAGAAACATCAATATTATTTCCAAGGAAACACCGATTTATTACGTTTTGAAGTCACCCATGTATTGCAATGTAGCCATAATATAAAAATAATAATGTTGTACCGAATTGAATCTGAATAATAGTTCACATCATTAGTCGAGTCGAGTTTAAATCTGAAACGGATATCAGCTCATGTCACAGCTCATGTCCACTAAAATATACAACAAGTACAATTTATTTAGGAAGTGAGATTAGTTGGTGAACCGCCTGAAGTAATACTGAAGTAGTATCATTTCACTTTTCACTTGCATTTATTTTGGACGCGTAAACAAAGAGTGCGAGAGAAATAGTACTACTTTAGTAATTAGTAACGGCTTTACACGCTTATTCTATGCGTTCTGTCTACGATATTCTTTTAGTCATGCATGAGTTATATTATACTTACATTATATTATTGTTATGTAAGTGCAGGGACTTTTTTTTAGGGTCAGTTCAAATCAGGCGATTAAGTAAAATACTCGAGCAATTTTTAAGTGGCAATAAATATCAACATTAAGTACAACAGTAAGACAAAGTCTAAGGCCCGTAACAGACGTTAACGAGCGTCTGTTACGGGCCTAAAATAGTAAGCAACAATGTATACTTTGTTCAGCCTTGTCTAAATGCAATAAGATTGATATTTAATTGATACTTAAAAATTCTCCAGCATTTTTGAACTCCTCTTATAATTACTGTAATATTGTACTTAGGTTTTTTTATACTACTTAGGTCGCAGACAAGCACACTGCCCTCGTATAGCTTTTCGCGGATTGCGCACTTGTCAAATAAATCCAAATCCATAATTGGTTAGCTTTTTTCATACTTAGCTGGATTGCTAAACTTATTCCCTTAATTTTGGATACCTCCACATCGTAGTAAAACGGTTACTTATATCTAAAATTAATAAAAAAAAAACCGTCAGCATGAAGAAATCGTGACCCGGGTCCTGTTGGGTTTTGGAGAAAAGTAAATCACGATTCAGGTAAACTCTTATGCCAAACCTTTATTCGAAATAACTTTGGCAGAAAGGAACAATGAAAGGTCCGCGACACTTCAACTAGCCCTCGGCTTGCTGTGAAGTATTAAAAATTAAAATTGGAATGGAATACAATCCTCACCTTACTTCAATATTTTTGAGCATTAATAATTTATAATTTTTATACGATTGGACATGGTCACAAGTGTCACAACACAACATTAATATTCACATCATTTAAAGTACTGATTTTGTTTAGTCGATTTCAACGTACCTGGGTACTAATTTTAAGTGCATGTGAACCCAAATAAAAATCTTGATAATCCTCATAATCCTCAGCAACAGGTACCTACTTAGTGTATATAGATGGGATTTCAATAATGAAACTCTTCTATATTATTCATTGGATAACAGAATTTTATTTCGAGTCTCGAGAATTATTGGTAATCAGTGGCCTTATTAGTAAAATAAATAAATTTATATATTTCACACAAACCAGTTAATTCTAGTAATTACTTACCTACTAGAAGTAATACTTACATACTTAGGTATTCTCATTAATTTATGATCGTAGAATTCTATGTGCTTGAATATTGAAGTATGTGCAATATGTGCATATGTTGGGTTGTGTTGTATTTTGGGTTTAGGCTTAGAGTGGTTTAGGGCTTTTTAGGGTTTGACAATTACATGACGTGTATAGTGCAAATGTCAGTTATGACTTATGTCAGTTTTTTATTGAAGGAGGCACCTGGCACCAGTGTTGCCAACTATACGGATTTTTCCGTATTTATGCGGATTTTCAATGTCACATACGGATAACACTAACCTACAGATTTTTATACAGAATTTTTTGTTCCGAAATATAAAATAACAGTAACTATAATTTATGTATTTTTAATAAATACAGTATTAGTATTTTATATAATCATATAGAAATTTAGCTTACGATACGAAATACGAGAAATTTTAGGCGTAATTATGGCAATAATCAACCAAATTGACATAATAAACGGGGAATTCCAGATCTTTTTCGGGAATTCCCCGTTCACTTTTAGTGAATGAAAAACGTTAGTATTGTATGAATGGATCATACTGAACTGAATGAATCATCTTTGCATGTTATGTAAACAAAGGCGATAGAAGAGCTTGGCTTTGTTTTGTGTTAATTTTCGAAGTAAACTCATCAATTGTAAATAAAATGAACACAAAAGCTATGTATGATTTCAAATAAATAAATATTTAAAGACATTTTATAAAACAACGCCATCTGATCCCAATGTAAGTACCTACTAAGTAATAAATAGGTAATTAAATCAAATCTTATGTTCATTTGTCATTCAAATTATATATTAGATACATAAGGTAACTGTACCAATGCTCGACACTTTAAGGAAAAATAAAATTTCAATCTAAAAAATTTAACAAATTAATTACAGCATGGTCGTTACATTCTTTTTTAACTGTTACAGCAACAATTAGACATTAACTTTTGCCCATAAAATCTTTAAAATCTATCATACTTTTACTTTAAATTAAATTATTATGCACTTGGTCGAAAACACCAATGCTAGACATCATTGTCCCAATGGTCCAAGTATGTCAATAACTTCAATATTTATAACGTTTATACTAAAATTAGTAATAATCATAACTTATAAACAAAAAAATCACACCTATAAAAATCAGTACCCTTGGCAAAAATCTTAAGAAATAACACGACCGTGTTCACGGAGTCACATTATTTGCTGTCAACAGTCTTTCTAAATTTACTTCGGATGGTGTTGCGAATATTTGAACATATCTTATAGATACCATTAGGCATCTTTTAAGTCAATAGTCTTATAAAACAAATGGATAATTTTCTCAAAATACTGGGTTTTGTTCGAAAGTGTCTAGCATTGGTACAGTGTCGAGCATTGGTACAGTTACCTTAAATGTATTTTTTTGAATTAATAACCTATATAATAAGTACTTTCTTGTATGATTTTTTAGCAATTATTATTTTTGTTCAATATTCTTAGTAATATTAAAGACTATACGGAATTTATACAGATTTTGTAGGGCCAGGTACAGATTTTACTTCGTGTAAGGTTGGCAACACTGCCTGGCACCAGCACCAAGTCAAGCCTGTCAAGCGTAATTTTTAAGCAGGATTCCTGGGTCTTGATCTGCAAAATATATTGGCATTACATAGGAATATAACTGAAGAGAATGAAATTTATATCTGTCAGCTTTGTATTATCTTTAATTTTTGCAGTTTATGTCATAAATACTATATGGACATTAGCTGAAATATTTATACCGCCAGAATGCAGTCGTGGCGAGAGATGTTTCTCATCTTATTTATCTTCTAATCCAGTGCAGCATTTAGTCCTTTTTACTTCCGTAAAAGAGCGCCCTTATTTAGACGGGGCTTCAGTTGAAAGTGTAACTAAAGTCCATACAGCCCTTAAATTTGACTATCGAAAACCGGCGACAATGTAAGTGATAAATTCGAAACTTATATCACCCTAACAGCAAAGGAGCCCTTTGTAACTTGAATAATAACTTAAAATATTTTTTAGTGATATAACATTAACAGTACCCCGTAAAACTCGGAATAATGGGACACTGTTCATGCACGCAGTATTATTAGATGAAAGCCGCTTATACAAAGATTTTGACGAAATCATTCGTTCGGAGGCCATACACACCTTACCTTTGGTAACCCACACTGAACCACAGGCAGCAACATTCAACCTTCTACAACAAAATGTAAGTTAATACAAGATACATTGAAACAATCACTTGACATAAAATGTAAATTTGATGCAAATAATACCTACCTACATAGTAACTTGTTATTTTATTTTTAGGCTAATAGTAACAAAGATGTTAAAGCTAAGGGTGGTAACCTAAACCATCCTTATTCACACATAACAACAATAGCTCCAATCGCTATTCTTACTGATGATCTGAATCTTCCAGCCAATAAAATACCTGGTGAACTGTATCCTTATATCAGGTAGGAATGATATATTTATTTTAAGATAATGTTAGCACATCATTGGTAGGAATCTCACTCTCAGAACTTTGGGCATGTCACTGGGATCAGCCAGAAGCAGAACTGACAATTTTACTGGAATAAGTGCTTGCTAGATTAGAAAAAAATAGGTAGGGGAATAAAAGAAGTGCATGTTAACATAAATACTGTATTTCTTAGATAAGGATAATGAATTCAGGTTTTAATAAGAATATAATGATCATGTTGTATAATGGTCCAGTAAAATATTAAGGAACCATTTTGTGAAGTTGTACCTTAGTCCTGATCTGACCAATACAGACTGCATTAAATAGGTACGTAAGGGATGCCGGATTATTGGAATATTTACAAGAATATGTTCCCATAGGATGTGGGAACTAGATCACAATTCCAACCATTGCAGTTGTTACATATTTCTTCATCTGTCATAATTTGAGTGTGCTTGTGTGCCTCAGACTAAAAGAATAGACAGAATGCTTCGAACAAACTCTTGAAGCCAAACATTTTCAATGTGTGCGTGTGCGACTCGGATTTCCGTGTACCGATACCACTAACGGTGTGTGCGTAATGTTGCCGGCAAATGAAAAAGTCTCCCAGAAATATCTATGTACCTATTGGACATATGGAATATTTATTTGTTATAATAAATGTTATTATTCTATATCATTTAGACTAATGATTATTAGAATGGCGAGCTGATGTCTCTGCCTACCGCGGAAGGAAATAGGCATGTGAATGAACACTTTAGATTCTAAAGGATAAACAACAGTATCACAACACACAACAACGGTGTTGAAGTGCTCGTGGCCAAGTGCGCTCACTTTTCACTAAACGATCAGTGGGTTAAGCTACATAGACGCGATTGTAATTTGGATGGGTGACCTAAGTTGTATTTCATCTGAGCGCTTCAGTGCCTCGGACGGCACGTAAAACGTCAGTTAAGACTGAGGCCTATGTTGGTAACCTGAATATCTCTGTCAGTGGTTGGTCACTAATCAGAACTCAAGCTGGGAGGTCAGATTGCAGTCCCTCCCAAGATTGCCGAAAAAACCAAGCCACTAAGGCAAGAATGATGTTGATGATGATGATTAGAAACATCAAGCTTGTCAACATTCATGATACTGTTTTTTTTACTCAGTACTTTACAAATACCCACAAATACTGCAAAATATTTTATGGAAATGATAAAAAAATTATGGCAACACTGTAGAATATGGCGGAGGTTTTGTGTTCCTAGTTTGTGCAATTAAATTATTTAGAAAAATGTTATGAAATCTATTATGAAATAGTTATCTACTTATGAAACGATAATCCAGTATTATTTCTATGAATTGTTGATGTGTTTTTACACCTTTTCAATACACAATACGTCATATTTATAATATTTTGTTCAGCAGTGATCGGACGTGCGCATTCGTTCGCTGCTCACAAGGAGTGGCGAGCCAAGCGGTACCCCATTGCTATATTATGGTACTGCTTTTGGCGGCTTCACCGGCTAGCTCTAAGCATTCCGTCTATACTATTCATCTATATTCGAACTTTTAATCAGCTGCAGTAAAATGACGTTTTGTGGGATACCACTTTTTGAAGAAAAATAAATAGGGATGTGGCTAAGTGAGCAAGTGAATCATTCAATAAATGAATGATCTTTGATTTAGTTTTAAAGATTCAATATTAAGTTGTAATGTATTTTTTATTATTACATATGATAAAGAATTTATCTTTTTCAGTGAAAGTATAGGAATGTACATTCAAAACGAATCAAAAATGTCATAATAATGTTATATAGGTAATCAATATTTTTCGGAATCACTGTCGCTGTCGCTTTCGGTCACACTAATGACAAATCTGTCTGTCTATTCATCATCTAATTATGATGGAGGTGGTACATATTGTGTTCAGCTTTTATAGTGTGAGAAACAAAAGTCACTCCACTTAGCCGGTGTCACAATGTTGATTACTTCTAGGAAAAAAGTTTTCACTTCTAGCATTTCATACGTCTTATTAAATTATCTGTGACGTACCCCTTTGCCTAAGACCAAAATAACTCATCGGTTTAATTCACATTGATAAGGGGACAGTCTTAGAAGTCTGATACCTTTACAGCCATCTCGAATGACCTTCACCATATTTGGTTCAAATGCAATATTTTTAGTGGTCAGCCACTCTTGAATTCGTGCTTTCGTCCACGACAACTTCGGGATTGTTTCGATCGAGAGTGATAGAGCGCGTTGATAATATACCTAATTGAGCGTTGCGAATAATTAGATCATGTAAACTAAGTAAGCTGAATACTTATAGAAGTGTCTCAAACTGACCCGAAGAAATGTTGACCGCCGCCGTGGCACCCACACAAAACACAACTATTAAGTTTGAAACTTATTTGATACTAACACTTTTGAAATAGCTGTCATGTAAACGTTATTTTTCCATTACAAGAAGTGAAAAAAATCCTCGTGAAATAGACCGTTTTAGCCGTGTCAAAACCGACATGTCCGGAAGATACCACTTATTACGTTTTTATTTGAGATTAAACTAACATACCTAAACAGCATAAGACTCGAATTAGAAACTTAGGACACTGCTAGGTGTCAAGGATATCTTTCAAATGGGACCTACAACTCATGCTAGCCTAGTACAAAAAAATTCAGTATCGCTTCTAC
The DNA here is from genome assembly GCA_914767945.1 of Eilema depressum. Lineage (NCBI taxonomy): Eukaryota > Metazoa > Arthropoda > Insecta > Lepidoptera > Erebidae > Eilema > Eilema depressum. The sequence goes on from OU612013.1 coordinate 19,125,299, forward strand.
ATAATATTCAATAACTTGAGTCCACGCCAAAAACTGATGTTTCGGTGTATAAAAATCATCACAATTGAAATATTACGGCAAATAGGGTAAAATAATGAATGGATTCCACTACTTTAGAGCATGTTTATATTTTTAAAATATTAAAATCATTACCCAGATATATAATATGAATATCTTTTTTCTTATTGAAATTCAAACACAGGTGCTCAAAAGTGGAGGGTAGGTACACTTTTTTTTTGGAGAATGCTCAATTACGACTACTGCTACTGCATTCGGCATGAGTTTGGGTAGAATGCCGGCGAACCACACCTCGAAACACTCAAAAAGGAAATGTGTAAAAGGATCAACGTTTATACAGCCTTTTATTTATATGAATAATAAATAGAATTAAGTATGATCATTATGAGTAAGTTATGGAACGATTAGAATGATCTTCTGTGAACTGAATCACATCCCTATTGAGATGAGGCTGTAAACATTATTTTACGCAATGACATTTTGAAACGTCATTTTACTGCATCTAATTAAAAGTCGAAGTATAGTCTGAGTTGTGTGCATTGTAGAGGTTTTTCTACATTTTATTTCTCTTTCTTATCTATTACAGAATCAGAAATGGAAAATTCTTACCCATAATTCAACACAATCTTCTTAAATCAAGACTCTCACACTATCAACTACTGAGCAGTAATTCACGTGAAGCGAATATCACTGTGAATGTATCGCCCACTTCGTATGGTTCCTTAAGACTGTCCCTACATGTAAGGCTGGCCTTGGAACAGCTATTTACGCTTGGCTTCAGTGAAAAAGATGTAGACGATGTAAAGGGAATATTTGCAGACACAAATTTATATTTACTGTCAGCCACTGTTCTGATTGCTAGTTGTCACGTAAGTCAATTTATTTAATACTAGCTATATTTTCACCTGCTATACTGTCTTGTGACATTTATCTTTTCTAAAACATATGCAACCTCTTTTTCAAATTGCACTAAAATCGGTCCAGCCCTTGTCAACCTCACCCTGTGTCTGAATCCAAATGAGTGTTTATCAATTATTTATTAGACAAAATATTTTCCTTGGCATGGAAACATTTAGGTTTCAGTCATAAACACCATGGTAATCTAATAGAAAACTTGGTGGCTTTACCTTTTCATGCTAGTTACGCTGTGAGAGTGTCCAGTGGCAACTAACATAAATATGTTCAAATAACTTCACGCATTCTTGTTTTGCGTGAACACGCGTAGTCTCGGTTATATTTTAAAACTTCAAGAAATTACTTACCGTACCATACGCGTGTGTTTTCAAGTGTGCGAATGAGTGGCGATAGTATTGAACGTTTATAATTTTATATGGGTTGGTAGTATATTGGGAAAGTGAAAAAAAAAGATTAATCTGACTTACTTTATATTATTACTTAGACAACCGAATACAATATCACTATACAATATACACATATTATTGCGCTTTTAATACTTACGCAGCTAATGTTACAGTGTTACAAGCTGCATTACAGCAAGTGCAGAATCAGATCTTCATGCATAAAATGCTCCAAAAAAGATTTTTTTTTAAGATTGCAATTGTCTGTAGGAGATTATTAGACATTTAACATAATATATCATATTTGTCGCGACCTGTTAAATATATATAGCGACCCGCGCGATCCTGTCCATATTTATAAATGGCGGCGATTGGATCACTAGATCACGATATATTGTTATCTATACTCAACCATAGATTATACAGTTCTACTGCAATAAATATTTATAATTATCGCTAACAAAATTATTTTCTATTCCAGTTATTGTTCGACTTCCTGGCATTCAAGAATGACGTATCATTTTGGCGCCGTAAGCGGTCCCTGGCCGGCTTGTCGGCGCGTACGATATTCTGGCGAGCGTTCTCACAAATGGTGATATTCTTCTACCTTCTGGACCAACAGACTTCACTGTTGGTGCTCATACCAGCTGGCATCAGCTCTCTTATTGAGGTAAGATAACGAATGATTAATAACAACTGCATTCAACAGTCGTAAGCCTCAAACACATAGGTCATTATCGGTTGATGATACCGCACGCATTATTGCGATATCTGTCTTTAAGGCGGCTGCGACGCAGCAGTAGCGTTAGCAACAGCGCACGCATAGGTTTGAAGGAATAGGGATACGCAAACGCAATAACGCGTGCGATAACATGTATTGGTGAATATAACGCGCATGCATGTGTGTTTGAGGCTTAATCCGCGTTGTAGTTTTTTTTTTAAAAGAATGTGGACAGTTGGTCCAAGTGAGTGGCAAAATTGTTTAATAGGAGCTTATTGAAGAGGAAAGGTAACACTCGGCAAGATCTGCCCTTCAAATTGACAACCGTATACAACCATAAGAACTCGACCACGCGCGTTCATGTTAACTGACAATTCGGTTAAAATATTTTTACGCCAGTTCTTTCTTCAATGAATCAATTGAAATCTACCGACTATTCAGGATTGTGATTACCAAACAGAATAATGTTCCTGAGCGATACCACTTTAAGATGAAATCGCACTTCAAGCAGGCTTCCTGAAACACATTCATCGTTAAATAAAACTCACTATCGGTGGTACAACTCATATTAAGGCAAATATCTGAATGTTAATTTTATCTGCGTTAGAGTGTAACGTGAGAAACCAGTTTAACCTTTAGGCAATTATTTTCTATGATCAAATACCCCTTTCGTGAACGTAATAAATCTGTTGCTGAATACGGGATCAAATAATATAGATACGAGTCTGTTTAATAATTCGCGACCTTTTATTGACATGGACGGATAGTTACTAATCACCGGCTGCTATGTCCCGATGACGATGTCTTACTATAAATTCTTTCCGCTATCGTTATATCCCTACTGTTTACAAATCTAACTAGCTTCCTCCAGAATCCTTACCGGTGGCGAAGGTTACATTTTCAAAAGGGAAGCCGGTAATTTTTTTTAGTTTGTCACGAACCATGCGATCCATATTTGGTCTCCATCATAGGTATCTGCAAAAACAAGCCGGCCGGAATTGTGTTATAGGGACCCCTCGCCACTGGTGCCGCCCTACTGTTTTATAGGAGCTTTCCTTTCCTTGTTTCATAGTAATTTAATCGTCGACTAGTGTTTATCATTCTATGTGTCGAACAACTCCTATAGCGAATCGGCTGTTGTTATTATTTCATTTCATTTCAAATCTAATTATTCTAAAAAATAAATCTATAGGTTCTTGTTTTCTGAATTAATTACGACGAAACATTATAGTTAATAATTTTTCATAATACTTAGTATTTGCGGCTGAAGATGATTCATTCATAACTTGTGCGTGAATATTAAATATAATACGTAACACGTTTTTATTCCAGTTTCTATAAACACGGAACTGAATAACTATAACTTATTAAAATACACTTACCGGTTTCCATAATCTACGAGAGTAGGTGAGTTGGTAGTAATGAGTTTAGCAACTAAACGAAAAAAAAAACAAAAATCAATAACATATTCATTCAGGAAGTTTGGAGATCATCCAAACTTGACTTAACGATATATCTGACTTTTTAGCAACCTGTTTTACCTAAAAAAAAAGAAAAAGCCAGTAACTCGAGTTGAGTTACTGGCTTTTTACTTTTTTTTTGTAACCCCATGTAATTTTCGGTATCAGGTTATGGCTGTGTGCTTTTTTGCGAAATTACTTACATTGGAATATATTTGTAAGCTGAGGACTAAACGCTTTCTTAAAAGAGAATCGTACCTAATTGATGTGATTCGAATTTTCTATATACTACCATATAATTGTAAAGTAGTAGTCTGCATTGGACATATAAAAAAAACTTTGGTTATGTCATATTAACAACACAAAATCTTACGTCTGTTTGATCGCAGTTTAGTAGGACTGGAGATATGAGCAAAAATCGCGCTAACCAACATTGGCGCAAGTGGGGCCGCGGGCGTAAGACTTGTAAATTTAATAATATGAAACCGTCTATCTAATAACGTCTAACCTAAACTAGTGGAATATACTTCTCATGGCTTAACATCTTTTAACTTAGGATGAGTGGGTTCTGTGAAAGCTCCAGCCATTAGCACAGCCAAAGTTTCTGAGTCGAATAGGTAGATGAGGAAGGGTCTGTTGGCGATGTAAGTTTTTTCAGATGATGAATCCGTCTTCGTCTCCGTCGATGTATTGTTGAAAAGTTGGGACTCAAATTCCGAAGGTTTCGCGCCAGGCTTGTCCAGAACTATGGTGCTACGATGCACGAAGCCGCTTGGTAACGCCGCTGGTTCTGATATAGGCCTGTTACAGAATAGTTGGATATATAACTTTTGAATATTAGTTATTCGGTTATTTTTTATCTAAGCTTACTGTTGAACTGATTGATTACAGTATGTACATACTTACCTGCATTACATTAATTCCGTCGAGGTATTATGTGCATGAAGTTAAATAAATTAAAAAAATAAGCTTAATCAATAAATAACATACCCTGTTGTTATAGGATCCGACCAGAGATCCTTCAGACCTATGTTTTCCAACACCCTCTTTGCGTCGTACTCTGCTGTTATATTAAAACGTGGAATGGCAATTTCAACTGTCTCGTATTCACCACTCAGACTTTTCACGAATTCCTCAATAACCACGCCGCTTGTGACGAGGTTAACTGGTGTTTCTGTACTATTATCCAGTACTATACCAAACATCATACGATAGCGGCCATCTTTACCGACGGGGAGTTCTAAACCTTTTAGGTTTAAATTTGGAAAATGTGATATTCTAGCACGTGTTTTGAGTTTCATTAAATCAACAGCTCCTATTTGCTCCCCAGCTGCACTGTAAAATGGTGACTTTTCTACGATGGCATCTTCAAATGCTGTCTTCCATAGTCCGTTGTAATCAACTGCATCCACTAGTATAGAATTACCGCTTAGGTCTAGGTCCTCCAACTGTGCCGAACTAACTCGTCTCAGTTCTTCAAGTGCTTTGGTGGGATCAGATCGCAATGGCGCAGAAACTACATCGATTAGCCCGTATTGGGCAACAAATTTATGATAAGTAGTATTGATTGAAACTCCTTCGTCGATAACTAGAGTCCTCGTGTTTGAGATATCAACATCTTCGCTAGGAACGAAGCTCTTTGTCGCTAACTGGTAGTACTTAAGACGTATGCACGGGTCGTGAGATAGTCTTAACAGTGCGAACATGATGAGGCGTGATGAGGGTTCCAGTCCTTCGGCAATAGCAGCGGCAGTTGTCCATATAGAGAGTGGAGAGAAGGCAAAATGGTTGTTAACTGCGGCAGGTCCAACATGTTGATACAATTGAGCGGTAACATCGTAAATATCATTTCTGTAATTCTGAACTACATCTTCGGGGACATCGCACTTTTCTACTTCGGTAGAAAATATATCTTGAGCACTAACTAGCGCAAGTAGCGCTATCACAGAAATAAATATGTTCATGTTAATATTACGTCCAATTGTTATTTAAACTAATATCGTTGTGAGTAACAGTTAGAGTCACATTCCATTATATATATATAGGTACAGGTTTACCTATGCATGCATAATTTCAAATTTTAGCGGTCCCCATGATATTACTGAACTGGTTGCTCCATAATGTTGTACCGGACCGCGTTCAGTTTTACTAGCTACTGCCGACGAACTTGATACATTTACATTTTCATAAATTAAGTACCTGCTAGGGATAAGAAACAAGACGAAATCTCATCTGCTTGTTAAATGTCTCATTATCACCAAAACTAGTTGTAGAACAATTCATTACGATGCCTATACTCGTACATACGCTTTAACGCTGACAAGGAAAACACCATCATAAATATTCAGTGTTATTTTTAGATCTTGATCCGTCCCTTTACTGGCACCAGTTTTAGTCAAAATATGTATACATTTGCTATAACTTTTTTTCGTGCCGCGTTTCCGTTGGATTCGAACTGACTAAAACCACACTCCGCTTGGGTCTTGAAATGCCGGGGTGTAAGATTGCCTAAAACATACTAGCACCCGGCTGACCCTGGGCCATCTCCGGTTTCGAGATGGCCCTCTCGAATGTGAGAATTATGGAGTCCCCATCATTCCCCCGGAAAGGGTGGGGAAGGGAGGGGCGATATGACCGTAACCAGCTTTCTTTAAGAAATGGGGCAAAAGTCAATTCAAAAGTTAAGTTTTCTTGTGATCATGTGTTTAAAATTCTTAACTTCGGGCAGACCAGAGCAGGGTGCCCCACTTGCCTCCTCCGTTTACGCACATGAGAGGAGAGGGTGCGCGCATCAGACTTGCTATACCTCTGAATTCATCATCTTACTTAATAGTAACATTATATTTTCTTTCCTAATTCCAGCTATGGAAAGTAACCAAAGTGCTACATTTGCGAGTGGGCTGGTCTGGTTGGAAGCTGCGAGTGTGGCGCGACACGAGCGCGGACGCTCACGAGCGTAGCACGGCGCAGGCCGACGCAGAGGCCATGAGATACCTCTCTATGCTGCTGTACCCACTGTGTGTAGCTGGAGCTATATACTCTCTAGTTTATGAGCCGCATAAGAGGTATGTATACAACATATACATGGCATTTTGTATTTTTGTACTCGTTACCTCTACGCTTTATAATTCGGTCTCATTCTTCATCGCTTTGTGAGACGAGCTACAGAAACGAGACAGGTTACCTGGTTTCAAAAAAACTGACCAAGTGCGAAGTGAAGTCGCGCAAGAAGGGTACCGTCTCTTTTTAGCCCTCCCCTCTCTCTTAAAATCAAGTATGGGAACTACCCTTAAATATTTCTTTTATTCTGTCTAGTATTTGTTGTTATAGCGGCAATAGAAATACATCATCTGTGAAAATTTCAACTGTATAGCTATCACGGTTCACGAGATTCAGCTTGCTGATAGACAGACAAACTCATAGTGGAGTCTAATAGGCTTCCACTTGTACCTATTGGGTACACGACCATAAAAAAATCGTGTATTTTTCTTACAGCTTCTTTCTTCTTTTTTTTTACAGCTGGTACTCGTGGGCACTACACAGTATAGTTAACGGCGTATACGCATTCGGTTTCCTGTTTATGTTGCCGCAACTGTTCGTGAACTATCGCCTGCGGTCCGTGGCCGCGTTGCCGTGGCGAGCGTTCATGTACAAGGCGTTCAACACTTTCATCGATGACGTGTTCGCGTTCATCATCACTATGCCGACGGCGCATCGAGTGGCGTGCTTCAGAGACGATCTTGTGTTTCTAGTGTATTTGTATCAAAGATGGTGAGTTACCTTTTACCTCCTCTACCTTGTTTCATGTTTCCAGGTTGCCTGGAAGAAATCGCTTCCAGCGATAAGGCCGCCCATTGTACATTGAACTGTAACATGCTTCCTACTTGTACTACTGTAAATCTATTGGTGTACAATAAAGAATTGTCTATCTATCTATCATGTACCTTTCAGGATTTTGTCTATGAAACTAGTTATTTATTGTCTATACTTAATATTATAAATGCGAAAGTAACTCTGTCTGTTATGATTTCACGCGTAAACCAATGAATCGATTTTGATGAAATTTGGTTCATTGATGGATTCAAATTCGGGAAAGACCATGATTGATTGATTTGCGACAGCCGATAACTCATGCGGGCGGAACCTAAGGCTATAGCTAGTTTTTAAATACATTGGATTTTAGTACTATGAGTTCATTAAACATTACCAAAGTATCGGAACTGTATTTGATCAACTGTAATTGGCCGGCAAAGGTGGTCAACTATTCAAATCGATTAAGATAGAAAACAGTGAATACAGCTAAACTTGGGCTAGGCTTGGTGGCTCAGTGGTCAGAGCATTTCCCCTGTAAGAGAAAGATCGCGGGTTCGAGTCCCGTCTAAGCTGTATTCGCTTCAATCGATATGCAGTTACGACTCATGGCTCAGTTCGATTTTATGGTCCTTCAACCGGGGTAAGTTTGATACAAATTATGACCTATTCATTGTTTTCCAGGTTGTATCCAGTAGACAAAACGCGTACAGACATGGCTGGGAGTATGGACGAAAGTCCAGAAGACTTCGAGCCTATCAAAGAATCTGCCAAGAAAAAAGACGATTAGATGACGATTGTCTATGCATTTATATTGACCCAAAGAGGCTGTTTGAGGTGCTACCTACCTTCGATAGCGCAACGACTGGTTTTTAGACGTCATTTCTGGCCCTCGATTCTGCTAAAGCAAAATAACTGTCATACCACGAACACAAAAAAAAATCATTTAATTTTAGTCTTTAAAGCAATGATGTAATAGTCGAAAATTAAATGGCTTATTGTAGAGTGAATGACGGAGTGTTATGAAACTTTTTAAATTTAATTTTGAACTTAAGCCTATAGCATAAAGTCTTAAATTTAATGCAATATTTTGCAGTATCTGTGTTGTGAGTTGTGACACTGTGTTTTACTTTAGCAGAATCGAGGCCCTTTAAATAAATTATTATGATCGTTTAAAGTTGCTATTCGTAGCATTAGATTTATTATTTGGACATAAAGGACGCATTTTTATTGTAAATAATATGTAGATATAACAGGCCTCGCGAACCGTAGGTACAAATAGAAGTTTTGTGAGTTTGTGTACCTACTGACAATAATTTATTTTGATGAATGAAACTATTTGATTAAACAACTGAATAAAAAAGAGATTTGTAAGCATGAAACGTGAGTCTAAATTTGCAATAATTAACGTCTATATGTAATTTTTTATAGAAATTATTTGCTTTTATTTTTAATATTTTGTAGGCAATTTCTGTATGCTAGAGAAGTAACTGCCGTAAACGATAGGTATTCATAATTTTGTAGTTGTAGACTTGCGTGCTGATTATGAAAACGAGCGAGCCGTATGTTGCACGCATATTTGACGACATCGGCAGATTCATTGTCATACTTTCTGAAGGCGGTTGCCGTTGTCTGATATTGGTTAGATATGTTGTGTCTATTAATATTTAAAAAAAAAAATGATTAGTACGTGTTGCTTGGTTGCGATGCTGCGATATATCTCACCTATACATTATATCATAACTCATTTTCTGAGCCAATACCCAACTCGGTTGCAGCCCACTTTCAGTCTTACTGCTACTATTAAAACGATTGAACTTCGATAGTTTCCGTAAAGCGGCTGTTACAGACCTCCACAACGGACTATTGATATCAAATTTCTATAGTTAGACCAGGTTTTCGGAGTTTTTAGGGCTCCAAATCTGTTGCTACAGATGTTCATAGGCAAGGCTCGAGTCAGAAATCGTGTATACATTCATTGTAAAATCAAGTGGTGCAGCATCTTTTGGAGGGCTGAGTAGTTACCGCAGCCGTCAAGGTGAATTAAGGATCGTTCGTATCCTATTGTAGCTGAAATTAGTTTAGAATACGCTAGTCCAAATTTGTGTGTGGATAAATTTCTAAGAGTAATATTGTGTACAATGTGATTTAAATGTATCGAATTAGATTGAAATTAGGTATTGATATAGGGAATACATGTTTCCATTTATAAATAAAGCGGTTTGTACTCCGGTCAATTTACAAATCGGAGGGTACAATAATTCGCACCCAGCTGAAAGTATAAAAAAAGGTAAAAAAACAAATGTTGGTAGGATTGTTCAAAACACCATTAACGGCAATATACTTTGATTGCGTTGAATTAGAAGGTTGGTATTGGTACTTCCCGTTGAGCTAGAATTATGAAATTTGGTAGTAGGTCTTATAGCACAAATAAAGGAAAAAGTTTGAAAACTGTAAATGAATATTCCTACCAACTTTCAGATGGGTGCGAATTATTGTACCCTTACCTCTATTATTTGGTTTAATTCGACCGGATTATTGTTAAAACTGGCTAGTTAAATAGTATTTGGTAATAATACCCACTGCCCGAGTTCGTAGCCCACCGATTACAGCGACGCGACACTATTTTCTATGTATCTCTATGAAAACCAGCTACGGTAATTTATATAAATGTATCGTAAGCAGTAGTATCGCAGCGACACTTCGTCTGCAGTTGCTGTCTGCGGTCTGCTACGAACCTTTGGGTACAAAAATTAGCTTGGAAGGGGTGGATGTACTGGTCTCGAAACCAGTTGGTTTGTAATTCAGTATCCTAACTCGTACATATGAGATGGGCTGATTACCATTATATCCTACCAACTGGTTTTAGGACCGGTGTCACCCCATTTTTGTAATGCTAATATTTTTTTTAATAAATAATATTGAGGTTGGTATCACAGGTTATTATAAAAACAGAGGGTTATTTCTGTAATTATTGTGTTTCTAATTTATATTAAGTTTCGAAAAGAAATTTTTTTCATCACAGAGTAGTAGACTAAATGAAGTCGCTATGTGTATATTTTGCTTTGACTTCTTTCATATTTTGTCATGCATCATTTCAGTTTGAATGAGCTATAATTGTATGATTGTGACCAACTGGTCACATGCAGTTACGATCTATAAAATGTACCATGAATATTTCTACTTTAAAGACCATTATAATTTATTTTACAACACACCTGCTCATAAAAGTGCTATTATTTTACCGCAATGGCACGCGTGAGCTTGATGATTACCGTCCTCGGCCCTCTTAAGACCCTCGCCTAGCGGCTCGAATCTCAATGGCGCCTCGGCGGTAATCACCAACTTTGCTCACTTGTACCATAATGTACTATATCTTGATCTCGTATTCATGTTAGACGGTATGATGAAAGGTATCACGTACGTGTGTACGTGTACGTGTTCTTTATGTTTCGTTAAACACCAGTGTGCAATATATACTTAGACATAGAATAAGACTGTTGAACTACATCCTTACGACATTACTTTCATCACTACGCATAACATGTCCGAACCAGGACTAACGATTTCCTCGTAACTTTTCCGTGATTGGTGCTACTTTACAACCAATGTATTAACTGAAAATAAATGCATTTCTTTCATCTCTTCTGTGTAGAAATCTGAAGGTGTAGACGGTATACTGAAGGTGCATTTAAAAATTCAAACTTATTGGATTGATTTTATTTTTAGTTACTTTAAAGGTAACGTACGTAAGCAATAAATATTGTGTAGTTAATAAATTGTAATTCGCAATCGATTAGATTTTGCGAAGATTGATGTTAGTGTAATCTGTTACAAAAAGTAATAAATATTTAAGGTGTTTCGGCTATTTTAAATCTAATAAATGTGTACAAATGTTGATAACATTCTTATACATTAACGACATCGCATACACCAACGATTTTGATGTTTCACATCGAGAGTTCAGTCCGTGGCAATGATAATTTTTGTATTATACATTATCTTCCAATCTGGTTCTGATTCGACTGTCTAGGGTGTGTTCAGACGCAGCAGCTCTTTAGACGAACCAGGTAGTTTAGGAAGAATCTGTCCCAATTAAATAGAAGAAATTGTAATTTACATAGTTTTTTAATAAGGCTAACGAGTTTTATGTGCCTTTGTATATTTACACCTACAAACTAGTAACAGTTCAGATTCTGAATTTATAAAGCGCAATTTTGTAAAGTATCTAATTTATTTTCCTCGTGGCAGTCGTGACGTGATTAATTTTCAAAAAGTTTATTTTCTATTAAATAAAATTTTGAAAAGAATCCTTTTTTTTTTCTTGATTTATTTTTAAGGTTCCTTACACTGGCGTGTTATTATCGGTCAATACTACTGGATGCGTTATTGCTATAAATATTTGCACTCAGCAAGTATTCAACCACCGTAACCTCTGATTTATGTCTTGATCACACGCACCTAGTAGTGGAGTGGCGGGACAGTGCACTCGGCCGAGTGCTCGGTACGTGTGAACATAACACCCAGTTAGTACTTCTTACGTACCGAGCATTCGGCCGAGTGCACTGTCTTGCCAGGCCACTCGGTGCGTGTGATCAAGACATTAGTTGACAGACGCTCTAGCGCCACACACAAGTTGTGTCATGGAAATGTAGCACTAATATTTTCCGATAATGCCTTTAGAGAGGCGTTGAGAAAGTGTCTAGTCAGGAAATTCCTGTCACTGAGGAGACAGTGACACCTGACCAGCCTGACCTGAGTGACCCCAATGTTATGACAATCATAAAATCGTGATGAAAAATAATTCGTAAACTAACTATTGTGTCTGTTGAGTAATGAATGACGAAAACAGGTTTGACTCACGCTTCTTTTTATTACCGATACAAAGTTTGAGTTTGAATAAAATATTATATAATAGATAATCTGAGTAGGTGCTTGATAACGTTTGTATTTTATTAAAACTGACTATCATTGAGAATAAAGTTTTTAATCACAGAAATAGATTAGGTACACCAATAATTACCGAGTGACGATAAAAGCATTACAACGATTACGATAGTACAGACATGTGATTACAGTAATGATGTCAATAGTCAATTCTCAACCGCGTCGCGTCTCGGCGGCAGTTTGAATATCATAACGTAACCTCAACCAGTTGACATTGAACACTCGTTAATTTAGATAGGTTGTTTACTATTGTAGTTACTGGTTCACTGGTGTGTTAATAATGATGGATGTAATACTCGGTCTGTTCCTACAGTCCGGGATTATAACTGGTGCATTAGTGCTATATTTAGTGTTCTTCAAGAAACCGACACCTGAGCAAGGAGATTACCAAGGAAGAAGTAAGTGTTTGCCTACCTTTTTTGTTATCTACTGGTAAAATTAGAATTAAGACTGGTAGTGTGTAGGTTAAGACGTCGGACTTTGAATCGGGAAGTTGCGTATTAGTCCCCGGGTTGTAAACAGTAGACTTGTAGTACCTAGTTAAATATTGGTACACTACCGATACGTGATTTTACTTCTAACAAAATACTAGTATTTGTCAGGCAGTAGTATCAACATTATCTTTTTTATTTCATAATACTTACAATAGAGTGTAGGTATCAAATCCTAGTCGCACAACATTAAAACAAGTAGGTATCTATTTGTTCAGTGAGCATTGTAGCTAGCTCATACTGATGATAACAGAACTTACGGTAGGGTAATCAAATTTAGCACTAAAAGGTATTATAAACATAGGTACCTACATATAATGAATTTCAATATTAAGTAGGTACGTATTACGTTCAGTCAGCGCCAAAAGTAGATTAACACTTTATAATTTAGAGATTTCCTGAACTCCAAAACGTCTAAAGTATGTAGCCCAATTTATTTACCTACAATGGATGGAGGAGACAAGGTCAAAGCCTCGGATGATGTTGATATTTTCAATAGGTAGACCGATGTCTCTATAATATTGAAGTCGAGAAATAAATAGGGACAGAAGGAACCATCAGGTGGGCCGTGTGCTTGTCTGCCACCTAAGTGGTACCTATAAATAAAATAAAAAGCTGTTGCTGTTGTCCTTAGCTTCGTATCTTCTAGGTGACCCTGAAGGTGTAGTTAAAAGTGCTTTATCAGATCACCTAGCTGTGGTAGAGTCTCCGAAGACTACTTAAGTTAATTAGATGCATGTCTTCGCATCAACAGTTTCGCAATGACTATTCCCCTTGACTACGGTAGTGCAGCCGACCTTGCTTTGTGATAATATTTTGAGTAAATTGTAGATATCTCAGTAGGTACCTATTCAATGTCTGTACCTAATATAGACTTTATTATATTCGGATATGTTATATTCTATTCTAAGCTTGATTAATTTTATCTTTCATAAAGATTATAAGTGTAATAAATAGGTATCTAAAACATGCAGACATTTCTTGTTGTGTCATTTATCATAATAGGTACCTATATTTTCAAGGTCTTTCTAATTATGTTACCTACTTACGTAGGTATATCCCTACTAATATTATAAATGCGAAAGTAACTCTGTCTGTCTGTCTGTCTGTCTGTCTGTCTGTCGGGCTTTCACGCCTAAACCACTGAACCGATTTTGATGAAATTTGGTATAGAGGTAGTTTAGACCTTGAGAAAGGACATAGGCTATGTTTGGTCGCGATAACCGACATCCACGCGGGCGGAGCCGCGGGCTTAAGCTAGTATGTAATATATAGGTACCTAGATCACAATTGAGTATCAGTATCACGCACATGGATCACACACAATCGCTTATTATGGGCACCAATTAACATTTCATTTTCATGCATGCACATAGTAGGAAGTACTTATAATAGATTACATTATTTTATAGAACAAAGGACTGAGCAACCTATTTATGTACCTACCTACTTAGACAAGGTAATAGAAGACACAATAAAGGGATCTGAGAAAGTAAATAATATCTCACGAGTATTTCAATAAAACCAGATTAGATAAAATACTATAGGTGCATTGTAGGTAGGTACGTAGATACCTAATGTTGTTACTCTTCAAACAGACATAGGTTCAAAGTGCGAGAACGCTATAATTTCCGACGTATCTACGTACCTCAGTACTTGTAACATATTAGTGGCACAAAAGTAATAAGTAGACTTCAAAGTAGTACTCCACCAACGACGATAACACATTTTTATCAATTAATTACATCGAATAAGTAATGTTTGAGAATCGAATTCACTCGTATTTGTAGATTTTTACCACTGAGTTTGACTAAGTCCTGAATCATATTTCTCGGGGCTCTTAGAATCTGGTATCTGGTCAAGTTCAATGTCAATAAAAAAATGCAGGTATTAAAGGTGTTTTTACAGCTAACGTAGATCTTCTTTTCTTCTTCTCCCTACTCTTCAAAATACATCACTGTCCCTTTCAGGGCAAATCAAATCTACTCGGTATGGACATCCATCTATATACCTACTGAACTACAAAAACTACATCGAGAACGTAATCAAAATGGTCTCACGCTAAGTTCTGAACAAAATAGGCGAGACGGTGTTTCAGGCCGTAATAAGTAATTATGTGAAAGCATAAGACACATATTCGTTTGCGTGATCCTAGATGCTCGCGACAAAGCGACGTGTGGTCCGCATTTTAGGAAGCCCTGAGGCCCGAAACTATGCAGTTAGGTGCATTTTTGTTCGGTGTTAGGTTTCGTTTATAAGTAACATCTAGTCTAGTTAGTGAATTACTTTCTGTTCTGAGCCCAAAGGAGTAGAGTTAGGAGCTTTGCCCTCCATTTGGTCAGGCCCATTATTTCGAAGAAGTTCATTCAAAATAAATTTAAACTCTAAAATCTCTATAGGTTGGAATTATCCGATAAAGCTATTCTTAGCACGTTTCGCTGTTAAACGATGGAAATCTAAGCTGTCTACAACGCGGTTGGACGAGTTGCCTCGGCCTGAGCAATACGAGGGATGGAACAGTATCGCCATACGCACTTCTGCTCCGGACGGGTCTACCATACTGTTAGCCATAAGCAAGCAATGTGGGAGACTCCCTTTGGCGGAAGTTACAGTACATGTCAAGCTACCTGATGGAACTTCTTACAAACTACAGCGTAAGTAATGTTTTTATTTGTTCTACTCTTTGTAGAAGAACGACTGTTGTCTCTGCCTGCAACAGAAAACAATATTTTCCAATTAGTAGTTTCATTGGGTAAAACAGCGAGTTGTCAGCCTAACGCTTGTGTGATCCTGGGTTTGAATCCTGGCCATTACACTACCGACGTTGTACACACTTCTAACACAAGCAGAATGGTTTAAGGGGACTCATACTTACTAGTAATTTCGGTTACTAAAATTCTTTAAAAAGACTTTAGTTGCCGGTTCATTTATAGCTTATAGTACTTAAGGGCCCAGGGGTTCTGTTCCCCTTCTCTTTCTCTTGATTTGGTTCTTAATGCGAGGGCGACTGCCGTCTGACTTCCTACAGGAAAACTTACACATCGCCAGGTATAATTGTACCGGTTCGCAGAAGTAGTTTTGCCCCGAAGTTCTTGATAGGACCCATACACCCCAACCACTTTTTTATTCCATTTGTCCCAATTCCTACATTTATGGCAGACCTAACGTTCTATCTCGCAATATTCCAGAACATCCTGATACTGCGGTATGTGCATGGGAAAACGTTGAAGGTGGTTGGAGTGCTGGTGGACTCAAGATCCAAGTGCTAGAAGCCCAAGAGAGATACAGGTTTCTGTTCAACGGGCTTATGACGAGAGATGGAGACGGTGTCACGCAGCATGTCAAACTTAATATGGTGTAAGCTGATCATCATTTTTTGATCAACAATATCGATATACCTGTCAAATAAATTCCGTAAGAGCTGAGCGTGAAAGAGGAATGGAGCTATACATCATAACTATAGCTCTATTTTCTTTCTCGAGTCGTTCCATCATGGTAAAGCCTCAAGAGAGCGATATGAAAATTGTTATACTTTTACTTAGATTGGAAAAGATTCTATAAAATATCATCTGTATCCGAGCGTCAATCCCGCTTATACCAAAAGCATGCAGTCTGTAGCCCGGGTCCGCTCTTAGACTCGTCCGTGTAGAGGAGCCAAACAGGTAGAGTTAGCTTAGGCCTTTAAGATCTTGGTACTCACTCCCATTTGTATATTTGAATTTTTTGTTCTCAGTTGGGCCTCAGCATCCAAGCCGGTGCGCGTCCCAGACGATTGGAGCAACGAGCTAGCGTCGCGAGCTTTAGCCCTTGAGAACTGGCGAGACGATAAATGGCCTTACTTACTGTAAGTTACTACATACAAATAAAATTCTGCGCAAATAAAACATTATTTTCTAGCTATTTTTTGTATACATTGATTTATATGAAAATAAAAAAAAACGTTGATTACCTCTGTGGTGTGGCTTGGTTCATTCGACTGTAACTTTGGAGGTCATGGTCATTTATTTATTTAAACAGAATACTTATGCATTGCATCTATGTAGGTATATTTTGAGTAAAAGTGTGTAGAAAGTATATTATAAAATATTTATATTATATTATGTATTTCAAATTATGAAACAATTACCTCAAATCTCAACTCAGTGGGTACACTTACTACCGTATAAAAAGTTTGAAAAAGTGGGTTGAATATCTATAGAAAAACTTTGTATAAAGGGGGAAGGAAACACTTGCTCGGGGTAATGAAAAGATATTTATTACCGTCTCTATTACCAACTAAGTTATTATACTCGTACTACAATTAAAAAAGTATTCAAAAACAGATATTAATGTTTACTTGCCAACGTAGAAATTTTAAATTGTTGTTTAACAGACAATAGCAAAAGTCTAATTCTGTTTTGTTACCATCCGACTTTATTTCCAACGACCATGAATTTATAATAATTTTGTAGACCTAATTATATGTTACCGTAGCTGTGTTGTATTTTCATATAAAATTATAGTTCAAGAATGTTCTGGTGAAATGTTTTCTGCGTGTATGCTCTACAAAATAACTGAGAACTACAAATAACAATATATGAAGCGGGTGTCTAATCAGCGCCAGAGTGGGCTTGATTGACTGGCAGTGGCAGTGGCACTCCTCAAGCCTGGGATAGGGGTTTTATAGGATGGTTATATGGGATACTGTAGGTTATTAACAAAATATGACATTACAATATATCGTAATATATCGAAACGATCCAGAGACGGCCTCAAGATGTTGCCGTACTGTTGCCGTTTCTGGAAAAAAAGGACAAGGAAAAATCGAACTCTCGCCGACTTCGATTCACGCTCAGTGCAAATATTTGTACGCATGAATATGTATATTTGCATTGGTATGGATGTTTCTATGTATATAATATGTATTCACAAGTATTTAAGTATGTTTATCCGCATTCTGGATTCCATATCACAAGTTAATTAAGCTATGCTACCATGGGTCTAGATAGTGTTATGTAAAATTGTAAATATTTGTTTAGGTTTATTTATATATTTTTAGAGATGAATAGAAAAAGCACACATGTTGCGCCAACCCCAAATAAACTTGGGATAAGGGTAGGAGGATGATGAATAGGATGATGATGATATTTTTAATCTTTCAATCATTTAACACACCATAATATGTCACTACCTCGACTATATGGCCATTGTTATAGGTTAAATTAATTGAAAATATGAATGAAGAAATTATGTTCTTTGTAACAGTGGCAAGTGGGAGGATGGCGGCTGGCTCCAATGGGGCACAGCACAAGGGCGTTTCCAGTCTTTCACCGACGAAGGTGAAATTGACGAGAACGTGTACCTTCGGACAAGAGGTGTGAAGGAAAGGAGCTGGGCGCCTCATGCGTATCAAGGGCTAAGACGTTCTGTCACGATTACTGCCACGGCCATAGATGGCACCGCTGTGTTTCTCCGGGGCTTATCTTACAAGAAGGTGTTGACTCAGTGAGTAAATTGTTTTACAAGAAAATAATCCGCTTGTGTGTCGGCGAACTGGGTACCAGGATGTGTTGCTGACGCATATGTGCCTGGCAGCCAGACGATCGAAAATGGCGTGTAAATAAACTCTATTTTTAATCCTTATTAGAAATCTAGCTTCATGAACATCACATTATTTTCTGGCCTCTCTGATGCTAGAGCTTCTACCAAAGATAATGGTTAGACCTTTAACCATGGTTTAAAAAAAGTAAAAAATCATATCTTTAGGCTGTTGTATGTTAATACCCTCTTAGCTTAAACTTTTATCAACCGGTTCGTTGCGATGAATTGAGAACCTCAGTTAAATAACACAAAAAGAGAAGTAAGTATTATTTAAGAAATCAATGTAGCTAACTATAACTAAAATAAGTTCTTATTTTATTTCAGTTGTATATCTGGTTGGGTGAGATGCCCAGACCATATCGTCAGAAATATAACCTCAACTGATCTGGTGATGTCGAATTTCTGCGAAAGATCCGATGGAATACCCAATGTCTATACAATAAATGTGAGCAGTAAGTTATACTCGTAATGTTATCATTGGAGTTTTGTTCATGTTGATTTCACGATGTTCCATGATTTTATTTGATAACCACTTATGAACTAAATAATCACACGTCTCTTGTAGACTCATGGGAATCTTCTGTAGAGACGTTCATCAGATTTGTGGCATTTGGCTGATTTATTTATTAATGCTTTATTGTACGCCAAATTACAATATTTTTATACAGAAGTTAAGAATTAAGAATTGAATGAATTTTGATGCTTTTATTTTGGCTTTTGTTTTGAATTTGAGTTGGCTTCGTGCGGTCTTGGTGGTTTAGCGGTTAGAGCAATCCCCCTGTTAGGAAAAGATCGCGGGTTCGAGTCTTTGTAAATTGATTTGGACAGAAGTTAAGAAGACAGGAGCAGTACAAAGGGCGGCCTTATTGCTTTATGCAATTTCTGCCAGGCAACCTTTGGATGGAAATTATGTTAGAGTCTTCCTGTGTTCGTAGAATACCATGATACACGGTTTGATATGAAAATAATGAACACGAAGCTAAGGTCCTATTAAAAAAAATGAAATCTTTCTGTGGTAGAACAATGACTGATGGACAAAACCAAAAACCGTTATCAATTTATGCTTCTTTTAAAGTCTAAAAATTAATTTGTTATTGTTTTATAGAAAAATTGACCACGGACCTCGGGCTCCAAGGTGAAAACCTCGGATGCAACCAGAACCAAGAACAATCCAAGAAGAAAACGATGATGTTCGAAGGATTAATTATCTACTGATGTTCACAGCTAAACGTGGTGAATTGAATTTGGTGCTAAGAATAAACGCCGATGGCGGTAAGATCTTCAGCGGGGTGCCTTACCAGCAGGAGACCGAGTATCGCACTTTCTATGTCAACATCAATAACGAACCGGGAACAGGCGTGCTTGAACTTGGATATGAACCGACAGGTACTTATACACAGGCAAAATAATCCTTCGTTCTCAGAATATTAAATGACTATGCATTGCTCTCAGACTATTTTTCTAGTCTGGGGCATTGCTTTGTCACTTTGCTGAGAGTATTGACATTGAGATAACGTAAGCGTAAGTGTAACCCATCACTAGGTAGGTACACTACATTTATATGAAGCTGGCCCACCCGCCCTGGCTTCACTCGTAACATTCTACCTACTTCGAAACCCCGTATTACCATTTTAACCAATACCTATTTGCAATTTTTTCGTTTCCAATTATGTATAGGAATTTTTTGAGTAAGAAGTAGCGTGATGATATTATATAGCCTATAACCTTCCGCGATAAACGGGCTATTCAACATAGAATATTTTTCAATTCGTATCAGTAGTTCCTGAGATTAGCGCGTTTAAATAAACAAACTCTTCAGCTTTACCTATAATATTAGCACAATTGAACGAAACGTGAAAGTGTTCTTTAGGCAGAGATATTAATTAGTACCTAGATATAGATTTCCAAAATGTTGGCCAAGAATAAATGAAAATGTTTACTGCAGACATACGCGAACCATCCACACGCATAATGCCACAGCGTGTTTTGAAGTGGATAAACGAAAAGCAGGCGGGTGACGTTGGCTACTGTTTGTCGTTCGATGATCGCGCGTGTGCTTGCCCCGCGTACGTTGGAGGGAAGGGGGCTTCCTTGGCGCTTTTGGCATCAGTGCAGAAAGATGAGGTAAGATTTATGTTTTTTTTCTCACATTTGTTACGTTTGTATCTCGATTCTCTACTTCTACCCTGTCTCTACTCTTGACTTGGTCTTTCCTTAGATTCCAGGCCAAGAGTAGACCTGCAATCGGCGTGGATTTATGAAATTAACAATTATAAAAGTAAAAGAAGTGAAAGGCGTAGGCCAGGATCGATGCTGTTGAAAGATGTTCTTGCTTTCCCAAACGGGAAAGAGGCTACTATAGATTTTAGGTATTGTGGCTTGAAAAACCACTTATGAAAAATATATTGGAGCAGAATATTCGCATGACCTGAAACTCCTCCAAAAATGGATATATCTTCAAATATCTATCTGCTCTCGTTTTCATTTATAAAGCATAATATGTTATATGTAGTAAGTTTTGACTTCTATAATGATTTCGACAGGGTTACCGAGTTCCACCTGGATTTTGTTTAACCACAAAAGCTCTAGAGAAACATCTTAAACTTAACCCAGAATTGACGGCCGCTATTCTTGAAATTGAAGCAGCTAATGAAGATTACCATGAAGAAATTTTCAAAGAAACGTGTAAAAAGTAAGTCCTCTTTTCCAGTCATTTCTGCAATTTTAAATAAGTCACGAAAAATTAAAGCATTTTAATTTTGGCATTTCAAGGTGGGTGAAACGCTGTACGCTCTTAAAATTGTTGTAAAAACGTGTTATGTATCTTCTTCTTCTTCTTCTTATATATAAAAATGAATTGTTGTTCGTTAGTCTCGCTAAAACTCGAAAACAGCTGGACCGATTTGGCTAATTTTAGTCTTGAAATATTCGTGGATGTCCAGGGAAGGTTTAACCGGTTTAGACGGGCTAAAAATATGGCGGTACAAAGTTCACCGGGTCAGCTAGTGTGAAATAAAAAATCGAGAGTTAGTCAAAAATTAGTCAGTTTTAGATCAAGATAAATTAAACTCAGAAGTTAAAGGAACAATGCATAAGTAGTTCTTGGCTTCATGAAAGCGAAATTAAATGTCAACTTATTGCACCTTTGAGTAAAATGTAATAGCGCTTTAATTTTTCCAATTACTTACAGAGCTTCAGAACTCTTTATCACTACAGAGATAAAAGGCGAGATTAAAGATGAAGTACTTCAAAGTATGGCTAAATTAAGAGTGACAGCTATAGAGCAAAATTTGAGACCCGAACTGCGCTTCGCAGTTCGATCGTCAGGTACGTTTTACACATTAGGCTTTTCATTCAGCTAATATAAGTATTTATCAAGGAAGTGAAACATACTAAAAGCTTTCATTTTAAAATCTATGTAGCTGTTGGAGAAGACAGTGAAGAGTTATCTGCGGCTGGTCAGAACGAGACTATACTCGGTTGTGTTAGCGATGTTGATGTCTTGGATGGAGTCCAGAAATGTTGGGCGTCTATGTTCGCCTTCACCAGCGCTTATTACCGCAGGTATGTCAAGGTTTTAGCCTAACATGTATTTATTGATTTGATAGATAACTAATGTATGTACTTACTATTCTGCAAAGGTCGCGCTTGTACTGACACACAATATGTGTACTTTAACGATGAGGTGCCAGTCTTAAGGATTCTCAGGTCGAGTTCTCGATCTCTTCTCGATCTCTTGGGGATCTCTTTATTCTTCTCCTTCATCCGAGCGCCAAACCCGGTCGCATTAAAAGCTTGTAGCACAGTTTGTAGGTGCTTTAGAGAAAGGAGTCCACTTTCTACTAGTCCTTTATTGTTTGCTATCTCCAGACAGAACGGTCAGCCATGCCTATGCGGGGCAGGCGTGGTGGTGCAGGCGCTGGTGACACCGCGTGCGGCCGGTGTCATGTTCACGCGACACCCTGCGCATGGCGACCCAAGGAGACTACTTATCACGGCCAACTACGGACTTGGAGAGGTAATCTCTACAAATAAATTAAATTGAAGCGTTTTTAACTGTAAATGGACAGACTTTGGTCGGGCATTTTGCTGTGCCTTATTGTCCAATCGATGTATCAGGATTATTTGATCAAAGGATAGTAGTGCTAGTGCTAAATATTAAACCACCTCATTCTTTCTTTAATACCAGACACTCAACAGTTCCTAAAGTCAAAAATCTGTCCACAGAGCGTTGTTTCCGGAGCAGTAGAGCCAGACACGATCATAGTAAAACGCCACATAGACAGTCAGCTCACTATTACAAAGATTGAACTAGGTTCGAAGACTCGCAGAGTGAAGACTGAGGGTAGCGGTATAGCAATGGAAGATGTTCCAGAGGAAGACCGAAATGTGCCATGTCTCTCTGAAACAGAAATGATGAAACTGGCTAAGATTGGAGTCGTACAGGAGGAGCTGTGGGGCGCCGGCAGGGATATTGAATGGGCCGTTACCGAGGTTATAATTTTTTGCAATATCTGCATTTTACATATTCGAATGCTCCATTTTTCTCAATGAAATAATAAAAGTTTTTGATCTATTTAATGACAAAGTATCTACTCTTGTATCATATCTTAATATTCATATACCAGTTAGATATTTGGTACTGTTTTCTAGCTAGACTTCTGTAAGATTGATTAATTGAGATTGATGTTAATTATTTTTTGTTGACTATAAATGTCGAGGACAAGGTTAAGATATTCCATGATGTTTGAAGGTTTTGGAGCTAAGGTGAATTTTATATTGGAATTTTGTTAAGCTACTTTTGTCAGTAACCGTAACTTGGTACTAAGAAAAGTGAAATAATAGGTACGCTAGTCGAATTGTTCTTTCGCCATTCGCATTTCAAAATTGAGCAAGAAATTTTCAGACTGAGATTTACCTTCTACAAGCGCGACCTATCACGTCTTTGGATCGTTGGACTGAGGAGGAGTTGCTACATGAACTGGACTCAGCTATCATGGCCGATGACGAACTTTTGTCCTTCGGAAACACAGGAGAGGTGAGAAGTGAAAAATGCGCACCACAGCAATAGATTGTTGTTATGAATTTACCTAGTGTAATGAATCTGTTTACTTCCTCAGGTGTTACCAAGGCCACTTACACCTATGACTTATGACGTGGTCACCGTGGGCTTGGTGAAAGGAATGAACGACATAATAGAGACTAATGGTAGTGGATATGATCAGAGCGTGATGTTAACTCATCATAGATGTGTTCTTTCTTTATACAATGTAAGTACAAACACACGAAAAGAACATACCACAAAAGACATTGATTATAATATTATCGTTGTTGGTGTCATCGTCTAGCACAATGTTGTCGAGTACCTACGAAGTTGTGACAGCCTTGATATGGATTGTCATTGGTCGACCTCCAGTGACGTCACGTCACCCAGTCTGACAAATGACAATCTCTATCAAAGTTAATACGGGGTGAATTATTTTAATAGTTCGAAGTTGTACTAATTAACGGAGTTTATTGACCCCGGGAGACTTCCTTTTGATCCTGTATCTTATGTATTGCTTCAAAAAAGCAAATACAACATGAGTTAAAGTAAGTAGATTAAAGATGGAACATTTAATTATCCGGGTCAAAAGGAGAGAGCCTTTTATATATTGGTCAAAGCCGCTTTTGCCTATACTGAAATTCGTTTAGCTAAGTTTCTTTTATTTCATCTTAGTCAATATACCGAAGAACACCTAAGGAACTGGACATAAACATAAGGATAATGGAGATGGCTATCCATGGACATAAAGTGGCAGGCACAGAGATACTGAACTCGGCGAAACACAGGCGAGCCCCGCATTGGATGGACAAGGCTACTGGTATTTGGCTTATGATCAAGGTAGAGTCACACGAAAGTTTCATTTTGTAAAGCCAGCGTATAAAAATGGTATTAATTCAGAGCAGTTGGGCTAGGCCGTCCGCTGCGTTATGCGTACGCCAGTCGCCTGCGATGCGACCGCAGCGGGCTACGTCGCGCATATCGTATGATGGGGGACCCGCTTAACGCAGCGTTAGGTACTCTATGTGTTTACACGAAACAGCATGAGCGCGACTAGCGCACGCTCAATACAGCATACCACCTAAGCACATAATTCTGCTATGAATTTTAGACAGAGACTTAAATAATTTAGTTAACAATTTAGTAGTCCATTTTAAAACCAGTTTCCACGCTATGTAATAAAATTACTTAGCACAAACATTCCGTTTGTGTTAAGTAATTTTATTACCAACACAACCTATAATAGTCATAGGACTCATAGGTAATAGTGTGGAGGTGGACAGCGAATAGATACTTCTCTCCTTCCAGTTGGGCCAAGCGGGAAGCTTGGCTCTTTGCTTCTAATATATTTAATTTTTCAGACATTATTGATGTCAAAAAGGTATATGGACAGCGCCATTAAAACTGTGAATACATTAAATTATTTGAGAGAGACAGATGATCCTAAGGAGCTCTTGGATATTCTTCAACAACCTAGAGAGACGCTGGAGAAGGTTTCTCATAGCCACGCCGGGGCAAGCAGTGCGAGCACTTGCAGTCAGATCGTGGCTATGACTGTGTTCTTAGAGGGAAAATCAGGTTAAATATTTTCTTATACTCGCTGATTATTTTCTTGACGTAATATCGTTGAACCTGTAGAATGAAGGTTTCATTGTCAGAGACTTGCCCGGGGCTGGTGGAGCTGCGCTCAGTGGGTGTTCCACTTCTGCTAAACATATTTCTGATATTAGACACAGTATATTCACAACCAAGTCAAGAAGACACTCCAATAAACAGCTGTGCGATCACAGTATTCTTTTTTTTTAACTTGTTTCCGGTGACATGTATGAGCCAATCATTTAGTTAGTCAGATGGAGATGATGTACTTAGAGGGTTACATATGTAGAGTTCAAACACCGGGATGATATTATTATATAGATATTGTTGAAGCGTTAAAGCGCCTGACGGATTATTCTCGCAACTAGTGGAGCCAGAGCATACACGACTTATGCAATACGCAGGTGCTGCGTCCTGTCGGTAGTTTTAATTATCCTATTGTAATTTTATAAATTTAATTTTAATGACTGTTGAGCTTTCGCACGATAAAGAAGTCTTATTAGCATTTCCGAATTTTATTTATCCAACATTAAATCCATTTTCGTACATGGTCCTAACGAACCGGATATTCTGGAAGATTAGCGGAAGTGAATATAGTAAAATATAATATATGGATTAAGAAAATAAGGATTAAGAAATATAAGGAATAAGGATTAAGGATCTGAACCAGAGGATTAAGTTCAAGCAAGACGAAGTTCGTGGTGTAAAGCATTTACTTATTATAATTTAATATCTTCACCCAACACTCAGGTAACATAATTATTGCTTACCATTAAGCGCACAGTGTTAGAGTTAAATCATCAGGTACCTACTTACATTGTAATTAGTAATTTTTCATCAGCTTATAATATTTAGTTTAAATCATACTGAATATAGTATAGTTAGCTTACTTGCTACATTATTTAACTAATTTATATAAAGCTGTAACTAATTTACATCATTAACTGTGATTGTTAATTGGTAGTTAGGTATCTTGACACAGGTGGTACATTCGAGTGTTCAATATTAATAATTGCAAGTCATTCAATTTCAATTCAATTTAATAGTTATTAGTTCAGGATTTTATTATTGTATTCATTAAAATGTATGTGTATTAAATTAAATGTATTAATCATGAGAGTAAAAAGATCTACAAATTAATATAGTAGTATTTATAAAATTGTGTGATTTATAGTAAAATAATACAAGTAGTACTATAGGTATATTGTAAGTCCTGAGTACCTACTTATACCCTTGCTAATTAGAATAAAGGAATCAATCATATTGCTATAAAAGTAACTTTCTGTAAGCTTTAGTCAAGTGTAGGTATTCGTCAAAACTTTATTGTTCCGGTAACATAAGCATTAGTTCTGTTGTTAATCGCATTATTGTATCAATTCTAGGTTGACGACACCTGCTTCCCAGTATGACCGAGGAAAAGGAGTTAGTAAAAACGCGAGGTAGCTACAAGGGTCGTTTGACTACCTTCGTTCACTTCCTGGACTCACTTGAGGACAAAGAGTTGTCAACTTGCGATATTTCGGAACTACAGTTGCGTATGGACAAGCTCGAGTCGGTGTATGAGCGATACGATGAGGTACAGTTGCGCCTAGAATGTCTTGTTGAGGATGTAAAATTGCAATATGCTGAACGTTCTGACTTCGAGTCTATTTATTACAAGTCCTTGTCCAGAGCGCAAAGTATGCTTGTTAGTTTTAATACCGAGAATAAATCGATGCAGAGTTGTAAAAGCACTCGTACTGGTATGAACACACGAGTCAAATTACCTACCATTCAGTTACCTAAGTTTAGCGGATCATATGATAATTGGTTAGAGTTTCGTGACACCTATACTAGCCTGATTCACTTTAATGATGACATTGATGTAGTTAGCAAATTCCACTACTTAAGAGCATCTCTTGAGGGTACTGCTGCCGTGGTTATAAAAAGCATTGAGTTTTCGTCGAGTAATTACGCCGTAGCCTGGAGTTTATTGTGTGATCGATTTGACAACAAACGACTATTAGTAACTAATCACGTAAATTCGTTATTAAATATTGAGTCTATTCATAAGGAGTCTTCTGTTGCATTGAAGAATTTAATCGATAAATTAAATAAAGACTTGCGAGCTTTGACATCGTTAGGAGAACCTGTCAACCAGTGGGATACACTTTTAATTTGTATTATCACTCCGAAGGTTGATCAAAAAACCTTTCGTGAGTGGGAGGAATACAAAGGCAGGTTAGACAAGGACAGCCCGATTACGTTTGCTGTATTTCTACAGTTCTTACGTGGCCGAGCCGATCTCATAGAAACCTTAGAGTCCTCACGTCAACATTATTCACAGACATCTAAATCAGACCCTAAGTTAAAGTCTATGATAGCCACGCAGTCTTCTAGCAGTTCTTCTACTCATTCGGTTCCGAAAGTATGTCCTAAATGCAATAGTCTCGATCACACATTGAACAATTGTCAACAGTTTCTCGCATTAAACACTGACGCTCGTATCAAGTTACTACCTAGCTATAAAGTGTGCTACAATTGTCTTCATTCGGGTCACTACGCTAACAAGTGTAAAAAACCGGGTTGTCAACACTGCAAACGTAGACATCACACACTTATTCACACAAATAATAATACATGCACTATTCCGAATACACATATAGATGATTCTCCTCCTGAAACGACTACTAACTTTCATCCATCTGTTCCGTCTGCCAATACGACCTCAGCTAACGTAGCTTTATCAGCTACCATTGCGTCTGTCCGTGGTCATAAGCAGCGAGATGTGTTGTTGTCTACTGCCTTGATCAAACTGCGCGACCATAATAACGGTGTCCATTTCGTTCGCGCCATTCTAGACAGTGCGAGCACGTCGTCATTCATAACAGATCGGTTATGCAAAAGACTAAATTTACTAACTAGCCCGGTAAGTAAATCTATACTTGGCATAAACAATGTCACGTCGCGCGTAGGCAAAGTATGTCGAGTCAAACTGACGTCATTACAAGACGACTTTGATTTCGAACTCAATTGTTTTGTTTTGCCATATATTACGAGCAACGTACCGTGCCGAGAAATAAATATTAGTGATTTTGAACTACCCTCGAATATCACTTTAGCTGATCCCAAGTTTTACAAGCCTGGAGATATTGATATTCTCATAGGTGCTGATCTGTTTTGGGATTTGTTGGGATCTCAAAGAATAAAGTTAGGTACTGGGAAGCCAGTATTGTGTGAAACCCGTTTAGGATGGATAGTTTCTGGCCCAGTTACGCAGAACTATTCATCACTACCCTCGCATGATTTAAAATGTAATGTTTCTATCGATAATCATGACGAGTGGGTAAATCATAAGGCTGCACACTGTTTACATTATTTAGTACCTAAATGGAAACGTAAACGTCGACGCGAGTATCGTTCAATGACGTTCAGTGTTTAGGATCGGAGACACTACCAGAGGTTCGAACTAATGTACCTAGTTTTAAGAGCGGTCATTATGAATGATATACGTTACCCGTTGTCATACGTTTTGTTAGCCTATGTTTTTTAGATTTATTATTTCCAGTAGGAAAACCTATTCTATAACTGAATATTTATCTATTTATTTATTTACAGTCCACATAATCATTAAACTTTAAACCTAGGATCAAGTAACAAACCTATTATTTAATTTTGAGCAAATCTTGCTATTATAAATGTGTCAGGTACTATCGTATGAAGGGTAAGGTGGTAGCCCCGATGATGGGCAACTTACCACGTGAGTGTCTCTGTCCCGGTTATCCCGTTGGGACTACGGGCGTTGATTACGCAGGCCCTATTATGTGTGCTAATTATGATGCAGGCTAGTAAAGGTGTAAATCGCCAATTTCATTTGTTGTACATCCAAGGCTATCCATTTAGAGCTTGCGGGTGATTTTTGCTAGCTTTGTATCGATTTATATCTTGAGGAGGCAAACCCGTTGATATTTTTTGGCCAACGGTACCTCATTTGTCGGTGTTTGTAACGAAATTCATAAGTTTTACCTCGAATAGTTTGTCCTTGAGTGAGTGCACGGCGAATGATGGTATTCGGTTTCATTTATACCCCGCATACACCCCGCATTTGGTGGTCACTGGGAAGCAGGTGTAAAGTCAAAAAAGTACCACCTACAAAGAGTGTTGGGAAATTGTAACATTAGGTTTGAAGAGCTTTACACCACACTGACGAAGATTGAAGCCATTTAGACTCTCGTGCACTGACGCCGTTATTCTCGGATCCAGCAGATCACACTTCGCCAACTTAAGCCAGGTCACTTCCTCATTGGACGCTCCGTTACTTCTCGACCGCAGCCTGACTATCTATCTCGTTCCCAACGGATAGGACAACTCCGGCAATATTTGGTACAGATGGAGCAACGAATTATGTTGCAGAATTGCAGGTGCGGACCAATGGCGTTCAGAAAAGGACTCGTTGAAGCTGAACACATCTGCTGGAGTCATTCGGCGAGCATTCAACAGGATCTGTCCGTCGGAGTCTGGTTGAAACCGTTGTTTCAACGCCCGGGGGCATGTTGAAGCGTTAAAGCGCCTGACGGATTATTCTCGCAACTAGTGGAGCCAGAGCATACACGACTTATGCAATACGCAGGTGCTGCGTCCTGTCGGTAGTTTTAATTATCCTATTGTAATTTTATAAATTTAATTTTAATGACTGTTGAGCTTTCGCACGATAAAGAAGTCTTATTAGCATTTCCGAATTTTATTTATCCAACATTAAATCCATTTTCGTACAGATATATTCGGAATAACATTCTTTTACAGATTTCACGCCTGAACAATGCAATGAAATTAGCAGCCTCTTCAGCTCTGGAGATGTTCTATCAGCCGAGGTGCCTGTAGCTTTGGCCAATATAGTTCAGAAACTGGAGTACTCTGGTTTAGCTGGAGAGTTCAGGGCTCTGGACCCGAATACAGGTATACAATGGCTTAAAAAGAATGCCCCAGTTGTGTACCTCGACGTGTGTACGTTCTTGGAACATCATGGATATAGAGCGGTTATGGAGGTAATTATATTATTTTATAAACAAAACTTGGTATTTGTATAATTGAGTAGCACAAGTTGTACTTTTGATTACAGTTTTGTTAGTTATTCAAAGATATTAAATTACATAAATTCTGACTTCATAATTTTTGAACGTCACGGAGCGTCGATTTAATTTTTTTAAATATATTGACGAGGGCTACAGGCAGTGCCTCCAGCACGAAAACCTGTCGTAATCGTAACGTAAACGTATCGACAGAACGGTGCATTGCGATTGGCCGCCTACGTAAACTGAGAACCTGTGTATATATGTGAAGCCTGCCAATCGCAATGCTCCGTCCTCTCGATACGTTTACGTCACGATCACGATAGTTTCTCATGCTAGTGGTACAGCAGTCCTACTACAGACTCAGGCTATGGTCGTGCTACTAGTGCCGACCATAGCTCCATAGTGCCGCACTACGTGTACGCACGGAGTACGTGGAATAAAGCCGCGAGAAGGCCGGTGATGGCTGAAAAGTTACTTACAGAAGAAGTTTAGCAATCGTGGTGGCCCTCGCGGTTAAAAGAGCTGGCCCTTGTATTTTGTTTTGTTGGGTATTACGATTTATTACTGAAATCCACCTTTTTTTTAGTTTGACCTAATTACAAAGCCATTGGTATTAGTCCCCCAAGAAATGATCAAAGTTTTGCAAAGTTTACATGTATCTACTGAAGGAATAAAAGTTAAAAGCAGCGAGGAAGTTGTTGCTGCACTCACTACTCCCGAGAAAGAAATCACCAGGTATGTAGCAAGGGTACATCTACTTCATTTTCATCTTAGCGTTAATCCCAGTTGCATCCGAAGCTTTCACGTCGAAGACTGGGGTCCGCTTTGTGTGTTACGTCCTAGCCCGGCCACGGCGGCAAAAAAAGCCGTGGCAATGTCAGTAAGCAGTACGGATGCGTACTTTTCTGTACTCAAAAAGAAAAAACAAGTACCGCTTTATTTCACCAGATATGGAACATTTTTTGTGGCCGGGCTATAACGCATGCGTCCCAGCCCGGCCACGCTTCTATCTAAATGAAATGGGACCTTTATGATATTATTTACGTATGGGGCACTCGTACACATCGTGTACCATCGAATCGAAGTAGATTTTCTTTGAAATCGGTAGTTAATACAGTTTAATAACGAATCAAACTTTATTATATGAAATGCCTTATAAAATATTAGAGCAAAAACGTAATTTGACATGTCGAGTTTTCTTATGTAGGCGCAATAGCTCGTGTGTGATTCTCCGTAGCACGACCACGGATGATTATCTTAATTTTCATGTAGTACAAATTCATAAAAAAAGTGTACTTTATTGTACTATAGAATAAAATATATGTACTCTGATATTTTCGCTGATATAACGTATGTGCCCTGTAGTACCTTTCTGGCACGAGTGCACGACCACTACACATTTTAGGTACCTACTTTTTACAACTTCAAGGTGAAAAATACTATAAATGAAATTGTACTTAATTGTACTCAATTGTATAGAAAATTTTGAGCGGTGGTTTACCTGTTTAAAAGCGTTTTACTTTTTAAGTCACACTGTTACGCCATTACTATTAATTCTAAGTAGTCAAAAGTAAATAAAATTACGTTTAGTATTTATATTACGTTTTATTTTAAAATAATATTAATTGGACGTAGAAATAGTACATAAGAAAGTAGGTAGTCCTTTTCAACACACTTGCTCATAAATTGGCTCTAATTCCACCGCAATTAGGCACACAATGGCACCTATAAAACTGTGACTTTTTGTTTTACTATAATTTACGAGTGAGTTATAGGTAGCTTTTGAGTTGCTTTCTTCTTAAAAAAGTTTCGATACAAAAAAGATCATGTTCAATAGTACAAATAAACTAATATAGGTACCTAAGTACTGCTTACTCATTTAATACAACTTGGTATTTAAATAGATAATTTCAACCTATACGTGTTTAATAAACAAAACTATGCCTTTAAACTATGCCTTTAAAACTATGCCTTTTATGTATTATACATATAAACCTTCCTCTTGAATTACTCTATATATTAAAAAAAACCGCATCAAAATCCGTTGCGTAGTTTTAAAGATTTAAGCATACATGTATATATATGTTTATATAAATACTAATAAAAGGTTAAAATTGCAAAGCGAGATGCATACTTTTCTTCTATCGACTTTACCTACTTTCCTATGTACTATTCTACGTCCAATGAATATTATTTTAAAATAAAACGTAATATAAATACTAAACGTAATTTTATTTACTTTTGACTATTTAGAATTAATAGTAAGGGCTTAACATTGTGACTTAAAAAGTAAAACGCTTTGAAACAGGTAAACCACCGCTCAAAATTTTCTATACAATTGAGTACAATTAAGTACAATTTCATTTATAGTATTTTTCACCTTAAAGTTGTAAAAAATAGGTACCTAAAATGTGTAGTGGTCGTGCACTCGTGCCAGAAAGGTACTACAGGGCACATACGTTATATCTGCGAAAATATCAGAGTACATATATTTTATTCTATAGTACAATAAAGTACACTTTTTTTATGAATTTGTACTACATGAAAATTAAGATAATCATCCGTGGTCGTGCTACGGAGAATCACACACGAGCTATTGCGCCTACATAAGAAAACTCGACATGTCAAATTACGTTTTTGCTCTAATATTTTATAAGGCATTTCATATAATAAAGTTTGATTCGTTATTAAACTGTATTAACTACCGATTTCAAAGAAAATCTACTTCGATTCGATGGTACACGATGTGTACGAGTGCCCCATACGTAAATAATATCATAAAGGTCCCATTTCATTTAGATAGAAGCGTGGCCGGGCTGGGACGCATGCGTTATAGCCCGGCCACAAAAAATGTTCCATATCTGGTGAAATAAAGCGGTACTTGTTTTTTCTTTTTGAGTACAGAAAAGTACGCATCCGTACTGCTTACTACACCAACACGGTGTGTTACGTCCTAGCCCGGCCACGGCGGCAAAAAAAGCCGTGGCAATGTCAGTAAGCAGTACGGATGCGTACTTTTCTGTACTCAAAAAGAAAAAACAAGTACCGCTTTATTTCACCAGATATGGAACATTTTTTGTGGCCGGGCTATAACGCATGCGTCCCCGCCCGGCCACGCTTCTATCTAAATGAAATGGGACCTTTATGATATTATTTACGTATGGGGCACTCGTACACATCGTGTACCATCGAATCGAAGTAGATTTTCTTTGAAATCGGTAGTTAATACAGTTTAATAACGAATCAAACTTTATTATATGAAATGCCTTATAAAATATTAGAGCAAAAACGTAATTTGACATGTCGAGTTTTCTTATGTAGGCGCAATAGCTCGTGTGTGATTCTCCGTAGCACGACCACGGATGATTATCTTAATTTTCATGTAGTACAAATTCATAAAAAAAGTGTACTTTATTGTACTATAGAATAAAATATATGTACTCTGATATTTTCGCAGATATAACGTATGTGCCCTGTAGTACCTTTCTGGCACGAGTGCACGACCACTACACATTTTAGGTACCTATTTTTTACAACTTTAAGGTGAAAAATACTATAAATGAAATTGTACTTAATTGTACTCAATTGTATAGAAAATTTTGAGCGGTGGTTTACCTGTTTCAAAGCGTTTTACTTTTTAAGTCACAATGTTAAGCCCTTACTATTAATTCTAAATAGTCAAAAGTAAATAAAATTACGTTTAGTATTTATATTACGTTTTATTTTAAAATAATATTCATTGGACGTAGAATAGTACATAGGAAAGTAGGTAAAGTCGATAGAAGAAAAGTATGCATCTCGCTTTGCAATTTTAACCTTTTATTAGTATTTATATAAACATATATATACATGTATGCTTAAATCTTTAAAACTACGCAACGGATTTTGATGCGGTTTTTTTTAATATATAGAGTAATTCAAGAGGAAGGTTTATATGTATAATACATAAAAGGCATAGTTTTAAAGGCATAGTTTAAAGGCATAGTTTTGTTTATTAAACACGTATAGGTTGAAATTATCTATTTAAATACCAAGTTGTATTAAATGAGTAAGCAGTACTTAGGTACCTATATTAGTTTATTTGTACTATTGAACATGATCTTTTTTGTATCGAAACTTTTTTAAGAAGAAAGCAACTCAAAAGCTACCTATAACTCACTCGTAAATTATAGTAAAACAAAAAGTCACAGTTTTATAGGTGCCATTGTGTGCCTAATTGCGGTGGAATTAGAGCCAATTTATGAGCAAGTGTGTTGAAAAGGACTACCTACTTTCTTATGTACTATTTCTACGTCCAATTAATATTATTTTAAAATAAAACGTAATATAAATACTAAACGTAATTTTATTTACTTTTGACTACTTAGAATTAATAGTAATGGCGTAACAGTGTGACTTAAAAAGTAAAACGCTTTTAAACAGGTAAACCACCGCTCAAAATTTTCTATACAATTGAGTACAATTAAGTACAATTTCATTTATAGTATTTTTCACCTTGAAGTTGTAAAAAGTAGGTACCTAAAATGTGTAGTGGTCGTGCACTCGTGCCAGAAAGGTACTACAGGGCACATACGTTATATCAGCGAAAATATCAGAGTACATATATTTTATTCTATAGTACAATAAAGTACACTTTTTTTATGAATTTGTACTACATGAAAATTAAGATAATCATCCGTGGTCGTGCTACGGAGAATCACACACGAGCTATTGCGCCTACATAAGAAAACTCGACATGTCAAATTACGTTTTTGCTCTAATATTTTATAAGGCATTTCATATAATAAAGTTTGATTCGTTATTAAACTGTATTAACTACCGATTTCAAAGAAAATCTACTTCGATTCGATGGTACACGATGTGTACGAGTGCCCCATACGTAAATAATATCATAAAGGTCCCATTTCATTTAGATAGAAGCGTGGCCGGGCTGGGACGCATGCGTTATAGCCCGGCCACAAAAAATGTTCCATATCTGGTGAAATAAAGCGGTACTTGTTTTTTCTTTTTGAGTACAGAAAAGTACGCATCCGTACTGCTTACTGACATTGCCACGGCTTTTTTTGCCGCCATGGCCGGGCTAGGACGTAACACACGTCCGCTTTACCAAGGGTACACAATACCAACATTTTTCCGGTGGTATAAACAATCAATTAGTTAGCCTAGCGTATTCACTACGGGCCTTAGATCTCTCTCATTGTACGCTATTGTCCTATTCCATCTTACACACTAGGACATAAATATTTAAATAATCCCATCGTCATAGTACACCTTACAGTCACTTTATTCCCACTATACCAGATTCCCAAAATACCAGATGATCAAAACAAAACAGTCAGAACATAGAGACATTTTGATAGAGATAGGTCGTTGTGATTTGTGATAGTTACCTATTCAATAATGGACAGAAATTAGGAATAATGTTAGTGAGATATTCGACTCCCGAAATACTGGTAGGACGAGATGGCATAAAGGGATAGTTCAATATTTTGCACAAAACAGATTTTGTAACAAATAGAATCGAATGAGTATTACAAGCACTGCGTGCTTAGCACCAATTTGTTAAAAGTATCACCCCCTTTCAATGTCATAAAAAAGTAATATCTTTATTTACAGAAAACTACTACGTTGGATTCTACCGCTATGTCGCCGTACCGTACGTCATAGAGAGAGCACCAAAGCCCAACTGATTCTCACCATTCACAAACTGCGACTTGGATTTTTACAATTAGGACGCTTACTCGTACGAAAATGGTATATACCGAACCCTGATCTCGTCTTCTTCTTTCGTCTAGAAGAACTGAGGAGTTATTGCGAAAATAGAGATCCTGCCCTGTTGAAAAAGTAAGATTAGTTTTTAACCGAGTAGTTTTGGACAATACGATATATTATTAATATTTGTACACACACTGATTTTGAATTTCCCGTTCCCTATCTACAGAGCACTCCAACGCCAACAATACCATCCAGGTTGGTGTAAACTGAAGTTTGCGGAACTCAACAAAGGCTGGGTAGATCCCCTAGAAGCGAAGGGGCCCATGGTCATGGCCGGTGATGTTAAGATAAAGGCCACGTCTGTTTGTGGAGGAGAGGTGATCGCAAGAGCATGTGTTGTTAAAGATCTCTCAGAGGTATGTATGACACTACAATGAACTCGTACAGTCACACATCTGTTGCATGTAAGAGATAAGCGAGAACTTCAACTTCTTTTGAAGAGGTTTAAGTTGATAATTTAAATCTAGACTGTTATTGGTTACTATCAGAATAGATCAGAATCAACTTTCACTGTCACTTAACCTACTCTATGTTGCATGATTTCATAGATCGGTCAATTGCAACCTGGAGATGTGTTAATAACGCACGCTACTGACATCGGCTGGTCTCCGTACTTCCCGCTCCTGAAAGGCATCGTCACTGAACTCGGTGGACTTATATCACATGGTTAGTTTCGAAAATACATTATACTTTCTCTTTGTTACTAGAATTTAACCCCTTCTTTTCCGTAGTTCCATGGAACGTTCCATTGATAGGACGATGGAAAATAGTACATTATGGTACAAGTGAGTAAAGTTGGTGATTACCGCCGAGCCGCGAGGCGAGGGTCTTAAGAGAGCCGAGGACGGTAATCATCATGCTCACGCGTGCCATACGACGTTTTACAACACACTTGCGAATAAAATAATACTACAAATACTAAATAAACAATACTACAAATTAATTCGTTTTCCTATGTGCGCGCATCTAACAATGGCGGTCGGCCATATTAAAAAAAAAAAGTTAAATTTGAGTGAAAATTTTGTTTATTAAACTAGTAAATTATTACAAGTTGAATTTATTTATTTAAATACGAAAATGCATCAAATGAACATACAATAGGCATATTAATTTATTCGTACTATTAAACACGTTCTTTTTTGTATCGATACTTTTTTAAGAACAGAAACTTAACCTATAAAATTTCAAAGAGAATCTATAACTCACTTGTGAATAATAGCAATGAAAAAGTCACAGTTTGATAATAGGTGTCATTACGTGCCTATTTGCGGTGAAATAATAGCACTTTTATGAGCATGTGTGTTGTAAAAGTCATTTAACCGTAGTTCCACTTGCTGTGGAACCACCGAAAATAGTTTTTTACTCCACTACAGGTTTTCGGTATTCATTATACCTACTGTTAATTTTTTTAAAGACGAAAGCTTTTAGATTGTAGGCTACGTTGAATAATGACAATTTATTAGGGTCGCATTTGGGTTTCGGGAACGAAAACGGTAGGTAATTGCGGGAACAATAAATAAAAAAGGAAGAAAGGTAAAAGATGTGGTCCACTGCTAGAACTTTACTTGGAAGAGTTCTACTAAAGTTCAGCGAGAATGGAAAATATCTATTCATGGATTCAAATGGACTTGCGTAGAGGAATTTTTTTTTCATTGATGAAGGGGATAATGAGACGATCGTTAGGAAATAAATATAGTTAATAAATTTGGAAAATATGTACTTAGTAATTGAAATCGCTGTTAGTTTGAAGCGAATAATGTAATCTATGGCTAGTTCTGGGTTTAGGAAGTAGCAAAAGTGTATCTATTCGACAGAATTCGCTTGCTTTAATTTACCATAAGGTTGCGATTATATGATCTTATTTGCTTGTAGGTGCAGTTATTGCTCGAGAATATGGTTTACCATGTGTTGTGGGAGCTGCATTCGCCACCGACATGTTTCAAACTGGTGATTTAGTCAGACTGTCAGGAACTAACGGAACCATTGAAAAAGTTGAAGTAGAAGAAGAAAATCACGATGACATAACAGAAGATTAAGAAAATCCAATGTGTGTTTTAGCAGTTACAAAACACATAACGATGCATAGTATTGTGTAGCCAAAGAAAATGACAAAAAATATACTTTTAGGCCGTACGCTGGCATAGACGGGTGCGGGTCGCGGACGTACGGCGCGGGCGCCCGCGCCGTGCGTGCGCCCGCCTGTCCGTCGCGGGCGTCCGCTGCTCCGTCGCGGATGCCCGCGACGGGCGTCTGTCACCAGTATAATTTCAATAGCGTCGGTGTACAGTCGATAACTATGGATCATTTATTGATATGTTACTTAGCCAAAAGACGACGAGTACGACGACGTGAACAAAGGTGTCAGCCAATGAGCCCATATGTCACGTCTAGATTGTTGTGTGGAGAATTTGTAACCAAGTTTTCGTTATTAAGAGAAAATGGGCAAAAATTTTTACAAAAATAATTATCCAATTTGGTGCAGTCATTGGGAACATTTGAGGGTTTCATTTTTAATCACGCCGCGCCCGCGGGCCGGTCCGGTTCCACCGCACCGCTATGTCCCTGCAAGGGTACTTAATTGGATAAGGATTAATGCTGAAATGCTTAAAATCATTTTTTTTTTCGTAAAATGTAAAGGATAAAAAATGGTTATTGCGGGTTATTCTTAAGTGATAGACATATTATACATATAAACCTTCCTCTTGAATCACTCTATCTAAAAAAAAACTCGCTTCAAAATCCGTTGCGTAGTTTTAAGCAGCTAAGGATTATTCTAAGTTTATTGCAACGACTGTACAAGCACGGCGCGTGTGACACGGATAACGTAGCGGCGGTCGATGATTTTGTTGAAACAGACCCGCACGCGTGCTCCGTCGCGCGGACACACGGCGCGTGCCCCGCTACCCGCGTGGCGGGCCCCGCCGCCCGCGTCGCGTGTGACGGGTATCCGCCTCACGGAGCGCTGCTCTTGAAATAACATGAAACAAGCACGCGAAGCGGACGCCCGCGACCCGCACCCGTCGATGCCAGCGAACGGCCTTAGGTCTTAAGACACACCATATTTATGTTCCCGACCTGTTGTGCCGACTGCCGACCCTTATTCTAAGACGAATAAGAGTTCCTCAGAGTTCGTCTTATTCAACGTCCTCCAAGGAGCACAATAAAATAAGCAAGTTTTAGGTATCATGACCGCCAGTCACGTCAGTGACGTCACAAAATGAACTCTATGTGTACAGTCGACAAAGGAGATACGGTTACACCTTTACATAGCAAACCTCTAAATAGACTTATGTTTTTCTGTATATTTTTCATGCATCTCTGTACATAATAAAAAACTTTTTTTCCTTTACATACAACTTTATAGGAAAACTAGCTGCCCCGGCGAACTTCGTACCGCCATATTTTCGGCCCGCGTGGTATTCAAATCCCGTTCCCGCTGCACCCTTATCACTTAGGGGGATGAAAAATAGATGTTGGCCGATTCTCATAGATACCGGATAAGCACAAAAAAATTCATCAAAATCGGTCAAGCCGTTTCGGAGGAGTTCGATTACGCACATTTGTGACACGAGAATTTTATATATTAGAAGAGCGACCGTATCTCCTTGCTCGAATGTACGTGTTTTTGGATTTCTTTTGAGGATAGCACGAAGTGCTACGATAGTGAAAAAACTCAAATCCACCAATCAACGCTTATATGAAATCAATCCACGAGCGTCAAGGCCTCGTTCCCTTCGCGACTTGGGTTCAAGATATGTCAGTAACTATACCAAAGTCCGCACTGATAAGTATAACCTACTGTGTAGAGCATTTTGGGTGTATAATAAATCATTTGTACGAAAAATAAAATAATGAAAATTTTGGAAAACAACTTTAATAAAAGAAAAAGAAAAATATATAAAAAATATAAACATTCTTGCAAGACCACTTGACGACGCGTGTATCATTCTACGATGAAGGTACGAATTCGTAAACGACAGCAGACCGCAGCGGCAGATATCAGTCCGACAATCCGTTCATTCTATAACTACACATTTTCATTTACATTACCATGTCAAATTTCAATACGGCTAAACCATTGAGAAGCCAGCTTGAAGCCTTTATGAATTAAAACAACAAACAATATTATCACAGAGACAGATACAACATAGAGCTAGTGTATTTGCTGCATGCTGTATGCGGTCGGCTACGAACTCGTGCCTTAATGGCCATTGTTTCAACTACACGAACAGAATCTTACGAAACCAAAATCTTTAAAGTTTGCCGAAACAACTTGATTGGAAACAAGCTTCGCATAATGTTTCAATTTGAAACAGCGAATAATTTGGATACTACCAAACCCCTTTGTCGATTATAATATTCTGCTAAAAGTCCTTTACCTAGCTATAGTAGGCTCGATTTTAATGATCAACCCCTAATGTATAGAAGAAGGCGCGTGTTGTAAAGAGATTTAAATTCAATCTCAAAAATTTTGTACCTACACATTTCGATGTAAATTTCGCAAAGAATTTCGAATCTCCACGTCTAATGGTGTCCATTCAATGTGTGGGAGGATCAGCTAGTATAAGTAAGTCGTAGCAGTTGAATGCGAATGGCCTACCGAAGATGACGACGTGGCAGCGGTACTGCGGCGCGTGCACCGGGCCGATGAGATGGGACCCGCGGTAGTGCACGCGGCCGATGTACACGCCTTCTGCCACTCGGACGGCTCGGGCGCCCACTTCACCGCCTCGCCAAGCTACCCAATTTACCTCAGCGTTGCACATAACCTGTGTTAAAAAAATAGGGTAAAGGAACAGCAGCAAAATACGGTATATTATTCAGGCAGACCTGCACACCTGCATAATTGACGAATTGAACAAGGTGACTGCGGGGGCCGTTAGTGTCGCTGAATTGTGAACTGGACACATCTAAATACCACTGACCATTGCCATCAACTCGAGGGAAAGAAGATTTAAGAGGTACATACTTATAAAGTGTACGGGTGTGTCCTGTCAAGAATCTCGACCGACCTGCAATTCGCTACACCCGGCGATTGACGAACAAGGTGCTTGTTTCTGTGAGGAAACTGAGCAGCTTCTGCGAAATCCCGACAAGCTTAGAAAAAATAGCTTGTGATTGTGCATCACAAGTGATGGGCACATCATGAGACGTGACGAGGAGCATATCGCAAGAACCGTCATAGAAATCAAAAGACTATGTCAAGACCGTCCATCGATTACCTGTTGGGACCATCTTCAAATATTCGAAGATGAATGGATATTAGAACTAGCAGAGCCATGGCACAGGAGGGACAGGCAATATGCACGGGAGAAAAAGTAAAGCATCAGCAATAAGAACCGACTGAATTTTAGAGATATAAATGCGTTCCAATATAAATACATAGAATCTATTACATCATACAGCAGATCTTATCTAATCAGTTGCAAAACTGACATGTGATAAGATAAAATTGGATCGATATGATGAAGTAGATACCTGATATTTTGTATAGTAATGAACGGAGCCACTTGAGTACACCGAGCAGCAGTGTTTAGACGGATGCAACGCAGCCGGCAAAACGCTGGATCTGCAAGAAGCACTTATGTATAACTGGTAGAAATCAAAATCATTTGTTTATTTTAGCTGCGGCATATTGCACACAATAGGTATAACCTGGAGCACTGAATTAGCCGTTTCAATTACTTTTCATTGATACTTGTTACTTTCTCTATACTGTTTAATAAATATTATTTTTTTAGCTCGAGTAGGCTGATGAGAGAAAGCAGTAATGTAACAGAAGTTCCAAGTATCATACAATAACTAGCATATTAATCATAACGTAGCATCAAAAAAACCTATACAATTATAAATTAA
Source organism: Eilema depressum (assembly GCA_914767945.1). Lineage (NCBI taxonomy): Eukaryota > Metazoa > Arthropoda > Insecta > Lepidoptera > Erebidae > Eilema > Eilema depressum. The sequence continues at coordinate 19,166,946 of OU612013.1, forward strand.
AGATGTGTACTTATGAGTGGTCCTTGCGATCCAGATGACTTCTCCATCGTAAATGCCGGCGGCGACCGCGCCACTGGGCACAGCTCCGCACGCACCCACCACCCAGACCGGCCGCGGTTCAGAGATGTACGGCACGCATTCTAACATCAATTAAAATATATCATATAGACTTAGGGCATATTTTCACGTTTTCATTAATGAAGAAAATTGCTTCCAGTAAGATTTAAGTATAGTCAGTGGTGGTTCCAGGGTGATTACGTTTCATAAATATGTGTTTCAGTAACTAATACAATAAAGTTATTGAAAACAGAAATGATCGAAACTACGAGGTAGCCAACCATACAAAAGCGAAGCGAACCCCATCTCATCGTGAAAGCTTTGGATGCGACTGGGATTAACGCTAAGAAGAAGAAGAAGAACCATACAAATACCATATGACGAATACACCTGACTTTTTAACAAAATAACGGGTTAGTAGCTTTATGCCTATATCTCGATAAGACTTAGGTATCAATATGACTAGATCGCTTTATGACTAAATCTCAATATGACTAGTTCGCTTTTGGACTAGATAGCTATACGACCATGTATCTATATGTCTTGTTATCAGATTGACTTAATGTCAATATGACGTACAATGGCATCGAAAAGTGGCTCTTCAGTGGGGTGAGCACGAACTACTATCGTAATCGTATCGTGAACGTAACGATAGTACGGAGTATTGTGATTGGCAGGCTTCAGGCAGGCGGCCAATCGCAATGCTCCGTGCTCTCGTTACGTTCACGATACGATAACGATAGTTGTTCGTGCTCACCCCACTGGGCTCTTCAATCTCACACTTCACCATACTTCATTGATAAGGAACTCTTTGTTAAGCGCGCTGACCACTTACTAAGTAGTTCCTGAACCCCTAGAAAAATAAATTTACTTAATCGTCATTTGTCTTTCAATGAACTGTCAAAAGGTTTATTCGCAACTTACATAGTCTGTATTTCATTTTGGTATTTGTTTATTACACATAAAATGCAGAGAAATGAATTTAAATTTATTAAGAATAAAAAAAGGAAAGAAGCTCTACTTTACAATGGCTACAGATTTAATTTTGTGGCAAATAATATAAGCGGTACGTCTTTCTGGCGTTGCTATAAAAGACAAGAGTGTAGTGCTTCTCTTACCTTAAACAGAGAAAAGACGAGTATAGTAAGGGAGAGCCTACATAAATGTGAGCAAGACTTCAATAAAATAGAAGAAGACCTTTTACTGGATACCGCCAAACGAAAAGTTACCAAAGATATGTCATCAGTGAAAAATATTTACGAAGATACGCTGGAACAAATGCCTTCTACTTCTACGTGTATTGTAAGACCTTATAGTTCCGTGAAGGATATCCTTTACCGACATCGCAAAAAGTTTCTTCAAGTGCAGAAAACCGAGTTTCTTAAATCTAGTGAAGTATTAGTGCCAGAAATAATTAAAAAAAACTTTTTGATAGCTGAGTACGAATTATGTGAAGAGAATAAAATGCTTGTCTTCTCATCAATGTATTCGAAAAGGATGATGAAAACTGATGGCGATCAAGGTAGGGTATTTTTTGGCGATGGAACGTTTAAACGCGTGCCCAAACCTTATTACCAATTATTCTCAATTCACATAGATGTAGAGAGTACGATAGAAAGAACAAACATATTTCCCGTACTTTATGCCCTATTACCCAACAAAGCTGAAAAAACTTATATAGCTTTATTTACTGTTATACGTGATGTACTTGGAGTGCAAATATTTTTTTTTAAATGTGACTACGAGTTAGGTCTTATCAATGCATTTATGATGATATATCCAAATTCAAAAATAACTGGATGCTATTATCATTTCAATAAGGCTGTGTGGAAGAAAGCTAATTCTGTGGGTCTAACAAAATCAATAGAAGGACGGAATATAACAAGGATGACTGCTAATTTGCCTTTGTTGCCTTCATCTCATATACTAGATGGATGGTCAGCTATTGTGGAGAACTCTATAAAGTCAGCAGAAATGGATGCTTTTATGAACTACTTTTCTAGGCAATGGTTAAAAAATACAGCGCTTATTTCCTGTGCACAAGAAAAGCACAGAACTAATAATAGCCTAGAGGCATGGCATAGACGCCTAAATGTGCGTATGCAGCACAAACCCACACTACTATTATTCCTGTTTAATTTAAAAAAGGAAGCACATTTTCAAGACAAGAGAAGACAAAATTCTTTGTTTGAAGTATGCCGCAAAAAAAGAAAAGATGTTTTGTTTAATCGAAAGTACAAAGAAGAATTAATTAAACTTGAGATGCTAGAACTTACGCCCATTGAATTTTTAAAAAACATAAGTTATTTAAAACTTAAATATAAGTAAATAAATATCGTTTCATTGTTGTTCAATTTTTTGTTATAATTACTATTAAGTTTATCTTATAGTTTTTGTTATTTTTTAGTAGAAGAAAGTTATTTTGTGTTTTTTAGTAGCAGAAAGTTATTTTGTGCGTCACAAGCTTTCTTACATGGAGTAAAAACTACTATTAAAAATATACCCTTATAATGATTAACTATTATTTATTAGTTACTAACAGACCCAGCGAACTTCGTACCGCCAATAAAAAGTAAGTACATGAACTTATCTTCTTATACAGAGTGTAATCGTTAAGTGTGTACAGGCGATTACTCCGTAACTATAACTGATAGGTATCAAAAAACTTTAAACTGACATGGAAAGTACGTTACCTCTCGTTTGGTTTAAAAAAAGTTATTGATGTCATTTTACTCATTAGGTAACGTACTTTCCATATCAGTTTAAAGTTTTTTGATATTAGTTATAGTTACGGAGTAATCGCCTGGACACCCCTGTATAGGTACTTATTATTGTTCTTTACCCCGCGTCTCAATAATCTCCCTATTTCCCGTCGTTTTTATTTCTCTACTACCCATTTTTTCTAATCTCTCTACTTCCTTTTCTTTAATAATTAATTTTTTTTAATGTGACGCAGAGTATGGGACTCTCCGTCACATTAAAAAAATAATTAAATTTGAGTTTAAGTAAAATCTTTTTTTTATTTTCTTGCACACCTTATTCTTTACTAATCTTGGCCACGCAATAATAAATATACCAATAGAACTATGTATCTAATTTGGTGCAGCCGATCGAAAGTTATGCCCGTAGGTACATAACTACATACATACATTCTCTTCTGGACAAATTTTGGTGATACTTGTACTCTTAAAAACAAACGACAATATTATGGTCTTTACGCTACCTGGACCAATGGCTATTTAGTCTGAATGAGATCTAGTCTATACGCGAACTAGTCATATTGAGATTTAGTCATAAAGCGATCTAGTCAATATTGTTACCTAGTCTTATCGAGATATAGGCATAAAGCTACTAACCCAAAATAACTCCAAAGTTTTATAATATCAGACAGAGAGAAAATATATAGATAGGTATGGTAGTGTTTTATAAACTTACCTGATATAAACGTTTCGTATTTTTTCTCCCAACACTCTTTTAGATGCAAGTTGTACCTGATCCAGTCTTGTGAATATTTGCTCATTTTGTTTTTATAATGATTCCAGCGCCTGTATTGCCAAAGAGGGGTTATTTATTCAGGTCTACACAAAATAGGTTAGGATGTACTGGAGTGGAGGGATTTTTTTACTGGAAGTTATTGCCACGCAATTAAGGCAGTTTGATTAAAATTCAAATTGTAGAAAAGTAGCATTTACAAACAAGCAGTCAAGTAGAAGCAAGAAATTGCGATTAATGACAAAATAGATATGATTATTTTATTATATTTACTGTCTGATATTCTACACAATGTTAAATTTTCTTATTGCTTACGTCACATGCAAAGGAATACTGCAGTTAGTTGTATCTTGAAGCGAATCAGTTTCTCTTATCTGTCAAAATATTAACGTAAATAGATTATATAAAATACCACCAATCTCATAATTTTTAAGTGTTTGTTGATACTCACAACTAGAATTAGAAATTGCGTCCAGTTATTGAACATACTGATTATGTCCAACATTTCTGAAGCGCATTCTCGGTAACGGTCAGTCCACACGATAGTACGGTTCGGGGACACGATCTAAATATAAACAATGTTCGAAAATTAAAAGTTATTATTTTAAAAATACTAGCTACCTCGGCAAACTTCATTTCGCCTTGGAATCAATGATGCTGTCTTCACGCTCTTGCCCTTATCTCAAGTTTATTTGGGCCGGCGCAACATGTATGCTTTCTCTTTCATCTCTAGTTGCAGTCACCTCAACATTCACTCCCTTCTTAACCATAATCATCTTTCACACAGCCCATCCATCTCCTTTTAGGTCACCTCTCCCCTTGTAGCCATCTACATCCATAGTTAATGCCTTCCTTAGAACATTACTTTCATCCTCGTACATGTCCGAACCAGGATAAAACAAGGAAGTGTAAGTTGTGAGAGGTAAGAATCAATGATGTTGTGTTTAACATAGTTAGCTGCATCAATTTCTTAATTATTATGAAAATGACCTATATACCCATGGACCCCCAATATCCAGTTTGGTTCATATTGGCTTTTACACGAATGACATTTTTTCTTGGATTTTCTGTTAACCCAAGCAAAAATAACCTAAAAAAATAAAAATCGGCACAACCGTTCTCGAGTAGGTAATAAATGGTGTAACTAACACGATTTTCGACAAGATAGATAAAGTAAAGGAATAATTAAGATATTTACTTCTTTGTCATGATATCGTGTAATAAGTCGCATAATCAGTTGACGACTGAAAATGTTATATTGACGCCATTGTAAAGCTTCCGTAGACACTCTTCTTTGAAAGGATGTCCAATTATTACTTTCAGGTTCCTCTGAAAATTTTAATAAATTGAAATAGAAAAAGAAGCGATGAAAATTAAATAGCATACATACAATAAAGTAGCTAGTCACCTAGTGAGAGATGAGGATCATACTTGTATGATAAACCCTGATCTATATTCTCTTGGATCCATTTCCGCCACGCTTGCACGTTCCATATTAAACTAACCATCATAGCGTGCCAGTCAGCCATCCGATCCGTTGATACTGATGGACCTGTTTAAAAACTCGGTTAACACTTTATGACTTACTGGACCTCAATGATATCAAGACGTAAGGCAATTCACTTACGGACGTCACCACCAGTCTTCGATTGTGATAAGTTCGACTGTGACGTCACCGCCTCAGAGACAGAGGACATAGAAGATCGCGAAGCTTCATCCCTAGTAAAAAGCTTAGAGCACATGGAGGATGGTAATTGCCTCCGGGGCACTGTAGTCGTTCCATACACGTTCACTTTAGTACGAGGTATAGTAGTTTCCACAGTATCTCTTGTAGCTTCCAAACATATATCTTGTTCATGTTTTTGCATAAATTGCATATTTTGAGAATGAATTTCCATTAATAGAGATTTGACAGTGGAAGAACGTTCTGATTCTGTCTTAGAAGGTAGATATGATGGACTGGATGACTCAGAAATATCTGAATAAGAATGAGTCTCCGGCGGTATTCGTGTCGGATACTCATTTCTCCTGTCGATGGAGTGTACGAGGTAAGAAGTAGTGACGTTAGACCCGCATTCAGGAGTGGGCCTTGCTGCTTGGCATTCGTAACCTTTGCCATGTCTTGACATACATTCAGTGACAGCTACTTCCAGACCGGGCGCGATTACTCTTGCAGAGCCAGGACAGATCCGCAGATGTTTTAGACAAGAGAGTTCTTGAATATCTTGTGCGGACACATGCCTCGAACACGTGCAAGGCGGTTTAGCCACGCGTCGCAGGATTTCTTCACACCACAGTTCGCATTGTACGAACACATTTTTCATACATTTGCATACTCTAATAATCTCTGTTGGGAATAAAATTGAAAATTAATATATTTTTCTGTATTATACTATTGTGTATCTCTATATATTATATTATTTTCTTACGTGGTTCCAATAGATGTACGGCTAGATACGAAGTTGCGTCTTTGATGACATCTGTAAATGGCAATAGTACAATTTAGTAATCGAAATAGATTTTGAATAACACTAAAGTACTTTTTATTACCTTTCATAATCTTCTCATATTTTGGAGGCGTATTATTTTGCATTAAAGTAATCAACTTTATCTCAACTTTCCTTGCAACCACTGGCTCTACGTTTGATACAGCAAGTTGATCTGCATTTTTGCCGCGCAGTCTGCCAAAAATAAAAGAGTAAATTTGCAATAAAAAAATTGTGGCACTCTGGGGACTGGGAGTGAAAACAGTCTGAATAAAAAGTAAGGTAAATCAGGTCCTTTCCAATCCCATTGCTTCCTCTTTATGCATAGGATAACTCTTAGTCCAGTAAAGGAATGATTGTGGATGGAAAAGTCGAAAGCAGAAATTTTGACTTAGGAACTTTGTTTGGACTAGTTAGGAGATAAACACCCTTAGTCCTCGTCGTGCCACCAACTTGTTCCACCAGTGGCACGATAAGGAATTGTCATTCCTCGTCGTACCACTGAATGATTATTGAATGATTGTTGCTCTACTAGTGATAACAAAATTAAAAATAATAATTATTGTTATTGTTGATAATAATAAGTAATTATGGTATTATTATTATTAATTATAATAATAAATAATATGGATTTATTTAAGTCAATACATTATACATTAAGTCACAATAAAATTAAAATTATCTTAAGTCAAAAATTAATCAAATAACCCGCCCCTGACCGTTCCCGGCGCAAAAGTGTCCATCACACTTGCCGCGTTTCCACGCTGGATATATTATTATAATATTATTAATTATTAATAGTGATTATTATTAATAATTATTAAAAGTGATTATTATTAATAATTATTAATAGTGAGTATTATTATTAATGATTATTAATTATTAATAATTATTAATAGTGGTTATTATTAATAATTATTAATAGTAATTTTTATTAATAATTATTAATAGTAATTTTTATTAATAATTATTAATAGTAATTATTATTAATAATGACATTATTATTATTATTTTCTTTTTTTGTAATCGATAACATTTTTATTATTTGTTAAGTAATATCTAAAGGGACATTAAGTAGAGCTACCATCCCTGCATGTATCTGTATTCAGTGGTACGGTCTGTGCCACTGGTGGAACAAGTTGGTGGCACGACGAGGACTAAGCCGATAAACATACTAAAAGTCCCCACTCCTCCGAGGTGAGCCCGAGGGTGGAGGGGGGAAAGAAGGTCCCGTTTTTTGGTTTTTTGTTTATTTCTCGGAAACGGTACTTTGTACGAAATTGTGTTGTATGGCATAATAAAAGCTAATTAAATTCTCTACAACTTTGTCTTTTGCACTTTGTATCTATCTCCAATCATTGCCTAGCTATGAGCTTCTAAAAGTGGATGATTTTCAAAGTTGTGTTTTTTTCCCTCTGGAGCACATTGTAACGGTACAAATTTACCAAAAACCTTTCTTATTTCGTATGGATGAGCACCCACAGTATTAAAAACACCTACACAATATTTAAATATAGCACATAAGCTGGGAGTACCTCCACGCGGTGAAGGCGGAAACAGTTTAAAACTGGCTAAAACTCCCAATAATTTCTATTAAGATGCCTTCGGGCTTATGTTGTTGTTTCTATTGTGACCTATCGATTATTGTGACTGTGCACCCGGTAACGCAGGGAAGCAGTCACAAAATATTTCGAACATCCGCACAGTTCCAACATGTCAGACAAGTGTTTCATATGTCATGAACTGCTCGATGAAAGTGGAGAAAATGTCTCCAAGGTTGGTGAAAAAGGAATAAATTCATTGATTTCTGCCAGTAACCTCAGAAATGCCACCTATTATTCAAGTCAAGAATTGCAACAGCTAGGCTTCAAAGACATTTTATTTCTACACGCCTTCACGGGATGTGACACCACTTCTGCTGCAGTTCGGCGAAGCAAAGTTGGTTTTTGTAAACTCTACTTAAAAAAACCTGAGATCCGTCAAGCCGCAGAGGTGTTTTCGAACCCCACTTCATCGCATGCTGACATAAAAAAAAATGGAAACTTATGCTTTTTAAGGTGGTATGGAGCAAAACAGAAGGAGACCTCTCTAAATAACTATCGCTACCAACGTTTCCTCCAGTCAGTGTCAAACGTCAAACCAGACATTTCCTCCCTGCCTCCAACCGAGGGGGCAGCGATGGAGCACTCTTACCGCACTTACCATCAGGTACAGGCTTGGCTTGGACAGGACCTTTCTCCTGAACTATGGGGTTGGAAACGAAATGAATGCAACCTCTTGGTCCCTGTTCAAACTAAGGAACCAGCTGCACCGGAAGAATTATTAAAGCTTATATTTTGCCGTTGCACTACTGATTGTAGTAGTGCTAGATGTGGGTGTAGGAAGGCTTCCATGCTGTGCTCAACCATTTGCCACAATTGCAACGGAAGCTGCACTAATGGCATTCGCATTTTGGAGGACAACGACGATGACGACGAGGATGAAGATGATGAAGCTGGAGTATCTACTACTCCTGCTTCATCATCCCCATCGTCGTACGTTCCGTTGTCATATACTGATTTGACTGATGACGAGACAGAACAGGCAGGAAATAAGGAACCCCAACCAGGTCCGTCAAGCCCAAAGAGGAGGCGACTGGTTAATTAGTCATGATTCTTGTAATATCTACGGTCGCAGTTAAGAACAAGTGCCAAAAACGTACAGAAAAGTGCATTTTTGAAAATCATCCACTTTTAGAAGCTCATAGCTAGGCAATTATTGGAGATAGATACAACATACAAAGAACAAACTTGTAGAGAATTTAATAAGCATTTAATATTTAGTTGAACAAAATTTCGTGCGACGCACCGTTTTCGAGAATTAAGCAAAAGACCAAAAAACGGGACCTTCTTTGTGCTCCCCCCCCCCTCGGGCTCACCTCGGAGGGGTGGGGACTTTTAGTATGTTTATCTCCTAACTAGTCCAAACAAAGTTCCTAAGTCAAAGTTTCTGCTTTCGACTTTTCCATCCACACCCCCCTTTTGAGCATTCCTTTACTACACTATCTCCCTGACACGACCGTGAATTTTTCTCGAAACTAAACCAGCACATTTTGTTTCCTTCTTCCAGTCTAGAGTCTTTTAAGCGATACGTGAAGTATCTGATGAGGTCGTCAATGTTTTTATCAGAATTTATTGCGACTTCAAGCAACACTTACATGTCCGCACCATCTTTATGTGACTTGCGGACACTACCGTGTCTCAGCAGCACGTTGTTCCCGGCCTCGTCCATCTTCTCTACCATAAAGTTCAGGGCTTCAGTTTTTTCTCCTAAGAACAAAACATAACCATAGATATCAAAATTTAGCTATAGTGGTTGTATATTTAGTTTTATACTAGGGAAGATTTTGTAGTGTTGGCTCCCAGTGAAGTAGTATTAGGCCATCTTTGTGTGTGAGTGTCGTAGAAGCGACTAAGGGCTACAAACATACAGCCCATAGTAAAGTGCCCGTTTGATGGCAATAGGCTACAATTTCGTACAGGAAACAAAAGAAGTACAACAATTTCGTACCTTGGTGCGTTACGTAGGAAGCCAGAAACGTTGCGTTGCGCTTGATAACTTCTGTAAACGTTAAAAAAACATGGTTAAAAAATTTCATTTGTGTGACAAAGATTTATTTCAAATATAGGGCTGTTATTGACAGCACATATCACAAAAAATCCACCGTGTAGTTTTTGTTGACATTTTATGTACCCTATAACCCTCGGAAGATGAATACCTTTCATTTGAGACCCCATTCATTGAAATCCAATCCAAATTTAAAAATGCAGAACGGCTACTGAACGGATTTTGATGCGTTTTCTTTTATTATAAAAGTCTTGGGTGGACTTAAAATCTTACGTTTGTTTGATTGCAATCGGTTGAGAGATAAGAGATCTACACGGGTGAACTAAAATTTAAAAGCAACGTTCACGAATACTCACGATCCATATTAGCTTTGGTGAAGCCCGGTGATGTGACGTCTGCCGTCGCCGCTTTCAGTTTAGTCTCAATATGACTTTGTAGAGTACTATTCGGGCGATTGATTTTGTCCTCTAAAGTCGTCATTTGGCGAAGACTGTCAGAGAGAAAGAATCTTTATTGAGGTTCATGGTTTTGGTTTAGGTTAGGGTTTAATCATGGTCATGTGGTTTTAGCCTTCGTGTAAGTGCAACGTATACTAAGTTATATCACAGTCTATGCCCGAGCACACAAAATACCCGCATTCGTAACGTAAACGTATCGAGGGAACGGAGCATTGCGATTGGCCGTCTGCCTACTGTAAATCTGTGCATGTGTAAAACCGGCCAATAGCAAGCCACCGTTCACTCGATACGTTTACGTTCCGAATAAATATGTCGTGCTCGGAACACGGATGAACGGCAGCGTTTAAAATACGGAGGAGCAAACGATAAACTTACTAAGCAGCTGCCTCTTTATGTGTTTTCGGTATGTTGCCTTCGACAAGCGGTGCCTCATTAGCTTGTTCCATGGTTTCTAATAAAGCTACATAAGCTTCGATATCAGCATCTGGGGAATAATTTACAAGTCTCGTGTTAACTTTGTTATTATTTACTTGGTGATTAATAATATAAGGATAATCCTAAGGCCCGTATTTTAGAACGACACGCAGTCCTGAATCTCGATTTATCAGAGGAAAGATTGTAAATACACATTGTCAAGTGTTGTTGTAAAGACTGATTTGTCTATACAACCTGTCCTCAGATAAATCGAGATTCAGAACCGAGTACCATTCCTGGGTTTGCTTTTTGACCATTTGACAGAATAAAAGATTGATTAGGTACGTTACCTCGAAACCCACGGTTGAGTACATGAGCTTGGGTCGTAAACTACAAACCATGCCAAGATCTTTTCCATAACGAGTGCTTCTAATGACTGGTACTTACCAGGTTTTGTGACAAGTGTAGATAAATAATTGGCAGCATCTTTATTTAGTTCTGTAATAAAGAAATGCTCGATATTATATACCTCTTTTCATAAAGGTAATATTAATTTATTCGACACGCATCCTGGGCAACGAAATCGTTGCTGCTTTCGTTCAGCTTTTCAAAGGGGGAGATGTTACTACTTCCGGCGAATATTCTGCCGAAGCGAGAGGACATTAGGGTATTTTAAGCTAACCGTCCACCTATCAGCATCGTAAGCTTTGAACGTATCGCATTAAACGCATCGTAGTATTCTTTGTATAAAAGTCTAACAAGTTTGTCCACCAATCCGTAGCGAACGGATCGCTTGAATCTGCTCATCGGCAATGCCGACGCTGTTGCTGCGAGAGGCAACTTTTGCGATGCGTGCCGATGACGTCATTCATATTTCACACGTACGGTTGTACGCAAATCCGAATGAAGTGGCGTCGGCAATCCGATTATTGATAGTTGCTTTCAAATGCGGTCGCTGACGCATTGTGAAAAATTCATCTGTTTGATGCGATGCGTCCGATGCCGAAAGGTGGACTAAGCGCTTAAGACGGAATCGGTAACAATGGCAACTAAATTCCATAATACCTTTAACAGCTGGAGCTAGTTTCCTAGGCATGGTGCCATGCCGCATTATTTCATCCAATTTCTTTTGTAGTTTAGGGGCTTCTTCAGTACAAAGTTCTTTTACTTTAAGATCTTTTGCCTTCTTCAATCTAAAAGAGAAATAATAAGTTTTTTTTCGCCCCATTGGCTATCAGGGGTGGTTATGTTTGCGACCAGGGTGTAAATTTACCTAACAGGAGTTTTCCTATGACTACAGTAAAATCAGAAAATGTAAACCTTTGAGCGGCGAAGAATGCTGTTTCTGTGGCACCATCCACATCAGCAAAGATTTCGTTTTCGCGCTTCTGCATTTCTCCTATGATGACAGAACGAGACTGGGCCTCGTAACCTGTAAATTAAATTTAGTTGTCTTAGTGTAGATACACATACTCGTATATATCATATATATCTGCCACCTACTCATGGCTTAGGTATATTTTCGATTGGGTATTATTTATCGTATTGCACCTGGTGTTTTCTGATTGAATTGACATATAAAACTATGATGACGTTTTTATTTCTAACGTAGCCTACTTCTCGTATATTCCTAGATAGCAGCTAGCTAAATATTTTAGTGCGTAGAATGACAGACATTTTAACAATAAGTAGCTCCGTCTTAATTTCACTTACTTGCTGCCACGAATTGTTCTGAAAGTTGTCGAGCGCTCTCTATGACGACATCTGAAATTTAAAATTAATAAATAAATATTTTAAGATATTCTCCACAACGCTACCTCGACCCTAAGTAAGCATAGGTTAACTAGCTGTGTTATGGGTTCTAGAATGTGGACGTAAGATATAGCGGGGAACATGTTTAGATATATTTTATTATGTTAATCCATACATAGAAACACCCAGAACTAAGCAAATAGACATACATGCATACGAATATTTACAAAGAGCGGGAATCTAAACCGCAGTCTTCGACGTAGCATTTCTACGCTCTACCGCTACGCCTCGTAGCTCCTAATACATTTATATAATTATTTTATTTAGATAACATGGCTCTATGCTTGCAATGTTTTAATAAGTAGATCATCATGTCTACGGCAGATAGTATTAGATTTGGAAAGAAATACGATTAGAATCTTACTTGTTAAACTAATCTACGACGCTACGAGAAGCTACGACGCTGCTAAAATTATAAAACGGCACATTTAACGTGATTATGGCGCCGTATATCAAAATAATTTTCATTTAGTAATCCGCAAGGCATGCAATAAACATAATAGACAGAACGTACATACATATGCTCACGCCTATTTCTCTCCGGGGTAGGCAGAGACAACAGCCCGCAATTTGCCTCTATCCTTACATAATTCACGAGCTTCCATACAAAACGTATGGGAATAATAAGTTTGGGAGTCCACACCTTAAATATTGAATTGCCTACAACCTACAGTGTCTTCGATCATGAATACAATATCGATCGCCTAGGTATCACAAAAACACCCGTATAGACCTCATTTTAAGACACGTTTATAGATGAGGAGCAAACTTTGAGGTCGAATAGGCACGTAGTCAAAATTAAAAAGTATACAAAAACCCCGTACCTTGCATAGTGTCGTACATTACAGGTGGTGTCACTGGACTCACAAGACCGTCCAGTTTCTTTTCAAACTTCTTATGAAGACGTGCTGTGTCCCCAGACTCTCGTACCGATTTTTCTACTTTTGAGGGTGGCGATCTGAGCCTGGATGTTTATTCGAGCATTAGCTGAGTAATTATTTGGTTACGAAATGTAAAGTAACATCAAAAAGTACCATCAGTGAAACCACGGCAATACAATGAATTCCATAGTACCATCAATGGTACCACGGCAAATAAAAATTTCCGTAGTACCACTAATGGTACCACGGTAAAAAAAATTGCCACAGTACCATCAATGGTACTGTCTAACGGTACCATGGCAAACAAACGTTTACAGATGAATATGCCTAAACGAGTTTCATTCGATTTAAATTATGAAAGCAAATGAATTTACGTTACGTAAAATCAGTTTAATTAAATAGATTTACCTGGTGAAATCTAGCTTAAACTTGAAATTTAACTCATGATTATATGTACTTAAAATGCATAATAATTAATTATAATAAATACTAGGTACCAATCGGAGGATTGCTGGTGGGTGAGGCTCAGGTGTGGCTGCTCATAGAATACTTCGTTTCCATGTTCACGCAACTTTTTGTGTATAATGTCCAACGCTGCATGGCGTTCCCTCTCTAATTCTGTAGGTAATGTTTGATACGTTTGTAGTCTAATTTTGAGCACAAATCATTCACTCAAGTAACTTAGTAACTAAAGAAATCTAACTACTCATCAAAATAATAATCAAATGGTAGTTATACTCAAATTTTCATTGATACTTTTCTTTTACAAAAGAAGTCAACTTACCAGCACCATCTCCTCCGCGACCTGTGATAAATAATTTTCTTTAACTAGAGATACGAGAGAGAAAGAGAGAGAGAGAGAGAGAGAGACAGCGAGCAAACGATACCCTGACCAGAGGATCACATAAAATATACATAACTATTATTCCTATTTTACTTATGGTTTTAACTATTATCTTCTTTATTAATATGTTGTATATATTATGCATTATTTTAGCATTCAATATGAAAACAAAGTAATAAGTATATGAATGTAACGCTGGGATCAAGATAACATTTCATAAGGAATTATCAATCTGACCTCTACTTGCTCTGCGTGCCCTTTCTGCTGCATCTGCGTCTGCGCCTGCGCCTGCCGCTGCTGCTGCTGCTGCCGCAGCTGCTGCCGCTGCTGCTGCCTCTGCTTCTAGGCGTCGTTTGCGTTCTTCATCACTTTCACCGGCTGGTTTTGGAGGTGGAGCTTGTCTGATTTGATAATAAATTGTATGGATTTAGCGATCCTTTTTTGAATTGCGCTTTTCAGTAGTTGTATTTGTTTCAGCAGTTCATGAGTACGTGTCAGTATGTATTGTGGCTGTAGATAACATTATAACTTATATACCTAATTATATTTACTGAAACATTTATTTCTTATTTATATTCTTACAATAAATTACATTAGTTTGATGTCTTGCAATAATTTAATGAGAACTTCTTCTTCATCCTAGCATTAATCCCGGTTGCATCCGAAGCTTTCACCAAGGTAACCCGAGGTGAAAGCTTCGGACGGAATCGTGTGCCAATCTAACTGCGGTTTGGTCGAACTTTTTTTTTTTTTTTATACCACTTAGGTGGCAGACAAGCACACGGCCCAACTGATGGAAAGTGGTTACCGTGGCCTATGGACGTATGCAACACCAGGGGCGTCACACTCGTGCTGCCGACCCTAAAAGATATTTTCCGTGAAGCGACTACCATTTGGCCTCCACAACCCGTTGACGACACCAACGTATTATTGTAATGTATGGCCACAGGCGGGCAGGCCTTGAGCTCGTCTCATCTTACATCGAGCTCCTCGCTCCTCCTCCTCTCAAACTCAGACACCTTATCATGTCGGCGCGAGTAACCCCGGTCTAATAGCCCTTCCAGGCCATAGTCCTCCAACCCACTAACAGGTGCCTAGCCGTACTAGTTGCTTGACCACATGAGTTGGACATTTCGTATTTTGGTCATAAGTCGCTTTGGACAAAAACCGTGTTGGACTTTAATCCTAGTTGGACATTTCGTATTTTGGACATAAATCGTATTGGACAAAAACCGTGTTGGACTTTAATCCTAGTTGGATATTTTGTATTTTGGACATAAGTCGTGCAAAGGTTCCCCAACCATGATCGGTTTGCCGCCATTGCCTCCCACCGTGACGTGACGAGCTACATGACCATCGACATACCTTCATGTGTCTCTTAAGCACATCTTTGTACCGCAGGAATTGACCGCCTTGTTTGCGCTTGCCATTCTGCAGTTCGCGGTAAAAGATGCGCACACTGTCGTCTGTCATTATTAAATAGACTTTCGCAGAAATAGTCGTACCAAACTCGCTAAATGTACATAGGAACTGGACCTAAGAGACCGAAAGGTTATATCTAGGTATTTTCGAGAGACATGACCGGCACCACTGAAGCTGCTGTCTCATTAAATAGGCCTCGACTCCACCAACATTTACCCGTCGTAGAACTTCCATGTTTCGAACACGATCCGACCCGTGTATGTTCAAAATATCGCGGATGCATTTGAGATGAAATCTATCCAATGTACTAGGTACTAAAACTACTGCTACTAGGACTCAATAAAACGACTAATAATCACAGGTTTAAAGTTAGTAATATGTAAAAAAAAAACTTCGTCGTAGAACTCACCCGAGCTTTCCACTCGCTTCCAATTGTGCTAAAGCCTTTGGGTCTAAGCCACCTAAACAATAAATAGTAATAAATAGTAAATTTCGTTACCTTTATCTCAATGTCTACATATTAAGGTTAGAGAAATCTAACTTAACTTATAGTTGACACGGCGGAACGGATTTTCTACTGGAGTAGTAACTCTCTATTTTCTACAATAATATATTATGATATGTAACTTGACTGCTCGACTAAATGTGTCTTGACTGCAAAGTCACAAAATGATTTTAATATCAAGGTATTAAGAGCAAATCAAACCGTTTTATTGATTTATAGTGTCGTGACAAAGGGGTCTACGACTAGCACATTCACAGTAATATTACGAGAAACGAAATATGTGTGTAATAGGTACAACTTACACTCTTTAGTGGCGACTCCCGCGATGTATTTGCTTGTGATATCTTTTGCCTCTGCAATATATATAATTAAATTGTTACTACGTAAGCTAATGCAAAAAAAAAGTTTTAGTGAGCACATTCTAAATCTAAACAAATCAAGTACAGAAAATATCTTGTTTTTCTGTAGACAGTCTGCCTAGTAAGGCCCGATTCATTGTAAGGTCAATTAATTAACTTATCGCCTATTATGAGATTAAAATCTATACGAACATTTATACTCCTTTCGGTTAGATACTTTACTAAACGTGAGCAATCTTGTCTATTTAATATGTTTTATTTAAAAATATTTTTCTGTTTAGAAACTTATTTATTAGAAATACTTAGATATTTTAAATATCTAAGTATTTCTATTTTTCTATATCTATTTTTATTCTTATTCTATTTGACTAACTTTATTTGTTTAAAGTGTTTTTTAAACGAATTCTAAAAAAGAAGGAGACTCTCAATTCGGATGTTTATATTTTTTATAATAAAAAGTCTCTACAATATTGTTTAAATTTGAGAAGGTCATCATCATCATCATCATCTGCATATAGACGTGTTCTCCTGATTGCATCCGTGGCCGTAGTTTAAATTTAAGAAGGTACCTAACCGAAAAGAGTACAAGTAGCCTCACCCTTCATGTGTGATTCTGCCATACTGCTCACTGGCACTCCTGTAACTGCATCGTCTACTTTCTTCTGAACTAGGCCGGTTAAAATTGGCGAAGCACCGTCACCAGCAAACTTTGGTGCATCTTTTAGCCTGCGTATAATATTTAGGTTCTTGAGATTAATAGCGGATTAGGAAATGTGACAAATACACCAAAAATAAATTGTTCAATTATAATAAATCATACCATTATACTCGTATTATGATCAGAAAAACGTTCACAGAATAAAAAAGCTTTCACCTCAGAGTCTGGGGTTCGCTTTTACCAGTCTAACTGCGGATTTGGCTGGACTACGATATTTTCCGTGAAGCGACTACCATCTGACCTCAACCCAATAGCAATATTGGGCGATATCGAAGCATTGCAGCTCAACCAGTTGTTGAACTTTTCAGGGCTCCAACTACCTGTAACGACTTCCATAGATGTTCGTATGGCAACCGGGACCGACGGCTTAACGTTCTCTCCGAGACACGACCAGACCGATTCAAATACCCATATTCATGCATACAAATATTTGCACTGAACAAACCCGCGCCTCCTGCGTAGCGGCAGTGTTCACTACCGCCACGCCACGAAGACTGTCCGAATAAAAAGTATTTCATATTATTCTTAGAAAGTAGTGAAACTTCAATATAATATAAATGAGCTTGAATGATTCGGTCCTGCCAGAACCTTCGTGCAGAAATCCCCCACAGACACACACACACACCGACCAGCGGAGGTGGTTATATCGGACTCGTGCCGACTAAAACAGCACTTGCTTGGTTGCCAGGGTTGCCACTTATTTGCCAGAGTGCACCGCGTGGAGGCTCCCGACCAAGTACCTCAGTCCTGTCAGTACCTCAGAAAATAAATTAATAAAATAGAACTCTACATACATCTTAGCAGCCCCTTCGTGCGTTTTGCTGAAATCTCCAACAGTCAGGAAATCTTTTTGTTTTTCTTTGTCGATACCCTTGTGAATTACTTCCAATGCTTCGCCTAAAAAAGGAAATTTTGGTAATTATTTCACTTTAGATTTTACATTTAAATGTATCGTTTAATGTATTAAGGACTAACCTCTTCCCTTGATTGTGTCTACCAAGTGTGCTGCTCCCTCTTGAATGGGTGCTGGTGGTGAAATAGAAAATGTTAATTTAGAGTAAATAAATAAGTAGGTAAGTAAGTACAGTGAAACGGTTTCTCTATAAAAATTTATAGTAAGGAAAAAATTACTTCTAAAATATAATTAAAAATAAATTCAGTTTACTTCCCGTCTGATATACTTTTTTTAAAGTGCGTAATATCTTAGGTCTGTAAATAACACAGGGTACTTTTTCCTTTAGTCGCATTATGCCCAATTCGCAAAATTTGTCCGGGTGATAGGTTCCCATGGGTATCGGGAATGGAATCATATTTCACGCGGGCAGAGCCATGGGCATCAGCTAATGATATATAATTATTTAGTTTGAAACATGATACCATTTAACATTTCTTCCACTTTTTTATTCGGCATTACAGCTTTCACAGTGTCAACCATTTTATCTTTCTTTGAATTATCATGTGCAGTAGTCACACCTACTGGAGCTTTTCTTACTCTGAAATTTTACACAAATATAATTTGTATAGCAAGCATGTTGCTAACAGAAAGGCAATTAAAGTAAATTCAACTTACTCTTGACCGCCTTCAATGTGCGTCATTTTATACATTCCTTCTTGGCCAACAAGTTTTTCACCACCCTTTGCTATTAATTCTCCCAGTACTTGACGCTTTTCAGCATGCGCTGTGATTTTTGGAAAAAGGTAATTGGTATTAAAAATTTATAGTAAGGAAGGCCGCGATCCAAAGGGAGATGGCACCAATGTCTCTCTCTGTGTATAGATAGACACTCTATACACCCTGAGAGCTCACTGGAGAGGTTTTGTGCTGATAGTGGGAAGACCAAAGGCTTGCTCTACTTATCTTCTGCGCTGTCGGCACAGAATCTTTCTTTGCTTACAGGGTCTGCAGCACGAGTGTGACTCCCCTGGTGTTGCACTGGTCCATAGGCCACGGTAACCACTTTCCATCAGGTCGGCCGTGAGCTACCATGTATATGCGACCAAGGTAGTACATAAAAAAAAACCTACAGGTAAACGGAATAATGCATGGGGGTTAAATATTTTTTTCGCCAAATTAAAAATGCTAGACGATTCTGCTATCGAAACTGTGTCCAAAAACTTTTACTTCGGAACGATTATAAAATCACCCGGTTAGGTTTGTCCTTCTCCTCTGGCTCGCGGAAAAAAAATACAATCGCTTATAAGCACGTCTTAGTAGCGATGCTGAACTTACTTTCGGGCATTGGCCTGGCCAAATATTTAGAAGATTCCTCGATGACCTCTGTAATTAAGAATATTATGTTATATTGTGCGTATTGTACCATAAATCAAATAAATAAAAAATACGGCTAAAAATACGCGTTAAAGGAAGATCACATTAAAAAAAAGAAAATTGTTCATGAGCTATAGATTGAATTAAAGACCGTATAAAACATTATTATTTTATTGTTAAAAAGAGTTTGCGGTGGGTGCAATAACAATCCCAGCACCCTACGCTTTAATTCCCAGAATGAAAAGTTATTTCTTCAGTGGAGAAGGTTGCGAGGTCCTTACCTGGCATAAGTTCGGCATGCCTTTCTGAAAGAGTTGCTTTTTTCGCATCAGCCATAACTGTAAATTTATCTTTTACTTCAGTATATGCTCCTTTATCAACGGTGTCGTTTGCCAAACTCGGAGCAATTTCTATTCTAGAAACAATAATAATTTAATATTTAAAAATAAGTAGCCAAAAATCCAAAATGTACACATACAGTGCGCGCACAACTTTCCAATGACTGCACCAAATTGGATAATTCTTTATTGTATCGTCGGTTATCGTTGAGATTTGTAGATAAGAAAACTTTTGGAAAAACGCTATAGTTGCACTAGGGCGAAGCTACGTCAACAGCTATATACTACAACTACTTATTAATATTATACTGATAGTTGTACATTCGTAAGAAGGTTGTAGTCGCCAGGTCAGGATGCACAAAATACAAAGTTGAGTCAGTCGATCTCTATGTCCATAGGTGAAGTCAGAAAGCATGACCTTTAAATTTATTCGTAGCGCATTATTGAAATGATACCTACTTTAATAATCCGAATATATTAAAATTCTATATAAGGCTGTACCCCGTTGAATACACCAGTTCGCTGAAGATAAGCAACTGTGGGCACGGTTAGTATATTTAACTTTTCTATAGTAATATTACAAACAGGAAAGATTTGTTTGTGTGTACGAATAAACTCAATAACTACATTAATCCCTGAGTACCTTACATAGGCTACAAGTTATTCCAATAATCCTATGAAATGAGGACTTGCACAAGTGAAACCCCCAGCCCAGTGTTGCCAACAACGCTTGGCCTAATATCGCCGTTTTTCATTCCCAAAGTAGCCTAAAGTAGTCCAAACGCCAAAATATCAGTATATTAATATAAAACGTTTTTTTTTTAAGTTATTACCATCACAATTTTTTATTTTACTGTTAAAAACTGTAAAAAATAACTAAAAACTTAGTTTATTATTTAATGTAAAAGATACGAGTTTTTTTTTACTTTGACTTAATATTATAGTTTATTTTATACTAGCTTTTGCCCGCGGCTCCGCCCGCGTGGATGTCGGTTATCGCGACCAAATATAGCCTATGTCCTTTCTCAAGGTCTAATCTACCCCTATACCAAATTTCATCAAAATCGGTTCAGTGGTTTGGGCGCACATACAGGTATTTGCTCGATCTACGCGGCCAAAATTATTTTAATGCATAATTGGTATCTAAACAAGATAAATAAACAATAAAAATACTTTTTTTTTAAATAATACTATAATTTACAAAAAACGCCTGAGTACCTAGTATAGTAATATAACTTTTTTTAAGTGTTAATTCATCGCTTTCTGATGAATTTTCTATTATTGGATTGTATTCTGCAGACACAAACAGCCAAAGTTTCAGGCAAAAATGTTTTCGCTTTCCTTTTTTATATATTTCGCATGCTACTTAGCAGAGTTCTGCTCAGTTCAGATCCTCTGCTAAGTACATACATGTTGTATGTATATACTTAGCAGAGGATCTGAACTGAGCAGAATCGGTTAATTATATCTTGA
Source organism: Eilema depressum (assembly GCA_914767945.1). Classification (NCBI taxonomy): domain Eukaryota; kingdom Metazoa; phylum Arthropoda; class Insecta; order Lepidoptera; family Erebidae; genus Eilema; species Eilema depressum. Next base: position 19,188,080 of record OU612013.1, read on the forward strand.
TTGTAATTTGTCCTCGAACATTTTCTTGCTAAATCTTGATGGTAACAGCTGAAGTGTTTATTTCTAGCCACAGCTGCATCTCGGAAAGCTCTCCTATTGACAATAATGCCTTTTCAATGATGACTGCGCCATAATCGTTATCGTACACGATTCTTCTTGGCTTTTTGTAATGCACTTTAACACGGAAAAAAAACCTTATTGGTCTTTCTCATAATCTCGTACTGTCCTTGTGTCAAATCGGCATCTATAAACATTTGCAAAGCCTGCATTGGTGTCAAGGAGGACTCCTCTTTACTGGGTCGCGTAAGCAAAAATGCCTTTATCTTTTCGGACAATTGATGCATCTTTGTTACCAGATCTACCCAGTTCCACTTTCGCAGCATGTATAAAAGTCTACTTTTCAAAGTTAGAACGTAGTTCTTCAGTCTTTTGCCTTTTGCTCTGGCTCTTTTTGAGAAGTTTTATCAACAAGTATTCCAAAAGTGCCTTCCAGCCAAGACCGGTTGTATTTTATAAATTTATCTTGAGCTTTGGTTCACCTTTGTTTTATTTCAGATTGCAAATCATGAATTTGGTCGTTATTGTAACCTTCACATGACAAAAGTTTATCTTTTAAATAGTTTAATTTGGCATCTAAAGTAAGGAAATTTTCTTTCTTTATTAGATCAAATAAGTGTTGGCGTGTTACAACTCTTACTCCTGATGCATCTTCTGAACCTAAAACAAACAAATACAATGTAGAAAGTCACTAAAAGATATTTCCTATTTTAAACGATATTTAGCTGAATCTCTTCAATACCTCTAAACTGTATTTATCCGGACGTATCCGGAGATGATTTTCACTGTATTTACAAAGTAAAGGATCAGAGAATAACCTACAATAAAAATTATAGCCGGATCTAACCCGATACATAAACAAAAACACTAGCAAAGATTTTTTTTTGAAATAAGTTATGGTGTGAAAATGGGTTTTTTTATCACTACAAAAAAAATATAGCTTGTTAATTGATCATAATTTTATTTATGCATTTTATAAGTCTTTTACCTTGTCCATCAGAATCCATCACTTTCAATCCGTTGGAAGAACTTGAGAATTTAGAAACACACATCGAAAGTTTGATGTTTAGAAAAGCGCCAACATGAAATACGCACACTAAGTGAAACGGTCAAATTGCGACTGATGCCACAGAGGCGGGATGTAAGGTAGCAGGTAGATAAAGCATGGGTATTGTGCCAGGGTTCATATTCTGATCGTGGAACTAGTTTTTATGAATGTTATTGAATTTTTGATAATGGGACTTTTGGCCGCGTAGATCGAGCAAATACCTGTATGTGGGGCGTGAAAGCGAGACAGACAGACAGACAGACAGACAGACAGACAGACAGACAGACAGACAGACAGACAGACAGACAGACAGACAGACAGACAGACAGACAGACAGACAGACAGACAGACAGACAGACAGACAGACAGACAGACAGACAGACAGACAGACAGACAGACAGACAGACAGACAGACAGACAGACAGACAGACAGACAGACAGACAGACAGACAGACAGACAGACAGACAGACAGACAGACAGACAGACAGACAGACAGACAGACAGACAGACAGACAGACAGACAGACAGACAGACAGACAGACAGACAGACAGACAGACAGACAGACAGACAGACAGACAGACAGACAGACAGACAGACAGACAGACAGACAGACAGACAGACAGACAGACAGACAGACAGACAGACAGACAGACAGACAGACAGACAGACAGACAGACAGACAGACAGACAGACAGACAGACAGACAGACAGACAGACAGACAGACAGACAGACAGACAGACAGACAGACAGACAGACAGACAGACAGACAGACAGACAGACAGACAGACAGACAGACAGACAGACAGACAGACAGACAGACAGACAGACAGACAGACAGACAGACAGACAGACAGACAGCCATACAGACAGACAGACAGACAGACAGACAGACAGACAGACAGACAGACAGACAGACAGACAGACAGACAGACAGACAGACAGACAGACAGACAGACAGACAGACAGACAGACAGACAGACAGACAGACAGACAGACAGACAGACAGACAGACAGACAGACAGACAGACAGACAGACAGACAGACAGACAGACAGACAGACAGACAGACAGACAGACAGACAGACAGACAGACAGACAGACAGACAGACAGACAGACAGACAGACAGACAGACAGACAGACAGACAGACAGACAGACAGACAGACAGACAGACAGACAGACAGACAGACAGACAGACAGACAGACAGACAGACAGACAGACAGACAGACAGACAGACAGACAGACAGACAGACAGACAGACAGACAGACAGACAGACAGACAGACAGACAGACAGACAGACAGACAGACAGACAGACAGACAGACAGACAGACAGACAGACAGACAGACAGACAGACAGACAGACAGACAGACAGACAGACAGACAGACAGACAGACAGACAGACAGACAGACAGACAGACAGACAGACAGACAGACAGACAGACAGACAGACAGACAGACAGACAGACAGACAGACAGACAGACAGACAGACAGACAGACAGACAGACAGACAGACAGACAGACAGACAGACAGACAGACAGACAGACAGACAGACAGACAGACAGACAGACAGACAGACAGACAGACAGACAGACAGACAGACAGACAGACAGACAGACAGACAGACAGACAGACAGACAGACAGACAGACAGACAGACAGACAGACAGACAGACAGACAGACAGACAGACAGACAGACAGACAGACAGACAGACAGACAGACAGACAGACAGACAGACAGACAGACAGACAGACAGACAGACAGACAGACAGACAGACAGACAGACAGACAGACAGACAGACAGACAGACAGACAGACAGACAGACAGACAGACAGACAGACAGACAGACAGACAGACAGACAGACAGACAGACAGACAGACAGACAGACAGACAGACAGACAGACAGACAGACAGACAGACAGACAGACAGACAGACAGACAGACAGACAGACAGACAGACAGACAGACAGACAGACAGACAGACAGACAGACAGACAGACAGACAGACAGACAGACAGACAGACAGACAGACAGACAGACAGACAGACAGACAGACAGACAGACAGACAGACAGACAGACAGACAGACAGACAGACAGACAGACAGACAGACAGACAGACAGACAGACAGACAGACAGACAGACAGACAGACAGACAGACAGACAGACAGACAGACAGACAGACAGACAGACAGACAGACAGACAGACAGACAGACAGACAGACAGACAGACAGACAGACAGACAGACAGACAGACAGACAGACAGACAGACAGACAGACAGACAGACAGACAGACAGACAGACAGACAGACAGACAGACAGACAGACAGACAGACAGACAGACAGACAGACAGACAGACAGACAGACAGACAGACAGACAGACAGACAGACAGACAGACAGACAGACAGACAGACAGACAGACAGACAGACAGACAGACAGACAGACAGACAGACAGACAGACAGACAGACAGACAGACAGACAGACAGACAGACAGACAGACAGACAGACAGACAGACAGACAGACAGACAGACAGACAGACAGACAGACAGACAGACAGACAGACAGACAGACAGACAGACAGACAGACAGACAGACAGACAGACAGACAGACAGACAGACAGACAGACAGACAGACAGACAGACAGACAGACAGACAGACAGACAGACAGACAGACAGACAGACAGACAGACAGACAGACAGACAGACAGACAGACAGACAGACAGACAGACAGACAGACAGACAGACAGACAGACAGACAGACAGACAGACAGACAGACAGACAGACAGACAGACAGACAGACAGACAGACAGACAGACAGACAGACAGACAGACAGACAGACAGACAGACAGACAGACAGACAGACAGACAGACAGACAGACAGACAGACAGACAGACAGACAGACAGACAGACAGACAGACAGACAGACAGACAGACAGACAGACAGACAGACAGACAGACAGACAGACAGACAGACAGACAGACAGACAGACAGACAGACAGACAGACAGACAGACAGACAGACAGACAGACAGACAGACAGACAGACAGACAGACAGACAGACAGACAGACAGACAGACAGACAGACAGACAGACAGACAGACAGACAGACAGACAGACAGACAGACAGACAGACAGACAGACAGACAGACAGACAGACAGACAGACAGACAGACAGACAGACAGACAGACAGACAGACAGACAGACAGACAGACAGACAGACAGACAGACAGACAGACAGACAGACAGACAGACAGACAGACAGACAGACAGACAGACAGACAGACAGACAGACAGACAGACAGACAGACAGACAGACAGACAGACAGACAGACAGACAGACAGACAGACAGACAGACAGACAGACAGACAGACAGACAGACAGACAGACAGACAGACAGACAGACAGACAGACAGACAGACAGACAGACAGACAGACAGACAGACAGACAGACAGACAGACAGACAGACAGACAGACAGACAGACAGACAGACAGACAGACAGACAGACAGACAGACAGACAGACAGACAGACAGACAGACAGACAGACAGACAGACAGACAGACAGACAGACAGACAGACAGACAGACAGACAGACAGACAGACAGACAGACAGACAGACAGACAGACAGACAGACAGACAGACAGACAGACAGACAGACAGACAGACAGACAGACAGACAGACAGACAGACAGACAGACAGACAGACAGACAGACAGACAGACAGACAGACAGACAGACAGACAGACAGACAGACAGACAGACAGACAGACAGACAGACAGACAGACAGACAGACAGACAGACAGACAGACAGACAGACAGACAGACAGACAGACAGACAGACAGACAGACAGACAGACAGACAGACAGACAGACAGACAGACAGACAGACAGACAGACAGACAGACAGACAGACAGACAGACAGACAGACAGACAGACAGACAGACAGACAGACAGACAGACAGACAGACAGACAGACAGACAGACAGACAGACAGACAGACAGACAGACAGACAGACAGACAGACAGACAGACAGACAGACAGACAGACAGACAGACAGACAGACAGACAGACAGACAGACAGACAGACAGACAGACAGACAGACAGACAGACAGACAGACAGACAGACAGACAGACAGACAGACAGACAGACAGACAGACAGACAGACAGACAGACAGACAGACAGACAGACAGACAGACAGACAGACAGACAGACAGACAGACAGACAGACAGACAGACAGACAGACAGACAGACAGACAGACAGACAGACAGACAGACAGACAGACAGACAGACAGACAGACAGACAGACAGACAGACAGACAGACAGACAGACAGACAGACAGACAGACAGACAGACAGACAGACAGACAGACAGACAGACAGACAGACAGACAGACAGACAGACAGACAGACAGACAGACAGACAGACAGACAGACAGACAGACAGACAGACAGACAGACAGACAGACAGACAGACAGACAGACAGACAGACAGACAGACAGACAGACAGACAGACAGACAGACAGACAGACAGACAGACAGACAGACAGACAGACAGACAGACAGACAGACAGACAGACAGACAGACAGACAGACAGACAGACAGACAGACAGACAGACAGACAGACAGACAGACAGACAGACAGACAGACAGACAGACAGACAGACAGACAGACAGACAGACAGACAGACAGACAGACAGACAGACAGACAGACAGACAGACAGACAGACAGACAGACAGACAGACAGACAGACAGACAGACAGACAGACAGACAGACAGACAGACAGACAGACAGACAGACAGACAGACAGACAGACAGACAGACAGACAGACAGACAGACAGACAGACAGACAGACAGACAGACAGACAGACAGACAGACAGACAGACAGACAGACAGACAGACAGACAGACAGACAGACAGACAGACAGACAGACAGACAGACAGACAGACAGACAGACAGACAGACAGACAGACAGACAGACAGACAGACAGACAGACAGACAGACAGACAGACAGACAGACAGACAGACAGACAGACAGACAGACAGACAGACAGACAGACAGACAGACAGACAGACAGACAGACAGACAGACAGACAGACAGACAGACAGACAGACAGACAGACAGACAGACAGACAGACAGACAGACAGACAGACAGACAGACAGACAGACAGACAGACAGACAGACAGACAGACAGACAGACAGACAGACAGACAGACAGACAGACAGACAGACAGACAGACAGACAGACAGACAGACAGACAGACAGACAGACAGACAGACAGACAGACAGACAGACAGACAGACAGACAGACAGACAGACAGACAGACAGACAGACAGACAGACAGACAGACAGACAGACAGACAGACAGACAGACAGACAGACAGACAGACAGACAGACAGACAGACAGACAGACAGACAGACAGACAGACAGACAGACAGACAGACAGACAGACAGACAGACAGACAGACAGACAGACAGACAGACAGACAGACAGACAGACAGACAGACAGACAGACAGACAGACAGACAGACAGACAGACAGACAGACAGACAGACAGACAGACAGACAGACAGACAGACAGACAGACAGACAGACAGACAGACAGACAGACAGACAGACAGACAGACAGACAGACAGACAGACAGACAGACAGACAGACAGACAGACAGACAGACAGACAGACAGACAGACAGACAGACAGACAGACAGACAGACAGACAGACAGACAGACAGACAGACAGACAGACAGACAGACAGACAGACAGACAGACAGACAGACAGACAGACAGACAGACAGACAGACAGACAGACAGACAGACAGACAGACAGACAGACAGACAGACAGACAGACAGACAGACAGACAGACAGACAGACAGACAGACAGACAGACAGACAGACAGACAGACAGACAGACAGACAGACAGACAGACAGACAGACAGACAGACAGACAGACAGACAGACAGACAGACAGACAGACAGACAGACAGACAGACAGACAGACAGACAGACAGACAGACAGACAGACAGACAGACAGACAGACAGACAGACAGACAGACAGACAGACAGACAGACAGACAGACAGACAGACAGACAGACAGACAGACAGACAGACAGACAGACAGACAGACAGACAGACAGACAGACAGACAGACAGACAGACAGACAGACAGACAGACAGACAGACAGACAGACAGACAGACAGACAGACAGACAGACAGACAGACAGACAGACAGACAGACAGACAGACAGACAGACAGACAGACAGACAGACAGACAGACAGACAGACAGACAGACAGACAGACAGACAGACAGACAGACAGACAGACAGACAGACAGACAGACAGACAGACAGACAGACAGACAGACAGACAGACAGACAGACAGACAGACAGACAGACAGACAGACAGACAGACAGACAGACAGACAGACAGACAGACAGACAGACAGACAGACAGACAGACAGACAGACAGACAGACAGACAGACAGACAGACAGACAGACAGACAGACAGACAGACAGACAGACAGACAGACAGACAGACAGACAGACAGACAGACAGACAGACAGACAGACAGACAGACAGACAGACAGACAGACAGACAGACAGACAGACAGACAGACAGACAGACAGACAGACAGACAGACAGACAGACAGACAGACAGACAGACAGACAGACAGACAGACAGACAGACAGACAGACAGACAGACAGACAGACAGACAGACAGACAGACAGACAGACAGACAGACAGACAGACAGACAGACAGACAGACAGACAGACAGACAGACAGACAGACAGACAGACAGACAGACAGACAGACAGACAGACAGACAGACAGACAGACAGACAGACAGACAGACAGACAGACAGACAGACAGACAGACAGACAGACAGACAGACAGACAGACAGACAGACAGACAGACAGACAGACAGACAGACAGACAGACAGACAGACAGACAGACAGACAGACAGACAGACAGACAGACAGACAGACAGACAGACAGACAGACAGACAGACAGACAGACAGACAGACAGACAGACAGACAGACAGACAGACAGACAGACAGACAGACAGACAGACAGACAGACAGACAGACAGACAGACAGACAGACAGACAGACAGACAGACAGACAGACAGACAGACAGACAGACAGACAGACAGACAGACAGACAGACAGACAGACAGACAGACAGACAGACAGACAGACAGACAGACAGACAGACAGACAGACAGACAGACAGACAGACAGACAGACAGACAGACAGACAGACAGACTGACAGACAGACAGACAGACAGACAGACAGACAGACAGACAGACAGACAGACAGACAGACAGACAGACAGACAGACAGACAGACAGACAGACAGACAGACAGACAGACAGACAGACAGACAGACAGACAGACAGACAGACAGACAGACAGACAGACAGACAGACAGACAGACAGACAGACAGACAGACAGACAGACAGACAGACAGACAGACAGACAGACAGACAGACAGACAGACAGACAGACAGACAGACAGACAGACAGACAGACAGACAGACAGACAGACAGACAGACAGACAGACAGACAGACAGACAGACAGACAGACAGACAGACAGACAGACAGACAGACAGACAGACAGACAGACAGACAGACAGACAGACAGACAGACAGACAGACAGACAGACAGACAGACAGACAGACAGACAGACAGACAGACAGACAGACAGACAGACAGACAGACAGACAGACAGACAGACAGACAGACAGACAGACAGACAGACAGACAGACAGACAGACAGACAGACAGACAGACAGACAGACAGACAGACAGACAGACAGACAGACAGACAGACAGACAGACAGACAGACAGACAGACAGACAGACAGACAGACAGACAGACAGACAGACAGACAGACAGACAGACAGACAGACAGACAGACAGACAGACAGACAGACAGACAGACAGACAGACAGACAGACAGACAGACAGACAGACAGACAGACAGACAGACAGACAGACAGACAGACAGACAGACAGACAGACAGACAGACAGACAGACAGACAGACAGACAGACAGACAGACAGACAGACAGACAGACAGACAGACAGACAGACAGACAGACAGACAGACAGACAGACAGACAGACAGACAGACAGACAGACAGACAGACAGACAGACAGACAGACAGACAGACAGACAGACAGACAGACAGACAGACAGACAGACAGACAGACAGACAGACAGACAGACAGACAGACAGACAGACAGACAGACAGACAGACAGACAGACAGACAGACAGACAGACAGACAGACAGACAGACAGACAGACAGACAGACAGACAGACAGACAGACAGACAGACAGACAGACAGACAGACAGACAGACAGACAGACAGACAGACAGACAGACAGACAGACAGACAGACAGACAGACAGACAGACAGACAGACAGACAGACAGACAGACAGACAGACAGACAGACAGACAGACAGACAGACAGACAGACAGACAGACAGACAGACAGACAGACAGACAGACAGACAGACAGACAGACAGACAGACAGACAGACAGACAGACAGACAGACAGACAGACAGACAGACAGACAGACAGACAGACAGACAGACAGACAGACAGACAGACAGACAGACAGACAGACAGACAGACAGACAGACAGACAGACAGACAGACAGACAGACAGACAGACAGACAGACAGACAGACAGACAGACAGACAGACAGACAGACAGACAGACAGACAGACAGACAGACAGACAGACAGACAGACAGACAGACAGACAGACAGACAGACAGACAGACAGACAGACAGACAGACAGACAGACAGACAGACAGACAGACAGACAGACAGACAGACAGACAGACAGACAGACAGACAGACAGACAGACAGACAGACAGACAGACAGACAGACAGACAGACAGACAGACAGACAGACAGACAGACAGACAGACAGACAGACAGACAGACAGACAGACAGACAGACAGACAGACAGACAGACAGACAGACAGACAGACAGACAGACAGACAGACAGACAGACAGACAGACAGACAGACAGACAGACAGACAGACAGACAGACAGACAGACAGACAGACAGACAGACAGACAGACAGACAGACAGACAGACAGACAGACAGACAGACAGACAGACAGACAGACAGACAGACAGACAGACAGACAGACAGACAGACAGACAGACAGACAGACAGACAGACAGACAGACAGACAGACAGACAGACAGACAGACAGACAGACAGACAGACAGACAGACAGACAGACAGACAGACAGACAGACAGACAGACAGACAGACAGACAGACAGACAGACAGACAGACAGACAGACAGACAGACAGACAGACAGACAGACAGACAGACAGACAGACAGACAGACAGACAGACAGACAGACAGACAGACAGACAGACAGACAGACAGACAGACAGACAGACAGACAGACAGACAGACAGACAGACAGACAGACAGACAGACAGACAGACAGACAGACAGACAGACAGACAGACAGACAGACAGACAGACAGACAGACAGACAGACAGACAGACAGACAGACAGACAGACAGACAGACAGACAGACAGACAGACAGACAGACAGACAGACAGACAGACAGACAGACAGACAGACAGACAGACAGACAGACAGACAGACAGACAGACAGACAGACAGACAGACAGACAGACAGACAGACAGACAGACAGACAGACAGACAGACAGACAGACAGACAGACAGACAGACAGACAGACAGACAGACAGACAGACAGACAGACAGACAGACAGACAGACAGACAGACAGACAGACAGACAGACAGACAGACAGACAGACAGACAGACAGACAGACAGACAGACAGACAGACAGACAGACAGACAGACAGACAGACAGACAGACAGACAGACAGACAGACAGACAGACAGACAGACAGACAGACAGACAGACAGACAGACAGACAGACAGACAGACAGACAGACAGACAGACAGACAGACAGACAGACAGACAGACAGACAGACAGACAGACAGACAGACAGACAGACAGACAGACAGACAGACAGACAGACAGACAGACAGACAGACAGACAGACAGACAGACAGACAGACAGACAGACAGACAGACAGACAGACAGACAGAGTTACTTTCACATTTATAATATTAGTAGGGATAATTTAAGTTTATAGGTATTGTTTTGACTTCACTCCAGTTATAAATTTATTGATTTAAAGAACTGTTTTCCAATTTGTACACAACAGCATTTGTATAAGATTACTTTTTAATGCTAATAGTTTTTCTTAATCATCACGATAATGTTTCATATATTTATGGTGTTTACCCTATTTGATTTTCGCAGGCACTTATAAATTGAAGTAAATACATAAATACAAAAGAACTACCTATTCTAAACCTAATAATCGCACTGAGAACTGAGAGGTTGTGAAGTTTCAAAAAAATAACACATACGTAATTTAGTGTATTCCCCAGAAAGAACAAATCATACACAAATAGGATTTAATACACGTAGGTTTTTCTTAAACGTATGGTTATTTGTGATTTGGCCGATTAAAATACCTGATTTCGGAAGTAGCCTAATTGGCGACCAGTCGCCCTTCCAAAATTTTCGTCGCCGATTCTCGTTCCGAGTAGCCTAAATGGCGAAAAATCGCCTACGTTGGCAACACTGCCAGCCCCCAGGCGAAGCTAGCTTGATATTTTGATATTTGATATTAATTTGGTAACCATAAACAAAGTCAATTCATAAAGATGTAACGTAACTAACCTCTGAGCCGCGTCGGTATACGTTTGGTCGTACCCCTGCATCTCTGCCAGATGACTCTGACCCTTCTCTTTCATCATTCCTACTAGGTGTTCTAAAGTATCTCCTGTCATAGTACAAAAAATCTTATTGAATTACAAATGTATGCCCGTGATAATCAAGGGGCAAATATTGGCCACAGTGAAACGTGATTCATCATGAATTAAGTTAATGTGAATTCTGCAATGCATGCCATTGAGTGTACACAATTGCAGGTCAGTTAGCCAGTATATTTATTTTTATTTACGCTTGTAGAAAACGAGATAACTATGTTTTGAGTAAAATGTACAACCTATACCTGAACTGAAATTTTAAAAAAGTCGCGGAAAATTGGAACTAGGGGAACTGGAAAAATAAAATAATAACTAAGTTAACCTTTGTCCATTCCAACATTGGCTAAATGTGCAGCAGCGTCCTCCATCGTAGCTGAAAGAGGTACACCATTATGTTAAAAAAGAAAGAATAATAAAATTATTATAAAAATACCTTGTAGTCGGATGAGTTAAATAATAAGTAGGCAAACGCTAGGAGGCTGTCGATGTTGATTTTGTAAGAGTATTTTGAAATGCGTCTTTACTTACGGTGTAAGTCTTTGGCAACAGTATGAGGTATCGCCTCTGGGACGCCTCGTACCATTTCTGCTTTAATTGTGTGCTTTAAGCTCTCGGCTTCTGCCGTCTTGTGATTCACTTCCAAAGGACCGCAATGCATCAACCTGAGGTTATATATTATAGATGGCTGAAGTGTTTGATTTGCTTCTATCACACCTTTATAAACTAAATTTAAAAAAAGTGTGATAGAAGCAAATCAAAAACTTCAGCCGTTTAAGGAACGCAGAGGATTTATGAATGAGAATCAATACAGGCTGTTAGACTAGAAAGTCGACCCCAACTGAGTTAGGAAAAGGCTCGGAGCGGAACGATGCAGGATATAACCCCATGGTACTGTTACCGATTTCAACACTATTTTGTAAGCAGTGAAAACTAATATTTTTGACTGATGGTGATCATAATAGTTGCTTTTCAATAAGTAACTATTTCGCAAAAATTAAAACCTTACACTACACTTCTAGTATTTACTATCTCATTTTACCACCTTCACGTAGTTGATATTTGCTGACTAAAGTTTTAATATTTAAAAGCGTACGATTGCTTAGCCAATATTTTTCGAAAATGTTGTATTTGCTTACGTATCTGCAGCATCAGCATAAGATTGTCCGAAAGATTTGTATTTAAACAGAGGTTTAGAGCCCAAAGATTTTTTGACAGCGGATAAAAATTCCAGAGGGTATCTTATACCGCCAAGGCCACCTTGAAAATAATTGGGTAATTGTTAACGTGCTTAAAGAATAGTACAAATAATAGGTACAAAGAAACAAAATATTCTTACTTCGTAAAGCAAATGGTTGTGATAAATGTTTTGCCACATCTTGGACCAACGCTGTAAAAAATATTTGAATGTGTTATCTTTTTTTGATCTTACAATATTAGAATAAAAATAAATATTAAACTGATTATCTTCGTTTTGTTCCATATTCCGCCAGTTTGTACAATACTTTTAAGGCTCATTTAGACGGGTAGAATTTCTCGCACGTTTCGGTTCGAGAATCGTAACTGTCCCAGTCGCATCCGAAGCTTTCAGCTCGGAGTCTGGGGTCCGCTTTACCAGTCTTAACTATGGTTTTGGCTAGACCTCGATATTTTCCGTGAAGCGATTGTCATCTGACCTCCACAACCCAATGTTAACATTAGGCGATATCGAAGCTTTGCAGCTAGACCGTTTTTTTTGGATTTTAGGGCTCCAACTACCCGTAACGACGGCCATATATGTTCTTATGGCAACCGGGACCGACGGCTTAACGTGCTCTCCGAGGCACGACCAGACCAATATTACCACATATCGCCTATGTCAAAATAAAATCATTGCTTGAAAATTTTGTTTAGACCGACACTACCAATATTCAACGACGAGCCGAACGGACGAGCGAGCGGTTGTTGTTTCTGTGAATGTTTAGACGGAGCAACTTTTTCTGTCCTTTTGATAATCGTATCTTGCAGGCGAGAAACTCTCCTCGTCTAAATGAGCTTTTGTTATTAATATAAAAATACCTTTGTTGGCATGAATTAGATTCTCTGGAACTTGACCCTCCATGTCTCTATGTAAATTCGCCTTTCCTTCATCGGCGATGTCTTTAATGGGCAGATACGGTATCAGTGATGGGGCTGCCTCGGTCCTATCATACAAATAACGTATTGTAAATAGGAGGTATATTGGTGCGACTATACGAATTGACACGAGTGGCCCTTTTTTAATAAATCTAATCTGTTCGCTCTCACTCGTCAAGCTTGAAATAGATTAATTTTTTTTTGTATATTAGGTAATTATAACTACTTATACATTTATAAAAAATAAAGGCAAGTATTTACTCCGATGCACCCACTCCATAGTCCATTGTATAGGTGTCTCTAAAAGCAACATTATTTTTTGGCTTGCTCTTCATCATTTTCAAAAGGTTGGCCATCGCAATATCTACATTTAGAGAAATTTAATTAGTCATTCTTATTATGGATATTATTATATAAATATATTAATAATAACGTTCGGAACCAACCTCTGTCACGAACAAAAGCGGACAGGTAATTAGCACAGCGCTCAACAACCTCTGCAACAAACAAAAAATGAGAATCGTGTCTAGCTTAAGTATATTAGGTTCTTGCATTTCTTATTAAGTACATAAACTTGCATCATTTAACAAAAGTCTAGTACTTACCTAGTAACCGTAGGCCTAGTATACTAACCATTCATGTCCGACTGTAGATTATCCGGAGTAAAAGAGTCAATAGCAGTGTGAAGGGCTTTTGAAAAGGTTGGTGCAGTAGATGTATCAGGAGTTATGGCTGATAGGCCTGGGGCTGATTTCAATCTAGAAATAAACACAAATAAAAATTATTTTACAAATATTTAACATAAAATCAGACAAGTCTCAAAAACAAATGGTAGCTACTTGGTCGCATTTATTTACTGAATTTTAGGAACGCAGAGGGACAACTTGAAAATCTTGAAATAAAAAATAAATACTTGTTCTCATAACACGAGTATATTCGGCAAAAGGACAAGTCAATCCTCTCTAGGTCTTTCTTAGCAGAATATCCCACACATTTTCAGGAGAATGGACGCTGAAAGGCTATACATAGTGCACCACGCTGGTAAGACAATGTTGGAATAGACAAACATTAGTAACAATAGATTAAAACAATCCATATCCGTCATATAAGGATGGCAGTTGTTACATCTGGCACAGTATTAAAAACCATTGTGTACAAACCGTATTTCTACGGTAAATCAACGCGAATGTATTTATTCAATTTTGTTGTAGCCAAAGCGTACCCAGGTAAGAATTATTAATTTTGTGGAGTCGATTATCTTTTTCGCCATATAAGATGTGCAATGTTTTTGTGTGAAAAACGTGATCGACTACAAAAAGGGAAAGCGGACAGTGGTAGTGCTGAAACGTGTAAGAATATCATAACAAGGATATCATAGAACTAGCCCAGTCTAATATTCGTTATACCGTGGAAACTAGCTTGTAGAACTCCAGTAGATACATCTGAGTTTATAATATTTGGGTACCGATACAGCTTGTAACGGTACCCAAATATTAGAAACTCGAAGAAAAACATGGTAAATAGCCGGTGAGTAAAATACAGTATTAACGTTCGTTGTGGGATCACAGTAATAAGAGTCTATACACACACGTAAGCCGCCTTAAATTTCGTAGTTATAACACGAAAATCGGAGAAATGTTCAGCTCCATCGCGTTCTAATTCTTTTATCAGTATGTCAAATGCAGGCCCGCGTTCAACTGGAAATTGAAATGAAAATTAAATTACTAAAGCAAGTAACAATAAACACCTAGTAGACTAGCACGTTTGTCAAGCGTTTCATAGGAAGCCTCATGCAGAGGTTCCTTTCATGCTAGAGGAATAATTTATGCAAATCCAGGCAACTTCTCATAAGGTTTCTTATCAACTTTGGCAACATTGTCTAAAGCAATATTAAATTGCAGCTCCTCAAGTTTCGCTATCGTGGGACTACTGACTAACTAAAGGTAGCACAAGCAAATAATTCAATTCAAATCAACTTTATCTTATACAACGTCAATGTCAGTTGATCGGTGTCAGATTACATGAATTTTATTGGCCTACGGTAGTTGGTTCAGGTAACTTACTCTCGTCCACCGCTTCCTGAGACAAATATTTTGAGGCTACATCAATGGTTTCTGTAATTAAATTATGAAAATAAATAAATGGTGGATAATATAATAGTAGATAATGATCCTACTGCGGCCACTAGACTTCACTACAGTACCATATGACCCCCGCCACACTGGCACTCGCTCGTATAGTAGTGGTCGCTGTAGAAGTAAAGAAACTAACAACCATCTACTAGCCGTGTACCGATATCGTACCTGTACACAGTGTACCTACACGTGTGTCTGATATGTCTTGATACTTCTTATAGATACAAAAAAAGAGGAAGACAAATTGAGGAGGACGGGAAAGGAAAAGATAAAACGACCGCATGCATGCACACGCATAACGCAGCGGACGATGTAATGGTACTTATTACGAAGATATTTTATTGTGTTCCTTGCCAGGACTCTATTCCGGAAATCCAGATCATTTGACCACCAAATCGGAGAAATTAAAGTGTGATTTGGTAGGAGGTTTAATTTTGCCACTGGTCATGGTTTATTACTATTTTTTGTAAGTTAGGAAATGTTCTTCTAAAATGGATGTTAGATGGGAATTGATTTATCTTTAATATACCACCTATATTGACATTGAGTTTTCAGATGATATCTTTAATTACCTGCCATATCTGCCTTCAACTCGTCCGGAGTGTTGGGACCTTCCATTAGTTTTGTAATTTTCGCATGAATTTGTGAAGTGAGATTTGGATCATCGTGGTCAGTTTCGAGGCCTTTAGCTTTCTCGAGGCTAAAAATACGTATATTTTTAACATTTTCTTCATACAGTATTATGTGCCTACAAATGATTCTTAGAGATACAAAAAATAACGTGCAAATAGAAAAAAACCCACTTAGTGGCGGCTGCACCGTATGTTCTCTTAATCTTTTCTTTTTGAAATAGTTCTTCTTTGCCTTTGGGTTTCATTTTTTTCACCATCAAACGAAATGCTGGCCCCTTCTCCTCTGTAAAGTTTATTATTATCTGTAACTTTCATTGTGCAAATTTAATAATTTATTAAATTTATTTATCCATACTAATATTATAAATGCGAAAGTAACTCTGTCTATCTGTCTGTTACGCTTTCACGCTTAAACCACTGAACCGATTTTGATGTAATTTGTTATAGGGGTAGTTTAGACCTTGAGAAAGGACATAGGCTATGTTTGGTCGCGATAACCGACATCCACGCGGGCGGAGCCGCGGGCAAAAGCTAGTATGCAATATATTTTTGAATGTTGAATTTATTTGTCGTCTTGGATCAAAGTATCAAGATTCAAGACGATGTAAAGAGATGTTTTGTTTTTAAATCCAATGTCCGATTTCAGTGATATTATGCCTCGGAAGAGAGCTGGTTTTGGTAGGTATTGGCTCAGTCACACTTTTGTGCTCCACTTTTCATTGGCATAGGGCAGAGGTAAAACCGCTTCAATTTCATATTCTCCTGGTACTTTTAGTATCTATAGCTAAGTACTTATAGGTAAATAAGAAATTTATAATACGCACTGTTATATTCAGCATATTGCGATAAGTATTTTGAACAAATCTCGATCATATCTGAAAAGAAAAACATTTCATCATAATAACGACAACAGATCGACGATCGGGTAGTACGAGATACGTTATAATAGTACATTATGGTACAAGCGAGCAACGTTGGTGATTACCGCCGAGGCGCCATTGAGACCCGAGCCGCCAGGCGAGGGTCTTAAGACAGCCGAGGACGGTAATCATCATGCTCACACGTGCCATACGACGTTTTACAACACACTTGCGAATAAAATAATACTACAAATACTAAAACAATACTACAAATTAATTCGTTTTCCTATGCGCGCGCATTTAACAATGGCGGTCGACCATATTTAAAAAAAAATGAGGTTTGAACTTAACTTTTTTTTACTGTTTTTTTTTTCTGTACGTAGAGAAAAAAAAATGTTAAATTTGAGTGAAAATTTTGTTTATTACACAAGTATTACAAGTTGAAATTATTTATTTAAATACGAAAATGCATCAAATGACCCTACAATAGGCGTATTAATTTATTCGTACTATTAAACACGTTATTTTTTGTATCAAAACTTTTTTAAGAACATAGACAATTATAGACACTTCCTATAAAATTTAAAAAGAATCTATAACTCACTTTTGTGAATAATAGCAATGAAAAAGTCACAGTTTTATAATAGGTGTCATTCCGTGCTTAATTGCGGTAAAATAATATCACTTTTATGAGCAGGTGTGTTGTAAAAATATAAACATACCTGTTCATTACCTAAATTATACACATTGCCGTTAACTTATCCCAAAATAAGTTCTGCATAGGACTATAATAATTAAAACGTAGTTTTTATAGTTACCTTTCATATAAGGCGCAAGTTTTTCCGGTGTTTCTGCTTTGCTGGCCTCTGTGAGATCCTTAATAAGTTTAGTTGATAACGTTGAATTGTAATCTGTAGCAGCTAAGTTTTCCGTCCTCTTCAATCTGTAAAATTACCAGTTCAGTACGCGGTCACCGGTGGACAAGTGAAAATTTTGGTTAGCGGGAAGCCACGGCCAGTAAACGGGCAAAATGAAAACTGGTAATATTTGTCCATGGAATAAAATTACACCACATTAACATCTGTCATAGGGCTCATTCTGATTAATAGGTTCCTAGGTTCCTTAAGATCTGAACTAGTTACGACTTGAGGTGGGATAAATAAATAAATAAATAAATATTCTACAACATTCTACACAATGCTATCTAGACCCATGGTAAGCTTAATTAGCTTGTGTTATGGAATCTAGAATGCGGATATACATACTTAGATACTTTTTTTTTTTTTTTTGTAAATACATACATATTATACATAGAAACACCCAGACCAATGCAAAACGCCTCTAACCACACGGATTGACGACCTGAAAAAGGTGGTTGGGACGGACTCGATGCGGAAGGCGCAGGATCGCAGACGTGGCGCACATTGGGAGAGGCCTGTGTCCAACAGTGGACTGCAAATAGGCTAATTGATTGATTGACGTACATTATTTTACTAATTACAATAATTACTATTTCTTGGCACATATTTAACATGCACTTCTCGAAACTACCGCATATCTAAACTACTCCTCTAAAACCATCACTTCTTCTAAATAGCACTATCTTTGGTAAAATCAGTCATTTGGCAATTCAGTCATTTTTGGGCATTAGTCATTCTGAAAAAAAGACCAATCGGAGATTCGGGTGTTTTGGTATTTGTGCTTTATGAACCGGAGGGGGTCTTACTTACGTTAGGTATTTACTTTTAAGTACTTACTGGTCACTTGCAAATAATCTTCATGCTGTTAATTTGATTACCTATAGTTTTTATGATTTCGGGACTCTTCGCGATTAATTATCATGGAACTTAATATGTTGTCGACGTTTCGGATGCGTTGCAGCCACGTGTCTACACCCTGTCTGGGAGACTTATGAATGATGCAGATAATTATATCTGGATATGTTCTACTGAATTATGCTGAAAACAGAATTTATGACAGATGGTCACGACAGTTAAGTCGAAAAGTCCCGAAATCATAAAAACTATGAGTTTACACGGTGGTAGCTTAAAAATAATTTGATTATAATCATGAGTCTTACTCGTCAGCTCCTTCGCTGTAAGTTTGAGTGAATTTCCCGTGCTTCAATAGTTGATCAGCACCTCTTTTATACATGATGCTCGTCAGAAGAGTAAAAGCTTCCAGCATGGGTCCTAATCATTAACAATAAATTTTATAAAATCGGAATTATACTTTATTAATTATTATGCATCTATCCCTTGACATAATTTTGGTGAAATTTTTTTTATTATGTCCGTATGGATTGAGGAGCCACTTCAGATTTAAAAAGGAAACTTGCCCCCTTATTTAGTAGGGAAGTAAATAATTTTGTAGGCCGAATTCTGAAATTTGTAGTAAAATATGTCTAAAGTTATATCAATGTGAATGTGGCTCCTCAATCCAAACATCTGAATTGAGGAGCCACCTGAAACACGGAAAGTATTTCATGTACATATTTGAAAATTTTGTATCATTTAGTAGCAATTGTGTATAGTGTCTACTAAAAATCTGAGCCCAGTACTGTTTATATTCAAGAATATACAATACTTTTAATGTGGCTCCTCAATCTATACATAAGAGCGTGAATTGCCATGAAAGTTATTGGTCAATTTATATTCCACTGTAAAGACATTTAGTAGCAAGTGTGTTCGAATTTGTAGCATATGGACAAAGTAGTAGAACTGAGTAAATTTAATAAACAAACGCATTTCATTTGGCTCCTCAATCCTGACGTCTGCATAATAAATAATTGACTGTACCTACCTGAGATCAAAACGGAATAAAATACCAGAGACACTAAAATTTAGTATAAATGTCTACTAAATACACATGCACAGATCAACATTGTATATGTTCGGTATCTGAAAAATAAATTACTTCTGAATATTCCTTACGAATTCGCTATATGGGTGACCATGTTATATGAATTAAACTAGGATGATTCATATTTGAAATGTAAGTAATTTTTCGACTATAGGTATTCGGTACAAAGATTCTTCATAAGTTTAGGATATTTAGTAGGTACTTACCTAGGCAATTTCAACATAAGTTAAAGAATGAATTAATATTGGTTGGTCGGTGCTTTTAGGAATTTTACAGTGAGAATCATAGTCGTCGTAACAAAACATCTCATCATTCGCTGGGTACATTTTATAGTGGCCCATGCCAGCTTCGCTAATCGCAGGGATAAATTCTATAACGCCTATTATAATATATAAGCTACTTGAAGTCATTATAGTTTCTAGTACCAGAAATGACTTAGGAAGATTCTTTGTACCGAATAGGTATATAGTCCAAAAATTAAATTTCAAAAATTAATCAACCTAGTTTAATTCATATACCTAACATGGTCACCCTTAATAGCGAATTTGTAAGGAATATTCAGAAGTAATTTATTTTTCAGATACCGAACATATACAATGTTGATCTGTGCATATGTATTTAGTAGATATTTATACTAAATGTTAGTGTCTCTGGTATTTTATTCCGTTTTGATCTCAGGTAGGTACAGTCAATTATTTATTATGCAGACGTCAGGATTGAGGAGCCAAATGAAATGCGATTATTTATTAAATTTACTCAGTTCTACTACTTTGTCCATATGCTACAAATTCGAACACACTTGCTACTAAATGTCTTTACAGTGGAATATAAATTGACCAATAACTTTCATAGCAATTCACGCTCTTATGTATAGATTGAGGAGCCACATTAAAAGTATTGTATATTCTTGAATATAAACACTACTGGGCTCAGATTTTTAGTAGACACTATACACAATTACTACTAAATGATACAAAATTTTCAAATATGTACATGAAATACTTTCCGTGCTTCAGGTGGCTCCTCAATTCAGATGTTTGGATTGAGGAGCCACATTCACATTGATATAACTTCAGACATATTTTACTACAAATTTCAGAATTCGGCCTACAAAATTATTTACTTCCCTACTAAATAAGGGGGCAAGATTCCTTTTTAAATCTGAAGTGGCTCCTCAATCCATACGGACATAATTTATTTACCTTTAAACTTCATCCAGGCCGGATCCGCTGTAAAAAAAATATGTTTATTACAATTTACAAATCAAACCACCTTAATCAATTTAGATTAACATTTTAAGGTACGTTAAGTCAACAATTCGTGTCGTACATGTTTAAAATTACGTAACTTTTAATATTTACGGGGAAATCATTTAGAACGGAAAAGTGATAATTTTGGGAAAACACTACATATACTAGGGGCCTGGTCCTATTTGTGCCCATCATAGGGGGAGTTTGCCCATAATCGCCACGCTGGGCAGGCGTGTTGGCAATCGCAGGACGTAGCTTCGCGGCGAGGATGCTGCTGCCCATCCTCGCCCTGTGCCATTTTAGCTACGCCGATTTAAATGGTTATACCGCGATATAGGGGAGGCCTATGTCCAGCAGTGGACTTCCTATGGCTGAAATGATGATGAAATGATGACTACATATACAGGATACCTAGGTTATACCTAGGTATTCTGTCCCTAATCGGAAACGCTAACGAATATTAAACTAGTAACTTACGTCCCAGTAGATTACGCGGACCTGGCCCACCGCCGCCGCCTCCCTGAAAAGAAAGAATATTAGATATTATTCTGCAATTTTAAATTATATAAAACAAATATTAGAACCCATCTTTATTCTCCCATCTGATACAAATGAACACGAGCTTAATTAAAAAAAATATTAAATTTCAAATCATCAGACATGGAAAATGAGGAAAGATTCTAGTAAAATTTTGTAAAAATTATTACCTTTTCGATGCTGTGTTCAGTTGTAAAAGATACAACAATTTAAGTTTCAGATATTTTATTTTTCAATTTTTTTTTTCAACTTATTACATGATGTCATTACATTACAAAATTGTCGTTGAAACTTAATTTATGTAGAATTCAAGCACTGAAAGTATTTTTCCATTTCTGTTGGCTCAAGTGAGAGCAGTAGATTCAGGTTTATAAACGTAAGTGAATTCAAGGACTGTCTCCATATCATCAGCTAAAACGATGGGCTGGCACTTATTGATTTTTATAATGATCTCGATGCGTATCTCCTATTAAAGAAATTGTATTAATTTAATTTGATTTGCTTTTTAGTAGCTTATTCCGAAAAAAAAGATGGCGTAAGGAGAACACCATCCAGCAAACAAAACCAAGATAATATTCATACAGCACAAGCTCTAGTTGGACCAGAGCACGATGTCATAACACTATATTCAATCAATTCTGATGAAGGCTTTGATCAGGTCAAAAGAGTCCACACAAGACAAGTGTTTTAACATCGATAGCAAAGTGAAGATGTTGCAAAAGGTAAATGACTTGGCTGTAAAAGTATAATAAGTATAGGCGGTACTTACATCACCCATCATATCAAGGAAATCATCTGTAAACTTGCTACCGAATGTAACATCTGAAAGGAGAAGAGAAAAATTATGAATTACTTACTGGTGACTTCGAATTAAGTCTTCAAAAGGAATGGAAGCAATACCTACTCCTTCTTATAGTTTACTCTCAGATGGTTTAGGTGATACAGGTGCAGAAGTGGCAGGTGTAGCGCCTTCAGCAGGTGTAACGCCCTCAGCAGGTGTAACTCCGCCAGCGGGAGTAAGTCCCTCAGACGGTGTAGCTCCCGCGGATGGTGTGACAGATGGTGTAACTCCCTCAGATGGCGTAACTCCCTCAGACGGTGTAACGCCTTCGGTCGGCGTAGCTGCCCCGGCGTGGGTACCATCCATTGCTGCAGGGCCCGCGGCCGGCTTACCACCCTTAGGTGAACCACCACCGGGTGAGGCAGGTGCAGGCGGTTTATTCTCATCCGTGGTCCACCGTTCTACTTCTTCTCAAAAAAATTGTAAGTACTGTTAAAAATCCTATCTTAGATACACGTGTAAAATAGGATTTATGGTATGATTCGTCAAGTCTAATAAAATTCGACTCGTCAAACGGATTTTTGATACCCAACTATATAAATTCGTCCAACTTTCGTGTTGTCAAAGCGTGTAAAGGTTGTGATTGGATAAGTCTCTGTAAAGTACTAACTCGTCAAGTCTGTTGGTAGTACTGATTGTTCAAATGTTCAAGTGCCGCGTACCCGCTGGATAAGACCTGTCTACCAACAGGCCTTACCCAGCCGTCGGTAAGCCCAGAAGCGTCGGTAGCTTAGTGGTTTAGGAGTCGGCCTTACGATCGAGAGGTCCCGGGTTCGAATCCTGGCCATTACACTACTGACGTGAACCCACTCCTAGCACAAGCAATTTAGCTTAGTTGGAGGGGTTAACGGGAATATTAGTAATTTCGGTTGCTAATATTCTTTAAAAAAAAAAAAAAAAAAAAAAAAAAAAAAAAAAAAAAAAAAAAAAAAAAAAAAATCCGCTGCGCCCACTGATGAATGAAACCGACGAGTGCATGGATCGTGTTAATATGCAAGAAAAGAAAATTAGAGGTAGTCATTTTTCTCGGGCTGAATACATCACACAAAAAATCGAATACTTAAAGGACAGTTACCACGGTTTCAAATTTAGATTGTTTTCTTGAAAGCTGGTTCGGGTTTAGAACTCATTTGAAACTAGTAACAACTGTCCCTTAAATATAAACAAATTTAGCTCACCCTCGTCTTCGTCAAAGTCCATCATCAACATTCGATCGTCAGATTCAGATAGTATTTCGTCAATCCATACGGCAATCTGTAAAACAAGAATAGAAGTTTTCCACGACCATATTATACTCGTGAAGCCAATCCGGTGCGTCGATTCGATACTATGGTGGCGTGGATTACCTTATCAGCCATCTCCATCATAAACTTCGCTTTGACAGACTTAGTCCGTCTTGAAGGAGTCCTTATTCGCATGTATCCACACATGTCGTCCAGGATTATGTTGGAGAGTCTTAGCATTCTGTAATAATTCTTTATGTTAATCCATCTGCCTACTGTCATTCTTCCGAACTCCAGTTTCATCTACCTGTATTTTCTTTAGTAAATCGACCAATCATTCTGTAAGTACTTTTACGGTTCACCTTTCGCAACCTATTTATCATTATTTCTTCATCCTAACTTTAGTTTCAAAATTACAATACAATTAATGTCTTTTAGGGCTCACCCATCCGCTAGTGCAAAGCGACCAGGTCTCGATAACCGCTGTTGAATACCTCTTGCGAAAGCTACGGTGGCATTTCGAGCCCATAAGAACCGTTTGTCGTAGCACATTGAGAGAATGTCCTTCTTTATGGCATTAACTTGCTGGGTGCTGCAAAATTGGGAAATATCTGCTTTAATAAAAAATATCGAGGTCTAGCCAAATCTGTAGCTATGACTGGTAAAAGCGGACCCCAGACTCCGAGCTGAAAGCTTCGGATGCGACTGGGAATTAACGCTAGGAGGAAGAAGATCTGCTTTAATAAAACATGTCTGTGTCTTCATCTTCCCCCGTCTGCAAGTGGTGTTGGTTCGAGGTCGAACAAGAGTGAGTCATCCCAGGCCAAGCGTAACGTCAAAGAGCTTTGGTGAGCAAGTTATACTTAATGTACAAGTGCTTGTCGAAAAACTTAGAATGTGATAGGTAACGAACGATCCAGAATAACCCTAAAGAAAACAAAATTATGTATTACCTACACATAAGTAAGTTTGACTATATAGTTTCATGCATGACCAAGGCTGAATGCTGCTTTTGACAATTCTGCCTGCTGTTGACAACTGCTCTTAATGTCTTTCTTTAAAATAATTTTACCACTTAGAATTACTAGGCCCGGGATTGTCATAACCCCCATTACATTCATCCATTGAATCCACAGTAGAGCTACGAAGATCAGAAACCGACTGTCAGTCACTCGAATTGTGTTTCAATATACGCTGCTCCATATTTGTAGATATCCAACAACAAAAATTTATTAATTCAATACTCACGCAGCCATTTTCCTCTTCGTTTTTCGTAAGTTGATAAAATACTCATAAGCCTGATCTGGTTTAAATGGTTCATCTGCATCTAACATAGACCGCAATCGGGCAATCTGTGTAAAAATATGTAAGTACATAATATCGTGTACTATATCATGAATTTCTTTATCAGAATGGACTATGAAGTAAAATTGTTTAACATCTCAACTGTTACGTATCCCAAATTGGGACGAGTCACAATGGCTTGCGTCTGGCGATTATGGACCATCCCATTTTCGGACTACTTTCAGTTTTATCTCCAGGTAGGTATACATCAAAATAATATTTTATCTTACCCACTGTTTCAATGTGCACGGAAGAATAGGCAACGTAGTTTGCGGGCTACAAACTATCGGTTGAAATTGGGAACGTAGCTAAATATATAAAATAACTAGCTGACCCAGCGAACTTCGTACCGCCATATTTTCCGCCCGCGTGGTATTCTGATCCCGTTCCCGCTGCATTTCTCTAAATTTATCAGTGTTTCTCTACAATATTATGCATGTATTATACATAGAAACCTTCCTCTTGAATCACAATTTTAAAAAACCGCTTCAAAATCCGTTGCGCAGTTTTGAAGATTTAAGCATACATAGGGATGGACAGACAGCGACAGCGACTTTGTTTTATAATATGTAGTGAAGTGATGATTACTTTTATTGAAATTACGGAACTACTCTCGCTATCACTATGATTACTGTTAAGACACGTTTTGAAGTCTTAATAATGCACCAGGGTGACTCAGGCCGTAGTTAAAACTATGTAATTTTTAAAGTACTGACCGTTTCTGGGGGTAAGGTATTTGCATATTCTCGCCATAAGTATATGATGGTTCGTCGAGCAGGCTTAGCTATGCGTTCGAGACGATCAGTAAGCACCGTTCCATGGCGCTTGAGACATCGAGCTTGAGCTTTCATTGCTCGCCTCGGCAGTTTTACATCGGTTGCCTTTGGATATCTGAAATCATAGTACTGACTTTTAGACAGGATATGTAATCCGTTGCTAATTGCTAAGTCTTAGACCACAATATAATAGGTCGGTAGTCTGCAACGCTATAGGTATGTAAAAAAGAGCGAAGCACTTATAATACAGCGAAGTGAACAATCTACAAAACGGTAGACACTTGTAGCGAACTTTTATGTTACGAGTAAAACCGTAACACTCACAACAAGAACAGGTAAATATGGGCTACAAATGGAAGCAATAACCTTGTGGCCAATAGGAATGAAATTAATAGAGAGCAGGTTCAACGTATTGGTAACTATAATAATAGTTGCATATTTTGGGACACATCTTGGACCTAAGTCGCGAGACAAACTGACTCGCGTGGTCTGTTTTGTAACAATCTACGATTGATGAATTTGAGTTCGTCCACCGCAGTAGCACCATGTAGCACCCCGCGCTATCCTCAAAAGATACCCAAGAAACGTGTAGGTACAGTAGGGCGCGTATAGAGCACATTTTGAGCACATTTTAGGTTCAAGATATATATCCCGAGTTATACTCACTTATATTTTTTGCAAGACGACGGCGTTTCGTTTATTATTGTATTGTTTTGTATTGTTTTACTGGTGGTAGGAATTTGATGACACAAAATTGTCACTAACTCCGACCGGGTAGGTACCACCGTGCACTTTGCGAAAAGCCCTTAAATAGTAATCCAATTTCGGTTGGATTGCGTTCAGGGTTCAGCAGGTGCATAACCGGGCTGAGGTGATCGTGGTCGCAGCACTAGTGGGACCAGTGGGTCTTGGCGGAGTCTAGTGGGGATGGCGCGGGGCGACACGCCGGGCAGGGAGACCCGTAGAAACGGTGGTGCCGCTGGCCGCCCGCGGCATAGTACAGGGGCCCAACTGGGGCTAACCACCCCGGGAGGCTGCCTCATCGGCTTGGAAGGAGGCGAATGTGCAGCCGATCCCCAAGAAGGGGGATCGCTCGGACCCAGGCAACTATCGGCCCATAGCCGTCACCTCAGTGCTGTGCAAAGTGCTAGAGCACATAATTAACAAACAGCTCATGCGTCACCTAGAGGATCATTCCTTAATCAATGACCGGCAATACGGATTCAGACCGAAGCGGTCAACGGGTGATCTTCTGGCGTACATTACCCATCTTTGGGGTGAGGCTATGGACAAGCATGGCGAGTCACTGGCAATTAGTCTTGACATCGCCAAAGCTTTCGATAGAGTCTGGCACAAGTCGCTTCTTTCCAAGCTACCAGCCTTTGGTCTGCCTTCCGGACTGTGCGACTGGGTGGCTAGCTTCCTGCAGGGGCGCCGTATTCGCGTCCTCTGTGATGGTCGAACTTCGGAGTTCCTGCAGGTAAATGCTGGCGTGCCGCAGGGGTCCGTCTTATCACCCACTCTCTTTCTTCTGCATATCAACGACATGACCTGACATGCTGTCCACTGGCAGCATTCATTGCTATGCAGACGATAGCACCTTACACGGGAGTTATCACGGACATCCTGCGGCCAAGCAGTCTGATATCGTGGAAAGGAGGCAGCTTCTCGTCAGTGAACTTGACCGGATCCTGAGCCTCGTTTCACAATGGGGCTCTGAAAACCTGGTTGAGTTCAATGCCAAGAAGACGCAGGCATGCGCGTTTACAGCAAAGGTATCTTCTTTCCTTCCCCTTCCAACTCTTCAGAGCACGCCACTGCCACTACAGGACAATCTCAATATCCTGGGTATGGATGTTCGCTGTAAACTGAACAACAAAAACTACATCGAGAGTATCATCAAAACAGCCTCACGTAAACTCGGAGTCCTGAACAAAGTGAGACGTTTTTTCACGCCGGAGCAGCGGTGTCTTCTCTACAAGACACAAATTCGCTCTTGCGTGGAATACTGCTCGCATCTCTGGGATGGCTCCGCAAAGTACTTACTAGATGCTCTCGACAGGTTGCAGCGACGTGCGGTCCGCATTATTGGGAATCCTGAGGTCACTAACATCCTCGAGCCTTTGCAGTTGCGTAGAGATGTGGCATCTTTGGCGGTTTTTTACCGTCTCTACCATGGTGAATGTTCTGATGAGCTCTTCCAAGTAATCCCACCCTCTCCTTTCCTATATAGGACAACACGTGCAGGATTTAGATGCCACCCGCATACGGTGCAGAATATTCCATCAAGAACCAAGCGATTCGGCGACTCCTTCCTCTGCCGCACTATTAAGACTTGGAATTCCTTGCCAGCTCACGTGTTTCCTTCCTCCTATAGTCCCGGGTCCTTTAAGCGGGGCGTGAAAAAGCATCTGATGAGGCCGTCAAGCTGAGTGCCACCATTGTAACATGGTACGTGTTGTAATGGTGGCCCTCTTTTCAGAGACTTTGCCTTCAGCTTACCATCAGGCGAGGCGAAGTCAGATTGACGTGTCCTATATAAAAAAAAAAATAATAATAATAATAATATTGTCGTGGTATTTATTCTTAGGTAGTAGTTCTAACACATTACCTGGCTTTAGCCGGCCTTGGAGGAGGATGCGCCGGCTTCTTCGCCACTGATTTGTGCTGACGACGGAGAGTTCGGCCGGCGAAGATTGTATCTGCGACTGATGCAGGTGCCGGTTGCACTGCATATGGTGGATACGGTGGAAATCCTTTTTGTGGTGATGCAGCACGTGGGGTTGCTGGTGACAAACTTCTAATTCATATCTGATACTTACAACATCATTACATCACTCTACTTAATAGCTCTAGTAGGTACCTACTGTCGGTAAGTATAGGAATAGGAAGTAATTCAAGTCGTACTAAGATACATCGTTGATATTTCAAAGTTAAACAGATCACTCTTGAAAAAATGTATTTTAAATTGTGAAAAACTTGTTAGTTGAGTTTACCTAGTTATTTTTTTCAAAAATCCCGCCCTTTTTTCCCGCCACACAACTTTTTTTAAAGCTTTTTGGCTTCGTTACAAGACCTTTAGCCATGGCTTAATAGTTTTGTTCCGTAGTTCAATATTTAAAACGTTATGACATTAACTCTAATTTCCAACAATTTCAGAAAATTAAATATTGCCGCGATATTTTATTCTGCGTTGGCGCTGATGATGACGATGATGATGATTGCTGCCTCAGTAAAGTGGTGGAAACTTTACTAAAGGCTTCTACGGAGATTTGAAACCAACACAAGAAGTCACGATTCACTAATATTTCACTTTCCTACTCTTGTGTGCGTTTTATAAGACGGTTTGGTTAGGTTTGGTTAATCTAACGACTAACAAAACAACCAGTATGACAAAACTATGATATCAATATTATCAATCTACCTGCCTTTTTCAGGGTCATAGATCTACTACTACAGCTTCACGCAAGCAAAAGACCTCTGTGAACTAGGTATTAGGTAACTTAAGGGTGAAGTAAGTATATATAAGCTTCTATATAATTCTCTATAAGGTCTTAAGTTACATTAATAAGTACCTACCTAATATTTCAAAAGTGATCATACGATACCATACAACTCTAAATAATTATAGTTTCACGTAGTACCAATAACTTTTAGTAGGTAAACATGGACACCTACCATCTCCCACTGAAGGTGGCATTTCGCTGGCAGCGAATTCTGAAGGCGTGCCAGATGCCATACTGAATGTTTTACAGTAATATAAAGAAACAGTCCTGAAATTATTTAGAAATTGATTATTAAATCTTAGGTGCTGACATCAGGTCCTTTTCAGGTTCTTGCATTTTAAAGAATGACGCTCCAGACATTTTTCGAAATAGTCTACGATACTCTTTGGTTGATTTATGTGGCCAGAATTATGTTTCACATTTTCTATTCGTAAAGCTAGCAGGGCCCACTGTGCCCCAGATTCAATTTTTTTGTCCTTAACTGCGTTACTTTATATTGGATAACGTGTTTAGCATCTTAATAATATAGAATTCTGTGTACCTACCTATGTTCCATATACCTACATAAGTTTACAGACTGTTTCTTTGAGACACTGCTGTGTTTAGAATAGAGCTGTCATATAAATATTGTTTACCCAAGGTTTAGGAATGTGTAGGTAAATAATTTGGCTGAGAAACGGCTGTGAAATTTGGCAGGTAGGTACCGTAGGTACTAGAGCTACGTATGTAAATCTAGTCCCGTCGGTCAGCGATAGCCAACACCCAGTCACGGTACCTAACCCAGTCCCAAAGCGGTTATCATGTGCATTTTTGTTTTCTTCTAGTGCATAGCATTAGAAAAAAACAGTGGCTTCTAGGTATAATAACCTAGCTGAGCTTAGCGGATAGGTTCTTTTACTTCCCCACTTTATTTTAGTGGACCATAGACCATGTGGACTTGCGGACTTGCTGTGCATTTATTGCACTTTTATTGTTGCTATGTTTGTTGGTTGGGCACTGGGCAGTCACTGCCCAACCAACAAACATGTATTTAGGTACTGCCACTGTGGCAGTCAGTACTCATAAACTCATAATTCTCTAGTATATAATTAATCTATGGTCATAATGTCAAAATTTGTCAAGTGTCAAGTGCTATTGTCAATGCAGTGTAACCAATGTGTGGGGAATTTCCCACAATTCGGGGATTCAGGGATTTTGTGGGGATTGCGCTTATGTAGGGAAAATGCGGGGAATTTAGACATTTACTCTGGATCTGAACTCAGAAGTAATAAGTGGTAAGTTTTATAAGTATTGATAAATTTTTGAAGCAAAATATCCGACAGCATGGTCAAAGGTAACTCTTTATTGGGAATGAGCCTCAATAAATATGGCAAGTGATGAGTTAAGGTGGTGAGTTTGGGCGGGAACTTCCAGAGTTTACCAATAATGTTACCAATGTATAAAATTGATTCTAACTCAACGAGGATTTTTTATAATTTTGATTTCCTTGCTGCTTCGCGAGTGCACAAACAGATCATCATCTAGGTCGATATTTTATGGCAGCGACTTAGTAGTTGCATTTTTTCGCAGCTGCGAGAAGTTACAGAGTATTATTTTGATATTAATTTCAACTTGTTATATTCACGCACTCCTGAGAAAAAAGTTTGACAGATAGTCAGAAGTTGACTTGGGTTTTTAAGACAAATCTAACGATACCTTCTGCCTTAACTGCCACATTTCATGCAGCCGATTGAAACGTACGAAATAATAAAGAAATTTGCAAACACAATCAATCAATTGCAATTGCAGTCCACGCGCGAAAAAGCATGTTTTGCAAAGATTTTTTTTATATACCTAGGACCTGATGGTAAGCTGAAGGCAAAGTCTCGGATTTTTGTAAAACATTATTTTGTTTAATTTTTTTAATAAAAATCTGTGGAGAACCGAGAAAGTGTGGGGAATATTCACTATAAGAACCCCCAAATTAGGGATTTTCAATGGATTTGTTTTTGGGACAGACTGGATGTGGAAGGTGGAGGATCGGCAAACGTGGCGCATATTGGGAGAGGTCTATGTCCAGCAGTGGACTGCAATAGGCTAATAAAATTGATTGATTGATTGTGGGGAATTCAGATCGTGGTCTCATTGGCAACACTGTGTCAAGTGTCAAAGTCAAGCTTCAAATTGTAATATTATTATGATTTTATATTAGTTTTTGGATCGGTGACATCGTGCTTGCAACAAGTGCTCGTCAATCCCAAAAGAGAAATTACTGATAATAGTGATAATACTGTGTTGTTGAAGTACTTTATTGCTTTTGTTTTGTTTCTGTGTGCTTAGACTACATAAATTCCCTGGGTAAGTCCTAAAATTAACAATTAACAGTGGTATGGATAACCATCCTCCCGATCCTGGAGGGGATGAAGAACGACTAAGGTTGCTCCTCAGTCGATCTTCCACCAAAAAGCGTCCAAATGAAGCACAGGGAGATGCTGGTGCAGCAAAAAAAGTAATTATAGATCCAACGGAAGCTGCTCCTTCGATCCAAACTACATATATTCACCCGGATCACGCTGATAAGCCTGCTAAATATACAGACTCGGACTCAGGCCCATTTTTAGTCCATGTCACAAGAGACGTCGGTGATTCCTCCTCAGGTACAGTTTTTCGGTCTATTAAATTTGGGCATTTCCTAGCACACAACAACATCACTAACATCATTCCCGGAGGCGTAAAACGAGTTGGCCGAAATAGAGTCTCCGTTGAATTTAAGTCGTCCACTGATGCAAACAATTTCCTAACCCATCCGGCATTACTTAGGGCTAAATATACAACCTCAATTCCCTCTTTTGCATGTTCCCGCATGGGTATAATCAGACAGGTTCCTGTGGAATGGACGTTGGAGGAGGTGGTCCAGTCCATAGAGGTTCCTTCTGGCTTCGGATCTGTCATGAAGGCAAGAAGGTTAAACAGACGAGTTAATGGTGACAATAACTCCCACACATACGTGCCTACGCAAACCATAGTGGTTACCTTCACCGGTCAAAAGCTGCCTCCACATGTTTATTGCTTTTACAACTCCTTGCCGGTCGAAACTTATGTCCTGCCAACAATACAGTGCTTCAAGTGCTGCAGATTCGGCCATGTAACTTCCCAATGCAGATCGTCTCCGAGATGCTTTTTGTGTAGCCAGGCCCATGAGGGTTCCACCTGTACAACCTCAACCCCTACTTGCCTATTTTGCTCAGGTCCACACTCGGCTAAAGACTCTTCCTGCCCTGAACATTCCCGACAGAAATCAATTAAAATTACCATGTCTCAGGAGAATGTTTCCTACATGGAGGCTTCCGCCAGATTCCCCTTTGTCAGAAAGTCCTTTGCAGACACTATTAGGTCTCCAAATATGCTAAACTCCCAGCCTAGTTCCCAAAATTTCCCCTCTCCTAGTTCCCATCAATTATCCTCTCCCTTCTCTCAGGCTCCAGCTCAAACCTCTTATAGGAAAACAGTCTTTTCCCCCCAAAAAAACTATAACCCAGCCTCGAGTCCTGGCTATAACAGACAGGCTCATAATTTTTTAACCCAACCTCCCCCTTCTTCTATGCCTAATGGCTCTGCCCTCTTAGTTGAACAATCAAAATCTTCCTCAAATGACAACCTTCTCGACCTTCTTCTCTCCACCCTCATCAATATGCTTACCAGATTTAGCGACACTGAGCTACCAGACAAATTTAAAAATAAACTTTCTCAGCTGTTAGTCCTTACTAGTCAAATTCCCTCCAATTCTGCAATGGAACTGTAGGAGCATTCAAAATAAAAAAAATGAATTAATACATCTAATTAATAAACATAAACCGCTCATTGTTGCCATTCAGGAAGCGTGGCTTAGGCCCAACTCCCGTTTTAGGGTGTCTGGGTTTGCCTGCTTTCGGGATGACAGGAATGACGGACATGCTGGATCCACTATGTTGGTGTCCAGAAATATTATATACACTCAAATTCCTATCCCTCCTCACAGTGACTCTTTCCACATTGTTGGCGTTAGGTCAATGAACATTTCTTTTCTTTCCGTTTACATTCCTTACCCTGATTCTTCCATACTTTCAGACCTTATTACCATAATATCATCCATCCCTCCTCCTGTAGTCATTCTGGGTGATTTCAACATCCACCATACTTCTTGGGGATCATCCCAATGTGATGACTTGTCTTCCTCATTTCTTGATTATTTAGATTCTTTGAACCTCTGCATTCTTAATAATGGCAGTGCTACTCGCAGACCGACTTTGTCTCACCCTGGTCCTTCTGCTGTAGACCTGTCTCTGTGCCCTCCTTCTCTTTCTTCGTGTCTTATATGGCAAGTTTTAGGTAACTCTCATGGAAGTGATCACTACCCTATTTTCATCTCAACGCTTTCCAGCCAAATTCAAAATCCCACACTTAATCCTCTTCTTAAATACAACCTATCAAGAGCAGATTGGGAGGCTTTTTCTAATTGGCTTGATCGGGAAATAGAACTATTGCCAACTCCTGACTCTGACAACTATCATTCTGTATATTCACGCTTCAAGAATGCTCTTCTGATTGCTGCAGACAAGTCATTCCCACTTAAAAAGTCCCCCAGGAATAGGCTCCCCTCCCTGCCTTGGTGGGATCAGTCCTGTTCAGATGCCTGCAGAAGGAGAAAGGATGCTGAAAGAGCATACACGAGAGATATGTCCCGGTCAAATTACCTTGACTATCAAAGGGTGGCCGCTGAAACTGTCAGACTTCTTTCCCAGAAGAAACGTGATGGTTGGCGCAGGTTTTGCGAGAACCTATCCCCACGTACGCGCTCGTCCTTGGTATGGAAGAATATCCGTAAGTTTAAATACTCGGTATCACCTAATCACATTGCTTCAAATGATTCTTCTGCCTGGATCCAGGAGTTCGCGCAGAAATTGGCTCCTCCGTCTGTCCCTTCCTCTTCTGAATGTTCTATTCACCATTCCTCTCCCCATCCCAGTCATCACTTTGATGCTCCTTTCACCCTTAATGAACTTTTAGCTGTTTTGGATCCACTAAAGGATTCTTCACCTGGGGTAGATGGCATTCCATACTCCTTCATTGTAAAGAGTAGCCTATGTTGGCAACACCAACACAGACTTCCGTTTCCGCTCTATAAACTATGCACAATTATGTTCACTCTGCAAATGTCACTCTTAGTAAGAAGTCGAAATAAACCACTCGTGTATCTAGCTGGCAGTCATTATTTCACCACCCAAGAAAATCAGCCCTATCAAACAACAAATTACGCGCACATCGATGGTCCTTCGAAGCCTACAGCTGCGATTTTGGTGTGGTGAGCTTTTGCAGCGCTACGCGTGCAATTTTCGTCTCCGCGGGGGACGCCGACAAGACAAGTCAACACGCGTCGAACACGTTGTTTCCTGCCCTACACGCCGAGTACGTGAGTGCAAAGTGCATTATTTTGCTGGTATCTGCAATATCGTTGTTCTCGCTTAATCCACGTGGTGGCCGAGAATACTCGAAGATTCATACAATTCATCCATGTTGTTTCGTCGCTAAGCGGCGGCCATATTGCATGCATTGCATCGCGCCTTTACAAGCGCTGACGCAATCAACCGGACTTCGTCACGCACGACGCAATTACACTAGGCGCTGCGAGCCAATCAGCGCCTTCGTCGCTGTTTTCCGGCCGGCAGCTATTGGACGGATCAAAACTTCATTCGTTCCTGTCGTTCACTCAGCAATTCAACAGCAAAGCTATACGAAACGCCATTTTCTTTTAACTGTTCGCTAGTTGTTAATTTTCGAACTAAAGTTATAAGATCTTAAATAATAACAATAAGTTATAAAATAAGTTGTTTATGTTGTTTCAACTAAAGTGCATATACTTATATTATATAATAATAAGTTATCAAATAAGTTGTTGGTAATTTGTAACAAAGATGGAGACCACGCTCAAGCAGCTAAGAGCGTCGCGTGGTTATACAAAAGCTTCTCTCACGCGGCTATATCAGTTTACTGCCAACGATAACGATGTAACACTGACAAATCTAGCGACTCTGACGTCTAAAAGGTCAAGATTGATTCAATTGTTCGAGGAATACGAAACGTACAACAAAAATATCCTAGCTTATGACGAGAACGACCCCGAGGACGTGGCGGAGTGTGAGTCCAAATATTTTCATATATTATCAATCCTAAATGAAGCAATCGCCGCCAGGTCCTCGCCAAGCTCAGGAAATAATACCTTCAAACCTAAATTGCCTGTAATAAACATTCAACCGTTCTCAGGTAAATATAGCGAATATATACCTTTTATTAACCTATTTCGTGCGATTATCCATAAGGACAATTCTATTGACAACGTCCAAAAATTATATTACTTGAGGTCCTTTCTACAAAAGGAACCCTTAGAAATTATTGCAAACTTGCCATTAAGTTATGAAAGTTACGAGGAAGCCCTCAGGCTCCTTAACGAAAGATACAACCATAAATTTAAAATTATCAATGAACATGTAAATTCACTTTTAGACATAAATGTCTTGTCCAAATCATCACCTCGTAATCTTAGAGAATTTGTGTCCACTATTAAACAGTGCTTAGCTGCCTTAAAAAACATCAATATTAACATTGATGGTTGGGATCCCATAATTTTATCCATATTGTATCGGAAACTAGATTCTTACACACTGCGGGCATACCAGCTTGAGAGAAGTGATGCGTCTGAACCAACAATGGTGGAGTTTCTGCTATTCTTGGACAAGAGGGCCATGGCGTTGGAAAATGCAGAATCTGCTGGTACATCTAAGGGCCCTAAGGTAGTGACAAATGTAGCAACAACATCTGGAAGCCCGGCATGCTTATACTGTAAGTCAACTGACCATAAATTATTCTCATGTAAGCAATTTAAAGTATTAGCCTGTAGTGAAAAAACTAACTTTAGTAATTCTAATAAATTGTGTAAGATTTGTCTCAACAAGCACAGTGGAAAATGTAAATTTCATTTCCGCTGCAATATTTGCAAGGGAGATCATAACACACTACTTCATGAAGAGGTAGGTCAGGAACAACCTGTTGCCTTAATCTCTAACACTACAAGCCACAAGGTATTATTGCCTACAGTGAAGCTAAAGCTTTACTCAATCACTGGCCGAGAAGTACACATAAAGGCTATACTAGACTCAGCATCACAGATTTCGTTGGTCACTAGTAAGTTAATAGATGCATTGGGTGTCTCTCCTAACCGCAATAACACAAATATAATGGGAGTCAGCAATACAAGTAACATTGCTAGTTACTCTGTCCCCCTTGAAGTGTTTTCATTAGCTACACCTTACAAGGCAACAATAAACTGTCATGTTCTAGAAAAAATTACATGCAAACTCCCACAGTTTAAGGTAGACATGTCTACTATTGCCATACCATCAGGTCTAAAGTTAGCAGATGTGGACTTTAATATCCCATCTGAAATAAATATGTTGATAGGTGCTGATATATTCTTTCAGGCGTTACTACCGGAGCCAATTATCCAACCTGCTTCGCATAAGCAACACCTGCAACCCCGCTTTATCAACACAAGGTTTGGACATGTAATAGCTGGTGCATTAACTAAACCTGCAACTACAAATAATGATCAGGTATCTCTTTTATGTATTAATAAGAACTGTCATTCGGGGGTCAACAACCTTTTACAACAGTTTTGGCAAGTTGAGTCCATTCCTCAATACTTTAATGAAAATGCTCAAGAACAGGATTGGTGTGAAACTATTTTCAAAGAAACCACTACAATTCAAAATAATAGGTTTCAAGTTGAATTGCCATTAAAAATCTCATTAGCTGAAGTTAGAGACACCCTAGGTAACTCATTTGAGTTGGCCTTATACAGGTTTTTGAGTTTAGAAAAAAGATTACATAAAAATGTTAAATTACTTTCTGATTATGATAAATTCATTCAGGAATATGTATCATTGGGGCATGGGCATTATGTGGAATTGGAGTCATTAGATTTCAACAAGGATCCTATATATTTTATGCCACATCATGCTGTATATAATGAAAATAGTAAAAGCACTAAAACAAGGGTGGTATTTGATGCCTCCATGCAAACTGACAAGAAGGTGTCACTAAATGATCTATTACTTAATGGTGCACCCTTACAAAGGGAGTTGTTTGATATTATGCTGTTATTTAGACTAGGTCAATACACCTTTACAACTGATATACGTCGCATGTTTCGCTGTATTACCGTTAATCCAAAACATACTGTTCTACAAAATATTCTATGGAGAAACAATGTAAATGAAAAAATAAAGTGTATACAATTAGATACTGTTACTTATGGCCAAAAAAGCTCAGGGTTCTTAGCTACTCGCTGTTTGCATGAACTTGCTGAAAAATATAAAAATGAATACCCTTTGGCTTCATATATTTTAAAAAATTGTACATATGTTGATGATGCATGTTACTCTGCTTCAGATATAAATATTGTAATGAGTGCTAAAAGGCAGTTATGTGAGCTATTGGGTAAGGGCAGCTTTGAAACACATAAATGGGCATCAAATTGTCAGCAAATATTAAGTGATATACCTTCTGACAAACAGCAGTTTGATGATTTTGATCTCCAAAGGGACAATTTTTTTATGAAAACTTTAGGATTAACACTCAATGTGAGAAAGGATTGTTTTGTATTTTCATGTCCTGAGTCTTTTAATATTGAGAATCCCACAAAGAGACAAATATTAAGTTATATTTCAAAATTCTATGACCCATTAGGGTTTATGTCGCCTGTTATTGTGAAGGCTAAGGCCTTCATGCAAAGGTTATGGTTGCAAAAGTTGGACTGGGATGAAGTTCCTCCAAATGGCTTAAGATTGGAATGGCTTTCATTTGCTAAATGCTTATCTGAGATGGAACCTTTTCACATTGATAGGAATATTAATATTGATACCAATTCCAAGGTTGTGCATTTGATAGGCTTTGCTGATGCTTCTGGCTCTATTGGTTATGGCGCTTGTGTTTACCTTCGGGTGGTGGACAGTATAGGTAAGGCTTCATGTACCTTACTCTGCTCGAAATCTAGAATCAACCCTCCAAGCAATAAGGCACTCACCATACCACGATTGGAGTTGAATGCAATGGTCTTGCTCACAAAGCTTATGAATAGGGTGTATAACATTTTAAAACTAAAAATAACTATACAAGATGTTTGCTTGTACTCTGACTCACAAATTGCACTGGCATGGCTTGCTACAGAACCACTAAAACTTCAAGCTTATGTTGCTAATCGAGTTAGGTACATA
The DNA here is from genome assembly GCA_914767945.1 of Eilema depressum. NCBI lineage: Eukaryota > Metazoa > Arthropoda > Insecta > Lepidoptera > Erebidae > Eilema > Eilema depressum. Next base: position 19,227,496 of record OU612013.1, read on the forward strand.
CGAGAGCATACTGCTGATTGGCATTGCGTGTATGTTTCAACCAAGGAAAATCCAGCTGACTATATTAGCAGGGGAGCCAATCCTGGCGATTTAATTAACTGTAAGCTCTGGTGGCAGGGTCCAGAGTTTATACTGGACAGTAAGTATCAATTTAATAATAGGTTAAGTTTACCCCTTCCTAAAAACCTACCTGAGATGAGGGGAGATGCTGTGTTTTCCGGCGTCAAGGTCTCCTTGTTAATTCAAAATGAATGTAATATCTATCAGTTTATAGATAAATATTCAGATTTAAATAAAATGATCCGTGTGATGGCTTACATACTTAGGTTTTGTTACAATATGGATAAAAGGGGTACCCCACTTTCTACTCTTGAGTTACAAGCTGCGTTACATAAAATTATTCAGTATGAACAAAGCAGATATTTTAAAAAGGAAATCAGTATTTTAAATACAAAAGGTGAAAATATTACAGGTTCATTAAAACCCTTACATCCGTTTATTGATAAGAATAATATGTTGAGAGTAGGTGGTAGAATTGATAATTCTGAAGTTTCTTACTCAAATAAACATCCTATTATTTTACCAAAGGAATCTCGAATTACCACTTTAATTATATACCATGAGCATTTGAGATTGATGCATGCTGGACCTAAATTATTATTGTCCAGCATTAATCAAAAATATTGGATTATTAATGGCTACAGATATGTAAAAAAGATTACTTATAAGTGTTTACCTTGTTTTAGAATGAAAGCCAAATGTGCTAAGCAACTTATGGGTTCCTTGCCCCCTCAAAGAGTAGTGGCCTGCCGCCCCTTCCAAAAGGTGGGAATAGACTTTGCAGGTCCAATACAAATAAAAAATTCGCGTGTCAGACGTGCAATACAGACAAAGGGCTACATATGTGTATTTGTCTGCTTTGTTACAAAGGCTATACACCTTGAGTTAGCTTCTGATTTAAGCACTGATTGCTTTCTAGCCTGTTTCAAGCGCTTCATAGCCCGTAGAGGTTTACCTACAGACGTGTTTTGTGATAACGCTGGTTGCTTTAAGGGTGCAAGGAATGAGCTAGTTGAATTATATAAATTGCACAGCTCAAGGGAGCATCATACACTGGTGCAAGGTTATGCAACAGAGCAGGGTGTTACCTTTCACTTTGTTCCAAGTTATTCACCAGTTTTTGCTGGTCTCGCTGAAGCAGCAGTAAAAAGTATGAAATACCATCTAAAACGTATAATACAAAAGTATGTTTTAACCTATGAACAATTGAATACAGTCTTGTGTCAGATAGAAGCAGTGTTAAATTCCAGGCCACTGCTGCCTGTTATATCAGATAAGATAGATGATTTCTGTTACCTAACACCTGGACATTTTTTAATAGGAACTTCTTTAACATCTTACCCTGAAACTAATACTTGTGATATACCAGTAAATAGATTAAGGTTTTGGAATGTATGTAATAAGGTAAAAACTCATTTTTGGAATGTTTGGCACAAGGTGTACCTTAATACCTTGCAGTCGCGACCCAAATGGCGTGACAGTGTACCTAATATTAAGGTAGGAAGTTTAGTGATTATGAGAGAGCCTAACTCTCCACCATTATCATGGCCTATGGCTAGAGTTGTGAAGGTCTATCCGGGCAAGGATCAAAAGACCCGAGTTATTGATGTAATGACCCCAAATAAAAATATTTATAAGCGATCATTATCAGGCATTTGTTTATTACCTGTAGAGGAATAAGGTTGAAAGGAAATTGTCTAGATTATGCCAAGTAGAAATTGTGTTATTGTTCTTTTTCTTTTTCTTAATGTCTACAACAATTTACAATAAGGTTGTTTTAAATTACTATCTCGTTTATTTAGTAATAAGTACAACCTAAGTGTACCTACCTACTACCTAGTAGCTTAAGTATGTCTATTCCTAAGACTCATACTATGTAATTCTCTAAACTTTAGTTTAATTTAAACTCTAGTTTAAACTTTAGTTTTAATTTGTTTCCATTCCCTGGCAAACTATGTTGGTGCACACCAAGATGCTGCCATGTGGATGGGCTGTCGCAATTAATTTCATTAATGTTCGTTATAATAATATTATAATAAAAAAATCACTGTCTCCGGCCCCCCCCCCCCAGCATGTTGGCAACACCAACACAGACTTCCGTTTCCGCTCTATAAACTATGCACAATTATGTTCACTCTGCAAATGTCACTCTTAGTAAGAAGTCGAAATAAACCACTCGTGTATCTAGCTGGCAGTCATTATTTCACCACCCAAGAAAATCAGCCCTATCAAACAACAAATTACGCGCACAGCCTATCTTCTAAAATTTTTTTCTTAAATATCCTAAATTTAATTTTTGGTTCTGGTATCCCTCCAGAGGAGTGGAAATCCCAAATTGTTCTCCCTATTTTGAAACCCGGTAAACCTTCCGATGATGCCTCCAGTTATCGCCCAATTGCCCTATCATGCACAATGGCTAAAATATTAGAGCACCTGATTAAAAATCGTTTAGAATGGTTCGTAGAGAGTCAGGGTCTGCTTTCTAAAAACCAGTTTGGGTTCCGTAAGGGTTTGGGTACTGCCGATAGTCTCTCCATCTTTACTACGAATGCTCGGATAGCTATGTCTAAAAATGATTTCTGTGTGGGTTTATTTTTGGACATAGCGTCTGCATATGATAATGTGCTTCTTCCTGTGCTCAGGCAAAAGTTGCTTAAGCTGAGTGTTCCAGAGAAGATTGTTAACTTTATTTCTAATTTCCTCTCTGAGAGGATCATCCTTATTAAGTACCAGAATTCTATCCTCCCCCCTAGAACCATTTGGAAAGGTCTCCCTCAGGGCTCTGTCCTAAGCCCCCTCCTCTACAGTATATACACAGCTGACTTAGACCTCTCTGTAACTTCTTTCTGCAACATTCTGCAATATGCTGATGATCTAGCTTTGTATGTGTCCACGGAGCAAATGTCGGATGCGGTTTCAAAATTAAACTCTGCCATTTACTATCTTCAAATTTGGCTTGCAGATCATGGATTATCTCTATCAATCTCTAAAAGCACGGTTGTTGTCTTCAGCCGCCGCCGATCCATTCCCGATTGTGTGATCTCTTGTGAAAACCAAATCTTTCCTGTTAAAGAAAATGTTAAATTTTTAGGTATGATTTTGGACTCCAAGCTGTCAGGAAAAGAGCATATCAATTATACCATTGAGAAGTGTGAAAAAAAATTAAATATCATACGATCTGTGGGCGGTGTTTGGTGGGGGGCCCATCCCTATTGCCAAAAACTGCTGTATAACGCTCTCATTCGAAGCCATTTGGATTATGGATCCTTTCTTCTTGAACCCTGTAACAAAGCAGCTCTTAATTCACTGGATAGGATACAGTCAAAATGCCTTCGCATAATTCTGGGAGCCATGAAATCCTCCCCAATAAATGCTATGCAATTAGAGTGTGTAGATCCTCCTTTGTTTATGAGAAGGCAATATCTCTCCGATAGATACCTGTTTAAGACTTCCCAACTTGCCTTCCACCCTTTGATTCCTAAGCTACATTCCCTGTCTGAATATATCTCATCTGGTAGATATTGGTCTCATAAAGATCATCCCCGTCTATTCAATTCTTTTGTTAATTTTGTTCGTCTCCCTTTCCCCTGTTTCCAATCCAAATTTAATCCCTTATTTGATATACCATTTGAATCAATAATTTTCTCACCTGATATTGTTTTAGACTCTGGCATTAGTAAACAATCAGTGGAAGCCGAAAGGATGCTACAGCGGTTAATCAATCGAAAATGGCCGGATGCCATAGCCATATACACAGACTCCTCCAAGTTATCGGATAGCTCTTGTGTTGGATCTGCTGTTTGGATCCCCCATTATAACATTATATTATCTTTTAAATCTCCCAACATTAACACCATTTTTACTGGAGAAGCTATAGCAATTCTTGAGGCATTGCTATATATAGAGTCCCACAGTATCAACAAATCGGTTATTTTTACAGATTCCAGAAGTTGCTTACTGGCCCTCTTAGCCAACCAATTTGCCTCCAAATCTAGATCACCCTTAATCCTCCAAATTAAACACTCACTTTTCAGGTGCCACAATAGGGGCCTTATGGTCTCTTTGGTATGGATACCAGGTCACAGTGGAATCTTAGGCAATACTATTGTAGACTCTCTAGCTAGGACTGCTTCCACTAGTGGATCTCGTGACCAATTCAGAGCCTTCTCTCAGGACTTACTTTCACTCGCCAAAACGTGTCTAACATCTCAGTGGAATGTGCATTGGTCCCAGTCCAGCTCTACTAAGGGACGACATTATGCTGCAATCCAAAATGGTATACCCTGCAAACCTTGGTTTTTTAAATTCCGCAAAGCTTCCAAGAAGGCAACCTCGGTTATTTGCCGTCTTCGTTTAGGCCATGCCTGTACAAATGTCTTTTTGTCAAAGATTCGGATAAGGGATAGCTCTCTTTGTGAGTGCGGTTTGGACGAAGGAACAGCTGACCACATGTTTTTCTCATGTTCTAGGATGAATGGATCCCTGTATGACCTCCTACCCTCAAACGACATCCCTCTTCCCTCCAACATTAACACCCTCCTGACGTATGTCAACTGCCCACTAATTTATATGTTATGTCACTTCATAGATCTTAACAATATTAACTTATAAAACTGTGCTCGTTTGCTCTACCACATAACACTTTGTTTGCTTTAATGTTGTCTCTTCTTTTCAGGTACTTCAACACACTATAAACCTTTTGGCCGCTTTTCCAAATTCACTGTTTGTATGGATAATTTTACACTTGTACTTTCACACGTTATTTTGATCAGTATAAAAACTGAGTTGTTGGCGGAATTGTTGGGATCGCCATAGAACAAAAAAAAAAAAAAAAAAAAAAAAAAATATGATTTTATAAATATTATTCTAATATTATTATGATTTGTATGTAAATATATACATTGCGTATTTAATTGTGTGTCCAGTAAATAGCATTGGTATCAAGTTACGTGATAACTATATCTTCATTATCTTCGTAGTTCTGTGTACATTGATTGATTTACGTAGCCTCTTGATTCAAAGTGAAATAATATTTTGTATTTTCTCTCATATTTTGATTTCTACGTAATTCCTGTAATTGTCTAACCATGGGTGATATGAGAGGTAAGCTGATGTTCATTCACATCTTTATTTGTTATTACAATTTCGGACAATTAAATAATATGAATCACTTCTGATTTAGTATTAACAGCAACGGACCGCAATGTTCTCCATAGAGCCGATTCTGGTGCCTTGAGGTTCAAAGTAAAAGTACCGCTTCCGGGTCTTGGTCCTGCATTGACGTTTACTGCTAAAGATAAACCTTTTGTTGAGCTTTACAAGGTATGTATGAAAGATCGTACTATTTATTTAATACACAGCGTTATGATTGTCATATTGCATGGTTTAGCATCTTGTTCAAGATTGAACTTATTCAATAGCATATTATTTTAATTATAACATTATACCTATGGTAGTATGGATAGATAGTATGGATTAATATATTTATATTGAATGTCTATAGCCATAATAAGTTGCCCAGTTAATTATAGTAAAATGTGAAGATTGTCAAAAGATCTAAACTTTAATTGCAGATAATAATTGGGCGACAAACAAAAATTATCAATATGACTGTGGAAGACCAAGAAGTGACAGTGTTTCCATTAAGTACCATGGATTTTGGAGAGTTTCAAGGATTTTGGGTTACATGGTTTAATAGGAAGATCAGAATGGGTTTGTTAGATGAACGGAAACCCTTCCTTGTATTTCCTATTCTCACTGATTTTGAGATAGGATATATACTGTTTAACACCATGAGTAGAAACTGGGCTCCTGTGGAGTGGATGATTGAAAGTAGGTTTTGAAGCTACTTCTATTCTATACTACTATAGTTCCATTCCTTGCTTTCTCCTCTTTTCTGTGCCCATTACTCTCTTATCTGTTCCGTTGAAAGGACAGGGATACTGTGTAGGTTATAATTTTTAGAACCATTGAGTATGTAGGCTGCTGAGATTTGTGTGTACATATGGGGCGTCAATTTCTTTAAAATAATACTGCAAACTTTGCTATTCCGTGCAGATAAGTTCTACAAAATCATGTAATTCGTACAATTCGCACAACTAGCCCAAATGCATGAGGCAACAGATGCGGTGTAAAAGGAAATATCCTTTAAACTTTATAATTAAATTGTAGGATTATCCTTTAATTAGACTGGTATTTATTTTATTTGTATTTCATTATTCGTATTTATTTTCTCATCTACAGCCTCACCAGTTATATTTAAAACACTGCCACTTAAATCATTTGAAGATAAAGTTCGCTGGGTTCCAATGGAGGACGGTAGACTGCCATCAGATGCGATGATTGGTGGATTTGAAAGTGAGCCTATTTACATAGCCCGGGCAACACATAACAATTCACTGTGTCCTGGGAAATATACACCATCGACAAGACTTGCCTATGTGCCATGGGGTCACAGGGAACATGCTAAAAAAGAATTTGAGGTATTATAACATTTTTAATTTTTTAATACTTTGTTGTATAACTTCCGATGGTACTTATCAAAAATTATTATACTGAAGTATTTATTTTTTGATTTTAGATTTTATGTGGATATAATGCAGAGTGGTTTAAAACACATACGAACCGGATTCCAACTCATGCATTCATAGGAGGACGATCTGAGGTGCAAAATGAACCTTTGTACATAGGCCGAGCTATGCATGATGGCAAACTGTTAGTAGGCAAAGTACACTTGCGTTACAAAACATGTTATGTACCATACAATGGCAAAGAACTCGAAAGCACTACATACGAAGTATTAGTGATTCCCCAAAATGCCATAGCACAAGCTTTGCCTTTTTAAATGCAGTTTCGAAGACATAACTCATCAAAATATGTGTGATCTGAACTTATTATTGATAGAAACTATTTAAAATTCATGTTTTAAAGAAAGAATTAGAGGTAATCTGTGGTAGTAACGTAAGTTGGGTTTCTTAACCATTAAGATCAAACAGCAGTAGTAGGTTCTGAATATACATAATATCCAGCAGCTGCTTAAGTAATACGCCTGCCATATTACTAGATCAATAAGTAAATAAGTAATATTATAATAAGTAAAGTATCACATGAAGCAGCCTCTGTGGCGTGGTGGCGGTAGTGAACGTGACCGCTATTCAGGAGCCGCGGCTTCGATTCCCGCTCAGGGCAAATATTTGTATGCATAAATATGGCTACCTGCATTGATCCGTCGGTCCCAGTTGTCCAACGAACATAGGGCAGTCGTTAAGGGTAGTTGGAGCCCACAAAAGACCGACCAGACTAACTGTAGAACTCCGATATCGCCAATTGGTTGTGGAGGTCAGATGGCAGTCGCTTCACGGAAAATATCAAAGTTCAGCCGCATCGCAGTTAGATTGGAAAGTTAGATTTTCAAAATCTTTTAAACTGAAACCTCAGTGGTACTTAAGTAGTTCAATAGAGTGAAATCACATCAGAAAACGAGTGAACTCACGCTATGTGTCTGTAAGACACGGCTAGCATGCCCACGTTTTTATAGCGGCATCTTATTGAACTTTTTGAATATTATAAAGACATCGACTGTATTAACTTCGATATGTAGGTATATTTCAATACATATACGAACTCTATGCCAAAACCATGCCAACCACCTGTAACCTGGGCCTCGATTCTGCTTAAGCAAAACCATCGTCATAGCACGGACACTGCAAAAAATCCATTTAATTTTAGACTTTAAAGCAATGACAATTAAATGGCTTTTTGTAAAGTAAACGAAAGCGGATAATGAAAATATTGTCATTTAATTTTGATCTTTAATTCTATAGCAATAAAATCTAAAATTTAATACCATTTTTTGCCGTGGCTGTGGTATGACAGTAGTTTTGCTTTAGCGGAATCGAGGGCCTGTACTATCTGTACCAGTCCACAGTCGACTGACGCAAAAATCGACGAAGTAGGTGTATGTATTACGTACCAAAAATTATAATATTATAATTGTCATGGTCTATTTTATTAATGCACACTCCTTTGCAGAATAAAAAAACGGGTAGGTTATACATTTAGGTGACAGACAGGCACCGGCTCACGTGTAGAAAGTGGTAACCATGGCCATTGGTCTATGGACGTATGCAACACAAGGGGCGTCAACTGGCGTTGCCGAACCCGTAAGAATCTTTTTTTATAGATTCTTACGGGTTCGGCAGCAGAACTTGGCTTTTTTATAAGATAAAATTTATATTTTAGTAGGTATATCATTCATTAGTATAGACAGGCGCGGTCGCAAATTTTGGATGGGGTCACATTTTTTTAAGTGTGGAAATTCCTTCAGAAAATCCCATTTTAACCGACTTCAAAAAAGGAGGAGCTACTAAATTCGATCGCTATGTTTTTAGAAGACTTTAAATTTGACTGATTAGGTATTATGAAAAAAATGTGTTTTTTTTTTAAATATTTAAGTAGATAGAATAAAATTTGGAATTAATTTTTGTTAGAACAAAAAATAATTAATTTAATAAGAGGTTATAATTATGTTTCTGGAAACATAATTATAACCTCTTATTAAATTATTATAAAAAATGTAGAAAATCTAAACCACCTGTTTTTTTTTACAAAGGAGTGTATACTTTGTATTATTAATACAGGGATTCCTATTGTTTATGTATAGCTATGCCTCTAATGTAGTTATTATTATCCAACTACGGCAAAGCCAAAGGCGGGTTATGATTTTGACAGGTTATTTATGTATGTTGACAGCCTCCGTGGCGTAGCGGTAGTGAACGCGGCCGCTATGCAGGAGGCGCGGGTTCGATCACCGCTGAGTCCAAATATTTGTGTGAATGAAATTATGAGTATTTGCATTGGTCTGGTCGGAGAGCACGTTAAGCCGTCGGTCCCGGTTGCCATAAGACATCTATGGCAGTCGTTACGGGTAGTTGGAGCCCTAAAAAAAATAAAAAACAACGGTCTAACTGCAAAGCTTCGATATCGCCTAATATTAACATTGGGTTGTGGAGGTCAAATGACAATCGCTTCACGGAAAATATCGAGGTCTAGCCAAATCCGTAGTTAAGACTGGTAAAGCGGACTCCAGACGCCGAGCTGATAGCTTCGGATGCGACTGGGAATTAACGCTAAGAGGAAGAAGAAGATTTATGTATGTTCAACTGTTCCTCATACCTCCTCAACTACTTATTAGAACTGGACAAGTGAGATATCGTTTGAACGTCCACTGACGCCGCTGATTATAGGCTATTATATTGTGTCACTGAATCTAATGTGATGCCCTCTAGCAATCATAAAGTACATATTGTGTTAAAAATAAGTTTGAGATAAATATGCTGTAGGTATTTGGTATATCAAACGAATGGGCTTAGTTAGCACATAAAAATATGTATAAATTGTTAGCTGTTGCTTGCCCCAAAATAATGTAAATAAAAAACTAAGTTCAAAAACTAAAATCCGACTACCTACTGAAAAATCACGCTCTCAAAATTATTAACATAATAATATTATTATACTCAAATGCATACTCACACTTTTAAATCTCCGAAGGGGTAGGCTGAGGCGTATTAACACCCACATTTCGCCAGCTATGATTTTCGGTACCACCCGTAGCCTAGTACCTAACCAAACAATACATTCTAGGGAGGTGTAACTTTTCAGTAGTCCGGTTATAGTTTTGAAACTTATTTTTTTAATACATAATATGTACCTAATGTATGTATAACGAATTGAAAATTGTTTTTTTCATACCTAGGTATTCCTATTTTTTATTTAGGTAAGCGTGCAATAATTTATCTAATTTTCACCTTAGGTTTTTCAATTTTAAGAAGGGTCTCTTATTGTGCCAGAAGTAGGACATACTAACAATAATCTAACAATAGAAATTTATGTATATATTATAATTTAATATCTACTTTGTTGCAGTTTAAGGCAATGAATTATAGTACATAATATGAAAATGAATCTGTATTAAATGTTTTTTAGATTACAAAATCGAGTTTTATTATTTGTTTAATCAAATCAAATCATTTGAATGAAATTTTGAAGCATTTATTATGCTGATTGTTCAAATCGATTTACAATAGCATCGATTTGAGAAATCAATTCATTTATTAACGCCAGCTCCGAATGTCATTGAAAAGTCTTGTTCGATATCTCTGTTCCTGTTCCTACAAGAGCAATCGTTATGAAATTTTGCATAGTGGGAGAAGTATTAGAGCACTATTTTTGTGTGTAAACTCTATTGCTTTACAATTAGCAGTTTTCGAGTACGGCCATATACGCTAGCTTGATCGTGACCGTGACGCCAGCGCGGCGTACACAGTGAAATTGGTGTTTATTTCCTAGACTAAAGAGGAAGAGTTTTTTTTATTTTTACACTAATTAGGCAGTATTTACACAGAGTTTAATGGCATAGTAACCAACTCGATATAGCGCTTTAGCTGCTTCAATAAAAATGACAAAATAATTGTTTGCTGAAATAAATTTGAATTCCTTATTGTCGAGATATTTTGCGGATTTTAACAGCTGCAATTGATATGATGCTGACTGTACTACACTACTAGTAGTACAGACTATTACTTACCAGACGACAGTATTATGAATGGAATTACGTTTTCCGCAGCCAGAGCAGGGGCGTATTTACCCTAGGGCCAAGGGGGCCATGGCCCGGGGCGGCAAGTTGCGAGGGGCGGCGGAGCCGCCCCGAGCGTCTATTTTTTTTTTATACCACCTAGGTTGCAGACAAGCACACGGTGCGGCCCACCTGATAGAAAGTGGTTACCGTGGCCTATGGACGTATGCAACACCAGGGGCGTCACACTTGTGCCGCCGACCCTGAAGATCTGATCTGGGCGCTTTAATCTTGACTCTAAAAGGCGCCCAGAGATAGACGCTCGGGGCGGTTCCGCCGCCCCGAACGTCTATCTCGGGGCGCCTTAATCTTGCTCTAAAAGGCGCCCGGAGACAGACGCTCGAGGCGGCTCCGCCGCCCCTCGCAACGTGCCGCCCCGAACGTCTATCTCTGGGCGCCTTAATCGTGCTCTAAAAGGCGCCCGAAAATAGACGCTCGGGGCGGCTCTGCCGCCCCTCGCAACCTGCCGCCCCGAACGTCTATCTCTGGGCGCCTTAATCTTGCTCTAAAAGGCGCCCAGAGATAGACGCTCAGGGCGGTTCCGCCGCCCCTCGCAACCTGCCGCCCCGAACGTCTATCTCTGGGCGCCTTAATCTTGCTTTAAAAGTCGCCCGGAGATAGACGCACGGGGCGGCTATGCCGCCCCTCGCAACGTTCCGCCCCGAACGTCTGATCTCTGGGCGCCTTAATCTTGACTCTAAAAGTCGCCCAGAGATAGACGCTCGGGGTGGTTCCACCGCTCCTCGCAAAATGCCGCCCCGAACGTCTATCTCTGGGCGCCTTAATCTTGCTCTAAAAGGTGCCCAGAGATAGACGCTCGGGGCGGTTCCGCCGCCCCTTGCAACCTGCCGCCCCGAATGTCTATCTCTCTGGGCGCCTTAATCTTGACTCTAAAAGGCGCCCATTAGAGTAAATATTACGTTTTTTTTTTCGGAGCTTACTTAGTTACAATATGACTATGTCACTCATTATTTTAATTGCATTCAAATTAGAAAACCCTAAATAACATTTGCGTTCAAGTACGGTGTAACTGGGGCCAAGCAGCTTGGGCGCCGAAGACGGCAGCGCCTTTCTCTCGCAGGGAGACGCTACCGCCTACGGTTAATTCCGGCCGAGGTGGTAGCGGCGCTGTAAATGGCTACTCATAGGGTTTCCACGTATCCTTATGACTAGCAGAGAGCACAGATAAGAGCAGCTAAGGGGCGGCTGGTTCCCCGAGACCTGGGGGTGACAGGTGCGGTCGCCTGTTACTCCAATATATTCAGACCGGTAACGCGGCGGTGAAACCCGTACCTTTCCGGTGTTCAATGGGGACACCGATTTTACACACCCGAAGGAGCTATCTTAAAAGGTCAGCCGGGTTGCGAGGGAAATATCTAATTGGGTAACTTTACACCCGATAATTGAGACCCGACAGAGACGGTCATCATCATCTGCATATAGACGTATTCTCCCGATTGCATCCGTGGCCAAGATGACCCCGGAGCTCAGGGTCCGCCTTCCGGCTCCTCCTTCTCACTTCGCACGATCTTGGGCGTCCATGGTAGTGAGACCATTTGCACGCATATCACCCTCCACGACGTCAAGCCAGGACTTCTTTGGCCTACCCCTTTTACCTGGACCCAGCGGGGGTACCATTGCCAGGCATTTGTTCCCCACGTAGCCTGGCGGTTGCCGCAAGACGTGGCCGCACCAGCGAAGGCGGCTCTCTTGCATTTTATCCGCGATGTCACGGACATGGAGGCTGCCGCGGATGCGAGAGTTCCGTACGCGATCTTTACGCGTAACGCCGCACATCCACCGCAACATTTTCATCTCCGTGACACGCAGCTCTTGCTTGTGTCGCTCGAGCAGCGGCCACGCCTCACAACCATACAAGAGAACAGGCCTAATGATCGTCTTATAGACCTGCCCCTTCAACCTGACTGGCATTTTAGGATCACAGGTCACGCCAGTCATTTCTCGCCACTTGGCCCACGCGGCAGCAATGCGTGCCTTGACGTCGTGGTCGATCTCACCGGTCACATGAAGTACAGATCCTAGGTACTTAACCTGGTCCGTGCGCTCGACCAAATCATCGCCTATGCGGACGGGTGTGGGATCTGTGGAGTTTAACGCTAAGTATTCTGTCTTCGCTACATTTAGCTTCAGACCGCCGTTCTCAAGCGCTTCTTTCCATCCTTTCACGCGTCGCACCAATCTGCTCCTGTCCGCGTCCATGAGCGCAATATCATCAGCATACATGAGCAACCACGGAGGCTGCTCATGTGAGTTTCTAATGCTGTCCGACAAAACATCTAATACCACGCTGAACAGGTAAGGACTAAGGACGGATCCTTGGTGTACCCCGACGGTGATGGGGAAGGCTTTCGAGTCGCCAACAGCAGTCCGAACCACGGAACCGGAATCGTAGTACATGTCTCGGATGGTGTCAATGTAAGTCTCTGGGACACCCTTGGCCCGCAGTGCCCACCAGATCACCTCGCGAGGAACACAGTCGAAGGCCTTCTGCATGTCTAAGAATAGGCAGTGCAGGGGCGTGTTCTTCGCCCTGTATTTCCCCGCCACAACCCTTAGGGCGAACACTGGGTCCATGATCCCGTGCCCGGGACGGAACCCGTACTGGCACTCCGAGAGTGTACTTTCCTGTCGGATCCGGGAGTCGATTATCCGCTCATAGAGCTTCATGGTGTGGGACATTATCTTTATACCGCGGTAACTACCACACTCCTGCACCGATCCCTTGCCTTTGAAGACTGGCGTGATGATGCTCAGCCTCCACTGGTTCGGGATCTCGCCGGTGAGGAGTACGCGGTTATAAAGATTTGCTAGAAAGCCCACACCACGGGCGCCCATTGCCTTCCAAGCCTCGATGGGGACTTCGTCGGGTCCGACAGCTTTCCGGTTCTTCATGCGGCGAATGGCAGTCTGGACTTCCGCAGGCGTTATCGGTGGCACTAGTCCTTGATTCGGAGGGAGGTCTGGTGGCTGCACCTCTTTATGCTGCTTATTCAGCAGCTCGTGGAAGTATGAGCGCCATCTCTCCTTCACCGCGACTTTCTCGTACAACAAATTGCCCCCAGGGTCTTTAATGCAGCGGCACTTGGATAGACCCTGCGCCGCTTTGGCCCTGGAACGCGCCAACTTATATATGAGCTTTTGCCCCTCAGACGATTCCAACTTGGTATATAGAGGTTGCAAGTGGTCTCGTTTGGCCCTGGCTACGGCTCTCCTGGTGGCGCGTTTTGCATCTTTGTACGCATCGCGGTCATCGGAAGATTTGGACGCTTGCCACTTTTTAAAGAGGGCTTTCTTCACCCTGATCTCTCTCTGGACTGTGTCGTTCCACCACCAGGTGTCCTTGTCACACTTGCGTCCACCCTTAGACATGCCGAGCACCACCCTCCCCGCCTCAAGAATAGCTGCCCGAATCCTGTCCCAAGAAACCTGTACTGGTTCGTCTACAGCATCGGCGCACTTGTCACCGATGGCTGAGACGAAACTTTGGGACTTAGCTTCATCAAGCAGCCACCACCTGATTTTGCGTTGGGCACGCTCGGCACGTTTGTCTTTAGGTTTCACGCGGAGGTCCATGACAAGGAGACGGTGTTGGCTAGTGAGACTCTCCCCGGGTATAACCTTGCAGTTGGCCACCCTGCTGATGCTGTGCCTCCTAGTGAGCAGGAAATCAACCTGGGTTAAGCGCCCCCCGCTCTTGTAGGTGACAAGATGTTCGGATTTCTTTTTGAAGTACGTGTTCACGATGGCCAGGTCGGCAGTCGCACACGTTCTAAGGATGTGCTCACCCTCTGGGTTGCGACTACCGTATCCAAAACCGCCGTGGACACGCCCAAACTCCTCACATCCGTCACCCACGTGACCGTTCAGGTCACCGCCCAGGACAATCTCCTGCGACAGCGGGACGTCACGAAGCACTCCCCCGAGTTGGTCCCAGAACAAGATCTTTTCGGCTTCGCCACGCCCAGCCTGTGGAGCGTAAGCACTTATCAGGTGGGTTATAATCCCATCGATAAGCACCCTCACAACCACAAGTCGGGCGCTATAGCTCTTCACCTCCAAGATGTCATCCTGCAACGCCCGGGAGAGCACCACGCCCACCCCGGCCTGCCCGTCAGGTGCACCTGTGTACATCAGCTGGTAGCCCTCCCCAATGTGCATGGTGCTATCGCCACCCCACCGAGTCTCCTGCAGGAACGCCACGGCAGAGACGGTGTGCGGTTTTAAACCGAGACCGCATGTGGCACTTCACGGCCATAACTAGCACCAGGACCTGCGGTGAGAGGTTTCCCGCTCTGACGGTTGCTTAAAGAATACAACGCGTGAAGTGACATATACATGGAGGAGCCCAGGCAGAGGTGGCATTGCAGGGGTCGGCCCCTGATCTGTCTCAGGAGCTCACCGAAGCAGCCATAGCTGGGCGCATTGCGTCAGCTGGTAGGAGAAGCTACTGTGATACCTCTATCGCGTTATCGGCAGCGAAGATGTGTGAGAACCCCCTTCGAGCATCACCTCATCCGAGCTAATCTTCTCCTTTTGTCGAGTCGACGACATATGTCATATTTTGTTTGCCCAGTGTGCAACCACCCTGATAGCGTTCTCAGAGGCACCCATAAGTTCCTGCGGTGTACACGTGCTTAGGCATGCAGCACACGTTAGCACCTACCTCACTGTAGTTCCGCATTCACACCGTGGTGCCTGGGTCCACCTTATCTGAGAAACTCCATCTAATTCGGTTTTCGTTACTTCGGCTGACCTGCATCCGAAGTCTATTTAAGGACTACCAGGTGGTGTATGGGCAGCCTCTGTGCTCCCCACACATCAATTGGCCAGAAAGGGTTCGTAAGTAAGAGAACCAGGTATGCCCACTTCAGATCCAGACACCAAATACGTCCAAGGACTTGGGTAACTCCAGCTGTGGCTTACTTGGTTGCTTCTGATTTCGTGCCGTCACCGTCCAGTCCTAGCCGATGTTCCACAGAAGCGGCCCCAGATCCACGCCAGCCGGAACACCCCGCCACATATCTCACTTACCAAGCCCTGTCCTACATGGGTAGATACTGGCTTTCACCGATAAGTAAGCCCCGACAATGACGCGAGGATAGAGAGGCACCCCGTGCTGAAAGAGTGCAGCTCTGATGCAGCTCCATGGCAAGGTGTTGAAGACGTAGGCAACAATAGACACTGCCAGCATCAACTCGCCGTGCCACTGCTTCTTCCACCAGGGCCCTCAAGCGCGTGTTGGCATCCACGGTGCTCCCGACTATAACCAAATTTATTGTCTACCAAAGTCGGCCTCACTCCTGTAAGGCGCTCGATGTGGCACTTCACGCGGAATAATTCGTTCAAAACACCTGCATGACTGCACACCTTGTCCATCAATACAATGAGCCGATAGGCGGACGGTAACTTTGCAGAAGAGGACCAGTTTTCCTGTCTTTCAAATTTTCGGAATCCGTCTCTACTTGAGGCATATGTTATAGAGCCCTTCAAAACGGGATCCGAGTGCCTTTAGAGCCTAGAGTGCTGCCAGGTCCCAAAGCGGTGCTTTTGCTGTTGCCTTTGAGTCATAAAACATCATTCTTCACAAGCTATTGCTGTACTCAAGTGATTTTTGGTTGCGATATCATCTTCTATGTAGGGGTAGGGCGTTTTAATGGAATGGAATGCAAATATTTCCCCTTGAAGGGATTCTGGTTGGGAGCCTGGGTTAGTGGAGAGATCGATGGAAGTCACTTCCCTCGCACCATAAGATAGAGATCTCACGAATCAGGCTTGAAAATCTCCAGCAATTTCTGACGGGCCCCTATTTTGTGTCAGCCCCTTGGGCGCAGGCTAACGGTGAACGCGAACGTCATATAGGGGCAGGCGCGGTCGCAGCTTGAAGTTTGGGGGGGGTGGGGGGGGCAAAATTTAACCCCTCGTACTAGGACTTTTCAATATGATGTGCATGATTTTGGGGGAGGGTCATGTCCCCCTGTGACCCCCCCCCCTCGGACCGCGCCTGCATAGGGGGCGGCAAACCTGAGTGGCCCGGGGCGCCAAATCTTTAAATACGCCCCTGAGCCAGAGGGTACAAGAAGGAAACTAGAATCACTTAAACGAGATTTATTATACTTATTTAATTAAATCTAACTAACCTAAAGGTGGTGAATGTACTCGATGTTAGAAATACATTACACCGTACTAGCCTAAAGGTGAATGTACTCGATATTAGAACTACATTACACCTTACTAACCTAAGCGAATGAGTTCGATATTAGAACTACATTCTTAACTATACTAACGACTACGTTCGATGCTAGAACAGAAGTGTGTTATATTTATTTTAATTAAAGATGTAAAATCAGTTCGCGTATTGATGCAATCGATTCTTAAATCTGCTGACGGTGCGGCACGAGGCGAATGCACGAGGCTGCTCGCTGCACGGGGCGCTGATGCTGCAACTCGTACTTGCTCTCCTTATAATCTGGGTCGTTATATGTATAGCGGGTTCATGCGGGTTTGCCTATGTAATTCCTCCACCCTCAGAAAAGCAATTATTTTCCAACTTTCAGTGAAAATATTGCTGGTATAGTCGGTTTTCCAGGTTCTTCATGTGTCTCATTTTGTTGGACGCTGGGATTCTTTTCTGTTGAATTTTGTTGTTTCTTTCTCCAGAACCGGCGAACTATGATGCTTGAGATAACTATGATTGTGCCAGTTATAATTATATAGAGTGGTATAGTTGTGTGATAAATTGTTCCAGAGGAATTTTTCAGTTGCAGCGGAGGCTGGGTTATAATTTTATCTTGACTAGTATGTAGTGATCTTGACTGGAGCGCATGAGTTATTAGAGGGCTGATTAGAGATGATTCCCTGGATACAGTCGAGAAGTTCTCCCATTGGATAATTCATCTCTTCCTCGCAGAGATGATACTGGTTCAACTTCGGGCATTCAGCCTCTATGTACTCAAAAGCTTTTACCATATGTTGCTAGGAAGGGATAAGGAGGGATCAAAGTATATTCTAGTTTGTTGGGAACTATAGTTATTCTGTATAAATCGAACTTGGTGGGAGAGATTATTGGTCATTTGAATAATAACTATTCTTTTTCCTGTATAATAGTAACCGGGTTTTATTATAAAGTAGTATTCTCTCAAGTCTAGATCTAAAATCTGTTCAGAGCTGTAAATTAGTTTTAATATGTTAACTATGATGTAGAGTTAGCAGGAATTGTTTCCTGAAACTTGGGTAATTTACATTGGTACCGGTGAATAGGGATTCTAGTACAGTCAGTAATTAAATAATTATCTTTAAGGTCTATTTGAGCGCCATCTTACTGATCTAATCCTATTTAATCGTCGAGATGGTTATGGAATTTATAGATAAAAAACTTTACATTAGACTGGTCATTAAAAATTTTGATATACTAGGTAAAACTGGTAAGGGAAAGAAAAGGAAGCAACAGTTTAGAAAAGTTTCAAGTACTTACAAATACAATTCTTCTTGCGTATCGATAGCTGGTTATTCTCCCTTCTTTTGATGGCTGCAGCTCTCGTAGGTAATAAATTAAATTCGTTTTATATAACTAGTTTTTTTTTCTTTTTTTATACTATATTCCGGATCCTTCCTGTGCTATCAATGTCTGGATAACCTCCCCTGCGGTTTCACGTAGATTCTGGATATTCGATGAGGTATTAAGATACCGACAGCGACTATCGGAGTCAGCACTCAGCAGGTTAACGATTTTTGG
The DNA here is from genome assembly GCA_914767945.1 of Eilema depressum. NCBI lineage: Eukaryota > Metazoa > Arthropoda > Insecta > Lepidoptera > Erebidae > Eilema > Eilema depressum. Next base: position 19,245,942 of record OU612013.1, read on the forward strand.
AAACCTATGCCGCGCCGCGCACTGCCTCGAATATCCTACCGACTGCGCCAATTACGTTTTCCGCAGCCAGAGGGTACAAGAAGGAAACTAGAATCACTTAAACGAGATTTATTATACTTATTTAATTAAATCTAACTAACCTAAAGGTGGTGAATGTACTCGATGTTAGAAATACATTACACCGTACTAGCCTAAAGGTGAATGTACTCGATATTAGAACTACATTACACCTTACTAACCTAAGCGAATGAGTTCGATATTAGAACTACATTCTTAACTATACTAACGACTACGTTCGATGCTAGAACAGAAGTGTGTTATATTTATTTTAATTAAAGATGTAAAATCAGTTCGCGTATTGATGCAATCGATTCTTAAATCTGCTGACGGTGCGGCACGAGGCGAATGCACGAGGCTGCTCGCTGCACGGGGCGCTGATGCTGCAACTCGTACTTGCTCTCCTTATAATCTGGGTCGTTATATGTATAGCGGGTTCATGCGGGTTTGCCTATGTAATTATGGTTTAAAATCTTTACTAATATTATGAAGCTGAAGAGTTTGTTATTTTGTTTGGTTAAACGCGCTTATCTTAGGAACTACTTCGAATGGAAAAAAAATGTGTTGAATATTCCATTTATCGACGAAGGTTATAGGTAAAATATCAGCACGCTACTACTGCAGTAGTGATGATAAATGTCAACAAATCTGGCAGATTTCCATACATTATTTGAAGACTTAAACATTACGGGCTCAAAGGGGTGAACGGGGTTACAAAATATGCTACGGGCGATGTCGGGCGGGTCGGCTAGTAAATTAGAATTTGATAAGCCGCTATTAGAGTTCCTGTTGGTATTTAGTTAAATTAGAGCTCCTTTTTGTATTACGATGTGCTGTTATAAATAATAAAACAAACTTTCATAACTGATCATTTAATTTAGTGACTTCCAAAGGTTTCTATTGCGACACTTATTTCCTTAAAGGTATTCATGTTGGCATTTTCTATATCCTATACATTATACATAATATTAATATTTCTATGAAAGTTCTACTGACAGGGATTATAAGCATTTACTGCTTTTATATTAAGTATAATCTTTACAAACTTTACAAAATAATAACAAACTTTAAACACACCTAAAAACACACATTTTACACATTTAAAAAATCAATTACAAATCACAATATGTACCTATTCTTAAAATGCCCTCTATTCGGAAAACGCGCTACACGTTGAAATCATATTGATCGAAGTACATGCTCTGGTGCAATCTTTTTGAGCACTTTTAGAAGATATATATAAATGAATAAAATATAAATAAATAAATGCAACTCTAACCATGTGAAATTATATTTCATTCAAGCACCAAATTTCTGCCAGATTCATTCAGGAGTCTACCTGAACCAGAACCTATCCTTAGACAAAGAACTAAAACACCTTATAAGTTATTAATAGTCCCTATCAGATAATGACTCATCATCATCATCATCTTCATGGTGCTGGTCATACACAATTTCATCATAAGGAGGCATTATTAAAGTATTGGCACATCTGCTTTTTTCGGGATTTACAAGTATTTCGTAACTGTTCACGCCTATTTCTTTACCGTCATATGCTATATAACACACTTTGTGTGACGGTTGAACTTTTCCAGGAATAACATGATTTAAATATTTAGCTCGGCCAATGTACAGCTTCTCATGCTCAATATTCTCCGAGTATCCAGCAACTATGGCGTTTATGGGTATCTTGTCTTTGGAGCATGGAACCCAGATGCAATTAAATCCACATAAGACCTGCAATAGATAATTATACTTTTATAGATAAAACAAGCATTATTAAATTACATTAAAGTTTATTTGACCTAAATAAAATAAACTGACCTCAAATGCATTTTTCACTACTGCGTCTCCTCCCCAAGAAATGTATGCCAAGCCTTCAGCAGGGACAAATTTCCCAGGAGTCAAAGATCCTCTATGTTTAGCTCTTATTATGTAAAGATTGTCCTTTTCATAACCTCCAATGAGCGATCCGTCAGGTAGAGATGGCGTATTTGCTTCAATTGTTACCCAATTAAGTTCACCACCAGTTATAGGCTTAATGATGGGTTCTGGTATGACAGGAGGTACTGAAATTATTAGAGTTAATGGTAAGATATAAAAATTAACCACAAGTGCTATGAACACTCCTATCAAGATGTTCTGTGCTGATATATGAACTGCTGATAAATTGAAGAGGACCAAGCACGCTTTTCTCTTGAGATTGCAGGGTTCCGATCCAATGATAGTCATACCCCAAGGTAGTAAAACAAATATTTGATAAGAAGCTCCGAATACAACTGGCTTTCAGGTGAAGAGGACAGATGAAAAGAAAAATAATTTTTATTGTTTGATGCTGAAGATACACAATAAGTAAAACAGAGAAAAATCTCTGAAAATCTCTGGTTGCCTCACTGTGAACATAATATTATAACGTTTTTCTTTTATAATAAATAATTTAAAAAAAGTTGCTTGTTATTTCATCACCAAAGATTTCATACTCTTTCTAAGCAATTTTTCAGTCTAGTAAGATTATGAATTTTAATCATGTGAAAAACAAACAAATAAAAATAAAATCATACTTACATTCAACTTTCCAATGAACAGGATGATCCATCGCATTGTAATTATTATTTAATACAAAAAACGTGACATATTTCATTTCTGTTGCGGGGTGGTTATTATAAGATACTATAGGCTGGTCATATCCTTCACCACCAAGTCGAATGGACTCGCCATACCATGATATCCAGAACCGTCTGTATTCTTGCATTGATAGAATGTTTGGTGTCTCTGCTTTTTCTTTTGAGTGCCTTCCGATATTCTTTTTTATCCAGGAGCGCCTGTTGTCTCCAAGTGCAATCTGTAATTCATATATCTTTAATAGAAATCTTATTGGACTATGCTCTCATTATATCCAAAGATCTAATTATAAAGAGGTAGATATAAGTAAAGATACCTATAATGTTAATATTATTGCAACCTTTGTTCTCATTCAAGCTTGGTTTGCAGGAGGAGGTTTTTAAGTGCCAGTACTGAATTTACCTTTTTAAATGTAAGACTATTTATTAAATACTATAAATTGAGATAGTAAAAAAATCAGGCTATTAATGACGCCGATTGCCTTTTTTTATAGTATATAGACATAGACATTATATTTATGGTAAATGATTACAAAGGTACATGGTAAAATTCCAAATAACTGACCAGGTAATCACATTCTGGGCCAACCTTCTTAGCCAATCCAATGACAGCATTTCCTGCAGCTTTCACTTCAAAATTAATAGCATTGCTTGTAACTTTATAGAATATCTTCTCATGTCCATTGTAAGTGAGGAATTCTGTAAAAATAACAATCATATTATGAATATTATGAGTCATGCATGGACATGACACAATTTCATCATGAGTAAAATACTAAATATTTTATCCTCTATAAAAATGAACACTAATCAAAAGATTAGACTCTCAATACATACAATGTCTTAATAATAACTTAGGTAAATAGGTAAATTAGTAGATATAAAATGGAACATTACTCACCAATTATATCACCCATTTTAAAAACCAAAGCTATCAAATATACACGTAGAGATAATATTGGACTATTTCTATTATATTATGTGTGTTTTATAGCTGTGGCCCACTTATGAAATTGACCAGCCAGGCTGAATGAGAATTCTGAATTTCTTTATAAATTTATGGAATTTCTGAATAACAAACAACAACCAGAAGTCAGACCAAATGTAATAAATGTCAAAAGTGTCAATTTTTTTTTTGGAATGATTTTGGCTTGGTTTCAAAGACCTTTGAGCCATGTCTTAATTTTTTGATACCTATTTTATTATCATTATTTGGATGAGGATGAGGATGATGTTGATAATGATCTTTGATTCTTTGATCTTTGAGTTGATGAAGATGATGATGATTGCTGCCTCAGTAAAGTGGTGGAAACTTTACTAAAGGCTTCAACGGAGATTTGAAACCAACACGAGAAGTCACAATCCACTGTAATATTTCACTTTCTTGTGCGCGTTTTCCAAGACGTTATGTCTGCCTCTGTGGCGTAGCGGTAGTGAACGCGGCCGCTACGCAGGAGGCGCGGGTTCGATCCCCGCTCAGTGCAAATATTTGTGTGCATGAAATATGAATATTTGCATTGGTCTGGGTGTTTCCATGTATAATATGTATGTATTTACAAAAAAAAAAAAAATGTATCTAAGTATGTTTATCCGCATTCTAGAACCCATAACACAAGCTAGTTAAGCTATGCTTACTTTGGGTCTAGATAGCGTTGTGTAGAATGTCCTACAATATTTATTTTATTTTATTTTAAAATTCCACCATATTTACACATAAAAACTCGAACTCACACGAATTTCGGAAAATATAATAACACCGTGACGCGTCTCCTAGAATTGCCACCAAAAACTCCTCCGAAAGTGTCAAAGGTGTCAAAACAGTGTTGCCATTCGAGGGGAACCAAATCGACGCAAATTTCAGAAGCCTCAGTCACAACTCACACTCACATACGCTCGTTATTGTCGGTCTCAAGCGTTATTTAACGTTATTATGATACCTATGTGCAATCAAATCGTCCAATATGCGATTCAAACGCAGGTGTATCAACCGTAGTTAAGTCTGAAATGACCATCTACGAATTGACACGTACCTATGTAACTATACCTATACAACTTGTGCATGGGCTGCCGTCGTCGTAATGATCGAGTAGGAGACGGTGGAGCAGGAACTGAGGCGACTCGGGCGTCTGAGTCGGTCGGAGGACCCAGAATGACCGGATATCGGTAGGGATTTTGACGTTTCTGCCGTTAAAATAAGCCTATGCAACCTTAGGGCCGGTCCACACGGCGCGTTGCGTTGCACCGACGCAACGCAAAGCAAATATTTTGACGCATAGCCGGCCACACGTACACCCCCGCCCGCTTCGCCTCGAAGGCTGCAGCTCCGTTGTGTGTGCGTTGCGTCGCGTAACGCGCCGTGTGGACATTATGATTTATTAGTATGTAAAACGACGCAGTGGCACAGCGCTGCGTCGACGCAACGCAACGCAACGCGCCGTGTGGACCTGCCCTTAGAGTATATTTTTCCAATGTGGATATGGAGATTGTAGATGTGCATCGGGATGTAATGGCAGTGTACCACGGACTTACCCTGCTCGTTCTTGCGAAAGAGGACTGACGCAAACCTGCTATACTCAGCATATTAACTCCTCCATGCCTATCATTAGATCGCAAGGAGGCATGGAGGAGTAAAGAACTGCATGGACGATTTTATCGGGGTTTCTAATGACTCCGATGTGGAATTAAAAGCATTTGTTTCTCGATTACTGATGAAGTTTTAATGACGAACAACTAGCTAACTGGAGATATACCTAATATGTACCCAACCCAGTTCTTGACAATGGTCGTGTGTCGTGTCTCGTGTCACATTATACTGGGATCGATCTATCATCACTTACAGGACTATTGTAAGTAGTCAAAAAGACTGACAAGTGGTAATAGATTGAATAAAGCGCCGCGCAATAGTTGTGGTCGTTGTGGATCACCCAAAGATATCACCAATGTGTTATGGTTATGGAAGAAGAATTATGAATTTTTGTGGTTGTCAGCTGCGACTTTGTTAGACCACTAACAAAGTCGCAGCTGGCAGCGGTGACTGCTCAAACATGTAAAAAAATAAGTCGTTTCCTCCCGCCAATTTTGAGCCGGGATAATCGGATAATCTGCAGATTGTTCATGTGACCACTTTGACGCTACCTCCAGATTTCTAGATACCTACACCAAGAAACGTGTATTACGCTTATAGAGCACTTACCTACCTACTGTATTTCGGTAATTTCGGTGCGTTACTCATATATTACCTATCCTAACGTTTTAATATCTTTTTCTTTGATATGGTTCTTTGTATACCTACTTACATATAATAGATAGATATTTTTTTATTGCACACCAACAAAACACCAACAAATTTACAGCAGGACAAGTTTAGATAGCATACATATACATAGGTAGGTACATAATATTCTCGTGTAGTCCCCGAAGGGGTAGGCAGAGGAGTTTTACAAAATGAATCAACTTAAAACTTTGAGAGTAAAACGTCGTATGCCATGCGTGAGTATGATGATTACCGTCCTCGGCTCTCATAAGACCCTCGCCTGACGACGGGTCTCAATGGCGCCTCGGCGGTAATCACCAACTTTACTCACTTGTACCATAATGTCCTTTTATTTTATTTATTAACCATTTATTATAGGTACCTAATAATTACCTCAATGTGTACCTTGTAATTAAAAGAAACATATTAATAATATAATCTAAGGAAGAAACATTAACAATATAACTTTGCTTTAAAATTGCCTACATCTTTGAAATAAGATGTTTTCAACACACTCGCTCATAAAGATGATTTAAACTTCATCTTTTTTAATTACCTGTGGCCGATAGCCATTTTTAGATACGCGCGCATAGGAAAACGAATTAATTTTTACTATTTTTAAGTATTTTTAGTATTATTTTATTCGCAAGTGTGTTGAAAAACGTCGTACAGTCACGTCACATTATCAATATATTCGTTGTAAATGTTGTAATCATCGGGATTTCTCGCAATAATGTACATTTTTGTCATTTTGCATTTTTATTTTGCTTTCTTTGCATTTTGCAAATTTATCACTGTAGTAGGTCTACCATGAGTTTGTATATTATGTTGCAGTAACGGCTATATTACGGCTTTATCTATCTAGATAAAGCCGTAATATAGTTATATCCCTAGGGATATAATTATATACCGTCCGTAACATACTTATATTACTAGATTAAGTTCAGTGTTAACAGTGTTAAACGACTTCTAATAAATCAGTAAGTCTGTAAATTAAGTTATTTTTCGCTTTTCAGTGCCTCTTTTTCGTTTCTTGAAGTCGGTTATACTTTTTTGTTAAAATTAATTTATATTACTGTGGCCTGTATTCGTTATTCTTTTGTTGTGTGTAGGTACATATGGATAGGTCACATGTTGAGAGACCCTCAAGAGAAATGGTGCAAAAGCGTCACCAGTTGGTGATCTTAGAAATGGCAAAAGAAGCAGAGGACGCCATTGACGCCAACAAACAAGATGGGAAGATGATCTGAAGCTTACGGCTGGACCTCTCTGGAGAAGAGTTGCAAGTGACAGATCCTAATGGAAATAGAGGATGCCTATGCCAAGAGGTAAACTGAGCTTCGAGACATTCTATAAAAATAACATTTGTATCAGTCATATTTGTGAGAAGTTCAGAATAAAAAGGCTTATTATTAGATATGAGACATGTAGCTGTTAGTTTATACCTAGTTACGTGATAGCAATTATAACACGGTGACAAAAAAATAATAGTTTGGTCACCAATCAACCGACGACAACGGTTTAACGCGTCGAAACTAATTTAGGATTTACATCAAGAGCAATTATTGACATCAAGAGAAATTTCCACTAGGTATAACGAGTAAACTGAGTGTGTGAGCTCCTGCTCACACACTCAGATGATACCTCCTGGTATCATTAGAAATGCTGGATACGCCACTCGCCACGAGCTCCCGAACCAGTGCGGATGCCGAAATGGGTGGCAATAAATGGTGCAGGGTTCTCCCATTCCATGATCACGTCGTTGGAGTATCCGTCGATCACCATCACTCTACCGCATCTCCATTGGATTAGAAAACTTTTAAATACGTCAGAACTGACAATTCCATCAGTTGGTACAATTGCCTACAAGCAAACAGAAAAATTAAGATAATTTAATTTTAAGTAATTAACTGATGAACAATGGTTTAAGTATATGATTATGTACCTTTTCCGGTTGCTGTTTGCAGTATCTAATAACTGATTTGGTATTCTGCCAACCCCCAATAATTATCTCGTGTATTGGGTCCACCTCGGCCGGTGCTTGCGTCAAGCATACATGACAGTCGTGGGGACCGCGGAATTCGAATTTCACGGAGCCCTCGGCGATGGGTTCGTATTTATACTCTAATTTCTGCCGTGTATCAAATTCAGGACCATCTGCGCCGATAAAAGTGTGTTTAAAAGTGTGGACTTTTTATGAATTAGACAATTAACCAATAACTTAGTTATTTTATTAGATAGTTATATATAATACCTTCAATTCTCCAGGTACCGATGGCACTCGTACCAGTACGTACGCCTATATACTTGATAGGGAATGGCTCTGGGTCAGTCCAAGAGAGGAAGGGTGAACTTTTTCCTTGGTGACCGACTGCGATGACACCATAGTTCCAACGAATCCAAAAACCGTGAAATTCTCTGTCATTCAGGATATTGTGCGTTGAAACTTCTGCTTTATCGGGCACGAGTTTGTTTCGTCTGATTACACTCTTTGTATTGGCCCAACCGCCAATGAATATCTGTAAATGTAAGAAAATCGTTTACTTGAAATTTTCATTTCTAAAATTAATACCTACTGAAAAAATATAGTGAGCAACTTTAATGAGTAGCATAGTGTCTGATACAAACCAATTTCTCAGCTGTATCATTTTACCAACCAGAGCTTTACAATAATAATAACGATATATTTAGAGAGACACTTACCTCGTATTGAGGTGCAGATTCTCGAGGTTTCCCAGTAAGAATGATGTGTGCATCATTGGGAGTCTTTACTTTGAACCGCACGGAGCCACATGCTACCGGATAAAAGCGGTAATCGAGTTTGCAGCCGGTAGTGACATCTGTCGGTATCATTATCAATCATTTCATTACTCATTTGAACAATACTAAATACTGGCGTAGGTATCTACCTATTTGAAATTTATAAGGCTAGTAAGGCGCTTTGCAGACGGCGGCGGGGCGGGCCGGTCTTTTTGACCGCGAAGTAATAATGACATGTCTTTTTGCCCTTCATGTGCGTTGGTAATATAGGATTCCCTTTGCGCTATCGTTCGCCGTGAAGTTGACCGGCCCCTCCCGTCTGCAAAGCGCCTAGAAGTCAAACACAGACCAGTTTTATCGGTCGATAATATCATACACGTTGTTGATCATGGGAATCCCTATTCTTCAAATACTTACTGCTGCGATTTAATAACGGTGCACGAACATGGTTTGCGTTGTTATTAAATCCTTATAAGTACCTAAATACCTAGTAGGTATTACGGTTACATATCGAAATCCCGAAGTATAAAATCACGAAGTTCAAAATCCCGAAAATTAAAATTTATGGGTGAATAAAAAATATAACCACTAACTCTAACCCTCTCTACTCTAACTCTAACCTCTGCCTACCCCTTCAGTGATTTATAGGCGTGAGTACATGTATGTATGTAATCTAACCCCTATCAACTACCTCTTGTATAATATTATACTCTAACCACTAGCTTATAACTTATTCCATCCAAGTTGGATTGCGCAGGGTGGACAGGACACTACGCGCATCGACTTGGATATATATAGGCTTAGACTGCTTAGAGTATATTAGATAGATATATACTCTAAGTATATAGGCTAGAAGGGTATGAAGACAACCTTCGCCACACCCTTCATGTTAGGTCACAGGGCTTTACCAGTTATGGGTACACAAATCCCCACGGATACGCCCGATTGTGCTTGTCACGTTTTTCTTCCGTATTCAGGGGAATTCCTGTATCTTATTATTTAGCTATCAATGCGTTTTGTATTTTACTAGATGTTCTGTACCGCTTCATGATTTCCGTGGTTGGCCTTGCACCAAAGAGACGCTTGTCGGCCAGTCGGTATTTGACAAAAAACTATATAAGTGCACTTATCACTATCACGGCTAAATCAACCTAATATTAACGGAAAATGTAAAATAAAAAAAAAACAGCTGATGAAGGTGGCCCTACCTACACCTTCGAGGCTCGAGTCAAGCTATCACCTACACGCTGCACCTGCTAAACAATGAATGAGATTCTGCCACAGGCTTTCCTCTCAATCTGGCAGTTGCTCTCTGGGCTCGCCTGACTCTGGCTCTGGGACGCAACATAGAAAGCGCTAGTAGGATGATGAAAGATGATGTTATATTAGTCTGAGGTTATAATAAAGAAATTGCTGATTTCAAATTTTAACTTCTGATTGGCACGATTAACACAATATGAAATACGTACCTACAGTCAGCGTCAGATTGATCATGAGTAGCAAAATAGATACCTACTCAAAATAATCTGGATACCAAACAAGCTACGAGTAGGTATTTCAGTGTTCAAATGATTGTAAGCATTTAGAGTAATCAAATCATATTCTTAGCACTCAGTTTTCCTCATATTCATATCTTCTTATAAGTTCTGACGTCGTAAGTCAAAATAGCAACCTAGATTTATGCACTCACATAATAATGTATAGGGGTGATTCTTTGTAAACCAGATTAGACATGTTTTTGACTGAAGAACACATCAATTTATTCTCCAATTATCACAAAAATTTCAGGTTACATAGTAAATAAAAATGTCTATCGACGCATACCTATCGCCAGCGGCAAACTTAAAACGAGCGGGTAGTATACTTGTAAGCGCTCAGTCTCTTTGATAAAAGCCGCCTCTGAATTAGACGCTATAGTTGTCAACAAGCGACTTTCGTCTCTAACTTCAAAGGATAAAGTCGATATTGTTTACAACGCTATTTTTAAATTTCTGTTTTTATTTTTGCTTTTTGTTTATCAAAGGTGCCGACTCGAGTATTTTCGAGAATATTTGAGATCGAGTCTAGGACTAAGTATAAAAGCGGCGATCGCGCGTTGGCGTCATCAGTTGATGATTAGCGTTCGGAGCGATAAGTTACTACCTACTTACAAGCTCGCTAGCGAGAAACTAGTGTTCATTGTTTTACTGCCTGCTGTATTCTGTTGTCTCAGTTTTATACATTTCTTCCCTGTAGGTTCTAAATTTAGTCTCTTATACGCAGTAACGATTGTGCATTATTTAAACCCCACTATCCTGACTTGTAACATTATAAATAAAGAAGAATGGAACGTTGGCTTAAAGGTGTTAAACGTGTTCCAACAACATCTTCTAATGACGCTGAATGTTCAAAAGCAATGCGCGCGGAGAATTTAGCAATCACCGATCCAGAAGATGATGCCACGAGTGCCACGACGTCAAGCTCGACGGTTTCAAAGACGAAAAAAAGGAAGTATGATGAATCTTATATCAGTTTCGGATTTGTTGATTCCAACGGCTCACCTCTCTGCATGCTCTGTAGTAAACTGCTTCCTAATAGTTCCATGGCACCTGCCAAATTGCGTCGACATTTAGAAACCGTACACCCCGAGACTAAAGACAAGAATAAAGAATTTTTTGTTCGCAAAAAAGATCAGTTATTAGAAAGTCAAAAAAATATGATGCATGTAACACAAACTACCAACGAAAAGGCCACGGAGGCATCATATTTAGTTAGCTATCGCATTGCACAAGCAGGTGAAGCGCACACTATCGCTGAGAAATTAATAAAACCATGTGTATTAGACATAACAAAATGTATGCTTGATGAAAAATCTGCAAAGCATCTTTCTACTGTTCCGCTATCAAACGATACTGTTTCACGACGAATCCATGATCTGGCAAGCTACGTCAAACAAGAACTAGTTACACGTCTACAAAATACACGATTCGCTTTGCAAATGGACGAGTCGACTGATGTCGCTGGTTTGGCTATCCTGCTGGTTATTGTGAGATATCCATATAAAAGTTCTTTTGAAGAAGACATGCTTATGTGTTCATCGCTGCTTACAAACACTACCGGGGAAGAAATTTTTAATAAAATAAATATATTTTTTGAAGAACATAATCTCAGTTGGAACAATTGCATTGACATTTGTACAGATGGGGCCAAGGCGATGACAGGTAAAACAGCAGGAGCAGTGTCACGAATGAAAAATAAAGCGCCTAATTGTAGTTCCAGTCATTGTATTCTGCATAGACAAGCACTTGCGATGAAGCAAATGCCGTCTAATCTAAAATTAGTTATGGATGAAGCGGTAAAAATAATTAATTTTATCAAATCACGACCACTACAATCCCGATTGTTCTCATTATTGTGTGAAGATTATGGCAGCAAACATAAAACACTGCTGCTCCATACAGAAGTGCGATGGCTGTCTCGGGGAAAAACTTTAACAAGGCTATTTGAACTTAGAGCCGAGTTACAAATGTTTCTTTCAGCAGATACTTCTTTTAATTTGAAGGACCGTTTGTATGATAAAACTTGGTTGTTCCGATTGTCTTTTATGGCGGATATCTTTCAAAAACTTAACGAATTAAATTTATCGTTGCAAGGTAAACAGACAACAGTGTTTCAGGCCTATAATAAAATAACTGCTTTTAAAAGAAAATTAGATTTTTGGATCATTTGCATTGGTAAGAAAGAAATAGAAAGTTTTACATTACTCAGTGAGTTTGTTAGCGAAAACGACTCAGAAATGTTTGAAGATAATGTGTTTGAAGAATTGGTCCAATATCTCAGTTCGATGCGCGCATCTTTTGAAAAGTATTTTCCCGAAGAACACAATACAAAAATTAAAGTGAACTCCTGGATTCATAATCCTTTTTTACCCAACTTGGAAAAGCCTGAAAACATGTCAAATGAGATATATGAATCTCTTTTAGAAATGTCATCAGACACAAGTATGGAGTCATTGTTCAAAACGACGCCTCTTAATGATTTTTGGTGCAGAATCCAAGATGAATATGCAATGCTTGGCCAAATGGCTCTGGATATTCTTCTCCCGTTCCCAACTACATATTTGTGCGAAACAGGATTCTCTACCTACGCAGCCACGAAAACAAAATATCGCAATAGACTGGACGCCGAAGCTGATATGAGACTCCAACTTTCTTCCATCAAACCTGATATCAAGCAATTGATGAAAAATAAAAAACAGTTTCATACCTCCCACTAGTTAGATTTTTTCTTTTTTAATGTTTTCTATTATTGTCCTTACCAAGTGGTGAAGTAAATAATAATTAGTAACTGATACATTGTACTTTTATTATGCTGATTAATAAAGAATACACTTATAAAAATAATTGTTTTATTGTAGGGTTCCATCAAGTATTTTGCTTCCCAAAAGGGTTCCGTCATTTAAAAAGTTTGAGAACCACTGGCTTAGAGTATATTAGATAGATATATACTCTAAGTATATAGGCTAGAAGGGTATGAAGACAACCTTCGCCACACCCTTCATGTTAGGTCACAGGGCTTTACCAGTTATGGGTACACAAATCCCCACGGATACGCCCGATTGTGCTTGTCACGTTTTTCTTCCGTATTCAGGGGAATTCCTGTATCTTATTATTTAGCTATCAATGCGTTTTGTATTTTACTAGATGTTCTGTACCGCTTCATGATTTCCGTGGTTGGCCTTGCACCAAAGAGACGCTTGTCGGCCAGTCGGTATTTGACAAAAAACTATATAAGTGCACTTATCACTATCACGGCTAAATCAACCTAATATTAACGGAAAATGTAAAATAAAAAAAAAACAGCTGATGAAGGTGGCCCTACCTACACCTTCGAGGCTCGAGTCAAGCTATCACCTACACGCTGCACCTGCTAAACAATGAATGAGATTCTGCCACAGGCTTTCCTCTCAATCTGGCAGTTGCTCTCTGGGCTCGCCTGACTCTGGCTCTGGGACGCAACATAGAAAGCGCTAGTAGGATGATGAAAGATGATGTTATATTAGTCTGAGGTTATAATAAAGAAATTGCTGATTTCAAATTTTAACTTCTGATTGGCACGATTAACACAATATGAAATACGTACCTACAGTCAGCGTCAGATTGATCATGAGTAGCAAAATAGATACCTACTCAAAATAATCTGGATACCAAACAAGCTACGAGTAGGTATTTCAGTGTTCAAATGATTGTAAGCATTTAGAGTAATCAAATCATATTCTTAGCACTCAGTTTTCCTCATATTCATATCTTCTTATAAGTTCTGACGTCGTAAGTCAAAATAGCAACCTAGATTTATGCACTCACATAATAATGTATAGGGGTGATTCTTTGTAAACCAGATTAGACATGTTTTTGACTGAAGAACACATCAATTTATTCTCCAATTATCACAAAAATTTCAGGTTACATAGTAAATAAAAATGTCTATCGACGCATATATTAATTAATTGGGATTATTTAATACAAGCAATAATTTACCTAACAGAAAACAGTGAAAACTAATTAATCTGGTGTGTCCCCATGCCGCTTTTTGTTGAATTATTAGATTTTTTGCGATCTTAAGAAGCAATTATATTAAAATAAGAATGTTGCATCGATATTTGAATATATGTTTCTTGATATGTTATAACTGAAATTCAAAATAATTGGATATCTTCGTAATTACATTACTTTAAAAAATGTCCCCGACGAAAATGATAATTCAACTGGCGCATCTTGTTCAAGTATAATTTCAATGTAAACACAAAATATTTGCATAATGAATACCGACTCGTGATTGGTAGCGCCAGTCAGTAGCGAGCTATCGAACACTTGCACGTTCAAATGTTATATTTTCTTAAAAAATACGACTGAAAGTTGTTATTTGGGAGTTTGTCACGCATGTCGCATAATTAATCTGTATTCTTTCATGGATTGCGGGTTTTTAGTTATGTTTTGAAACTTAACCAAGGTCTGTCATAATGTTGTTTATTCATGTTAATTACACCTTTCATTCTATCTCTTCATAAATAAAGGTGCAGGGTTCGATTAACTATAACTTTCTAATTTGTCTGGCTCCCATTAGTCTGGTTTTATCTGGCTCTTATGCCCAGATGAATTTGACCGGGCCAGATAAATTAGGATTAATTAAAAATAACAACAATAATCTCAACTTATAACCAGTTTTTTAACGTTTTTATGAGCTTTAATGAAAAAGAATTTTTAGGTGCAAGGGGGTCCACCAAGATCTTGGGCCCCAGGCCAACCTCACCTGCAAGCCGGTGCACCTGCTGAAGAACGGACGAGGCTCTGGCGCTGGCTTTCCCTTCGGGGTTGGAGGTTGGCAATTGCCCCCGGAAAGGCCAAAAAATGGCTGACGTACGTGGTGTGAGGAGTTTGAGCGTGCCCATGGTGGTTTTCGATACGGTAGTCGCAAGTTGCAACCCTATGCGACTGCGTTCATACCATCGTGAACACGTACTTCAAAAAGAAATCCGAACATACCTACTCGTACAATAGCGGAGGGCGCTCTACCCAGGTAGATTTCCTACTTACTAGGAGGCACAGGATCAGCTAGGTGGCCAACTGCAAGGTTACACCCGGGGCGACTCTCACTAGCCAACACCGTCTCCTTGTCATGGACCTCCGCGTGAAACCTAAAGGCAAACGTGCTGAGCGTGCCCAACGCAGAATTAAGTGTTGGCTGTTTGATGAAGTCAAGTCCCAAAGTCTCGTCTCAGCCATCAATGAGAAGTACGCTGATGCTGTAGACGAACCAGTACAGGTTTGCTGGGACAGGATTCAGGCAGCTATTCTTGAAGCGGGGAGGGCGGCGCTCGGTATGTCTATGGGTGGACGAAAGTGTGACAGGGACACTTGTTGGTGGAACGACACAGTCCAGAAAGAGATCAGGGCGAAGAAAGCCCTCTTTAAAAAGTAAGCAAGCGTCCAAATCTTCCGAAGACCGCGATGCGTACAAAGATGCAAATTCACCCCAAGGAGAGCCGTAGCCAGGGCTAAACGAGACCACTTGCAACGGCTATATACCAAAGTTCAAAGTTCAAGTTCAAAGTTCAAAGTTCAAAGTTCAAAGTTCAAAGTTCAAAGTTCAAAGTTCAAAGTTCAATGTCCTTTATTTGTTGAATATGGTACAAAAATGTTGTTTACATTATAGTGGAATCGTTTGAGGGGCAAAAGTTGGCGCGGTCCAGGGCCAAAGCGGTACAGGGTCTATCCAAGTGCCGCTGCACTCAAGACCCTGGGGGCAATCTGTTGTACGAGAAAGTCGCGGTGAAGGAGAGATGGCGCCCATCTACCACGAGCTGCTTAATAAGCAGCATATAGAGGTGCAGCCACCAGACCTCCCTCCGAATCAAGGACTAGTGCCACCGATAACGCCTGCAGAATTCGAGACTGCCATTCGCCGCATGAAGAACCGGAAAGCTGTAGGACCCGACGAAGTCCCTATCGAGGCTTGGAAGGCAAAGGGTGCCCATGGTGTAAGCATTCTAGCAAATCTCTATAACCGCGTACCCGGTGAGATCCCAAGCCAGTGGAGGCTGAGCATCATCACACCAATCTTCAAAAGCAAGGAATCGGTGCAGGAGAGTGGCAGTTACCGCAGATAACCGACTCCCGGATCCGACAGGAAAGTACACTCTCGGGTTGTCAGTACGGGTTTCGTCCCAGGCACGGAACAATGGACCCGGTGTTCGCCCTAAGGATTGTGGTGGGGAAACACAGGTCGAAGAACACGCCTCTGCACTGCCTATTCTTAGACATACAGAAGGCCTTCGACTGTGTTCCTCGCGCGGTGATTTGATGGGCATTGCGGGCCAAGGGAGTCCCAGAAACTTACAACATTGACACCATCCGAGACATTCCGGTTCTGTGGTTCGGACTGCTGTTGGTGACTCCAAAGCCTTCCCCATCACCTTCGGGGTACACCAAGGATCCGTCCTTAGTCCTTACCTGTTCAGCGTAGTATTATACGTTTTGTTGGACAGCATCAGAAACTCGTATGAGCAGCCCACGTGGTTGCTCATGTATGGTGATGATATTGCGCTGATGGACGTGGACAGGAGCAGATAAAATGCAATAATGCATAATCGCGGATAAAATGCAAGAGAGCATCCTTCGCTGGTGCGGCCACGTCTTGCGGCAACCGCCAGGCTACGTGGGTAACAAATGCCTAGCAATGGCGCGGATGGTGCCCCCGCCGAGTCCAGGTAAAAGGGGTAGGCCCAAGAAGTCCTGACTTGATGCCATGGAGGGTGACATGCGTGCAAATGGTCTCACTGCCATTGACGCCCAAGATCGTGCGAAGTGGAGGAGGAAGAGCCGGAAGGCGGACCCTGAGCTCCGAGGTCATCTTGGCCACGGATGCAATCAAGAAAATGCGTCTTTATGCAGATGGTGATGATGATTGCCAGATATTTTATAGTAAAGTTGATTGAAGATAATATGTTGTTCTCATTTATCTGCATGCTTCTAATTAATATGGTGCAAAAGCCCATTCATCTGCCTTGGTCATCATTAATCTGGTTGACCAATTTATCAGCACAGTCTATATCCTAAACTACTGGGTACAAATCAGTGCCTTCGAAATATGATATAACATATATAATGATCTGGTCACGATTTTATGTGAGTTAAAGTCTAAAAGTGAAAAAATAAATTCATTTTAACAAAAAAGTTTAACCGACTTCAAGAAACGGCAAAGAGGCACTGAAAAGTGAAAAATAACGTAATTTACAGACTTACTGATTTATTAGAAGTCGGTGCCAAGCCCGAGAGGCAATATTTCAATTGATTGCATCATAGTACGAGTAGTTTAGACACAACAAACAAAGTTGGCTGGCACCGACTTCTAATAAATCAGTAAGTCTGTAAATTACGTTATTTTTCACTTTTCAGTGCCTCTTTGCCGTTTCTTGAAGTCGGTTAAACTTTTTTGTTAAAATGAATTTAT
Organism: Eilema depressum; assembly: GCA_914767945.1. Lineage (NCBI taxonomy): Eukaryota > Metazoa > Arthropoda > Insecta > Lepidoptera > Erebidae > Eilema > Eilema depressum. The sequence continues at coordinate 19,263,621 of OU612013.1, forward strand.
TTTCCTCTTTTTAGTGAGTTATAATCGATCCATCTTCCACCCTCTGCTTAGGTTCCTATCATCAGCAGCTTAAAAGTCACGTGAAGATAATTTTAAAAGGCAATTATTGAAATTAAATATGTTAAAGCAGCAGAAACATATTATTTTCGCTATACTGTAATTTTAAGAGCAACGCCTGCATGTTCTTTGAAAATAAAACAACATTCATCTGATTGCTAATATAAAAGGGTAGGCGCTTGAAGGCGCATCAGTCTGGTTTCGGAGGATTTGCCTTGATTTCTCCAGGATCATAGCATAAGATCCGGACATCTTGGATATGGGACCACTCTGAAAGTATCCTCTATCAAACAAAAAAAGAAAAATATTGCGTACGAATTGAGAACCTCCTTTTTTGAAGTCGGTTAAAAATTGAGCCATATCAATGAGGCAAATACACTCGGTTTCAAAGAAACACCCATAGTTACCTATACAATGGAAGATGAAAATTTGTATATTGGTACAGGGTACTGCTTATTTCTATTAAGAAATTTCTCCCAGCAGACCGGCGCACTATGGGAAAGTTGCGTATGTTTCGTCTCAAAACTCTGTATCTCTGTTGGTTTTCATTCAAATTAGCTGTAATTTTGACCATATATTCTTGAATATATATAGATTATTATTTATAATAAAACTGTTTTTGATTTTTTCTAATATTTATCTTATTAATAAAGAAGAAAAAAATAAAACTTAGAAAACGCATAGGTACAGTATTTGATTTTTTAATTTTATTTTTCACAAAATGAAAATTGTACACAAATATAATGTTAAACACAATAAAAACAAATAAAATAGGTACTCTCCCTCCCCTACTCCTTCGCTTCCCCGTTGTATCTCTTGTCTACTCCACTATATCCTTCACCACGCTCTAAGTAATCTGTCTATGTGTGGAAAACGATTTTGTAACTGATCTTAAGACAGTACCGACATCTATTTCATACCTGACAAATTAGAAATTGAAAAGAAAAACTGAATAAAAAATGCTTATTACGTCCAGTTGGAACGAAACCATAGTAAGTTCAAAAACGCGTTAACGCCATTTAGTTACGCATGGGGAAATAAATTCATTGACAAAAAAATTATAATTTTATGATTAAAATCGCATATGTTTAACAATTGTAAATGTAAATTAAAGTCTATTTATTTACATACTTGCTCGGCTGTAACTAATAAGATATACAGTGGTTGGCCATATTATTAGGGACAGTACTCAAAATTTTGTATTTTCGACTTTAATTGGATTTCTCTAAGAAATGGTGTAAAGTAGATGTCATATAACTTTATTATTTACATTTTTATTCTATTGCAATCATAAAAACAAAAACATTATTGTTTGAATATTTTTTTATTTCCTTAAATCAAGTGACAACAAATTATAAAATTAATTTTAATACTTGGTGATGCCGCCTTTAGCTGCAATAAGAGCTTCTATTCGTCGGGGCATGCTCTCAATACATGCCTTGGCATTTAAATTCAGTTTTGGGTTGTGATGCCATTCTCTTATAAGAGTTTCAATCAGTTGGCGCTTTGTGGTGATCACTGTTCTGGCTATTACTCTTTTGGTCAGCTCCCACATATTCTCTATGGGGTTCATATCTGGCGAATTCCCTGGCCAAGGCAAAACTGTTATATTTTTATCAGCCAAGTATGCTGTTACGCTTCTAGCCTTGTGGCATGGTGCCGAGTCATGCATAAAAATATAGTTTTCATCATCAGGGAACCATTCATTGACTTGTGGGAGTAACTGGGTTTCCATCACCCGCTTGTACTGGTCTTGCTTCATCGTTCCTTCTACGAAATATAGGCGTCCCATACCTTTGGCTGATATCACAGACCACACCATGACACTCACCGGGTGTTTAGCCCGCTCCACAAGGCAATCTGCGTGGAATTGCTCTCCAGGACGCCGTCTAACGAAAGAACTTTTATCAACAAAAATTTGGAAAGTTGATTCTTCGGAAAAGCACACCTGTAAAATATTATCTAATTAATAACAACAACCTTTAATTATAAATTACGCTCTACCAAAGAGTTTTACTAACTTGATTCCAGTCTTCAACAGTCATATTTCGATGTTGTCTAGCCCATTGTAGTCGTTTCTTTTTCATAATATCGGTTAGGCGTGGTTTCTTGGTAGGCCGCCGAGCTACCAGGTTCTCTTCGACAAGCCGCCTCCGCATTGTCCTTTCGGAAACCTTTACACCATCGTCGTTAATCATCCTAGTCAACTGTCCAACGCTCTTCTTGCGATTTTCGATGCAGATGTTCCTAATTTTCCGATCGGTACGAAGACTGGTGATCCTTTTCCTACCACATTTTCCTACACGATTTGGTTCGAGAGGCTTTTCATTGTCAATTTTAATTTTAATTCGGTTGACGACCGATTTTGAAACCCCTGCAATACAAGCTATTTGCCTCTGGGAATGTTTAGAATGCAGTAATAAAGTTTGTATCTCCCTACATTTTCTTGGAGACGTGTCTGAGGCCTTTCCCATTCTAAAAAAATACAAATTTAAGGGTAACGGCTTCGAGCCTTTAAAAAAAATTAAAATCGAAAATAAAACAAAGCAAAACTATCGTATTATGAACCATTACAAACCTTTAAATAAAATTTTGGTCTCTAAATATCTATTATAAATAATTAAAATCAAAATGCAGAAAGCGCGCTTTTCAAGAAACAATGGCCGATCACGAAGAAACGTCATATAATTGACCAATCAGGTGCTTATCCTGTGTTGCCGCTTGACAAAAATAATAATAATGATACCAGTAAAAAAAATATATATAACACTCCTTTGGAAACCACACTCACTGTTCACACAAATGTTCTAATCTATAAAGTTCATAAATATGAGTACTGTCCCTAATAATTTGGCCACCCACGGTAAAAGTTCATCCATAAGAATAAAAAAGCGCCATCTATATTTCCGCTCATATTCCGTATAATATCAATATTGTTCACAACTTCGGTTCTACTGAGCCGATTGTGATCAAACATACGTAAGATTTCAAGTCTGACCAAGCCCTTTCTGACAAAAAAAACCGCATCAAAATCCGTTCAGTAGTTTTTGCGTCCATCGCGGTCAAACAGACAAACAGACAGGAAATGAAAAAAAATATTTTCGTGTTCAGTATCGTTAATATAACATAACCCAAGTACTTTTTTTTAAATATCTCCAATGTACAGACACGACCACTTTACAATTTTATAATAGTATAGATAGAAGATAGATAGAAGACTAGCTGTCCCTGCGAACTTCGTACCGCCATATTTTTCCCATTCCCGCTGCACCTATTTTCTCATCCTTTAAACCTTCCCTGGACACCCACAAATATTTCAAGACTAAAATTAGCCAAATCGGTTCAGCCGTTCTTGAGTTATAAAATAACAACGAAAAGTGGCATTCATTTTATATATTAGACTATCTGTCCCGGCGAACTTCGTACCGCCATATTTTTCCCATTCCCGCTACACCTATTTTCTCATCTTTTAAACCTACCCTGGACACCCACGAATATATCTAGATTAAAATTAGCCAAATCGGTTCAGCCGTTCTTGAGTTATAAAATAACAACAAAAAGTGGCATTGATTTTTATATATTAGAAGATGTAGATGTAAGTTAGTCTTTACACATAAATATGACAACGGTCCGAGTCTTTTACTTACTGACTGTACAATAAGAGTTTTAATTTGTAGTTGTGTACCTATAATAATATTACTATATAATAACATAGTTACTCACTAATTATGTGCGCCATAATTAAATAAATCAAACACTTTACACTATCCGAAATCAACGCACGCAGTGATCACCTCTTCTGCACCTCACCAACTGAGGAGAATGAGACATGACTAGACTGAACTACATGCCCGGTCGCCGCTTCGCCCCCGCATCCCCGCGATGTTGATAAGTCAGTAAAATAAAAATAGGCATTATTTTTTCAATCACCACAGACTTTTTCAGTAAACCACAGATTAATTAACCCTTCGGAGCATTAAGCCTCATCCTTGAGCTCTTGTTTTAATCCAGTGAAAATAAAGATTTGAGCTTGCATAAATTCGCATAGAGCTGAAAATTGGTGGGGATCTTAACTACACCATAATGAAAGAAATATCAAAAGTCCCCATCGATTGGACTTCTGCATTTTTTTTATTCAAGGTTAAAGTTCAAATATATTGGATTCTCGCATTTTTGTCGTAATCAGCAAATGTTATCGCAAAAGTATGTGTAGATCATGTATTTACCTACAAAATTGGTCGCTTACGTTTTTTTGTGCAGATCACAAATTAAATACAAAATAAGTCGTTCCCATAGTATTATTCATAAGTATTCATCAACGCAGAGTCTGAACGGCTGGTCCTACGAACTTGAAATTTTGACAGTAGATGCTATTCATGTTGCTATTATCGACTAAGAAAGGATTTTTGGAAATTTTGTTACTAAGGGGCTAAAATAAGGGATGAACGGGAATTTACTTCTAGACAGCCTTTTCTCCCATATTTTACCTCCTCAGCACCAAAATTTACAAAATTCCTTCCTTACTGGATACTAGCAACATAAAAAGCATCTACTGTCACCAGCGGTTCAGGTTCTACGTAGATGAATACTATTATGGGGAATGAAATTTCATATAAAACAGATATAAATTCTTCTAATTTTGAAAACGCAATATCTCCGAAATGGTGAACCGCACAAAAAAATATTTAATTCCAATTTTATAGGTAATTACATGATCTGACAGCCTCCGTGGCGTAGCGGTAGTGAACGCGGCCGCTACGCAGGAGGCGTGGGTTCGATCCCCGCTCAGTGCAAATATTTGTGTTCATGAAATATGGGTATCTGCATTGGTCTGGTCGTGCCTCGGAGAGCACGTTAAGCCGTCGGTCCCGGTTGCCATAAGAACATCTATGGCAGTCGTTACGGGTAGTTGGAGCCCTCAAAAATCCAAAAACAACAGTCTAGCTGCAAAGCTTCGATATCGCCTAATGTTACCATTGGGATGTGGAGGTCAGATGGCAATCGCTTCACAGAAAATATCGAGGTCTAGCCAAATCCGTAGTTAAGACTGGCAAAAGCGGACCCCAGACTCCGAGCTGAAAGCTTCGGATGTGACTGGGAATTAACGCTAAGAGGAAGAAGATAATTACATGATCTACAACTTTGCTTAACATATTTTTGCAAAAAAAATTGCTGATTATGAGAAAAATGCGATAATCCAATATATTTGACCCTTAACCTTGAATAAAAAAAAGCAGAAGTGCAATCGATGGGGACTTTTAATATTTCTTTCATTATGGTGTCTTTAAGAGCCTCACCAATTTTCAGCTCTATGCGAATTTATGCAAACTGACCATTTTATTTCGTCTATTTTAACTAGGCTATTTTCGGAACATTTTCACTTATAGCACGACAAAACAAAACATGGAATCTCTACATTCTACATCTCTATGGTTTTTCATAACATTTTTGATAATGTTTGGCACTAAGAAAGAATACCTCCTCTAAGATGCCAAACATTTAACTTCTTCCTCCTAGCGTTAATTCCCAGTCGCATCCGAAGCTTTCAGCTCGGAGTCTGGGGTCCGCTTTTACCAGTCATAGCTACAGATTTGGCTAGACCTCGATGTTTTCCGTGAAGCGATTGCCATCTGACCTCCACGACCCAATGTTAACATTAGGCGATATCGAAGCTTTGCAGCTAGACCGTTGTTTTTTGGACTTTTTAGGGCACCAACTACCCGTAACGACTGCCATAGATGTTCTTATGGCAACCGGGACCGACGGCTTAACGTGCTCTCCGAGGCACGACCAGACCAATGCAAATACCCATATTTAATGCACACAAATATTTGCACTGAGCGGGGATCGAACCCGCGCCTCCTGCGTAACGGCCGCGTTCACAACCGCTACGCCACGGACGCTGTCAAACCAAACCAATGACAAACATTTAACAACAAGCACCTTTGAGAAAGAATTATTTCTCTAAAGTGTCAAGCATCATAAAAAGTGTCGTGAAAAACCATGATGTAGAGATTTCCATGTTTTGTTGCTTTGTGCTAGTGAAAATGTTGCGAAAAACAAGAGCTGTAGCTGTACCCGTAGGGATGCTACGCATCAGTACCTAAACATTGTAGAGAAACGTACGACTATTGTAGAGAATAAAATTTATCTTTTTGTTTCCCATTTTTTTTTGAAAAATTTATCTGTCGCAGCCAACTAGCTTAATTAGCCGTTCAATGAACTGCCTAGGCTGTTATCTAAACGGCACTTTTCAATTAACGGTCTGAATAATATTCAGCCATTCAGCTACGCAAATAACAAGGCAAAAAACTGCCCTGCGCCCCGCAGGGTAGCTTTTTGAAGGCCATTCTGCTAATTTATAAAGATTCGATTCCGATTGGATTCGCTATCAAAATCAAATGAAATGTCAAAAACGGTATTTTCGTTGACGATGTCAACGAAAATACCGTTCGTTTTTAATATTCGATTGAGACAAAATTATTAAATATTTTTTGATTACAGAGAATTCGCCCTCTTTTCATTGAAATATTGTGATCGTTTTGATATTTAATTTGATTTTCACAGACAATCAAGTCGAAATCAATATAAATAAGCAAAATTGACCTTCTGAGGAGGCTTAGCGCTGCACAAATTAGAATATGAAACATAAAAGTGGCCATTTTATACCTCCAGGTCGCCTGCCTCTTGGGTTACCCCTATGTCTTCGGATCTGGGACAAGGACAACCCCAATATTTGCCCGTTTATGCGACCTAATACTAACTTGAGTTCCGTAAGGTGTGATGGTCCAGCCGAAGGTTACTGCCAGTCGAGCCGGGGTGCGACGGAAATGCCATAATTGGTCACCTTACAACAACCAGGCATTTGAGATCCGAGACGGCGAACGGCTTTAGTCGGTGGTCGCTGGCCGGCGCGGGGGTAGGTATCCGAGGGTATGTATCGCACGAAAATAAAGAGTTGTAGTTAATTTTGGTAGTCTCTCATAACCAGAGATTCTTAGCACCTTTCACTATACCGTCGGGACTAGTGGGAACTGAGGGCCTGTAGTCGTGGCTTGTATTCATTTGGAGGGTTTTAGCCTACCAACTGTTACCACGCTACGCAGGAAGGAAGGTCAACTTCCAAGTTGACTGGAGTGAATCTTCTGATGATGACGTGATGGAAGAGTAGGTGGTAGGTACATGAAGAGGTTAGTAGATTTTAAAGATTTTGGCCACTATAATGAACAGTGTTTTGGAACCAGTGAGTACCTACCGGTCTATAGGTAGTAACTACTATTTGCAATAAAATTATTTCTTGTAAGGATTTGAGGATACGACTTTCTCAAAGGTAAAAGGAAGTAAGAATTATGGCCTTTTTGGTAAATAGGTTCTTTAATAATAATTTAACAAAAATATGACTTATACAAATCGTTACTTATGTGGTACATAACATTTTAACATCTGATAAAACATTATTATATTATGCAGTGCATTATAAAACAATAACGTTCATACGAACAGGCACAGCGTGACGTTTTCTATGTACTTGGATTATGCACCATTTAATTTATTTTTGCTCATAATAAGTGTAAAGAAAGCATTTCTAAGTTACACGTACGCACAAATCCTGAGATTCATTGGAGTTGTTACCAGCTGTCGTTTAAGGCATAAGGACTTCGTAATCGGGGAAGCCTAGCTCCTGTCCAGCGAATGAGATGTAGCAGACGCCGTGGGATTGTTGTACCTTGCCGGTAGTGAGGCTGCCTTCGTGGTTTACACGGCCAATAAATAGAGGCTCGCCATCTTCGGCCTCACCACCACGGAAAGCTCCAGGTGGAACATTCGCACCGTTCGTGCGTATCCAGTTGTTAGGACCGCCAACAAGGACCTGAAAATTTAAGAAATATTGCATTTTTAAATTTTATTCAATGAATCAAATCAGCTTATCGCAGTACACTGCTGGTTGTAGGTGCTCCTCCCAATGTTAAGAGGCTTTGACCTACTGTCACCGCGCTGGTCAGACGGGTTGGTACAGGGTTTTATTTCGAGTTTTCCTTCTCGCGCAGTGATATCATCTGGGTAATTTTCCTTTTCAAAATAAATACATATATGTATACCAGTATAATACAACAATATTAAATTTTATAACTACATAACAATTTGAAATACCTATTTAAACATTAGTCATGTTACTAAATCAAGCTCAATAATTGTCCATTTGACTTAATTGATGGGGAAATACAGTCTGACGCTCAAGGTAACGAACGTGTGTAGGTTTATATGCCAGGGAATTCGTTTTTTTGTTGTGAAAATACCTACCATACCCATACCCTTAATGTTATAGAACATACAGGGTGGAATTTTTGGATCCTACCTGAAGGGAAAGTACCCCTTATCGCTCGTACGAGTAGGTATATAGGATACTTTCCCCCCAGGTAGAGTCCAAAAATTCCACCCTGTATATTAACTAATACTTAATTATTTTAAAAAGTATTATATCATACTTGGTACTCAGGTTTGCCATGTTCACCCCCACCCCATGCCACGAAGGTAACTCCATGAGAAGCGACTAATTTGCCAGGGATTACAGCGCCTTCGTGTCGGGCTCTAGCAACGTAGATTGGCTCCCCATTGCAGTCTTGTCCTCCAACAACAGCGCCAGGGGGCACCGAGCCACCAGCGGCATCTACCCAGTTACCGCCACCTAAACCTGCTCCGGGGTAACCGGGAGCACCTCCTTGATAGCCGGGAGCACCTCCGGGATAGCCGGGAGGAGCAGCATACAGTGGTGCTGCTACTGGGGCAGATGGATGGGCTGGAAAATTAAAAATGAATGTATGAAAACCAGCACATGCGACATTTAAACATGAAAATAAGTAAGCACAAGTAGAAGTAAATACTATAGCTGTTATCGCGTAAAAATGAATTAATATTGTGTGTAACAGATGTATTTTAATCCTGTTAGTAGATACAACTAGATCACCAACTTATATGGGTGCATAACTACAGGAAAAAAAAATAATTAGGGAGATAATGTTGAATAAAATGTTGACCTACAGTTTCTTTTACTGTGGTAAGAGTAAGAGTGGTATTTTAGTGACAATTGAATAAGTTAACAACACACATTTCTTATGCAACACAAAAATCCAAATAGGTAACTTATTAAACGTTTTGTTTTAACAAAATATAAAAATGCTGTTAAACGTTATAGTAGCCATGCTAAGAGAATTAAAAAAAACGTAGCAGTATCACAAAGAAAATGCGCGACTCGTAATCAGGTGCGAATCCAGGCAGAGGTCAATGGGTACTTTTCTTTACTTAACAAAACCCTATAATATTTGCCTCTCCTGAACGAAATTCAGTATCCGCGCCTGATTACAATATAAAGCCAATTAGATAAATATACAATCACAAAATGTACCCAACATCACGTACCAACAATCTGACTACAACATCCAGACGCCGAAGAATCCTATCACAAAACCAAATATCAAAGTACATACACGCAAGTTCCTTTATTAGGTGGGTAGGTTCATAACATTTATATGTTAGTCTAAATGTGATAGTAAAAAAAATGAACACGATGCAAAAGAATTAGTAGTTGATTATGATCATCAACCAACTGACGCACCAAAATTAATTTAGAATTTAGCAATTAACATCTAAAGCAATTTAGAGTAAACTCAACGTATTTGCCCGCGGGAGGTCTCGAAATGGTCGATGCGCCACTGGCCACGAGCCCCCCAACCGGTGCGGATGCCGAAATGGGTCACATTAAATGGTGCAGGGTCCACCCACTCCATGATGACAGTTCCGGAGACTCCGTCGCGCACCAACAGTCTGCCGCATCTCCATTGGATTATAAAACTCCTAAACTCGTTAGGATTCACAATTCCAGGAGTTGGTACAATTGCCTACGGGCCAATAGATAAATTTAGTCAATTGAATTTCAATGAACTGTTAAACAACTGTAAAGACGATATGTACTACCTTTTCTGGTTTTTGTTTGCAGTATCTAATAACTGATTGGGTATTCTCCCAACCCCCAATCATTATCTCGTAAATTGGGTCCACCTCGGCCGGTGCCTGCGTCAAGCATATATGACAGTTGTGGGGACCGCGGAAATCGAATTTCAGAGAGCCATCGGCGACGGGTCCAAATTTATATTCTAATTTGTCCGGAGTATCGAATTCAGCACCATCTGCGCCGATAATATTGTGTGTAAAAACGTGGCCTTGGGTACATTTTATGAATTAGTGAACAAGTTGTTATTACCTTCAATCTTCCAGGAGCCGGTGGCACCCCAACCGGTACATACTCCTACAAAATTGATGGGGAATGGCTCTGGGTCAGACCAAGAGATGAAAGGGATCACTTCTCCTTCGCGACCAGCTGAGATAATACCACCGTCCCAACGGATCCAAAAGCCGCGGAATTCGCCGCCGTTCAGAATTTGAGGTGTCTCTATTTCTACTTTTTCGGGTTTAGTTTTGTTTCGCCTGATTACACTCTTTGTATTGCCCCAACCGCCGATGAATACCTGGTAATTTATGAAAATCGTTATGTATTTGAAATTTTAATATTGATAAAACTAAAGTGTGTAACTATTGTGAGTAAATAAATAAATTCCTTAGCTTTATCATCATATCTATCAAAGCATTACAATTAAAATCTTAAAATTACTGTACTTTTAGAGAAGCATACCTCGATAATAGGTTCAGCATCATGAGGTCCCATAGTAAGAGCGACGTGTGCATCATTGGGACTCCTTACTTTGAACTGCACGGAGCCACTTGATACCGGGAAGAAGTGGTATTCGAGTTTGTCCTCGGTATTAATATCTGAAACAGAATAAGAATTCATCTATTATAATTTGAAAAATACTTAAAAAATATCAACTTTCTTGAAATTAGAACCAAATTCTATCCTAGGGGATTCATAACCCATTGACAGTTTTATTGCTCTGTGAACTTTTTTCTTCCTATCTATCTACTTATTTATAAGTTTAAAGAAACGCGATCGTCATCGCCTTACTATTCATTCAAGCCACGTCTCTTAGCTTAGCATTACTCTAAAAATAGGCTGGAATATTGGTATGCAACCAAGGAGGTGTCTCGCTCGGTAGTCGCTCGATACCCACGAATCCGGAGCGTAATGGTATCACGGTCGAACGAGCATTGGAAGCTTTTCATTGCTCGTTGCTGAGATTTTAGTTCAAGCAGTGCTCTAGATACTCGGCATTAGCGCCTGCGCGCTTGGTCAGTCTTGATTTTGCTTATGAAAGTAGGTAGGCAGTTCACGATGACATCATCCAATTAATTCGGAATGGTTACTATCCAAGTAGTTAGGAATTTATTATGTATATCTATGAATATTTTGCATAAAGAAAGAATAACAAGGGACATGAATTCATAATTTAATATGGATGGCAGTTTGACGGAAAAATACGCAGACCGCAGACGATATCAGTGCGAGAGAAGGAAAACTCGAAACACCCTGTACCTACCAACCCGTCTGGCCAGCGTGGAAACAGTAGGCTAAAGTCTCCCAACATTTGTAGAAGTCTATGTCCAGCAGTGGACTGCGATACGCTGGATCGATAGATTGATAGTTTGCCACAAGTATTGTAAGTGTGTTCAAGAAGTTATACGGTAGTTACTGTCTCAATCAATAGCCATAAAAATTCTAGCGCTTGACTTAGCACATTACTTATTTAAGTTGCGTGTATCGCATACCAAACGTATAGAATGCTAAATCGTTTAACTTGTCTTGATATGAGTCTACTAGGCTCTTTCGTGAGGCAAGAATATTTGGTGTTTCGAATTAGTAAAAATAAAGTAAGTACTGGACAAATACCTAGGTTATTTTTATGTTTTATTTATTAGCATATTACGTCACTTCGTAACAATTTTAGCGAATAATCTGTCACCTCTGCCACCTACATTATCTTTACTTTGCTGTCGCGTTCTCTATTATCTACGTTTGTTGCTAAATAATTCATTCAGCTCGCAGAAGTGGCAACAAAAATCTAAATGGTAATGTATTATGATTAAATTATTATTACAGTCTGCAAAAACATGTATTATTAAAATCTAAAAAATCGATCTGATTACCATACACGTACACCAGACAAGTAACTAGGTGTACGTGTACTATCATATCGAAGTGTGCAGCTGTGGTAACACTGGCAATCATTTATATTTATACCTAATGATTTTTTTGTATTACAAAATATTATTATTTATTATTTATTCATTTCCTAACGTTGAATAGGTATGTTGGTTTACTTATGTATGTTAGTGAATTGTTATAAATTTAAAGGAGCCATGAAAAATATCCTAGTTACCAACCTGCTGTATTAATGTACACTTGTACAGTCGACAAAGAGATACTTCTTATATAAAAAGTGTGACCGTACCTCCTTTGTCGACTGTACCTACTATGTTATTGTACTTTACTGTATACCTACTATGTTAGGTATACAATGGCTGTATTTTTGAGACAGTGTAACCGTAGTTTAGTACCGTTATAGTAGTTACTAGAATACTAATAATTAGTTTACGCCTGCGTGTGTAGCTGGTTATTGTGGATTACTGTGGTTTCTGTAGGTACTCAAATTTCTCATTGTCTTAAAGGTCTTGTGATTACAGTAAGAAGTACTATCCTTTGGCGATAAATAAAATTTGAGTGTTGTTTTTTGTATTACCATTCCATTTTTGTCGATGTCTGTAATTTATAGTACCTAGGTACTCCGACTTTAAATTTTCTCATAGTCTTTCGTTCCCCATATGAAATAGGATCGGTTACTTACTAATTTTTTATTATGGAATTTTTGCACTGTCCCGTCTCACAAATACACCGTGTACCTATAGTTTAGTTAGGTTACGATATTTTTATGACATAAAATCTGTTATTTAATTAGTTATGTCAAGTATAATATGTATGTGTTAAAAGGCGACCTAAACATGTTAATTAATAAAGACAATAGAACATATATCCATGCATATGTTGCCTTCATAAAGCAGTGATCACTCTGTGGAACGGAAGGTCACAAAATGTAAAAATATTTTTATCGAGCCGGTAGCACAGAATAGATATAGTAATTAGTACTCGGTAGTGAGGTTCATATACCTACCTACTTATGGAATAATTCAAAATGTAATATAATAAATAATCTACTAATGTATTTATTAAGTCAGGTCAAAAAATTATAGGTAGAGTTACCTACATCCTACATGTAACATAACTATAAGATACCATAGAGAGATAGAGAGAATAATATAGGTAATACTTAATAGATCAAAAATAGAATACCTACTGAAGATTACGACAATCATCATTATAGGTAAGCATCTACATCAATTTATTTATTAATTTTGTAAAGATCGTTTGTAAATTTTTGTAAAATTCCAAGGGCGACTGTACCCACTTAAATTCATTGTTTGACTCTTTCAATGGATAGGTATTTAATTAATTGCATTACATAAGCTTTAATTATTTTAATCTACTGCTCTACTGTGATAATAAAATTATAACTGGTAATATAAAAAATTAAATTATAAAAAATAAATATTATATGGCACAATACCTAATGGTATTGTGACATATAATATTTTTGTACACCATAATTTAGAGAAAGACTAAGATATCAATAATAATTTGTACTTAATTCTGTACCTAAATCAATGTCGTTCCTACCTACCTACTTAATTCATCACTAATTACTACATGTCACAATGTTTTTCTTTAATTTTTCAAGGTTCCAGTCAAAGTTACACAACCTTCATAAACGAGGAATGAATAGTATGTGTACATTATCGTTATCATAATATTTACATCTTGCGTTTTGTACATTGTAGAATGATTAGGTACATTCGCCTTAATAGTTCCCATATTTATTGTCACTATTATAGATGCCGTAGTAGGTTATAGATAGGCTATTGTCGTACGGTATATGGAATTATGTATTAGACCAATTAGAACACTGCAGTGAACTGACAATAAGCCTGCCTAACATACCTACCACGGCCTAATAAATGGCCTGGTCACGGTACTTACATGATCATGAACAAAATTGAGTTTTGCTTGGTGCGGTGGGACTACGGCGAAAATATTACCCGAGGTTCCATTAGTGGATTATGCTGGTAGGACCATGGCCAAACACCGAAGATTTTTATTGCAGTAGGTACCTACCTATATTTCCTTCCTTCCTTGTTTTTGTTATTCCTAGTTAAATCATGAAAATCCACTGAACATGAAGAGGCTAATTACATATATCCTTAAAAGCCTAAACGTATTTATTTTAAAACCCTAATGAATATCAAAACCGAACAATTCTGCTATTGTAAAAACAATTACAGGGAAATAATACAGGATACAAGGTACCTAAAATAGTTCAAGCACAAGTGTACAGTGGTTATAGGAGACGCGCTCGTTCCATGTTCGATATCGGGTAGAGTACACTAACTAGATCCAAGCCCGAATAAGTAAGATCCACACTCAGCTAACGAAATCTTTACCTATTGCAGCATTGATACTTAGGTACCTACTCTACTGATCTCATTAGAAAATACAATGTTTTTAATGAGAACGAGAAGGTCAATTCTCGTGATAAAAAAAATGTTCAATATTCAGTCTCGACTCGATTTAACCTCAATCTTCCGAACGTCGAATTATGAGAATTGGCCCTCAGCTGTAGAAATGTTGTTGCCACTGTAGGTGTGGGTGACTGCACAACTGTATATAGGTACACGGATGACATAATGGTTTAAGTGCACGCCTCGCTAACTGCCACTGCGTCGAATGTTGTGGGTTCGATTCCGACAATGAGATAAATATTTGCGTGGCTCTGTGCTTGGGCGTAGGTACTTTATTGATATTTATCATGACTGTGTCCTCGAGATACAGGATGACCTCTCCAATGCAGGAGATTGCTAAAGTTTCCAAATAGGAGCAGAACACCAAAGTTCTTAAAATAGCAATGATTTACATAGGTAGGCAACAAGGCAGTATCTCTTGTATTGATTTTCTTTTTAAGCTATTCACCTACGCGTAACTGCTACCTATGGCACCTATGCATATTCCTATAGGCTTATAGACTTGTAGTTAGAGCTGTATGCCATAAAACATACATCCCTCAAATCCCATAAAAGTTTAGTTTGCAAGGAAAAACAGTTCTTATATAGATACTAAACTAAACAGTGTCGCGTCCTCTAACAGAATAACAAGATGGTAACCTTCAGCGGGCACGTAATTGTGCATGATCTCATCTATTACAACATTTACAGCGCTTAGTAGGTACCTATATCTATCAAATAACACCACACAAACATATTAAAATTAAGAAACTGGTTAATTTATGCAAAAGATAGTGTTTAAGTATTTACACAAATATCCAGTTTTTCGAAGTTGCAGTAGGTAACTAGTTTTATAATGCTAAGCTGTCTAAATGCCAGCTCTAGGTTTCCAAAAAAATAACTGCCGAGATGCTTCATAAATATACATTTTGACGTCTCTGGAATGTTTTGTATTGATTGTATTACTAGATTTTCTATACCGCATCACCCACCACGCCCGAGGTTGGCCTTGCGCCAGGGAGACGCCGGCCGCGCCCGCCGGCCGGCTGGTATTTACGGCCCCCATTATGTCAAAAACAAAACTAAAAAAACTAGATTGTACGTTTTGAAGGGGAACTTAGCAATAACACAGCTTATCCAAACGAACAACAATGAAATAATTTGAAACAGAAATTATTGACTTGAATTTTGATGATGATGATGATTAAAAACTTCTTACCGGCACAGTAAACACGAGTTTGTTTTTAGTTTTGGTTTGTAGTTGTGTATAATAACGTGCATATAGTTACTCACCCAATATGTTCGCCATAGTTAAAATATATCAGATCCCTTTACACTATTCGAAATCAACGTACGCAGTGTTCACCTCCACTGCTGTTCACCAACTGAGAAATGAGCGGCCGCCGCCGTACTGTCGCGGCCACGTAATACGAGATGATGTCATAGTCATACTATATATCTTACGAAATAAAATTCTCGCAATAAAAGTTTAAGTATATTTTATGATGCGGTAATGACTGCACCTACGCCTTATGTGATTTGAACCAAGAGTAAACTTAAACGCGGTATGTATGGATTGCGAAGAACAATACAACAAAAGTCAAAAGGGATTAAAATGTGCCTGCAGCCTGTGCCGTACTACCCAGACATTGAAATCTAGACAATATGGTGACCTTCTACTTTTTCAAGGTTAATTCGTTACGTAATAAAATCCAATCTAGGAATGTCGTTTTAATAAGAAGGCAGTTATAATATTAGTACTCCACCTACACATGTTTAATTTTTCAAATAGCATTACAAAAATTGCGACAGGCCACGATAACGTAGCTCTAAAAATATTTAGCCTGTCATTGAAAAATCCAGCTTCAAACATCTTCATGATCCTAGTGCAGATTCCGGCTAGCACTTTGTTAGCTGCAAAGGGCAAACATTTTTAGTTTCTAAACCTACTCTTTCTTCTTTCATCATTTATTTGACCTATCCCCAACCATCCATCCAACAGCAGGTGAGGTTGGCTTGGGCTCTGAAGACCTTGGTACGTGTACACCAAAAAACATTGAGTCCCTACCTAAAACATCAAAAATTGTATGGTTTCAAAAGATGTTCGGATTAATTGGATTGTGCACAATAAAGGTGGATGATATTGTTAACTAAGTAGATACTTTTATAAAGTGCGTAAAATCCCCACGGATACGGTGGTTATTCCCGTTCGCTTTTGAGGCTTTCACCTGGAAACCTGGTGCCACTTACTCCGCGTCATTTTCGTTTGGCTTATACGGCTACTCCAGGAGTGACTGTCGCTTAACCTCCCAAACTGAGGATAGTCTGCGGCAGAGCCTCGTCCGTCAATGATTTTGGTTGAATTGAACCTCATACATTCATGTCAAAACTCTGTGTGGGTACAATCTGTGTCTAATTTTGTGTGAACGAGGTATCGATGGGTGGATAGTGGATAGGTCAGTTCGGTGCATCAATGTAAGTAGATACTAGATAGGTACATAATGCGTACCTATGTACATTGGAGCGGTCTCATTATTGCTTGTGATTGTGAGTCATTGATGAACTGTCTAGTTGACCCTGCAATCATGCGATAAGTGCTTTGTTTTTTGCATGTCGACAGCGACTGTGTAGTCAGCGTACGTCACTTATTTTGATAACTGTCTGGTTAATTTTACTACACTATAAGCTACTATTTAATGACTAATGAAATGATGGATGGATGATGGATGACTAGCTATGTAAGTAGGTACCTAGGTATCTAATTTATAATCTTAGATTAGCTGCCCCTTCTACTTTACTCTTTACTGGCTCGGAGAGTGTTAGCAAATGTGGCTTATCGACAATATTAATTAATCCAATTGCAATAGATTAAAACATTTTGGAATATTTTGCTCCGGACTCTGGTGACTGGCGAACTGTGGGCATGGTCCGCCTCTGCTTACTCCTTCAGGTATATATATGCATGAGTGTATACATGAGTATTTATTGTATAGTCAGCGTCAGAATAATCTTGACTGCAAAGTCTCAAAATGATCTTAATATTAAGGCATTGAGAGCAAATCAAACATCAAACTGTTTTATTGATTTAAATTGTATTATTGTCCAAACTGAAGGTGTGTTCCAAATATCAGAGCAATGAGTCAATAGGAATCATTTTGAGTACTATGCTCGTTCAGATCGATTTGATGCTGACTGTACATACGGCCAAAGAGGTGAGAAAGACCATTATAATTTCACATGTAAAAATATGACGAAACGACGGATGATCCTGTAATAGTTATTTGTTATACAAGAGTGCAAAGTTGCTTTTTAACCGCGTGCTCATTTTTGATGACCGAGCAAGCGTTTGAATCACGAGCGTAGCGAGTGATTCACAAATTAGAATCTTGAGCGTTAGCGAGGGAATCAAAAGAGCACAAGGTGAAAAATCTTTGCACTCGAGTGCAACACGTAACTTTTCATCCCACCTCAGCGAGGAAATAATGAAATGCTTCTCCTTCCTAGCGTTAATTCCCAGTCAGCATCCGAAGCTTTCACCTCGGAGTCCGGGGTCCGCTTTACCAGTCTTAGCTGCGGATTTGGCTGGACCTCGATATTTGCCGTGAAGCGACTGCCATCTGACCTCCACAACCCAATGATGACATTAGGCGATATCGAAGCATTGCAGCCAGACCGTTGTTGTTGAACTTTTTAGGGCTCCAACTACCCGTAACGACTGCCATAGATGTTCGTATGGCATCCGTGACCGACGGCTTAACGTGCTCTCCAAGGCACGACCAGACCAATGCAAATACCCATTTTCATGCATAAAAAATATTTGCACTGAGCGGGGATCGAACCCGTGCCTCCTGCGTAGCGGCCGCGTTCAATACCACTACGCCATGGAGGCTGTATAATATGTGTATTAATAATAGTAATAAAATACAACAAAATAAAAATTCAACAACAATGTCAACAATATGACGTGAAAAAAATTGATGCGCGCAAAGCAAATTAAAAAAAAAAGTACACCAAGGAGGTTACGAGTCTGAGTTTTTCATGAATTAAAAAAAAGTTGTATGATAAATTCGGCACCATAGAGGTAGAAGTAAATAGGTTTAATGATGTTTTGAGTCCACAAACCTAGTACACACGATGTTCTAAATTCAAATTTACTTTACCTCTCTAGAGGATAAAAACGACTTTTACGCTCAGTTATCGAAGAGCAGAAATAGTCTTTCCGAGATGGTGGGATGAAAAACACATTGCCAGTAATGATTTTCTATGTGAACGAAGCGTTAGTACAATTTATAAATGCAAACTATTAAATTCTTGATTTCAATATTCATTGGTGAGGTCATTCCTAGACCCCGCTTACCTTCGTGTAACTAGGTTACACGAGATTTATAAAATAAGCACCTACTTAATTAATAGATACTACGTATTATAAAATTCAGTCGTTTTTCAGTCCAACTGTGACGTGACACGTGACTAAACTTCGACATTTTCCGCAGAGGTCGCTACACGGATAATGTCAATCATCTAGGTACCTAGGTGAAGGTGCCTAATATATCTAATATTATACGTTTTAAAAACCGGCCAAGTGTAAGTTGCACTCGCGTTCCATTTTTAAGCAACCCTAAAAAAGGAGCATTTTAAAAGCTATTATACCTACTACTGTTATGGTTTCTTGGTTTTTAAATAATTATATTAAATAGTTGTGATTGCGACAACGTTAGGATGTTCTCAGTAGGATTCACTTCGGCCTTCTATTCGAAACTTATGAAATATTTTCCACCAAAAGTAAAAATGAACACGGTTAATGATTCACACTGTTATAGGTACCTAACCATGTTCAATATGGGGCGATGTAGAAAAGACGTCACAACTTGAGGTAGCTTTTCAGATTCACAAACATAGGTATAACCTAATATGTATTGATTTTGGTACAGCGCCAGTAAACAGATGTTTTTATATGAATAGGTGTATATTATGATGAATGGCCTGAGTTTTTGCCGCCTATCACTCAGTAGGTAGGTACAAGAATTTTGACGACCACATAAATTAAGATATAAGTAAATGAGTTTCTTCAGATTTTGTAAGGCCTATTTATAATTTCAACCTTTTCTTTTGATCTTTGGATAAACAATTTTTTTATAAGGCATGTATGTACCCAAGTACGAACTTTATTCCAGTTGTGAAATCGAATTTGAAAGATATTTTTAGAAATCAAATAAGTGCGAGTCATACTTACGTACATAAGGTTCCGTATGTGTAAATGTTTGAAACGTGACTTACACGTTTCAAACATTTACACATACGGAATCTTATGTAGTATAGGTACTTACCTATACTATCTACCTACCCCATACATTGACATAGATCGTGATCTGTTTACCTACCATTATATTATAAATAAGTTGCTGCTTACCTGCTCTGACCAGATCTGGTGAAATTCCATGGCCGCAAGCGAATCCTAGAATTTATATCTACTGTGAATCAACAAGATTCATAACGTTATTTTTAGTAAAATAACAGCAGTCATTGTTACTTATAACCAGGTGGCTAAAGCTACTAATGTTAAATTAGTGGGGTGAAGGGGACGGCTACTATAAATTTATGGCGGAAAGGGCAAAAGTAACAGCAGTGACGTAAGCACGAAGTTAGGTCACTTACGTAAGTAGATGGACTTTGGACGGGCTGTTTTGGTGGGATCAATAAGTGAGTATTGTGTTAAAGGTTGGGCTAAGCTATCTAGCGAAGTTATTGAATAGGTAGCTTTTGGGTGTGGGGGTGGTTCCGAGTCGTCTTTATCCTATAGGCATCTTAATTGGGTTACCATCGTGAACCAGACGCCTATTAAAGATTTTGTAAAATCATTTTACCCGCGTGGTTCCCGGCAGAGAAGAATTTGGGTTACCCCATCTCTTCCCATGCGGCGTTGTAGGTACAAGACGACTAAGGGATAGGTAGGGCTGTTTAACATCAGTCAGATAAATACAGTCCAGACTCAGCTTCAGATTGAGGGCTCAAGGCCTGGAATACTGCAATAGGCCCATCCCCTATTACGTGGGACCTATTACAAAGATTGGTGAATTGTGGGTGTTAATTCACCTCTGCCTAACCCTAGATATGTATGTAAAACCATTATAACCGACATTAAAAACTGTGAATCAGTATCTCTACAATTTGTAAGTGAATCAAGCACCTTTGTAAAAAGTAGTCATAGGATCGTCATCATTGTAAGTACAGTTTTTATTACGTGCTCAAATATTGAGGTGACGTCATCACAGTGACCTGCTGTGTAATATATTAATATCTTACGCCATCTAGGACTTCTACTTATACGATGCGATGGTTGAGGTGATTGTAGTGGTAGATATGACTCAGAATACTAATATATCTTAATTTATGTACGCTATTATGGTCTACAGCCGCCTACTTGATTGCATAATGAGTAAGGCGGTAGACGTGATGCGGAAGGCGGAGGATCGGGAACTGTGAGTTGGAGACGTCCATGAATTCCAATAAAAAAAAATGTTAGTCTATGCTATTCAATTTAGTAGTTCCGGTTATTTAACTCACGACACTTAACTTTTACTTTCCCTGGTAGAATGACCTCGCAAAGAAATTAATCTAACCCGGTTCTGAGTTGTGCTCCTGTGTGTATTTAGAACAATAATTATACCCAATCGAAGGCATGTTCCCATCCCCTTTATTTTAGTAGGTATCTATAATTTTTCAGTTAGTGAGTCGCCACCTTCCGTTTGCTTTCTCGCGCTCTACACTCTAGGACTCGTTTGCTCCAACGGCCATCGATCCTTCGACAGATTATGTGATCCACTTCAACTTGCTTATTCTTTGTCACATACATAATTTTCAGAATTTAGGGACGTACGTGTCATATTCGAGAAATCTTGCTTTCAAACACCCTTTCTTACGAACCCTGGCCTTAACAATCTTTGAAGTACCTAGATGCTTACTATCTACTGGTATTACCTACAGATCGAGTTCTGAATGAGAATCTAATAGAGTTTCAGTTAATAAATAAAACTTTGACATCCATTGGCTTATATTTAAGTAGGTAAGTACTTCAATACATCACATGCAAAACAATCTACCTTTTGTATCTTTATTGACATCACAATTAAATTAATATAGCAGTGCCTTTGCACTGTCGCAGTCGTGAGAATCACAATCGTAATAAAATGTATCGTTCCATTATACCAGCACAGTAGCATATCTAAGTCTATTGTGATGTGATAATGGTGAGGGTCAGTCAGTCAGCGGGCTCAAGGCCAACTGCTCATAAAAAGTAGGTAGGTATCTAATCTCATAATTGTAGTATTGTAGTGCAAAAAAAGGAGTACTTATCATAGTTAGGTACATGACGTCACACAAACTGTGCTTTGAGATTTTGATATTATGTTGCCTATGTCCTACCAACCTAGGGTTGCCACCTGTACTATATTATATAGTATTGTACTATATTTGAGCCCGTTGTACTATATACTATATAAAAATAATATAGTACGCAAATGTACTATATTTTCATGGCTAATCAAATTTCGTGATTTTTTTTTCGAATAAAAATAAAGATAATATCAGATGGTTCACTCCAGTGATTATTGACTTAGGTGAATGCTTCATTAGAAGGAATGTTAAAGAAAAGAACATTTTTTTTCTTGCTGTATAAAAGTGAACAGAATTCAGTTTTTCTCAGTCACATTTTGGTGTTAAACAGGGGTGTGTGCTCGCGCCTACACTTTTTGCCATATACTTTACTGCAGTTATTAGAGTCGCTAAGAGACAACACGAAGGGAATTTGAATCCGCTTCCATACGGATGGTTACCGCCATCCATGCACTTTAAAGATACTTCTTTAATTTGGCTAGGCTGAAGGTATACACAAAGGTTTCCCTCGATACGTTCACGGAATGTACGTGAATCAAATGTTTAAAGCAAGTCAGGTGTCGGTCGCATGAGAGTCTCCGTCCCCCATGAGAGCGGTTCTGACGGTGACGGATGGAGCCGCCTGTCACCTTAGAAGCAGGCAGAGGCGGCGGCGCAATGTGTGCCTCCCCATACCCGAGGGCTATATGTGGACACAGTCTTTCCCACCAGCTCGAGAGAGATGGCCCTGGGTCGACCGGGGTGCTAGGGATATGTCTCAGGCAATGTCATCTCTGGCAACCTACGACAGGCTACGACCCACTGACAGACGGCGCGCGTTTTAATCATTTCGAACTTTCAACTGTAAAAAAAGTGTTCAGATCGTTCATTTCTCGTTCATTCGGATGACCAAAAAACCCATGGAAAATAAATTAAATATGAAAAAATAGATGACAAATAAAATATTAATAATAATTATTATTATGTGTAGGTACTATAATTTTCCCTAAATTTCTCAAAAGTACTATATTTTTATGACTTGTAAAAGAAAAATACTATTTTTTCTTCAAAAAAAGGTGGCAACCCTATACCAACCATCTCAGATGTCACCTTTTGTCACTGTAGGTAGGTCACCTCTGAGTTGGTCAGATTAAAATAGTGAGTGATGCTGATGACATGACACGCATTTGACACACACACAACTAAGTATGGTGACGTGACAAACGGCATCATACGATCACCTATGAGTTGATCAGTTTAAAATAATTCGTGACGTAAGCTTTTCTTAGTACTTAGCTGGTATTAAGTATAGGTAACGTCACGAATAATATAAGTGAGGAACTATAACTATAACTATATAAGTCATTATTGTTCTATACTTTTTTTATACTACTTAGGTCGAAGACAAGCATACGGCCCTCCTGGTGGTAAGAGGTTACCGTGGCCTATGGGCGAGTGCAACACCAGGGGAGTCACACTCGTGCTCTCGACTCTCGACCCTGTAAGAACGGAGAGATTCTGTGCCGTCAGTGCTAAAGATAAGTAGGTCAAAGCCTTCAGTTTTCCCGCTGACAGCACAAAATCTCTCCTATGCCATTATAGGTATACGTAACCATTATTACTTCCATTCCATTTGATTACTGGAATGGAAAGCTGGAATGAATGAAGGAAGAAAGTAGGCACCTACCAATTGTCCTGAAAATGAAAATAGGAAGGTAGGTTCTAATCAAACCTCATGAATCATGATCGTTAATTTATGGTGGTATTCAAAACCTCACATCATTTTGCGGGAATTTATAGTAAGTAGGTAAGTATTTATTTTCTAAAGTTTTAGTCAGCAGGAGGGAGGAGATTCACTTTTTAAATTCCTTGTAAGTAGGTACCTACCTATGTAGGAGGTATAAGTGCATATCCGCATTTGGGTAAGTCCGTATTTGGATAAGAGGATCCGTATTTGGATAAGTATCAGAATCAACAATATTGGACAAAGTTAACCTACCGTGATATAGGGATGGTGAGGTCTAGGAGTTGGGGAGTTAGACAGCAGTCGCTCTCGTCAAGACAAGCCAAATCAAAAGAAAACACCCCGAGCTCCAAAGTGCAAGCTTTGGTGCAATGCGGACCAACTGGAAACAACATTGTGATGATGACGATTCTGGTAAGTATAGTAATAGCACTAATAGCACATCGCCAGATGCCCATTCAATTTTGCTTAATTGCTATGAACGAATAACATTATTTATACTGTTGATCGATGGCACTTGATGGAATTTGTTACACATATTGATAAGGTAAGGATAAGGTAAGGCGAAACCGGTTAGGACAATAATAAATATCGTGGAAAAGTACAAGGTGTGTTATCAATATGTGTTACTAAACATATAGATATTTAATTAATATGGGTCTGTGATGGCTTGTTTTCATGAGATCATCGTTCATTTAGGTAAATATTTATGGGCATCATCATACGTGAGCTGTTGATGACTTTTT
Source organism: Eilema depressum (assembly GCA_914767945.1). Taxonomy (NCBI): domain Eukaryota; kingdom Metazoa; phylum Arthropoda; class Insecta; order Lepidoptera; family Erebidae; genus Eilema; species Eilema depressum. The sequence continues at coordinate 19,288,098 of OU612013.1, forward strand.
CAACCCGTGTTAGCCACTAGTTCCACCAGATAAGCACAGAATACATAAATTAGGGAGATCATGTCGTTGAATACCTATAATACTACTCATCCAATGAAACAAAAAAATTGTTGTGAAAACTTACGAATATGAACATTCTGCGAACAAGATGCGACATCTAGTGATTTTTTCCTAATACTATTACAATTTAAACACAATAGACACTGTAGCATTGTTGAAATATCAGACATACTAGTTAACCAGGATACGACTTGGTTTAGACGTTATGGAATAGATGTCGCTGTAATACAAAACATAATTGTTTTTATCAAAACTTATTCGAAAGTTAGAAGTTCTAACTTAGAACAGAACCTTAGAGAAAGTTTTCTCCGTCTACGATTAGAACTATCGGGGAGTTTTCGGGAGTATTTTTTATACTTACCACTTAGGTCGCAGACAAGCACATGGCCCGCCTGATGGAAAGTTGTTAGCGTGGGCTATTTCACGGTGTTTCAAGGATATTACGGCGCTGTTGCAAGCACCATGACCATGATCACGGAGGAACTGGAGTATCTGTTGGCGGTAAACAATGAAAAAGTTTTTAGCAGTAAATATATCGATCTACCCTATTTCGAGTTTTCTTGCTACGCGTATGAGCACTACCACTGGTTTTACTCTCACTACAAACTCGAACTCGATCTCGATCACGTTCACGACACACTTTGGTTAGTAAAATGGGGTGAATAGGGATCAAAGGGTGAATAGGGACAAAATGGTCGTTAGATTTTTCTAATAATTTTCTCTTTTCTCCCGAATTCCAAGTATCTAACCAGATATTATTGATAACTCTGCTCATTATTACATTGAACTAATCCATAATTTCACCAAAATAACTAAAGAATTCAGCTGACCATTTTATCCCTATTCACCCATTGATCCCTATTCACCCCATAGTACCGTTACTGTATCTGTATCTACTCGCGATTTTGTCTTGGCTTGTTCCTGGTTATTTTTGCAAAGACGGACCACTGGATACCAAACGTTCGGCAACTGAAACCCATCCTCACTGTATGTACCGGACCGGCTACCAACTCCATTACAGTTAGATTTTAGTGAAACTCATACTTAACGATGCGGTGGCAATCCGAGGGCATCTGAGACCTTAACTACGGAACCCGTGCTCTGCTTACTCCTTCTCGTCCGTTGTTTTGGCTTGTAGGTATGACTTTTAATGAACCAACTGCCATGTGGCTTCCCAACCTCGGGAGAAAGAGAAGTTGGCTTGGCCTCAAAAGCAGCTGTTAAGGAAACACTGTTTATACTGGAGATTGATGGCGCTTAGTGGCACTTGCTACATAAACCTTTGAGAATGCCGTAACGCGAAACCGGTTAGGTAAAAAAAAATGGTGGAAAAGAACAAGTGCTTTTTGAAAGAAAAAAAAATATTAGCAACTGAAATTACTAATATTCCCTCTAACCCCTCCAGCTAAATTGCTTGTGTAAGGAGTGGGCTCACGTCGGTAGTGTAATGGCCAGGATTCGAACCCGGGACCTTTCGATCATAAGGCCGACTACTTAACCGCTAAGCTACCGACACTTCACTATGTTAAGTTAAAAACTCCCAGTGAGGAGAAATTTGCGTCAGAGAGGTGTACCGGCTCACAGGTGAGTAGTTCATAACTAAAGTAACTATTCTTCATCCTAGCGTTAATTCCCAGTCGCATCCGAAGCTTTCAGCTCGGAGTCTGGGGTCCGCTTTACCAGTCTCAACTACGGATTTGGCTAGACCTCGATATTTTCCGTGAAGCGATTACCATCTGATCTTCACAACCCAATGGTCACATTAGGCGATATCGAAGCTTTGCAGCTAGACCATTGTTTTTGGACTTTTAGGGCTCCAACTACCCGTAACGACTGCCATAGATGTAGATCAGACCACGACCAGACCAATGCAAATACCCATATTTCATGCACACGAATATTTGCACTGAGCGGGGACCGAACCCGCGCCTCCTGCGTAGCGGCCGCGTTCACTACCGCTACGCCATCGCCACAGAGGCTGTTGAGGCTTGAGGCTGCTGACTAAAGTAACTATTATTCGCCTACAGTTGTCTAGCGGATGTTAATCTAGTTACCGACGCTTGTATCCCGTTGCTGGGGATGATATATGCATGTGTGCATTGTGTATGGTTCAATTACAAGGGGTGCGCGGGCGTTCTACAACCGAGCCGAATGGCCCGGCTGGTGCCCCATTCAATTCTATATTGATTTTCTACAAACCGGTCCATAGTTTTCTCTTTCTGTCCTTTGTAATTTAACCAAATTAATTGTGATAATGTATTTTGAAAAGCAAAGAAAACATCGGGTTGTCAGTGTAGATAATACAATAACACGAAAAGTCACGATGCAATAAGAAATTAATATTCTAGGACATTCTACACAACACTATCTACCATCTACCCAAAGTAAGTAAGTATAGCTTAACTAACTTGTGTTATGGGCTCTAGAATGCTGATATACATACTTAGATACGTTTCTTTTGCAAATACATACATTCCTATTATACTACATAGAAATACCCAGAAATAGACATATCACATATGCATGCATACAAATATTTGCACTGAGAAGGAATTGAACCCGCGATCTACGACGTAGCTGCAGTCGAACGCTCAACCGCTACGCTACAGCGGTCGTCAAGATCAGGTTGTGAGATAATTTTATTTCAATTCTAAAGTAAACTTAAACCATGGTGGATGAGAATGATACCGGATTTCACTAACAATAATAGGGACTGCGATAAAGCTACTTAAACTACATTACCACATGCACCACAGACTGCAACTAAAATGCATGCAGTATGGTGGTCGCGCTGGATGCGAGCCGCTTCCAACCGGTCCTATTGGAGATCTATAGGGGAGGGCTATGTCCAGCAGTGGACTTCCTATGGCTAAAATGATGATGATGATGGTGGCATGAAACTAGTCGTATTGGTTCCCGGTGGAGTAGAATAGGTCCACCCCATCTCTTCCCGTGGGTGTAGCAGAAGGTGACTAAAGGATAGGGCTGGTCTCCATCCGACAGTAAACATACTTATGGCTCATGACAAAATCTATATAGGTACATATACTAGCTATCCCGGCGAACTTTGTACCGCCATATTTTTCCCGTTCCCGCTACACCTATTTTCTCATCCTTTAAACCTTTCCTGGACACCCACGAATATTTCAAGACTAAAATTAGCCAAATCGGTTCAGCCGTTCTTGAGTTATATAATAACAACGAAAGGTGGCATTGATTTTTATATATAATATTAGAGATTTTACTACGCGGGACCGATAATGAAAGTTGACAAAACGCTGATCTTAATACATATTCCTGTAAAGTTTAAAATTAAATGGAATTTTTAGCTGTGTCTGTGGGATGAATGTGGTATGACAGTGCTTGACAATTAGTAGTTTCTTTTTGTTCCACTTAGGTGGCAGACAAGTACACGAAGGGAAGATGGGAAGTGGTCACCGTGGCCTATGGACGTATGCGACACCAGGGGCGTCACACTCGCGCTGCCGACCCTTAGAATCGGAGTTCAGGTGTACCAGCTTGCAGGAGAGGTTGACTTGGTTCCCAAGGACCAATTCTGGCAATACCTCAGAGCCTAATACTACCAGTCAGTCAGTCCATCGTCAGTTTACGAGTAATTTATAATATTAAAGACGTAGACTTAGCTTAGATCATAAAAACAAAAACGTGACACTAATTTCCTATTCTTCACACCAAACTCGAACACGGAGCATTAAAATCGATAAAACACCACGCATTTGCATAAAGCACCCGTTATTTATTACAAACTTTATTCTTCAGTTATCACGTATAATAGACATTGTTCGATAGAAAAAAAAAATTCAATATCTACCATCTGCCAACCCCAATGCGTAGGGCGCGGGAGCAGCTGGCTTTGCGCACGCGCATATTCGACAATAGACGCGATCAATGAACCCGGCGCAAGCACCCCTCACCCTTCAAATATCAGGTACCGTACCGTTCCTCTTTCTGACTACCTAGTTTAAAAATGTAAAGGTAAAAAATGAACAGCTGATGCACTTCGAGACCATTTGACGGAGATATTCTGATGGCTGTAAGTTATTATTGCCCGACTCTTTTCTCACAGGCTTTACCTGTGGCTTTGCGAATCTGGTTGTAAATGTAGAAGTATGATTTTGGTGGTCATAGGTGATTTGATTTTATAGTAACTTGTGTTACTTACTTTGTGATCTAAAATGCAAAGTTAATTATGTATTGCTTTTCATGAACAGTGTACTTTTTTGTACAATATAGGTACATAATATAAGGCATGGCTAAATGGCAACAGAGTAGGTTAGCACATTATTAGGATAAGCAATAATAACCAGGTCTTTCCTAGGATGGATGTCCTGAAGAGCACGTTAGGCTGCTGGTCACGGTTGCTATCGGAGCTCTGTCAAGTACGGCAATCCAACATGACGGGAAATAATTGTATCTCTCGAGTCTGTCCTATAGCAGAAAAATCTGTCGTGAGATCAAAACAACCCATTCCATTGGTCAGACAAACTTGACTACGCAGACTTACAAAATTCCGAGTTAAAGAAAAAAATGAGAGATGATTCCAGTTGCATACGAGGCTTTACACTTCAGAGCTTGGAGACCGCCGCCTTCACCTCGATGCCCGCTTTCCATATACAAAATGATATTTGGCTTATAATATTATGTTTTTACGAGTACGTCTGTCCTCCATTTCCTCAGGTCTCAATTTCGCCGATTGAGCGACTACCAGCTATTAGACGAGGTCTTCTTATCTAGTAGGATACATTTGCTTAACAATGGTAATGTTATGATTAAAAAATAAAATCGAAAGAAGTGAGAAAAGTTTCAAAGCAAGTAGGTTGTATATTATGAGTAGAAACATCTACGTTGTGGCGGAGGATGCGATCGGTTCCACACAGCGTGTTCACAAGAACAATACGGTTCCCACCGCATAGGCGCCCGCTTGCTGCCTCGCACGCTTCCGGCCGGACGACATATAAACCGACCATTGATTCCGACCACAAAATTATAAATATCTTATAACAATGATAGCATGAGATTGGGCTGTGATCGTAATCATGTTAGTGTATAACCGGCTTTAAACAGTAGATTTGTGTATTGTGTTTATAGTTTTATCGTAATGGCAGCTTGGCAGCCGAGCTTTTCTCTGAGATTTTTGTGTAGTATAATGTTGCATAGAACTTAAAAAGCGAATACCTTTCTAATTACAAAGTTTCATCCAAAATTGCTCGATTACTAATTGATATTTCATACTTAGTATAATCAGGTTAGTATAATTCTGAGATGAATAAAATAAACTGCAGTGGATGTACAGAATCACGCAGAAAGACCGCTTGAGCAACGCCCACATCGGCAACAGCTTTCATTCATGTCTGTGATATTACTCAGTACATATTATGGGATCCTGCCGTTTGGCAAAATATGTTTCGTCAAATTTCACTTCCCAAAAAACTTAATACTTGATAAAATGAAACTTTGCCATGTAATTATTTGGTAAACAATAATTTGCCAAAAATAGTATTGCTAACTGTAAAATTGCGAAAAGTTGTTTTGCCAAATGTTTTTTTGCCAAATGAAAATTTGGGAAACATACTTTGGCATGTGACACTTTGGGAAACGTTTTTTGCCAAACATTAGTAAACCACATAATATTATATCTTGGACCTAAAATGTGCTCTATACGCGCAGTATATGTAGGTATCCTGTGTGTCTTTTGAGGATAGCACGGGGTGCTACTACGGGGACGAGCTCAAATTAACCAAGTAAGATTACAAAACAAACCGCGCGCGCTAGGGTCTCGTTTGTCCCGCGATTTAGGTCTAAAGATACGTGTCCCGAGGTATATTGCAGATAAACCAGAAGATAGTCAACTTCACTCATGTGGTTACATTTTGCAGTAAACGCCAGGCTAAGCAGGCCACAAAATGACTGGCCATGCCACTTCCGCTGGCACCATTAGATGGGGTAACTCCAAAAGTGCTGACTCGCCGTTCTAAAGATGACACGCGTGTGGACGAGCCAATGCAATGGTGCCTCAAGCATAACGGAAGCTTTGGATGTAAATGGAATAATCGCTAGGATGATGGATGACACATTCGTAATTCCATTGTCTATAGGGGTTTATTATAGACATCCATACTTTTTTATTATTCTTTGTTAAAATTGGGTCCAATTTCTATGTAAATGTATGACTAACAACATAAAAAGAACGTGCTAAACTAGGAAATGGACGGTACCGCGGTCCGGTCTATTATAACCTATTCCCAAAATGCCTGATTGCACTATAAAGTGGCAGTGGGAAAGCCGAAGACTTGTCCTGCTTTTCTTCTTCGCTGACGGCACGACGGCTTCGGGTCACGGTAAAAAAAACGATTATCTAATCATCTGCTACCCTCTAGTCTATTAACAACGTCAAGGATATATTTCGAGCGAGTTATGAGAGTTCCTTACCATTTTTCTTTTTCTCCCCTTTTCCATAACCCTTGCGTGAACACGCGATTGACACCTCTAGCGTTGTGGGTATTCATAGGTGATGGTAATCTCTTACCATCACGAAAGCATTGCTGCTTGTTTATTACTTAATTAATTAAATGAAAGGGTTGCCAGTAGCTTGTTTAACTGAACTTACCAAGGCTAGGCACACCTTTTTACAAAAATTACGGAGGAGTATGAAATTTGGCATATCATGTAAAGAAGCTTACATTACAACGATTAAACAAACATTACCCACATTATCATTCATTTGACACACGCACACATAATAGTTCGTAAATGTTTATGTTAAAAGAAAGTTTATATTTTTGAATTTCCATTCATTATCATACTGCCATGTCAAACTTTGTATAGGTATCCAGCTGACAACCCGAGGTGGCCATCTTGAAACCGTAGATGCCTTGGACTAGCCAGGGTGCGAGTGGAAATGCCTTTTGCGCTACTTTACACTCTGGCATCTAAGACCCTAGATTCTGGTACCACAGTCTGCTAGAAATCCGCATCTACCTCGCACTGGTCGACATCGGCTATCTCCAAGGCATGGGCGTTCTCAGCTTTCTTTAAGGGATGGGACAAAAATAAAATGGGATGGGTTTTAAAATCCTTAATTTCGGGCAGACCAGAGCAAGGTGGGACTCTGTGGTCTCCATCGCTGTGCATTTTTCCTATAATTCTGGCCCTCCTCTGAAGTTTATAAACTTTCTGGGTCCATCATCAAGATCTGAAGAAGAAGAACATGACTCAAGAAAGTTTGCCCACCACTGCAGCAATCTTTCCTGTTGGGAGGCCAGAAACCTCAAGCTATAAAAACGAGCACTACAACACGAGTTCTACAAAGTCAATTTTATTTATGACTAACTGACCCGGCGAACTTCGTACCGCCATATTATCCGCCCGCGTGGTATTGTCTCTAAATTTATCAGTGTTTCTCTACAATATTATGCATGTATTATACTTATAAACCTTCCTCTTGAATTACTCTATCTATTAAAAATACCGCTTCAAAATCCGTTGCGTAGTTTTGAAGATTTAAGCATACATAGGGACGGACAGACAGCGACAGCGACTTTGTTTTATAATATGTAGTGATGATAGTGAAGTGATAGTGATGATGATATCGGTGCCAAGTAAACCATAGAGGTATACCTATGCCTATTTCTTTATGTTTCACTTGGCACCAAAGTTGTTAAAAGCCTTAGAAAAAACAGTTTCGCTAAAGGTCAGGTTGACGTAGTCCTCATTCGTGAGAAAACTTTGTGAGAAATACCATTGTCTGATTTAGAATCAAATAAAGTAATATTTAGTAGGTCACTCGACGAATTTCCAATGCTCTTTTATAAAACGTTCCTTTTTCAAACGAGAAAGAGACAAGAAGTTAAACTCTAAACTCCCGATATACCTAGCTCCATTTCTCTATATCACCCGGAACGCACATGGTAGAACTGCAGAAGTAATAGCGAAGTTTTTTTTCTAAATAGGTAATGTAATGATGTATTCTGTTAAATTCTTGAAGTCTGCGCTTGCACGTAGGTACAATATACTGAAGAAGAATCAATCATTATAAGTATCAACGATAATGATACTAGTTGATGCTCGTGGCTCCGTCCGTGTTTGATTTATCGTTATCATTGTTTAACCAAGTCATTTATTATGAAAAAGTCACTTAGGTATGTAATGAAAAAACGTATTAAAAACCATTCAGTAGTTTATAGTTTATAAGCGTCCATCGCGAACAACCTGACGGATTAAAAAAAAATAAGTTTAGAATATTTCATACTAATTGGTTCAAGATTTCACTAAAATAACCCAAGATTTTGTAATACCTCCAACGTATAGACACCAACCCCATGACAAAGTTCGTTCTGCTTTCCGCAGGGTTTACTTGCCGATACAAATCCATGGTAACCCCCCTGAGACGGTGAAGGGAAGCTCAGGTTCTGTGCGTTAAAACTTTCAAGTCAATCTTACCTCATTAACTTTCGTCAAGCCCCCACTATTGAAGTGGCCGTAATATTTTCACCCTGTACTTATACTTACCTAGATTTAAAAAATAGTAGCCTTTCAAAAGTGTTTGCATTTTCTGGCATTCTCTTCTCTACAATGGTTGTCAACATGAAAATGTAATGTGCGACAGGGATTATTGCAACCGTAGCGTATTGAGCAGTCGAAGTCTGAACAGCCGGAAGGCAATTATCGCGCGCAAGCACATAGTGACAGAGGCCTGCCTTAGGTTCACTAAGGCTTAAAACAACTATCTGAAGGTCAATGTCATAAAAAGATGAACAATACAGTTTCGGTTTCACTGAGTCTTGTTAAAATCTCCTAATGTCGTTATGGAATAATTTAACCTTAAGGCTTTACACTGTACAGAGACTGTTACAGCTTTCTGATACACCTACCTACCCCTCATCATCATCCGTCACCACAACGATGGTTCCGGTTGCAACCGAGGCCTGGGGTCCGTTTCCGTTTGGGGGCTTTCCGTTTCACTTATTATAGCTGTTACAGGAGTGACTGTCGTCAGGGTCATCTGACCGCCCAACCGGAGAGTAAAGACGCCAGAACCTTTACATTCTTCAACAGGTGTTCTAGCTGGTGGACGAGGGTGGCTCTGGCTAGAATTTCAAAATAGGACCTCATACCTTACCTTTTCCTTTAACCGGACCGCGGGCTCCGAGGTGAAGGTCTCGAATGCAATCCTAAGATTACGATGATGATGACACTATTGCTTTTTGGTATGGTACCATTATTTTCGCATTGAATTCAATGAAAGATCAGTTGAGGCTCGTCGGCAACCCCATACTCACAGGCGATGTGGAACCTCTCAGTCTCAGGAGAGACTTTGCTTCACTGTGTGTGTTTTACTGCCTATACAATGGTTTGTGCTCAGATGAATTGTTTGACATGATGCCCACAGCTACATTCTATCATCGCACTTCTCGCCATCCTCACACATTGCGACCGGAAATGGTGCGCTCTGTGCGGTATGAAAGGAACTTCATCCCTCGCACACTCAAGCTGTAGAATGAACTCCCCACGATGGTTTTCCCAAGCGACTAAATATGGGGTTCTTCAAGAAGGGCATTAGAAGGTTTCTTCAGGGTCGTCAGCACGAGTGTGACGCCCCTGGTGTTGCATACGTCCATAGGCCACGGTAACCACTTTCCATCAGGTGGAGCGTGTGCTTGTCTGCCACCTAAGTGGTATAAAAAAAATCAATCTGATATTAAACTTGAATAAGTCATGCAATAATTCCTAGGAATTTTACTAGATGGCGCCAGTGTGCTACCGTTCGCTTATTAACCGGAGTAGATTTAGGATAAGGATTAAGGATAAAACTTGTTGCTTAGCTTGCCTCAACGGTTGATTTCATTTCAAAATTTAGACGCCGGTTGCTGAAGTTTTCTTCGAAAGATATTTTGAATCAATAAATTGTACACTACTCCTTAGAACTAGTTAGGGACGTAAGCTCTGCCTTACCTTATCAATTATTACAACATCCACGGAAAGCGATCGGCGCAAGTCTATTCGTAGACGAGAACCAAGTGACCTAATAAGTTACCAAATTAGGTGAGTTTGTGTTAGCGTCTGCGATAACTTTATCGCCGAATTCCTGTAATTAATAGGTTGTTTAATTAATAACAATAATAGTGACACCACTAACTATTATTACTTATAATTAAATATGTATGATTGCTGACACCTTAATGGTCTAAGGAAGTCAAGGCTGTTAGTAGGAGTCCCGTCTCACCTGGTCATTATCTTCTAATGTTGCAATAATCAGTGATCGAGTCGTTCGAAGTGAGGAACTACACGGCAGTGATAACGAGGCATATCATTAAGCGTGAGTGGAGGGTAGCAGGCAGTAGGGCATGGTAGGGCACGCAACGCATGTGGCCGGGACGGTGCCGACGCATCTGGTGACGAGGGGGGGCGCGGCGGGGGCTAAAATTAGTACCGGAGCGCCACGTGCGCTACGAACGCGCATCAGTCCGCGCTCAACCACCACGACGAACGGTCGCTTCCCCTCACGCCAGTGTTTACTACTGTAACTTAACCTACACACTCGCGCCGCTCGTAGACTGGTAAACCGCGACAGCGGCCGCAGTGACAGTGTTAGCTGAGTGCAACGGTGGCCGGCGCGACGGAGACGGTGCAAGGCATGTTGATGGCGGGCGCTCTGCCGGGCGAGCCCGAGGGGCTGCTGGCACTGGGCGCGCTGCCAGGCCAGAAGGACACCACCTGGACCAAACTCTTTGTTGGAGGACTCCCATATCACACTACAGACAAGAGCTTAAGGGAACACTTTGCAGTCTATGGTGACATAGAGGAGGCGGTTGTCATCACAGACAGACAGACGAGCAAAAGCAGAGGCTATGGCTTCGTAAGTATTTTTTTATTAATTATCTTTAAATGGATTGTTTACTACGTGGTGCCATGAAATATTAGCATAATGTGAAACCGAATTGACACGTTAACTTGGATACTCGTGCGCCGTCGACTCATGTCGGGTCTGAAACACCGACCGTATCGCACAGTTAGCGCGTTATCGCACCTCATTGCTACCTACATTATACCTAACCCACCGCCAACTAAGTACATGTACAATACATACAAGGCATAATCGCGAAATTACATCAAACACGGAAGTTGAACCACGCAGGTATAAATGTCAAACAAAGCATTTACTGAAACCAAATTACATGACGCGCAATTCCGGAGACATCATCTTCGCCAAGAGTTTTCACTTCATGAAATGTCACGGATACTTACATTAAGTGACGGATATTCTAACATAGGTATTATTATTTCTAATTATATTTATAGAAAATTCATCAAAGAAATTTTTGTCAGTGGCAATTAGTGTCAAAGAAATTAACTGCGCGGTATAATGTAATGATTACTACAAACATTATTTAGATCCTATTAGTTTTTAAACAACAGATGTAGAAAACGACGCTTTTTAATGCAGTCATTCTAATAAAGTTTGTGGCGTTTTGTTCAGTGCACTATTGCTGCATGGGGCTCGTGGGAAATGAATCACAACCCCATTTTCAATTCGCGTTGGGGTGCGTAAGACCCGGAGGGAACAGGCCGCGTGGCACCCTCCCTGTGACATCCAAATAGCTGTAATAATCGCAATTCATCGTTCGTAACACTTTAGTACTACAAAATGTGTTACAAACTGAAGATTCGATTTTGTTACTAAAACTTACTAACGCCATTGACGCACTATTTCAATTTCAATTCTTTATTTTCAAACTAGTGGAACACTGTTACAGCTTTTTGCCGTCAAATTATCCTTAAAACTAAGTTTACCACCGCTTCCTAGGCCCTAATGGAGAAGAAACGGCGCAACAAATTGGATGTTTATATACTTTACTAGCCTTCCGCCCGCGGCTCCGCCCGCGTGCATCTCGGTTAACGCGAACTTTGCTCATATCTTCGGTTCTACTCAACCGATTGCGATCAAACAAACGTAAGATTTTAAGTCTGAGTAAGCCCTTTCTAACAAAAAAAAACCGCATCAAAATCCGTCCAGTAGTTTTTGCGTCCATCGCGGACAAACAGACAAACAGACAAACAGACAGGAAATTCAAAAAAAATATTTTCGTGTTCAGTATCGTTAACATAACATAGCCCAAGTATTTTTTTTTAATTATCTCCAATGTACAGACACGACCACTTTACAATTACCTATATAATAATAAGTATAGAAGTACTTATATTTTTATCCAACTGTGTAGTAAATGCGGCTCCCCAATCCCCATGCGTTCACTAGTATTTATGAGTCCCCACAAAGATCTTTAGGGTCTAAGTGCCATCGTTATTCAATCATTAGGTGTAGCGCATTGGTTGCTGATTAACGAGGATCTGGCGCAGGGTTACTGCTTGGAGTTGGTCGTTCAGACGGCAGCAGCAGCAGCTCCTGTAAAAACCAAGATAAACCATTAATTGAAAGAAACTTGGAAGCTTAAATGCTCACACATAGATATGAACAAAAATGGTGGAGTGTGAAGGTGAAACTTAAAAAGTGAAGGACACCATTCCAAATGCTATAATTTCTAAAATGATGCTCTTTAGTTAACTCTAACCAGTTTTGTTTAGTTTTGTCATCACATTTAAACAAAAGATATTTAAACGAATGCTTATTCAAATAAATATGTTTATTTAATCGATTTAAGACCCTTTTGGGGGATACTCTGACTAACTGAGGTTTGACTGTACAAGTCCTGAAAAGCCGAAATTCTCCTATCATAATACGTATTGGGCCGACGCCGGAGCCTACATAGGTTAGGTACAAGTTATGTATAACTATACATACTAATTGCTTCGATATTTCGTTAATTTAGAAACTGTCTCTGCCTGTACAAAGATTAGTTACTGATTGTTAGTTTAATGCATCAAATTCATCAAATCAAATTACAATTTCGAAAAAACATACAACCTAATTGAGAACTCCTCCTTTTTTAAAGTTGGTTAATTAGACACACAATCATGTCAATAATACTTACCTATGTATATTATACAATGTGATTGGTATTTAAATAACAGTGTTTACTTTAATTTTGTTGTTAAAAAGGTGGGTAGGCACACAAATTTAGTAAAAATAGTCCGTATCCGTATCGCTCTATGCCTAAACAAAAACGGACAAATTCAAACAGCGACTGTCGTAGCTTAGTGGTTAAGCAGTCCGTTTGACGTTCGAGGTCTTTGGTTATAATCTTGGCCGTTACTCTCATTCAATGTAGCTTAGCTAGAGGAGTTGACGGTAATACTAGTAATTTTGGTTACTAGTACACGTTAAAAAATTATAACTATATACTTGAACTTATTATCTGTTGCATTTGTACTAGCCTTCTAACCTATTTAGTCGGATTGTGCTGCTTCTCTCACTAAACCTATCACTAACATTCTGGCTTGGTTCTGAATGGTTATAAAAAAATAACCACGAAGGCTAATGCGATAATTTAAAATATCATCACAATCATTACAGTTACCATCAAACTTGTCATCGTTACGATTGTTCAATTCCTGATTCGTTTTCAAGTTAACACTCCAAAACGTCTTAGTGGTGTACCTTTGCTCTACATAACCGGTGGGTCGGAGCGACCGGCTCCGGCCGGTACGTGCTGAAGTACTTTTACAAAACAAAAGAGTGTCATCCGATAGTGTAGGTACGGGTCGCGTACTGGCAGCCATCTAACTACGGCTATAGACGTAATAGATGACGAGGGATATTCATCTTTGTTTTAAAAGAACATAAAGCTAGACTCTACTAACGGTGGAAAGGTAAATGATTAAACTGCATTACCTACTTTTCACTAATGACATCCAGCCTAAAAATATCTTCATCATTCTTTCATTTCATTCGTATTCAGTAAACTATAACTATCTATCTATACACAAATAAGTAAATATGTAAAATACAAATACACAAAAGTTGCACAAGTTACTGTTATTGCGTAAAGGTAAAAGTCAGTTGCATTAATGTATTTCTACCTATAAGATATCTATAAGCAAGGAAATTGTATTGAAAATTGAAGCTTTATACTTAGTACATAGTACCTACAGTTCCAATAAAATTACACACGTTAAGTAACCTACGTCACAGATTACTTAATAGTTGGACCTACGTGCCGAATAGAGAATCTTTAGTCGATTAAAATTGTAAAATATTTTAGGCCTCAGTGTCATCAAGTTTACATTATTTTATGAAATATTATATTATAAATGAATACTTTTTAATAAAATTCTTCTGTATCTTTGACAGGTCTTTTGTAGGCCGTAGAATCTTTTGTAGACGCTCAGCAGCCATTACAATATTTCGCATACGTGATGTCTCGCAAGTGTATTTTTTAGACTTACGTTCAAGTGGTTCAAGTGTCCTCCATATAAAAAGTACTATAGGTACATGTTGTTGTTGATATTTATCGTATCTGCAAGTCACAGTAGTACCTACATGTTAATTAGGTGCTTATCGGGAAAAGTTTTATGTAATGCCTAATGTATTTTTTTGGTATCTTCAATTGGAAAATAATCTTCATTTAATTGCTTCAATATTATAACAACAGAACGAGTTATACATCTATACTACTCTAAATAATATATGCATTGGTGTATAGGAAATAGGTATATTTTCATAAAATAATATGATATTTTTCCAACTGATTGATGAAATATAGTCGTTTAAATAAAAATTATTGCCTTCAATCATTTTGGCTTATAGCCCGCGTAAAATATTTTAAGTGCACTTTTTTCTTTTAAATGAAATTAATGATTTTATATATTTTTACACTTATGTTTATTACACGAAATATATTTTCACGATTAACTTTATCAGTCAACAGTAATAAATACGTAATAGATCAAAATGTCGGCTAAAAGATAACGTCCGCACCTACGGAACTGTAATCATGAAATCAGTTCACTTGTAAGTAATCAATTAGGATTAGTAAAAATATGATACCTGAAACAAAAGTAAACTGTTAAAATGGAACTATTTTCAACGGATTTTTTTGCAATTTATTTTGTGTATCTATATCATTTCAAATTAATATTCGCGTAAACTTCCTTCTCCTTTATCCTTTAGCTTCCACTTTGGGGCCCGGGGTATGCTCTCCCACTCCTTCTAACCATTTTTAATTAGCTTATCGCCTCTTTATTGGTCAGACTGTCGTCTAATCTCCATCTCCGAAAGAAGACTTTCCATTGTTCGGTAGGGTAGCTTGACTAGCTTGGCCTAAGCATCATGGTGGAGCTACAGCGATTCGCCTAAACTTTCGACAGTATCAAAAAGTAAACTATAAAGTATATAAAAGTATCTATACTGAAAGTTTATGAAGATGTTTGGATGTTTGTTATTCAATCACGCTGTCAAGAGAACGGATCTGGCTGCAATTGGAACAGGGATAGGTTATGGTCTGAAATAACACATAATAGGCATATACTTTTATCCCAGAATACCTTCCCATGGGTTGCGGAAACGGAATCAAAATTCCACGCGGGCCATACCGCAGGCAACAGCTAGTACTTAAAAGTTTTATAGGTCTTTAACAATTTAGCTTCACTCGTGATATCCTAGGTATGTTTACGTACGTACCTATAAGATAAGTGGTGCAAAAACTTGTTTCTTTTAAACTATCAATAAATTTTGTTTATTGCATTAGCTGTTCTTCTGCTTCGCCCGCTTAGAATACAATGCCGTACCCGAGATCTACAGAAATCAATCAATCAATTAGCCTATTGCAGTTCACTGCTGGACATAGGCCTCTCCCAATATGCGCCACGTTTGCCGATCCTACGCCTTCCGCATCCAAAATATATTCTACAGAAACATATTCTTGCAATTAAAAGTTGCCAATATCTTATCTGATTGTAATCTACGTGTGTGCAAAATTCAACCAAAGCCTCTCGTTGTATTTGCCTGATGAAGTCACCAACCATTAGTATTTATTACAGTAGTTACTAGTTGCAGCCAAAAGATAAGTCTACGTAGAATATCCTTTATCGTAAAAAGCAGCTCTATTATTTGAAGTTTAAAGTATCTCATATTCTTCTTCAGCTTATAAGCTCTTTGATCATGATCTGTCGGCAGTTGTGAAAAGGTAACAGACACAGCTACTTTCTTATTTATATTATTAAATCTAGATTTATATAAACACTTCTGAAGTATAGTTATGTAACTGGTATTTAGTTAGTAATAAAGTTTTATTAGATGAACATATTGAGAAACAGCTCAACCATCACTTAAAGATCAAGGATATAAAAAGTTGCGAGGTATTTTCGTGTTATTATCACGATTACTATAAAAACATTAAATGAGTCATAAAATTTAGATTCATATAATCCCGGACAGCTAGCATAATAAGTCCTTCAGGCATTGTGTTTATTAGGAAGTGGCGCAAGTTTGATGATCCATTTGGTAAATAACTGTGTGTGACATCATTTGTAGGTAATTACAGGTGACTTTGAATACTCGTAGTTTTAGTTAAGGTGACCTATTTTCATCAGTGACCAAGAAAAGTTGCTTAACCCTCCTAGTTTAAGCAACTTTTCTGCTGCATTTCTAAGATGATACCGATTTGGCTGTCACTAAACTCTCTTAAGTAAACTAAAAATTAGGCCTGTCAAAACATCATTAGCCACAAAAATTTAGCGAAATTTCTTTAAACTCTAAATTTAATCTGTTGCCAAAAATAATGAAGTTTCGACATTCAAATAAAAACATTTTAAAAATGGTTTTAGTGAGAAGCGCATCATAATTATTTATTGATGGCAATTATTGGCATCAATATCTTTTTTTTTAAAGTCCAATATCAAACCAATATCAGTTACGTTATCCTCATGTTTGTATGACATTGCCTTTTGTAACTTTGATTTTTATCATGATTTTTTCTGTATTATTTCGTAGATCTGAGAATAGGTAATCGTTGGCTAATTTTGGTCGCGATAAACTATAAAACATTCACTCGGGTAGAGCCTGCGCCATACGCTATAATCAAACATATCCAGTAATGAAATTTAGATTATACTAAAAGACATGACGGAATTTGTATTATTATATATGTGTTTTTATAGGACTGTTTACACTCCTATTTTGATTATTGCTTATTGCATTACACTTAAGACACTGTTTCAATTAGGTGTATAATAATAGAAACCGTGTCACAAGTGTAATGCAATTAAATTCGAATTCAATTGGATAATTTGTGGTTATTAATATAGAGTGGATCAAGAAACGTCGACGTGGGCGGATCTCGGACACGCCTCCTGGGGCTACGGGCTACGCCGTAGAACTTTATTGAGGCATTCATTAAAAATGATCGCGAGTTCAACTAAGTGATCATGCTTTCTTTTAAACATATACTTCTCTTTTTCTTCTCTTTTAAGAAAGTAGGAAATGATTAATCAATGATCGTGTAAAACCATGAAAGAATTCAAGGGACTGCATTACTCTGTAGCTACATCCTTTTGTTCATAATTTAATTTGTGTAACATATTTCGCAGTTCCTGGTCCTATAGTCTTTGTGTACCCCATATACCTACCTACAACCTTACAAACTCACAATTCACAAACTTAAATGATATACACTAAAACGTAGATTTTACATTAAACATAACATAACATAAACTCACGCCTATATCGCCTATAGCATTTTACATTAATAGTATTAATACATAGTCTATCACTAGAAGTTTCAATAGAAAACATTCCATTGAGGATATTATGAATGCCCACTTAAATTTACATCAAACAGAACGGTACACACAGTTTGTAAAATAATGTATGTATTTAGGACTACGCACACAATAATCGTCGTGTTCGTCAAAGGAACGACAATGAATTCATTATTGTAACTACCTGTAGCTGATAAGTACAGCGGTGAAGGGTTAACGGTGGATAGAGATTCATCCCATTTCTTAGAAGTTCAACTCATCATTCTCTGAGCCTTTTATTAACCCAGTTGGACTTGCCAGTCTAACTGTGATGCGGCTGAACTTCGGTATTTTCTGTGAAACGACTGCCATCTGGCCTCCACAACCAACTGACGATATGGGTCCCGTACGTAGTATCGAATGACGTTGCAGCGATAGGTCGTTGTGGCGAAAAACTTTCAGCGTGGTACGCTGAAGCGAAAAGTCATTGAAGCGAATTCCACCAGGGCGAATGACATCGCAGCGACAAACATTGTGGCGAAAAATATTTGAAAGTACATTGCAACTTTAAAACTATTTTTTTTATAAATTATTTTTTTATTATTAAATATCAACAAACTTGTAATTATGTACCTAGGTATACTATACAGTGTAATATATATACTCGTACTTCCCTTTTCGATAAGTAGGTAAATAATTCGACAATAATTACATACATAGCCTTTAACCAATGCAATTTTAATTATTTTCTGTACGAGATTAGACTCAATATAAATTACATTGTCAAGGAAGGAATTCATAAAATACCTTTTTTTTACTTACCCATCTTTTAACTAAATAAATAAATAAATAAACACGTGACCACAGGTGACAATATAAGTTTCTGGAACTCCCCTGGACCACAGTGCCCACCAGATCACCTCGCGAGGAACACAGTAGAAGGCCTTCTGCATATCTAAGAATAGGTAATGCAGGAGCGTATTCTGCGCCCTGTATTTTCCCGCCACAATCCTTAGGGCAAACACTGGATCCATGGTTCCATGCCCGGATGAAACCCATACTGACACTCCGAGAGTGTACTCTCCTGTCGGATCCGGGAGTCGATTATCCGCTCATAGAGCTTCATGGTGTGGGACATTATCTTTATACCGCGGTAACTGCCACATTCCTGCACCGATCCTTTGCCTTTGAAGACTGGCGTGATGATGCTCAGCCTCCACTGGCTCGGGATCTCACCGGTGAGGAGTACACGGTTAAAAAGATTTGTTAGAATGCTCACACCACGGGCACCCATTGCCTTTCAAGCCTCAATGGGGACTTCGTCGGGTCCGAAAGCTTTTCGGTTCTTCATGCGATGAATGGCAGTCTGGACTTAGAAAAAACTGTATTGGCGTATCTCATTCGAGATACTCCAATGGCAATGCAATGAAAATCGGGCTCCGCAATGCTGTCATCATCATCTTCATACCCGTTCTCAATTTCAAACATTTTTCGCCACAATGTTTGTCGCTGCGATGTCATTCGCCCTGGTGGAATTCGCTTCAATGACTTTTCGCTCCAGCGTACCACGCTGAAAGTTTTTCGCCACAACGACCTATCGCTGCAACGTCATTCGATACTACGTACGGGACCCGACGATATCGAGGTTCTGCAGTTAGAGTGGCCGGACCTTTGCGAGCTCCAACTACCCGTAACGGCTGCCATGATTTTCGTATGGCAACCGGGACTAATGGCTTAACGTGCTCTTCGAGGCACGAACAGACCAATGCAAATAGCCATATTCATGCATGCAAATGTTCACTGAGCGGGAATCGAACTCGCGCCTCCTGCGCAGTGGTCGTGATGACTACGTCACAAACAGTATGATTTGTAAAATTATGTTGTTTCTGAAGCTGGGTAGATACTGACCAATGTCACAGGGCCTAAAGTAACATTTACAGCTAACATACTGGTTTAAAAATATTCTAATTTCAATATGGTAAGCGATGTAAGCGTTGTCGGAAGGTGGGATGCCTTCCATCGAGATGGACGAACAACCGGGAATAGACTCGATGCGCAAGGTGAAGATTGGATGCTATTAAGGCTCACATTGGGAGAGGCCTAAGTCCAGTAGTGGACTGCAATAGACTAATTGATTGATTAATGCGATGCCGAATTCGACAAATCTGCTAAAGTCAAACATGAAGCGTGTTTTTAAAATGTGTCCAAAGCGGTGTCCCCATGACAAAGTGTGCCCATAAAGTGTTGATGATAGCGGTCGTTATGCTTTATAAACACCGTAGTAGTTCAATTGCGGACGTTTTGCTTCCGTATTACTTTATGGTCATATTTAGGACATTTTGCTCTCAGTACCATCTGAGCATATCTATTCCATACGATACGTCAACAATTTTCTGATTATGGTCACGGTTAACGTCAACCTGTCGCTTTGTAATTTCTTTGGACAATTATACACGATTTTCATTGGTATTTGCACTTGTTTTTGCATATTTTAATTACGATATTTAAATAAGAGTACCTACCTGTTTGCAATAACTTCAGTGACAGATAACAAAATCAACTGTCGCGAAGTTTCGTGACTAGGGAGTTACTTATTATTTCATAATGGTTATGATATAAATTTTACTTGATATTGGTGAAATTGTTGCTGTTCCTTTACTGTCGCATACCTACCTAAGCCTCGATTTCGAAAGTATCAACAGGTCCCTAAAAGAAAAGACGAACGGTGCTGCCCTTCCCTTTGAGTATCTAATACAAGGTTCAGCACTTCAGCAATCATTATTTATCCTTGAATAAATTTCATAAACAATGTGTTTTTATAACCAGAACAATTGGTTTTAAAACTATCAAAACTACATTGTGACATATCGGCCTTTCAAACGTATTTTAATTAAGTGGTTTAAGGAAATGTTTATATTTAAACTCGTAGCGACAAAAATTAAGTATTCTGCGAACTAAAATTAAAAGTTTTATAAATAGTTACTTGAAAGTATGATAAGTCTAAGAGAATAATCAAACACGCTGGAATGCCAATCAACTAACAGGCTGTTAGTTCGTACGTTGATAGTTTTCGTTATCGCTCGCCGCGCTTAACTCCGATTTTGTATGGTTAACTAACGTTATAAAGCCCGTGCACCTAACCGATTCAAATAATTACATTGATTCTTTTATCGTATCGAAGAAAATTTGCATACAATACGAACAAAGGTCGAAAATTCTTTGAGTTTCTGTTTAACGTACGACTGTTGGTGCATAACATTGGAAAGGTGAAGTTGTACAAGGCAATTAAAGTCCTTTGCTTCAGGAGCGTATGTTTTACGTATGTAGATAACAAATTGTAATATTTATGTCACTAAACGGCATAAGTAGGTATAGTGCCTAGAGAAGTATACTTATATGTACCTACCTAGAAGTGCGAGGATGTTACTAGTACGAGTTTTCCAGTCAATGTCAACTATTTTTTAAGTGTTTAGTTTATATAAATACTTATTTAAGTGTAAATGTCATAATAATATTTACCGATAGTTTTTTAACACGGTTCATTGTAACATTTCCTCAAACTGCTTCTACGAAATATGTGACAGCTTCGATAACTTTTCGTATAATCGTATTTCATATTCGTATATTCGTAAATTCACAATTTCGTACTCGATAAGTTTGAAATGGATCGATCAGTAGATCGATCATTTCAAACTTATCGTTTTCTCTGAAACCTGAAATACAATCATGAATCAAGAAAACTACTTCAATGGTTACAATCATAGGAAAAGGGGCCAAATAAATAGTAATTTTATTTTCAATTGTTCCAGACTTTCTTTATCTGGAGGTCATCTAGTATTTGCTTTACCATCATGCTCCACTATAACTTGAGCTCCCACATGTGACTCCTAGCATTTAAAATTTTTCACACAATCGTCTAACACGAAGGTCAGAAAACATTAGTTGACGCAGACTGAAACCGAAGTCGTAGCAACTCGCGGCATGCGCATGTATAACAATAAGTAATGGCGATCGACGTCACTCCGAACGAATTTGGTATTTAAATTTCGGTATGAAATAACAACAATACTGAATAATACAATTGTTTACAGGTGATTATGGGTGACCGGGCAGCGGCGGAGAGAGCGTGCAAGGACCCCAATCCCATTATCGATGGAAGAAAAGCAAACGTGAATCTCGCCATTTTAGGAGCCAAACCTAGAGGGAACCTAGCACCAGGTTAGTGATGAGTTTTTCTTATCAATAGCGGAGAATAGTTTATTTAAAAGGAAATGGATCACGTTGCGCAGGTACTCATTGGTGTTTCCTTCATCTCATTTAAAAAATAATATTAGATATGAGGTCTAGTCAATATTAATCTAGGACTATCAGTTATCCCGCATTTAAGCAATCAAGACGTTTTGTTACCCGAGTCATTCTACAATCCAGACAATTTACTAGTAAAGACCATTTACTACCCAGTCGATATGAACCTAACCCATTACGAGTATTTCGTACTTCATCCGCGAGAAATTCTATTATCATTTTTGGTCATATCACCGGTTCTACTCAATTATTTGCCATTTAATATACTACAAAAAACAGCATCAAACCCCTTTCAGTAGTTTTGTGTCCATTGCGAACAAACAGATAAGGATCTCCAAAAAATGTGTTGTGTTTAAAACCGTTAAGTACCTAATTAATATAACATAACACAAGTAGTTTTAAAACATGTCCAAACCACAGACTGTAAAGACTGTACTGACTGTAATTTACAACTTTATAATAGTACCTAAAGATATCACCAGGTACCAGATTTTACATAGTTTGTAGGTACTATAAAACAGTAAATGTCAGTCTATTCTTTCGAGCATTACACAAAAACTACCGATCGGGTTGATGTTGATAACCTTTTTGTGTTCAAAAGCTTGTCGCTACTATGACGGAAGTAGTAATAACAATATGCGTGATACATACACGGGTTTAAGCTACTACATATAAATGCTAACATAGGTAGATCTATTGATATATATATTGTTACTAAAGTGGTAGATCAGAAACCCCTGGCCCTCGATTCTGCTAAAGCTAAACCACTGTTGTGCATCTCTGCTAAAAATGGCTTTAAATTTTAGACTTTATTTCTATAGAATTAAAGTCCAAAATTAAATGACAATATTTTCATTATACGCTTACGTTCACTCTACAAAAAGCCATTGAATTTTAAATTTTAACAGCATTACTTTAAAGGCTACAATCAAATGTAATTTTCTCGCAGTCTCTGTGGTGTCAGAGTGGTTGTGCTTTAGCAGAATCGAGGCCGTGTGGTGTGATTGCAATTGCAATTGGTGTAATTGCAATGAAATTTCATTGCAATCTATCGAATGTTGTGGCACTTATAATAGGCAAACATTGGGAACCATATTGTATTTAAAGTTTTTAGCGTTTGCGTCCCATTGGCAGTTGTAACGCTAACAGTGTTAATAGGAAAGTTATTAAAACAATTTTTTTGTATGCTCTTTTGTATTTTTAAACGTATTAAAAAAATCTTCATCAGTTTTTCTCATTTCCGCCCCTCTAAAGGAAAAAAAAGGTAAATATCCTTTTGGTCATCTACATCTGAACATAATTATTATCAGCTAACCTATACAAGTGACACAACTACTCTAGTCTATTCTACTAAGTATAGCACATGATAATTGTGTCACTTATTGCCCACGGGTATATAGATCGACCTATGCCTGTAGACTGCCATTTATTCGTCTATGAATGAGCAATCGAATATGATATTCAAAAATATCAACTAAAACATTTGAAATTTATGACAAGTTAATTTAAAAAAAAGATACATCTAACCAAACATGTCGATATCTTAAATCTTAATGTTTTGGATTCGAGCGATGTAAATGATAAGCTAAATAATGATATAATGATAGCGAAATGCAGATAATAGATATTAGAGCTTGTTTCGGTGTTGATATGAAAATAATAATTTGGTTATAATTGAGTTTTATCAAGCATCGTTTTTAAGATTGTCCATAGAGATATCTAGTGATTTATAAAATTACTTTCAGCTTTCATCGTATTTTAGAACCCTCTTGGCCTCGTCGAGTTAGGTCTCGTAGAATTAAGTTTTATAGAGCAGAACCTCGAGTGTCAGGCCTGTTAAAATTCTGTCATGTAGAATTAGGGACTTGACTCTACACATAGAGAAATAACTCTATCTAATACATATATTTTTTAACAGTACATTGTTTATTTGTCTAAGAGAGTAGGTTACTCTACACAAATTGTTTACTTTAAAGGGATTATAAAATACAGATTCTAAAATCATTAAAGAAGATAGTTCATATACATATTAATGTGTTTTATGGCTACGTTTATAGCATCACTACTAAAATCTTTAAAGGTCATTTATTACTTCCTTCCACTATTCAATCGTGCACGAACAATTAACAATATCCAATACGTCGGCTGACGGTTAATCAATTCGCTAAAGTTGAAAAAATATCTCACCGTAGCTATGTAACTACTGTAGTAGAATCCTAACAAATCAAATAGGATGCTGCGAAACACAATGGTTATTCAAATTTGCGAATCTATATAATCCATACTTTAATATTATAAATGCGAAAGTAACTCTGTCCGTTACGCTTTCACGCCTGAACCACTGAACTGATTTTGATGAATTTTGGTACGAAGATAGATTACACCTTGGGGAAGGACATATTCTGTTCGGTCGCGATAACCAACATCTACGCGGGCGGAGCCGCGGGCAACATCTAGTATATTATAAACTATAAAAGTGTTGCTTTGTTACTGATCAAGTAATGGTTTTAAATCGATACCACTTTTTTTGTTATATAGAGCCAGTCTAGAATATATAGAAGTATGTAAATTGTATAAATGTCAGCTTTTCAGTAGGTCCAGTAGTCTTAAAATAATTACAAATTAAAGAATTTACAAAGATACTTAATAAAAATAACTACGTTTTTTTACTTAAAGGTGAGTCGAAATCTTTGACTACGTAAAGAATTTGAATTGTCTGTTTGTTCGAGCAAGGCACAAATACTACAGGGTCAATAATTATGATGTATTTATTGTGTTCAGAAACGGAAGCCAACAATTTTACCTGTTAAGATATTAAAATTGTTATACGTAATACATCTTCACTAGTTGTGTATTCCCGGGAATCGCTTATCAGGGCTCAGCTGTTTGTAAAAGGAGCATTTTTTTGCTCCTACTTGCACGTGATACCTTTTTTTTCTTCGTTTTCGAACGTCTTGTCAACGAACAAAAAATGTGAGATCGCTGCGTGTGTGATACAATGAGTACTTCGTGGGGGTCAGATGTACATGTGCTGGCGCATTAAAATTTACATTATGTTAATCTTTTCGTAACTGTCTAAAATATAAGAAAACTATGGTGTTTGTGACCCTCAGGTTAGTACTACTCATAAATCTCTGTATTTCATTTAAAATACTTAAATGTAATTCCTAGATACGATTTTTTGGGGCCCCACCAAGATTTGCTCTTTGGGTCCATTAATTCCCTCACTGTATCTCTTGCTTTGTTTTCTTGCTTTTGGA
The DNA here is from genome assembly GCA_914767945.1 of Eilema depressum. NCBI lineage: Eukaryota > Metazoa > Arthropoda > Insecta > Lepidoptera > Erebidae > Eilema > Eilema depressum. The sequence goes on from OU612013.1 coordinate 19,313,375, forward strand.
GAGTGGTCAGATGACAGCCCTTCTATAAAAGATAAGTTTTACTTATTTTTGTACTTATGTAAGTGACTGAAAGTTGTGGAAGCAACTGCCATTTGATCCCAAAATCGAGAGAAAGGTCTGCGTCAGAGTCCCGTCCTTTAATCCGCTGTTATTGTTGCTAGTTAATGAGGGTATCTTTAGCCCCGAAGATCTTGATAGGGTTCTATACACTGCTAGTATACGTCATCAGAATCAGAACCCCAATAAAAGGTGCCTAAGTCAGATAAAAATTATGGAAAATACAAAATTAATTACCGCTAACGTATAAGTGGGTCGTTTTATTTATATCGTTTCGATTAGTTGATAGTGCTGCAATCAGATAGCGAGTGCTCAGTGATAACGGTTTTATTCAATATTTATCTCTGAGTGTAGTGATGTGGGTATTTAATAAAGTACCATTCAGAAACAATAGACAGGCAATGTTTACACCTACAGTATTTACGACTGGGAGTGTCCATATGACACAAAAGAACCTATCGCTAAGTTAGGCTGAATTTCACCAGTGAAAAACCTTTTAACTAAACTGAATTTGCACGTTTTACTCAATGAAATTCATTGAGTACACTGTGATAATGCAGTATTAATTACAAAATGAACAAGTATATCTACACACACACAAGTTCCTTTTTCGAAACTTCTAAAAATTGGTTAGAATATATCACACTAGCAATAAGTATACCCTCTTATAGAAGCTTATTCAATTATACATCACGCAAAATTTCAGCCAAATCTGTTGAAAACTTACTTAGATATTAGCGAAAATCTGATAAATACAAACTTTGAACGGCTCTCCTGTAAAATTTGCTTTTTTCACTTACGTAGGAGCCATCGAAATGCAACTGACGTATGGCAGTATATTCAAGTAAAGATTCGACTGTGGTTAGCACGATAATCTAATAATTATGTTCTGTGACAAGAGAATAAATTATTGCTTTTTTTACACGAGTATTTTTTTCGATGATTTTAAAAATAGAAAGGGACTACTCAATTTCTTAGAGACTTCTTGATGTATGTTTTGTATACACGTTGTCGATTTCAATGATTCCCTACATTATTTACTAGTGGTTCCATATACTTAGGTACATCTCTTTAAGGTAAAGCTCTTTAATTTGCAAAGAATAGACGACATAATATAGGCGCTACATGTTTTATTTCAGAGCGCCTAAGTGAATTTAGTTTTATAATTTATGAATTTTCTTGAACTAAGATTTACTTACTTTAAATTCTTCTTCATTCTTCTTCATCCTAGCGTTAATCCGAGTCGCATTCGAAGCTTTCACCTAGGAGTCTGGGGTCCGCTTTACCAATCTAACTGCGGATTTGGCTGGATTTCGATATTTTTCCTGAAGCGACTGCCTTCTGACCTCCACAAATCAATAACGATATTGGGCAATATGGAAGCATTGCAGCTAGACTTTTTAGGGCTCCAACTACCCGTAACGATTGCCATAGCCATAGATGTTCGTATGACAACTAGGACTGACGACGGCTTAACGTGCTCCGACTGCTACTAGGCACGATTGACTTACTTTAAATTACCGATGATAAAACATAAATTTTAATTTCTTTACAAACCAATGTGCAACAGTAAAAATTAATTTACTGCATTCTGTGGTGACGTGTCGAACAAGATTGTGATTAGTATACCCAACAACAGAGGATGTACCAAACATGTTAAATCATTATAAACCTTAACACAACTGTGTAAAGATCTAATTAGATTAAAACTTGAGGTAGAAATGTGCATTGTCGGTGTAGGGTATATGGGGAGCCTTCCCGCCCTCGCCGGAAGTCCCTAAACGCTCGGAAACGGAAGTGCTCGGTATACGCGGCTCGCTAATTGATTGTGCCCCACGGACACGCACCGCCACAACCCTTGCAAGGTGACATACTGTAACCTTTATGTAATCACAGCATTTGCATATAAGATACAAGATAAAAGTGTTAGTCAACACGTGACCATTGGTCTTTGCCTGCTACGATAAATTTGAATTGCCGTTTAATTTGGTAGGTGTCATGAAAACGTTAGTCATAGACATCAACGAGTACCTACTTAGAAAGATTTTTTAAATAATAATTTTAAAATATATTTTTTAAACAACTCAAACTTGTACTTTTGTATACACTACACTTGTATACACTATCTTTGTCGTTTCTTTTCTCTCTTTAATTATTTTATTTTTTAATCTCGGTTTAACACGTTTCGTTTCTTCTGTGAATAATTTGTACTTACCTACGAGTATTATGTATTTCTGAAACATAATTATTGAATCCAATAAAATTTCGTCTTCATCGAAATTGCGTTTAGCGATAAGACCGTCACTTGTTCATATTTTAAGTGTGTAGCCTATATATATATTGATTGATATTTACCTAAATACTGTTTATTTCAATTCTACTTACTTCCTGAAAATTAAAAATATAAACATTGCTCTCAAAAAATATGAATTTGAAATTTGCCTACTTACTTACAGCCTGCACAAAATTCATAGTAGATGTAGGTATGGTAGGTAGGTGTACCATGTATAAAATGAAGTAGGTATTCGTATTAAACCATAGAAGCTTAATTTTGAATTATAGATAGGTTGAGGTAGGTATTCAAGAACTAAAGAAGTTTCCTTTGAGTGTGGTATTATGATTGTTACGATAAATGCCTTGGTCGTTATGCATGACAGCATTGGGCGTGAAATATAATCTTTATCGGCCTCGCTTTGATAAGGAGGTAAATGTAATAATATACATTCGCGCTTAAAGATGTTATAGTTACCACTTGTTGCTAATTTGACTTTCTTCAGATTTTTCTTCTACATTTTCAGACATCAGTGTGTACTAAATTTTCAATCGATTTTTGCAGAAATCGTTAAACTTAGAACAGTACCTACTTCTCTCTCTACTACTACTAAGTACAATATTGTAGTCTGTGGTACAATTTACAAATATAAAAAAAATACTACTACATGTGTAGTAGTAGGTAGGTAGGTAGGTGTATAAATTTTAAAATTGGATGAATTAATAAAATCAAATGAAACCTTGCACAATTATTTGAGAATGCTTAGACATGAGAGCCTTCTTTTTGGCTTCTTTCCCATGCCGTTCCGTTTCAAGTATCTTCTGTATTTATAGTTTTAGGTGCAAATTATGGCAATTGGTACCGAAATCTTGTCGAGTTCATTCAACCTTCATAATTCATTTTTATGAATTACGAATTTCATTCATGCAATTAGCATAATTAGAATTTATGTAGATAATTCGTTTGGGTCGAGTTCAGCGCATATTGGCAGGGATTCAAACGATTCAGCGCATAAACCAATTTACTATTAACCGTCGCACATACAGGTATTTGCTCGATCTACGCGGCCAAAAGTCCCATTATCAAAAATTCAATAACATTCATAAAAACTAGTTCCACGATCAGAATATGAACCCTGGCACAATACCCATGCTTTATCTACCTGCTACCTTGCACCCCGCCTCTGTGGCATCAGTCGCAATTTGACCGTTTCACTTAGTGTGCGTATTTCATGTTGGCGCTTTTCTAAACATCAAACTTTCGAAGTGTGTTTCTAAATTCTCAAGTTCTTCCTACGAATTGAAAGTGATGGATTCTGATGGACAAGGTAAAAGACTTATAAAATGCATAAATAAAATTATGATCAATTAACAAGCTATATTTTTTTTGTAGTGATAAAAAAACCCATTTTCACACCATAACTTATTTCAAAAAAAAATCTTTGCTAGTGTTTTTGTTTATGTATCGGGTTAGATCCGGCTATAATTTTTATTGTAGGTTATTCTCTGATCCTTTACTTTGTAAATACAGTGAAAATCATCTCCGGAAACGTCCGGATAAATACAGTTTAGAGGTATTGAAGAGATTCAGCTAAATATCGTTTAAAATAGGAAATATCTTTTAGTGACTTTCTACATTGTATTTGTTTGTTTTAGGTTCAGAAGATGCATCAGGAGTAAGAGTTGTAACACGCCAACACTTATTTGATCTAATAAAGAAAGAAAATTTCCTTACTTTAGATGCCAAATTAAACTATTTAAAAGAAAAACTTTTGTCATGTGAAGGTTACAATAACGACCAAATTCATGATTTGCAATCTGAAATAAAACAAAGGTGAACCAAAGCTCAAGATAAATTTATAAAATACAACCGGTCTTGGCTGGAAGGCACTTTTGGAATACCTGTTGATAAAACTTCTCAAAAAGAGCCAGAGCAAAAGGCAAAAGACTGAAGAACTACGTTCTAACTTTGAAAAGTAGACTTTTATACATGCTGCGAAAGTGGAACTGGGTAGTTCTGGTAACAAAGATGCATCAATTGTCCTAAAAGATAAAGGCATTTTTGCTTACGCGACCCAGTAAAGAGGAGTCCTCCTTGACACCAATGCAGGCTTTGCAAATGTTTATAGATGCCGATTTGACACAAGGACAGTACGAGATTATGAGAAAGACCAATAAGGTTTTTTTTCCGTGTTAAAGTGCATTACAAAAAGTCAAGAAGAATCGTGTACGATAACGATTATGGCGCAGTCATAATTGAAAAGGCATTATTGTCAATAGAAGAGCTTTCCGAGATGCAGCTGTGGCTAGAAATAAACACTTCAGCTGTTACCATCAAGATTTAGCAAGAAAATGTTCGAGGACAAATTGCAATCAAGATATAATTAACCGATTCTGTTCAGTTCAGATCCTCTGCTAAGTATATACATACAACATGTATGTACTTAGCAGAGGATCTGAACTGAGCAGAACTCTGCTAAGTAGCATGCGAAATATAAAAAAAAAGGAAAGCGAAAACATTTTTGCCTGAAACTTTGACTGTTTGTGTCTGCAGAATACAATCCAATAATAGAAAATTCATCAGAAAGCGATGAATTAACTTAAAAGAAGCTATATTACTATACTAGGTACTCCACTAAGGCGTTTTTTTGTAAAATATAGTATTATTTAAAAAAAATAAGTATTTTTATTGTTTATTTATCTTGTTTAGATACCAATTATGCATTAAAATAATTTTGGCCGCGTAGATCGAGCAAATACCTGTATGTGCGTCGGCCATCATGGCCAGACAGCGACTTACATGAATGACACGGCATAATGAAACTTCCGCACATACGCAATCAACAATGCCTTGATAACCACCCGTGTGACATATAATTTCATGCAAGCGAATCATTATAGTTTTGTTAAGTGATTGCAGCTCAATTTGTCTATAGAACATGGTATGATTTTCTCAAATGGACCTTGAAAATGTTATATAATAATGTAATATTATAATTACAGTTGTCCATCCGTTTGCGTGTGAGATCGGTAGTACACGCATTGTGGCAAACGGAATGACCCGTCTGAATATGGTAGATAATTATGTATTACTAATTATTCAATTTGAAAACGATACAAAAGTGTGAATTGCTGGTTACCGTTCTCTGATTGCAGCTTGTAATAGAACAAGAGAGGCTCATTTTAACGCCACATGTTTTAATAGATGAGATATATGATTCAATTCTTTTTACACAAAATCTTAATAACGAGCATAGCACGAAAGTTTAGCTGGATGTTACTGAATCACAAATCACAACGGCTTATCTGAATTAGAAGAAAATAGATTAATCTAGCAATAGGTTCCTGTGGGCCGTAAGGATATATGTGACACAGAGAGCAGTCAGGTTATAACGTACAATACTCTTAGTAATCTTATAAAATTCGACTCTCTCTCCTAACACAAGCATTTGTGTTAGCAAAATGTTCGATTCAATAATGAACGATCACACATCACTAGTGTTGGTACCTAGCTAAGTAGTAATACTGCAACTTCTCGATGGCTACTTCCAACGACTCAATCGTTAAGGTACTATGAACAACCTATGAATTACCGTCCTTTAGAAAATCCAGTACGTACATTATGTAACAAATGGATATACTTATTATTATACAATACACAATTGGCCATACACCATATAGGTTTCGTTACACATTCGAAATCAGCTGTGTATAGTACTTCTATTCGCATGCAAATCCTAAACGGCCGTTAACGAAACCAGTTTACACACCGCCGGAACAGCTGATCGCCAAATCTTTGTCAGATGTCTGAGAAAAATTAAAGAATGGATCCGTATCCTCGGTTCGGCTACGTTCGGCGGAGGTCGCGGTATTGTTGATGTGTCGGGTAGTGCACACATTGAAAACAGTTGCGCGGCCCTGCGGGGAGGGGTGCCACACAATGGGTGCGGGCGCGCATGACGAGACACCTGGTACACTGTACCGGCTACGCCATATGTCACGCTCCCTGTGATATATACTGCTGCAGCGTCCACCACGCGTAGGAACCCTACTTCGTATACATTTTATTGTTTGCTTTAGATTGCAAACTCACAGTATTTGTCTTTTATGTTAATGTTGTAGAAATCGGCAATGTTTATCAAACCAAAAAATCTACAAATTTTTTAGCGTTCAGTGATTTTTTTTTTAAGTTTCTGTGGAACTTTGAACTCTACAGGTTATTTGTCAATGATGACTGCTAGGTAGATACTTAATTCAATGAGATGCAGGTCTTATCTTATGTCCCGTCATTTGAATTTCAAATGAACATCAGGACAATAACGTAGATACCTACTATTGAATATAGAAGTTTTGAAGATATTTATCGAACTTTTTTGGAATATATCTAAATACAATACAGGCAAAAACAAGATCGAAAAAACAAGGTCGCACAATAGACGTATAGACAGACTTTATTGAATGGATGTTCCAAAATCCCAAAATACATAATTTCATTGTAGGTAGATACGTATATCTCTTCACTTATTTTGAAAGTAACCACTGCGATTCTGATTCAACAGCTTCGTTTAAACACAACACTGGAATCAGTTCGGGAAACGCATTAAATTTGCCGCCACATACCCTGTTTAGTCTACATTCTGTGTCTTGTAAAATTGGTTTACACACATCGCCACCGGTACATTATATTTGTTTATGGAGCCCTTCAATCGTATACCTTTATACTAAAATACTCTGAAATAACAATTCCAGTCTGTTTGCATCCAAAACTCGTGTTGCAACTCTCCATATACATCTTTTAATAATCTAGATTCTGGTATAAAAGAGATTAACGGTCATTTCTTTTAGTAGACCGGTTTTAGGGAGACTTTTGTCCATCGTAAAATGAGTGTGCAACGTTTTGGCCGGTGGTACCGTTAAAAAGGGGCTGTGATTTACTATGAAAAGGGACACAGGCACACCATATACCACGTTTTGTTCACAGTAGTTAAACAAACATTCAATGTAAAAAAAATAACTTTTTTAAACTGTTCCTTTTTATGTTGACAACTTAAGCTGAAAATAAAGCTGTCGGCAAAATGGCCTATACCATTCTAGTGATTTTATTAGTACCTATCTATCTATGGACGATTTAATATTTAGATCATTCGATTCTCAATATAACTAAAAATAATTTCGGTTAGAGTGAAGTTCAGTTTACATTAATATAGTATAATCTATTTTTTATGGAAATCCATTGATCGGATTTGGTGGAGGCGTAACGGCGTGTCTGTCTTCGGCGCCTGCGCATCTTGGCTCGCGCCAATATAAATAAGCAACTCTAGCGAGTTGTAGGGAATCGATATCGTTCAAAACGTACGTATGTGTACACACATAATATTGATCAAAACGTAGAAGTTTCAAACTTCATAAAAGTACCTAATGATAATTTTAAAAAGGCCCAAGAGTCTTTATCCAGTTCATCTCTGCGTCTATTGATTATAATCTGACGGTAAATGTTAACGGCATAGATATCCAAATTATGATGTGATTCTGCTCCCAACATGAGCTCACTACATGTAAGTAGCCTGTTCTAATAAGTATTTAATCTGGAATGAAGGGTTTTCAGGCAATAAGTGTTAAATTATTTCTTGTTAAATAAGTACAGTATACTAATTATGTATACTATTAGGTCCTGAATAAATAAAACCCTTTCGCTATCCTTCACACTAATAAAATAATATACTCGGACACCTCGGTACTGTCAAGCACGCAAGTGATAATTAGGTAATTGCTTTAGGATAGGATTACAGCGATTTATTAGGTATGCACTATTTTATATACATACTTATAAACTATAATAACACTAACAATTAAAATTTAATAAAGTGCGGGTACTTTGAGATAAGTTATTTTATTTTCTTAGTTTTAGATTAGTCTTCCCGTGACCATGGCTGCTAAAAAGCAAACCTAGCGACGTTTTGCATAATAAATCGCTATACCTACCGTGTAATCTTTTGATAATAGGTATCATAATTAAATGATAATGGCTGACCCGGAAAACGTTATTCGGCCGTATAAAAAAGTGAAGCACCACTTCATGTTACTTCACGTCAATGAACATTAACAAACAGTTCATACAAAACTATTAAAATCACGAATAAAATAAATATTTTATCTATTTTCATATCTCCCAAAGATATCTACAAAAAATCATCATATCAGAATCCGATCAACTTTGTACGTCCGTCGTACCTACCGACAGTCGGTAACCGTGGTCGGTAAGATGCTTTTGGTTAAAATGTTCACAGGCCCTTTGGATTGGTCGGTATTTAAAATATATAATAATTATGCCAGCTTCACTTTCTCATATAATAGTGTACAGTAATAGCACTGGTTCACTAGACGGTTGCAGTCCTATGTCGTATTTCATAAGGTTTCTTGGATTCCTGTGAACTTAGCTCCTTAATTTATTTTTTCCATTATTCTCGTTATCGTCCCTCCCCCCTGCAGGTGTTGCAAGCATTCATAGCACGCTGTAACAGCCAAGGCGGCCTATATGTGTACAACTTTAGTACCTTCTGCTTACAGTGTTTGTATCAATATCAAGACCGTTACTTGTTTGATTAGGTGAGCTGTACATTATTCACAGCAATAATAAATAAGAATTAATTTTGCCGTTATATTTTACACTATAGGCAGTATTGTGGGTATATTGTTTATGCATAATGTGCCTTGTTGGGTACACGTTAACTGCTGCGGTAAGAAATATGTGTAGCCCAGTTTCTAAATACAACATGGTGGCTGCAACCAATGGGCGATTTCACCGGGCCTGGCGTCGATTATGAAAACATTGTTAAAGTTTTATTATATGGGCGTGTTGATGAAGGCCGAACGAGCCACTTGTCCAAACATACGGGGCGACACTATGAATTATTGAGTAAAACGAGCACCGCGGTAATCGATTCACACCTGTCTATGAAAGGCTTCCAATCCAATAGACATCAGTGTCTAGGGTTTTTCATGTAATGTAGGAGCAGGTAGGTACCTGTAATTATTTGAGTTAAATATATTTCTTTCTAGCCTTCTATCTAAGTACTAGATGACATTTCTCTTCAGTTTATTTTAAAAAATAAGCATGAAAGCAAAATGAAGTTGATTGTAATTGTACCTAGTTAATGTATTATTCCTTACTAAAACCGTCATGTTATATACATCGGTCAGGGTTAACGATGTTGGCAATAGATCACTTAACATAAACGAATTATACGAAATCGAATTCACTCCGTACGTGTATATTTATGTTAATTTTGTTTTCAAATTGTAATTGTTAAACAGTTTTCAACTTTTGTCACCGTCGGCGTCGCCGTCGTATGGGAAAATATCTTATCTTTTCCTGCGTTTGTGAATTTGAATAACTTATATTACTATGATTGTTATTGTCATGGTCACTTTAAAAGTAACTACCTCATAGATCTACGATTACCTCGGTATTGTTGCGTCTATAGACTTAAATGGATTATTATTTCTATACTTTTCGATTTGGGAAACCAACTAAGGTATTTCCTACAGTGGGCACAGAACACTAGTTTCATGATGTAGGAAATAATCAATTTTATTCAAGTTCACAATAATATTTTGGTACAGGCATGGGTTTTATTATCTGGAATAACACATAGATAGGCTACTTATTTATACCTGGAATAGGTTCCTATGGCTTGCAGGATGAGGATCAGATTTCCATGTGGGAATAGCCTCGGGTTAGTAGTTAATGTAAGCCTATCTGTAATATTTAATAATCGGAGTATAGTCCGTAATTACAATGACTGTTTACAAGTTACTTGTCGATACAATTTGTAAACAAGCATTGTAATTACTGGCTATTGAAAAAAGAGTTGTGAGTCTTTATTGCCAGTTTTTTTTTCTTAAAGGCTTTACCTATCTCCTTAAGAATCTGGGTAGAAACTATATCAATATATAAAGATATCTAATCATGATTCCTGAATAGTTCTGTTCTTCCCATCTCTGCACACAAGTATCGCGGTCCAAATGAGGGAAGGATTAGGCCGTTCGTCATCCGGCCTCATCCGCCTCATCTACAAAATGTATAGTCAGTAGCTAATGACATTGCCTAGTAGCTAATAGTAATTAGAACACTTCAGTTAAGTGAAGCCCCACTTAAGAATTGAGCATTGAACATGTAAGTTATCATTGATTAATAGATAGCTTGGCCCTTTGTGGTATTTGGAATACTTTGGAAGGGGTTGGCCCTGTGTTTGGCATTGCAGTTGGATCGCGTGCGCCGGCCGCCCTTCGCTTGTGCATTACTTATGCATGTGCTGAGCTCGAGCCCCCTGCAGTGTCCAACTCACCCCAGCAACTATTTTTATTCAGACTTTGGGATTTAGGCGACGAATGCATGGATGAGTCCGCACGCGCCGCTTGCTTAAAATCGATAGTACCTATTATGTTTCTGTGACCAAGTTTGATACGTTAATTTGGTCATGTTTTACTTTTTCGTTGCTTAGATATATTACATTTTTCGCTGGCTATTTGCTTTCGTATTCAAAAAAATCGCATAAAACACTTAATTATTTTCGTTAGACATTACCCCGGAGATCGTTACACGTTAAGTACTACAAATAGAACTGGTACAACAGTATCATGAATATTGAGCTTTTGCGTCACTGGGATCTAATTTATTATTTTTATAAATGACAACTATCAAGAAAATGTGTCACTTTTCGTAAATAAGGAGTCACCATATAATGTAATTGGATTTAGAAGCTCAAAACTAGCTCATGAATCGATAGCAGCACCTACGTATCGTTTGTAATTGTATGAAGCGAAGCCATAATGCTCACGCGGTGGCGTGGACCGTGATACGATCTTGCTTCACACCAATCCGCGTATCTTTGTTTTATCGCTACCAGGAAACTTGTAATTACTGACACACTGTCGCTTTGATGTGATTTCGACCATAAATTGGCAATAAATCTCTTATAACAATCATGTTTATTTACAATTCGGCATGGTTGTTAGTAGTTTTTATATTCCGAAGGTGGGAAGGCATCCAGGTTAATGACTGCAGTAATAGTTGAGTTGTCCGCGTTACTCTTGCCCTCCCTAAATGTAAACATACAAACATTTCAATTAAAAACAATTACATGCTTTATCAGTTTTAGAATAATAATCATTAAATTCACTTGAAATGACGTTTTGTGGCAGTTCGCCTAATCCGACAGACACATTTATCTACAAGATATTTGGGAATTTCGAGTGAATTAGAAGTAAAAACAGATTTAGCGTGTGGAAAGTGGGCGCAGATAAATTAATTTGCGACGTCGTCGCCACACTAATAACCTCGAAGTTGTTGAACGCGATCCAAGTAAATAACAGCGTCTTCCGTATCATGCGGATGTGTTGTGTAGCATCTTGCCTGAAATGTTAGTTAATTAGGTACATAGCATTGCAATGTAGATAGTAATGTCGCCTGATTTCTTTTCCCTCGATTTAAATGTTCTCGTAATGAAAGAAAAACTATGAGCGTAGGTACACGAAACAGTGTACACTTCTAGCATCGTGTAGTGACCCTGTTCACACAGGAACACTTCACTGTAGTAGTTCCGTTCCCTTTGTCACCATCTGAAATTCGATCCCCTGCCACGACTTCCGCAAGAAGCCCTTCAATTCAATAATCTTACTTCGTAGATTACATACCAGCGACTAGCGACACTAAGCTACTTACACTGTAGGTAATGTAAATTAATTTTACCTACGTTTTATCAGGTTTTTTTTTCTGATCTGCTGATCCTCAAAAGACGGACGCATGGAGCTTTCTTCGTGTCTTAATTATTATTTATGTATAACAGCTGGCGAGCAGAGGTTGGTCGAGCGAGGCTGAGTCCGTCCGGCGAACGACGCGGTTATTTATAAAACAGAGTTGCGTCTCGTTTTGTCTTCGGCGCGCTCTTTATTTTGTCTAAATATACGCAGTTTTGGGAACGTCGTCGCGGCCGACTCTGCCGCGACATCAGTTCTGGCAACGCGCCAGTGCCTCATCTTTCCTCGCAAGCTTATCTTTTGTCGAGACCTACAAAGCATACCTACTTCATAACTACATATGTGGTGAAGATTGCTTTATTGGAAAACTGGATTGGAAAGTACTTATATACTGAAAGATTGATATAACCGACACAGAGGTACCTAACTGAAAACCAGTGCAAACCGAAATAAAAGGAATTCTTCTCAAAGGAAGTTAAGATCAGACATAAAAATTAACTCTGTCGGCGCATGCCACGCACGTGTTTTGTCCAAAAATAAGTGTCCCGGGGCGGGCACTGGAGAGGGGTGTAATTAATCGCTCCCGGTCCCAGCACGCATTTGCCTGCGATAAATCGTAACGGTGTCGGATTGATGGTTGGCATATACGTAGACGACACCAGCCAGATCAAAGGCTCGCCAATACACAAAACCGTGACGGTGGCCATGAGCTTAACATGGCTAGTTTGGCCATATGAAACTAGGCCACTACACATCTAGTTCTATTCTTGAAGCGATAAACTGTCGAGACATATTTATTCCACAATGTATTCACGAAACTATGTTCTTATGTACTAGCTAAACTAATTTGAAAGGTTTTACGCCATTTTATTGAGAAGTTTTGGCTGCGATAACAGATTTCGTGTACTACTGGAACAGTCTGGAACTCGTAAAAGCAATAGTTACAATTCGTGATGCTTCATTTGTTTGACATTAGACAATATAGGTGTCCTAGATAGGTACTTTGTATGAGTATATTTGTAGGTAAAGCTTACAGAAGCTAATGGCATTGAAACTACATGGGTAGATGTTCCTTCGAATACCTAGACATATTATATTAATACGAGTCTTTCTGTCCCGCTCTGTCGGCTTGCGTCTAAAATCGTATTTCCGTAGAATCCCTACAAGCGACGCTAAGCACTTACTGTCGGCTTTGCAGTTCGACGACCTTAGCACCAGAAGTCTTTCTGAAAAAAAAAACGCACACTGGAATTCAAAACAAAGCTTATTTGTAGCCTACTCGAAATCCCTGAAACATTTTTCAAGAGTGGTCCCGTGACTAATTTCCACGAAACTTTACGACTGATTCATTTGAGTTCTAGCTTCAAAGCGTATTTGCGCTGCGTCATATTTGTTCTACATTGTTGGAAATAAATTCAAATGTTTGGCTTTTGTACCGTATTTGACAATCGATTACGACTAAAATCTATCTGGGTCACATACCTGGCAACAAAGACCGGGTCACTTTTAGGCCATGGGACAATGGACATAGATGGAAAGAGAAAAAAGTTAATGAATCAAGATAAGCCTGGTGGTGGACAGTGGTTCGACCTCGGCCGTCAAATAACAGCTCATCGATCGAACAAATGTGGTGGCACATCACGCGCACTGTATGACACGCGATTAACCCCCTACATCGGAAACTGATCCCCATAGTTTTATTAACTGCCTATAATGGCCACAATAAAAGCTATCGGTGGTACACCAACATACATTTAAGTTTTATCTATACAAATGTCATTTAACCCATTAAAAAAGTTTTATACCTATGTAAATTAGAATGACATTATAAAATAGTCGACCAAATATTATAATGTTAATGAAAGCAGCAAGGTCATCCATTACATCTACTCTCGCAGTAGACGAACCGCGACACCATCCGGAGTGGCTGCGGATGTGATCCACTGTAATCACCGGTGAAATTTCACCACACAATAGCAAATTCATTGTACTGGCCGGCACAGGTTACGCTCTTCTGATCATTAGCCATTAATCACAGATTATAATTCACACTTGCTATTATTGTAATTGCACATATTCCAAAATATACAACGGGTAATTTGATTTCCGAATAATCTGGCCGGAAAAATAAAAAATAATGCTCTGTGGACTCTTTTGTTACGTACCTACATAGTAATTTTGACTGTTCCAAAATATTAGGTAGTATAATATAATACCTAGGTACATTAGGTATTATTATTAGGTAGTAGGTACCTAGGTACATTACTTAGAAGAGCAATGAAAAGAGGCAAACATTTAGTGACAAGTGATGCGTAGATACTTTAAGAATGTCGTAGCCACCGCATTTTAGTAATCATGCTTCAGCCCGTGCCAAACTTTGAAAGCCATTTATAGCAACTGTTTGTCGTCTTCTTGTCAAGAGGTATGTCCCTGGATGCCGGTGCCCGGGCGGGCGGCGAGCGACGAAAATAGACACTGCCTCGCGCGACTTAACAATGCAATAAAAAGAAATTAACAGTGATGCCTGCGCTAAGTTGACTCTTGTGTCATTTGGATGCGGTCCAATCTCCCCGTGATATATTTTAGTTATACTCCTGTCTAGCCACTTCCGTTAAGTGAGACTGAAAATAACTACTCTAAGAACATTAACGATGAAAGAGTAATGTATTAAAATATTTATTCTCTAAATTCCATGTGCTCTTTTTGTGACACCTCATTTGAAATCGGTGTTCTAGCGACATTATTATAAATAGTCGTGTTTGTTGCAGGTTTTGGACTAGCAGCGGCGGCGGCTGCAGGCGTCCGGGCTGGCTATCCGACTGTACTGCCTTCGCATTACGGGTGAGTACTCACTGTTAGTTATCTGTGTATCATATCTGTATCATGTATCAATGTTCAGTGGTTCAACACTTCGATATTTGCCAGCACTAGCGGCGCCGCAGGCCGCTCTGAATACATCTCACGAGACAAAAATCAGACGTTGACTTTTCTTTTAGTTAATAGAGTATCTAGGAAACTATTCACATCGAAATATAATTTATTATCCGGTATGAAATTCGTAGGCAAATATTTAGGGGAAACAACATAAAGTATCTTAGTACCTCACCGTACTTAATAGCAAAATAGCGAGGGCCCCGGGCAAATATCAAAAGTCACTTCGGAAACTTCAAAAAATGTGCACTCTGGAGACTGAAACCTAGGTTTGATAGTGTAAGCGGTACAGCTGACAGTTGCTGACTTTTGTCTCGGTAGATGAGGCGAGCGGCGTCTCCGGACGGCTAGCGGCGCGGCGGCCGGCGGACCACACCTAGACTAAATTACCAAACATTTTCACATAGGTATCTATGGCAAGCGTGAGCGTGAGAGTGGATTTTTTTTCGTTTTGGGTGTGAATTAGTCGATTGGGTTTTCTATGTTTATATTTTACAAAGCTATATCGGAGCATGGGCGGCGCCGGCGGCGACATATTCTGCGCGGGCGCCGCCCAACGCCATCACTATTTACGCAACGTATACACTAAATTTTTCTGTTTTATGCCGTGTTCGTGTACGATTTTGTTGATTTGAATTGAGTTTTGTTGGTGGTGGATTTCGTTTAATACACTTACTAAGTCTTCACCGGAGCGCTCGGCGCGGCGCTGCCGAGGGCGCGCTGTGTGTGCGTAGGTGTGAGCGCGCTCGGCCGCGCCGCGACCGCAGCCGCCGACGTCGACGTCGCCGCCGCCGCGTGCCGCCCTGCTGTCTAACAAAGTACATGCATATGTGATGTAACGCTGCCCGTGCCGACCGCCGGCCGTGCAGTCCTCGTGTCCTGGTTAATTACACTATGACGTGCGCACGATCGATCCTTAACCGGGGCCACCACGCCAACACAACTATCCATATATTATTCACCAACACTCTTGTTTTAATGGTATATAATCAAGTGAAAGCTTCTACGAATTAACGCTTTTATTTTCGTTTCCAATCAAATAAATACTCCGTCGGCCTAGTGTCCGATCTATACATACATATGTACTTGCTTGTTAGGTCAAGACTGTCATTAGTTGTGAAAAGTGTTAGGTTATATGATTGATCTACTGACTAATGGCATTAAAATGATGGTTACAGTTTACGCTAGAGTTGACCCGATATATGATGTAGGTATGTACGTTAATAATGTAGAGACAGACTTAAAGCTATCAATTATTTTAGAAATATATTGATCTTTTTAAGTGTACCTATCTTCTATTTATTCAGCTTAGTTGTTAATATTGAAAATACCTACTTATTGCATGTAATTTATGTAATTATATTATATACTTTCTCTGAGAATCTTTGAAAGTGGCATCTAACATCTCCTCTATTAGTTGTCAGACTAGTAAGTGGTTGTGTTTGTATTTTAGTAGATGTGTCAGCTCAGCTTGTGTGAGTACCTATAAGCCAGTTTTATAATGCTGTTTGTTTTCACCTACTGCATTAATACATAGTCTTCAAAGTACATATATTAACTCCTATAGAAAATACTCTTTCGCGCGGACTACGGATGACTCTACATTCTCAAAATTAGATACTGTTAGACATATTAATACCGTAAAATAGAAAAGACTCGTCTTGTATTTTGAGAATATTTTCTTCATACCAAATGTTGTAGGTATTTTGTGGTATATTAGAGGATCACAGGTGGGCGTTCGAGGCGGGCGGGGCGTCAAGGCGGGCGTGGAGTACGCATGCGTGTTTCTCTCAGACTCCCTTACCAAGCCTATGCAGATGAAATAGAACAAACAGTAATCAGCCTATCTCTATCTTGTCATACAGTGATAGAAAAAGACGCATAATTGGATTAGCAAGTGGCACGGGGGTTAATGATATGGAGAGAGGCTCTTCTGCAGCGCTGACACGGCTAGAAGTTAACTCAAGATGCTCTTGTACTACTTGACCGCCTTCACGGGTGAATTAAGCAGAGTCATCAGATTTTGTCGTGTACACCATTTTTCAAATAGATCACATCTATTAAGATATTATCTATCTACTTTTTATAAACTGCAAAATGTGATGCCAGAACACAAATGGAGTTGACAAGTACATTACTCAAATTCTAAGAAAAAAGAATAAATAGTATTTGAGATGAATTTATTTCTGTCCGCAAGTAGGACACATACTCGTAGCTATGTAAATAGTTTCCGTTAATGAGTTCGAAATCTTATTCTATATATCCATGTGACCCACGTCCAACTGTTTCGTAACAGTGATGAATCGCCATCTTAATCTTAATTTCCTCGACGTTTCCCGATGTAGAATAAGTAGGGAAGTTATATCAAGTGGTCCGGATATTTCGGTCGAAGCGGAGTGCCGCCCGTTTTATATTTCTTTAAATTTGGTGGCAATGACGCACGGCGGCGGTCTCACCACGGCGACATAGGCAAACAGTCGCATACTTACATAATTATAATACTTATAACAGTTTATCGATGTCTACTAACATAACAAAACTAGATGCTCGTGCCTGTCGAGGCTGCTGGGGCTAGGTGTATAGTGTGAAAGTGTTCATCAGTATTAATACATATTCCGATGTCATTTCACTGGTACATTGAAAAAATCCAGTGAGAGGTCATCGCGGGTGAATTAAGACGTCACAGTTCTAGAAATTTCTTGAACTGTAACGTCGGATTTTGCAGAGGATTATTGTAAATGAATTTATTATACATTTGCAGGTTGTCGCCTGGATACGTTTATGGCACACCGAGTTACATGGGCGCGATGAGCGGGGTGGGTGCGAGCGTGGGCACTGGCGCAGGCGGATTGGTGCAACTGCCGCAACTTCAGCACGCTGCTGCAGTAGCAGCCGCTAATCACCTGTACGAATATCAAGCAGCGGCTGCTCAAGGAGCGGCAGCCTATCAGCAACAATATGCCGCTGCTGGATTTGATCCTTACGCTACGGCTGCCGGTGGGTATTTTATATTAAGCTCAGGCCACCTCTAATTTGAATGCTTTTTTTTTTAACTTTATTGCTAAACATTTGTTATGGCATTTTTTTCAGCAGCGGCAGCAGCTGCCAGCGGTACCGGCTATATGTCACCGTATTATGCTTTACCTGGCGGTGGAGTACAGGGTCCATTGCTGCCTCCGCTTTCATACCCACCGCAACTACAAGAGGCGCGGATGCAATAGACATGACTTTTCATTAGTTCCCGGAAGCATTGCTGATGGCACAATTTCAGACTGGTGAAATTTTAGATCTGAGTTTAACGAAAGTATGACTTATCATTAGTGTCTCTGTAAATAGAAAGTATCACCAGTAATGAAGCCGCGGACGACTACTAACAAGCGTTTATAGGTCTGAATGTAAAATGAAAAGATAATGACACAGCTGTTACACAGCGACGTTCGACGACTCTAGTCGGACGGCAGGTAAATACGATAGCGTACCATGTCATTAGAAAATTTTAATACACACTGATGAGAAAAAGCCAAATATTTAGACTAAATGTCTATAATCTAGTTGAATCCGTAAACCAAAAAGTTAAAGAATGACCAAAGGCTATGAGCTTTTTTAGAGATAAGACCTCGGTACTTTTACCAATACAATGGTGATGTAACTATGTAGGTAATATTACGTACTAATACGTACGTATTATACTTAATATAAAAGCACCAATACGATAGCTATGTTGAAATATTCTTGCCTCATTCGCAACTTCCTTACATCACATATTTTTATACTTTATAGACTATTTAGATATATTTTCATAGTAGATATCAACCCTTATTATATTCAAATATTTGTATAATAAATGCAAGTTAATTAAACAGCTGTTAAACGACAATAAATACAATTAAAGCAAAGTATTAACTGCAAGTTGTAGGTTAACCATAAGATCGAAACAGGCTAGGATTTTTTCTGGAATATGCATAACGCTTGGCTATTTAAAATGAAAACTGCAGCAATAATCAGCTTCTGTGAAAACTATAATTGACACACAAATACTAGCCTTATGTGCATGTAAAAAGATAGCTTGGATTATTCATAAAACGTAGGTACAATTTGTACAATCGTTTTATGGATACAAAAGTACTAACCTACGTATATTTAATGAAATAAAGCACATTTTTATACGAATCATCTGAACATAAATGGCATCTATAGACCTTTGCAATATCACACAGCTATTTTTAGATATATTTGTGAAATAAAAAACCATGATCCTATTCTCTTGCACTATTCTTGTACTTCCTATTCTTAATTTCCATTTTATGTAGCTTTTTAATTTATTAAGTTAGTAATAAACACGTTAATCCTATTATTGAACTATCGGACGCCTTAGGACAATGAAGCAAATGTCTGGGCTTGGAGTATTCCTTGTAGAATTAAACTCCTGATATCATTATAAATATAATATAGTAGTAGGTATCGATCTCTTTTGGAAAGGTCTTGACAATGTCTTCTTTGACACTACCCACTATTGCAATATGCATAATTAAAAACAAATACGCAGATGTACCATGGATCTGCGAGACAAAGATACACGTCAGAATAATTAATCTCAAAGGATAGATAAATTTTGTCATGTAGTTAAATAATTAAAAAAATATTGGAACGAAATTAGGTCGCCTAACAATCCTATATCCTGAGGCGTTTATGAACATTTTATTGGGTAGAATAAAATGAAATGACGTGTTTGGGCTGACAACAATTATAATCTTCTTGTCATCGTCGTGCGGAAATAGTCTTAAATTAAGTAAATAACTTTGAACTTTTAGTTGAAGTCGTATTTTTTAAGCACGAAATAATCGTATAATCATTTCCATTGATTTCAAAGAAACAATTTTAAAACGAATATTTTGATACATGTCTTGTGTTTTACTCTGTCTCTACCTCTGCTTAGTTAAGCATTCAATAATCAGGATTTGCCAAAACACGAAAGGTATCCAGCTTCCTTACTGACATTTTTCTGAAAAAACTGGATGTACCTACCTACTAAGATCCACGGGGCCCAAGTCATCCTCACATGCTAGAAACGGACTAGGTTCTTATGCAGGCTTTCCTTTCAGGGTTGAGAGGTTAGGAGGTACTCGCTCTCATAAAAGCCAACAAATCAATCACAAATAATACGCGGACAACTTACTGGAAAATCCGTAGAAGAATGATGGCTTTTCTGAAAACCACGCCCCGTCCGGGTGTGGTTCCCAGGATGCCCTGTAATCTAGGACAAATCCGTAGAAATACCGACGAATGGTAGCCCTACGCTTGACAGATCCATGAGAATTTTTTTTAGAATACATCTCATTTTGTAATGACTAATAGAGACGTACTTATAGGCAAGACTACGTCATTTTGGCTTCGAAATAAAGCTACTACCTATTAATAAATAAATTCGCTTTGGTTGTAAGACGCCGTAGATAAATCTTAGGTTTCCTTACATGTCCATGTTGCTCAATAAGTTCTTGATGGACTTGGTTTAGCTTAAGATTGAAGGAGAGCAATAAAGGGCTAAGTAATTAATGCTAATTTAAGTGAAATGTACTTATTATTGTCTCAGTGAAAATACAACAATATATTTTGTACACTACCTATACGCCCATAAATAATGTTAATTATTATTATAATTTGTTCTCCAAAGTGGTATAGGGTACTTAATAGTTAGGATAATTCAATTACTAGTCCTTGTAATTTTAATGTAATGAATTATAGACGGTCGCTGGCCATCCTATCCGTATTTATAGAAAATAACAAGCACTAGGTTCTCGCTTAGGAATTAATTTTAAAAATTCAGGCGTGAAAGATCCATGCTTCTCTAGAGAAGTGGCAATACGTTTGTAGAATCGAAGAGAATAGTTTGATCAATGTATGGGCTGGACATACGTTGATGACTGTCATATATAAACATCAAAATACGCGTCAATTCCATACATTTATCATTCCATTCTACAATACGTCGGTCAACGAATTGCCACTTGTCTAGGGGGGTTGGCATAGTTTCGATACATGTAACTGATACAACACGGTATGGCTGTAGATATATATCGTTTGGCAGCGATCGGTATATCATGGTCGAGAATGAAATTCATCTTGAAGGGAAGGGCGAGGTCTTGGCCGGCGACATAGTACAAGTTAGAGGCGTAGACCGAATAGATGTAACACTGATACGTAGTTTGTAAGCTTAATTTTAATTGTAATATGCTGTTATTCGTAATTTATTTTGTTGATATTTGTAAATCTACATGTTGATAACTATTTATTATGTGGAAGATTAATAAAAATTGTTGAATATTTACTGACCGAATCGAATCTCTTATCACGTCACGATTTTCGGTGTCCAGTTGAAATACAAGATTCGGTCTAATATATTAAAATATATACATTCATTATACTTTTAATATAAGTAGAATAATATAATAGATGTGTACCCAACGGAACATAGTACCATGTTAGCCATAGTCGTGGCCATCTTGCCTTAAAAATAGAACATAATGTACTAGTTATTTATATTTTAATACAAAAAATATATATACACATATCATCAAATGTATAAAATATTCGGTACGGCATTACGCCCCGAAGTGTCCATAATAGTGCATTTCATTCAGTAATTTTAAGCACAATTACTATATATTATGTAGTACATAACTATATAAAAACACGAAAACATAATAAATAATAAAAATACTTAATAACTGTTATAATTAATTTAAAATTATACTATCGTACTTAATTTAGGATATATTCTAAAATGGAAAATAAATTTTTAAGGTACAACGACTTGTTTTTTATTCTCTCTGTCCTTAGTGTCCTTATAATTTAACTTATACGATATGGATACGACATATGTGCAAATACTGAAACCGCGAAGCATCCTGGTCCGTAGGAATAGAACCAAATTAAATTTAAACTTAAATTCCCTGATTTATAAAATCCGAAATTTTCTAACAAAATAATTATTAAAATAAATGTAGAAAATGCAACCACTTGTATAAATCATTAAATAGTTTCATCCATTGCTTTAAAGTCATTGACTATTGCTTTAAAGTCATTGACTGTGTCATAAGTCATTAATAAATACGCACACACCTTCACACACACACACAACAATAGGCATAATAGGTAACTTACTTGAACAGCTAAGCGGCAACATGCGATTCTACAGAGTGCTCAAAGTTGTTCAAATTCTATAAAATTAAAACTCTAGTTTCTGCCCTTAATACTGGACCAATTTTGTTCAAACTTTTCCTGCTTGAAGCTTAGGGGGTACCAAGTATATGGTTTCAATTATTGCCTATATGTCGTATCCATATTGTATAGTTACCGCATAACAGCTTATTCATAAAAATGAAGACGTGAATAACTATTTAAAGAGAAAGAATCTATGTCGTCAAAGGTTTTGGCAGCTATCCAACATAAACTTTGCATAGGTACCTACTGCCGAAATGAACTGCACAAAAATGTAATAAGTACCTATCTATTCAGATTCAGATTCAGAAGTAAGCGTCGTCGGTAGCTTAGTGGTTAAGGAGTCGGCCTTACGATCGAGAGGTCCCGGGTTCGAATCCTGGCGATTACACTACCGACGCGACGACGTGAACTCACTCCTAGGACAAGTCATTTAACTTAGTTGGAGGGGGGTTAAAGGGAATATGTATTAGTAATTGCGATTGCTAATATTATTATTCTATTAGAAAAAAAAAAGATACATACTCTCTCGGTAAGGAAGAATCACGGTCGACGCGTAACGTCAGCATCAGATCGATCTTTAGACCGGGGCCGATACGTTTGAAAATGGTAAAAAGCTTGTAAAAAGTGAAAAAAAATAATAGTAGGATGAAACCCGTTATAAAAGGACGAGAACATAACAAAAATGAAAGGAAAAATAATTTACGGGCGATCTGAGGTCGGGAAGTGGAAGGGGGTGGGTTTCTTAGGGTAAAAACGGTTTATCTCGATTTCCGGCAAAACTACAAGTCCTATATAAAAAAATTAAATCACAAAGTTGTAGGTAATCGAGAGACCTACAACTTTTGTAAATACACTTTTTTCACATAACCTCAAAATTTATGTGAAAAATTAAATAATCAAGTTTTTGGTTTTTTATTTCTAACTTATGCAAAAACAATTTTTTTCTCACGAAATTTGGTGAAAACTTACCTTGTTATGTCCTAAAGGCACTGTAATTTTTTGATTTCAAATATTTCACCTTATTTTGGCTTAATATCGAAAAAACACCCTAATTTTCAATCGAAAATTCTCACGTCAGAATATCCGTTTTTTAAAAAAAGTCGAGGAGATTTTTGTTCGTTGAAATCTCTTCTTGAAATTGATGTGCTAAAAAATTTTAAGGTCCCGCGGCTGTTTTAATGTTTTTGCCGTGAATCAAGAGTTCCAGATTCCAGATCCAATGTGGCCACAAACATACATTGCAGAGTAGATAGATATAGCAATTTATAACATTTTATATTATTTACTACTAATTATACAATTCATATAGCAATACAACCACGAATTATGTAGGCCTGTAGGTATATATCTATATCTATACTATCTATACTAATATTATAAAGAGGAAAGATTTGTTTGTTTGTTTTTTTGTTTGTAACGAATAGGCTCCGAAACTACTAGACCGATTTCAATAAATTCTTTCACCTATAGAAAGCTACACTATCTGGGAGTAACATAGGCTATATAACATCACGCTACTACTAAAGGGAGCGGAGCAGTGAGCATAAATGTCAATAAATCGGGCAGATTTCCATACATTCTTTACTAATATTAGATTTGTATTTTTGTATTCGAGTAAACTCAAGAACTACTGAACCGATTTCAAAAATTCTTTTACCATTAGAAAGCTGCACTATCACTGACTAACATAGGCTATAATTAATTTTCAAAAAAATAGGGATCCTGGATAAAACTTCAATAATGTAACCCAAGGTGTAAAAAAAATGACCTAAAAAATTCCTTACATCGCGTACGCTGCGAAAACTATTGAAGATAGAACAAAATAATGTACTGTAGAAATGTATAACTTAAAAAGGTCTACATAAAAGTCCGCGACAGCATATGTAATAAGGGTAGCTCAAGGGTAGCTCACAATAACCATTTTTATCTTTTACAAATTATAAAAAAAATATGTGTCATTTTCGAAGCTATTTTTAACAATATAGTGTTAAGCCTTATCTGACTAAATACGTTAGATACATTGTACATTTAATGTAGATCAAAATTGCCCCTTAGACTGTATAATTATAATGAATATTTTAGAATCTATTGCAGTATGAAAGTAACACGCGACGATATAAATTCAAGCCGAAATGCCGATCAAAGTCAGACCACGGAATCTATACCTTTATATTAATTCTTATCTAAATAAATCGTTTGGTATTTAAGATTGTTTCAATGCCTGTTGATTACTTTTTGAATTATTGAAATCGGACGTTCTATTCAAAAGATATTACGAAATTATAATGTCAATAAATCCGGTCAATTACCATACATTATTTGAAAACTAATTATTATTACGGGCATGGGCTAAAAGGGTGCAACCACGGGTGTTCGAAGTATTTCACGATCGAAGAAGGTCAGCTGAACACAAGATGCAACGGTAACGGGATCCGAATGCGGGATTGGAACCTCCATGTGATGCATCCTGGGTAACGGAGGCATTAACGCCCCTCACCCAGGGGAGTCGCTACCGCCTACGGCAAATACATACAGCAACGGGAGCAGCTCTATAGAGGGCTGCTCAAAGGCTTCCCACATGTCCCTCTGACTACGAGGAGGCCCAGTAGAGAGCAGGAAAGGGAAGGGCTGGTCACCGAGCGCGGACGTGAGGATTATAGGTCCGGCCTCCTGTCATCCCTTCACGCCCGTCTCCTCCCTTTCCGGAATTCGATGGGACATCGTGCTTCCCACTTCTGAGGGGGCCATCTTAAAATTGTAGATGGCCCAGGGTCAGCCGGGGGGTGCGGAAAATGCCCTAGGCAATTTTACACTCCAGCAACTGAAGACCCGCGACGGCATGCTGTTTAGTGGGTCCGAATTCCACATGGCACTCCTGATGGCTGACGGGGATGGTATCCGAGGCAATTTTAGCACGAAAGAAAAGTTTGTACGGAATCCGAATTCCACGCGGGCGGAGCCGCGGGCAACAGCTAGTGTAATATATACCTAATTTATTTAAATTCTGTATTTTAGAAACCTGGCATCAAAGAGTCTGGCACCTGGCACGCACAAATAAAAACTTATTGGAACGAATATTTTTGTTTGATAATAGAAACAAGAAATTTAAAAAATACTCAAAGGAGTCTGCCTTGGTTTAAGACTTAATCTAAGTCTATGGTTGAAGATGAGTCTATGGTTTAACTTGACAGCGGCGGGCGGATACTATAGTGATGTTGATGTTCGATGATTCATGAATCGCGTGTCGATATGATTATATCGAGTTGAAATTCAGGTAACTCGAATTGATTCAAGTTATGCTGCGTTTACATACTCGACGATGAGCAAGGGAAGGCTATGCTGTAAAAGCATAATGCGTACATTGCTACAGCGTTGTCCGCCATACGTTTAATGCGGCGAATACTATAATGCGGGCCATCACGATGATGCGTGCGTGTGAATGCTAGTGAATTCGCGTGAATATTTCCGGCAACATGATGAGCAATGCGATGGGGAGAGTGTAAACGCGGGGTTACACAACTCGAGTTAGCAGGAAGAAAATGAGTGTATGATTTGTTACAAATTACTTTTTAACCAACTGGCTCATTTGAAGGAAGTGTAACGTTTTATCTCTGCGCGTATGTATGTGTATGTATGCATGAATGTCTTTATGTAGTTTTCATTGTTCCCTTCTGTAGGTAATAACGACTGAACAGATTTTGAAATATTTGTATTGAGGTCTCAATCACAAAAATGAAAGGTATTATATTCCCCAGTGTTACAGGGTACATAAATGCAATGACGTACGTATCATTAATAGACATACCATGCAGGAACATGGTGGTTTTCAAAAATGGCGCAAGCGTACTCACGTGAAGAAATAATACGTCATTATTATCATTTTATATGAATTATGTTAGGAATAATATTCAAATTGATACGAATTTATAATTATTTACGTATTTAGTTGCGTAGCGCACTGTCGCATCTCTGATTGGTGCATAAAATGAGAAAAATTGTCCTCATTTTTTGTCGCCATTTTAGAGTGCGGAACATTCTACAGTTTATAATTTAACATAACATGGATGTGAATAAAATGAATGGTTAAAAAATTAAAAAAAACCCAACTGCTGCTGAAAGGATCGACAGTTTTAATTGCTAAACTTTATCCAGTAGGATTCAAATAAATAGGCTTACATAGTTTACATCTATCTATACTATTATATAATTGTAAAGTGGTCGTGTCTGTACATTGGAGATATTTAAAAAAAAATACTTGGGTTATGTTATGTTAACGATACTGAACACGAAAACATTTTTTATTTAATTTCCTGTCTGTTTGTCTGTTTGTCCGCGATGGACGCAAAAACTACTGGACGGATTTTGATGCGGTTTTTTTTGTTAGAAAGGGCTTACTCAGACTTAAAATCTTACGTTTGTTTGATCGCAATCGGTTGAGTAGAACCGAAGATATGAGCAAAGGTCGCGTTAACCGAGATGCACGCGTGCGTCTTTGTCGGTGTATTTCGTCGATGAAATAACAGAAATATTAAATTAAAGCGGCTAGTCAACGAACAAATCGTGCTCACTTCTTTCGCTTGGTCTTTTTCATGTACCTACAACCCAAATCGAGTTAGGAAGAATCCAAATCTAGTTAATTCGAGTTATGTGCAACTCGAGTTAACGCGAGTTAATGACTCGAGTGGGCAAAGAATTACTTTACAACTGTCATTAGTCAGAGAATTCTCTGGGAATAGCTGTTATGTTACACATTACCAGCGGGCTTGGGGAATTTCTTTTATTTCAGACTCGGACAGTATATTTAGAAACTCCAAACTCGTAAACTAACCCGGATCCCCACCATCAGTGTGCACGTTTTGACACCGTAGCTACCACAGATGGGCATCTTTAATTTTTAAATTTTGCTAAGTATACCAATTTAGTATTTTTTGTCAAGAAATTTTTATTTATATTATTAAAAAAAGTCAGAAGTCATCAAGTTGAAGTCGATTCTTAGTTGGTTGGAGGCTATTGAAGTCGATTCTAAAAAGTCGATTATTTTGTAAAAGATCGATTCTTGGTTAAAGTCGAGTTGACTTACCCACACGCACACCCACCATCCCTAAATTAAATTATGCAAATGGCAAATTGCTGACAGCAGATTCAGCAGAAGTGACATTATAGTTTTGTATTGTAATTTTATGATTATATCTATTGTTTTCTCATAAGAATACCGTTAAAGGCTTAATTTTATAGAAAACTTCGATTTAAAGTTGACATTAAATATGGCTGGACAAGGCCATCAATTTTCCGGAAACTTTCAAGCCAACGCTGCTGGCATGAGAGCCGGTTTCGGCGGAGGGCCTATGGGCCAGCAAATGCAGTCCATGCCGAACCAATTAGCAGGTGATATTAATTGTATTTACTAAATCCAACTTTCTTACAATGATAGCTACACTTCCATTGATAGATTATTGTTCCTTTTACAAGAATATCAGTAATATGTATTTATGCCGTAATAACTGATAAATAATCTCCTTTAGATTAATTCCCGACGTCTTAGTTGTTTTCCAGCAACCATGGTTTCTGGGAAGGCTAACCTAAACACTTTTTTCCCAACTACCCAAAGTTTGTCTTTTGTTTCTAAACCGAACTGGCTCGAACTGGCTGTTGCCTTGAAGTAACGATGACTTTTGCTTACTCTTGGACTTGAGTAAGTGCATACCTGGATCCCAAGATGGTGGTACATTCCAAAGATCTATTCTTGTAGTATCATTTAAATGTGTTCCCAATCTTGTTAGCAACCTTCAGTACACACACTAAACTGCTACTGAAAGTAGAAAAATGATAAATTGTATCCAATATCTAGTCTAATGTCTAACTGTTAACTTTGAATACATTACAGGAGTGATGGGAGGACCTATGGCTAACACTAGTGGCATGGTTGGAATGGGTAATCAAATGGTACCACCATATGGAGCAACAATGCAAAACCAGATGGGAAATATGGGAATGGGGCCACAGGTAATTAAATTTCCCTAATGAAACCTTCATTGTTTATTTACTTAATGGTTATTAAGTTATTATTGAAAATAGTGTAGTACCTATATTATTGTGTAGTATATCGTTTAAATTGAAAACGCATTTGCATATGGATTATTAAAAGGAACATGAATGTCTATACAGATGATCCTTCCTGTCATCATCCCTCATCCATTTCCCCTCTGGATCATAGTACTACTGCCTAGTTCAACTGCTAGTACAAATGACATTTCCTCGAATTCCTGATTGATGGTCCATCTTAAAATTTAGATCCTATTACGGGACAGAAATCAAAATGTCAAGTATTATTGTTACAAATAATTTAATAATTTCAGGGTATGGGAGTTGTTGGAGGAGGTCCAGGTGCAGGCATGGGACCTCAAAATGTGCAGCAAACAGGTAAGTACACTACCTCAATGATTGATGTGATAGATAGATAATTCTTTATTGTACACCAATAGATTTAAGGTCCAACCCCACCAAACGGACCGCATCACATCGGAACGGATTTTACAAATGTGGCCGCGTCTGTTCATATGCGATGCGATGCGGGCTGGTGCGGTCCGTTTGGTGGGGTAGGACAAGTAGGAAGCATGTATACAGTTTAATGTACATGTGGCTTTATTGCTGGAAGTGATTTCTTCCATGCAAACTTGGGTTGAAAAAGGTGACAAAATGATGATAAGTTTCAATCTTGCTATTGCCCAATCTCTTCTGCAATGTGATATGTTGTGTGAACATAGAGGATTTAATGTTTGTCTTGACACTAGTTGACGGCCACAGCTTCACCTGTGATTTAGAAGATGTCTGTTTGTTAGGTTCCCATTCCTGTTCTCTGTGTGGAATTCAGTTCCCATGACTCGTGATAATGTTCTTTTTTTAAGTCAAAACCTTCATTATATAGATTTGTTCTGTTACTGTGTTTCAGGTGGCATGCAAGCTGGTGGAGCTGTGGTATCTGCAGGAGCTGCCCCACCTCCCGTACAGCCAGCAGCAGCTCAACCGCCCCAGAACAAAGAGTTCAATACTGCTTCACTCTGCAAGTATGAGAATTTATTATTGCACTTTTAATTTGCATTTGTATTGGAACAGGCAACATCTAAGATGGTACTAGAACTTACGGTAGTTCCTTTCGAGGGGAAATGGAAAGGGGGACTCTTTTGTCTGCACTTAGCCTCCTTTTTGGGCCGGCCGACTTGGAAAAGGGGCTCCGTATACCCACAAACTGAGTTACAAGTCTCGGGATCTGCTTGGGTTTCTCTTTCTGTTGCACAATGGACTCAGGTGCAGAGTCCATTGTGCGGCATAAAGAGAAACCCAGTGAATCCATGGATAGCTATGGATTTTGTCCCACGTTGTATACTGATTGTGGAAACTTAAAATGTTTCAGATTTGGCCAGGAAACAGTTCAGGACATAGTCAGCAGGACACAGGATGTTTTCCAAACATTAAAAGCTATACAGGTAAGTGCCCATCGTTGATGACGTTATGTGAGTGACATACCAATGAAGTTGACTCAATGTAGTGTTTTTATCTATGGAATAGATGCTCACACTGTCTCACATACACCAATAGTGGGGTTAGCTGTCATTGGGGAGTCAATCATTGACATTAGACGAGTGTGTACACGGTACATACACACCTGCGCTATTGAGTGTAGTAGTGAGCCAGTGCAATTCTATGTATTACATTGTATTACTAAGACCGAATATCTTACAATAATAGACGTGGGAGTTGTGTGCAAAACAAATTCTTTTGGAAGAATAATTTATTTACCTTAGATTATACCATACCATACCATTTTCTGAAGATGTACTACTAAGATTAATCTCTTATGTCTGCACCATTTGTTTACAGCCTCCAAACGGCACACAGCATGGTGAAAATGCAAGTAATGATAAGAAAGCCAAGATGCAAGAACAACTACGTACTATCAGGTTGCTGTTCAAAAGGTTAAGGCTTATCTATGAAAAATGTAATGAGACATGTCAGGTAAATTAAAGTGAATTGTTATAATATTTATGTCACATTTATGTACTCACTGGTAAGATTGCACTGGCCTGGCACAGGCGCCCCCGACGGGTCCAGGTAGAAGAGGTAGGCCCAGGAAGTCTTGGTTTGACGTTGTAGAAGGTGACATGCGTACCAAAGGTCTCACTATAGAGAATAATATTTTTCGACAGAGTTTGAGTTCACCTTGACCTCGAGAAACATGTCTCGATGATGACCTAATCTAACCTAACCTATAGTAACTTTTGAAGATTTCTATAATAGTACCATTCACAAGATGATAGTGCTGCTAATCCTATTAATATAAGAAATATTAAAGTTCATGAGGATGTTTTTCTTTTCAGGGAATGGAATATACCCACATGGAAAGCCTTATACCATTAAAAGATGAAGCAGAAAATAAAGCGCTGGACGAAAGACGTAATACGGAATCATATAGATTAGCATTGGAAGAGAATAGGGAACTGACAGAACAGGTATGTATCAGGCATTATATCTTAACCACCAAAGAAACCTAAGAATCGCTTTCTGCATAGCTAGAGTATATTGTCTAGATATTGCCAGTCATTATACATAGATCCCATTTAGATCACAATCAACTTTCTGGCTATTGCCATTGGCTCGAAGAAGAAAAAAATCTAATTATAAAAAGTAAATATTATCAATGACTGATGTAACTTTTTCTTATTTTTCCAGGTGGTGTTAAAAAATAAACAACTGAAGGAAGTGATAACGAATCTCAGGACTATTATATGGGAAATAAATGTCATGTTGACCATGAGAAGGTCTTAAAATGTGTACATAGTTAGACCAACTGTTAAATGTGTTGATACATTCAAGGAATAAGCAAGAGGGTGCTTTGAAGCGACAAAGTATAGAAGTGAAATGTTAGTGAAAGAAGATGATACAATAAGACTCCAGAATGAGAGGCATAATTCAGTAATTGAAAGTGCTATAAGTTATGGCACTATGGCAGTCAGATTCATGATCTGTAATATAGTAGGTATACAGATATTTGGGGATGTTTCATCCCACCAAGATCTTCAGGATGAAGCCAATCTCACCTGTAAGCCAAAATACCTCTTGATTTAAAGACTAGGCTCTTGACTTGCCACTGGAAATTGGAGGTCAGACGACAGTCGTTTCCATAAAAGCTGCTTAAGCCAAACTGTGAAGAATGAGATGTAGTACATGGACCCTGGACTCCCAGGTAAAAATCTGAACTGAAACTGGGAACCGCGCAAAGATGATGAATTCTGCAGAATGTCTGGATTCGGCTACTAAACTGGTTATATCTTGTTGTTTTTTTAAACAACCCATGAAATGGTGGCAATTGGGCCAGTATCCTAAAATAAAGAAAAGATTTATGGAACGATTTATTATTACTTGAGACGCGACGATTTCGTGTTCGCTTTTCCTAGCATTTGAATAAGTACTCGTATATTATATCACCAGAAGAAGCCACACCGCCTCCGCCGAGAGTGTAAGGTAGCAGAACCATCAATGCGTTTTGTAGCCCGTTGAGTATGAGTATGTTGAGTATGTTAAGTTGAGTACGTTAAGTTGAGTACGTTAAGTTGAGTACGTTAAGTTGAGTACGTTAAGTTGAGTACGTTGAGTTCAGTATATTGAGTTGAGTATGTTGAGTTCAGTATGTTGAGTTGAGTACGTTGAGTTCAGTATGTTGAGTTCAGTATGTTGAGTTCAGTATGTTGAGTTGAGTATGTTGAGTTGAGTATGTTGAGTTGAGTATGTTGAGTTGAGTATGTTGAGTTGAGTATGTTGAGTTCAGTACGTTGAGTTCAGTACGTTGAGTTCAGTACGTTGAGTTAGTATGTTGAGATGAGTAGGTACGTTGAGTTGAGTACGTTGAGTTGAGTATGATGTGAGTACGTTGAGTTGAGTATGATGTGAGTACGTTGAGTTGAGTACAGTGTTGCCAACATACATTAGTAGCTAAAAGTAGTTCCAATAGCACTCGTATGAGTATCGGTAGATGTCTCCACCGTCGCCCCAAAGACGGAAAGTATACAGGAATTTGGATTGACTTCGTGCAGGTTTCGGTGGCTTAGCGGTTAGAGCAATCCCCCTGTAAGGGAGACATTTCTCTTTTCTCTTTGTAAATCGATTTGAACAATCAGCATAGTAAATGCTTCAAAATTTCATTCAACTCACATAAAGTGTACGAAAGTGGAATAATTACAAAAAAATCATCAATCATAATCATTGAAATAACAATTTCGGATAATTATAATTCAAATTCTTTAATGGTTTTCATTCAAGAGGAAATTGTTGATGACTGGAGATCAGCAATTGTGTTATGATATTTTTCTACTGTGCCCATTTTACTCAATACCTCTTCTGGCAACGCACAGTTGAAGCAGCATTTACCTTTTTTTTCTGAGGGAGTCTCTAATGCAGAGGATGGAGTTGAGGGTCTCCAAACTCATTCTGTTACTTTGCTTATTTTATTCATCTGGGAGAATAACCTCTCTACCTCCGCATTGGAGTGTGGTAATGAGAGGCACGTTAATGCTAGATTACTTACATCTTGGTAGATGTTGTCACCGGAAGAATTTTCATTTTTTGTACTTCGACCCAAAATTGAACTATTTCTTTAGACTGCCACTTATTATTAATGTCAAACGTGCCACTGCTATACTTAATTACGCAATACTGTTTATACTGGAGATTACAAGTACAAGTGCTTTATTCAATATGTGTAACAAATTACGCAATACTTTGTCAATGATTTCCGGTGTAAATCCCAATATTTCGGCAACTTCAGTGATATCGTTTGATTTGTTTGGTTTTATTGCCTCTTCTGGACTTAGCAACGCCATTGATTCTAGCTGCTTGTAGTTGTCTGGAAGTCTTTGTGGCAATTGCTTAAGCAATTGTAGTGAGAAGGCAGAGCAGCATTGTCGTATTGCATTTAAAATTTCTTAAATTTTCTTGGGTCGTTGCAGTTTCAAACATGTAGCCAAGATAAGGCCTAAGGTTAATATCCCTGTGTGTTATTGGGTTTGATAAGTTCCTGTTTACAGGTCTTGGTATCAAAATTGTCTGACTCACTGATTGTATCAGTGTTGTGAGTGTGTTTAAAAGTTATAATGGATTAGAATCCTCACTTTCAAATGCTTTAATTGCTGTTTAAACATCATTTAAAACAATTCTCAGGAACACAAAATATAAATAATTTCTTCTGTCTACGAGGTTGTTGTAAATAATCTCTGCTGAGTAACAAGTGTCTTTCCTTTTCGCCAAATCAAAATGTAATTTTAATTCATCTCATTGTGTCAAAATTTTTGTAATCGCTGGCTCTATGAAGAGCCAACGTGTAGGTATCGCGCATACCTTGGTGATTGTCAACGGACTTTCACCACATTTAATAAGCTCATATATTTTTGTGTATTCATCTTGCCGCTTAGACACACAATTACATTTCTCTAACCATAAACTCAATATTTCTTGGCAGAGTATTTTCGGATGCATGTGCTAACTGCAACGAGTGGAAGACACATCATATTCGTATTAAATTTTCTGTACCATATTCTCTTTTGGGATTGCATGTACAGCGTTATTAATGCCTGTATTAACAGATGCATTATCAGTTCCAATTGCAATCATTTTTTAAATATCAACAGCAGGCCATTAACGATTCCTCTAGCATCTGCACTCTCAATTGAAAATCCTCGGACCTAAATAAATGGACGAAAATAAGGTGATATGCAGTATGGGATTAATTTGTTATTGCGTTTATTAATAAAATTATTCTTAATATATAGAATAATATTTTTTATTCATTATCAATATATCGTTCAATAAAAAATGTATGTGTTATGTATGTATGGTCTCTCAGCTTTGACGCCATAATAATAAATGCTAATGAGGACAAGTTCTAGCGGAATATCACAATTGTTTTCTTTGACTAGCACTTTCAATTTTGAACCTAAATAAACAGACGAAAACAACGATAATATGCAGTATTGGCTTTATTTTTTATTGCTTTTATTAACTATTTTTCCAATACAGAACAATATGTTTCATTCATTTTCAATCATTCGTATCTTAAAAAAATTTTTTTTTCAAGATTTTTGAACGCAAATAAAACCGAGGGAAGTGGTCCCTCAACTTTGACGCCATCATAAAAAATGCTAGTAAGAACAATCTCTAACGAAATATCGTATTTTTTTTCTTTGGCCGGCACTTTCAGTTTTGCACCTAAAATGTATGCTGCGGGAATGATGTCCTTCGTTCTCCCACTCGGGTCTATATTTCTGAGAACAACTTTTTTTTCTTTAGGGTTTAAATCCATTTTATCAATAAAAACTGAGAAAAATGAGTAGCGCGCACTATTTTGATTTCGGCCATAGATAACATCAGATAACATAGATTTGTGTTTCATGTTTATTTTTCTTTTAAGACTCGCCATCCTACTTTATAAATTTTTAAAACCCACTCACATCTCATTATGAATTGAAAAATAGCTAGAAAAAAAAAGAAAGTTTAGCTACAAGATTTATTAAATTGTAGCTGTAGCCCTCCAAAAATAGCTAGATCTAGCTACAGAGTGTAGCTAAGTTGGCAACAGT
Organism: Eilema depressum; assembly: GCA_914767945.1. NCBI lineage: Eukaryota > Metazoa > Arthropoda > Insecta > Lepidoptera > Erebidae > Eilema > Eilema depressum. The sequence continues at coordinate 19,348,240 of OU612013.1, forward strand.
GGTTGAGTATGGTGCGAGTACGTTGTGAGTACACTGAGACGAAATGGTACTTACGTTAGTTCCAGCAAAGCTCAGTAGATGTCGCGCCAAACATGACGTCATTTTCTGAACGGCGGTGTTAAGACCCTCCGCAGTTTGGTTAGGTTCACTGGTGGTCGTAATTTCAGTAACTCTGGTTTCCCTTCATAACGCATAAATCTTTCGCCTTTTACTAAAGATTTCCGTGGAGGGGAACACTCAAATGAGTCTTTGATATTTTTGCAATGTCTCACTTCGGTGAGGCTAAGAAAAGAAATAAAGTAATTCAATTCAACATTCTGCAAATTCAATTCTGTACTGTAGCTGTACCGGAATGAAAATTAGGGCCAGTGAGTGTGAGTAGTGTTGTGTTGAGTAGGACATGAGTTTATAATATATTGAGTTTGTCTTTGTAAGAGCCACCCCACCTCATTTTTGTACTGAGTGTCTGTCCCGAAGCTCACAAATGACCAATGTATTCGAAGTTGTGAGTCTGTCTTATCTTAAGAGGGGAGCAGTGTTGTGTTGAGTAGGACATGAGTTTATATTGAGTTTCTAAGAGCCACCCCATTTCATTTGTGTACTGAGTGTCTGTCTCGAAGCTCACAAATGACCAATGTATTCGAAGTTGTGAGTCTGTCTTATCTTAAGAGGCGAGGACGGTGTCTAGCAACTCAAAGAAACATTAAATTTGAAGTTGCGAGTATAATCATCTATAAAAATAACTGATGGACCTATGAATCATAATGTCAAGTAATATATAATGAAATAAAAAAAAAGACGTGTGGCATTTGGGGACTGCCGCGGTAAAGCTATTGCATAGCATTTTTTATCAACTTATGCAATTATAATTACTTACGTTAAGCGGAGCTACTTCGGAGCAGCTCGGCTCGATTCGTGCGAGCTTCGGGGTGTTAGGTTTTTTTTCGTTACGGAATTTCTGGATTCGGTCTCCACGCTCAAGGCCCGCGATAGAAGCTATGCAATAGCTTAATAGATAAAATGTTTTTATTCTGAAAATTATCTTTAGGTACATATTAAAATTTAAAAATAATATTTAGCTATTTACCACTCAGTCTATTTCTCCGTTACACAAGTAGATACTTGGCCGGCTTTAGAAAAAATGCGCTCCGAAGGCACGGAAGTCGCTACAAGCCTTTTTAAAAACCGTTTGTAGAGCCTAGGGTACGCTTCTTTTTTCGAGAACCACCACTTTGTGGGATGTTCGGACCTAAGTAGTGGTTGCTTTTCGAGGTATTTGTCGACCTCGATGATACCCCCCTGCAGTGGGATTGGCGTTCCTTATGACATCACGCATTTGTTTATCAAAATCATCAAAAATACGGCATTTGCGTTCCGGAGGCGGTGATGAAGTAGTTGGTTGAGTTGGTTGTGACTGATTAATTTGAATTTGACCGGCAAATGCTTTTAATCTTCTACATGCTCTATTGTATGCATGTTCGTTGTTGAAGCCAAATCTTTTAAATCGCGGATCCAACAACGTGCTTTCAATATCTGGATAATCTATAGCTAATGTAGACATAACGCTATTTCTTATTAACAAAATTCTTTCGAACATATCACAAGGCTTCCGGCTCCGGCGAGGGAGGTATCTGTGGGGATTTTTCACACGAAAAAAAAAAGTATGTTTTGGGCGCACTACTTAAAAAGTAACTTTGTCATGTGTTTAGTACCATAACTATATACAGGGTGTCCCAAAATTCAAGGATAAGCCGGTAACAGAGGGTGGCCCTACTTATGGCTGCTCTGGAAAAAATAAGAAAAAAAATGTATCTCTATTTTTTTTTTAATTATTTAAACTTTTTAAAAATCTTTGGAAATTCGGTACCCCTAATGATATTTTCAACTACCAGGTCCACAATTTTGCAAATATTTCTGAACTCTTTTCTGTATTAGCAAGCTAAGAAGCATGACTATCCACCAACACCCTGAAAAATTATAGAATATTTGTAGTTATTTTACAAAAATAAGTCAAAATATTTTTTTGTCGTCAAATTTTCATACATTTTTACTTTCGACCCACTGTATCTTATCTCGGTGAAAAAAAAAAGTATGGACACCACTATGGCATTATTTTTCAAAAATTGGCGCAACTATCCAAGATTTCAAAATGGTATAATTTGGGTACGATACTATAATGAAATAGTAAAAAAAAATTGTTTTTGTAAATAATAATCACATTTAATACATTGCTCTTATTGAAAATCACCAGATTTACTTTGTACACAATGCATTCATCCTCAATAAAAAATCATTGACGGGACTTGTGACAAAGTGGTAACCGAGTAGGTTATCACATTACGAGGTTAAGCAACATAAGCCAGGGTGGTTTTCGGGAAGATGACTATTCTTAAGACATTAAGACACCTCCGTCCTCTGTTTCTCAGAGAGTACGTTAGGCCGTAGATCCCGGTGGCCATATGAGTATCTATGACAGTTAGTCGGACCCCTAAAAGTCCAACAACTGGACTCACTACATAACTTTGATATAGCCAGTGGGTTGTGAAGGTCAGGTGGCAGTCGCTTCACTGCAAATTTCGCATTTCTGCTGTTTCACAGTTAGCCGGGCAATCCGAGGCTCAGAGTTTTATTGGAATTGTTTTAAGAACAATTAGGTTTCCGAAAGCAATTGCAACGCTGGACTAGTTTCATTCAAATATCAATGCGGCTACGGATTATATTTCTGACAAAAGAAATGCACGAAAAATAAAATGTATTAATGCCGGTGGCAAACAATTAAAAATGTAAAATAAAAAAAATATTAACAATAATGCAATAATTATAAAATTATACCATTATGTTTGTTTAATATTTTAACAGTATGGATTTTCATCCTCTGAACCTTTACAAAATACAGAGTCGGATTTTATGGTTAACTGTGAAACAGCAGAACCGCGAAATTTTCTTTGAAGCGACTGCCACCTGACCTCCACAACCCATTGGCGATATCAAAATTATGTAGTGCGTCCAGTTGTTGGACTTTTAGGGGTCCGACTAACTGTCATAGATACTCATATGGCCACCGGGATCTACGACCTAACGTACTCTCTGAGAAACAGAGGACGGAGGTGTCTTAATGTCTTAAGAATGGTCATCCATCCGAAAACCACCCTGGCTTATGTTGCTTAACCTTGTAATGTGATAACCTACTCGGTTACCACTTTCTCACAAGTCCCGTCAATGATTTTTTATTGAGGATGAATGCATTGTGTACAAAGTAAATCTGGTGATTTTCAATAAGAGCAATGTATTAAATGTGATTCTTATTTACAAAAAAAAAATTTTTTTAGTATTTCATTATAGTATCATACCCAAATTATACCATTTTGAAATCTTGGATAGTTGCGCCAATTTTTGAAAAAGAATGCCGTAGTGGTGTCCATACTTTTTTTTTCACCGAGATAAGATAAAGTGGGTCGAAAGTAAAAATGTATGAAAATTTGACGACAAAAAAATATTTTGAATTATTTTTGTAAAATAACTACAAATATCCTATAATTTTTCAGGGTGGTGATGGATAGCCATGCTTCTTAGCTTGCTAATACAGAAAAGAGTTCAAAAATAATTGCAAAATTGTGGACCTGGTAGTTGAAAATATCATTAAGGGTACCGAATTTCGAGGGATTTTAAAAAAGTTCGAGTAATTAAAAAAAAAATAGAGATATATTTTTTTTCTTATTTTTTCCTGAGCAGCCTTATGGCTTATGGCAACAGGGGGTGGGCCTACATGTAGGCCCACCCCCTGTTGCCGGCTTATCCTTGAATTTTGGGACACCCTGTATGTTCCGCTGCTGATATGGTAGTTGACCACCTTTATAAAAATAGGTATTTAGAAATAGCTTTCAAATAGTATAATAGTATAATAATCTTAGGCTAGTTGTCCGAAATGGCAGATCCTCTCTCAAGCAAGAGTTTGGCGTCATGTTGTGCTTAGTTTTAATATAACCTATGTATTCTTAAATCTAAATAAAAAACAATCAATAGAAAAATAGACTCTAAGGGTATCTTTGTCTTATCAGATTGAGGAGATAAAAAGGACCAGCAAATCAACATCATTAAAAATCAAGTCTTAGCCACTGTGGCCCTCCTTTCCCTATTCCTTGGAATAATTTCTGTATACAGGGTGTCCCAAAATTCAAGGATAAGTTGGCAACAGGGGGTGGCACTACTTATGGCTGCTCAGGAAAAAATAAGAAAAAAAATATCTCTCTATTTTTTTTTTAATTACTCGAACTTATTTAAAATCCCTCGAAATTCGGTACCCTTAATGATATTTTCAACTACCAGGTCCACAATTATGCAAATATTTTTGAACTCTTTTCTGTATTAGCAAGCTAAGAAGCATGGCTATCCATCACCACCCTGAAAAGTTATAGGATATTTGTAGTTATTTTACAAAAATAAGTCAAAATATTTTTTTGTCGTCAAATTTTCATACATTTTTACTTTCGACCCACTTTATCTTATCTCGGTGAAAGAAAAAAGTATGGACACCACTATGGCATTCTTTTTCAAAAATTGGCGCAACTATCCAAGATTTCAAAATGGTATAATTTGGGTATGATACTATAATGAAATACTAAAAAAATTTTTTTTTTGTAAATAAGAATCATATTTAATACATTGCTCTTATTGAAAATCACCAGATTTACTTTGTACACAATGCATTCATCCTCAATAAAAAATCATTGACGGGACTTGTGACAAAGTGGTAACCGAGTAGGTTATCACATTACGAGGTTAAGCAACATAAGCCAGGGTGGTTTTCGGATGGATGACCATTCTTAAGACATTGAGACACCTCCATTCCTCAGAAAGTACGTTAGGCCGTCGATCGTAGTGGCCATACGAGCATCTATGACAGTTGTTACGGGTAGTCGGAGCCCTAAAAGTCCAACAACTGGACGCACTACATAACTTTGATATCGCCAATGGGTTGTGGCGGTCAGGTGGCAGTCGCTTCACGGAAAATTTCGCGGTTCTGCTGTTTCACAGTTAACCATAAAATTCGACTCTGTATTTCGTAAAGGTTCAGAGGAAGAAAATCCATACTGTTAAAATATTAAACAAACATAATGGTATAATTTTATAATTATTGCATTATTGTTAATATTTTTTTTATTTTACATTTTTTATTGTTTGCCACCGGCATTAATACATTTTATTTTTCGTGCATTTCTTTTGTCAGAAATATAATCCGTAGCCGCATTGATATTTGAATGAAACTAGTCCAGCGTTGCAATTGCTTTCGGAAAGTCGGAAACCTAATTGTTCTTAAAACAATTCCAATAAAACTCTGAGCCTCGGATTTCCCGGCTAAAAAGCGACTGCCACCTGACCTCCACAACCCACTGGCGATATCAAAGTTATGTAGTGAGTCCAGTTGTTGGGGTTCGACTAACTGTCATAGATACTCATATGGCCACCGGGATCTACGGCCTAACGTACTCTCTGAGGAACAGAGGACGGAGGTGTCTTAATGTCTTAAGAATGGTCATCCATCCGAAAACCACCCTGGCTTATGTTGCTTAACCTCGCAATGTGATATCCTACTCGGTTACCACTTTGTCATAAGTCCCGTCAATGATTTTTTATTGAGGATGAATACATTGTGTACAAAGTAAATCTGGTGATTTTCAATAAGAGCAATGTATTAAATGTGATTCTTATTTACAAAAAAAATATTTTTTTAGTATTTCATTATAGTATCATACCCAAATTATACCATTTTGAAATCTTGGATAGTTGCGCCAATTTTTGAAAAAGAATGCCATAGTGGTGTCCATACTTTTTTTTTTTCACCGAGATAAGATAAAGTGGGTCGAAAGTAAAAATGTATGAAAATTTGACGACAAAAAAATATTTTGACTTATTTTTCTAAAATAACTATAAATATCCTATAATTTTTCAGGGTGGTGATGGATAGCCATGCTTCTTAGCTTGCTAATACAGGAAAGAGTTCAAAAATATTTGCATAATTGTGGACCTGGTAGTTGAAAATATCATTAAGGGTACCGAATTTCGAGGGATTTTAAAAAAGTTCGAGTAATTAAAAAAAAAATAGAGATATATTTTTTTTCTTATTTTTTCCTGAGCATCCATAAGTAGGGCCACCCCCTGTTGCCGGCTTATCCTTGAATTTTGGGACACCCTGTATAAGCATAGCCCTCTTTAGGAGGTAATGTGTTATGATGAACAATAGCGCCGGGGTCCATTATAAGCCTCTGTCTGAGGTCTTGATGCTTGAGATTTAGAAGCATGGCTAATCCACGCGGTTTGACCTTTAGACAAGCCAGTCCAGCAATTTCTTTTCCGAGGGCAGTTAAGGCAATGAGAGTGACGTTTTCGTTGTCATCTATAGTGACTTTAAGATCCTTAAATTATCCTTAAATATTTATTTGATAGCTATTTTCTTTGAATTTGGGAGAATGGATTTTAGCACTTGCCATAAAAGTAATGAGTCTGGGTTTAAAATCAACTATCTGGCTTTTTAATAAAATTGTGTGGTGTTTACTTGGTCTTCTTCCATTTGTGGAATTCCCCGCTATTTGATCATTTCAATTGTTCATCATCATCTTATCATCTTAATATCTGTAATCAATTCTTGGATACACACCGAAGCTGGAACAAGCTAATGCATCTTAGAAAGGATCCATGAGAGCTGCAAGGATATCAATTGGTCGAAAAATCTTACAAACTTCAGTTAAATCAATAAATTTGTTTTGTATTTAAGTAATTTTTCTGGTGCACTGGTGAGGCAACTAATTATATTATTAATTGCAGGGCGCAGTTACAAAAATATTTCCATCATGTAAAATAAATAAATAAAATAAAATAAAAATAAAATGTATAAAAATAATGAAAACAATAAAAAGTTAATAACATTTATTTATTGCCATGTAAAATAAATAAATAAAATAAAAGAAAAAAAGGAATAAAAAAACTATAAAGTGATAAATCAAATAAAAGTTATTTATTGCCAAAAACAATTCTAACAACGTTCAAGAATTTTCCATTGGCTATTCACTAGGTAAGCGTGTTCTGTACCGTACCGTGACGTTTACCTTTTTTGGTTTCATTACTTGATCATCGTTATGACGTAGTAATCACGCTTACAAGATGTCCAGTTCCAACGTCGCCTCAATCCATTCAGCAGCAACACATTCAAATCATGCTACAATTCTTTTAACTGCAACAGCAAAGGACAAATTATATCTTTTGTCGATAGATTTGTGTGCCACCAAATTCAACTGATACACCCACTGTATCGGTGTATATTACGACTTCTAGCTATCTCGTTCCCAGTCAGATAATATTAATTGTGTAGTCCTTGCAACTATACTATTCTTGCACAATTTTCAGCGTTGACGTGGTTACATGCATAATTCAGTGAAACCAGCATCTTATTTGCCATAAAAGGTGGACTTGTGTTATGCCTTGCTGCGTACGCTTTCACATTTACCCATAATAATTCTATGGCGTTGTACTAACAGTGGTACTGACAAGTGACAGTACCCATACCCATGTTCTGCTACTTGTTTATCTACAGCGTGTCGATTTTCTTTTAACATACCGACCAACTCTTATTTCAACATAGACTCAACTACGTTGTGGCCATAATTACCAAGCCAGTTCATGATATCGGACTTTTTATTGGCTTGCATACGCATTTTATTTATTATTTATGAGTGATATTATGTTGCGTTATCCATAATAATCACTGATGATTCCTTTAGTTTATATAGGTTAAATCTTCAAACCAACATTCAAACACTTCTGAATTCACCTCCTCGAGGTAGTCTTATTATTATGATCGTTGTCATACCATTGTGTTTTGAAGTATTTTAAATAGCTTCTTTATGGTGAAGCTGGTGCAGCCTGTTGAATACTATTGCAGGCTTATTGCATTGAAGTGGGAGGAAGGAAAATTCACAGTACATTCTTACACTATACTTCTTGCATTTTTGTCGTCAATCGATCTTGTTGCTCTCGCTATCTCACATTCTTTTGTCTTATTCCAGATGACTTTTTTAAAGTGTTGATAACATCCATATAAATTATCATCTGGAAGAGTAGCTATCGCGGCATTAATTTGAGCCGCTTCATAATCACATTTAAATTATTTTATCGCCTCAGGCAAATTGTTTTGTTAAATAAAATAATCTCATGTAGATTTTCTCCATCTTATTCAGGAGAAATGCATATATCACACAGAATACTTTTACTGTCGTTTGGTCTGTAAATATGTCAACATGAATTATATGAAGATAGAAGGCATGGAAAAATTTTGAATGAGCCGTCACCTCATCACTGTTTTCGTGTTCCTTTCAACGTTATAAATATTTCGGTCCCAGAAAAGAAATCATAGGTTTCGATAAACTTTTGAACCATTCCTTCACATATCTGCTGCATATAAATGAGGGACCGACGGCTTAAGGTGCTCTCCGAAGGCAAAAAATTCCCAGACCTATACAAATAGACGTTCATTTATACAAATATTTATATTTTTATTTTTTTACTAAAAATTCTAAAACCTCAGTTTATCCAATGTATGTCCTGCACGAATGTCTATTGTCAATTAAATGCCTCCTTCGTTTCGTATCTTCAAATCGTGTAGGCTGGATAAAACGTTCAGTGAAAGTAGAATTGTTGTTTTTTTAATTGTTTGTTCGCTTGCTAATATACACATATATTGACAATTAAATGCCTCCTTTGTTTCGCAGGTATATTCAAATCGTGTAGGTTGGATAAAACATTCCGTAAACGATTTTACGTTTGTTTTGTTTTTTTTTCTGTTTTTTTATTTATTTGTCGAGTCAAAAATGAAAATTTTCTATAGCATTTGTCGTACGGTGACGTTCACCGAATAGGCAGAAGAAATGTGAATTTTGGAGAATGCAGATATGTGGAGAGTAAAATTTAACCAATAGTTTTCGATGTATTTCATGGATACATTGTCGTCATTACCGACGCATTCCGCTTTCAAAACCAGTTAACGTATGCTCTGGCGGTAGAAGAGGCAAGGCGGCTAGAATGCTCATTACAAGTGAATTCTCAAGTTTATCAGCACTTTAGTTAACCCTAAAAGTCTAATCTATTTCGTACATAATGTCTTAACATAGGTCTCAGAGGCGTACACTCGTAAATAACAACCATAGGCTAAAATAAACCTACTTATGTGTTTCCTTTCAAAGGAAACTGATACTTAGGATATAAACAAATAATTTAACACATTTAATCAATGACAATAACAAAACAATTATAGTTATTTATTAAAATAACGTAATCTGCTTTTGATCAATCAAAAAATCAATAAAAGTATTTAATAATTTTAAACATTAACCGTTTATTTATTACATGGTAAATTAAAATGAATAAGGGTTTCAATTGCTAACTATAATTTAAGCCGCATTTAAACCGAGATCAACTTAGCGCTTGTAACATATTGTTTTTTTTTGCAATTGACCGCAAAAATTTCAGGGTTTTCAGCTTGAAATTCATTACTTGGATCTTCTTATTCTGAGCTGTTTCATGAATTCTTTTTATTCAAAGATTTTTAATTGTATGTGATCATCTGATCATATACTAGCCATAAATCACAGCTGTATTGATACATTTCATATTCGAAATATTCTAGAATACAGCCATAGACCATCATGATAGATGAAATCAAAACCTGGGTATCATGACATACAGTGTTACTTTCTGCAACCGTTTCTTCAATGGGCACTTGTATAGAAAAGAAGCTTTTCAGTAACATACTTATTCTCGTATTGACTTTGAATTGTCAATCTGAAGATGAGGACTCTTCAGAAGTCGTTTTTCCATAGAAATATTGTCGTTTTCATTTCAGGTGGCCTAAATATCATTTTTTAATTTTTACATGATAATATTACTATATTCAATCTGAAATAATGCCAAAACATCAATGAAATAGATAAAAACAGAAAAATAAATCACACAGAAATAAGTAAAAGATACACAAAGCATAAACATACGCCTGACAGGCGTATTACATCGTTATAAATCATAAATGGCTGTACTTACTTTAACGAAACGAGTACCGCTAGTTAGTGCCCGTCGACCATTAAGTTGTCTAAACAGCCAAAGCAGCTAAAAGAATGTGGTTTACTGTTCTTTTGCCTGTTCCACCTTAAACTTACGGTTTATAATGCAGCTAGTGCTTGTAATGTCAAACCTCCCCAAATAGCTTGGGACCTATCTGAAGACAAGTGTTTGTAAAATGCGTCCATGTAGTTTCCTGTTCTATTCCCTGCAAATGCTTGCATCAGCAGCATTGAGTTAATATCTGGCTGCACATTTTGTAAATATTCCTTATAAATATTTAGTTAATAGACTGCTGGAAGTCATTTCCTATTAGAAAAACTATAATCCAGGCATACTCGTAGTAAATACCTAATTCTTCAAATCATTCTTCTGTTATGCGATATAATAATGCGAACAATCATAGTAAAACATTGTGTCAGTTTTAGGATGACACACGTTTTTGCATGAAGTCATTGCATGTTGTATGGTTTGTTGCCTGCCTTACTGTTAGATTTCTCATTGACAAACCTTTGTCGTTGTTGGTAGTTTTGGAGATGGTAGTGCTGTGAGTGACCAAGCTGTATCATGAATAGCAGATGATTGCTCCCGCTGAGTCAGTGCCTATCGCTTATTTAGCTGTATTTGTTAAATGGGATATTAACACTTTATATAATGGCTACTCATATTTTCTACAAATTTATTAGATTAAAAGTCAGAGTGTGCAGAATATTGTGATTTATTCTATTGTCTGCAAGTTTACTGAAGTGATTCCACACGTATTGGCGTCATAATCAATCGTTTTTAAACTGCTGTAGAAACTTTTAGGTTAAAAGAAAGCAGAGTAGAAGATTTTGGATTATGTTATGTTAACAAAATTGAGTTCACGAGATCTCTTAGATTTATAAACCTTTCCAACATGTAGAAAGTCATCACGTACTCACGTGTTAATTATTTTTTGGGAATCTTATTACATTCTGTAGTCTTTTGAGTTTATTGCTGTCATGTACACTTCTCACGAACATCTTTTATATTGGCACCTTCTCGTATTAATTGTGCAAAAATCTGAATGCATTCATCACTCTGTATTACTGTTTTGTTTTGAAGATCAAATGCAAAACTGTTCCCCACTGATATGCTCAACGATTAATTTTAACAAGAAGGATTTTTGTAATGTGTATATCTTCTCTCACTACCTACACCATATTTATTTATCTTCTCTTCTATTTCTTCTATCATGAGCAGCAATCGGTAGTAGTAGTTGCAAAGATTTGAGTCAACGTTTTGGAACTTACGGTATAATAAATATAACACTTTATGTAAAATAAATTATTTTACTTCAATAAATTCGTGGGTATTCTACATGCAAAAGACCAAACTGCTACGATTACATTGAGTTAATAAATAACATCAAAATAAATAAAGCTACTGGCAAGCTTTCTGAACAGTGGAGTATTTTTAAAAAAATAATATTATTAAGTAGGTAACTTAAAGCTAAAACTTAATTAAAATAGCTATAACTAAAATCTTTATCTACGTTCGATCGGTTTCAAAATTTCGGATGTGGCTTTCTTTTTCTTTTCAAGTAATTTCTTCTCATAAGGGCGGTGGTCGACGATGTCGTCGGCGTTGGCTGGAATTTCGTCATTCGGTTGCGGTTGATCGGCTTGTTCGGGTATTTCCGGAGACGCGTCGAGTTCCTTACCAGCGCTTCTGCCCGATGGTAGTTCATGGAAGGCCTCTGCTAAGTCAAGGTTAATTTCTTCGAGAGGTGTGTCGCCTGGTCTGATGTAGACTGGGACGTATCCTGGGACCGGTGGAAGGAATTGCCATTTTGGGCGTGCCTCTGAAATAAACAGAAATACTTAATTAGTTTAATATCCAGTACCAATGCGGCACTTTTTGGTTCCTTTATATTATCAGATAAAGCTGGGTCCACATTTGTAGCACCTAGGTGGTGTATTTAAAAGCCGATCGTAATGTGGATGCACCAGTCTGCACCTGGAGTAATATATTCAAGCGAACCGGATCCTCTGTTCTATTTTTTGACTAAATGTCCATGCTATTCGAACTCCAATCGTTATACCATTAATAATATATTATATAACTCTAGCTGTTGCTCGCGGCGTTGTCCGCGTGGAATTCTGACCTCGTTATCGCGACCCATGGGAATTTATGTCCGGGATAAAAAACCAGACTATAATTTAATCTATTCCTATACTTCAGCCAGATCCGTTCAGTTGTTGGAATGTGATTGAGTAACGAACATTCTGATATCTTCACAAACTTTTACAATTATCCCTTATTTTCCGACACACGTCCAACTTTTTTGTTTTTGTATAAAGTACAAAAATAAAAAAAATCATTAGTGTTTATTACAAAAGAACATTTACCGTTTATGTGTAAATAAGTACGTGAAGCGTCTCCCCAATATAAGTTTTAAAATGTGGATAATAACATTAATAACATTTTAGACGTAAACGGTGTAGTATTTTGCTAGGTATATCGTAACTGACAATACCAGAAGACAGTATTTATTAAACAGGTCGCTGACTTTGTTTGTCGGGCATAGTTGCTACAGTTTTATTGCTTTTTTAAATGTCTTACTACTTTTTGTAGGCACCTGCTAATAAAAGATGTTGGTTTCTATTATGTAACGGTATTTCGCAGAAGAACCTACTAATTCAGTAAATTCCTTCAACATTTATTATTTGTAGCAATTCACTAGATATAGATTTTTGCAATTTCTCCAATTGACCTTACCGACTTCGGTGGTGTATCTGCTTTCATTGTCGTCTTTATTTACGAACTTCTATTTAAATTGCAATGACTATGTTATTTTATTTATTTGAAATCCAGAGACAGACAGTTCCCTCCAGTAGGATCCACAGTTTAGATCCACATGTGGATCATTGGATACTTTTAATTCCTCTTCAATCCACCATAGAGGGGATTCAATAATAATATTTATTTTATATGCCAGTTAGATCCACAAACGAGGGTATCCAAAGATACTATAGTACATTATAGTACAAGCGTGTAAAGTTGGTGATTACCGCTGAGGCGACATTGAGACCCGAGCCGCAAGGGTAGGCAGAGGATATTTTCTAATCCATATTCAACTACATTTTTCGATCCCTTGTTAAAGGGGACGAGTCTATCGCCGTCAACCGTTAGTTGCCTTGTGAATGCGTGTCTATAAAGAGACTAACGGTAGAGGAGATAGGTAGGATTTCTACATTCCAGTGACGTGAAATGTAACTGACAAAATGCAGTTAAGTATTGAAACATCTAAGTATGTAATATTTATAAGTATTTTATGACGACCTCTGTGGCATGGCGGTCAATCTTTCCACTACTTTCAGAAGTCGCAGGTTTGATTCCTGCTCAGTACTAATATTTGTATAGGTACCTGAATATTTGCTTTGATCCGAGTATGTATAATATGTACTTATGTATTTACAAAAAATGTATCTAAGTATGTATTTATATCCACATTCTGGAACCAAAAGCACATGATCGCTCCAAAATCGTGCATGTCGAAATTAAAAAGTCTCCTAAAAAGGTAATTTTTGAAGGAATTCCAGCTCGTGACCCCTTCTCCCCTAAAGCTGCGTTTACATAGTCGCGGCAGAGCGAGGGAAATGGCGAGAGAAGTGGGCAGAGACGTAGTGTGAATGGTATATTCGTCATGCCGGGAGTACTGCCGCGTATGTTGCTGCGAATGTCGGCTTGGCGGCGCGAGTCAAAGGAGCGGCAATACTAGCGCGATGAACTATACGAGACCGCTAGATGGCGCTAATCAGTAAACACGACTTTCGTTATTGCTCCTCGAATATTTACTTTTAAAAATATTTATATCGATCTACGGAAAGTCTATAGTAGTTGAAAGTGACAGTTTTTATTAATAATCTATTTAATTAATTCGCTATGCTGTAAAAGCACAATGCGTACACTGCTACAGCGTTGTCCTCCATACGTTTACGTCCGTCTCCGTTGCAGGGCAAATACTGTAATGCGGACCAACGCGATGATGGGAGTGTGTGAATGCTAGGGCATTAATCGCGCGAATATTTCTGGCAACACGATGAGCAATGCGAGCGGCAGTATGTAAACGCGGGGTAAATTTCAGGCTGTAGCCGTACCAGAGGACAAGCTAATTAAATTCAGTTTGCTTTAGGTTTAGATAGCGCTGTGTAGAATGTCTCAGATTATTAAATATAATCACGATGTATTGTACAAAACTACGAACTACGTAGCAAACAAATTGTCAATTGAACGCTGGAGGCGTATCTACCTCTGCTCTCGTTGCAAAGCACTTATCTATGCAATTACATGACCCCGAGAGTAACCATCGCCGGTTCGAGCAATCGTACTGCACGTCGCGATGGCATGCATCGTAAATTCGCTAATATCTAGATAATAGCTAGGTCGGCTTGTCTAGATCGTTTTCCTGCGAAGTTCATTCAACTCAAAGGCATGCAGGAAGAATGCTGAAGGGCCTAAGCACTAAAAGTTATCAGCAATTTAAATGTGTAGAAGATGCGTGTAAGTTTAGATAGCTTAGCATAAATTAAAATGCTATGAAAATATATGTTCAGAAAGGTTCGTCACCTCAAAAGGGATCTTTATCCTTTGCGATTTTCCTATCTGTATGTTGTGATCTCAAATTATTGCACCCGGGTTTAACCGATGCCTACGGGCCTACCACAACATTGAACTTACTCTGATAAGTTATCAAAAACTGTCAAAAAGATATTATGAATTTATGACTCATTTTACCTTACCACTTATCTTCTTTAAAACATGTTTTTGCTTGTTGAATTTAAAATGAAGGAAGTGTAGGAATTAGTCATATATACTTTAGTGAATATTATCACTATTATCAGATGGCACTTGATCTTCGAATGTAGAGGTTTTAAACGCTGCTAGACCCAAGAAAAATAAGGATGGGTTAGCATGAAAGATAAAAAATATGGCAAAAAAAGGAGTAACTGAGAAAATATCTGACAGGAAAGCATGAAAGAGAAATACACTGGGACAAGGACAGACAGATGACAATATAGTAGGTATCTGCCATACGCGATCCCAATGAAGGTAGATAAACCGGAAGACGCATACTTTTAGCTCACATTACTTGCTTGCACTCGAATTTCATATCATTATCGCCCACGGTAACCTGAAATTAGGCACAGGCAGTCTCAATCTTGCCGTTACTTCTGGATTGTTTAATTTACTTCAGAAATCCATCTGAATTGAATAATATTCAGAATCGAAACAATTGACTATACCTACATTCTATACCTACGGTTGTCCAATGTGGGGTCGAACAACATGCGACGCAGTAGCAGTTAGTGAAACCACTTAAACTATCTACTAGATACGTACACCTTACGTGCATTGTCGCGGATTGGTTCTGGAACTATCTGATGACATAACTGCACATCTTAAACTCCAAAATGCTGTGTGTTTAAATGGGGCTATTTGCGAGCTACGAGAGGTAAAAGAACGGTTGACGTATATTCATTATGATTTGCCTTACCTACCTACATCTGGTGATTTTTTTTCTACTTTTTAAGTATAATTATTAGGTTAGTCATAATCTAGAGCTAAACGACCTACGTCTTCTGTATTTATATATCTCTAAATCTTATATTCTTCGAGCCCAGCCATGATCTCATCTATTTTTGTCCTGATCTCTATCTTGAGATTGCGAGAGACGGCTGTTTGCTCTTTAATTTTTTTTTTGCAGCAATTGATAACGAGGCGCGCGGTTGTCGACAACTCTAGGCGATGTGGGTGGGAGGGCTATCCCCTATTTTGGTGTTGCTATGACGGATCCAACCTTGGATTGGATCTTCTCGATACTTTGCTGAACAGTTCCTACCACCTAGGTCTCAGGGCTCCCTTCTAAAGTGAATGTAGAATCCCTCTCTATAAGAGGGGTTCTCCTTGTCTCAATTCGTGAGTGGAATGCGTTCGTGCTATTTCAGTGAGGCGCGCGTAGATTTATAAATAATAAAAAATAAAAATCTAACTTAATAACTGAATTGGTATACCTGGATTTAAAAAAGAAATATACAGAGCAGTATTTTTTTTAGTCTAAGAAAAGCTTCTGAATTTGTATGCCGATGTTGTAATCTCTTAGGTCACGCAATGAATCAGTGATATCCAAATGGTTTTATTCTATAAGATTAACAAAGGCTGGAAGATCAATAATAATAATAATAAGAACAATCATAAAGTATGTTATTACACTTATTACATTTATCTGTGGTTTTTAACTCAAATTGACTGGGTTAAAATATGAAGTATGTTCTTAGAATTCATTAAGTCAAATGCGAACTATGTACAGTTTCAAACTGTCTATGCGGGTTAAGTAACTAATATCATTTTACGATAGTGCGCAGTTTCCCCACAGAAATAACGTTACTCTGCTACTAAAGCTGCATTTCCGGACGCTGACCTTTTACTTATTTAACAATTTAAGAGAACTGGCTACATCTAGAAGCGTTAAAATCAAAAAGCCATTTTGATTACCATAACAATTTTCTTATATAGGTATACTACCAGTTTGCTTGTGTTAGCGTTGAGATGTTGATGTGAATGTATGACCACACCGGCTTTCTAACGGTCATTCCATCGGACTCAAGGCTGAGTTTTTGCTTGTCAAAACGCTAACTGTACCTGCCTCATTTGTCCAGTACACTTCACCTAAATTATTCCTACGTTTTATCGATTTTGTTTTCAATCTTCACTTCGATAAGATCTACATTTCGATGCACCCTGATTATAAGTAATGTTGTCTCCGTTTTTAATGATGTTTAATTCTGGTCTCTGCTCCAGATTTAAGTTTTATCTCAGGCTATTTTGGTAGCTTAGCTTTGGTAGATAGCTACAGTTCTTGTCATCTATTATAATGTATCGTGTCATTAAACGGCTAAGTGCTTTATTATTATCGGTCATGAGAATAAATAGAATGTCTTGAACTTAGGTATCAGACGCGACGGTTTGCTATATCTACAAGACCTTATTGCGCACAACGTTTTGGAATAGATAGGGCCAGAAGCTAATTATAATTTATAATAATAAACATTATGAGTAATGTGTAATTATCATCGTCTACACTTTTATTCTGTTCGTGTTTTAATCCTACGAAGTCATGCGATACCATACATTTGAATGAAATGTGTTCATTAGAAATTATTTGGAAAATATAGTCGCTCCATACGCAATACATTATTGTCATACTTCATTTGCACTTTTTTTTTTCATAAAATGTACCCTTTCACCCATATTCTTGCATTATGATAATTCTGATTCGTTTAAGACCTGATTGTCTCATTCCTTAATATGTACATATTAAGTTGTTTAAATTACGTTCTGGTTATTTTGAGCAGGTACAGTTATTTTATTTTATTAGAATGTTAGTACCTAGGTACCCAGTGAAATGCAAGTAGTATTGCTATAATAGTAGGAAAGTAGGTCATTGAAGAGTCAAGTCAGAAGTTTCTTATCTATTTAAGTCTAAACAACTTTGAGTATACTGCGACAATTCTGATATAGCAATAATTAATGATAATAAATTATTTGATTGCAAAATTATTGAATTGAACCAACGACGCCGCAGCTAGGTATTTATTATGAATTATTAATTTTAAGCTTCAATAAGTTGCATGTGTTATAATTTTATTAGGTATCGTATTAATAATTAGATAATGATACGTGAAATTGTGTTATTGAATAGTTTAGCTATATAATAGTTTAACGAAAGAAAAAGGAGGTTCTCAGTATACTCGTACATCTGTAACTTTGTGTTTTTTCTCCACGCTGTTCTATTTAAGACACATTTTTATTAGGCTTAAATATTGATCCTGTATACTAGATCAAGATACAGTGATGGGATCCATGGGAATAAATAGGTTTCTTAAATTTGTAATAGTATTCTCGCTGAATGGTTCCTTATTATATTATAGGTATAATACAACCCTTATTTAGGTATTTAATTGCTTTTGTGTGGATTTTTGTAATTAGTCCAAAATAATTTAACAGTTCTTAATTTATTCTACTCATTACCTACATAATTTATATGAAACTCGTTTAAATTATGAGACAAACAAGTTCTCACGAAAACTAAGCAATAAAAGTCTAAAGTAGAGTCTAGTTTTTTAATGTTTTTCTAGTTAAATAGATGATGACCAATGCTACAATAAAAGCTCTCAATCGCGACGAAGAACGTAATGTGAGAAGTCATTGTCCTGTCCAGTGGTGTGTAACCCAACCAGAGTCAGACCGGGCCAATCGTGTTTGTTTTTGCATTATTATAAAATTCCTTCCATTAATGCCTTCTACCTCACAACATCGCTATGTAGCCTCCAATGCTTTATAAGTTCTTAATGCAGCAAACGGTATGGTAGCTTCCCCTGAATTGGATCTTACACGCTAAAGTGCGTCGATATTCTACCTGACCGTTGTAAACAGGTTGATTAGTTAATTTTTGGATATGTCCTTGACTAATGTTAAAAATCATGATACTTTGGAATTATTTTCATATATAAGTATTTATACCCTTACCAGGATTTGCCTAGGTCGAAGGTATTTTGATTAATTATGGACCCTATTAAGTAGCGCCAAATAATAAAGCTGAAGAAATGTGGCAAGTGGTCGGGCATCTTCTATCATTTTAGGGATATAAAGGTATGAGTGTATAAGTTATAGAATGTCGATGATATCATTTTCCATAGGTTAAGTTGAAATAAAAACAGGTCGCAAAAAAGACGTGAGTTATCATGACTAATATATTGATGAGCTATGAGATAATTTTATACATAGCGTGTAAGAATTATGCATATATAGTTGTTTAAATATTAATTATATTATCAGTTATTGGAGTACCTAATAATATTGTACATATCTTATGATCCTACTTTTAAAAACAATCAAATTTATTACGATGTGATATTCGCTGAGAACTTGGAACGATTTATTTACTGTTATTTTATAATTTACACTGATCTCAACGTTTCCCTAGCGTTTCAGCAGCTATGTTGATGGGTAAACTAAATATATCTTATTATCTAGATTCGTTTAAATAATCATAATGAAGTACCTACCTATTAAAGAGAATCTTTGAAATCTGTATCTTTGACATATCAATCCAAATATATGCTAGACTAAAGTTAAACTATGGGATGAAGTGTGTTCTGAATACGGACGAGTTAAACGAGTACGTAAAAGATCATGGCATAGATTGCTCAGGTGTTGCGTCTGGTGCATTCCATTGCTGCCAAGCCGAAGATCTATCGTTAAGTCCTGTTAAATTTTGCTTCGGTTGTTCAATCGAAATGCAAAAAACGATTTGACGGATTCACTTTTTGAATAGTATATTGGCAACTCATATTCGTTTGTAATGTGAACATTTTATAGTAGATGTTTTGGTATTTGATAAACTGAATATTCGTGAATTGCATATTTAATATCGAATTACGTCGCAAATGTAATACGGTAATAGGCTCACACCCTATTACATGGGATCTAATAAAATGATTGGTGAAATGTGTTAAATTACCTCTGCCTAACCTTCGGGTGATAAAGGATAAGGCTGAACAAGTTTAGTGTCGCCTTGTTTTGCCATCTTTAAGTAATTGTTTTCCATAGATACAGCTTATAGATTTTACACTACGTTACCTTAGATCTTTAATTAATGAGACTAATTTTATTGTTTTTAGTCAGGTGTCAGATTTAAATTTTTGAATATCTTAATTTGATAAACTATCTGAAATATTTTTTTCAAGTTATAAGTAACGTATAGCTACTTAATTGAATGAGAGTTTGTGAACAAACGTACGATACAGGCTCACGACTGCGGAAAAGGATCCACCTTGTCACGACCTGGCCAAGCTCGACATCTCCGTGACTTATAGTATGAATAACTTTGATAAAACACTGTAATTATTATCGTGAATGTTTTTGTATTATTCTTATAAGTATTATAATAAACAGTTTTTTGTTCTTCAATATTTCGATTACAGCCTACGAGCAAAAAATTGTGAGGTATAGTTTATATCTATTGAAAATAATGTTTTTTTTAATAGCATAATATTGTAGCTAAGGTTAAATTGCAATATAATTAGGGATGTAAAGATTTTATGGCTATTAAAATAAATTGATTCTTCTGTATTATAGTAAAAATAAGCAGTAAATAAACTGAAAGTACACAATAATTCAAAATTGTATATGTGCATTTATAATTTAAATTGTATTATTTTTTCAAATATACTTACTAAAATTATAATTTACTTGAATTAACGAACTTACCTATCACAACACAGAAAACTACACACAGCACAACTAGTGACTTATACATTTTGTTAGAAATTAATATATTTTAATTGTTCGCGGTTTGGACTTATTAAGTGCGCTTGCGCAGCGACGGGTTGCGAGGTTGAGTGCGGGCGTGCGAGTGATGCGCGCGTACTTCATAACCGGATTAAAAGGACTTAGGACTTGCACACGTTGCTACCAACATCACTTGCACTACTTAACACTAGATCAGTTCTAGTATTCACCCACTGTTAACGAGAAAGTTAATATTTCGTTACTTTCGTTCTGTGATAATAATCTCATTTAACCTTAACCTGTAGGGGGTGCCTACCTTGTTTTCAGGAAACACATGTATTCAATCGTGTAATTTTTGTTATTGCTGTCTTGCAATGTCAATGAACTCTCTAAAACGGACCAAGAGTGCAATATTTGTAATTGGTTAGCACACCTTATGTTAGAAGTGGAACAGTAAATGTTTATTTTTTTGAATTCAGAGAGAAATATAGCTGTTATAATACAACATATGGTTATATTATACATATATTATTCACGGTTTATAAATGACCCAAGTTACGATCTTGTCGAAAATGTACGTTATTACTAATTTAAATAAAATTAATTTGATCTATTCATCATCATCAGCTTAGTGTGGTTTCCGGTTGCTTCCGAGGCTTTCATCTTGTAGCCTAGAGTCCTTCTCCTTTAGATTTGATTATGCGCCTTTATGCCTTCTGCTTCCATACTCCCTTTAATTGAAATAAGCTTAACGTAGCCTTCAGTTTTATATTAGGTATATCAGTATCTATTCCGTGAATGTGTAGGGATATTAATACTCTCAAATTGTACAGTAGTGTGTATCTATAATATGCTAGCCAGGAGTGGATCTAGATATCAAATTTGGAGAGAGTCATAGTTTGGTTTCTGCAATGAGTTGTTCTATCGATTCGTTTTCTCTATAATTACTTACTGCTAAACATGTTTCATTTTTCTTGAAACCTTCATCCGTTTCATGAAAATGGTCTTTTTATTCGAATAAACGATTTTTTAAATAATATATTCAATCGATCTACCATCAAATGGTTTCGATCTTTGGCGGGTGTTTTTGCAATCAAAGATCAATTTCTCTCGCTGGCTGTTGATAAATGTGGATAACTCAATATTCTTAGGAAATAAAGGCTTTGAATGATACAATCTTTACCTCCAGTCACGAGGATGAAGTTTTTTATTTCGATAGTTGCAATAATTGCCGTATAGTTATTCTGCTAAATGGATTGATTTCAGATCTGGCCAGGTAAATACTAATTTCATACCTACTATTTTATGACCTTTCATTTCATATCGACAAAACATGCCGCACATAATTGCTGGCTTATCATACCTTTCCTGAACATAACTTATTTTTTAAATATCATACATAAACTTTATAATTGATAACCTTAATGAAACTATTTATTGGGTCTCTTTTCCTTATTATTGACACATGTTTGAACTTATCATCATAAACAGAACATAAAATGAATCTGAATTTTAACATAATCTCATGTGCAGAACATATACCTAAGTTCTCTACATGAGGTGAAGTTCAGTTTGAGCTCGACAGGACTCATATAGATGAGTCCTGTCGAGCTCAAACAAACAATTTATAATTTGCTTTCAGATCCCTCGAGCAAGAATAGGATAGCCTATTCTTGCTCGAGGGCTTTGAAAGCAAATTATAAATTGTGCCTTATCATTTACCGTGCAGAATAAACTATTTTTGACTCAGACATTGACTAAAAACAGTCATCGATAATCTCTTTGTCAGATTTCCGAAGAAAAACGGGCACTTGACCCCCTTGACCCAAACACCTCACCTAATCGCCGTAAAAAAATGACATGTTTGTGAATGGGTATGTTATAACTAGGTACTTTAGAATAAGAAAAAAGAAGTAGTTTTGAATAAAAGTTGGATATTTTAATTTTGCATGTATTGTTCCTGTAAATGATTCTTGATGAAACGACGGTACCTACTTGGTGTTAATTCTGAGTGGTGAATAAGCGAATTGCAAATGAAATGCGTTTGAGAGATAACCTTTTGATACTTAATGACATTCACTATCTGCAACTATCAGAAATGCAATGAATACCTACACATGACATGTATCTATCATTTTATGTACCTATAATGCCATTATTTGAATGCTCTAACGTTTTCATTTACGTTCTAACTATTATAGTTGACCAAATGACATTATGTTTGTAAAGGAAGGCTGCTCAAATAAATCATCTCAAAAGCCATATTCAATTTTAATAACTGCCGTTGACTGGACAATACTCGTAGACACGTATGAGAAGCACTATAAAATACCGGAGGATATCTGTGCCTCATCATCCAGACCCGATATATTCCTTTTTTCACGATCGCATAGGCGTGCAGTGCTTGTAGAACTCACAGTACTTACCGTGGGAAACTAATATACCTAAAGACCACGCTATAAAGACAAACAAATACTTTGACTTGACTAACGAGTTAACCAAAAACGGCTACGTGGTTAAACTCTACGCCGTAGAAGTAGGAGCAAGGGGAATTCCAGCTAAATCCCTGTACAACTTACTTAAAGACCTCGGATTGTCAAGAGCTTCAGTAAGCTCTTTACTAAATCGAATATCAAAAGCGGCATTGATAGGATCTTACCAAATTTGGATAGGTAGGGGGGGGGGGGGGGGGAACACTACTGACGGTGGAGGTGAGCGCTGATGCATCACAAGGTGGCCACCCTAAACCTACATCTGGGTCGCAAGTCCCAGTCGCCGTCACGGTGTTCCTCTCTGTATCACGCTATGGACCCAGCGACCGCACGGTGAATCCATGGAGTGCTGAGAATCGGATCTCTGCTCTTACACGGATCTCGGTTTTCTTACCATATAACGTAATAATACCTACAAATATAAAAAAGTATTGTCGTCGGTAGGTTTGGTTATTAAGTTATGGTGTGATCAAGGGAAACATACATTCATTTTTATTGTAAACTTCACAAGCCTTCCCAAATTCGTATAAAACCATTTTTGAAGAAATTTCTCATTCGTTTTCAGATTTTAAACTTGACAAATATTTTTCATTTCTTTGTCTATAGGTATTTCTGATGAAATGCCACACTATTTATATAAATATTCGTTTCCACTTACTGAATCCAAGCTGCTGATGGCATGTCTTCATCTTCACTGATTTGGTCTTGTATTTTAAGCTTTTACAGTTAATTACCTGCAAGATTATTTCTCTTAGCATTTTTTCACATTTTATTTAAATTGTTGCAAATAATCTTGAAATACTAAATTATGAGTATGAGCATAACAACCGCAATGCTACCATCCTAAACGATCCTTAACGGCATTATAGCGACGCTGGCAGCATTGTCATATACAGCGAAATTTAGCTTACGTGTTAGATTCCACTCATCTAAAATATTACTTAATTAGTAACTTTGTTTAAAGCTGTGCGATGCCCCGAAAGATCTAAAAGTAAAAGTAGTCTTCAGTTGGAAATCGCATAACAATCATGCAGATTGTTTTGCGATTGCGGCCTAATTTACTGTATTGTAGTTACTAACAACAACCAACTAACTGGTTATTGGATAGCGTTTTTCGTGATGGTAACGTGTATCCTGGTATTCATCGAATCGGTCTTTTCTGCTATGTGGAAGGCGAAAGTAGGAGTCTATTGTAAGAGTGTTTGTTTACGTTTAAGTAAACCTGAGATTATCGGAATTTCTGGGCCATGCTCTGAGCTAGCCCCTCCTGTTTCAGAAAGGGCCGCAGTAGATGTACTCGCAATTGCGACTTGTTGTCGGCATAGTGCTATATCTATAAATACTAATAGTATTACTGCAGATTAATCGTTTTACAGCAATTTAAGCTTCATCTGGAGCTGGTTGACGTTAGATGTAAATCTTACTTCTCGATTGAAATGATCATACTGGAAAATATTCTATACATGAGTAGGATTACCATTTATTACAATATGACAGGACTTCGACGATATATACTGTTCATCGATGTCACTTTCTTGCAACCTTAAACACCTGTACTTTTTCGCTATTTTATTTGTGAACCAATATTTTGGTTCTGCCTCACGGTATTCCTAAAGGCCGGTTTTTTGTAGTTTTGAACACCACAATATCCTACTAATATTATAAATGTGAAAGTTTGTGAGAATGGATGTGTGGATGTTTGTTACTCTTTCACGCATAAACGGCTGGACCGATTTGGTTGAAATTTGGTATGTATATAGGTTATACCCTGGATTAACATATAGGCTATAATATATTAGCGTCGAATGGGATCAGAATTCCACGCGGGCGGAGCCGCGGGCAACAGCTAGTACGATATACAACAATATTTCACATGGTCTACATGTACAATGTACACCAACTCAAATTTTGGGAAATAATATTTAGAAATAATTAATTTTTAAAAGTAGGTATGTGCTTTAGTTTTATTTGCCGTCTAGTTATACAAAAAAAAACACCTCAAAGAGGTCACATAATCAAACTTCGCAGCGTTTTACTTAGAATAGGGTTAAGTACTCCATTCATATTCTTCCTCAAAAATACAAACAAATGAACACCTCATTTCTTAATTGCTGCAGAAGCATAACGAGTGTTTTCAAGTTGTTAAATATAAATTCAATTTAAATAATCTACGCGTTGGTTTTCACCAAGTTGAGCTGAAAGTTCGAGAAAGTTGTACCAACACTACCAACATTTCGTTGGTTAGCTTTCTGTCTTTGCCACACATAAAACACCATTTATTATTTTGTCATGACCACAACCGCTGTTGCAGATATATATCAGTTAGATGTAGTTCTAGCGACGCGAAAATAACATAAATCAAGTGTAGAAAAGTGGTGTGTAACTTGCTTGAAACTTGGAGAAAACTATCGCCTACTCTTTCATGTCTTTGTTATTAACTCAGTTTATTTTAATTGCAACTATTTAAACTTGTGTTTGGTGACTTTGGACTCGAAAAGGCAATTGGAGGACAGAAAAGGGGATTGGACTCGGAAAGGAATTGTACGTATAGTACCTACATAAAGTTTTTTTTTACGGGTATGACTAGGCAACCACAGTTCCATATGTAGATTCTATACAGATCAAATAATTGTTTACTTTCTTCAAACTAATCGTCTGATTTATACACAAAACTAATTCACACAATAGTATTTTCATTCATTCATAATTCATTTAAAAATAAATTATTAAAAAATAGTTATTGATTCTATAAGAAAGCACATCGAATCCACATATCGAAGCAAGCCGATCTTAGCTTCTTCTCGAACTACGACGCGAAGTATAAAATCTAAAACACAGGACAAACAGTAAGACAATAGACTCGTATAGTTTTCATTCTAACAACACTAAAAGGAAATGTAAATAAAGGCATAAATAGAGAGCTTATAGTTTTTATTTAATAAACAGTTATTGGAAGATTAAAAACTTAACAATGTATCGTACCCATGTATCGGTTATAGTTGACGATGCACGTACTCGTAGGTTGACCGACTCCCTCTTTCTGCTTATCACAATAAGGGATGTACTTAGGACTGCACCAAATTTGATAATTCTTTTTGCTTTGGATTCGTTATTGTGTGGTGTGTAAAACAATTAAACAGAAGGTGAACCAAGAACGGGAACAAAAATACACGCGGAAATTAAAAAAAATGCAGAGATAGATACGGGATCTGAATTCCACGCGGGCCGCAAAAATTTGGCGGAATAAGGTTCGGTCAGCTAATAGAATTTTAAAGCTCTGTGCTCGATACTGGTTTGAAAGATGATAATTATTAATTACTCGTGTACGATGTAAAAAGCGCGGCGCGTCTGGTGGCGGGTTTGTTCGTTAACATGTACAACTTTCGTTCCATCTTAATTACATTTGATGTTCGTCTTCAGTTTTGACGTAGGAATTTAGACGTCAACGCAATTAAATCCAGTCTCTAGTCTCGTGCTTCGTCAAACTTAGATGAGTTTTTATTTCCTGCTAATATTGGTTTGATAAAGGTATACTTATTATTTTTTAAATTTGTCTTTATTTCAATCTATTACAAATAACTATTTGTAATGTATTATATTTTTTTTAAAATAGATTATAAATTTAACATTTAAATGAGGAGTATAGCCTAATTTACATCTCTACGACCAAATGTGCCCATCAGGCTGACCCGTTGTATGGTCAGGAAAATATTTTGGTTCAAATACTGGTCTTATTTTTTGTGTACCATATGACCGTGTACATAAATTGTGTAATTTAGTACATAAATAAATACAAATATCGATTTTGAAAAGTTTAACGTTTTTCCTAAAAAACGCATTAGCAAATGTAATTGGTCATTTTTTTGCTGGATGAACGGTATATCTAAATGTTAAAAAGCAAATAAACATGTAAGACTGGTGTGCGTAAATTGGTATCGGCCCTGGTCCAGTTCACGAACCGTTTTAGCCCAGTACGGTGGCCGCATTGCCGTGCGGCCTGTCGGTCAATGATCGCTGCCCAAGCGCAGGTCGACGCACCTGCCCCCGGCCTTGCATGGCCCTCAATTGCAACCCTTATGAGGTTATTTTATATAATTTTGCTACTCTAGCTAAATTGTTCATATTGCATTCATGTGGAGTTTTCTCACAGAAAAAATCCGGTCAAGTGCAAATCGGATTCATGCACTGAGGGTTCCGTTCAAAAATTGGATTTTAGAATTAACGTTTTACGATGCTGTTAAGAAATTGGAATTACCAATATAACTTGCTGAATAAGCAAACTGACAGTGGGCTGGACACTAGGGTGTCCCGATAATATTTTTTTTCGATTTTCGTTACACAAGACCCCCCAAAAGTTGCGTAATGAGTTGTAGATTACCGTAAAAATAATAAAAAAAATATATGAAAATATCTTGAGGGCTCTACCGGCACTTTTATTTTTCAAAAAATCACTTAAGTGACCCTTCAGTGCATATCGTCTATTATTATTTTTTTACATTAATCACATTTTATTTTGTAATTAAAATGATATTAAGACACCAATTTACGATTTGCAAGTAATAAAAAATGTATTTCCTATAAAGAATAGGTTTGGCTCGAACGCGCGAATTTAATGTTTTGACTGGTTTTTCTCAAATTCTCTACTTCAATGGTGAGGCAGTTCGTCTCATTTCTGTTGCGGTTTTATTGCTGAAAAAGGTGTCACGCCGTAATTTCTTGTGATAAATTACGTGTTTCAGTTATAGATATAATATAAATAATACTAAATTCAACACGAAGTGAGACTAGGTACTTGTCCAAAATAAAAACCAAAATCTCGTGGTAAGAAATCAAATTTTGGTGATTTAAATACCCTGGGACAGTCTCTATCGTCAAATACCATGACTATAAGCAATTTTATTGGGTGCGCGTAAAAAACGTCGATCACTGAATCTATAGATCTCTGTCTATCAGGTAAACATCGAAAATATCTACACATAAGTAATCATTTGAGAAATATGCTTGACTCCTTCTTTATATGATGGCTTTTGCTTGTTGAGAAACCAAACGAGACCACATAATTCTCAAGCAGCTGCAATTTTTTCTGACGGCGAAACAGTTAGTACTTATGTTAAGTCTGAGGCCCGTATTCTAGAAAGAAACTCAGTCCTGAATCTCAATTTACCATAGGACAGATTGTATGGATAGACTGAAGGATTTCACAGATTGTCGTTACAACCTGTCCTCAGATAAATCGATATTCATAACTGAGTACCGTTCTAGAATACCGGCCTGAGTATGCTGATGGCGTTTGGCTTCTTGTTAAGCAAAACCTATAATTTAAAGATGGAGGCAAGCATATTTCTTAAATTATTACGTACTCTCAATTTTTACCTGATAGACAGAGATCTACTTATAGATGCAGTGATGGAAGAAAACGCTTTTTTCGCGCACTCAGAAAACTTGCTTATTGCCATGTTATTAGCTGACTGAGACCATATTCCAGAGCTTACATCTCGCAAAATATTAAGGCCAGAGAACTGGTTCTCGCTGCTGCAGAAGAGCATTTTTCTCAAGGTATTTAAAGCACTAAAACTTAACCTCTTAACACGAGATTGAATACTTTGGTGAGAGATATCTCAGCTCCACTGATCCTGCGACACATCTCCAATGATGGACTCAGAATTAAGGCTAAAGAACTAAACCTTGATATCGTTGACTTTCCTTGTCACACACAGACAATAGAAAGTTGTTTTAAATTAGTAACGGAGGCTTCTCAAATCGTCATGAATGCTACAGCTCGGGATGGATTCATTAGGAACATATCAAAATGTCACGCGGAAATACCTTGTTTTGACACAAAGACCAGTTCGTTTTTTTTAAATATTTATTGATTTTATTGTATTTCAACTATTTTTAACACTGGACTAACTCATTTTTGTACTCTTAAATCTAATAAAAACCATTTTAATGTTATTTTTGTATGAATTGTAGCTTATGTTAGGAACCCCTAAAAATTGCACATTTCTTAAACTTCAAGGTCCGGTAGAGCCCTCAAGATGACAGATATCTAATAAAATTTAATGATAATCGTAATGTACGCGTCAAAACGCAACTTTTGATACCTCTTGCGTAGCCGTAGCTCAAAAAAAATTTTTCTCCATACATCGACGGGACACCCTACTGGACACACCTTTCGATGTGGGTACTTACCGATTTCGAACCTTTTCAACTTCCCTTTATTTGTGCTATTTCTTGCTAAATCTTATGATTCTAGCTTACCGCTTACCCTTTAGATTTGAATCTTTTAATTCTGTCGAGATTGTTCGAAGTCTTGTATAAACAGCTGTATCTTTTTTTTGTATTGTAGTTCTTATTATTTGATTTCATTTTGATACACCTTACTCTCCTGCGTTTCTCAGAATAAAAAAACTAGTCTCTTCTCGTAGTCGTCATTCTTTCCTTTTGAAGAATGGAATTCTGAAAAAGGTAATATTGATTGGCTTTCATTAAAAGGAAACGGTTGGTTCGAACGGAAACGTACCTCTCATTTATTAACTTGATGTTATCGTGATCGAAGCATTTATAGATGTAAAGTAGTTATTTATAAACAGAGCTTCTTTAAAAAAGATAACACATCAGTTACGTACATTTTTGTACTGCGCGTAAGTAGACGTTGACTTGACATTTCTCGTCGCTCTTCTTCTTTTCTCAATTCGGGCCTTACTCCGAAAATCGAAAACTATCGTAGTCGTTGACGTTTCGGCCATTTAGCTACCCCGAAAGTGTTTCGTGTCGTATTTCGTATCCGTCTTCGATCGTTTGACACTGAGGTTGTCGATCGTTGTCGGTGCACCTACTCCCAAAATACATTTGACGTTTTCGTTGTCGTTGTTTGACAAGTAATTTTGCGGATTATTACTTGAAATTCAACGAAAGCTATATACCTTTCGTAAGACTTTCGAAGTTGAATTTTTATCTAAGAAAATGGCGAGATTTTTATTGTTGGACGAAATGATGAGGGAGGAAGCGGCTGAGCGAAGTCAAAATCGTCACCGGCTTCGTGAAATTTTTTTTCTCTAATTATAGATTGACAAAGGTACTTTTTGAGGAGCTATGCGAGGAAATCGTTCCTCTACTTCCTCAAAAAAAGAATATTAGGGGCATTGAACCCACAACCAAGGTATGTTTCAATATTACCTACTAGGAGATATAACAAAAACTAAACTAATATATTTTAAAACTAAAACTAATAATATACAAATTATAATAAAAAAATAAATAATAATTATAATTAAAATGCGTCGTGGAATTCCTGCGCATCGCATGCCTCTGGTGGTAACGTTCCCAGAAGACTGGCAGCATTGCCACGTTGAATGGCAATGCTTATTCTCTGACCTAAAAAGAGACCAGCCTTCTGGTCACGAGAAGCGTCGACCATACGTTTCGCAATCTCCCTGAAGAGATTGCGGGCGCTCGGACCCCATGACCCCAACGTTTACCTACTAGGTATGTTTTTTGTCACATTAGCAAAAATGCTTCAAATATCATAGTTTGATCTTTTCAAAAAAAAAAATTGCTACCTGAATAAAAAATGTATAGATATAGGTACGTACTTTGTCTACCGAAGATTATGTACCCTTTCTCATCTTGAGAAGTGAGATAGAGGGTAACCAGTGCTTATGGACATTATTCACTTACAGATATTGATGCCATTAAGTGTTTTTGCCAAAGGGAGTTACCAAGTGGGCCTTAATATGGATGGTCCTATGGCTCAACAAAGTGTCTCAAAATGCCTCAGTCAAGTCACTGAGGCATTAAACCACCCAACAATTTTAGCCAAATATATAAAGTTCCCACAAACTCGGCAAGAAAGACAACTGATCAAAGAACTGTATGTATTAATAATAATAATAAGTTGTTGTAGTTGTAGTCCAGTCATTTGGTATTTTTACCTGGAAAGTTTTCCGGGAGTTTTGAAAATTGGCAATTTTATAGATTTTGATATGCTCTTTCCAAATTTGAACTTTGCCACCTCGTATGTTTGCCGCTCGCGCCGCCATTTTGAAAAAATGGCGCCCAAAAGCAGTTTTTTGATAATTACTCCTTTCCGACGCATTTTACAGGAAAAACATATTTAACAAAATAAAAGTAGAGGAAATTTCCTACAATTTGTGATAATTTTTTTTTCCCTAAAATTAATAGTTTCGGTGTAGGAGCGCCGTAAAGTGTAATTCAATACACGTTTCGGCAGAAATACTCATTTCCACACCACCATGAGGTAGAGAAATCGTCGCGTTTTTTTATCGTGGTATCCCTTCTATCTACTTCATTAGAAGCCATGGCTCTGTAAATGCAAACGACACTGTGAAATGATAAACGTATATTGATGACTCAGACTAAATATTCCTGTTGAGCTCAGCCGGGGCTAGATGTTTCTTAGAAGGGAAAGAAGGGGCCTGACACAGAAGGGGCGCATTTCTTTATACCTGCGGAGACATGACAGACTATAGTTACCTATAATTACTATAGATAACCTTCGTATAATTTTTATAATTTACAAATCACAGTATGAGCAGTTTAAAGTAAATATTACACGTTGGTGTGGATGTATAATGGTTTACGGCGCTCGTACGCCGAAACTATTGATTTTAGGAAAGAAAAGGTTTGACATCAATTGTAGGAAATTTTCTCTACTTTTATTTTGTTAAATATGTTTTTCCTGTAAAATGCGCCGGAAAGGAGTTATTATCTAAAAACTGCTTTTGGGCGCCATTTTTTCAAAATGGCGGCGCGAGCGGCAAACATACGAGGTGGCAAAGTTCAAATTTGGAAAGAGCATATCAAAATCTATAAAATTGTCAATTTTCAAAACTCCCGGAAAACTTTCCAGGTAATGTTCTAGGTTTTCGCCCAAATGACTGGACTATTGTTTGTTATCATAATTAGTAATAAGTTAATCCATATAATTATTATTCAAAAGAATTAAGAAGACCCTTTTCATATTACTTGACAGTTAAATATGCCTTCAACAGATTCTATGAACAATATGGCATTCCTGGTGTATGTGGGTGCATAGACTGCACTCACATAGCCATTATACGCCCTAGGGAGCATGAGGAGAGGTTTTTCAACAGAAAACATTTTCACTCCATTAATTGCCAAATGGTGAGTTATGTAGCATAACATCCAACAATCTATTACCTATTTAAAAGTATTACATAAGTATAATAAATTTGGTAATCACGATGTAGGTTTTAATTATATGTAGTTACTAATATTTTCTGTTTTAGATATGTGATGCCCGTAATAAAATTTTAAATGTCGATGCATCCTATGGTGGAGCTTCACATGATTCTTTTGTGTGGAGCAACAGTGATGTTTGCGAGCATCTGGAGACTCTCACCAGTACTACCGATGAGACAGCCGTGTTACTGGGTAAATGATATAACACATTGTTTTCATATTTCTATGTACAGAGGGAGGGAAAGAGGGCTTTGTATGCGACCGGAACTACTGCAAAGATGATGATGATCATAATCAAAAAATACTTATTACAGGAGACTCGGGTTATCCATTACGGAAGTATTTGATGACCCCAGTAGATGGCGTTTCAGCAGAGTCTCCAGAAGGTATTTACAATGCAATACACAGAAGAGCACGCTCCACCATTGAGCGCACTTTTGGGATTTTAAAAGGCAGATGACGATGTCTCCTGGCAGCCAGACAGCTACATTATAATCCTGCCAAAGCTGGTAGAATAATAATAGCGTGCTGCATATTGCACAATATGTAAATAAACGCTAGACTGGAAGAAGTGGCCCTGTCGCAGGAAGATCTGCATGCGGAGATGCAGCTGCAGATAAACGCTGCGCAACATTTTGGACCACCATTGGAGCGAGGCCGAAGAGCTCGAAATGAACTCATTGAGTTACTGAATAGAAATAATAGGTAAATTATAATCAATAGTATGTAGGTATATGCATATTTAGCCACAGAATATCTAATAAAACAACAAGATGTACATTTTTTCTAAAAAATTTAATAAGGTGCTATTCAACATTTGGAGCTCTTGTACGATATTAGCCATTAACACTTTCTTTTCCTCCTCGGAACGCAGGACGCGACTGCGTAGGTCGACTTGCGCCACCTGCCGCGGCCTTCGCCGAACACGCCTAGAGACTGTAAAATTAATTATTAAAAAAAATTAATTACTTCATTTTCATACTAATACATTTTTTAAGAAAGAACTTTCTTAGTTTTCTCACTAATAAAAAATTCCCACCTCTTGCGAGACTTTCCAAAAAACTTATGATTAATAATACTCGTAATAATAATATATTTTTATTTCAGACATTGACAATGAGGCTTATATTATAGTATAGTCCAAGACTTATTGCGTGACTATGGACGCTTGGGTGACATGGCCCAGCAGCAGTATGGATGCTTGAGGGGTTCTTGACCTTCATTAAATTATAAATAGGAATTATACCTTATTGTCTTATTTATTAACTATCCTAACTTAACCTTACCTTAACAATTGAATTAAATATTTACCAGAAATATTTGATGGTAGTGCTGGCCTACTTGGGTGTGGAGGGGGTGAGACTATCGGCATATTCGGCATTGCTGGAGGGTCTACAGCAGCAGATGTGGGCTGCTCATCAATTACCACGATGGGCTACAAAAGATTTTGTCAGTTTAATATTAGGATTTTACTTACCAATGCCAAAACCTAAATTGCTTGAGAAACAACCAAGAAATAGAAGATGTATCACAACAATAGGTACTTATATAAAACAATAATTATAAATATCAGCAAAACTATCACCTGTGGAAAAGCTGGCACCCTTTTTTGGGGTATGTCTCGCTCACCAAAGCCTTCCCCCATTATGGCACAAATTTTCTCCTCGAGTTGGGAGAGAGAAGGCTCTGTTGGTGGTCCACCCCCCGTGCCTACAGCTGCCCGATGAGCTGCTGCCTTGGCTCTTTTTGCCAAATATTTTCGGTCAGCCCACACCTAAGCACACATAAATATTATGCACACACATGCAAAGCAAAGCACTTATAGAAAACGTAATCTAATAAGAAACAGTTTACCTTTTTCCATTGCTGCACAGTTTTCACAGCTCCCCCAAGACTGTTTAGGCTGTCTGCCAGCCCATCCCACAGTCTCCTGATCTGTGCCCGCCCCTCCACACTGTTGACAATACCCCGGGCTAGGTCCCTGTGACAGGCCATAAATTCGATTAGGGCGTCTATTTGTATAGACGATGCAGTCATCTGCAACATAATTATAATAGAAAATCATTAGACTAAATTGTATATGACATAAAATAAATATCAATGTTCATACGAAGATATGAGTGATTCTTTAGCACTTTTATAATAATGAAAATAATAACACTTACGTTTATTTTCTTCTTTTGAACAATCTACGAGTACCTATGTTTTAAATTCAACGGAATCCGCTACACAATCAAAGTCTCAAATTTGAAATTGTCAAACTGTCAAAGTACGTATTAAAAGCATAGAACAGTATTATGGCACGAGGTATTTTAAGTTCGTTCACATTAAATATACGTAAATTCTTGAAAAATTACATTTTAGTGATGTAACGGTACCTTTGTAACAAAAATATCATATATTTTTTAATTTGACGCTCTTTTGATAAGAATACAACTATATTTTTTGATTTTTCATTTGTTAACGGTTTTTAGATGTTTTTAATATATCGGTCCACACTATTTATCTAGACTCGATCGTTTGTCTATGATTCCGAAGACGGCGGCATCCGTCAGTCGTCACCGAAAGGTTTTCAGAGTACCTTTAATGGTCCGTGTTCGGTGACCGTTCGTTTCGATCCGAAACGTTCATGTTCGTTTTTGGGAGTAAGGCCCCTGTTCTTTTTTCATAACGAAGTTCACCTTTACGATGCATGAGGCATTTTTTGCACAACAATCTGTAAAGAATCATGTCCTTGATGTTTCAGCCAAAAATATCAAGATCCGTTCATAAATATCGCGACAGCAAATATCCACCCATTTCTCCCCAATTCGGCCTCCTATTAAAAAAATATCAGGTGAAAGCCTCGGATGCAACCGAGAACTACGTTATAATGATGATAGTAATTAATTGACCAAGGTAAAATTTTTCTTCAGCGGAAGTCATTTGAGCGGCGGCGTAGTCGCCATTGCATCACTGGAGGGGTACTATGGAGGTTATCATTATTTATTTTATTAGTGAATGATTTTCTCGAGACTATACATAGGTATAGGTTTGCATGCATCTTTATCACGTTCTAGGTATATACAGCAACATGTGGACACGGCATAGTATACAGAGTGATTAAAAATCACATGATTATTTCCTTTTAATAATTTTAGAACTGTGGATTAAATGTGTATTCTGTGGTATTCTGTGATAGATGCCTGTTGGACAACTTTGCTTGAGACAGAAATTTCAGTTGACGGCATATGAAGTAGGTACCAATCTATATATTTTAAGTAGGTACCAATAGTATATTTATGATCTGTTGATATCAGCAGATCATAAATATATAATAACTTCCGAAGTAGGCAGAGGACAGAAGTAGGTAAATGGTATTTACTTGTCCTATATTCATCCCTAACGAGCGTCTTACTATCCTTGAACCTTATAAGTACACGCCTAATTAATTTCAGGTAACGCTGCTATTATAGGATTCGTTTTTACAAACATTTTTGGGTGCGAAACCGGGTCGTGTTAGTTATAAAAAGTTGCGAAATTCAATAATTTTAATTCTAAAACAAAACATCATGTATTTTCATTTCAAGACGCAATTCAAATGTCGGGATACTTGAGCACAATAAACATAGATATCTAGCAGATAGCAATGACTTTAAAGGTGAAGGCATACATTTATAATAGTGCAATATTTGTTACCTACCGCATATAAAATGAACTACGTCATTTCATTAGAAATAGGAAGGAATGCTATTTGGCGGAATTCTGAACCCAAATTTTATCAAATACCTTCAGTTGGTTTCTTGTGATCCACATCAGTTGGTGTTTATACTTTGGAAATCTTCTGTAGTATTAACCTAGAGAAAGCTGAAAAAAAATCATAAATTATTTTCAATGTTTTCCCACGACGTTCTAAAATGAAGATGCTACCTTATTTGCCGTTAGATCGTTTAAACGACCCCAATGTTCCCCAGGAATTCGTTTATCAGCGTGAATTACTACTTGAAAATTATTGCAAGAAGGAGGAGCCTTATCTAACGCTGTATTCAAATCTTTAATGTATGGGTTGACTTCTTATAACATCTTTTCAAGTTGTGTGTCTAAGATTGGTTCTATATCGGCATAACTAGAGCATCCTAGTTAATTTTCCTGTTATCTTCGTCGATAAAATATATTTGGAAGAATTTGGGTTCTGATTGGGAATTGGCAATTAAGCTCTCATCAGATGATAAACCTAACCTTGAACTCAAAAGTTGTTGATAATCCTGTTTGTACCGGTTGTTTGCCACCATATGACGTCATTTGAAATGCGCCATTGTATTTTCGAATCTGATCCGTAACATGACTGTGTTTTGAATGCAAATCTAAACTTAAACTGTAAAATTGTTCAGGAGGCCGTTTTTGTTACATTTGCACCGTCCCTGACATTACAACACAGGCCGACTGACTCCTTCCAATTTAAAGCTTTTCACCAATGACATTTATGATTCATATTCGGTCAGTCATAGTCGGTCTCGCATGATATTGTAGAATATGTCAAACCCGAACATTGTGATTGTATTGCACTGTGATCTTCAGAGTACGCACGCTGATGATCACTTACGGCGGTGGCCGGTGGCGGTGTTCCAGAATGTGTACGCTGCTACTCACTTGCCGTGGCTCTATGTAACTGAAGATTTTTTTTGTCATATTTAGCAACAGTTTCTCTTTGTGCTATAGGGTTGTTCGACTTACCCTTTATAACTTATCTTTTGCGTATTAAGCTAGTAAAACTTGCTCGACGTTTGTTACCGGCTGCTTGTGATCTATTTGTAGATTTTTGTGAAGATGGACTAACAGATGTAACCGAATCTTCGTGACAAGTAATAGTGGGAAATGTTGCAGTTTTCTTTAGTGAGAAGGAATAAATGTGGGGGATGTTACGTCAACAAAATCACAAAGAAGGCATTGAAAAATGTTCAATATCTTGTAAATATGTATCCAAATGCTCGCCCATAAATCATAATAGTTATCGTTATTGGAAGGCCTTCTGTACCAAATTTAAAGTAACTACAGTTTTCCATTTTGGTACACTTCAAATATACCTATAATTATAATATATTTACAACTCTACATATAGTTATAGAGCTTTCCCGTGACTTTCAACTCACATGTTGTGCCCCGCATCGATTGCTGTAATATTATATCGACAGAATACTCAGCCGCAGTTGTAAAAATGTCTGCGTTAGATTTGGCATTATACGACAATATCGCAAAAAAATTCCAATTAGCAG
Source organism: Eilema depressum (assembly GCA_914767945.1). Taxonomy (NCBI): domain Eukaryota; kingdom Metazoa; phylum Arthropoda; class Insecta; order Lepidoptera; family Erebidae; genus Eilema; species Eilema depressum. The sequence goes on from OU612013.1 coordinate 19,385,630, forward strand.
CGGCTAATTGGAAATATATTGCGATATGCGGCTATGTCGTGACATACCTGACAATTTCTTCGCAAACAGACATTGCTCGACCCTGAATTCTATAAATTAAAAAGCCGGGGATCGTAATACGCAAGCCCCATCATCTAAAATAGGTATAACAGTTGTAGGGCTCACCATTTTGCCATTAACGTTTAGAAGTTCATGAGCCATATTCGTACTTTAAATGTTAGATGCAATAATTTTTGTAGCTAATAACGAAATAATTCTACCGCACGCACTACTACATCAGATGTAATCATTTTGTAGCGAATTCTTCTCTTTTCTGAAAAAAAAAAAGAAAGAATTATACTTTACTAGCTGTCCCGGCGAACTTCGTACCGCCATATTTTTCCCGTTTCCGCTGCACCTATTTTCTCACCCTTTAAACCTTCCCTGGACATCCACGAATATTTCAAGTGCCGTTCTTGAGTTATAAAATAACAACGAAAAGTGGATATTAGAAGATAGAGATAGATAGCCGACTACTAGCCGACCTGCTGTTTGTATAGATATAGAATGTAAATAATGCCATTTCTGTAGTATAATTTACTCTATGACCGAAAATATAAGCCCCTGCACCACTGAGAGCAAAGCTATATGCGAAGCTGACTTCATCATTTCCGATCGTCATTATTTCTGTTAATATGATGTAGTCTGCCGTAGCTCCTTCCTCTATTTATAAAGTCTTCTTCTGACTGAAGCAAAACGTTTGCATTCAGATACTTATTAAATTTCATCTTCTGCTTTTTCCTGAAGAATTTATGCTGGCTTGAAGTAGCGATGTTTTTCAAACTTGCTCCAAACATTGGTATTTGAACAACAATAATCTAATTAAAGAATGTTGGAATGTTTGTCATTATAAGCTATTTTGTGTTCTGAAGGGCCTTTTGATTTTCGGTGTTGATAAAACTGGTGAGCTTTGGGCAATTTGTTATTTTCTATGTCGCCAAATCGAGTAAATAAACCGATTGTTGAATGGTTTATGAAGATCTCTACTGGTTGATATTTGTACAATCCAATTTTGTGTTAAATCTTACATGCATATATAATACACTGAATTCCAACAGCACTGCAATTCACTAAGCGAGCACAACGATGCGACAACGATGCGAGGCGCAACGTAGATTGTCATTGGTCAGATTGTATCACGTCATTGGAAATCGACCAATGACAGTGTCTATCGCGCACATCGTTGCGACTCGCATCGTTGTCGCATCGTTGTGCTTGTTAGTGAATTGCACAGCAGGTAGGACCGGGTTACGTTCTTGGGTTGGGAGGGATATTGTGTTGTGGTTTGATATTTAAATTGAACCACTATTTATTGGCTATTATCAATGGTGCCAAGAACTCCATCATCATTCAAAGCAGCTTGAATCGATCAGGCCACCCAGCAGTTTTATCTCCTTGCATATATCAATTTGAGTACCTCGACAAGGCGTTCTGTGGGAGAACGCCTTGTCGAGGTACTCAAATTGCCTACCTCCAATCTAGCCTTTATCTTGTTGCGGTCTTTGTCAGGGTATAGCATCGCTGCCCCCTAGATCTTCGTGGTGGTGAAGCCTGCCGCTGCCAAATTTGCGTAAGTTGCCCTCTCGAGGTTTTCGATCTGCCTTTCTAAGGCCTCTTTTTTGAACACGAAAACAGATAAGTGAGTTAAGCTATATAACGTTAGCTTAACTTAGCTAAGCGCCCTGTGTGGCCTGCACCTAAAGATGTTAATAAATCTTCAACCTTGTCAAAAATACGGTCAAGTTCAGGACCAATTTAGTTGTTACATATTCGCGTTGATTCACCTTGTTAAATTATGCGTGATTTTAATTCTGTTGTGCTTCTTGAGAGATTATTTTTAAACGCTTTCTTTTTTTCTTTTTGATTACCATTAATAGAGAGGTTGACTTGGGCTCCGAAGGTCGTGGTGGGGCCTCATGTAACTAAACGTAACCAATGTTATGCTATAAAATAAGGAAAATAATCATTTTATATTCGCTTCCAAATGATGAGTTATGATGCTGTAGGTATGATTACGCACTTAATAATCACAAAGATGCTATCTATCTATTCAATGATACACCTAGACCGCAAAATAATGACTGACGGGTATTCTTTGTAGTACAAATTTTAATCTATCCTGTGAAAAATTACAGTATTCGATTATGATTATGAATAATAAAATTATACGACTGTACAGATATTTAAAGAGGTGCGATTGTGATAATTGCGTAAATATATTAGATTATAAACATCGTTTAGACCTTGATAGGTGAGATTAAATAGCAGTGAAAACTTTTAAAATTTATCCATTCAAATTACTTTTATTTCTTAAAATCGAAGTTTATTATTTATTGTTTTTATTCGGCACATCACTGCTGCTACAGAAAAGACACGGACTAAGATAGCGATTACAGTACAACGTATGTCTACACTGGGCGAAATCCCATCGTACGCATCGTGTGGCAAGGTAACCTGGCGTAGCACAAGTTAACAAGTAAATTACTGGTGATTAACTCGAAATGTTCCTATTTTATTGCGTGTACTGTTAAGCTTTGAACTTCTTACCCGAGTCTGTTTCTGCAATCTTTAAGTCACAAGTGAATATGGTACTTTTAGACAAGCCTGTTCCATCGTCAACAAGTGAGATAGAGTCAAATGCGGACCTAGAATCTATGCCAAAAAATAACGGTTACAATTGTTACAATGTAACATTTATTTTAGTACAATGTTGACAATGAGCACTTCAACCGGTGTGAAAATAATGTAATAAAACTCCTTTCCCATCTGCTGGTAGCAAGGTGCAAGCGATGTCGCTGGTACCTACTATAAGCGCTCATAAAAGCCTTAAAAGCTGCCCGTCATAATTATGATACGAACCCTCGTATTGCGTATGTGATTATGGTTTTTTAAGTAATAGTTATCTTGTGCACCATATTAGGGTTTCGGTAAAAGCAAAACTTATTGGAGCAAGAAATTAGGATTGCTTGTGAGGTTTATTAAAAAAAACTTATTTCCTAGAAAACCTTTTATGAAGTTTCTTGAGAATTAAAAGAACTTACCAATCTACTATATCTTTACTCATTTAGTTTAGATCACAAAGTACATAACATTTATGAACATCAATATCGAATCTTCTTCATTTACAGCTAAGTTCGTAATAGCTGGTAAGAAAAAAGGGGCAATAAAAACTCGCTACTCCTTTATAATCGCTGATATTATATACGTAATGTAACCAGCAAACAAGATGCTACAACTAACAAACCAATCATGAACACAGCATCGCTACATACAATACAAGTTCAATAAAACGCTCCTCTACACGATCCACCATCCACAATTATCGATTTTATCTTTACTCGTACATACTCGTACTTCGAAACCATTATTTTCAGGCGATAGAAGTGTTGATCACGACTTCCAATCAACTTAAATTGTTACCATCGAAATACCATTGATTTGCTCGATAACGTTTACGCTGGTTGTAATGATTGTGCATATTTATTTTATATAATTTCATATTTTTAATAAAGTACATTCGATTACGAAAGCTTTTTGAATAGTAGATACTACATGGAATCCAAAAAAATATCTAAAAATTAATGCAATGTGATGAGGTATTACGATGAACATCTCAACTTCGACACATCTTAGCGTCATTGCAGTCTCTATCTACCCATCTTCTACTTATATCTTTGGAATGATATCTAATATTTATCAATAAACCCAAGTCATTTTGGTTAAATTGGTTGATTAACCAAGCCACATCATGTTTAAACGGACACTGGACTAAAAATAATAAAATTTTGAGTATGATATTTCGAAACCAGTATTTACTCTTTTGATACCGATAAACTGGTTAACAAAGTTGAGGGGGAAAATAATCTTATGAGGATGTACGGTTGAGGAAGTGATCATAAATTTTATTGCGTCTTCCTAAAGTACAGGTTATCGAGGTGGAATGTAATGCATGTTTTTGTACACAATTCTAATCCAGACAAAATAAAGATTCGATCTTGCATAAATTCACATGGAGCTGAAAATGTAGGGGTCTTAAATACACCGTAATGAAAAAAATATCAAAAATTCCCATCGATTAGACTTCTGCATTTCTTTTTCCATATTCGTATTCTGTATTGTACACACAAACATTTATTAACAAATATAAAAGGATATTTCTGTACAAAGGCGAGCTTAACTCAATGTTGAGTTTTCTTCCAGCAAATCTTAGAGTGATTAAGGAAAACAAAATATAGATAGATAGAGGGCAGTGCCAGATGTACAGCAGAGTGGATGTGATAGACTAGAAGTTATACAGATAACAAATAAAGACTTTTTTTATTCAAGGTTAAATGTATTGAATTCTCGTATATTTCTCGTAAACAGCAAATGTTATCGCAAAAGTAGGTTAGACAACTTTTAGGTCATTATCTACGAAATTGGTATCATACTTCTTTTGTACGTATCACAATTTCAGTAATATAGCCATTTCAAAATTGGAGAAAAGATTTGACTTTAAACTTTCAAGTTTATTGCGTAGAGTAAAGGTCCAACCCCACCAAACGGACGGCATCGGAACGGATTTTACAATCTTTAAACAAAATAAATCTTATATCACAGCATTTAAAGTTTATATTACCAAGTCACGCATGACAGCTTGACGTGCGTCATGCCGCCGCACGTCGCTGTCAAGCTGTTGTGCGTGTCGACTTGGTAATATAAACTTCAAACACTGTGATAATAAGTTTTAATTTTGTTTAAAGATTATAAAATCCAGGCCGATGCCGTCCGTTTGGTGGGGTTGGAGTTGGACCCTAAGAAACCAAAATGTATTTAACGTGCACGTGTACAATACTTAGGTGTTTTTCCGGCGACGAACACACTTGTCTCCTAAAATTCGTCTTCGGTTGTTGGTGTACACGTGATTTTATCTCAAAAAATCTATCAACAACTAAAACGCTCTCATTAATTTGAATGCCACAAATAAATATTCAAATAATAAATTACATTTTAACATTTATCTTAGTTGATGTCATATCAACTAAGATAAATATTAAAATGTACTACATTTTTAAAAAAGGAAAGCAAAATAATTTAATTTAAAAGACCAAAGGTAGCACTGTTCACGGGGCTGACGCATAGTCCAGTCAGCATCTGAGTATCTGACCCTTGCCCCTATTTTTTATGGCGGATAGTCTTGCTCTCACGATCAAAACTTCTGTTATGCGATATAGCTGTTTGAGGAGTAGGTAGGTACCTATTCACTTCTGACCTCATCCAAAAGGTATCGGGAAACATAATTTCCGTCAAGGAACTTCGCTGTAATGTGTGTAGTATAATGCACGTGTTGATGGATAGCAATCAAATTATGCAGTTCAAATTGCGCATTTTGCAAAGTGTATCCAGTAATTAATAGAAAGATAGTTGAACAACTTTTCACTGATATTGATCTAATTAATAAGGCTAAATGATTATGATGTGACGGTAGACCCTAACTGCCTCGTCTGGAAGTATGGAAGGGTTGTTAGAGACAACAGCTTCTCCCTACACTGAGCAATGATCTATACTAAAAACTAATATATTATTATTATTTATAATTATTTGTATACCCAGCTATTGCTCGCGACTCCGCTCGCGTAGGTAACTGATTCCGTTCCTGCGCTGAGTAATCTTTGCCTGGGATAATATAGATTATGGGTACATACCTAGTAATTCAAATAAAGAATGAAATTAACCGTACTTTGTATCTTGAAAAAAAAAAGTGTTTTGTTTTATTATGTACTAGCTGCTGCCCGTGGCTCCGCCCGCATTGAAGTCGCTTATCGTGTAGTTTTGTAAATTTTACTCGTTTCTCTATTCGACTCTCTACTGAACTCTTTACTCGCCTCTCTGTTCGACTCAGTGTCTCCAACTGTCACAATCAAAATTACGGTGTTTCTAACCTAAAAATACGGTAAACTCTAGAAAATTACGGCAGACACTAAATGTTAATTACGGTAAAAATACGGTGGTTTTATTACGACCATTTTTACAAATAAACTCGAAAATAGTTAGATAGTTAGTTAGTTTTGAAAAATTATAGGTACAACAGAAAGGTATTCATCTCCTGAATGTCATAAAATGGTAAATTTTTGGCGCTGAAATATAATGTTGTCAATTTTTTTTTAGTCATTCTTATATGATAAAAGGGGATACAAAATTAAGGAAATTAGAAGGATATTACAAAAAATTATTTAAGTATAACTAAGAGTATAAAATAAAATATAATGATTAAAAATTGAAACACCCGACTGCGGCTGTAAACGGTAAAGACCCAAACAAGCTAGATAGCAGGCGGTATCCATTTGCGAATCTTAAAAAGAATGAAAAATGAAGGGTATTATACCACTAGCAGTAGTCTATTATTTAGTTTTTAATCATTTATTTTTAAATCGATACATTCATTTTTGACTGCCTTTGTCCCTAAACTCCGAATGCAGTAACTTGGCAGTATTAAAACAACATGCAAATATTACATTATCCGTCATATTTAGTAACTTCGTAATTTGGTAGCATGCATAAATCAACTATCACTACTATCAGCGACTGTAGTTTTTTGAAATTAATTTAACCGCCACAGATACTGGTCTTTTAAGCCTAAGCGACAGTGGTGTAAAAGTAAATCCATTACATGTACAGTACATTTTTTTTTAAATGTATTGAAAAATTCGACAGATGAAATTACGGTAGATTTTAGTACCGTAATGACATGTCTACAGTAGGTGACAGATTTGTAAGAAATACGGTAGATCTACCGTAATTACGGTGCAGTTGGAGACACTGGTTCGACTTTATTCTTGGTCGGTCTTCCACTTTACTCAACTTAGTAACTTCTCAACTCTACACTGGAGTCTACTCGTCTCTCTACTCATTTCTCTGTTCGACTCTCTACTGGACTCTACTTGCTTCTCTAATCATGTCGGTGCCCCACTCTCTATTGTACTCTTTACTATGTACTGGACTCTCTACTCTATTTTCTACTTACATCTTTGTCCCTTCCCCTTCTCTACACCACTATGTCCTTCCCCAAGCTCTAATCTGTCCATGTACTTCATCATTTCATCAGGATATCTTCAATGATAAACTTTCATCCTTAACCCCTTTTTTCGCGATAATAGGTAACCCATCCGTTCCCAAGATAACATTCACACACAATTCTGCATTTTTAATACTAGTAGAATTATTACTTTCCCTCCAATAACAACACTGCGCATTTCCCTGAATCGTAATCTGCAGATTTTCAAGTTTATTGACATACAGTTATACTTCTTAGAATGAATCTGATAAGTATAATGTCACTAAATTATGTCTGAAGATAACCTTTTAGTATTGCGCTTTTGATGTTCGAGATTACAGTAATTATACAAAGTTATTACTGTGCGTCGCATTAATTTCAAATGATAGTTATTCTTGACTTTAATGGAGTAGCGTGCTGATATGAAGAAATTATCATGGAATACGTTTTACGCAACTCGTACGAGTTTTTGAATGAAGTTGTTCGCAAACTTTTTCTTTTGTTCTTTCAGGGTGTCTTTAGGTACCTCAAAAGGAATATTAATGAAAAATCTTTTTAAGAACAAACTTAAGTAGGTATATTAAAAAAATGAGCTGTACTAAACAGAAAATATTAATTTTATGCAAGTGTTGTCTATTTCCAAAGTTTGTATTGCAAACAGAAAATAGAATTTGCAGGATACAAACTTCACAAAATGTTTCCTTTACAATATCCAAGTAAAGTGGTCGCCTGTAGATTTAATTTGAGCAAAAGGCTGCAGCGTCAATTAATTATTAGCATTAGCAATACAGATAAAGATACATTTCATCATCATCCTCCATGAGTTCCATTTATTTCTTTACTATCAAAAAGTAGTGGGCCTTACAATATAGTACTCAAAGTATGTGATAATCAAGTATGACGTCGGTAAATTATACAATTGTATAAGCTAAAGTATAATAATCTGTGTCAATTCTGCCTCATAAACCAGGCTTACTTGTATCTTAAGAGGCAATGTCAGACTCTTGATTTGATAAAGTTATTATGTATTGGTTTCGAATGATTGTTAGTTTTTTGACTAATTTGTTCTGAATGTTGAGAATAAAACGTGGTCTTTATTTTTGGTAATATCCTTGTATTTCCCAAATTTAGAATATTTTTCACACATAGCGTACAAAAACCAGCCATTACATTTTTCGGTGACAAGCCAAATAGAAAGTAGAGAGTAGACTCAGGACTCAGGAATTTCCTTTTTTTAATAAGGTAGATATCTAGCACTAGCCCTAGTGAGGTGCTATCATACTATTATGTCAACACTGAATAATGATATTTATGAAGCAATGTCAGCTGATGTTAGTTGTAGATATATATTTTCTCGTAGGCGCTATAACGTCCTATATTTACCTCGTTGCCGTGGCCTATGGACGTATGCAAAACCAGGGTAAGTGTTGCCGACCCTGAAGAAATCTTCTAATGTTCTTCTTGAAGAACCCCATTTTGTAGTCGCTTGGGAAAACCACAGCAGGGAGCTCATTCCACAACTTGAGCGTGCGTGGGATGAAATTTCTTTCACAGTGCGCACCTTTTCCGGTCGCAATGTGTGAGGATGAACTCCTCTGATGGATGGCGAGCGGCGCGATTATATAATATAGCTGTGGGCATCATGTGAAACAATTCATCAGAGCACAGACCATTGCATGGCGGTAAAATACGAACACAAAGTCCCTCCTGAGACTGAGAGGTTCCACATCGCCTGCGGTGGAATCACCCGGGTGTACCTACCGTAGTAAAAAAAATATAATGGTTTACCTTTATCCGCCTGGATGGACTGCGGTAATTTTTTTTTACAACGGTTCACCTCTCAACTCGTCGGAAAGTCTTAAAATTAATATGGGTGACGGTTCACCTCATAATTTCCTAATAATATTATTTTTTTATATTATAAATATGAAAGTTTATGAAGATGTTTGGATGATTCGAAGCTCGGATATTTGTCAGTTTAAGTTACTGCAAAAGTTTATCCAAATTGGTGATATTCCGGAGAAAATTTACACTTAAGCAAAATCCTTCACCCAGCTTCTGCTTCTTCACACTACGTTTTTATTTGAGTCGAACTTTTTTCTTTCGCAATCTTACTAAGCTAGGATATTTCTTTATTTATTACTTGTAATTGGATACGTAATCATTATTTCAGCGTTCTATTCTATATGATTTCTCCTTCTTTTGTTGGGATCAATTTGCTTCAATTTTGTTAGAAGTCTCAGTAATACGTTCATATATTTTTTAGTTCAGAGTGATACGCTTCTACTATATTGTTTGTTCTATAACGCTCTCCGTATACACTTAAAACCACAAGGTGAACCGTGGGAAATTTATAGTTACCACGGTCCACCCAGGTGGATAAAGTGAACCGTGGTAAAACAATTCTTACCACGGTACACCCAGGTGGTCTGCGCAAGTGGACGGTTGTCAAGTGGCCGCATTTTGTACTCGAATACGAAATTTTAGCAATATTTGGTTGTTTGCATTTCTCTCGGGATGGTGGCTGGAAGTCTCTCTCGCTTGGCGAATACGCGAAGACTCGAATCACTTTTTCTTTTGTTTCTGTGCTTGTCTGTGTTATTATCAGGTCTCTGTAACCACCTGCTTATTTGACCTAAAGTTTTAACTCTGCTGCTGGCGTATGCCCATGCCTTGGTAGTTTACTCACCATCCACCATGTCTTTGTGACTTCTCTATGGAAGTAGATTCTTATTTTCTTGTTAGTCTACTTTGCAAAAAAACAGAACACACATAGGTATCCTCTAATGTAATTAGGGTAATTTTCCCAGAGGTTTTACCCACTTCTTTGTGGTTTTAAAACCAGTTTATATTACGACTACATAACTCTATTGTTGTTTATTTCGCATTGATATTACTTGGAAATTTTTTATGTGTATAGGTATCTTTTTTTAAATCCCCCAGGTGTCTACTACGTTTTTATTTGAGTCGAGCTAGTCGCGCTTTCGCAAGCTAACTAAACTATAATAGGTATGTAGTTGCATTTCCAGCCAAGATAATGTATCCTAGTAGGAAAGTAAGAAAAATATGAAACTGTAGACCCATGGTAATATTTAGTTCACTAGTTAAATAATTACGTCACTCCTGATCGTACACCTCACCCTTAGTTCACATTTTGTTTACTTACATCATCTGACTAGATACGCAAGGTTAAAAGCACATTATATACCTAAATAAAAACTTGTTATGGCTTGTGATCAATTGATATCTATTAAAACTAACTACAGATGTGTATTATGTTGTTAATATTACAAGAAAATGATTTAATAGATCCCTATTAAGTAATATCTACCTGTAAAGTACTATGAGTAGTCATAGAATTATATGAATCTTCCTTTATAGACAACAACGAGATAGATATGTTATTTCAATACAAAGGGTGTAACTGTACAAGGCTTTACCAATACTTCAGCGCCCAAGTTAACCTCATCTGCTAGTCGATGTGCCTGCTAAACCGAGGACGAAGCTATGCACTGGTGCAAGCTGTCCTTGCTGAGTTGGGAGCTTAGAGGATATTCGATCTCGTAAAAGTCAACTAACTAGTCGAAAGTAATAAGCGGACCAACTTTAAAGTTAAACCAAAGTTAAAACCGATAAATCACAGACATAAAATTGTAACATATGGACGTTCAATTATGTGCTCTTTATGTGCCTAAACTATTTATAAATGCGTAAGTAGTTATGCGATTTTAACGAAATTTGGTACAGAAATAGGTTAGACTTTGGGAAAGGACATAGGCTATGTTTGGTCGCGATAACCGACATCCATTCGGGCGAAGCCGCGGGCAATAGCTAGTACGTTATATCAATATTATCACGATGTCAAAAGTGCATCGCGTTGGCTGTGTTGTATTCCAGGAGTCATACATTGTTCTCATTCATACTCACTTATTAATGTATGTCCTGTCGCACTAATGATTTCGTCGTTGTTGTAGGTGAAATCGCGTCTGTGCAGTATCTAACTCTTTTTTTATATAAAATCATTAAATATATCCGATAACGAAGGAAACACGTTGAACCACAGCGTTATAAAAACCAGTTGAACAGATATTTTTAATGTTAACCTTTGAATTTATAGTTATTAATAGGTTCGCAGTGAAAATTTAAGCCAATAAAAAGATTCTAGCGATAAAAACATGTTCATGAAATCAAATGACTTTTTATGGCATTTATTTATATTATACGATACGAGTATACCTACTGTGTGGTATCCATGGTAGATCTCATATAGGTAGGAATGACTTTTTTTAAATTAGAAATATTTAGTCACATCTTATTTCTCCTCTTTTAGATGTGGCTTATGCAGTTTTCATGAGAGCGACTGCCGTCCGACCTCCCAACGCTGACCCGGAAAACAGTGACTCCGTAAAAGCCTCGTTCGTTAACCAGCATGTTGTGTACCTTACCGGCTGCATAGCTTGGCCTTGAAGATCTTTGTGGGATTTTATACATCCAATAAATTACTAAACAAAAACAATAAAATTAAAAAAAGTCTTTAATACTTATACAAAAATACAAGTAAGCATTATAACAATCATTTATTTCTTAGAAACTAACCATGTATATCGTTATCTTTGATATTGGAACTACCTGATCTGTCTTGCAAGGTACTGCAAGAATTACAATAATTTACCTCGTTTCATCGTATTTTAATATTACTTTGCAATTAACTGTACGATACACATGGATAGTTAATAGAAATATATGTAATTAATAAAGCTATTTGGTGTGTAGCGATAATCGTCCACCATAATCACAGCTTGTTCGATGCACTTCGATAATACTCGGCACTGAGATATCACTTTTTACTGTGAACAAATAGAACATAATATTATTAGTTTTGTGTTCAAATAATGTTAGTTTTGCTCTTATAGAATGGAAACCAGATAGTCAATGACATCCCTTTCTCATCGTGTTTAGGGCTTAATAGTACATTATGGTACAAGTGAGCAACGTTGGTGATTACCGCCGAGGCGCCATTGAGACAGCCGAGGACGGTAATCATCATGCTCACACGTGCCATACGACGTTTTACAACACCCTTGCGAATAAAATAATACTACAAATACTAAATAAACAATACTACAAATGAATTCGTTTTCCTATGCGCGCGCATTTAACAATGGCGGTCGACCATATTTAAAAAAAAATGAGGTTTGAACTTAACTTTTTTTTACTGTGTTTTTTTTTCTGTACTTAGAGAAAAAAAAAGTTAAATTTGAGCGAAAATTTTGTTTATTACACAAGTATTGCAAGTTGAAATTATTTATTTAAATACGAAAATGCATCAAATGACCATACAATAGGCGTATTAATTTATTCGTACTATTAAACACGTTATTTTTTGTATCAAAACTTTTTAAGAACATAGACAATTATAGACACTTCCTATAAAATTTAAAAAAGAATCTATAACTCACTTTTGTGAATAATAGCAATGAAAAAGTCACAGTTTTATAATAGGTGTCATTCCGTGCTTAATTGCGGTAAAATAATATCACTGTTATGAGCAGGTGTGTTGTAAAAGGTATTTATACCTCATCACCATGAAAAAATGTTTAGTTTTGGAATAAACTACAAGAGATATCTATGTTAGCTAGTTACTTGTATTAGGAAATAATGCCCGTCTCAATTAATTTTGCCTAATTTAAACTATTACGCGGCACTCTAAAATCTAAAACATTTTCAATCATTTCATAGCAATGAACGGGCTCTGACATTATGTACCTTCTGTATCGTAAACTGTAACACAGATTTTATTGTTATTTATTGTCTTGAGTATATATATAGAAGAAAACTCATTTCTGCTAGTACGTTTTGACGAATAATAGGAAAAAAGCTAGGTGGCACATCGCGCACCATATGGTAGACTAAAGGTGTAGTTAGCCTTCCAAAAGTCCTCAGATAACATTATTATCTCATTGAATAGGTATAATGTTAGTTGCATAAAAAAACATAACTAATAATACAATATTTAAGTAAATTGTACAGTATCATGAGATCTGTTTAATTCAGTTCCTCATAATAAACTGTACCTACTGATTTAATTACGCTTGCAAAAAAGTAATTATATTTACAGATAATATTCTCGATAACAAAGTCATATCCTTGTAATACTAATGAACATTTTTTTTACACAGATACAATTAGTAAGTATAGTCATTAAGTTGCAGACTTAAAAAAAAAAACATTATTCCAAAAACCAAAAGAGAACTTACATTTTTGGTTTTATACTAAAAAATGCCATTTATCGTTGTTACCTGCCAGTGATTTCTTACATTCTTCAATTAAACAGTTTTTGTGAAATTTTTGTTTTTGCTACACGCCACACGTTATAGTGAGAAAAAGTGGAGTGTACTAACGCCAATGTCAGTCATAGTCAGATCGCTTCAATATAACGAGTTAATATGTATAACTAAATTGTTACCTATACGTGTTGTAGTTGACCTAAAGTGTTATGTATATAGGATAGGTAGTAGTACACGTACGCAATGTATGTAAATCTTAAATGGCATAAAAAGGTGCACTGGCACAAATATGTGTTGTTGTGCGTTTCTGGATACAAATATTAGCAATCTGAAGTGATGAAATAATAGTAACGACTTTTTTTTAAAAAAGAACCTTTCACAATGCGTACCAGAAATTTTGAGTCTTTACAGTTGAACGCTGAGAGCCTACCAAGAGATTCTGAACGTCAATTGACCTCACGCTTGCAATATGAATACATTATTGAACTAAACCGATATGGATGAAATAAACACCATAAAAAGGATAAAAGAAAATAGATCTACTTCAGCTTGCAAGATTAGACCTTCACATACTAACTAACATACATATTACAAGTTAAATAAAAGCTTGTAAAAATATTAAATACTTACCGGCCATATGATGACGCCTGGGCAGTCGCGGTTGCGGTCGCAGTCGCAAAACTGCCACCACCTCCATAGTTGCCACCGCAGCCACCTTGGCATCCACCGCCTCCGTATCCTTGGTTTCCTCCACCGCCCTGGCCTCCTCCGTAGCCGCCACCGTAGCCACCGCCGTAACCGCCACCGCCGCCGCCGCCTCCTCCGCCGCCGCCACCGCCGCCTCCGCCGTAACCACCGCCTCCGCCGTAACCACCGCCTCCGCCGTAGCCATAGCCGCCTCCTCCACCATATCCTTGATTACCGCCGCCACCTTTGTGATGGTGGTGACCTGTAATTATGTAGTGTCAAAAAATGTTTTCTGTCCTAAAAGTCAAAAGTGGGTTAAGTTTCACGATTAAACTGAGACAAACCGATTACTAATAACACGAATATATGTACAACACATTCACTAGTACTACGAAAGCAATTTACTCTAGGTATTATATAAAGTCGTTTCAACAAACGACATGCAAGAGCATGCTTGCATTTATACCGATAGATAACATACATTACAAATGTTATGTACAACACATTCACTATACTACTGAAGCAGCTTGCTCTAGTTATATCTAAGGTCAGTTCTACAAGCAACATTTACAGGAGCATGCCTGCAGTATAACATCTACAGCGAACATATACTAAAGCCTTAGTACTTATACACAGCAGGTTTAACTGGCGTTGAAAACATTGGGGATGTAACTTTGGTGTTAGCTTTTAATGTCCATAAATAAAGAAATGAATTTTTGACTACAGCCTTCAGGAGAAATTAGACTAAATAGTCCATATTGATCTAAATAATTCAAAATATTCTCTGCATGTTCCCATAACATTTAATGACATAATTTATAGTGGCATACTTTTAATTTCCTTGATGATCGTAACGCATATCGGCATATACTTTATAGGCGTATTTTTACCACGACTAAAGTCAGGGTAACGATTTCAAAGCTTATTTTGCTGTTATAAACTCATAATAAACTAGGAAATGTAATATCAGTCAGAAGTCTTCTCAAGACTTCTAACCTAACCTATCTGAATCGAACCGTTCTAAGCCGGTGTGTTAATCATGTTGATGTTATCAACATAAATTTAAGAACTATCGAATAAATAATAATATGCCTTATAAGTTTATGCAAGTCAAAATTAAATCAGAAAGTTACAGCCTCATTGACAATTGTGTCTACTTAAACAGTATGCCATAAGAACAATATTTAAAGTTATTAGTATACTTTTAAATGTTACGCCCAACGTAGGTATTATCCTAAAGTATATAAGGATGCGTAACTTTGTGCAAATCAAGGGGATACATTCATCATCATCTCAGCGCTGTTCCCCTATACCTGCTGTAGTAGACGCGTCAGTTAAAACATTAATAACAACTGTGTATGGGTGTGCTAAGTAAGCAGTGCAGTGCATTCATACCATGCTCTTTAACCACTTTAACGACTATTATTTTTGTGGGTTCTTCATAGTTTTCATAGCCTCCTGCGTAACCTCCTCCGCCGCCCGCTCCATAACCTCCTCCGCCTCCCGCTCCATAACCTCCTCCGCCTCCTGATCCGTAACCTCCTCCGCCTCCTGATCCGTAACCTCCTCCGCCTCCTGATCCGTAACCTCCTCCGCCTCCTGATCCGAAACCTCCTCCGCCTCCTGATCCGTAACCTCCTCCGCCTCCTGATCCGTAACCTCCTCCGCCTCCTGATCCGAAACCTCCTCCGCCTCCTGATCCGTAACCTCCTCCGCCTCCTGCTCCGTAACCTCCTCCGCCTCCGCCTCCGCCGCCCCCACCTCCGCCGTATCCACCTCCCCCACCTCCGATACTAAAACCGCCACCAAATGCTAGGCCTCCTCCTCCTCCGCCTATACCTAAGAGTTTTTTCAGCAAATGACGTTTCTGTCGGTTGAGTGTTCTTGTTTCTTCGTGTTCTTCAATACGCTGTGCAGAAAAAAAGAAAGATTTGCATATTAATTCAATATGGGTTCTATAATGTCAACTCGGTCATCAACTTTAAATCATCATCACTTTTTTTTTATATAGGACACGTCAATTTGACTTCGCCTCGCCTGATGGTAAGCTGAAGGCAAAGTCATTAGCCCAATAAAATAAGGATTTGACATAGGAAAAATTCCTAGTAGGAATTTCCTTTCGGGATTCGTTGACGGAAGTCACTAGTAGTCTAAATTTCCATTTGCGTGGTATTCGGTTCGTTGCGTTCTCCGCCATCTTGAATTTAAGGGTACATTTTTGTTTACCGAATTATAAGTCGTTTAGTTTTAATTTTACACGAAAAATAGTTACTACCTACAAAGTTGTTTAGAATTAAATTTTCTACATTTTAGAAATTATAACTTTTCCCTAGGATAAATATTTCTCCTAGTAGCTATTTTCTTTGGGAATCCAAAAGAAAACAACCTTAGAACCCTTTATAACCTCATTGTTATTACATATTACGGTTTATTTCTATTGTCTTACTAGCTGCGTGCTCGTATTGCCCCGGCGTGCTTTGAAAAAAAAAAAACGTTGATCTGACAATCATGAGCACAAAAAAGAATAATGCAATTTGGTGCAGCCATTTGGAAGTTATGCGCGTACATACATTATACGTAAAACGGAAATTTCATACATAACTTCATAAATATTATGAAGCAGACACGAACAAAACATTTAGTCCTTGCGCGTTTTTTTTGCGTATAACCAAGTTGTTTTATTATTATTCAACAACCGGTTAGTATTCTGATAAAGAATATTCATATTTATGACATCATTATCTTTGGCCGCAAAAATAAAATTATACATTACGTTGGTACGAGTAATCTAATGATTACATCTTTAATTAAATGAGTCTCAGAAAAACATCTTTGAAATAAAAACATGATTATAGATGAAGAAAACCTACGTTTTTTGTGTTACTGAGGTGAGAAACAAGGCGAGTTTTGGTACGCAGTATCAAAGTTTTTGATAGTGTTGCCAACTAATGTACAAAAATAAAATAACTAACAAAAAAATTATAAAATAAACTATACGATAACTCCGAGGAATTTAGGGCGTTTGGGCCAATTTTGTAATATTGTACGATAGAGACACTAAAATTTTCTTGAATTGAAGGAGGTCGCGACTATAGCTTCAATAATGTCAAATCGTGCTAAATTGTCTTTGATGCACAATAAAACAGTAGACCGACGTGAACCTACACCTAGTATAAGCAATTTAGTTTAGTTGGAGGGGTAGTAATTTCGATTGCTAATATTCTTTAAAAACGAAACAAATATAATATGTATAATTATATATAATATGTAAGTATATATTTCAAACAAAAAAAAAATGTAAGTATGTAAACAGACCAATGCAAATGCCCATACATAAAAGAGGCTAAGGGTAGACAAAAAAGTCCACTTTCCATTCCATGGACCTACTAAATCACGCAAATATGGCTGGATTTAATGCCACTAAGTGGGCATCGAATCGACGACCTCCGACATGGCATTCGAGCATTCTACCTAACTGCACGACATAGAGATCAACTCCCATGTAAGACATAATATAATCAATAAAACAACGGGACTTTATAAACCATAATAATACCATAATGATTACATATATGTAATTAATTATGTCTATACAACGTAGATTTACGTTATTTATAATGTAAATCTACCCTTAAACAACACGTAGGTATAATATATATCGTGACTATAAAGGCAGCCCAAGATCAGACAGTTGGGTGTACGGTACGTTGTGGTTATCAAGGTGTTTCAGACTCAAGTCAACCTAATTTGCAAGCCAGTATACCTGCTGAATGACAGACGAGGTTCTAGCTTAGGCTTTCAAGGTTAAGAAGTTGTTGGCAGTTGCCCCCGCAAAAGCCAAGTAAACAAAGCCCTAAAGGAACAAAAGAGCAATAAAGTGCAAGCTGTGGATGCAACTGAGATTGACCATTAGATGATGATGATGATTTAAGATCTGATAGTAATAAAATAATAGAGTTTACATTATTAAATTAAATATGACGATTTCATTGATGGTACAATTTTTGTAACATATTACACTATGACGTTTAATTGTCCAATATATAAAAAAAAATAAGATCAAAATTGCAAGCCCTAAAAGGGAAAGCTGTAATATAACTTGAACATCAATAACAATATAATCACCTTAACGTAAATGGGCTCCGGGTTTCCTTTTAAGGACCTTTCCTCGGGCTCGGGGCGGCCATATCCAGCGTTCGGCTGTGCCCACAATATCAGTATCGGGAACTGCCTCGACCGGTCCGTCGAGTGCCGCCTCGAGTCCCTCGGGGGAGCGAGTACCGGCGCAACTAGCACCACTCGTTCGCCGGCATCCAACGAGTTGTCCCCTAAAGACGGCTCCGCAACCGCAAACGCCGCTAGCGCAAGCGCGCTCACCACTACACCTGCGTATCCCATAGCGATCACTGACGCAGGACGAACAAAGCAAACCTATTTATATGACACGATTTTCCTGCGACGTACGACGTCACCTACTGTTCCGACCACTTCGCGGGATCACTTCGCGGAACGGTCATTTCCCACGATGACGCTACAAAACACATTAAAATCATTTTCTTTCCAATATGACGAGAAATAATTAATATTCATGTATCACAGGTATTTTCTTTGAAAAAAAATACCTACGATAGTGTAGGTACAACGAGAAAAACGTGATGATACACGCCTGCCAATTTGCGGAGTCTGTTCACGTATTAAGATGGTTATTCCCATAAACCGGATACTCGACGTTGTCTGTTTGGATACATAATAACTCCGAACTGGTTCTTTATGTTTTTGTTCGAGATTTATATACTAGATAGCTTTGTTGCGTGCAAAGGCTTTATACTCTATTCTGTAAACAAGTTGAGCTTTTCAAGCATGTAATTTTTGCACAGTTTATTTATGTAGTAAACAAGTATCATAAGCTAAATGCATATTACGCCAATAATGTAATATCATAAGCCATAATGCTTACTATGCCAATAATTTAATATCATATTAACAAATTACCCCCACCATAATAAGTAATATGCAACGTGTGGGGACACTTTCAAAATTGGGATTAATTGAAAGAGCTGGCCAGAATACACGACATGGTAGAGGCGGTAAAATACTGACAACGTCTTAACGCAACTGCAAGGATTGAACCAGTATCATCTACCTTACTCTGTCGTTAAAACTGTCTCACCATGTTTGGAAAACCGAGCTTACATGAGGGCACTTTGTTTATGCCCGCAATGTTGGTTTTATTGTTCAGTTTGCAGCGTAATGAATAAATGAAATTATCATACAAGATAAAGGAAAAGGAAAAAGGGCATAAAACTGGGTTTGAAATGCGCATGCTTTTGTTTTTATCACTAAACTATATCAAGTTCTCCGGACTCCAACTAGAACGTGAAATTACATTGCATCTATAAGATAGCTATATGTTCCCGTCAGGGACAACGTTATCATTGATATACAGAAGAAAGAGTGTGGATAAGACAAGACACCAATTTCAATGTTCAAATGTCTAAAGCCCGAATCTTACAAAACTTTGATAACAATGGCCATAGTGATACAGTGCTGTATTCTAAGCCGCTTTAAGTTATTATTATGGGTAGAAAATGGAATAACTTTTGGGTTGAAACCGGGAAAATGTTCGTGGGTTGAAAACAGAAACGTCCATTCTACCACGCTTACTATTGAAAAGTATCTTGAACCCTGTTGAATGACGTGAGTTAATTGTCCTTTATCAGATGATTATCTTGTCGTTGAAGAGGTTAAAGAAGCAGAAATACAATGAATGGAACGACAGCTGTTTTATTGCATGAGCGAGCATCATTACTTCAGGCTCATCATTGAGACAGCACAGGTAATAATTACGGACTGGTATTCATTAAATCATTACGAAGGAAGAGGTAAATTACCTGATCTTATGTCTTTACATGGATGTGATGTAATGAGAAAAATAAAACCAGTTCTTAAGTAGTAAGAGTTTTATTAACAGAGATAAGTTTGCAAATAAATTAGCAATTAAAAAAGCAATTTGCAATTTGTACCATCTTTATTACAGTAGGTTCTGAGTTGGTCGAACTTGATAAACGCAAGACACAGCTATGTAGGGTAAAACAGGGATAGATGCATGCCTTTTTTTTTTTTTTTTTTTTTTTATCGTGCGAAAAATCCCCACGGATACCTCCCCCACCTGAACCGGGGGAGGAGGTTATGTCGGACTCGAACCGACTAAAACGCACGCCATCTGTGGGTCGTCAGTTGCCAGAGGTGAGATTGTCGTAGCCATATCCCTCGCACCCCGGCCGACCCAGGGCCATATCTTTCGATCTGGCCCTCTTCCGGTGTAGGGACCACAGAGTCCCCAACTCGCCCCCGGGTGTGGGGAGGCACGCAATGCGCGCTGCCGCCGCGGCCTGCTTCTGCTAGGCTAGGGTGACAGGCGGCTCCACCCGTCACCCCCAGGCCCGCGCTCATGGGGGACGGAGGTCATTCTGCGACCTCCGACGCCCGAGTTGCCGCCGCTCTTCGCGGGCCACGCGGTTTGCGATTCTCCTTCGCTCCTCGCGGGCCGCAAGGTCTGCGATTCTCCTTCGCTCCCGCTCCGCCGCCTCCTTCACGAGCATTACTTGCTCGCAGAAGGAGGCGCCGGCAGCCCAGGGATAGATGCATGCCCCACTTTTTGAAATAGGCTCGTAATTCTTATCCTCGTAACTCGTAACTCTCGTTGTCTGATACCTCAATCAGTAATAAAAGTATTCAATAGAAATTACTTAGCATCGAGTTAAGGTATGATTCCGAAGCCGACCGCATACGACAACGACAGACGTATGCGGCAGATACAGCGTACCCATTACCTGTTAAACTCCGATACGGATAAAGGAAACCATTGAGAAGCCGCAATGAATTACGCGCATGTGCTGCGTGCGTCGGCATACTGCATAGCCGCCAAAGATTTTCGCTCACACAGACTTTTACATCTAGACTGATGATTTTTATGACACTGCAGTCTATATGAGCAGCTCTTACAATTATAGTAAAGTGATAACGTCACTAACGTCCCTAACATGGAATTCTAAACTGGGGCAACTCTCCCACTGAGGCATCCATCCCGGTTTTACCCTATATCCTATACTAGCTGTTGCCCGCGGCTCCGCCCGCGTGGAATTCTGATCCCGTTCACCGCTGATATATAGCCTATATGTTAATCCAGGGTATAACCTATATACATACCAAATTTCAACCAAATCGGTCCAGCCGTTTATGCGTGAAAGAGTAACAAACATCCACACATCCATTCTCACAAACTTTCACATTTATAATATTAGTAGGATTATAATATTAGTAGGAAGTAAACTATAAGGGCTAGTTCTTTAGTGTTACAATGGTAGGTTTCGTGCCGTCAGGTATACACGACCAATTAAATAAGGTGTATACTTATTTCCCTGGCCTTACTTTCATTGCTTAAACTTCATGTAGCTTTTTGTGTGTATATAGAGGCTGTTTTGTTATCCGTCGTCTTCCTAGTACTATATTCTCGTCACCACATTCGGATTGGCACCCATTCGTGTGTTATAAGCATCATCTGAAAAGAATTAAAATCGATTACACATCCGAATAAATTAATTTAATCTATGGATTAAAAACCCGACAGTAAAATACTGGTCGTTGAACATTCCAATAGAATAGGTACGTAGGTATATCTATGTGTTTATGATAAAGTTACACGAATTTTTCTATAGGCGGTTAGTAAGTCTTGGTAAGAATTAATATGATAATTTGAAGATCAATTAATGTTCTGGAATTTCCCTCGCAGCGAATAATACATAGGTAGATAAAAAGTAATCAACTGCGAAAATATTCCACTTAAAAAAGTCTTGTTGTTTTGATCATTGACGTGGGTGAAAAATCAATTTTAGCGTAACAGGTCGGGTGTTATTATACTTTAGACAACCTTACTAATCTCTATGAAAATAGATGTTTAGTTTATGCGTTGGGCAGTAAATTCCCCTCCCTAAAGGGAGCGCATCGAGCAAATTCATGTTCCGAAAGGAATTCATATAGTGAAGATCGTGTAAGGGACAAAAGTCCACAAAACCTCTAGTTAGATGTCCAAGTCGGAAAGGTAATAGATATATTTTTAACCCTTCATGGTCAACTGAGCCCACATCCCATTGAGCCCGCGGGCTCAGTTGACCACGTTCGTTTTTTTTTGGTAGTGACTCAGCCCACTAACCAGCCAACTTAACCTGCGGGCTCAGTTAACCACTTGCTACGGCTATGGGTCTACTCAGCCCGTGGGCTCAGCTAACCACTTGCTACGGCTATGGGTCTACTCAGACCGTGGGCTCGGTTAAGCACTTGATACGGCTAAGGGTTTACCCAGCACACGGACAAAATATCCACTTAAACTGCCGAATCTAGAATTTTTGCTCACTTTTGCATAAATTAAAAATTTAAACAAACAGCGAATCGTTATTTATTTAAAAATTATTTAAATAAAAATAATTGAGATTTACTTCATTATCCATTTTTTTTCTCTTCCCATAAAACTAAATAACTACAATCTAGTTATTTATTGATGCAATGGCATACTGCGATCCATTCTGATTGAATGGGCCCAGGGCAAGTAAATACATTATACATTTATAAATATACATATACGTTATTATACATTCCTAAAAGCGCAATAAACAATTCTAAACTCTTTTTACCTTTTTCAAAGTCTGTTGGTAAGTATTTCAATAATGTTATCATTTACTTCGATGTTTTCATTTCTTATTAGGGAATCATTGCTTCTTATTTTGTTCACATACAACTTCCTGCACAGAACAGAATCCAGTGACACCAGTGACTCGTTGGAATTTTTTTTTCACAACCAGTAACAATGTTACTCGTTTGGGTGTAACTGGATGGGCATATACCATAACTATGACTAATTATTAATTATTGAAAGCATCTTATAGTAATTCCCTTAAATCTGCCAATTTGCATATTGTGTCCGCGTACTGGGTGTGTGCTGGGTAAATCCTTAGCCGTACCAAGTGGTTAACTGAGCCCGCAGGGTAAGTTGGCTGGTTAGTGGGCTGAGTTACTCCCAAAAAAAAAGAACGTGGTCAACTGAGCCCGCGGGCTCAATGGGAAGTGGGCTCAATGGGAAGTGGGCTCAGTTGACCATGAAAGGATTTTTAATGATAGAAAAATCTCAATTAGTCGTTAACAATATCCCTTCATTCGAATTGTATTTATCTGACAATGTAAACAGAAATGTATTTTACACCTTTAACTATTTCATTCATAGTTCGCAAAATACGTTTTATGACTTTGGTTCACTACTGAAAATATCTAAAAAAAAAACTCAATTAACTATCCGAGCTGAAGCACCCGAACATAAGAACTTGAACCCAAACATATTATGCACAAATTTCCCGACTAACAAGGTAGTAGCTTAAATTTATATTTAGTAACGAAGGCTGACAACAATTTTCACGATAATTTTGGGTATAATTAGTCCGTTTAGCCCCTGACCTTACAGCTTCCAGATTTGGCACAACTCAAGGTTGCATGGCTAGGCATTACCACTGCACCTGAGTAATTTGCTGTGTTTTGGAAGTTTTTTTTGTACAGAAGCTATATGCCGCCGGGTATTTCTATCATGTCATCAAACTGATTAATTGAAAGGGGGGACGCGGGCATCCCACTTTTCAATTACCGATTCACACCACTCTAGGACTCGTTTTCGTTCATCGGGTCTTCGGCAGATGCCCATTGTCATATAAATTTGCTGCGAGGTTAATTGGTAACTCCAGTTTGCCAAAAGTAACTTTAACTCTATCCCTTAATCGAGTACGGAACCAGAGTTCAAAAAAAGTCCAAAAAAAAACCAGTCTGACAGTTTTTTTTACGTGGAATACTAAAATTAAATGGTCATCTACTTGGAAAATTGGGTTTTGATTCTTGGGTCGTGAATAGCAACTGTAAATGATATTTGGCAATTTTATATAGGTACCTCTGAAACAACTTCGCAGTTAAAGCAATACCGTACTGCGGTCCCTACTGCCGCGATCTTTCTCCTTTGACTGAATACGGGCGAACTCTGTTTGGTTGTTTGGAGTTATTAGGTTAAACCTGTAAGGGTTGGGGTTAATGCCCTATATTGACAGTTTATTTTATATATTAACTGTCTCTTCGTTGAATTCATGGGTTTTTAAACTTTGAATTTGTTATTGCTCATAATCGTAATGTAGTTACGTATGAAAAAATATTCTAATTGAAAAATGTTTAATATCTCAACTGCCCATACATCTTATCGACCTATACAGTTCATCATGAATGTTTCACATAATAATTTATTATTACTTGGCATTTTGACGATCACAGTTGAACCTCTATCGTAAGAGTTTGGCACTCCACCATACCCAGAGTTCGGAACGACACCGTAGTTAGAATTGGGAACTGCAAAGAAAAAATATAATTAACCATGTTGCTGTAATACCTGGTCAAAATAATGGTTCAAGATATTATTAAGTAAACATGTTATAAACCTTCAGTGTATGAGTTAAGAACATATAGCACCTTCTATACTAGAACTAGAATGCGAATCAATATGATTACTACATTCTACATAATATAGTCATTTTTTAGAAATAAAGTACTAGTAGTCACGCATATATATATTTGCTACTATGCTAAAGTCTACCATGCTAAAGAACAACCATACACCATTATTATTATTATTAAAGCTCTCCCAAAGCTCTAGCGTAGATTGCGCATTGACAACCGCCTGACTCCTTTGGATACAACCGGGGAAACTTAGATGACGAAGAGAGTCTTGACTTGAATAGTATTTTTCTGTTCTGAGATCTTGACTGTAATCACAAAGGTAATAGACGGAGCTCAGCGTGAATTCAATTGCGAGGTTCGTTCCATAAAAATTCGCAGAATCAACTATGGCTTTGAACTTACATAATCTGAAGGAAGAAAAATCCTTAGTACTGCTTTCCTCACCTCTCAAAAATCGTGAGGAATACGGTCAAAAGATGTTTTTGCGAAACTATATTGATCATGTCATAAGTTTTAATCCAATACTACTTACTTGATGACAAGAAAAAGAACCTGATTTAGAATTCCAAACATGAGTTACTGCTCATCTTTTATGTTGCTGTCAGTATTCAACACGTTACGTTTTCGTACGTCACGTTCATACATTGATGAACTTCGACATCCGCGTATGTTATGCTGAACCACAACTGACGTCATCGAACCCCGCATGTTTTTTTTATTGCTTAACAGAAGCGCAAAGAAAACAATATTCGTCTATTTAATCTAATCAAACGCTGCCAGGTGTGACAAAACAAAACCTTCGTAGAATGTTCGTAGTCTGTGTTTAATTTTAAAGTTTCTATTTAATATTAAATTAATTCATCTTGAAACAAGGTCAATGTCAAAGTCAGAAATAATGTACTTTGTATAGACCAGGGGTGGGCGAACCTTTATGCATCATCGTGCCATATTTCTAAAAAAAAGTTCAATGAAGTCCTAGACGTATTCTGTCATGTCTGACAGTTTGTTCGTTCATGTTCTAGCGCATATGGTAGGTATCTTACTTTGTGAAAGAAAGAAAAAAAGGGTAAGGGTAAAAACAGGTATAGGCACAGATTACCGAATGCCCATCTAATAACCCAGGTGGCACTGATGGCATTGGTGGCGTACCCAAAAAATTGTGCCGCGTGCCAATGGTTCGCCATCCCTGGATAGACCATTAAAACGGTACTGATAAACGCGTCCCATAACGACCAAAGAGACCTAAAAATGGTTTGAGCTGATTAGTAGAAACCATATTGGTAAAATAATTAGAAAAAAATGTGTTACAAACAATAATTTATAAAAATATTTTGTATACCGATTAAGATAGAAAAAAGTGAATACAGCTCAAGTGGGATTCGAACCTGTGATCTTTCCCGTACAATGCTCTAACCATCAGCATCATTAAAAATATTTTTATATTCTGCTAGCTTTTTCCTAAGTCAGGTTTACGGAAAATGCGGCCCTCGCTATCTTTTTTGTAGGATACCTCTCTTAGCCAAAAGACTGCCTTTTGCTTGTTCACAGCGCTTTTCTGCTTAGCAGTCCAATATGGTCTTTTAAATTTCGTTCTGCCATTTAGGACTATCTTGTCTTCTATCTAATATATAAAAATCAATGCCACTTTTCGTTGTTATTTTATAACTCAAGAACGGCTGAACCGATTTGACTAATTTTAGTCTTGAAATATAAGTGGGTGTCCAGGGAAGGTTTAAAGGATGAGAAAATAGGTGCAGCGGGAACGGGAAAAATATGGCGGTACGAAGTTCGCCGGGACAGCTAGTACTATATAATTAAAGCTCAGGGTACGTTATATTTACGATTCTTAACACAAAAATAACTTTTTCCTTACCACTTGACATCACCACTACATTCGGCTGTACCGCAGACACGTGACCTGTAAGTTAACATTTACCTGATGTTATGAATAAATTGAATAATTTGCATTTTAATTTGGGAAACCTGAAATTGTAAATGCACTGTGTATGTAAGAAATTCACACAATTGAAATGATAATAATCCGCTTGCCCTGTAGTAAATAAGGAAATAGAATACAATGCCAAGCCAAGGCAGCCTCACCTGCTAGTCTGTACATCTGCTAAACAACGAACGATGCTCTGGTGTAAGCGTTCTTCACAGGATTGGGAGGACAGACGGCAGTCGTTCCCGGAAAAGCCGATACGCCGCTCAAAATCATATTAGACTACAGGCCCGTGTTGAAAAAATGATGGGCCATTTGAAACACCAGGTTACCTATCTAGAACGATATAAGAGCATAAAATAATAAGATTTAGCACTATGCCGTCACTTGTAAGCTGTCCAACTGAGTGCAGGTGAGAGTTCAAAAGTACAGGTAGATTAGACAGTACATGGTCATATATTTTTGTACGGCATTCTTACCATCGATACATCCATGAAAAATAATAAGAAAACGCGTAGTGCCGTAAAAAAATGGTGCGCCACAATTTTTATTTTCCGACAATTTCCAGGGTAAATTTGGTCATTTGATTTTGTACGGCATCAGTTTCATACTATTTCAATACTAGACTAGAGCCGATAATTTTTGAAACAAAAGCAAATAATAGTAGGATGAAACCCGTTATAAAAGGAAGTGAATGTAACGAAAATAAAAGGAAAAATAATTTACGGGCGATCTGAGGTCGGGAAGTGGAAGAGGGTGAGTTTTTAAGGGTAAAAATGGTTTATCTCGATTTCCGGCAAAACTACAAGTCCTATGGAAAAAAAATAAATGACAAAGTTGTAGGTATTAAAGAGACCTACAACTTTTGTAAATACACTTTTTTCACATAACCTCAAAATTTATGTGAAAAATTGAAATAATCAAGTTTTTGGTTTTTTATTTTTAAGAAGAGATTTCAACGAACAAAAATCTCCTCGACTTTTAAAAAAAACGGATATTTTGACGTGAGAATTTTCGATTGAAAATTAGGGTGTTTTTTCGATATTAAGCCAAAATAAGGTGAAAAAATAAATATTTGAAATCAAAAAAATTACAGTGCCTTTAGGACATAACAAGGTAAGTTTTCAACAAATTTCGTGAGAAAAAAATTGTTTTTGCATAAGTTAGAAATAAAAAACCAAAAACTTGATTATTTCAATTTTTCACATAAATTTTGAGGTTATGTGAAAAAAGTGTAGTTACAAAAGTTGTAGGTCTCTCGATTACCTACAACTTTGTCATTTAATTTCTTTCCATAGGACTTGTAGTTTTGCCGGAAATCGAGATAAACCGTTTTTACCCTTAAAAACCCACCCCCTTCCACTTCCCGACCTCAAATCGCCCGTAAATTATTTTCCTTTCATTTTTGTTATGTTCTCGTCCTTTTATAACGGGTTTCATCCTACTATTATTTTTTTTACTTGTTTACCATTTTCAAACGTATCGGCCCCGGTCTATACTGCTTCTAATCCATTATTCCGCAGCGCCGTACAAAAATCATGCGACAAGGGGAAATAATCGAGGGTTGCATTCCCCTCTCTTTCCATGGTGAATGTATATCAATAATTATGTTAATTTCATCGTATTCTTGATTTATAAAGCTTTAAAATCATTTGATCCTGTTCGGGAACTTTTTTTTAACATGATATTGTAAAATACATTGTTATATATTATTGCCGTTCAAAATAAACTGTTCTAAAAAAAATTATAGAGAAATACAAACACTGAAATTTTGCAAATTATTGCAAAAGTTTAAAAATCATAGATTAATGAAATATAGCAGTTTTCTACATTTTATCCCTTGTTTTAAATAGTATTAACATAAATAAATTAGGAAAAAATGATGCCGTACATTTTAATGCAGACCATATCTTTTAGGCTGATGAAAATGACGCTACCATTTTAAGGGTACTTTATGGCCATCTGGTACAGTACGGCATTAACATATCTTTGAAGAGAACAATTTGATAATATGATCAAATCACTATGACGTCTAACTGAACTGAAACGGTGTGTATATTATATCCAAGAATATAATATGTATCAGCTTCTTCGTGAGCACTGCAGGTATACTTTTCAGATACTTCTCTAACGACAGGTCCTGCCGATTTTCTGTAAGAATGACACAGCTGATAATTTAGAAACACTTTCTGTGTAGGCTTAATCAACGTAGCTTCGTCTTGAGTCGACCAATCATTGACGAGAAACTGGACAAATGCTTGCTTGAATTTAATGTTCTTTAATTCGGCTATGAAATTTGCTGGACGTTTCGTTTGAGGTCCTTCGATAACGAAATCATCATTTCTTAAATTATCTCGTATAGAATGCTCGTAATCGTTTCTAACTAGGAACCTAGAGAATCACGAAAAGAGTATGAAAATTAGTACAAATAAACTATCTAAATGCCGTATAAAAAAATATCGTGATGAATTTCACATTACATTTCGTTATATGGATTTTTCTTTTTGATTGTTTTCTTTTTTAGTTTTTTTTCTCCTTTGGACCAACGAAAATGTACGGCATATGAAAAAATATTATGTATGCATAAAATACTTTCAAAAATCAAGATAAATTAATTTTATGTTGTGTCAAATCACCCCATGGACCACGGAAAGAGAGGGGAATGCAACCCTCGATTATTTCCCCTTGACACATGATTTTTGTACGGCGTTGGGGAATAATGGATTAGAAGCAGTATTGAAATAGTATGAAACTGATGCCGTACAAAATCAAATGACCAAAGGACATCATTCAGATTGGGCTAATTTTTATTTTGCCGGCCAAAGAAAAAAAATACAATATTCGGTTAGAGCTTGTTCTTACTAACATTTTTTATTAGTGCGTCAAAGTTGAGGGACCACTTCCAATGGTTTTATTAGAGTTTAAAAATCTTAAAAATATACACTTTTTATGATACGAACTATTCAAAATAAATGAAAAATATTGTTATACATTGGAAGAATAGTTAATAAAAGCAATAAAAAATAAACCCCATACTGCATATTGTTGTTTTTCGTCCATTTATTTACGGCTAAAATTAAAAGTGTCGATTAAAGAAAATAAAATCCGCTAGAATTTTTCCTTATTAGCATTTTTTATTATGGCGTCATAGCTGAGGGACCACTTCCCTCGGTTTTATTTATATTCAAAAATCTTGAAAACATACATTTTTTATGATACGAACTATTGAAAATGAATTAAAAATATTGTTCTATATTGGAAGAGTAGTTCATATAAGTAATAAAAAATAAACGGCATATTACATATCGTTGTTTTTCATCCATTTATCTAGGTTAAAAATTGAAAGTGCCAGTCAAAGAAAACAAATGTGATATTCCGCTAGAGCTTGTACGCGTTTGCATTTTTATTATGGTGTCAAAGCTGAAGGACAACTTCCCTTGGTTTTTTTTTTGAGTTCAAAAATCTTGGGTTTATACATTTTTTATACGTATTATTGAAAATGAATGAGAAATATTGATTTATATTGGTTAAAGGTGCATTTCCAATTGAACTTAGTAAATATTTTGCCGGCCACTAAAAAAAAGTGCTTGATTTTGATAGAACACAACATTGTAAGCATTTTTTATTACTACACCAAAGTTCTAAATCGATTCCTTGAGATTTTATTTAGGGTTCAATATTTAGTATAAAGTGTGACTATTTAATTACTTAGTTCAAAAATTGAAAGTGCCGGTCAAAGAAAACAAATAGATATGATATTCCGCTAGAGCTTGTCCTCATTAGCATTTTTTTATGGTGTCAAAGCTGAAGGATAACTTCCCTCGGTTTTATTTGAGTTCAAAAATCTTGGATAATATATACATTTTTTTTTACGAATTATTGAAAATGAATGAGAAATATTGATTTATATTGGTTAAAAGTGCATTTCCAATTGAACTTAGTAAATGAGTTCATCATATTCCACAGTTACAAGGCACTAATGGCAATGCCTTATGGATGATTCGTGGACGATAGCAGTCACGTCATGTCCAGGTTCGTCAACATTATACATACATTATCATAGATAAAACAAGAAGGGTGAAGTGCAATGAAACAGTATTATTGCTCGTGTATTTTATTTTTATATGCTTATGCCAATAAGGACAAGCGCTAACGGAATATCATTTTTTTTTGGCCGGCACTTTCAATTTTAGACCTAAATAAACTAACGAAAAACAGCGATATGCAGTATGGGGTTTATTTGTTATTGCGTTTAATAACTATTCTTCCAATATAGAACAATATTTTTCATTCATTTTCAATATATCGTATCATAAAAATTATATGTTTCTAAGATTTTTGAACGCCAATAAAACCGAGGGCAGTGGTCTCTCAGCTTTGACGACGTAATAAAAAGTGCTGATGAGGACAAGCTCTAGCGGAATATCATATTTGTTTTCTTTGACCGGCACTTTCAATTTTGGATCTAAATGAATGGACGAAAAACAACAATATGCAGTATAGGGTTTATTTTATATTGCTTTTATTAACTATTCTTCCAATGTAGAACAATATTTTTCATTTATTTTTAATAGTTCGTATCTTAAAAAGTGTATATTTTTAAGATTTTTAAACTCAAATAAAACCGTTGGAAGTGATCTCTCAACTTTGACGCAATAATAAAAAATGCTAGTAAGAACAAGCTCTAACAGAATATCGTATTTTTTTTCTTTGGCCGGCACTTTCAAAATTAGCCCAGATATGTATGGAGAGTGAATGTTCTCCTTTACCCTGGAAATTGTCGGAAAATAAAAAAAAGCATTCCGACTTTGTGGCGCACCATTTCTTTACGGCACTACGCGTTTTCTTAGTATTTTTCATGGATCTATCGATGGTAAGAATGCCGTACAAAAATATATTACCAAAATGTACTCACTCTACCTGTACTTTTGAATCCTCACCTGCACTCAGTTGGAAAGCTTACAAGTGACGGCATAGTGCTGAATCTTATTATTTTATGCTCTTATATCGTTCTAGATAGGTCACCTGGTGGTTCAACACGGGCCTGTAATCTATATGTATGTCATTTTGTTTTTCCCCCTAATGAAATTCAGAGGCTTCTAACCTAATTTTGTACGTCCTTACTTACCTAATACATGATTTCCTCTTTTGAATCGATTTTGATGCAAAAATGAGTGCGTCCAGAAATCCTGAAACAAAAATTTTGTGGCATTAGTGAAAAAACCTAAAAAAAATGCTCTATGCCACTCTAATCCATTACAAAAGTGGATTAGATTCCATTTGATATTAATATTCCACTCTAATCCATCTCCATCGTTACATGTCATATGATCTCCTTATTATTTAAGATGCTAATTATATTTATGAGAAAACCAATGTCGCGTTAAAAGTCAGAGAGATAATCTGCGGTTTATCATGTGAATTTGCGATGTAATATTTACTATAAATATAACTTTAAATTAATATACATAATAAATTAATTAATATCTAAATAATTAATTATATACCTTAAAATTTAAAAATTCTTATAGTCGCCCAAGGATATTTAAAGTTCTATTTACAAGAGCGCAGTAGATCACCGCCTTTTTAGCTTTACATAAAGTATCTAATATTTTTCAGCATAATAATAAACCCTAACCTGTACATTTGCATTAAAAAAATATCTGTTATAGCAGTTATAGTGTTGTTATTATGGGCAATAATCGAAACAACACAATGTTTTGTATCATGATTATTTTACACGTCACATCTAACCCTGAGGAACGGAGTCGTGACATAGACGCACATCAATTCTTCCTAGTTTGTATTATGATATCGATTTTGACTCTGCGGTTGACTCATTCATATCACCTTTGATTACGATTTATTATGCTATATCGGTACTGAATAGAGAAATAGACGAATAATCTGCCTCGACACCAGAACAGGGGGTTTGGATGAATTATTTGAGGGTTTAATAAATCCAATATTCAATTTCAATTCTGGATTTTAAGCGTGGTGAGCTCTTAAAGTAGTATAGAATTTCCAGTTTACTCTGTCCAAAGTCAATCATATTTATGTTTTTATATGCATTTCAACTTTTAACCTTTGCTAATTATAATTTATCTTTTTAAATATATAGTATAAGTTGCCGTAATTTAAAATTAACACGTTTTTCTGACTATTATAATTGGTTAAGGAGATGTTGTGTTTATAATTAAACTCAGCTTGACCACAATATCAATCAATATGGTTCAATATAAAGTTATTTGTGGCGATTTGGACTAACGATATATAGATATATGTTTTTATAAATTATTATAAGAAATACTAATTGTATAATTACCTACCCTTTCATTCAGCATTAGACGATTCTGGTTCTGTGCAAAGACGGTAAAATAATTCCCACTGAGAAATACAATGCACACAATTACATCAACTTTAACCATTATGATGTCTCAACTGCCTTATTTTTTATAACTAGCAAAAGGGACATGTTTCTTTTTATATAGTATATTGTCACCAGATATTATCTCTATAATAATTGTCATGTGTAATTGCAACCGAGTATGGTACAAGTTACATAACATAAAAACAGAAAATTGATGGAAATTTTTAAAGACGTCAGTCATAACATTAAATTAGTTTGATTGCTCAATGATAATATTATTGAGTTAGTCATTGACTATAATTTGTATTGTCCGCGTTAAGAGTCAATTATAAGTAATAAGTCTGCACATAAGGTCGATCACCTTGACCGTGCTGATGAACGGATGGAAATGTATAGTACTCTGTGGGATGGAACTAGGAACTGTACCTACTTTAATAATTGAAAAAGCATAAAATAAATAAAAAAAATTAATTTTCAAATTAAAAACCCCTGACTTAAAATAAAAACTATGCTGATGTCACCTTTCTCGACGCAACTGAACAACTTTGGAACAAGATGGAGCGACTGCAAAATTTATGTATTCGGTTCATTTTCGGTCTACGTAAGTATGATCACGTTTCGGAGTTCCGAAAGCAACTGAAATGGTTGCCTATTCGGCGGCGTCGAGATGTTCACATTCTTTCCCATCTCTTCTCTATTCTCCATAATCCTCTTTCTCCTTTATACCTTCGTGAGCGTTTTGAGTTTCTTGTTCCCAGGGGTAAACCCTGTCGCACTTCGTCTTCTCTGTTACTTCGAACTCTCATAATTCTACCTGCTACGACAATTCTTTTAGCGTTTCCGCAGTACGGCTGTGGAATTCTCTTCCCCATTTCATTCGTGATAGCCCTTCATTTGATGTTTTTAAAAAGAGATTAAGAGACTACTTTTTCTCTCAACAATAGTTGACATAATTTGTATTTTGTAACTGTATGTATGCCTTATATTTATGTACATGTATGTATAATATATATATGTATATGTATATTTATGTTTGTATATATGTAGGTATGTATTGTATGTATGTAGGTGTGTATATTATGTATGTATGTATGTAAATATAATCTCCGCGTTGTACACTTGACTGCCTTTCGATCTTTTGCATTTCCTCTGTGCACTCCGGGTTTGCTGGAAGAAAACTCAATTTTGAGTTAAGCTCGCCTTTGTACATGAAATATCTCTGTATTCTATAACGTAAATTTGTGTGTACAATAAAGAATAAAATAAAATAAAATAAATAAAAAATAAAAAAATAAATAAATCATGCGCCCTTTAACTTCCCTAGTAATATTTTGACATAAAATAAATAAAAAATAATAATTTTCAGATTAAAAACCCCTGATATAAATAAAATAAAAAAAAATTAATTAAATCGTGCGCCCTTTAACTTCCCTAGTAATATTTTGATTCAAGCGTTGTAGTGTCGGAAACCTTGAATCGTTATGAAACATGTGGGAGTGCTTCACTAGTTAGGGATTCTATTAAACTATGTGACAACTACCATCTTTAGTCATCCTGCGACCATGGCTGCTGAAAAGAAGCCGAAACGTCGGGCTAAATGTAAATAATAGCAAATATTTCCCGATAGAAACAGTTAAAAAGTAGTTTTATTTCAATTGTTGAAATAACTCAGATTTGCATGGTGGTTAAACTGCTAGCCTCAATTTTTAATTATTTTGGGGATTGATTTCTTCGTTAATATTATATACGTTGTATTGTTCTTTTTAGGGTTCCGTTGCCAAATGGCAAAAAACGGAACCCTTATAGATTCGTCATGTCTGTCCGTTCGTCTGTCTGTCTGTCTGTCTATCTGTCTATCTGTCTATCTGTCTGTCTGTCTGTCTGTCTGTCCGTCCGTATGTCATAGCCACTTTTCTCCAAAACTATAAGGCCTATGCTGTTGAAACTTGGTAAGAAGATGTATTCTGTGAACCGCATTAAGAATTTCACACAAAAATAAAAAAAACCTCAAAATTTTTTTTTTTCATCAAACCCATACGTATGGGATATCTATAGATAGGTCTTTAAAAATGCTATTGAGGTTTCTAACATATTTTTTTTCTAAACTGAATAGTTTGCGCAAGAGAAACTTCCAAAGTGGAAAAATGTGTGTGTCCCCCCCCCCCCTCTAACTTCTAAAATAATAGAATGATAAATCTAAAAAACATATATGATGTAAATTGCCATGCAAACTACCACTAAAAATTGGTTCGAACGAGATCCAGTCGGTAGTTTTTTTTTAATACGTCATAAACCGCAATTTTCGCCTTTGCTACTACGGAACCCTTCATGGGCGAGTCCGACTCGCACTTGACCGAATTTATTTGTATTTTTGTTTTGTATAGTATACGGTAGATTTATAAACAGCTGAAGCCGAGCAGCTCAACGTCGAAAATCAATCAGCATCAGTGTTGAATAAAGAAATCAACGATGGCCTGTTTAAAATGGATATTTCTAAGTTCTATTAAAGAATGTGACGGTCTAACTTGATCAGAGACCGTAATGTTGAAATCCAGTTGAGTAGATTCTTGGCGAAGAGATCTTTTGTAGTCTTAGATCGAAGGAGAGAAATGTTAATCAATAATAACGACGTACCTTGTCTCTTTGAGCTGCGTTGCCATTACAAGCTTTTATTCAACTAGCTCCAAAAGTTTTCGGGACATTTTCACGGTCTAATAGCAAGAAGAAACCATCAAATAATAGGATATCTAATTATGATATTATATAGATATGGATAAAAATATCGAAGTCTTGCCAAATCCGTAGTTAAGACTGGTAAAGCGGACCCCAGACTCCGAGCTGAAAGCTTCGGATGCGATTAGGAATTAACGCTAAGAGGAAGAAGAATAGGATATCTAATTGAGCAGGTAGATTGTGGTTTAAACCAAGGTACATGGATAGAGCCATTGAAGCCAAGTTAAGTAACTATTTTTAGTTGCCCAGGTGTCACAAGGCGAACGTCACAAGCACGCAGGTTTTTTTGTAATTTGTTTTACCAAATTGTAACCAGTCTTACGTTCTCTATGAAATAAAAGACTGAGAGAAATTTAGTAAACTAATATTACTTCAGGATTAAACATTTTTTTTGGTCGGAAGGAAACGGGTCGTTAACTTCCATTCCCGTTCTATGTCTTAATATATTAATTATTTCTATTTAGAGGTCTGCAACTATAAAACGATTCCATTATTGATAGCACGTAACAATATCTTATTTCTAAGTTAGTCTCTAGTTTGTTATTTACTACAACTTTTAGTACACATTAAAATATGTACTGAATATTATGATAACTCAGGATTTTTTCGCTCATTCACTGTAGGTACTGTAACTGTAACTAAACTACTATAGTATCATTATTACGTCTGGTATTATAATCTTACAACGTGGAAACTGGTGTTGGGTGTGGTCGATGAGTCGAAGCTGGAACTGTCGCGCCGATTTCAGGAACCGAGTCGTTCGTTCTGCTAGTGTTGACGTTGTGAGATTGAGCTAACTGTGCAAGTGCAGTTTCTATAGGTTGTGTGATAGGCTACCCGGCTTGAAGATTAGGGTAGTGCATTCCATTGGGCCATGCATTCATATTTTTGTTTCTTAAAGTTACAAACGTAGGTATATGCGCAGCATCTGTTTAATTAAGTACCTACTAATTTTTCTATTATACTGATGAAGAAACTTACATTACATTTGTTTTGGGGGTTATCAATTTTGTAATTTATTAAATTCGTGGGGAATATCTAAATAAATCAAAGGATCCTAGGACTTTATTTAGAACAGCATTGCAACTGAATCAAGAATGTTTGTCATAGATTTAACAATTATGAATACCTATTAATAGTAGCTTACAACGTATTACTAC
This sequence comes from Eilema depressum, assembly GCA_914767945.1. NCBI lineage: Eukaryota > Metazoa > Arthropoda > Insecta > Lepidoptera > Erebidae > Eilema > Eilema depressum. The sequence goes on from OU612013.1 coordinate 19,422,420, forward strand.
TAGTAGGTTTGCGATGCAAATAGATATCATAGCTACGTGAAATCTATCTAAATATATATAACTCAAAGGTGACTGACTGACATAGTGATCTATTAACACACAGCCCAACCCACTGGACGGTTCGGGCTGAAATTTGGCATGCAGGTAGGTGTTATGACGTAGGCATCAGCTAAGAAAGGATTTTGATTAATTGATAATCCCCTTGGGGGTAGACCCCAAGGGGATAAAATAGGGGATGAAAGTTTGTATGAAACTTTGTCAATTTTAAACCGATCGGGCTGAGACTTTGCATGCATAAAGCTACTATGACGTAGGCATCCCCTAAGAAAGGATTTTGAGATGCAGGCTATGCGATAACCGACATCCACGCGGGCGAAGCCGCGGGCAACAGCTAACTTATTAGGATATATGGGCTACAATCTCATGTGGGAATTTTTAAGAAAGTACATCTCTTTTCAAAAGTGTTTTAAGAGCCTTTAGCTTTAACTTTCATCGTTTTTTAGCTGCATTTCTTCGTCTTCGCTTAGCATACTTTTTTCAGTTCTTCTATTACTTGATCGAATAAGATTTTTAATATCTTTGTTAATTTGTCGATGCATATAATGTATGTATAGCGATTTAAAAAAAATCTCATTCAGCACTTTCTAGGTGATTCAACAATTTTACTTGTTTCTGAATTATTTTCTACGTTTTCGTCCTATTTGAACATTTCAAGTTCTTGAATGGGAACTTAGATTTAAATTGTTTGCTGAAAATTATCATGGCTGAAAATATGCATGGAATAACCAATTGTTAATATTGAGAACACTAAATTTGACAATGTAATTAACTATTTAAAAACATAACTAAAAAGAAACCTTTTTTAGTTATGTTTTTAATTGGGTTTTCTTTTTGGTAGTGCTATGAACTGGTACATACTGGGTTTTGTTGGAATTTTCGTAGTGATTTGGCGATGTCACCAGTTCACCACTCTCAACACCATCTTTTGTTCTATTATTTTGTCATGAGAGCATGATATTATAATAAAGTTGACTGGTAAAGAATGCCTATGGCATTAAGTCCGCCTATGTACATATGTGCATGAAGTTCAAATAAATATATATATGTCACCAGGTATACATGTACTTATCCTTTTCATCGATTACTACGAGTACTAAATAACATTTTAGTTTTTCATCCCAGATATCTTATTAAGTAATATAATATACATAGTATTTATCTATTTATGTATGCTCTACAATATCTCAAGGACTTAATTTGTTTTCTGTCTCTTCTCATTATTTCACTCTGAAGTCAACGATAATGAATGAATGTACATCTAACTACAATACATACTCTAGTGCATAAAGTTCAAAAACCAAAGTAAGGTATTATTATAGCCATTTATAAAAGACGGATACTAGACTAGACAAAATAAATACAATGAAAACTTTACTTTATTCATATTTGTGTATAGTTCGATTAATAACTTGCACCGATTATTTAAAATAAAAACTGTAAGATCGCATTGTCGAAACATCGTTTTAGCCTTCGTACATTCTGTAGGTTCTGATAATATCCTTCGGCGGCACATCACGTCTTCTTCCATTTTTGCAGTTTCTGGAATCATACAATAAGTTGCTTGCATGAATGTAGAGGTCTCCCGCCATTTTGCAATCCTGAGAATGCTTCGTACAGGTATCGAAATGTAACGCCTGATTAAATTTGTTATGATATGTATAGGTAACAATCTCATCTTTAATAGATATTTGAACTAATGAGTAACGAGACTGGCTGAATTGACTGTCTCACACAAATAATCTGAAAATAAACTTACTTGAATGTATACAGGGCGTTTGTTGGTCAGATATCCGTCAAGTTGGTCTTTATGGAATTTAGTAATATTATCACCAGCTAGTAACATCAGAACGGAAAAGTCCTTCGCTGTTTCAGAACTAGCTTTACCATTTCTATGCGGGGCAAGAACAGGAGTCTTATATACGACTTTGTCATCTTTTACACTTATTCTTCTATTACCGTTTGAACAATGCATATCAATTATCACTATAAGGAACAAAACGATGACTTTGTTACACGTATTTCTCATTGTGAATAATGATAAGTAGATATCTTCGAAATCTTTATTTATAGTGCGCTTCTTCAAGATCATCACGATTTCTGAAATGATGTGTATCTGACATCGATGTGTGTACACGTTCGTCACGAATAAGTGCCTAAATTAATTTGGGGTCATTAAAGGGCGCTATAACGGTTACTTAATTAAACTGGAGCGGCAATTTAAATCGTAATGAATTCTTTCGATTCTTCAAGGTTGAATACTATTATGTTTTAAAAGATCTATTTATTAATTTATTTATTTATTTATTTCACACATTTTTAAAATAATTAATAAATAATATACGAAATCCATAAAAGAGAATTTACCTACGGTTTATTCTACTACAAAATTAATTAACCATTACAACCTGAGGTTCATTGAAAAATTTAAACTATTCACTAACCGTTGATTTATCAGAATTCTGTGGTCAATATTTTGATAAGAAAGGAGATGGGGAGGCTTTCATACATTCTTGGGCCAAAAATGTAATAAGATGAGGGTGGTATCAATTAAGAGCATATAAATTATTAAACCATCCCTGAAAATTCTGCAGATTTTGGATATCTGAGAGCAGAGTTATAAGAGATTTAGTAAAAGTGAGGTTATGCAAGAAATTGACATTTTAGAACTGTGATTTCTGTGGTGTTTTAATAGAAAGTGGTCATTTTTTTTATCTTAAAATACTTTTAAATTGTACTGTATTATATTTCACTCAGGGATAATGTACGAAAACTTACAAAAAGATTTTAAAGATATGGAGTACAAGGATGTTATGTTAAAAAAAAAACACTTTAAATAATAATTATCTTTTATTCTTCTTCAATAATAATTAAAGTATTGTCTAAGAAATGCGCAGGTGGAAATATATTACCTTATTTACTTCATTTTCTATGCCACAATTCACACAGAGATCCATGTCAAAATCCAAAATACCGAGCAAAACTCAAACAAGTAAACAAGTTTATCATTGTAGGTACTTTAAGGTAACCAGGAGCAAGCTGAGAAGTCCGTAAAGAGAAATCACTGTTAAGGGAATATAATCAAGAAATCAACTGGAAATACTCAAAACGCAGAAGTCAATTGATCATTGGATTTAAACCAATAAACTGATACAGTATACTGATATAGCATACTTTTGTACATATTTTATAAACAATTGTATATCCCATAAGCCGTGTAATTATACAATTTTTCGATAAAATAATTAATTTTGAAGATTGAATAAATAAACTGATTGACTGAAAATGGAGCTGTCAGCTGTCACAGCTTAAAAATACAGTTGATAAACACAAGAAATAATTAATCGATTAACGGAAATCGATTCAGAATTTATTTTTATTACACTATTATTTGGTATTTTAAATGGTTATTATTATTATAATGATTAAGTTTTGTTCACTCTGATTGATTTAATATCAAATTGTGATGCAAGTGTTTTAATACGCAATATTGTTTAAATAATTTTTAGTAATCGATATTTTATTTTGCTAGTGGAATAAACTTAGTTTTAAGATTACTCGTCTTCCAGACTTTCAATTGAGCTGGTTTTTTAATATTTTGAAATAGAAAAAAATACCGCTTTTTTTAAGTCATATCTCAACTCATTACAATTTTGGCCCAGAAGTCCCCGTCTCCTTTAATAAAAATGAATCCCGACTGATACGGAAGTGATCGAAACAACTTTGATTTGATAGAAGGCCACCAGGTACCCTATTAATGTTTATGAAATGAGTATCGCCTGCTGTCAAATCAAACTTGTTTCGATCTTTTCAGCATCAGTCAGGTTTTTGAATTTAAAATAATGTATTTTATTTTATACTTTTATGACAGGTATATATTTTTGTAATCACCTTTCAATTTCCTTCATTTTGATACACTACTCGATAAGTTTGAGTGCCAAAAGTTCATCATATAGCTTTGTCATATTTTATGTACCCAAGAACACTTGAGCGACGAATACATAGCTACAGCTTGCAATAATTCCACTTGTGTGTACTCTGTGATTTATTTCAAATATCTCTTAGTTTTATATAGTATCTGCGTGTCCTTAATTTTCAATTTAAGTTAATTTAATCGCTGGCAGATGTCTATCCTCCCTTTACTTTTCACCTTTCTCTTCGGCCACCCTTTTCTTTTTCATCTCTTCTGCAAATAGCAATACGCCAGCGATGTTGCAAGAGTCCTAAAGTTGGACAGCAAATCGAAATATGGTACCTTTATAGCAATTAAAATGTACATGTTTATAAAATATTAAAACCTGTACCTTTACATATTCGTTTCATAGAACTACGAAGAGTAAAAATCCCAGTAGTTTCATAATGAAACTACAATGTAATGGGATCTTCCCCAATATTCCTGCCAATTTAAAAGTCGGATACTTACTGTTAACATGATGTCAGGTTGTCAATAAAACACGCATGAAGCGATTTATTTACAATTTAATCAGATTCTGTAATAATTGAAGATTCGAATAACATTGTCAAGTGACTACATATTGAAGCAACCGAAAGATCTATGAACTCAACGTTATGTTGGACGCAATTTTACAAAAAAAGAACCGCCAGAAATTTTAAAATTTGATCGATCAGAGATTCACACTCGGTGTTTATAACATTCCTAATCGTTGTGTTTCCATCTTATTTTTTACTTCGACCAGTTTTTGCTCCTTGTCCCTGAAACCAAGACGTGTAAAAACTTATTAAAGACATTAAATTTATCGGCAATTTAGATCCAAACAATAATGGATAAAAAATCATTTTTAGTTCGTGTTTGGGAAGATGATATTTGAGATCATGTAGTAGTAGTATTTTAAATATACTTATAATAGAATTAGTCTTCATCATTCAGATGCCAATTCCGGTTGCATGCTATTTTGTTTTTAGTGGTAACAAAAACCGTTTGACTCCTTAATACCGAGAGGAAAGCTTGCACTAGAGCTTCGTCCGTTATTCAGCAAGGTGTTGTAAGATCAATTTAAGGTGAGGTATATTCGTGGCGAATTTCGTCCAAATCTGATGAGCTGATCTGGCGTCATTGGGTAACAAAAATTTACCCATTCAAACTTTCGCATATTATATTGTAGCAAGAAGTATGATGAATAAAAAATAACTAAAGAATAAATAGTTATTGATTTGGATTTCTGTCTCAATCAAAGTCTGTTTAGTCATTTAGTTGAAGTATTACATAGTTTGTTATTTCACGCATTCCTCTAACCAGCGGTCGAGGCTATTATGCATCACCATCGTAGATTATTTCCGATTTTTTGTCTGAATAATTTAATTTGTTTTGACAGCATAATATGTTTGAGTTCGATAAGATTTAGTATATAATAAAAGTAGCGATGGTTCGCTGCGCAGATTCGTGGGCCGCCGGCGACTCCTTCTGCGAGCAAGTAATGCTCGTGAAGGAGGCGGTGGAGCGGGAGCGCAAGGAGCGAAGGAGAATCGCAAACCGCGCGGCCCGCAACGAGCAGCGGCAACTCGGGCGTCGGAGGTCGCAAAATGACCTCCGTCCCCCATGAGCGCGGGCCTGGGGGTGACGGGTAGAGCCGCCTGTCACCCTAGCAGAAGCAGGCCGCGGCGGCGGCACGCATTGCGTGCCTCCCCATACCCGGGGGCGGGTTGGGGACTCTGTGGTCCCCTCACCGGAAGAGGGCCAGATCGAGAGATATGGTCCTGGGTCGGCCGGGGTGCGAGGGATATGGCTACGACAATCTCACCTCCGGCAACTGACGGCCCACAGACGGCGTGCGTTTTAGTCTAGTTTAGTTTAGTTTTTTAGTTAGTGGGGATTTTGCGCACGATAAAAAAAAAAAAGGGGCCCAAGCCGACCTCACCTAACTGGTACAGCAGCTGACTGACGAATGAGGTTCAAGCGCAAATTTCTTTCTGAGGATTGTGGCGTCAGATGGCAGTCGCTACCTTATAAGTCAAAATAAACCAAACTATGGACAGCAAGAGGAGGAGAGGGGACTTATTGCTCCAAAGTGCAAGCTTTCTATGCATCCGGGACTGGAACATCAGAATGAAGACTTAGAATTATACATCTGATGAGTCTACAGTACCAGCTACGGTCCCTAGCTTTGATTTTGACGATTCTGTTACTTCGCCCCATGGTGTAATTTGTTGTGTGTTTAGCGTTAACTTTATCTGCCAAGTTTCCAAACAAATGAACCCCAATTGTATCCACTTATTCATAATATTTTAGGTTGATGACTACAAAATTATAAAAATATTGCTTTTTTTCTGTGATGAAGTCACGAAATGGCTCTCCATGACCTTTTTGAAAGCGGAACTAGTTTTCGAAAAACGCTTTTACAATTATTTACAATTTAGGATTTAGCGTGATATTGTTTGATTTCAAGGTTGCTGGTGGGGTAGGTACGCTTGCACCCTTAAGATCTTAGTGTAACTTTATATACCGCTAACGTAATATCAGAATGCTAGAAAGATGGCCGACACAATTCCAATTCCTAAGCCCAGCAAAGGCTAGATTCAAGAACTAAACTGCTATTTTAATTGAAAGAAAATGCAGTGTAAAAGAGTAAATGCTGTAGATACAGAAAAAAATAGTCAAATCATGCTGGCATTATACCTACAGGTATGTATGGTTTCGCTAAAGCTGTTTGTGAGAGGAATAAATTGACAGGGTGGGCGTCACGTCAATCTCAAGCGTTGCAAGTTTCACTAGTGTGTAGCATTAAGCTGTTGTGACAGTTTACTAATATAATTATAAAACCAATATTTTTATCTAGTAACATTCTAAAAAGACTAGTTTTGATAGATTTTGTGTAGGAGAAACTGACAATCAAACAAGAAGCGTTTTAGGTAATTCAATCACATGAAATAAAAACAAGAGTAATTAACTTACTTTCAAATTCAAATACTTGTATTCATCAGGTGATAAGCCATCATCTTCAGGTTGGAAGTATAAACCATCAGTCCATTGGGATCGGTCTGGGTCTACTTTGGTCAATTTCAAGTCTTCCTTTGGCTTAAATCCACGGATCAGGTCTATGATTTCAATTCCCGAGAGTTGGTAAGCAGTATTTTCTTTGGAATCAACATAGTTTATCGAGAGGACGAAGAGTATAATGAGTGGCCCCAACATAACTTCTCATAAGGATAGAATCAACGATAATGTTTTTTTAACACCGTAACCACCTGTATTTATAGGATTCTTGATTGCTGCCTTAGTCGTTTGCTTTTGTTTTTGTTGCAAGACTTGATACTTACTATTCCGTTTATAATAATATAAACACCATTATTTTGCATTATTCATTAGGTTACTAATTCGCTGATAGGCTTCTATTAATTCCTAATGCTTCTATTTTATTCTTATACCATATTCTAGTATCCGGATTCATTAACGGGAACTCAGTTATTTAGGACTTGATGGAGGATTGGATGGAGTTCCAGTTGTAATGGTGTAGTCTTTTTAAAGAATGGATGTACAACAGGATCTTCTGTGCCTAGTATCTATATGTTAGTACTAGTACTTATGTCAAGCGTGGGTGTGTCACATTTTTTTATTTAACGTGGTTTCATACACATATTATGATAGCCGATCCCCGGCAGTACGAGCAAGAACTTCAACATAATTCCTTTAAAAGAGCATAATTATTCTGCAAATTTTGTTAAAGTAGAATTCGTCATTACAGTCTGAATTATTAGATACTAAACTAGCTTGTGTCGACTTGTCTACTGAAATGTGGTATCATTTTATTAGATTCGTTTTTTATTCTTTATACGGTACGAAGATTTATAAGATGATAAATTAAACGCAATAACGAAGAGTGGTTTGGCCGGTCACTGGGGATTCTCCGTGCTAGACAAAGCATCATTTATTAGTACCCACGTCATATTATGAATAGGGTTGTCAATTTCTACTGTCTGTTTGTTGGTGTGATAATATGGACTAAAGACAACGCCTGCGATGTTTATCGCATTGTATCTGAAAAAATACTAACAGATCATTGCCTTGTTCAAGTAGCATGCATATGCACTTGTCTTGATAAATTCTGGGTCGTCGTTTTAATTGTGGGTAATTTAAATGTACCATTTCTGTAAAAAAGTTATAGGCTCTTAGGGGCCGGGCCGGGTTAGCTTGACGTTTTCAGCCCGGCCTCCTTGAAATCTTGAGAACTAGAAAAGTTGCTGACAATAGGTTACTATAGATCGAATGTACTCCTTAAGTTACGCATATGTGCTACGTAGTTTATTTAGAAAACCCAATAGAATAAGCGATATTAACATTTAGGGGCTGGGCTGAAATTATTTAATTAACTTAAGATTTATGATGAACCACATCTATAGATGAACCAACAAATCCGAATCTCGTTACAAGCCCTGTTCTCAGTCTATATAATATTGCTTTGGAGGCCTCATGGAAGGGCTCAATCAAAAATTTATCTTACGTCATATCGTAGCGATAACCCTAACTCATACTTTATTTAATAACAGCTTCATAACTACAACCATGTAATTTATTTTATAAGGTAAATATATAGGTACATACATACGTCCCTTGTGCAAAACAAAAACATTTATTACATAGCTTTATAATGGTTTGTATTCGACATATGTGAGGAATTTCCCAAATAAAATAGCCCAGAGTTTTTCATATATTTTTTTGACATATATTAGTATTGATGTATTAAAATTTGTAACTTAATTACATGATTCTTTCTTGTTTTTAGTAGTCATTGCGTCAGGCTCCTGTTGCTGGCACTACTTGTCTGAAATCAAAGAGAATAAAATTATTAGGTAAAATAAAAAATAAAGTTGATTGCATGGTCTCTTTTCTTCCTATCTCTTGTGCAAGTAAGGATATGGTCTAGGATGGACCACGGATGTTAAGAAGTAATTACGTATTCACTACGACCGATGAATTCGCTCAAGAGGTCATTCACTTATTGCGTATCATAATAGCACGATGCAGCCGATCGGCACAGCGCCATCTGTCGCTGCCGACGTTAACTTTTACCACTATTGAACATCTCGTAATGTGTTATGTAACCGAAATTACCGCTTAACCACTTAACCTCTCCAGTTAAGCGAAATTGATTGTATTAGGAATGGGTTCGAGTCGGTAGTGTAATGGACAGGCCTAGAACCCGGGACCTCTCGATTGTAAGACCGTCTCCTGAACCATCGACGACGTTTTGACATATGATAGCTAACCGAACATACTAACACATTGCAGTTAAATATTATTATTTTATAAAATATATGCCTAGTATTTTTATCAGTACCTATTTAGTATTTAAGTATATAAAAGTACACTGCGTTATTTTAGGTGACTTGGAAATACAAGTTTTTCATAGGAATATGAAAAAGGTTGCGCCTACCAACCTACATTATTAATTTATGCTATAAGGAAACCTACAATGATCAATTTTTAGATATGCTACTAATACCTTTCAAAATTAAAAAGAAGACAATTATCATTATTTAGATATAATGGTTGATTGGGAGTTGTTCTAAATATGGGTATGATTTGTGTCCGGTCTTAATATTTCGCCCCCACGTTTCTAAGTCCCTCTTATGATAGGGATTAGGTACGGGATCATTACTTTTTACAGAGGTTTCTCCTAATATACAACACAAATAGTATTATTATATAGCGATTGCACTCTGACCTTGGAAAACACTGTTCGCAAAAAATTATGAGTTAATTACATAGGCAAACCCGCATGAACCCGCTATACATATAACGACCCAGATTATAAGGAGAGCAAGTACGAGTTGCAGCATCAGCGCCCCGTGCAGCGAGCAGCCTCGTGCATTCGCCTCGTGCCGCACCGTCAGCAGATTTGAGAATCGATTGCATCAATACGCGAACTGATTTTACATCTTTAATTAAAATAAATATAATTCACTTCTGTTCTAGCATCGAACGTAGTCGTTAGTATAGTTAAGAATGTAGTTCCCATATCGAACTCATTCGCTTAGGTTAGTAAGGTGTAATGTAGTTCTAATATCGAACACATCCACCTTTAGGCTAGTACGGTGTAATGTATTTCTAACATCGAGTACATTCACCACCTTTAGGTTAGCTAGATTTAATTAAATAAGTATAATAAATCTCGTTTAAGTGATTCTAGTTTCCTTCTTGTACCCTCTGGCTGCGGAAAACGTAATTGGCGCAGTCGGTAGGATATTCGAGGCAGTGCGCGGCGCGGCATAGGTTTCCAAAAATCGTTAACCTGCTGAGTGCTGACTCCGAGAGTCGCTGTCGGTATCCTAATACCTCATCGAATATCCAGAATCTACGTGAAGCCGCAGGGGAGGTTATCCAAACATTGATAGCACAGGAAGGATCCAGAATATAGTATAAAAGAAAAAAAAAACTTGTTCGACAAGACGAATTCACTTTATAAAAAAAAAAAAAGAAAAAAAAAGGAAATAAAAGGAAAAAGAAAAAGAAGAGTTTATCCTCCAGGCGCCGCTTCATCCAGAACATCCAGAACGTCCAGCTCTACTTCTTCCAAGGCACGAAGCAGTTGGAAGCACCGGTGTAAATGTAGCAGACCCGAAGAGACCATCATAATGCGCCAGGCCTTCTGCACCAATCCTCAAGATCGCCAGAAATAACCGCTGGCCCCGGTTGGGACAAAAGAAGACCAATGACGAGGGGAGGAGAGTACAGTTCTCGATGCCTACTACTTCCATTGTTCAAAGTCTATTACAATAGTACAATCGGGGAAGGAGACAGAAGACTGGAAACGATTGTACTACGAATCTATTAATAAATACCACAATAATTACTATTACGAAACAGATGCAGTCAAAGCAAATTAACAAAATCAAAACTACCATACTCATATTACCACCACAGGCGAGTGAACTATAAAACATTTGCAGTTTAAGCAAAACTGAAATAAGCTATAGATACGCAAGAAGATCCAATGTATTTGGTCACCCACTGAAAATAGCTGAGCTTACTTTGACAAATGAAAATGACGTTATACAAGGTGAACCACTGAAAATTATAAAAATCACCTATCCCGAAGAAATGACCACAGAGCCGTTGCATATAAACATAAGCTCGATAAACCTAAGATCACTACATACTAGTCAAGATAAAATTATAACCCAGCCTCCGCTGCAACTGAAAAATTCCTCTGGAACAATTTATCACACAACTATACCACTCTATATAATTATAACTGGCACAATCATAAGTATCTCAAGCATCATAGTTCGCCGGTTCTGGAGAAAGAAACAACAAAATTCAACAGAAAAGAATCCCAGCGTCCAACAAAATGAGACACATGAAGAACCTGGAAAACCGACTATACCAGCAATATTTTCACTGAAAGTTGGAAAATAATTGCTTTTCTGAGGGTGGAGGAATTACATAGGCAAACCCGCATGAACCCGCTATACATATAACGACCCAGATTATAAGGAGAGCAAGTACGAGTTGCAGCATCAGCGCCCCGTGCAGCGAGCAGCCTCGTGCATTCGCCTCGTGCCGCACCGTCAGCAGATTTGAGAATCGATTGCATCAATACGCGAACTGATTTTACATCTTTAATTAAAATAAATATAATTCACTTCTGTTCTAGCATCGAACGTAGTCGTTAGTATAGTTAAGAATGTAGTTCCCATATCGAACTCATTCGCTTAGGTTAGTAAGGTGTAATGTAGTTCTAATATCGAACACATCCACCTTTAGGCTAGTACGGTGTAATGTATTTCTAACATCGAGTACATTCACCACCTTTAGGTTAGCTAGATTTAATTAAATAAGTATAATAAATCTCGTTTAAGTGATTCTAGTTTCCTTCTTGTACCCTCTGGCTGCGGAAAACGTAATTAGTTCAACAACTTATAGCTATGTTGTTTTATTGATGTTGATTGATGGTCGTATACGAGTATAATGTAAAAAACTTAAAGCAAAAGCAAAAAATACATATATGACATTTACCTGAGGCGGCAGCAAATCAGAATGGAACGCTAACTTCACTGGTGTATAGAATATGTCCAGATACAACACTAGGTCTCACTATCACAGATGATGGATACGGTTGGGTAAATTCTACTCTAGGGTAGGCTAGAGTAGGGGTAGCAATGATTAGAGGCGTATTGTATGAAGCCTTGGTGAATGGAGCGTTGGCAGATTCATCTGGCAAAGGAAATACTATCCAACAATTAACGACGCCCAATAGAACAGATAAAACGAATATGAATATATTAAACTTATACATTTTTGCTTTTAGTTATGAACACGAGAACTGGTTGAGTGTTAGATATAGAATGAATGATTAAGGTTTTATTTTTAAAGATTTAAGCACGGCACAGAGATGACCCGAATTTTTAAATAAATTCTTTAAAAAAATGTCGTTAACCCTGAAACAAAATTTACAAACGAGATTTGATATGATTGAATGTGTAATAAAATATTAAAATGATACAGTTATTCATCTAGAACCTAACTATCTACCTAAGACATATGTCTGTGCAATGTTTAGACAGTTCTCACTGCAATTTAGATATGTTTAGGTAGTTAACAGATGAAGAACTGCTAAACATGTTGCGTGTATAAAATCACAGCGGGTCGTTAGTCCCAACAATATTAAAAATGTAAAAATTTAGGAAGATGTTTCAATGTCACTCAAACAAAAGGCACACTTATTATAAAAATGTATTACTTTGTTTGCTAATTATTTGTAACCTACATAATTTGAGGGATTTCCCCCGGATATTCTTAGATCCGTAAGATTCATCTTGTAATTTTTAATTACAAAAATAATTACGAGATGAAAGTTTAAGCGTCTGTAAATGTCACGACGGCTCACTCAATTCTGAAAACTCCTTCTTTCTCGAACTTATTTCTAGAGAATAGTAAGTACATACAAAGCAATATTTCTACTATAATAATGGTTCTATCAAAACCAATATTACCAGCGATTGGTGCCGATTCTGTTGCTCACATTAATTTAGATTTTAACAATATAAATGTAATATGAAATTTGATTTTAATCTCTATACTACACGCTACGCCCATACTCTACAAAAGCTAGTAAACATTAAATATCCTTCATCAAATTCTAGTTCTTGTGTTTTGCTCGAGGAAACAAACAAAGAAACTTAGTAAAGAAAAATTAGTAGTCATTGCGGTAATCCTATATCGTACACAAATTATTAATAATACGTTCTTAACCACAACAATATAATTTAATTTGTAGTACACCTATACATTATAAAAACATTACATAGCGATTACATTTAACAATAAAAGTGTATGTGTGAGGGGTTTCCCAAATACAATGTCGCGTCGTTTTTATTTTTGAATACAATAATTTTGTATGTTTGTTATTTTCTGTATGCTTCTTTCTGTATGATAAACTGTAGATTATCTAGCTCAATTCATAAAATCATTTCATCAATAATTGAAATTTAAATAGAAGGGTATTCGGGTCTTCATTGTAGAAAGATGTCATGATGTCTGGCTCGTTTTGTTGCTACTCGGTCTGAAATCAAAGAGAATAACATCATTAGATGATAAAATAAATGCACGAACATGGATAATATACGAATAACACGGATAATTATCCGTGCAGTCTGTTAGTTTATAGTGTTGCTTGCAGTGGTAGTTTGGGAGGTGACCACTTAAACCACCGACCTAATGCATTATGAATTATGAAGCATTAGGTCGGTAGTATAATCCCCTCCGGAGCAGTACATTATACTCGCTCACAAGCATATTCGCAAAACATCATATTCTCGTGTTATGATATTATCGCGTCATGATATTCCTACAGTATGATAGTCGAATAACATGATAATCACAGAACATGCTATTCGCAAATAATTCAATGTACAGTCAACGACACATTTTTTTCTTGAAATGAAAATCATATTTAATTAATTACAGAAGAACTTATTTAATTAATTACATTGCAAACAAAACACAATTACGCTTAGGATAAATGAAATTATTATTCTCTAAGTAAGTAAATCGAAAAAAAATATGAAAAATTTAATCGTATCTCACTGCATTTAATCGCTTAAGGTTATAAAAGGTTGTATCTGTAGCCACCATGTAATAGTACCGGTTTATTTTTTTGACCAGTTATGAATTTTACTTCACTATTACTTTGTTTATTCATTTTCAATTCTCACCTATTTTCAAGACAAATGCACTTTATAATTGAAAAGGATAAATAAGAAGAATAATGTAGCTGGCCAGTCAACAAAGGAGATAAAAATCACCTACCTAACTTACCTACAAAATAGGACTAAGCGATGACATTGTCATTATTCCTCATAATAAGAGGACATAATTTACCGTCCAGTTACTGGACTCTCTAAGAAGTTTCATAAGTACTGTAGATTTTACCATTTGTACTGGTGCATAAAGTTACCGTCCGCGTCGGCATTATTTATGGATCCTAGTGTACTTTTTCAAATATGATGTTTTTAACTAGTAGTGTTTTACGAATATGGTCTTTTACAATAATGATATTTTACGATTATCGTGTGATGAGAATATGATGTTTTGCGAATATGCTTGTGAGCGAGTATAATGTACTGCTCCGGAGGGGTATAATCACCTCACAAACTACCATCACCATGAGTGTTTGAACCATGTGGGTTTGATCCCACAATGCTTAATTATTTACATTATCATCATCTTTGAAACCCGGGATTCATTTATTATTTTTGGGTGGTGTATCGGCTTTTCCGGGGAACGACTACCTCCCAACCCCGAGTAGAAAGCCAAACCATAGCCTCGTCCGTTGTTTAGTAGGTGCACCGACTAGCAGGTAAAGTTGGTAGGGTTGGTACACCCTATCGGGCCCTGTACACCCTGGGATAATTATAAACCTGATTCGTAATAATACTGATTTGGGATATTTGTATGATGTGACTAAAAATAAAAACAGAAGATTAAAGTTAGATAACAAGACCTTGTTTCGGTCTGATAGGTTTAAGATTATTTATTGTAGCGGCCATTCGTACTTCCTAGTAAGATAATATTGATCGAAGAGTTGGTAGCTTAGTGGTTAGACAGTCGAACTTACGATCGAAAGGCCCGAGGTTCGAATTACCGACGTGCACAGAGTTCACAGACAGAGTTCTTTTTTATACCACTTAGGTGGCAGACTTTTTAACACAATTTGGTTTAACTGGAGCAATTAATAGTATTACAAGTAATTTTGGTTACTCTTATTCTTTTACAAAAAATGTTAACTTGCGCGCTATAAATTCAAGAATCTCATAAAATGAAACTGAATCTCCTAGAATATGTTGGTTTTTCGAATAAATAAATATAACATGAAACATAGTAGGTACATACATTAAAAATATATTATACTCACTCATCTACTTGTAATTATTGTATAGGCTTTGAAGATATTTAGCTGATCTAAGATCGAATGGTAATTTATCTTCATACTTTAAGGTTGTTCTCTCATTTATTGGTACAAGGCAGAATACAATGCATATGGTACTAATAAGTACTAATAACAACATAAAATACGACTGCATCTTGGCTCACTGTGATCTATACTATTATAATTATAATTGTAAAGTGGTCGTGTCTGTTGGAGATATTTAAAAAAAAATACTTGGGTTATGATAAGTTAACGATACTGAACACGAAAATATTTTTTTTTAATTTCCTGTCTGTTTGTCTGTTTGTCTGTTTGTCCGCGATGGACGCAAAAACTACTGGACGGATTTTAATGCGGTTTTTTTTGTTAGAAAGGGCTTGCTCAGACTTAAAATCTTACGTTTGTTTGATCGGAATCGGTTGAGTAGAACCGAAGATATGAGCAAAGTTCGCGTTAACCGAGATGCACGCGGGCGGAGTCGCGGGCGGAAGGCTAGTAATAAATAAAATGATACGCATGTGCGAACCGAATGTTTTATCTTAGGTTGATAACCAACGGTCTGACCTATGTACTGTACAAATTCTGATTACATAGTCAACGTGTAAATTATTATTATTGCATAAATAAAATGATACGCATGTGCGAACCGAATGTTTTATCTTAGGTTGATAACCAACGGTCTGACCTATGTACTGTACAAATTCTGATTACATAGTCAACGTGTAAATTATTATTATTGCATTCTTATTATGTGCCACTATTTATACAAGACATGAAACAAATATTATACTATACATAATATATTATACTCACTCATCTACTTGTACTTTGGTGAATTATATAAGCTCTGAAGATATTTAGCTGGTCTAAAACTTTCTGGTTCGGATTGTCCATCTCCATACTTTACGGTTGTTCCCTCATTTATTGGCGCCCGACAGAAAACAACGCACACGATACTAATGAGTACTAATAACAACATAAAATACGACTGCATCTTGGTTCACTGTGATAATAAAGTGATACGCATGTGCGAACCAAAGAGTTTTATCTTAGGTTGATAGTCAAAGGTCTGATCTATGTACCTACTATCCAAGTTATGTATATTTCACGTGTATTATTGTTATTACACTTTTGTTATTAGATTATATAAATTTTACATATTTATTTTTATATGGATATACTTGTTCCGACTGACTGATTCATCTGAATCATCTGCCAAAGTATATAGGTACTTGCGGCAGCAAACGATACCTAGACCGAAGTGAGGCGAAGTGAGAATTGGTAAAAGAATTAAGCCCGAACTGTTAACCTGAAAAGTCTAGTAGGAATAACTGGATGCCATCCAGCAGAGATCTTAATCTATACTCTATCTATCTATACTATTATATAATTGTAAAGTGGTCATGTCTGTACATTGGAGATATTTAAAAAAAAAAACTTGGGTTATGTTATGTTAACGATACTGGATACGAAAATATTTTTTTTTAATTTCCTGTCTGTTTGTCTGTTTGTCCGCGATGGACGCAAAAACTACTGGACGGATTTTGATGCGGTTTTTTTTTTTGTTAGAAAGGGCTTACTCAGACTTAAAATCTTACGTTTGTTTGATCGCAATCGGTTGAGTACAACCGAAGATATGAGCAAAGGTCGCGTTAACCGAGATGCACGCGGGCGGAGCCGCGGGCGGAAGGCTAGTAATAGTAGTCTATTACTAAATTACTATTACTAAATTGATTCATTGATAAAAGTTACAATCTCATTTATTTCTGAGATGTGGGTAACTACATACATATTTTCAATTTTCGGACTTTTCCCTTTACTTTTGGTAAAAGGCTTTACTTCTTGTCTTCATGTTTCTGGTTCAAAATGCTATTCTAGATAATGCACATACACACAATGTGTTAATGAAGATTTTACCTTAGGCGGTAGTAAATCATTATATGGCACGGGAACATCAACTGGAGTGTCACTTGTTGTTGGAACGAGAGGTTCACTGGTTTTTGTTACTACGGTATCACTGGTTGTTGTAGTGGGAGGATCACTGGTTGTGGAAACTGGGTCCGATGCATCACTGGGTTCAACAGTAACTGTTGTCGAGGACAGAGCTTGTGGTTCAGTAGTATCTGCTTCAGGCAAGACTTCGGTTGGACTAGCAACGATTACGGGCTTAACGTTTGAAGCTTCAGCGGCTAGAACTACAGGTGAATCCGGTAAAGGAAATATTATCCAGCCATTTACCACGCACAGTAAAACAGGTAAAATTAAGAGAAGCTTGAACATTTTTGTGCTTGATTGAGGACACTATGACTGATTGACTGTTAAAAGTAGAATGAATGATAGATATTGTATTTTTAAGATTTAAGCATGCTATTGAGCAGATGACCTGCATATTTTTGAATAAATTCTATACGAAAATGTCGTTCACCCTGAAAAACGAACTAATAACGAGATTGAATGCCATGTTTTGTTTATGCCATAACATAAAAAAATAATTAGAACATCATGTAGAATATCCAAACTAATAAATTTATAAATTACAGTAAGGTCTGTTGAGCTAAATATAAGTTACTAGCTTTTGCCCGCGGCTCCGCCCGCGTGGAAGTCGGTTATCGCGACCAAACATAGCCTACGGCCTTTCTCAAGCTCTAACCTATCCCTATGCCAAAATTCATCCAAATCGGTTCAGTGGTTTTGGCGTGAAAGCGTAACAGATAGACAGACAGAGTTACTTTCGCATTTATTATATTAGTATGGAGTAAGTTAGGAGTATGGAAGTATGGATTAATAATAAAATATAATTATTTTACATTCATAAACATAATAAGGAGGTCTTAAATCTCTCACGAGTTACGTGGTGGACGTAGCTAATATGGACGGACCCTAATTGATGCCCTGTACTGTAACCCCGCGTTAACACGCTGCCCATCGCATTGCTCATCGTGTTGCCGGAAGTATTCCCACGAATAATGCCCTAGCATTCACACGTACGCATCATCGTGTTGGTCCGCATTACAGTATTCGCCCTGCAACGGAGACGGACGTAAACGTATGGAGAACAACGCTGTAGCAGTGTACGCATTATGCTTTTACAGCATAGCGAATTGATTAAATAGATTAATAATAAAAACTATCACTTTCAACTACCTATACACTGTCCGTAGATGGATACAAATAATTTTAAAAGTAAATATTCGAGGAGCAATAACGAAAGCCGTGTTTACTGATTAGCGCCATCTAGCGGTCTGGTATAGTTCATCGCGCTAGTAGGTATTGCCGCTCCTTTGACTCGCGCCGCTAAGCCGACATTCACAGCAACATACGCGGCAGTACTCGCGCCATGACGAATATACCATTCACACCACGTCTCTGCCCACTTCTTTCGCAACTTCCCTCGCTCTGTCGCGAGTATGTAAACGGAGCATAACATTTATGTTGTACCTTTAGCAAAAATGAATATGACCCACCTCTATGGAATTCCAGCAGATATTCGGGACCCGATGGCCCGAGCCATATCCGACCGAGATTTCCGTCTATCAGTAGGTATATCTGCAAGCCGGTTTACCTACTGATAGACGGATAGATTGCGGGATTTCCTCACGATACCCAAAGTTTGGGGCTGAGTTAAATTGAACCAAAAAATGGAGTTGTAGGAAAGGGGCTCCTAGGCTCATCGGATGCAACCGGGATTGGTAATCTATTCCGATAGTGCAAGTTGTAATCAGCTATGTTAATTAAATCCATATTATAGTAGCCATATTGTTTAAAAATCACTTCCATGACAAATTATGAACAGCCGATGGAGAACCTTGTTGGCACAATGTCAACTGCTTTTAATTATAAAGTCTAAATGGAGATACTGGGCTTCCTCGAAAAATATAGTAGGTAAACTAGTTTTATAGGACATCGTCTTCACTCGTAAATGTATAATGAATTTGAAGAAACGCCAGATAGGGTATTAAAATAATAATGAAGTTAATTGAAAATTTGTAACTAAAATACTTATTCTGTTAAAATGGGGATGTATAGAACTGCGTCAAGATCTTTTAGGTCGAGCCAAGCACACTTGAAAGCTAATAATATGCCTGCTGAAGTGCTGATGAATAGACGAGACTCTAGCTAGTGCATGCTTTTCTCTCGGGTTTTGTGGTGCAAGTCCTCGGGTGCTCCCGGGAATAAAGCTAAAAGGATGATGACCTATTCTATTTTTTTTTTAAAATAAACTGGGTCCTTTAGTGTGCTATAAATGCAGTTAGCATTTGTATAGAAGCCCTTTTTGCGAGTAAACTGCACGTCGGTCGGCGTTGGATCTCCAATTTGAACACTAAAATATTACCTACTTTATATTGGTTATTCAGGATATAATAAATATTCAATAAAAATAAATATTCAAGTTATTTTAAAATAGATAAATTATCTGTTATCAGTTTGTACCATTTAAAAGTATTAATATTAATGACTTTTAAATACCTACCAGTACCCCTAGACGTATTACAATCTATCGCGATGCGTTTTATTGTTTCGCATTAGCATTCGCCGGCAGACGAGTGTCATCTTAAAATACATCGAACATAGTAATTGCCAGATCAATGCGTCCAAACGCATTCGCTAAGTCTAGGTGTCTATGGTCAAGTAGTACTCGATACACGTACTCAATACTACTACTCGATAGTATCGAATATAAATATTAAAATTAGATTATTAAATTAGTAGGAATTCAAAATATTTTTATAGCTCGAGATATTCTTTCGATGATCGACATAAGAATTCGAAAATTGAAAGTTATAAATCGAATTACATACGATAAGTATACGATTCAAACTAGAGAAGAATCGAATCTATGTTTTAAGAATAATGGGAGATTTTATGGTTTAAGAATATTGTGAACATGTTTGAAATTGTTTGTAGATTTACAATTTATTGGAGTCATTATCCTCCTGCCCTTAACGTACATTTATTTAGGGTCAGCGTAGTACCTACCTAATAAAATAATACCAATAAATCGCAATAGAATCCGTTACAAAGAGTCTTATTCCATTAGTATATTTTAATTGGGATTATGCTATTATACAGTGTCTTTATCAAATTAATTACAAGTAACCGTGAGCCCTTTGGGAGCAAAACGCTGGGTTCATGGGGTCCGAATGTACGGTTGCTTTACGTTAATTTGTCACGATAGTTTAAGTTTAATAATTAAATGAATTTAATTTTATAAATAAAAATAATTTCATGTAAATAAAGTACAAATACAAATCAATTTAGTTAATCATCTTGATTGACAATATTTCAGAGGATATTTTCCATAGATGGTTATCGTGGACAAGATGCTTGCATATGGATAGATATCATTTAATTTACTATTGGTGTTTGGTTTTTGTATCACTCTATGTTTATAAACAAGTCGGCTGTGCAATTTTAAAACCTAGCAACTGACACTTTTTCAAAAATGGGTGTTTTTGCATAATATTGACTTGCTAGGCTTAACTCACACATTGTGCTTGTCAAAACGTTTAAAAAGCACTCGACAAAAAAGTTAAGACAACTGAAATTCCTAGCATCTACACATATATTTTGTTAAACGTTAAAAAAACTTATTCAAAACCTAGCATCTTACACTAAACAAAATTAAATCCTAGCAAGTGACTGCAGTTGCTAGGTTATGAAACTGTTCGCGCGAGTTGCTTGGTGTTTGAAATTGTAACTGATTTATATTTCGCGCGCTTCTTTTTAGTATGCGGCGAGCAGTCACCGCGCGCGCATTTAATTTGTTTTCGTGATAGTTTTTTTTTCAATTCAAGATGAATAACCGTCAATTTTATAGATCTAAGTTGATAATGAATGCTTTGGAGGTTCAACATAATAAATTGTAAGTGTATTTTTGAATATTTTTCTTGAAATGTAACAATTATTGTCGTATTATTTTTATAATCTCATAATTAATAGCCTTAGCTTTTGGGTGTGGCACATTTACTAACTATACTTTTTGCATTGTTTAGTAATTTTAATTATTGGTTTGCTTTGCGAATACACTTGGTGCGAGTACACGTGTGCAATGGTGAATAATTTTTTTGTTAAAAATACCTATTTTAATGCGCTGGTAGCCGAGCGGGAAAAGGACCGACTTACAATTCAGAGGTTCGATCCCCAGTGGCAAATGCAAATTTCACTTTCTGGAATTTATATGTGTTGTATAAAGACTTACCATCCGCTAACGGTGAAGGCAAACATCGTCATGAAACCCATACATGTAACGCACAAATGGCCCAATTGTGAGGCTACGTGCGGAAAAATGGCCTGTTAAACTAAGACCTATTGTATTATGAACTTTTTTACCCCTGGTAAAAAAGAGGGGTGTTATAAGTTTGAAGTGTGTGTGTGTGTGTGTGTGTGTGTGTGTGTGTGTGTGTGTGTGTGTGTGTGTGTGTGTGTTATTTTCTTTTTAATAGGATATTTTTAGGTCGGGGATTTTTTAATTTTTATAGTACTCATGAAGTTACAACTTATTCGCGGGCCTTATTTTCGGTTGTGGTCATCCTAAATAATATATCTACTTCTACCATATTTGTACAATCAGCCACAAAAGGAGTTCTTTAATATATTTTTTGTTATACTAGATATATTATAATTTTACTGCTTTTTCTAATAATTATTTGTATTCATTATTTAATGGAAAATTAACGTAGACTAACTATTAAAAATTATTAAGCACTTTTGTCGCTGATTGCCAATTATAAGTATTTTTCTTTCTAAGCGTTGTCTTGGGTGTGTTGCTTGGCTTGACTTGGCTTAATATTTTGTTTCAGACTCTTTCATAATACAAACTCATCTGTAACTCATCCAGAATCATTGATTTCTTCCGAATCCATGAATGCATCACCGCCTGACAACAATTATTCTCCTATAGTAGAACCTTCATTAAACCCGTATGAAAATGCAATGCCAGGTCCTTCAGAACAATTAGACCACAGCAGAGATGACTGTGATGACAATATATCTGGTATATCGAATTTGTTTGATAGTGATGACTCTGTCGCTGATCCCGACTTTTCCATGACAGATATTTATAAGGATTCTCTAAGATATGTACGTAACTGGAACTTAGAATCTGAAGATGATTTTGACGTCGAAAACACACCCCTTCTTGCTTTATTACCCAACCAACCTTACATAGCAACGTACCCAAATTCAATTATATTTTTGAACCAACAACAAGTTGCAAGTTTTATAGAACCTACATTTAACAATGAAGATAGAATTAGAAATACAGTAGATTTTATCGCTAAATACCCCGAACCTACTATATTTATAAATACAGATGTTCATGTTGATGAAGAAACTGCAAACCTATCTTCGAGAAGCCATATTCAAAGCTCCATTGAATTGGATAAAATTAATAAAAATAAAAACAAGTACCCTTTTATAGTAGATGATTGTGGCTTAAAGTGCCAAAGAAAATGTAGTTTATTTAGTCTCGATGAACGAAAAAATATCTGGAATAATTACTGGAACATGAAGTATGAAAACCGACGAGCTTTTTTGAATAAATGTACTAAAATTGATAAAATTAAAAGAAGAACAGTTGCCGAAGTAAATCCTAATGCAAAATATCATAAAAAAGAAAGTAGGTTCTATTACCTGCCAAAGACTAATGAGGATGTAAATGTATGCCGAACTTTTTTTTTAAATACTTTAGGTCATAGAAACGATGCAGTTATAACAGAATTAAGCAGAGCGATAAAGCGTAAGGCATTGTATGGAGATGTTAAAGAGAATAGAGGAGGCAAGAAACCTAAGGTTGATAGAAACCCTATTTCATTACACATTTTGAGTTATAATCCTGTAATTAGTCATTACAGACGTAGTAACGCACCGCTTGTCAAATATTTACCAAGGACATTGACGATCAATAAGATGCATAATGACTTTAAGAGTAAATATCCTGACCTTCAGTTTTCTAAAGAAGTGTATCGGCAAACTATTAAGGATATGAATATATCATTCAAATTTCCAAAAGGAGACAAGTGCGTTGACTGCGGTACATTCGAAGAAAAGATTACACAAAATAATGATGTTATCCCAGAAGATATAAGAGTTGCCTACGAAAATCACAAAACAAAAGCCAATAAGGCCATAGAAAAATATAGAGATGATGCAATGCAAGATAATACGACGAATGTCCGGTTTTATTCCATGGATTTACAGAAAGTTATGCTTTTGCCTGATATGCCAAAAGTCAAAGATTCGTTTTTCTTAAGTAGATTAATAGCATTTAATTTAACCTTTGCGCCAATACGAAAAAAAACTAATTTTGACAGTGTATGTGTATTGTGGCACGAAGCTTATGCTGGAAGAGATGCTAACAATATTGTAGACGCAATTGTAACATTAATTGAAAAAGAAAGGGATGTTCAGCATTTTACATTTTGGTGTGATAATTGCACAAGTCAGAACAAGAACTGGATCATTTATACTGCACTGGTTACTATCGTGAACTGTGATTTTTCAAATTTAGAGAGCATAACAATTAGGTATTTAACGAAAGGGCACACCCATATGTCTGCCGATGGTGTTCATGGCAATATAGAAAAACAAATAAAAAACCAAGATGCCATTTACGACTTTGAGGATTATAAAGAAGTGATTTTAGGTTGCAGATCAAATATTAAAGTAATTGAAGTTAAAAAATCATATCAGTGGACTAAAAAGAAACGTGCGCCACGACGCAATGAAGAAGATGATCCCATGCATAATTTTTCAATTAGTTCTTTGGTAGAAGTTAAATTTGTAAAAGGATGCCGCAATATGTTTTACAAAACTGAGATTGATCAGCCTAATTATAAGGAACTTGATTTTCTTATGAAGAAGCACAATCTCATATTACCTGCGATTAATAATACACCGAGGGGTATAAAGGAAATTAAAAAACAAGGCATTGTGTCTAAACTACTTCCACTTATGCCGGCAAACAGAAGAGAATTTTGGCAATTTTTGCCTACTGACAACAATTCTCAGGATTTGATTACTTCTGGTCAACTTGTATCTGAGGATTAATTGTTTTTATTTTTTGTTTTATTGCATTAAACTAACCTTCACAATTGGATTGTTTATTTACCTATTTCCAACTTCATCCCTCAAGCCTGCTGTGGAATTAACTCCCCGCGATGGTTTTCCCAAGCGACTACAATATGGGGTTATTCAAGAAGGGTATTAGAAGGTTTCTTCGGGGTCGCCAGCACGAGTGTGACGCCTCTGGTGTTGCATACGTCCATAGGCCACGGTAACCACTTTCCATCAGGTGGACCGTGTGCTTGTCTACCACCCTAAGTGGTATAAAAAAAAGCGTTACTAGGTTTATGAAATAGTTTTAGTTTATTTTATAATGAATGAAGACCAGATAAAAACCTAGCAAAGTACCTTACTAGGATTTGAATTTGCATTAGGAACTTACTTTTGCTTAAGGAAACAATTTATTCTTCAGTAAGTGCTCTGGTACTCACATTTTTTATGATAAAATTATTATTTATTATTGATTTTACAGCTAAATATATATAGCATAATTAGGTATTACTCCCATGATTCTAGAACAAATCGTTTTGGAATGGCAAGACCTTAAAGTAGCAAAGTCGTTTTTCTGCTCTCCTGTAAAATTTGTTTTACACCACTTGCTAGGTTTTGATATTTGACAGCCGAAGTACCTATTAGTATTAATTAATTATTTAGTAAGTTATTATTTAATGAGTAGTATTTCAATGGATTTCAAGGTTCACAGTTCACCCTTTTGGTTATCTATATATATTTCAATACTCAGTCTTTGTGGTTTTTGTGACACTACTATTGAATTATGAAAATTGTATATTATAAATTGAAATAAAAAAAATAAAAAAAAATATTCTCATAATTATTTTTGGAAATATATATGACATTGGCAACACAGTCACAGTCACAGTACATGTATGTACAAGTCCAGTCAGGAGTTTTGGCGCGAACGCGTAGAATGATAAATCGCGGTGTTATTTTATTTTCCGAAATTGATGTGAGTTCGAGTTATTATGTGTAAATATGGTGGAATTTTAGACATAACGTCTTAGAAAACGCGCACAAGAGTAGGAAAGTGAAATATTACAGTGGATTGTGATTTCTCGTGTTGGTTTCAAATCTCCGTAAGAAGCCTTTAGTAAAGTTTCCACCACTTTACTGAAGCAGCAATCATCATCATCATCGTCATCATCATCATCATCAACTCACCATTATCATCATCATCATCCTCATCATCATCCAAATAAAAATAAATATAACTGATGACAAGGCAGCATGGTCATAGAACCTTAGCCTGTTCCGAAAGGAACAAATATATTAAAAAAAAAAAAAAAACAAGTCCAGTCAACCTGTCATATAGCTTTGTTTAGTTTGTATATTTACGTTAAACACGATCCCATCATTGACCCTGGCTTGAATATTGACACTGAACAACCAAATGAACTGTATTACATGTTTGAAAAACCTCTTCAGTGAGCTCTGGCTACCCTACTCACTACCGGGAACACAACATGGCATTATTATTTAGTCGCAGTATTCTGTAGGGCAGATAATATATAGAACTGATAATAAATGTTAATTTCAAGTATTTTTACTTGCAGTTACGAGGAACGTACCTACTAAATATGTCATTCATATTCCTGACGAAGCAACCTCGAAATAATGTGCAATCTATATATCTGACAAATAGGTATCACCAGACATCCACCATGTGGCCTTATAGACAGATTAAGACTGTGCTCAAATGGTTAACATAACATAACATAAACTCACGCCTATATCCCCGAAGGGGTAGGCAGAGGTGCTAGCACCCACGTTTCGCCGTTTATGTTTAGGTCCCAATGTAATAGCTGGCGAGCCTATTGCCATTAACCGGGCACTTATAAATGGTTAACAAGTCATACATGTAATTGAACATAATATAAATGGAAGGCAAGCACAATTTCATAATATAAACATTCTTATTGAAAATATATACTATATTCTAGGCTTGGAAACAAGACTAGAATATAGTGAATCGATATTGTTTGCTTGTGGTACCTACTTATATTACCAATTAAAACAAGTCTGTCCATATTACAGAAAGCATATTAGAATTGATGGTACCAGTACAATTGAAGTGTGCAGGGAGATAGCCCGCAACTTACCTATAATACCTACCATATATACCTATGTCCAGCAGTGGACTGCGATAGGCTAATTGATTGATTGATTGAAATAAAATGGATGTTTTATTTACAGTAACCCGCTAAATATGTTGTTAATAAATAGTGTGTGAACCTTGATACAACTTTTTAATAATGCTAATATATATAGGTACTAGCTTTTGCCCGCGGCTCCGCCCGCGTGGATGTCGGTTATCGCGATCAAACATAGCCTACGTCCTTTCTCGAGGTCTAATCTACCCCTATACCAAATTTTATCAAAATCGGTACAGTGGTTTGGGCGTGACAGACAGACAGACAGACAGAGTTACTTTCACATTTATAATATTAGTAGGGAAGTAGGGATTAGGAATTGATTTCTATGGCAGTCGTTAGGGGTAGTTGGAACCCTAAAAAGTCCAACGATCTGGCTGCAATGTTTCAATATCGCCTAATTTCACCATTGGGTTGTGGAGGTCAGATGTCAGTAGCTTCACGGGAAATATCGAGGTCCAGGCAAATCCGCAGTAAAGACTGGTAAAGTGAACCCCAGACTCTGAGGTGAAAGCTTCAGATGCGACTGGGATTAACGCTAGAATGAAGAAGAATAATAATTCACCTCTGCCTAACCCTTCGGGGATAAAGGCGCTATTATATATATGTATGTATGAAGAAGTATAAAGGCTAGGCCTAAACTCCATAATACTAAAGTGTCTAGTAAGTACCACACAAGTAAACATGTATGTAAACCTAGTACATCATTATTCTCATCTTTTCACAGATTATGATTATCCGAATAGATGCAACAAAGCCCAATGCAAATGAGTGAAGCCCAAGACAGCAGATATACTATTATATAATTAATATTAAGTAAATTAAATATACTTATTTTGTGATAACTAAGTTATATTATAGGTACATAAATACATACTTGCTGTTGTGAATAAAACAAGTTAACTTAATTAATCTATTTAACATAAGCACTGACTTTGCAGGCTGAATTTTACCAATAAATAACATTTCTATTCACTGAATGTGCAAAAATAATGTTATTAGGATGATATCATAAAGTACCTAGTATGAAGTAGTAAGTACATACCTAATGACAAAAGATTTATAATACATTGTGTAATTGTATTTGTACATTTAATTTCAGATATGTGGCTGTGACTGCCGAACATTAAATGTAAATGCAAAAGCGGAGGGGCATCACTTTCATATGAGATACATTGAAATAATAAGCAAGTGTAGTTATTAGGTTAGTATCAAAAAACTTAATAGGTACCTACTAGATTAATGGTATGGGAAAACTAATAACTTCCATAACATATGTTCTATTCTTCTCATCCTAGCGTTAATCCCAGCCTTATCCGAAGCTTTTACTTCGGTGTCTGGTAAGATGCATATAACTATAACTTATATTCTATTGTAATAACTGAATTGTGATCATACTTACCAAATAAAAACCTAACCGCCTAGGTTACAGGTGCTTATATCACAGATTTAACTTTTCTGTTCTACTAATAAGATATTCATAATTATATTGTTAGGTGGATTTTGATTCAATAAAGACTTACCGTTGTTAAATAGTGAACTACCCATGTGATGACTAACTTTACCTTTTATTTTTAGGTGATTCTGGCTATCTACAACATCCCTGGTTACTGACACCATAGACATAAACCACTCTTCATGGAAAGACCCGGTGACAATAGAAATTACATTTTGGTAATTGACAAGTTGGTAGCGATGTTAATGAGAGAATTATGAATAAAATGTAACTGCTTGCTGTGAGCCACACAACCTGACCATCGAGTACAATGTACCTGAGGCAGAACCTAATGTTTTAACAACACACATGATCTCCTCGGAACATAATTATCATGAATGTATTTAAATAGTACATTAAGTTCTAGGGGAAAGGGCGATTAGGCGATTAGATGTTAATAAACACAATGAATAGACTACACTCATTATTAAAATCTTGAATATAGTTTAATAATAAAAATAAATATTTAAAACATTATTTTCTTTCTTCATTCCTTTTTTCCCATCCCTGTAGTCTTCTCTTTCATCATGAGGGATTGTGATATTGACATTAACAATTGGTTGAGGACAGTATGGTATCATGGTACGCAATGAAGTAGGTTTCTTCACTGTAGCCTCAGCAGTTCTCGGTTGCCGGAGTCTGCGTACGTCTTAGTTCATTCGTAGTTTTTAATAATTGAAGCTTATAATGAAATAATCTATACGCTCGTACTTATATACTTAAAATATCACAGTTTCACTGTACATTATAATAACAAACTCATATTATATAAAATAAACAAATCGATTAAGTCTGTCAAAAGTGTCAAATGCGTTATGTCAATTGGAGTAGTGTCGTTCAGAAACCAAAGAAAATATTTCAAAATGAATTTATTGTTAATATATTTTTGTCGATTATTTTGCATTTCACAATCTTTTATACCTTATTTAAGGACTTTCTTTTGTTTATAGAACTGTGTTTAGCCTTAATTTCTCATAAATAGGTCATTTAGTGAAAAATACCAGAAATAGCATTATTTTATTTACTTTTCGAACGTATAGTTCATTCAACACCAAGTTTAGGCTCCGCGCAAACGTACGGTTTCCGTCCACGGTTTCCTGATCAAAAAGTCAGATTTGAAAAACCGAATGCTCCATTTTCATACAAAAATGTTCTACTAGGCGCACACGTCCTTACTTTTTGCAGAACGGAAAAAACCCGACGTTCGGTTCAGAACGGAAAAAACCTAATGACGTCATACCGAACGCAGCACTCGCATACATTTTGTACGAATCGCCGCACACGTCAGGAAATTTCCATCCGGAATCGCGCTTGAATTGTGTCCAGCGTTGTCAATTCCCAAGAGAGTGGGGACTTTCAAGTCGATTAGCGAATTTGTGGGGATTGTGCTTATGTGGGGCATTTAGACATTCACAATAGACCTAAACTCAGAAGTATTATGTGGCAAGTATTATACATATTGATAAATTATTAAAGCAAAATATCCGACATTTAGGTTCTATTTAACTCTCTATTGGCAATATATGTACACGAGCCGCAATAAACATCGCAAGTGGTGAATATAGCGGGAAACTTCAAGAGAAGTAAAGTCCGACCAATAAAATAAAAAACCCGTACTGGGGGTGCCAAAAACATCTATGATTATGACAACATCAAGTATAGTGATACACATGTAAAATGCCAAGTGTACAAATATTTTTTCAACACACTTGCTTATGAACAGGCTTTTATTTCCCCGCAATTATGCACGGAATGACACCTAATATAAAACTGACTTTTTCATTGCTTCTTCTTCCTCCTAGCGTTATTCCCAGTCGCATCCGAAGCTTTCAGCTTGGAGTCTGGGGTCCGCTTTTACCAGTCATAGCTACAGATTTGGCTAGACCTCGATATTTTCCGTGAAACGATTGCCACCTGACCTCCACGACCCAATGTTAACATTAGGCGATATAGAAGCTTTGCAGCTAGACCGTTGTTTTTGGACTTTTTTGGGCACCAACTACCCGTAACGACTGCCATAGATGTTCTTATGGCAACCGGGACCGACGGCTTAACGTGCTCTCCGAGGCATGACCAGACCAATGCAAATACCCATATTTAATGCACACAAATATTTGCACTGAGTGGGGATCGAACCCGCGCCTCCTGCGTAGCGGCCGCGTTCACTACCGCTACGCCACGGAGGCTGTCATGTTTTTCATTGCTATTATTCACAAAAGTGAGTTATAGACTTCTTTTTTTTAATTTCATTGATTAAGTTGCTTTGTTCTTAAAAAGTTTCGATACAAAAAAGATCGTGTCCAATATTACAAACGAATTAATATACCTATTGCTTGCTCATTTCATGCAGCTTCGTATTTTAAAAGATAATTTCAACTTGTAGTACGTGTTTAATATACAAAACTTTCATTAAAATGTATTTTTTTTTCTCTGTTAAAAAGTTAAGTTTTTCTCTGTTAAGTTTTCTGGTTAAAATAGAAAAATAGACGCGGCGTGTTATACTGGTTACAAGGACTGGGCACAAATCACAACACAGTAGTACCTATCCGTATAATAGTTTACTGCTTGGAATGGTAAATACAAGTTAGACATACAGTTACATTACACTATTGTATAGAACAGGGACCACGCGATATTGTTTTTCGGACTACATAAAATTCTTGTATTTTATGCCTAACAGCACAGAGATCAAAATAATCGAGCATTCTTTTTTGCGTTAGGCTTATTTTTCTTAGGCGTAGAAAATACATTTGACGTTTGACCTTCTCTTCGTATTTTTATTACAGAAGATCGGGATATACCTAAAAATGTGAATAATAATTAGTCACAGTAAAATCAGTAGATTAGGCCAATTTCAATTGCACGTACTCTATGATGTACCTACCCGTCATGTTGACAACAAGGTCCGTGATGTTATTTAGAGGAACAGAGTCCAATCCTTCCGACTTTTTATCCGACAAATACTTTGTTATATTATAAATTACTTTTCTTAACTGGCTTTTAATAGTTTTCGGCATATTACTATAGTTTTGTAGTTTTGTAGCGCTCTTAAACTCAACAACACGCACAATTGACACCACACTGACAGATGACCATAATGAGTATAATGACATTGTATAGATTGTTACCATATATGAAGAAATTAGTTCCAATAGTTTACCGCAATATGGCGAGGTATTTTATTTTACTGGTCGGGCTTTAATATAGTTATCAATGTCTAATATTGGGGCCTTTCTGTTGGGTTTGTGGGGAATTCAGATCATCAGTAATTGGCAACACTGATTGTGTCTCGCTTCCGGGGTTGCCAGATTGTATTGTAACTTTTGTTACATTTTGCGTAACTTTTGACTCTCTTACGACCCAGCCCCATAGTGGTAGACGCTCTCAGCTGCATTAAGTCCCAGATGAAATAGCTGGGGCTCGTACTCAATGGCCGGTGGGATTTCAAGGAGCATCTCGGAAGGCCGGCTCCTAAATTGGGCGGATACCCGAGATAAACCGAGAGGATTTGTCTCTACTATATAATAAAACAAGAATACGTAACTTTTCCCCCGAAAATGCAACTTTTAAGCCAGCTTGTGTTACATTTGACAATTTGGCACTGGCAACACTGCTCGCTTCGAACTAATAATAAAAAAACCTAATGCAAAAAACCGAACGTGTGTGCTCGGCACACGGAATTCCAAATCAGGAAACCGTGGTCGGAAACCGTCTCCGGAAACCGTACATGTGCGGCCACCCTTAGATGGAAATCACATAGACTTAGATTAAGAGAACATTTCTTGCAACAAATTCCCTAATCGGCTTGAAAGTCCCCACTCTCTTGGGAATTGACAACGCTGGACACAATTTAAGCGCGATTCCAGATGGAAATTTTCTGACGTGTGCGGCGATTAGTACAAAATGTATGCGAGTGCTGCGTTCGGTATGACGTCATTAGGTTTTTTCCATTCTGAACCGAACGTCAGGTTTTTTCCGTTCTGCAAAAAGTAAGGACGTGTGCGGCTAGTAGAACATTTTATAAGAAAATGGAGCATTCGGTTTTTTGAATCTGACTTTTTGATCAGGAAACCGTGGACGGAAACCGTACGTTTGCGCGGAGCCTAAATAAAGCTAAAACTAATTTATGTTTCCAATTTTTATTTTTATTTTTGGTGTGGTAATTTTTGTCGGACGTGACATTTCAAAAAACTATAACATTATCTGTCTGTTGGAGTTTTGGCGCCAAAACGAAAATGAACGATCGCGGTGTTATTTTATTTTCTAAAATTAGTGTGAGTTCGAGTTAGGGATGTGACATTGAAGGAAAACAATCGATTAAATAAAAATCGATTTTTTCTTTACTCAATATAAATCGATTTGTTAAAAATCGATTTTTTTATAAATAAATAATCGATTTCTGTGAAAAAATCGATTTTTTTCCTAATTTTAAAAATCTGCATGCTTTTCGTATTCTAATAATAAACCTACTGACATTACGAAATTATCTGATTAAAAATAAAATAAAATAACAGAATATGATTACTAAAAATAATAACCAATTCAAAACTAAATCTCAAAGAAAATGTTCTTTTAAACTTTCAAGGTATTTCAATCCATTCTTCCTTTCTTTCTTCTTTCTAATATTATAAACTCTGTCTGTCTGTATGTCTGTCCGACTGTCTGTCTGTTACGCTTTCACGCCTAAACCACTTAACCGATTTTGATGAAATTCGGTATAGAGGTAGATTAGACCTTGAGAACGAACCTATGTTTGGTCGCGATAACCGACATCCACGCGGGCGGAGCCGCGGGCAAAAGCTAGTTTCTTATAAATGTAGAAATTGATTTCCGCAAAACTATTTTTTTTACTGGCAACACTAAAAGAAACGACGACCCACTAACCGTCCGTAACACCACTGTGTCACACTGGCCCTGGTGTGACGGATAGGGAAGAAAATTATAATCGTCACACTATTCGCTGTCATTGTTATAATGACACAGGCAGCGGTGTAACTGTTAATTGGTCGTCAAAGAAACATCAACAAAGTCAATTTTGTCTGTATCATATTTTCATTATCACAACAATATGAATAAACTTCTTCATAACTCTTTTAGAAAATTATAAATTAAATAAAACTATAAACTGAACACATAATAGTACTAGCGTTACCATAGTGTGTGTGAGTGATTCGAGAACCGAGAAGTCATATAATACACAAAGTGTTCATAAATGTTACAAAAATTTCGCATTTATGAAAATCGATTTAAACGCGTAAGTTAAAAAATCGATTTATTAAAAATCGATTAATATTACTATAAAAATCGCTAATAAAAAGCGATTATAAGAAAAAAAAAATCGTTTTTTTTTTAAATCGATTATTTTTTCACATCCCTAGTTCGAGTTTTTATGTGTAAAAATGGTGGATTTTTAGACATAACGTCTTGGAAAACGCGCACAAGAGTAGGAAAGTGAAATATTACAGTGAATTGTGACTTCTCGTGTTGGTTTCAAATCTCCGTAAGAAGCCTTTAGTAAAGTTTTCACTACTTTACTGAGGCAGTAATCATCATCATCGTCATCATCATCATCATCAACTCGCCATTATCATCATCCTCATCCTCACCATCATCCAAATAAGAATAAAAATAATTGGATGACAAGGCAGCATGGTCATAGAATCTTAGCCTGTTCCGAAAGGAACAAATATAAAAAAAAAAATGTCACGCATGACAGCTTGACGTGCGTCATGCCGCCGCACGTCTCTGTCAAGCTGTTGTGCGTGACTTGTTATTATAAACTTCAAACACTGTGATAATAAGATTTAATTTGTTTAAAGATTGTAAAATCCGGGCCGATGCCGTCCGTTTGGTGGGGTTGGACCTTGGCATTGGCGAAATTGCGGCGATTTGCTGCAGAAGCCATTAAGAAGAAGAAGTTGAAGTCAACCATTATCAACTTATCAAGTTACTACGACAAAAAACATTGAATGTGTTTGTGTTTCTGTGATTACATAAGGTACGGCAAGTACGAAACTATATAGGCACGAAACTGACGATAGCCTAACGGTAGACGGGCAACGTGATGGCGTAGCGACGGCGGCATATAAACAAAAGCAAAATAAAGTATAGCTACGGGCACAAAACCGGTGAGAGCGGCGCCGGCGGCGATGGAGCCGTGCACGAGCTGCGATGGAGCGGTGGCGGCGCGGAAGTGTATTCTGTGTACAGCCTAGAAGGCACACAGAGTATTCTTCTATAACACTATCATGCTACTACTTAGAGGAGTGGAGCAGTTATCATAAATATGAACACATCCTGCAAATACCCAAATGTTATTTGAAAATCAATAAATTAATTCGAAGGGACAATTTAGGGTTCCCAATAATCCCACTGATGAAGCCAGACGCAGTCTCTGATTAAAGCAAAAATAATTGTATTGTACCTAATGATAATTTTTGTTAGCTGTAAGTTTTATTAAAATATAATGAATGAATAAATTAAAAAGTTTTATTTCACTAAAAGTCGATTAATTAAATAAATGTGGAAATCAGAATATTTGTATTTTTCTATTATATTTATACCTGCATCATCATCATAATTATAGTATTCATTATGCTTAAGTAGGTAGGTATATTGTCAAAGTTATCATGGTTGAATCTAAGGCCTTTCACATTTTTTTTATATACTGTCCATCCCGTTAGATAGTAAAAACTTGAGGTGCAATCCAGAACATGCGAACCACCATTAGGCTTGAATTAGGCAACATTAGCTATGACATTAGACTGTTTTGGTCATTTATAATAATATAATTATTTATAGAAGCCTCACAAATTAAATAAGGCTTCAGCGCTTTGCCTGTTGACTGGGCCCTCCACTCTGGTGGGTCGTTCCCTTGTATGGACTTTTTTTTTTTTTTTTTTTTTTTTTATTTATTTACCAAAGTACATAAAAACAGATATAATTACTCTAGCATATCTTGAAAATGTATGTATATAAATATATAATATATATATATATATAATCGTAATTTGCATCGTTAGCAAGCAAGTAGGTATATCACCAATTCACCATTCAATTATTATTCAATAAATGAAGGGGGGAGACAACACTACCCCGTCGCCAAAGCTTGGCTTTTGCAGGAGCAACTCTGACCTAACCTGAAATAAAAGTCCACGCCAAAGAGTGAAGTTGAATTGTGCCCTAAACATCTTAGTGAGGTTTAATAATACAACAATAACTATGAAAACACCAATATGAAGGCTAAATAAAGAGTAAATGTACCTAAGTCCGTAGTAACATTCAATAAGTCACAAATTTGACGTTATGAATGGCTCATATATTATTATTTAGACCAATTTACGCATTTTTTCAATTTACACATGAATGATGATTGCTGTCTTAGAAAATTAGTGAAGACTTAAGAGACTTAGAAGATTTGGAACCAACAAGAAAAATCATAATTCACTGTTCCTACTCTTGTGTGTAATATAAAGTTTACTCCAAAGACTAACGAGAAATATTCCTTTTGTGACTCTTTTGCCAAATTTCGTTATTATGCGTAGCCCTCAACAATCTAAAATCATGCATTTTACAAAATAAGCACACAAAACATAATCACACATTCTATCAAAAACCCGCCATTTTGTAATTTTTGTGGCAATGCGTCTGATTGCATTGGCGTTCTTAATTGAAAATTGGTAGACGAGAGTATATAAAAGCTTGAACGCTCCTTCTATTAGAATTTACGCCAAATCCTCAAATATTGTCTATGATATTGTTGATAAACGGCTTTTTTTGGCAATTACGATCGATTGCTAGGAGGCTAGCCAACTTCACAGTCAATCGATCGAATTGCTAGGATGAAATAAATCAATGTAGATTATTTAAATATGATTATGTTTATGATTTGTGATTTGATTCAACCAATAGAACTATGCACAGCCCCCAATAGCCTAAATTAATGCATTTTATAAAAAAATAATAGAAAAATATACCACTATTTAGATCAGCTGATCAAAAATCCGCCATTTTAAGCGTTATCTGCAGCATTTTTTAAACGCCGGAGAGTCGACGCTAACCCAGCGTAAGCGTGCACAAATAATGCAGTATGGCTGCGAGTTCGTGGGACGCTTAGAGCGTTTCGTACGGTCTAATTGGTTGCTGTCACATGGCTGCCGAATTGGTCGTAAGCTTATGTCATCCCCGTACATTTCACAAGCAATCAGTCTGTCGAATACGCTTGTCATGTCAGCGACTCGTCTACGGATGAAGAGAAATGAATGTACTTATGTGGCGTTTCAATCGTACTGATTGCTTCGAAATGCATGCTTGGCTACAAAATTCATGTTCTATTAGGTCGATGGAATCTCAAGTTGTAAATCCATTCATAAATCATGTTAAGCAATGCGTTTGCGTGAGCGTTTGTACATCTTGTCTAAAGCCCCAGTAGCTCAGCAACTCCAATTTTCAAGTCTTTCCTGTGGGGTTGCATCTTCAGTACTACCTATCTAAATAAAAGACTCAACTATCTTTATTGTTTTAATTTACTTAAATATCTATTACTTTTTAAGATGAGTTTAACTTCAAGTTGTTTATTTCGTCTTTTGTTTATCTAAACTTAACAGTAATTTAAATAAATTCTTAGTTTAACTTGATTGTTTTTATTATGCATCAGCATTTTGTAGTATTAACATTATAATAAAAAATAAATACAAGTGTCTGTTTTTATCGTTAGAATTACAGTTTTTTAATATAATATTTTTTATATACTAGCTGACCCGGCGAACTTCGTATCGCCGTATTTTCTGATCCCGTTCACGCTGCATATCTCTAAATTTATCACTGTTTCTCTACAATACTCGTATTATGCATGCATTATACATATGAACCTTCCTCTTGAATCACTCTATCTATTGAAAAAAAAACGCTTCAAAATCCGTTGCGTAGTTTTGAAGATTTAAGCATACAAAGGGACGGACAGACAGCGACAGCGACTTTATTTTATAATATGTAGTGATATGTCGGCACTTACAACAATTGTCATTCAATTTAAATTTTAGTAGGCAGATAAAACGTAAGGCGTAACAGGCTACTTTATTTTTTTTTAATTCGTAGCAAACGTTTGAAGATGTAAGTCCGTGTGGACAAAGTCGCGGGCGCAGCTAGTATTAATACAAAACTCACCTTTGTGGAGTTATACAATCTCAATAATCGCGCAGCTGGAAAAACATTGCTCCTTAGTACAATGTGTTCTGGTAGTGGAGTCGATGTTGTTGACTTATTAACAGTCTTGGCTTCCATTGAGCCAATCAAGTATAACCACGTGAATAAAAATAATAATAACATGTGTAAGATAATTCGCTTCATGGTAAAATGTATGTATCTAATAATGGTCACTGGCCAGACAACGAGCTTTGCGTTAACCTGTTTGTACGACTATGACAAAACAATCGATGCAGTTGCCGGGAGTATCGACATCGTAACCTTTATATAAGGCATTGTTACACTGTCGAATAATTAACATTATAAAATTTTACTATGTAATAGAAACGCGTTTATATAATAATATTGTAATAGAAACTCTAACGGGAAACAAGTGCAGGGTCGTGTTTTAAACATTTTTTCTTGTATAATTTAGAGGTTCTTATGGCCACCTTCCTACTCCATCACCCGCTCCATGGCACCATATTAATATATTATCCAAACGAAACGTGTTTGCAAAATCGGTTTAAAATACTGCTTCAAAATCGAAATTGGGTTTTTGAAAAAAAAATTTTTTTGTGATAAATGGAAAGATTATATATTAGTTTTATAACAAAACTATTTTTTTTTTTTTTTTTCGCAATAATTCAAAAGTTATTTCAAAATAAAATAAAATTTTTGAATCCAGTACCGAAGACACGCCGACAACTCCCGAACAAACCCGAGCGCGTGTGACGTCATAATGTTAGTTTTCACTCATTGCAGTTGATAGAAAAATAATAAATACAGTGTTTTGATCTATTTAATTTTGTTGTCATTATTAAAATTTAAATTTATATTAAAAATGTCGAACCTCAAAAGTTATCGTTCTTGTTTTGTACCATTATGTACGAATACTACAAAGGCAACTCCTGATAAAATGTTTTTAAATGTTCCCCAAGATGACAAACGTCGAAATAAATGGTTTCAAGCAGTGCACCGTGATAATCCCCAAACAAAATCGATTTTTTTTTGACTTTTCATTAATAGTTAAAGTAACCGAATAAGCTTTACTCCGAACTCGGTGTTCTGGACATACCCGTCCTTTCACAATACAAATATTATTTTTACGACTTAGTTGAACATAACCTATAGCTTTGTCGCCGTAACTCTCACGCGATGCTCTGCAATTTATGAAATAAATAATTATATTTAATGTAATGGAGAATAAATAATTAAATATTTTCATTTATTATATTATTTTTAACAAACTTACCTTGATGCCTTGGCACCTCGAACTTCAGCAGAATTAAACCGAATGTCATTTTTTTAAAAATCGGTGATCATAAATATATCAACATCAGGAATATTATCAGACTTTGCCTTAATAAATCCTTTATCACACATAGCTAATCGAAACCAACTAACAACTCGTATTTTAGCAATAAATTTTTAATATTATTGTCTAGACATGTGTAATAGCCGTAAACGCTGTACTGTTATTAAATAGCTATAACATTATGACGTCACAACTATGGTGACCAATCATGGCGCGTTTATAGTCACGTGATTTTTATTTAAATTTCATCAATTTTTAATTGTTTATAATTAATTGAAAACAATTTTTTTTTAAGTTTTTTGCATTAAATATCAATATTATTAATAATAAAGTTTTAAAATACATAAAAAAAATCAATAATTTTTTTTTTTTCAAAAACCCAATTCAGCCTTGAGGTGCATTGAAAAGAAAAACTAATTTAGAATGAAAATTATTCTAATTCGATTTTGTAAGTGAGACTTTTACTAACCTAAACTAAACTAATCATCATCATCATCATCATTTCAGCCATTTCATTAAACTAATAATAAAATAAGCATTCACTAAACTAATAATACAAACTAAAAAAAACACTAAAAATTGTGAACCACCAATGAGATTCTCGAGACTCACAGGAATCTGAGATAACAATCCCAGATCTCAGGATAAGAAAAGAAGTGGCCTATGCCAGACTAATCTACCTCAGTATCTACCAAATTTTCATCCATTACGTCATTAGCCTCACAGACTTTCACAATTTATAATTTTAAGAAAATAAGAAGTAGGAATGCAAATGATATATTTTTACAAAATATTAATATGATTTGTGAGTATTTGATGCTGAAATTGACCGTGTATTAGGGTGCTTAAAATGTTACTTATTGTCTAGTTTTCCTTGTATTAGGTACTTTACTTGGAGCATTGTAATTAGTAATGCTTGGTATGATGACTACATTATTTATGTCCTCATTTATGAAACCTTTTGACGCACCTACTTATAAATATTTCTTATGATTGGCTAAGGCGCGGTGGTAGTTAAAAAAAACGTAATATATCCTAGACTTCATATTTGCATAACTATCGTGTATGCATATCGTATTTTGTTTAATAAGACATATTTTTGTTACTTAACAAAAGTACACTTCAACGCTGTTTTATAATATCTACTTATTTCTTGAGAATTTAAATTGACAACTTTCAGTTGATATCGTCACTAGACTTGCGAATTCTATCAAGTTTAAGAAATATATTCTAATTTTTGAAATATTTTTGTCTATTGAATGAAATTTTGAAGCATTTATTATGCTAACTATTCAAATCGATTTTGATATTTTTGTCTAATTCCGAATAAACAAAACACTTTTTACATAAGTATTTTTTGGGAACATGAAAACTTAATGTCCCGAGGGAGATTTACCTTCTATTTGCCATTTATCTTTATATAGCGAATACGTGATATTAATGTTAATATTAGTTAACATTTGTTTTTGCGGCAATAATGTGACTCCATAGCTGGGAACTGCAACTCCTTAAAATTTCGACGTCAATAGTGGCCTCTTTTGTCTGTTAAAGTGTACTTTCTGCTGAATATTTAATCAGGGCTCCTCTAACTATACCTACAAAATGTTAGAATTTCTAAAATAATGTTCTGTACACATTTAATTCATTATCTTTATTATTTTTATGTCTTATTATGGTTGTTGGTAAAAAACGCGTCCAGAAACAGTTGGTCGTTTTTTTGGAGTCCGTGTGACGTGTTTCTGTGTCTTTTTTACAGTCCATTACAGTGAATTTGATTGTATGAATTGTGATGTGATGATACTTTTAGATTTTGTTGACAGCCATTCCTTAGTAAGTTCGTGAATATAACAAAGGTACAAGTTATCCATCCGTGGGACTTGTGCTGCAAAGATTTTTGAAGGGCCCCAAAAACACGTATCCAAATAAACATAATATTATCTGTTGCCATTCTGTCGCTAAATAATTACTCACCTCACAGTCACACTGCTGTATATTTG
Organism: Eilema depressum; assembly: GCA_914767945.1. NCBI lineage: Eukaryota > Metazoa > Arthropoda > Insecta > Lepidoptera > Erebidae > Eilema > Eilema depressum. Next base: position 19,463,087 of record OU612013.1, read on the forward strand.
CTGTAAGCGGTTGGCTGAGAAAAGGACTTTTACGTCGTTGGGGCGTTTCGGCTTCATTACAATATTAGTACCCTTTGCGACCGACAATGATTCAACCATATTTAACCACACGAATAATAATATTGTTAAAAATAAATAAAGCTTCATTTTTTTTATTTACCACGGTTAAGAAGACGATAGACCTGTCTCACAGTGACTTCAATATATGTAATATGTTTCTTATCAAACAATAACGCATTGACATTTCCATATCAATAATTTAATACATATTTTCTTTGTATGAAGACCTAGTTGATCTTTAAAGGACCTTTTACACTATTGCGTGTTCTTGCTAAAGGCTACAGGCAACCGTTCGTGATTTGACAAAATATTTTTTGATTATTGACTTCCTCAGTCAACAATATATTTTTCAATACACTTGCTTATAAACAGGCTTTTATTTCACCGCAATTAAGCACGGAATGACACCTATTATAAAACTGACTTTTTCATTGCTATTATTCACAAGTGAGTTATAGACTTCTTTTTTTTTAATTTCATTGATTAAGTTGCTTTGTTCTTGAAAAAGTTTCGATACAAAAAAGATCGTGGCCAATATTACAAACGAATTAATATACCTATTGGTTGCTCATTTCATGCAACTTCGTATTTTAAAAGATAATTTCAACTTGTAGTACGTGTTTAATAAACAAAACTTTCACTAAAATGTTTTTTTTTTCTCTGTGAGTAATTAAGGTAACTGTACCAATGGTAGACACTTTAAGGAAAAATAAAATTTCAATCTAAAAAATTTAACAAATTAATTACAGCATGGTCGTTACATTCTTTTTTAACTGTTACAGCAACAATTAGACATTAACTTTTGCCCATAAAACTTTTAAAATCTATCATACTTTTACTTTAAGTTAAATTATTATGCACTTGGTCGAAAACACCAATGCTAGACATCATTGTCCCAATGCTAGACACATATTTGTACCAATAGTAGACACTTTAATTTCTCTCTACAAAATTGAATATCAGACCGCTTAGTGCCTTGGTATGCCCTATTCCCCCCGAGCGACGGTCAGACGGCGGTCCCCCGACGAAACAAATGACAAAAGGTGGGTTTTACTTTTTAAAGGTTCATTTTGGATCGGGGGGTTTTTTATTTTTTTTTTTATTTTTTATTTCATACTTTTTACAGGTATAACCACTCAACCGTTTTCCATAAGACTTGCTGTATCGTGATGTATAAATTATGACCTGTCACTTGATACCCAACACACCATATTTGAAAATATTAGATTTTACATTGCCACTTTCACTCCTCATATTATTCAAATGGCTGAACCGATTTTTATGAAACATAGCTAAGAACACTCTCGACTAAACCATCTTTCAAACAAAAGAAACAGAATCTAAATCGGTTCAGCCGTTTGGGAGCTACGATGCCACACACACGCATACACACACACACATCCATACACACATACACACCCATGCACACGTCAAACTTACAACACCCCTCTTTCTTGTCGGGGGTTACAAATCGGTCCAAGATGGCCGCCGCTAAAAAATGCGGATTACATTTCTTCTCACAACTCCCATAATTGTTGTTGAATCGGAGGATTCCTACCTGATGAAGCTCTTCGACATGATATCGGACCGATCCAAGATCCAAGACAACGCTTGAATTATTTTGTTACTGTTATTTATTTTTTTACTTTTCAAAGGTATTTTGACGTCGGGGATTTAACTTATTAATTTAATTTATTTCTTGTAAAGGTATTGAATACTCCATAGGTACTCCCATACTAACATTACATAATGTATTTTAGAAATACGAAATAAAGAGGCTTTGTTATTGTAATAAGTATCTAACTTTATAAATAAATAAACTTTAAAAAAAAACATTTAAAATCACGTAAACAAAGAAGCTAGAAAACAAACGAATGAAAAGATTGCTTAAAAGTTACCTAACCTACTTCGAAGCTAAGAGTGCCTCGAAGAGTGCCTCGAAGAGTGACTAGAATCTGGACCTCCAGATTCTAGCCATTCTTCGAGCCACTCTTCCTCACATTGTGAACTCGAATCACTAACAGGTTTTCTGTTTTTTTTTATGTAACTTTTTAACAATTTTATTTATCTGTTTTTTTTCTTCGTTTATTTGCTTTTTTTTTGCTCTTTCTTCTGACCTCTTTATTTTTTCTCTTTCTTCTGACCTCTTTATTTTTTCGATCTTCATTTTATTAATATTCTTTTCTTTATTTTCGTGGTATTTCTGCCACTGACCTGAAGATATGACCGATGGTAGTTTTTCTTTTTTCTTCTTCATGTTTAATTTCGGTGTCGGCCAAAACAACGCCCTTTTGAATGGGCTGGGTATTATTTGATCGTATGTACTATCTTGTGTTTAGTGATCATGTGTTTAGGCCAGGGTAAGGGAATGGGGGAGGGGAGGGTGGAAAGGGGAGAAAGGTGAGTAGATAGTCGAATAGAGAGTCAAGTGTTTCAATAGTGTCGACTCAGAGCTCAATGCTTGACTCTCAGCGCTAAAATTTACAACAATATGCGATAAGCGACATCCACGTGGTTACAGCGGGCTAGCGCAGTAGCGCGGGCATTATTAGTAATTTCCGGTACATGTGATGAATCTCTATGTATATAATATCACATTTAGCGTAGGTATAACATCTTATTTTCATGAAATAAAGGCATTATTCCAAAGTGTCTATCATTGGAACATCTAAGATTTTTTGTACCAATACTAGACATAGCATATAAATGTTACAAAACCTAATCAAAATATGAGGGCAATGGTCCAAGTATGTCAATAACTTCAATATTTATAACGTTTATACTAAAATTAGTAATAATCATAACTTATAAACAAAAAAATCACACCTATAAAAATCAGTACCCTTGGCAAAAATCTTAAGAAATAACACGACCGTGTTCACGGAGTCACATTATTTGCTGTCAACTGTCGTCTTTCTAAATTTACTTCGGATGGTGTTGCGAATATTTGAACATATCTTATAGACACCATTAGGCATCTTATATGTCAATAGTCTTATAAAACAAATGGATAATTTTCTCAAAATACTGGGTTTTGTTCGAAAGTGTCTAGCATTGGTACAGTGTCGAGCATTGGTACAGTGTCGAGCATTGGTACAGTTACCTTACAGAGAAAAAAAAATCATAATTTAAATAAGTAAGTAGATGACAAGGCAGCATGGTGATAGCACCTTAGCCTGTTCCGAAAGGAACAAATAAAAAAAATGTTAGATGCGCGCGCATATTTATGACAAGTATGACAACAAATAGATTTTTACTATTGTTTTGATTGTGTTATGTAGTATTTTTAGTATTATTTTATTCGCAAGTGTGTTGAAAATAATCGTATGCCACTCGCGTGTATGGTGATTACCGTCCCACGCTTGTACTATAATGTACTATTATACTGACTGTTTATACTTGAGATTGATGGCACTTGGTGGAACTTGCTACACATATTGAATAAATCACTTGTACTTTTCCACAATTATTTATTTATTTGAACCTTACCGGTTTCACCTTACGGCATTATACTGTTTACTATTATACTGTTTATACTGAAGATTGATGGCACTTGGTAGAACTGTTACACATTTACAATTATTTATTTGAATATCATATTATTATAGTGAAATGTCAAATATAAAATGTCAAGAAATTATAACTAAATTAAATTAAAGTAATTGTCAAATTAATGATGTCAAATGGAACTAACCACTTAGAATACAATATATAAAATGTCAGTTATAAATTAAAACGAATTAATAACAAATAAATAGATATGTAGATGCCATTATTCATTGTAACAGAGGTGAACGGCTCAGATCTAACTGTTGGTTTATTATATTGTTTCTGTCTGTGTTTGTCAGTCTATTTATTTCCAGTGCTTCTAGGGCGTTCATTTTCCTGCCTTTCTCACATAGACGCAGAGCTTTAAAACCAGCTTTTGGGTCAAAGTTGTGGTTTTCCAGAAGCAGGTGTTCTGCGAAATTGGACTCAGTTTTTTTTGAGTCTCCAGCCTCTGACTTTAACTTTCTCTAATTTCAAAGGATCGTCCAGTTTGGCCAACGTATTTTCTGTTGCAGGTGAAACATGTCAGCTCGTATATACCACTCATTTGTTGAATTGGGGTTGCATCTTTATTATTCCAGATTAAATTGTTAAATTGTGAGTGGCATAAAAAGCGGCTTTGATTTCAAATAGATTTCTGGCAAAGGAGAACGGGCACTTTTGTATGAGCTGCGTCCCAACCCTTGTAACAAGTTGCGACTAGTGTAAACATGTTCATTTAGTCTGTTTATATGTAAAAATGAAAGATTTTTATCAGAAATTCATGCAGGTCCAAAGTTATAAGGGTGTAAGTAAAAAATATTTTTTGTGCAAATAGGCTTTGCAGTATAGTTCTACGGTTTTGTATCATTTCGCCGACGGTCATTACAACTACGGTTGACTCAACCAGGGTTAATTCACCTACTGGTTGACATGGTTCATGGTTGTACCGATCACATATTTTTAACAAAAAAAGAGGGGTGTTTATAAGTTTGACGTGTGTGTGTGTGTGTGTATGTGTGTGTGTGTGTGTGTGTGTGTGTGTGTGTGTATGTGTGTATGTGTATGTGTGTGCGTGTGTGTCAGTCTGTCTGTGGCATCGTAGCTCCCAAACTGATTCTGTTTCTTTTGATCGAAAGATGGTTTAGTCGAGAGTATTCTTAGCTATGTTTCATAAAAATCGGTTCAACCATTTGAAATATATTATGAGGAATGAAAATCAATCCAAAATCTAATCTATTTTCAAATATACCCGTATTGGGTATCAAATGAAAGGTCATAATTACATCACGATACAGCAGGTTTTATGGAAATCGGTTCAGCGGTTACCTATAAAAAGCATGAAACAAAAAAAATAAAAGCAGAAACCAATATTTTAATTTTCTCTTTCTAAATCGATTTGAATAGTTAGCATAATAAATGCTTCAAAAGAACATTATTCACGCTGCATACATTTTTGGTCCAAAATTGAAAGTGCTGGCCAAATACGATATTTCGTTAGAACTTGTTCTTATTGGGGCGTCAAAGTTGAGGGACCACTTCCTTCGGTTTTATTTGAGTTCGAAAATCTTGAAAACATACATTTTTTATGACACATACTATTGAAAATGGATAAAAAATGTCGTGCTACATTGGAAGAATAGTTAATAAAACTAATAAAAAATAAACCCCATACTGCACACCGTTGTTTTTCGTCTATTTATTTAGGTGCTAAATTGAAAATAAGTAGCGGCCAAAGAATACAAATATGACATTCCGTTAGTCGGGCAGTGGACCCTCAGCTTTGACGCCATAATAAAAAATGCTAATGAGGACAAGCTCTAACAGAATATCATACTCGTATTCTTTGGCCGGCACTTTCAATTTTGGACCTAAATAAATGGGTGAAAAACAACGGTGTGCAGACTGGGGTTTATTTATTATTGATTTTATTGACTATTCTTCCAATATAGAACAATGATTTTTATTCGTTTTTAATCATTCATATCATAAAAATGTATGGTTCCAAGATATTTGAACTCAAATAAAACTGAGAGCAGTGGTCCCTCAGCTTTGACGCCATAGTAAAAAATGCTAACGAGGACAAGCTCTAACGGAATTTCATATTTGTATAGGTACTTTGGCCAGCACTTTCCATTATGGACCTAAATAAATGGACGAAATACAACGATGTGCAATATGGGGTTATTTTTTATTGCTTTTATTAACTATTGTTCCAATATAGAACAAAGTTTTTCATTTATTTTTAATAATTCGTATCATAAAAAATGTATGTTTCCAAGATTTTTAAATTCAAATAAAACCAAGCGCAGTGAACCCTCAACTTAGACGTGGTAATAGAAAATGCTAGCGAGGACAAGTTCTAACGGAATATCGTATTTATTTTCTTTGCCCGGCACTTTCAATTTTTGACTAAAATGGGTGATGTCCTTTCATTCAAAAATCCCAATAATTTATACATATTTGAAATGTACTAATTAAGGCCTTTAATTTGATATCAAACACGGTATAATTACCTCAATTTTATTTTTTAACGCAGTACTTTATGACCGCTAGAGGGCGCCACATTAAATTCAGTGACACATTATATAGCCTATAATAAGTGGACAATCAAGACACTTCTAACAATACCTTACTTGTCCAGTTCTAATTAGTAGTTGAAGAGCTATGAGGGAATTAGTGAATATACATACATAGTTCATACATACATACATAGCCTGTCAAAATCATAATCCTCCTTTGGCTTTAACATAGTCGGGTAAAAATAGCATAAATAAATAAGTATTTTGTCATAAAAACACTAATTATTTAAAATAAATTAAATACTTTCTTAGTAACTAAAACCCCCATAACTTTTACCCTGCACGAAATACAGATTTATGGCCATACAAAAAAATAATACACTCATTGAGACCTTTCATTTGATATAGGTCAAAAAGTGTTACACCATATGGGACGAAACGCCCATTCGCCTTTGTACGAAATATGACTAATGTACGGTATACGAGCCCATCGTTTTTTGAGTGTTTCCACGGTCATGGGTGCGTTTTAAAAGTACCCACACATAAAATATTGTAGTTTTTTAGTTTAAACCATTGTAAACCTTTGAGAATGCTGTAAGGCGAAACCGGTAAGGTTCAAATAAATAATTGTGTAAAAGTACAAGTGATTATTTTATTCAATAAATATATTTTATATTTTCCTAGTATTACATTTAAAAGTGCAAATGAATTGATTAAAATTGACACATCTTATCAAATTATAGGTTATTATTAGTGATGATTCCATTCGGGATTTCATAATTCGTGATACTCGTAATATAATTGGAGACTGGTTATAGAGACGATTCTTTTTGTTTGAAGCTTGGGCCGACCACGGGATAATTTTTTGAGTATTTCACTGTTCCACTTTCTGAGTCACTTGCTTATTTAGTTATTTGATGTGGTTTCTATTAATTTATCAGAGTCTATTTTTATAAAAATGTATTAAATCTGGTGAAATAATATGCAACAGATTGCGTATTATTATTATTCTCGTCACCTTCAACTACAGCCCTAGTGTTAGAAATAGGTATATTGTTGTCAACTAGTATATAAATATAATAAGTCTCCTTACTTGTATGCCTTGATTGTATTCTTCCTCGTGGTCAAGAATTATTTTGACTAAACTAGAGTACAGGCTTTCGGTATACCTTAATGTTGTACTCTTCAGTGGCCCTGACATTGTAAGGAGGGCTTATTTGATTTGGTAATCCCCAGAGAAACTAAAAAAAATCCTGGAATGTTAGTCTGGGAAAATTATTCAACTTAAGCTGATCCTCCTTTATTACTTTCTTGGGAAACTTCGTTACTTTTTTCATCAGAATAATGAAATAAAAACTGGTTTATTGGTTTAACTGCAACATAATGTAAATTAAGCATAAACAAAGGCACAACTCGTGTTTCTTGGAGTTATCTATCAGGATAAACCAATGAGTCATTATTATGTTCTCATGAACGGTTTGAGTTTGTAAATAATCTTCAATGAACTTCGTAAATTATAAAGTGAATACTAAATTACTTATTGTGTCTGTGATGGTATAAAATCATCCACAAAGCCTTTTCCTATCTTTACTGTGGTCAACTTTCAGTCTAACTTTAAAGCGGTCAAAATTCAATATTTTCCTTCAAGCTATTGTCAACTGACTTCCACTACCCACTGGCGATTTCGGAGTTCTGTAGAGGTTATAGTGTTGGGTAATTCTATGAAGTGTAAATTAATATACTACTCTTTTGTTCTAACTATCTGTAACCTGTAACGTCTGCCACAGATGTTCCTAATAGGAACAATTGTTTCCAGCTTATTATCTTTTTTTACCGATTAAATGGCTGACATTATGGGACGTTTGATATTATGGGGTTTGCTATGCAAACGAAACCGAAGGCTTCTGGTGTTCTCCGAGTCCCAGTGTTAAAAATCCTAAGACCTGGTTAGTATTACTTAAACTTGTAAATATGTTACTTAGTCACAAGCCCATTATAGCCTACACATAGATAAATCTACACTGATAACGTTAGATGTAATTTAGCTGCAAATCATAAGATTTGAAATTGAATATTCTTTAAAACCGGATGCATCAAAGGATTCAACGACCGGAACGTATGTGTAAAAAGTAAAAAGACCTAAGGGATAGAGACGTACATGTATTTTTATCCAAACCAAGTCAGGACCGGTTTAATGGCTCCTTGGAGATGTATTTTGCAGGTTCTTTTATGAGCGTAGGGTTGTCTACCATAAATAATGTATTGCAGGAACGGATCTTTGTGTTATCCGTCTGCTGATTGACTGATGAAGTTCTGGTGCAGGCTTTGTTGGGGGCCAGGTGCTGGTCGTAAAATCTAAGGCAAACCAAAGTATAAAGGAGGAGTAGCAGATTGGACCCCGGTCTTCATAGTGTAGGCTTTGGATGCAGCCAGGATTGGCACTCTAATGATGACGATGGACTAGTAAATAAAAAAAAATATTGATTAAAACATTGAAAAACACTAATGTTATTAAATAATTAAGGTAAATTAATCATGATAATTCATTATAAAAGAATTATAAAATTACAAATAATAATAAATCATTCCCCTTCTTACCCGTGGTTCTACTGTTCACCTGCCGCAAAAATAACTGCAAACGCTGGCTTGAACTCTACGAGATAAATCTAAATAATGTACACCTGGGGGCCAAGTCTGCTAATTTATGTTAACGTACAGGTCATAGCGAGTCAATTGTAATCGCGTTGCCATTGACAGAACACAAAGATTGTCCGATATCATAAACTCACATAAATCGCTTCACGTCAGTCGCGTCTCTGTGGTTTTACAGCCAAAATTGCCATATCAGTGACATTAAAAATGATAATTTGAAATGAGTTCAAAATGCGTTTAGTTTTTTTAATTTCTGCCTTACATTTAGCTCATAATAAACGTAAACGTATCTCGTGATAAAAAATATGTATATACAAACGTATTATCTAACGTTTTATAAATGTATATTTCAGGATATATACAACAAAAGTAATCGAGAATTAACATCTATACTCTATACTATTATATAATTGTAAAGTGGTCGTGTCTGTACATTGGAGATATTTAAAAAAAAATACTTGGGTTATGTTATGTTAACGATACTGAACACGAAAATATTTTTTTTTAATTTCCTGTCTGTTTGTCTGTTTGTCCGCGATGGACGCAAAAACTACTGGACGGATTTTGATGCGGTTTTTTTGTTAGAAAGGGCTTACTCAGACTTAAAATCTTACGTTTGTTTGATCGGAATCGGTTGAGTAGAACCGAAGAT